>BSBM01000274.1:8847500-10110000 GCA_027924585.1 Larix kaempferi
GCAACAAACAAATAGTAGTGACTCGGATTGAATACTAAATATTTGAAGAAAACATATTCAAACACCTTCTTAATTTAAAAAGTGAATCAAATCACTTTACATAATCCATGTATATATATCCCAAAGTGGTTTGTAGTGGTTTTTAACTTAAATGTAAAAAACTATTGAGAAATGAATATATTTTAACATAATCATGATAAACAAAACAAAAAATATGACAAAGAAAAGTTGTTATAGGAAAGAAAATTGTGTCGTAGACATTTCATGGACCTTCTTGCTATTTGAAAATAATTACACTTAAGTTTCCTAAAGTTGAAGTGCATTGCATTGCTCATGTTGAGATGCCAATTATGAAATGTCACTTGACCCTTTTCTTAATTCCCTAAATTTTTTCATAAATGATAAGTGTAAATATTGTTCATAATATTATATAGTATAAGTTATTATGCTTATAAAAATTACAAATATTATTTAAATTTTATTATTGTTATCGTCATTCTTAACATCTCATCCTTGAAAAATTTGGGGATGCACTCTAATTATCTAAACATGTCACGACCAAGGAAAACACCAAATTGGTGTATGAGATTCCTTTGTTTGTGGGACAAGGGATCCCCTTTGCATAACAATTTGACCACTAAAGTCTATAAAGGTGTACATACCCTATCCCCCTTTAGATTTACTTCACAAGAGGAAATACATATTCTTAACCATTAGGCCCACTCAATCTATACCTATAACCATTAGACCAACTCAATATATATATGTTCGTTTCATTTCTTTAATGTCTTACGTGTGGACTCTCTTGAAAATACACCTAGTTGTTAAAAAAGCATTATTTGAACTAGAATAATATAATGTTATACAATAATTCTGCACATCATGTAGATAATGCTATACTTCACATTTTGTAAGGATACTTGGCAGGGATATACTGAATGTTAGTTAGTAAAAGTTTTTTGACTTGTAATAATTTGTTTTTTCACACATCATGTGTTCCAAAGTTTTGCAAAATTTAATTATTAAACATAACTTTTTGAAAATAAAAATAAATATTGTAATTTTTAAAATACAATATTCTAATTTTTTAATTGGTGCAATACCTTTTGACGAGACATAAACCCTTGCAGAAGTGTTTCTAATTATCATAATTTATAAATAAATATAATTAATTTATAAAACTAAAATTTGTAAAAATGCCACGTGTAGGGTGTACTGCTACTTCATGTCAAACAACTAAAAGTTGTAAATCTTCCAATCATTTTGGGAACATCCCAGCTACAGATTGAAATTTAATCTTTGTTCCAACAAAAACCAGTTTATGCTTACTTGACTTTCCATCCCCTTAATCTTGTTTAAAACTTGTATATGAAACTACTCTTTGTTGAATACTTGATGGCTTCTCAAATCCATATTGATAAAAACCTCGAAGGAGGTCACTACAGATGCCCATTTGATCAAAACTAGAGATGACTTCCAATCTTGGAATTCAAATAGTGATGGCTTCCACTGGCAGACAATGAGGGAAACCATGGATGTATTTCCAATATTGGATTAGGTCTGTGCAATAACATCTCTGCCATTGATGATGGGTATCATTGCTCTCTATTGAAGAGTCAATGCCTTGATCAGTGGATTCCCTATACTCCCACTCACGAACCTTAATGAAGAAACCATGGATTTTGGGACCACTGGCTACTGGTCAAGCCACTAAACCGCCTCTCTTACTATCATCGGCCCAATATATTCCATTTCTAATGCTTTTGCACAAAATATCCCATAGCTTATCAAATTGGTCTCCAATCTCCCCTTCTTGTCTACTCAGTGATTTCATAATAAACAAAAATCAAGCAGAGTAGAACACATTTTTCTCTTCCCAGTTCATTGCAATTCCTCTAGTGACTCTCTTTATCCTTAATGTATGTGCTATGATCCTCTTCAATATCATGTTTCTGCAATAAATGGGAGAATTGTAGTTCTTTGTATAAATGTGGCAGCAACTTCAATTTCAACTATCCATTCGGGAGAAAACACAGGGGTTGCGGTGACCAAGATTTTCAGCTTGGATGTGATCCAATTCGTTACCTTCCTCCGCTTAATATCCATGGAATTGAATGTAAGGTATTGAAGCCCTATCTCTTGTGGAATAATAACATTAATCATAGCATCATGACCGGCATCGACAACTTCCAGTGGGATAAATGCAAGTTTTTAGATAATTACAGTCAACCGGGATGGTATGGCTATACATATTTTCAAATGGCCCATGGATACACCAATCAAGTTTTTGGAGGTACTTTGATCAAATTAATTCCTTTATGAAGAATTATACAAAAAAGGTTGAGCTTATGTGGCAATGTTTGGTACTACAGTTTTAGTCAAAAAATAGACTTAATGGGACACTTTGTAAAACGCATCTTCATCTACCATCTAAGAAGGAGGTTCTGTAGTTCAGTAGGTCCATTATTAATAAAAAAATTTAAGAGTAGGGCTTTGAGATAATATGGCATGTCAATCCGTTCAGAGATCAAAATTGTGGCACTTGTTTGGCGATTAAAGGGATTTGTGGTTATAGCAAAGCAACATCATTTATTTGATGTTATCCCGATTGAACAACGTAGCTAGACAATGCCATGGTAGGTCATCCATAAATTTCCACAAATTTGATTACAAAGTCCAGTTTTTTCAATTCTTTTCTATCTCAATAATTAGGATAAATATAGAGAAAGCATCAAAGCAATGAAGGATAAACATCGAATCAATGAAGGACAAGAGAAAAGTGATGGTACTTCGAGGAAAGCATCGGAGCAAATGAAGGATAAGCATCGGAGCAATGAAGGATAAGGGAAAAGTGATGGTACTCTAACAAAAGCATTGAAGTAATGAAGGATAAGCGTCGAAGCAGGATTAAGAACCCAAAATCGGTTTACTGTTATGTAGCATTGGACGACCAAATTGTGTACAGTTTGCATCATTCATGGTCTCCACATTCAAAATTTTAGACCCGTAGGAAATGCTCTGGTAAGGGACTCTCCAACCCATGTTGGTCTTAGACAAGTTGTTGAGGGAAATGGGATTACCATCTTCACTGGAAGGAACATCTTGGTGGACCATTGCTCCATGTCAAACTGCGTTGATGGTCTTATTGACATCGTCGAGTCATCCACGTCTATCACCATCTCAAACAATTACTTTACTCACCACATTGAGGCGATCTTAGATTCATTCATTGCATCGAGCTATGATTTATGGTTTTTTTTGTAGATTGAAAACGATAACAGGCGTTGGTTTCATGAAGGTAACTGTTGCATTCTGTGAACGAATTCCAAGGTAAATACTTTTCTCTGGAGATCTCTTATTATACAACTGACATGTTTTCTATAAATGATTTACTAATGACTTAATTAAGTGATTACATATGCTAATTTGGACAATTCCATATAATGAACAATGATTACACTGAATGTGGAGATTATGCCATCGGAGGAAGTGCAAACCCCACCATCTTGATTCAAGGTAATCGATTCCTCACATATGCAAACCGATTCACTAAAGAGATTACGAGGCGGGAGACTTGAGTTTCAATTAATGTATGGAAGAACTAGAACTAGAAATCAGAAGATGATATGCTTCTTAATGGTGCAAACTTCACCCAATGGGGACCGCCATGGTCTGAGGACTTGCAATTAGTTGTCCACTAAGTTAATGGCTCTTACACCAGAAGCTACAAACTCTTAGTCTACTGCCATCAGCGTGTAAAGTATCTTTTGTGTCACTTCTATAATTAGTGGCATTCTCACATCATTCGTGAGGTTAATCATCGCACCAATATCTTAGTTATAGTAGCCACTACTAACTTACTTCTTTCTAATATGGATCTTTCTCTAGTTCTTCCAGAGTGAGTCTATGTTATCTTGCATCTAGTTACCCTTTCCACCCTATCAATAGAGTTTCTTTAAAATGCCACTCGTGTTGCTTTTGTGGAATTAGTACCTCCGATCAGGGTCTTGGCTCATAATCTTTGTTGATGCCATATTTTTAATCCTTCTTCACTACTTGGTTTTAAGGTATCCTATAATATCTCGTCACTGGTAAGATACAAAAAATGATGATAGGTTTACCGATGGAACCCTAAGCTTCTAACTGCTTTCTTTTTAACCTTAAGCAGCTAATCTCACCACTTTCATATTGACAGGACTTAGCCGCATTGCAGCTTTCCCACTTGTTAAAGATTAAGTGTAAAGATATTTTAATTTAATATGTTTTTAAGTATACTATGATTATGATTTTAATGTGTTTTTTTATTTTATTGACATTTACAATCATGTCTTATACATGAGTGATATGAGAATTTAATATCTCTTTGGTATTAATAATACTTATTTTATGAGTAATTACTCAATTGGTCCATGATATTTATATAAATAGGATGGATAATCATTTATTGATGATCGATCTAAGAGATGTTATTGCAATATTATTTGTGTAGCATTGTTAGATTGGTTTTTGTGTCATTGAATGTTAATTTCCCATATTGAGGGTTTTTTAATAGATAAACCTTGACATCTAGTCTATCTTGATGTGTTTGAATTGATAAATATGCATTAACATATATTAGTAGAGTACTTACATGTAAATCAATAATTGAAATCTTACTAGTCTAATCCCCTGTCAACACAAGCATCAAATAATCAATAGAATATACAAGAAAGGAAAGAGAGAAGAGAGGACAAATTTTACGTGGTAAAATCCCAAGATGGGGAAACATCAACAGAAGACTAATCTTCTTATTCTTCAGGAAACATTCACTCTTACAATGCTAGGCACCCCCACATAAGCATCACATCACATTCTATCTTGACTTCATGTCACAATGGCTTTCCCATGTTACAATAATGTCTCAAACTTTCACCTCTATTATATATACTAGAGGTATGTATGTTCATATCCCAATATAATTCACGTGGGATAAATGTTTTTCCACCTCTCTTATATAAAGAATGGTAATAGGAGAATTTTACTCCATGATGCATTTGGGACAAATCCTTTTTCACAAGTTCAGAGAGTTATGAAGAATATTATGCCTTTTTTACTAGGTAGGACTCAATGTGTTTACAAAATGCCTCCGCTAGGCTTGTACAACAATAAATGATCCCATTAGGCATCATCACACATTCCAACATGATTTGTGTGTGAGTGAATGTCTTAACATTTTCAAATAATGGGAATATAACCTATTTTTCGAAAATGGTATTAGAGTGCATTTGAAGTTTTGCTCTTTTATTTTATCGAGATACTTGGTAATATACGATAATTATGGAAATGGTATCACGTGGATCAAAGTTTGATTTAATTCATTACACTAATGTTTTTGATAGTTATCTTGCATGCAAAGAGTATTTATGAACATTTATGTTTTACCAATTTCTAGTCCAAGTGGGATATTCCATTTCACTTAGAACATCATTTCTAGGTAGGAAGGAATTTCATTTTATAAGAAAAGGCTTTCATTTTCTTAAGTTGTGTCCTTTTCTTTATCTATAAACAAGAGACTTATGACCCCCTCAATTCACCAGCATAGATCATTTGTATTGGTGTATTTTTCTCTTTGTAATCTCTACCCATGATTGATTACATTGCTTATTCTTGGGTGTAACCTACACAAAAACAAACAATTGACAATGCAATAATAATCAAGACTTCTGAGTTTAAAATGTTATGTTGTTAATTACCAAGTAGAGATACAAGAAGTGACAATGCTTCTTGGCTTCAAGGCTTGGACTATGGCTTGTTTCATCGGTTATGTTTCCTAGGCCAAAGTTTAGCAGCAAAATTCAAGTGGATTGCTTTTATTCGGGTTGTACTTTGTCATTTGAATGCTCTACCTAGCACTTGAGATTCTCATTAATCATGAAGAAGCAACTTTGTTCGTGTTCCATCACATCATAAACATCATAGTGACATTTTCTCCATTAGCACAAGGGTTGTTTACAATTCTATATCCAATTGAGATTTTACTTGTTTCTAACTTGCAATAGACAAATAAGAATGTTGTTCACACTATGAGTCCTTATACAACACTCCAACCATATATAGATAGATAGATAGATAGAGAGAGAGAGAGAGAGAGAGAGAGAGAGAGTTCTCCAATGTGATTAATGAGTAATATGTTCCAGCAAAAATAAAGACAACAATTCAATGGCCTTGTTGTCCAACACTCCAATAGTAATATAATAAATTACTCTAGTTAAATGTCAATCCAACAACAAGTATAATGTATTGCTCCAACAATAATAAAAAACATGAGTGTTTGGCTTAATGGCAATGTGCCCAACAATGTCCTGAGAATAAACATTTATAAATGAGGCCAACAGTTTACCATTCAAACACAAACAAAAATTCATACAAGGCTTTGTAATAATTTAGATAAAGGTGTATGCATGCTGCATGCTACCTTTGTTATGTGCATAAGTTGATTAATAACATAAATGCCCTATATTGAAGCAAAATGATGAAAGTGTATGTGAAAAAAGATGAAAGGAACTATAAAATTGGTAAGTACCTAAAAACTGAGTTTCCTTGGTTATCTACAATGTTCCTTAAACTTTTATGTGCCAAACACATAGAACAAGGGTAGGTTAATCAATAATTGCTTGAAAAAAATTGAATTACCATATCAAGCTTGAAAATAAAAGTCACAAACTACGAAAAGATTGATTTTATGAAAGGTCGCCTGAGCAAATGTGAAAGTGGCATGTTTAGTAAAACTAAGGATTGTGTGATAATACACTTAGTCTATGTACCTAATGTGCAAAAAGACATGTCGGTTCTACAAGGGAAAACATGTGTGAAATGTTATGAATCTCAAAGGATTATTAGCACGAATGGCGTGGAAAGGAGGCGAACAAGTGAAACATAAGTTGGGGTTTCATAAAATGAAATGCTAAAAAAACACCACATTTTCAACAAATGAAAAAGGAATTAGTTGAATCTAAATTGAGCATGCAAATAACCATAAGTAGAATCCAAGTAGAAATACAATTGAGAATGAGAAAAGTGAATCAAGCTCCTTAATGGAGTTTCCAATTTGGATTGGGGTTTTTGTGTTATAGGGTATAAAGGCACCTTATTAATTGATTGTGACAATTAAAACCACAAAATATGTGAGAATGGATAACAAGTCAATTGTCAATTTCACTTATAAGCATTAATTATTATATTGAACCTTAAAAAACTTAAATTCAATGACAAATCAATACTTGACAAGTAAATTGGTGGAAATAACAAAATGTCATATTAAATCCTCATAGAAAATAATAAAATAAGTTTATTAAATCTTTTATGAAATAAATCTTTTAATTTTGGCCGAACATTCTTCGGATCCGTTTTAATTTAGAATTTGTCATTGTCTTTAAATGACTAAAAGAATAATTAATTATTATCTTCTAGTAGTTAATTCTTTTACCTCATATTTATTCAATTATTAGGCTCACTTTTTTTCAATCTTTCTGTTTATATGAGTTAGCTTGATAATGGGAGGAGTGTCCACTCAAAATGTTGGGAAGTTTCAAAACTACATCACAATTCATCTCTAGAAAAATCTACTTTAAATTCTACCGAACACTCTAATAAAAATTCTACCAAACCCTTTAATAAAAATAATTTATAATAAATGGTCCCAAAACTCTCCATAAAAAAGTCCCTTTCACTTCCTTAACCACTCAACCTCTCTCTTTATGAAGATGCAAACAACAAAACCCTATGTAAATGGCCACTAGGAAGGCAGGTAGGGACTCAATCAAGATGACAAAGTAATAGTGAAAAGGAAAAATAAAGGATCAATTGTTTTTATTAATTTATTTATGTGTGGAACTCAACAACATAACTCTACAAAATGGTAAATTATTACTCTTAAATTGCATGGACGGGCCCAACTTTTTTTATAAGTAGGTGGAGGTCTTCAATATTCAAAATGTTGACGAAGAAAGGAAGCCATAATAGTCCGAGTCAAACCCATTCGATCCATCGTCAATCATTTAATGAATTTGTATATCTTTCGATGGAATAAAGTTGTGGATTTTCACAACTTTTTAATGATGCTCCACAACACACATTCATGTAGGAAAACATGATAACATGTTAATTTTTTTTATTTTTAATTGAGTTTTTTTATATACTTAAAGATGATAAGTATGTGTTTGTCATTTCTTTAGTGTTATACGTTGAAAATATACTACCTATTTGTAAATGAATTATTATTAGTCGAGGTGATTATATGTTTGCACTATATTTATTTTCTATGAATAAAATAGTGAGTAAATGTAATCATTATCATTTGATTCATAAAATTTTAGTTAAATATATGTAATTAATTTTAAAAAATGATTTATATTTTAAGAAGCATTAGACAAATAAAATGTTAGAAATTTTGATGATGATTATGCTTATTACGATTCTAAGACTAACAAAGTGTATGAAATAAATAAATAAAGATAATTAAAAATTATTTTTAAAAATATCAATTTTACAATTTAATATATTGAAAATGAAAGTGCCAAAATCATTAGGTTTCATAAGTTATTAAAAAAATCTTAAAAACTAAATTAGTTATAAAACTAAATATAAATGATAATATTGCAAAATAAGAGCACATTGAAAGGAAATAATGTTCGTCTTAAATCTCCTTTATATAACAAAATTTTTAGATTTGTTCATCCCAAAATGTTTTTGGGTGAGCCAACCGCTAGTTAGTCAACAATAGTTAGTTATCTCATTACATGGATCACACTTTGATTTAATTCATTGCATATGTGTTAGATAGCTATCCCATGTGCATAGACCATTTATGTTTCTATAGTTGACAAACATTTAAGTTTTTGCAACTTATGAGCATTATTATGCCAAGTGGAATATTCCATTTCACATGGAACATCATTATCTAGGAATGCCTTTCATTATATAAGAAAATGCGTATATTTTCCAATATATGGTCATCCTTCTCCTCTGATTTAACATAGGGGTTAAAATATTGTTTTATAAGTTTTTATTTTAATATTTTCCCACTTTTGTTTTGATTTTATTTAATATTCTGATTATGATTTTGGTTTCAAATATTTTTACTCAGGGAAGCAAATGTGGGACTTAGCAAAGTTAGAAAATCAATAAATCATTTCATTGCAGTAACAAAATACTAATATCTTGGGGATTTTTATGTTTTCAACGAAGATCCATTGTATTCTTATGCTTGGTTTATGGTTTGTTTTGTTGTTGCTTACCTAATCTATATCTTCATTGTATTCTTATGCTTTGTTTATGGTTTGTTTTGTTGATGTTTACCTAATTTATGTATAGGATGCAAATCTTTTGTTTGTTCATTGGTATATATTATTCTTCTAGATATGCACGAGAGCTTGACTTCCATATGAAGGAATTATCATCTAGTGTTCACCTTAATTCTCAAATAATCTAAAAAGGGTCATGAAAATTGGAACAGATAAGGCATTGCTTAGATTTCTTATGGAATCCAAAGCTTAGGGCTGCAATAATGCAAACACAAGGCCCTAGAGAAGCACATATGTGGATCCCAAAGCTTTTAGGATTTTGCATGCCCCCTATAGGGGCTTTGAGACAATGCACTCACTTTGCAAGAGTATGGGACCATGAACTCCCTTTACAAAGCTCCAGGACCATGTACAACCCCTTCAAGGTTCTGAGACCACACATGACAACTTTCCTAGGAGACCATAGACTACCAATAAGTCCCCTGGAGATCCTAGAGGTCTAACAATGACATTAACATGTTGTTTTAGTTCTCAACGATCCATTTCATCTTTTGCATAATTGAATAAGTTTTGTATGGGTCAATATTTGAGAGGCATGAGGAGATCCACTAAATCACTCATGTTAAGAATGTTTTTCACACTATGAGTCCTTATACAACACTCCAACTATATATATATATATATATAGAGAGAGAGAGAGAGAGAGAGAGAGAGTTCTCCAATGTGATTAATGAGTAATATGTTCTAGCAAGAATGAAGACAACAATGCTTTGTTCAATGACGTTGTTGTCCAACACTCCAATAGTAATATAATAAATTACTCTAGTTAAATGTCAATCCAACAACAAATATAATGTATTGCTCCAACAATAATAATAAAAACATGAGTGTTTGGCTTAGTGGCAATGTTCCCAACAATGTCACGAGAATAAACATTTATAAATGAGGCCAACAATTTACCATTCAAACACAAACAAAAATTCATGCAAGGCTTTGTAATAATTTAGATAAAAGTGTATGCATGCTGCATGCTACCTTTGTTGTGTGCATAAGTTGATTAATAACATAAATGCCCTGTATTGAAGCAAAATGATGAAAGTGTAAGTGAAAAAAGATGAAAGGAACTATAAAATTGGTAAGTACCTAAAAAATGAGTTTCCTTTGTTATCTACAATGTTCCTTAAATTTTTATGTGCCAAACACATAGAACAAGGGTAGGTTAATCAATAATTGCTTGAAAAAAATGAATTACCATATGAAGCTTGAAAATAAAAGTCACAAACTACTAAAAGATTGATTTTATGAAAGGTCGCACGAGCAAATGTGATAGTGGCTTGTTTAGTAAAACTAAGGATTGTGTGATACTACACTTAGTCTATGTACCTATTGTGCAAAAAGACATGTCGGCTCTACAAGGGAAAACATGTGTGAAATGTTATGAATTTCAAAGGATTATTATCACAAATGGCGTGGAAAGGAGGTGAACAAGTACACCAAAAGTTGGGGTTTCATAAAATGAAATGCTACAAAAACACCACATTTTCAACAAAAGAAAAAGGAATTAGTTGAATCTAAATTGAGCATGCAAATAACCATAAGTAGAATCCAAGTAGAAATGCAATTGAGAGTGAGAAAAGTGAATCAAGCTCCTCAATGGAGTTTCCAATTTGGATTGGGATTTTTGTGTTATAGGGTATAAAAACACCTTATTAATTGATTGTGACAATTAAAACCACAAAATATGTGAGAATGGATGACAAGTGAATTGTCAATTTCACTTATAAGCATGAATTATTATATTAAACCTTAAATTCAATGACAAATCAATCATTGACAAGTAAATTGGTGGAAATAACAAAATGTCATATTAAATCTTAATAGAAAATCATAAAATAAGTTTATTAAATCTTTTATGAAATAAAATTTTTAATTTTGGCCCAACATTCTTCGGATCCGTTTTAATTTAGAATTTGTCATTGTCTTTAAATGACTAAAAGAATAATTAAGTATTATCCTCTAGTAATTAATTCTTTTACCTCATATTTATTCAATTATTAGGTTCACTCCTTTTCGATCTTTCTGTTTATATGAGTTAGCTTGGTAATAGGAGGAGTGTCCACTCAAAATGTTGGGAAGTTTCAAAACTACATCACAATTCATCTCTAGAAAAATCTACTTTAAATTCTACTGAACACTCTAATATAAATTCTACCAAACCCTTTAATAAACATAATTTATAATAAATGGTCCCAAAACTCTCTATATCGCTTCCTTAACCACTCAACCTCTCCCTTCTTCCTTAACTACTCAACCTCTCTCTTTATGAAGATGCAAACAACAAAATCCTATGTAAATGGCCATTAGGAAGGTAGGTAAGGACTCAATCAAGATGACAAAGTAACAGTGAATAGGAAAAACAAAGGATCAATGGTTTTTATTAATTTATTTATGTGTGGAACTCAACAACATAACTCTACAAAATGGTAAATTATTACTCGTAAATTGCATGGGCGGGCCCATCTTTTTTTTATAAGTAGGTGGAGGTCTTCAATATTCAAAATGTTGACGAAGAAAGGAAACCATAATAGTTCGAGTCAAACCCATTCGGTCCATCGTCAATCATTTAATGACTTTGTATATCTTTCGATGGAATAAAGTTGTGGATTTCCACAACTTTTTAATGATGCTCCACAACACACATTCATGTAAAAAAACATGATAATATGTTATTTTTTTCATTTTTAATTGAGTTTTTTTATATACCTAAAGATGATAAATAAGTGTTTTTCATTTCTTTAATGTTATACGTTGAAAATATACTACCAATTTGTAAATGATTTTTTTTTTTTTTTTTAACAGGAACAGAGAAAAAAGATGTATTTATAGAGGCTGTGCACAGCCATTCATTACAAGTTTGTCCAAAAATTTGACAGAGAAACAGGAGCTTGAGTCATTATGAGCTCTAAACAAAACCCTGCTTGAGTTCTAAATAAAACCTGGCTAAGACTGTTCAAAGTAGTGCAGGAATAAACCCTTACAAACTGCTGATTTAGAAATATACAGAAAAACATAGTATCTTAAACATCAAAAAGGAGGAACCTGAACTGAAACTGCATATTAACCATAATTTTTGCGGTAGACCGAAGCCGCATCCGGCTTTTCCTGATTTATCTCCTGGTTGACCGTCAGACTGCCATGGACGCAGCTTCCCTGCGACTTCCCGGTGAGCACTGCAATATCTTCCTGCAAATTATCCACCTTGCCCATCAATTCGAACAGGTTTCTCTCCAGGTCATCGATTCTGGTATCCTGGCAAGCGAGCTGGTTCACAGTGTAGCTCAAATCCCTGGCCATTTCCGCGTTCTGGTTTACATTTGTGCAGACTTCATTATAAGTATTACGCACTGCCAGTTTAACTTCGACCATGGTGCGGCTCAACGCAGCAATGGCCGCCATTATGTTCTGCATTTTGCCCGCCCTGTGGTGGAGTAACAGACCGGGACAGGAGGAAGGAGAGCCCGAATCGCCCAGGGTAAGCCTATGCATCGCGCAGTGGAGAGAACGAGCCATTGCAATATACGTCGAGGGAGGGGCAGATGGCCCATTAAATTGAATTTCGTGGGAGCTGACAGCACCACGAGGCCCCGTATGCCAAGCGCTGAGGAGAGGAGGCCGTGTGGCAGGGGCACGCGTATCCTTGACCACAGAGGAGGGCGGGGAAGGGGGGAGAGGGACCCTCAATCCACTCAGCCCCTTAAAACCCATTACCATATAGTTTTTGACCATAAACAAAATTTAAGGAATAAATTGAAAATCCAAGGCACCATTTGAGTTCACCATGTGCCCAATGTCAAGCAATGTTCCTTTGTTGGCTGCTTCATCAGCTAACTTGTTATTTGATCGACGGATATGAAAGAAAGAGGACTGAGAGAAGTGAGGATAAGATTTTATTCTTTGCATGTACCTGTAGGCTCTAGATCCATAAGGGGCGGAGCTCCTTCTGATTGTTTGAATGACATGTCTGGAGTCCCCATATATTCTGAGATTACCGATGCTGAGGGAGGATGTCATATTGAAAGAAAGGACGAGAGCAAGCCATTCAGCTTCGTTGTTTGTCTTGATTCCTAATCCCCATGAGATTGATTCAACTTTATTTCCGCCGGGGTCAAATAAGACCCCACCCGCACCTGCCACCCCGGGGTTCCCTTTGGATGCCCCGTCGAAGAAAATACTATAAGAATTCTGCTCTTTCCACCATCTTGTGAATGCCTCGGATTCCTTCCGGATTTCCCAGTCAAAGAAGGAATGGTTCTTTTTGGACTGAAGGGAGCCTGCCCTTATGAATGCACTGCACCATTGAAACTCCGATAGAGTGAGGGGTTCCTGAGCAGGGATAGTGACACCTTTTGCAGATAAAGTCTCAGCAATCATAGTAGAGGCTTTGATGGCTGCTCTGTAGCTATTGGGGTTCCTTCCTTCAAAAAGACTTTTGTTTCTATGTATCTAGATTTGCCAGCAGACATTCATTGGAACAAGGTTCCAAATTCTACTCATTGTTTTCTTTCTTTTTCCTGGAAAGGAACGTCCCCAGTGATCGCTGAGATCAGTAAAAGTTTTAGGGAGAATAGATATCCTCCATTGGTTCCCCAAAACCTGAGCCCAAACATGCTTAGCGAAGGGACAATCCAGAAAGATGTGGAGGGAAGACTCCTCTGCTTGCTTGCACAGAGTGCATCTTGAAGGCCCTTCTATCCCTCTAGTTTTTAGATTTTCTGCTGTTAAGAGCTTATTATGATTCAAAAGCCAAAAGAAGGCGCTAACTTTAGGTATGCCATCCGGGTTCCAGACTTTCCCCCATTTTTTGAGCACCGGAGTATTAGAGAGAGTGAGTTTGTCATAACCTGCTTTGACTGTGTAATCTCCTGCTTTCCCCCAGCCCCTTCGGTCTTTCTCTCTTATGTTCACCGGAGCCTTTCCATGCAAGGAATTGAGGAATACTTGATAGGAATTCATGAGATTAGCAGGAGGTTTCCAATTTTTCCACCCTTTCCAGTCTCCATTGTCCTTCCAAGCCACTAGATCAAAGAGTTTAGAGATTCCCATACTTTGCAGCCAAGTTCGAATAGGATCTATACTTCTTATTTGCCCCAAGGGCATTTCTCCATTGATTTTGTCCGTCCAAATGTTTATTCTTTTCCCATTACCTGGGATCCAATAGAGATCTTCCGTAATCAAAGACGAGGAAGAGGAGATGAGTTTCCAGATAGCCGTTCCCTTTTTGTTATTATTCTTGTCCAAACATCTTAATCTTGAACTTCTGGTATATTTTCTCCTGACTACTTCTTTCCACCATTCTTTCTTCCCGGAGACAACTCTCCAGGCAAGTTTGGCTCCTAAAGCTTTGCTTACCATCGTAGGTTCTTGGATTCCTAACCCTCCTCTATTTTTCTTTTCCTTGACTACCTTCCAACTGACCAGATGAAATTTTTTATTTTGTATCTTTCCCCCTTGCCACAGAAACTTTCTTATCTCTTTGCTAAAGGCGTTCTGAATTGAAATCGGGGCAGCCATTATAGCAGAGGTAAAAATGGGCAGGGAAGACAAAACTGATTTGATCAGAGTGGCTTTTCCTGCTAAATTCAACCATCGGGATCCCCACGAATTTATTCTAGATCTGAATTTCTCAAGCATAGGCAGCCAAGCAGAGGAGGTAGGATATTTAAGACATATGGGAGTGCCAAGATATTTAAAGGAAGACCAATCGAGACAGGGCTTAAAGTTTAGGATGGCTGAGATGAGCCTGATGATGGCAGGTCGGCAGTTCCAAGTGTACAGGTTGCATTTATTATCATTAGTTTTGCCTCCTGAGGCCTTGAGGAAGAGATCTAAGGCAGATTTAAAACGGGCTGCAATTTGGGGAGAGGCACTCCCCAAAAGGATGGTGTCATCAGCAAACTGAGCGTGATTTATAGGCTGAACGTTTCGGGCGAAGGTTATACCAGGGAGTGATTCAGAAGCCAGGAGAGAGTTAAGCTTTCTACTGAGAGAGTCAGCCATAATGACAAAAAGGAAGGGTGAAAGAGGGCAACCCTGTCTCAAACCACGAGAAAGTCGGAAAAAGGAAGAGGGCCTGCCATTTAGAAGAGGAGATATCCAAGGAGCACCAATGCAGGCTTTCACCCATCTAACGAAGCTTTTGTCAAATCCAAATCTCTCCAGAATATTAAAAATGAAAACATGCCTTACTCTATCAAAGGCATTGGCCATATCAAGCTTAATTGCCATACCTGCATCTTTGTTCTTCTGGCTGGAGTGAATAGCTTCCCGCACTAAGAGAATGTTGTCATATATTTGCCTGCCCGGGACAAATCCGCCCTGATTAGGGGATATGATTCTTGGCAGCAATTTCTTGATTCTATTAGCAATGACTTTTGTAATAATTTTATAAGAAGAATTGCATAAAGATATAGGTCTGAACCTCCCAATCTGAGTGGCTTTTTTCTCCTTAGGTATTAAAGCTACGAACGAGGTATTGGTGCCTCCTCCAATTTTCTCTCTGTTCCTTGTCCAATTTATCATTCTGAGCAGATCTTTTTTCAGAAGATGCCAGCATTTTCTATAGAAGTGGATGGTGAAGCCATCGGGTCCTGGAGATTTTTCCGGGTGAAGGGACCACACTGCTTTTCTAACTTCCTCTTCCGTAACCACATCTGCAAGCATGCTGTTGTCTTCGGCTGTTATGAGCTTTGGGATCTCCTGTCCCATTATCTCGATTTCCTCAACTGGGGGATCTCCTTCCTCACTATAGAGAGCCTCAAAGTGATTTTTGATTTCCCTCTTTATTTCTTCAGCTTCTTCAATTTTGGTTCCATCTTCCTTTGTTAAGCTGAAGATGTTGTTTTTCCTATACCTTTCCTTACATTGTGCATGAAAGAACTTGGTGTTTCGGTCCCCCGACTTTAGCCATAGGCATCTTGAGCGCAGCCTCCACTCCTCCTCGTCTCTTCTGGCCGCTTGTCTTATTTGAGTCTCCAACTCATTTTCTTTTCTTAGAGTGTGCTCAGATATCTGCTCGGTTTCCATTTGGCTTTGCAGAGACTTGAGTTCCTCCTGCAGAGATTTGATCTCTTCTCCCCAGTTCTTATTGTTTTCCTTTGCCCATCTTTTTAAAACAGTCTTAGTATTTTTGAGCTTGTTTTCCCATATGAATCCTGGTGATCCAGGGATAAACTGATTCCAGATTGCTTTGACCTCATCGTAACAGTCTTTGTTCTCCAGCCAAATCGGATTGTATCTAAAAGGCAGAGGCCCAAGATTTCCTGGGGATGAGAAAAAAAGGGCGATAGGCCGATGGTCAGAAGCAGCTGAAGCTAGAATTTTTGAGTTGGGGAGAAGAGGCCTACTAAGGAAGGTAGAGCTGAGAAGAAACCTATCAAGTCTTGCCGCTATATGCCCGGGTCCAACTCTCTTATTATTCCAAGTATAGTTACCTTGCCTTGGTTTAATATCCACAAGATTCCATGCGGCCTGGAGATCCTCCATACGTTCTCCAAACTGATCTCTCACCTTCGTGCCTCCTCTTCGCTCATTAACGCTTATAGTGACGTTAAAATCTCCAGCTAAGAGGCAGGGAGATAGGTTCCTTCCAGAGTGAAGGTCAATGAGTTCTTTCCAGAATTTTTCTTTAAGGCTGTGAAGCGTTGGTCCATAGATATTGCCTACCCAGTACTTTTCATTGCTTGATATATCTTCTATTTCTGTAAAGAGCCAATTTCTATTGCTAAATGTAGAGATACAATTGTACTTACCTTTATCCCACCAAGTGAGGAGCCCTCCCGAAGCTCCAGTAGAATTAACTGCCATGCCTTCTCCATTGGGCCAGATTTGACTTAGGGCTTTGAGAGAGTCTGCTTCTTGCATCTTAGTCTCCTGGAGCATGAGGATTGAGGGGGTTTCTAGCTTTCTTATTCTTTTAATTGCTTCTATTTTTTGCTTGCCTCCTAAACCTCGACAATTCCAGGAGACTATCTTCATTATTTCTTAGAGAGGATGGAGCCTGCTTTTTCCTTCTTTTCTTCTGATGTTCCTAATGTTTGCTTTGAGCTGGATATGATTCTTACATGCTGGTCTAAGCTGGTTTGCTTACCCGCCGCTTTCTCACGGTTCGTTTCTTGCTCTCTTACCACTTTATTTAGTTTTCTACCCTTTTTTGTCTGAGGTTCCACTTCTTCTTCTCTGCTTTCTGAGGTTTCTTCTTGAAATAATTTTGCCTTTGCTCTTGTGACGAATCCGCCTCGAGCTTTAAGAAGCTCGCTCTCAGGCTCTTCCTGTTGTGATATTTCTGTGCTCTGAATTTCTCCTTCCTCTAGATTCTTTTCTGCTATTTTTTGAGCTATTTATTCCTTTTCTTGTTCTGTTGCCTCCTCTAAGGCTGCATCCAACCTTTGTTCCTGCTCTTCCTCAGTCGTTGCAGAAGATAGCAGCTGAAATTTGTTTGCTTCTCTGGGGCTTTTCGGTCTGGCTGCCATTTCTTTTCTTTTTGGGGTTGCCTGCTGTTGGTGTGTGTTTGGGGCTTTCCCATTCTTTTTTCTTACCTCATTCCACTCTCCCTCTTGATTTTCTTCCGTTTCCTGCGTCTTTCTCTTAGGGCATAGCTTGGCAAAGTGCCCATATTCATGACATACCTTGCATTTAAAAGGTATCTGCTCATAATCAACAGGTTGAAGATGGTTCCATCCATCCATTGACAAGCTTATAGCTTCTGGGAGCCCTTTCTCCAGATCCACCTCTACACATATTCGAGCACAGGAAAACATCGGGGGTTTAGGTTCTGATTTGTCAATATATTTCCCCAGCGAGTTACCGATAGCCTTCAGGTCTTCGTCATTCCAGCAGTGCAACGTAAGGTGGGGAAGCTTGACCCAAATTGGGATGGCTGAGGGTATGTCCTTTTCCGGGTCAAAAGAGAGGTCCCATTTGTTGATATACATTCCTCTTGGCCCCATAAAGTATGGGCCGTTCCTGAAAATCAAGTCCCTATCCTCCTTTTTTTCAAAAAAGAATACGAAGAAACCCTTACCACAGAAGATCTGCTGGACTTCTCCTTGTATGAGTGGGCGCCAGTTTTTATTCAACCATAGCTCGATCGATCTCGGGGAGGGCCATAACCCAGTAAAGTGCCCTACCAGACCTTTTTCAGAGAGCACTAGGGCTTTGCACTTCGAAGCAGTAGAACCCAACTTGACCTCCGGAATGGCAGTTTTTTTTACGAACCTTGAGTCCGCGGTGTCAGCCGTCTTGGAGGACTGCGGTTGCGCAGCCACCAGGGAACGAAAAAGGGCATCGAGGGGCGCCCGGCCCGGGTCAGGGGGAGGGTCCATGGCGACGGAGCCCGAACAGAAGACGCAAGCAGTCCAAGGTGAACCAGCTAGGGTTCGCGCTCAAGCCCTCCTTCCCTCTCACTTACAATTCCAAAAGTCATGAATTATTATTAGTTGAGGTAACTATATGTATTTTTTTTATGAATAATATTATCGTTTGATTCATGAAATTTTAGTTAAATATATGTAATTAATTTTAAAAAATGATTATATTATAAGAAGAATAAGACTTATAAGACAAATAAATTGTTAGAAATTTTGATGATAATTATGCTTATTGCAATTTAAGATTCTAAGATTAACAAAGTATATGAGATAAATAAATAAAGGTAATTAAAAATTATTCTTAAAAATATCAGTTTTACACTTTAATATTTTGAAAATGAAAATGACAAAATCATTTGGTTTAATAAGTTATTCAAAAAATTTCAAAAAACAAATGAGTTATAAAACTAAATATAAATTATAATATTGCAAAATTAGAAATTAGAGCACATTGAAAGGAAATAATGTTGATCTTAAATCTCCTTTATATAACAAAAAATTCAGATTTGTTCATCCCAAAATGTTTTTGGGTGAGCCAACCGCTAGTTAGTTATCTCATTGCATGGATCACAGTTTGATTTAATTCATTGCATATGCGTTAGATAGCTATCCCATGTGCATAGACCATTTATGTTTCTATAGTTGACAGACATTTAAGTTTTTGCAACTTATGAGCATTATTATGCCAAGTGGAATATTCCATTTCACATGGAACATCATTATCTAGGAATGCCTTTCGTTCTATAAGAAAAGGCGTATATTTTCCAATATAGGGTCATCCTTCTCCTTCTCCTGATTTAACATAGGGGTTAAAATATTGCTTTATAAGTTTTTATTTTAATATTTTCCCACTTTTGTTTTGATTTTATTTAACATTTTGATTATGATTTTGGTTTCAAATATTGTTACTTATGGAAGCAAATTTAGAAAATCCATAAAGAAAATACTAATATCTTTGGGATTTTATGTTTTCAATGAAGATCCATTATATTCTTATGTTTTGTTTTGTTGTTATTTACCTAATTTATGTAGAGGATGCAAATTTTTTGTTTGTATATTGGTGTAGATTATTCTTCTAGATATGCACGAGAGCTTGACTTCTATATGAAGGAATTATCATCTAATGTCTACCTTAATTCTCAAATAAAAAAAAAAGGGTCATGAAAATTGGAACAAATAAGGCATTGCTTAGATTTCTTATGGAATCCAAAGCTTAGGGCTGCAATAATGCAAACACAAGGCCCTAGAGAAGCACATATGTGGATCCCAAAACTTTTAGGATTTTGCATGCCCCCTGTAGGGGCTTTAAGACAATGCACACACTCTGCAAGAGATGGGACCATGAACTCCCTTTACAGAGCTCTAGGACCATGTACAACCCCTTCAAGGTTCTGAGACCACACATGTCAACTTTCCTAGGAGACCATAGACTACCAATAAGTCCCCTAGAGATCCTAGAGGTCTAACAATGACATTAACATGTTGTTTTAGTTCTCAACGATCCATTTCATCTTTTTCATAATTGAATAACATAATTGAATAAGTCTTGGATGGGTCAATATTTGAGGGGCAAGAGGAGATCCAATAAATCACTCACATTAAGGTGATCCACTAAAAGAAACATAAGGGAGACGGAAAAATTCGAATGCATATTTCCATTATGGAATAAGTAATCTTATCACCTAGTTATCCTCTAACTCAAATTATTGAGGATTGATTTGTAAGTAGAGAGTTGTTAGTTCTTGATTTTTTTTTCTAGATTTATAATTATTCTTCCAAGGAGTTCTTCCAACCAAAGATAGAGCTAAAGACAATGACAAAAGATGAGCAATTTGACAACTAACTCTATTCCCAGCAAAAGATTAAAGACATAGGAAAAGGAAAAAAGAACATCATTGTAACATCTAAAGTCCCATGCATAGTAAATTCTACTCACAAATACCTCAATAAAATATATAATTTCTCCTCTTCTAATAGAATAAAAAATCACCTATAGAGGTCATTTTATGCGTGTTGTCTACCCCAATATTAACTTTCTACAACTTTGGAAGTTGTGTATGGGAAATATTAGTAGCTTCTTGCTTCTTCTCCTAGACGATCCTGGAACCCTCGATTTCCTTAAATGATAAATGACTCAAACATTCCATCTCATCTAGATCAAGATCATCTCGATTAATCTTTTTGCAATAGAGAGACACTTATGTTTGATAACTAGGATTTTGTAGATGAAACAATTCTTGATGTGAAGGATAAACATGTGGATTCCTTTCATTCAACAACTTGTTAGTGAAGAGGGTTTCTTTATTTAGCTTCAGAACACTAGTGATAGGTTCAAAATTTCCAACAAAATAAAACTCTTCACAGAACTGAGTCTACAAAGTTTTCTAGTCCTTGGTTTGTCTTCGGGTTTCCTCATGTAAGTACAATTATTAGGGTATGGGACCCAGATGTTGGATAAAATTATGTACCTAAAGATTGGACGATAGTCCCTCCCCTTCCCAATGTTGCATACAATGTTCCACAAAGACGAAAGGATATGAGTCTTCATTATAAATCTCCATGTTTAGAGGCCCCTAAGGTACTTTACTCGTGATAATAAAACATTCATAGTTAGGAAAATAAACAAACATGTGGATCATAGCTATCCACATTAAAGATCGAGAGAGAAGATTTTCCTTTTGAGTGGATCACCACCTTACAGGAGTGCCACAGAGTGAAACATCTATTACGGGGATCCTCTGTTCATCTGAGACTCTACAATTTAGTTCTATAAAGAATTCATTCAATTCAGAAACCCCATCATAAATTGGAGGGCTTGTAACTTCAACCCCAATCCATCTGACAAACTTAATAGTTGCACAATGTCAAGATGAGATTTCATGTCTTCTATTTTGGCATTCATACAAATCCTATTCTAAAACATTTTCAAACAAATGAATCCTCCAATTGAACGAACCATATGTTGTGGAGTTAATATAACCATGATCCAGATGGATATAGGTGGCCACCTACCTATTCCACTGGGTCAAAACAATTTTTCATTCTAGCAGTTTTCTTGTAATTTGTCTATAGTTTTTCAGGACCCGAACTTCCTGGGGCATTTTGAGGCCCTAAACGACGTTTTTTGGAGATTTCAGGAGCCAAATGGTTATTTAAAACATGCATTTGGCCCCATTCGAAAGATGTATAAATCAGATATACCTTTCCAATGATCTATCGAGTGCCCCAAAAAGAGATCGTATGCAAAAGTTATGACCCCGAGAAGTTGATTGTTCAACTAACCACCTTGGGGCCGCAAACTTTATGATGACTTCTAGGGTTAGTTTTTTGGATGTTTAGGGTTCTTACCCTCATACTTATGATAAATAGGCTCTTTCAGCCTCTTCTTGTATTCAGCTTGTCATGAATGAGCGTAGCTGCCACATCTCTTCTCAGAGATATAGCTACCACCATTCTAGCTGCTTTTATTTTACAGTTTGTTTTATTTCATTCATTTAATAGAATCCGAGTTTACTGTATCGCTGTGTTTCTTGCCATATATCTTTGTATGTGAATATATGTATATGCTCTTTCATTTCGTTCTCACATGAATCCAGATCAAATCATTCATTTTCCTGCCATAAGGTTGTAGATTTGATCCAAAACGTCCTGCTCCATAGTACCATTGAGCATGATCTATATGGATACGTATCCAGTGTTGTTGAAGAGCCTGCTACTAATGCAGGACGCACTACTTTCAAGAAGAATCAAGCCAAAGAAAAGAAAATCATTTATGATTTTATGAAAGACAATTTGATTCCAGTGATTACTCCATTGAATACCGCAAAGGAATGCTTCGACACTTTGACAAATATTTATGAGAAGAAGGCCCCTAGTTAGAAGAGATAATTGAAGAACAAACTTCATAATATGAAGATGGAGAAGTACAAAGTTGTTGCTTCCTTATTCACAAAGATCTCTCAAGTAAGAGATCATCTCATGAGCATTGGTGTAACTGTTGATGCTGATGATCTCATATAGACTGTTGTCGATTTCCTTCCATCTTCATGGGAGACATTCTTAGCTGCAGTAAATGGTCGAGAAGTGCAACCAAGCCTTGAAATACTGTGGCATGATTTCCTACAAGAAGAAGGGTGAATCTGGAGCAAATATGCTTCCTCCAAAGAAGAGAACCTTGCTCTTGCAGTGTTAACGCCTAAAATTCGCACACATGCGGAATTTTGGCGATTCTTGCAGTAAGGCGTCATCAACATAAATAATGTAGTTCACCAAAGACAGCCTCAGAAGATCCATAAAACAGTTTGAGCCTCATAGTGCAAAATACATGAATTTTGGGCCACTTGCGTGACTTTTCCTTCAAAAGTCATGCTATAGCATAGGTTTATAACTATGTACCTGCGCACTTGCTACTTTTATTCATAGAAGTTGCACTCATGCGGTTTTTCTTCATAAAAATCGTGCTATGCATGGATTTTCTTCATAAAGTCGTGCTACGACTGGTTTTTCTTCATTAAGGCCGTGCTACTGTCAAAACGACAGGAACACCTACTTCCCACAGTGCATTTAAGGCTCAATCATCTCCAAGGATATGAATTGAGCTCCTCACACACTTGGGGGCATTAAATAGCGCCTTTGGTGTACCTTGGAACTAGTTCATGGAGAAGATGAGTTCACATTTGGATCTAGTTGTTTGTTGGCCACCTCTTGGACTATAAAAGGAAGCCACTGGCATGCATTTTGTAGAGAGAAATCAGAGCAAGGTTATGCCGATGGATTTGATTTGGAGCTTCCTCATAGCCCACCATTTCCTACCATTGTGAGCATTTCCAAGCTCCCTTTCCACCTTCCATCTAGGGGCAAGTGTTTCTCTCCATTGTTCTACCATCTACTCGGCATTTAGTTTGGACAAGAAAGGCCTCCATAAGGGAGATTGTTGGCTTCCCTTGAAGCCCACACTTCCTATGTGTTGTACAACTATTCCATTGGGAAATAGAAGAGTGGTTCAACATATATTTGGTTGTTGTTGGTGTTTGCATTCTCCCCCCATCTCTTTCATTTTTTTTATCAATATTTCTATGTTTGAATGCATACTACACTAACAATTTCTTGCAGGATCACTTGGAGGAATACCAACCAACCCACAAATGGGCTCTAAGGAATGAGGCCTTGCTGCAACCTATAAGGCTTAGCCACTTACCAAGTGGAAGAGTGCACTTGTGCAATTTTTTCCACAACATGTGGCATGGATGAAGAGAGGAAATAAATCCTTTTCTCATAAGAAGTTTCCTCATCAAAAGGAAAATGATTACAACAAGAACTTTGATAAGTCTAAAGTTAAATGCTTCAACTGCAATAAGAAGGGTCACTTTTCAAGAGACTGTTGTGCAAATAAAAGAGGAAATTTCAAGGGTATATTTCATACTTCTACTGCTATAAAAGATGAACCTACAAGAAAGAATTCTTCCATTGATCAGGAGACAATGAAGGAGTACTATCTTGTCTTATCCTTATCTGGATCCATTACCACTAGTGTTGAGACATGGATGGTGGATAGTGGCGCATCCAAACACATGACTGGATATAGGAGAACTATCACATATCTGAAGGAAAATAAGTTCTCTTGTCAAGTGGAGCTTGGAGATAATATCACCTATTCGATCCAAGGAGTTGGATACACTTGTTTTCAGTTGGATTTAGGAGATGTAATGCATGTTGATGAGATTTTGTTTGTTCCTGGACTAAATAAGAACCTCCTGTATGTTTCAATTCTAGAAGATACAAGATTCAGAGTAATCTTTACGGACATAAAGTTCTCCTTTGGTCTAAGAATGCAGACTTGAACTCTGCATCTGTGATTGGAGTTAGAGAGGAAGGTCTCTACAAAGTTCCTCAAAACCTCATTCAAGCCATGATCTATGACACAATCAATCCTTGTGAACTGTGGCATAGGAGGCTTGGTCATATTCATTTCAGAGCACTACCTAGCTTTTAGAAGATGGTAAAAGGAATTCCTATGTTTAAATTTAAACATGATTGTGTTTGTAGAGGTTGCGCTCTTGGCAAGGACACTAAGAAGAGATTTTTAAGCAGTACCAAAAGATCCAAGGGGATCATGGAATTGATTCATTCCAATCTATGTGGTTCTACTTCAACACCATCCTTGAGTGGTTTTTTGTACTACATTCTTTTCATAGATGACTTGTCTCGCAAGTCTTGTATCTATTTTCTAAAGGAAAAGAGTGAAACTTTCAACAAGTTTCAAGATTTTAAAGCACTGGTTGAGAATCAGACTAGAGAGAACATTAGTGATTTGAGATTCGATAATGGAGGAGAGTTCAAGTCTCATGAATTTAATGAATTATGTCGATATGGAGGGATAAGAAGACAACTGACTGTACCTTACAATCCCCAGTAGAATGGGGTTGCTAAAAGAAAGAACATAACAATCTGTGAGGATGAAAGAGCTATGATGTGTGATCAAGATGTTCCCACTTCCTTACGGGCAGAAGCCTCCAACACTGTTGTTTATATACAGAACATAAGTCCACATGCTATCCTAGGAGAAAAGACTCTTGAAGAAGTTTTCACTGGTGAAAAACCAAATGTTGGATACTTGAATATTTTTTTGTTTTCCTGTCTACATTCATGTGCCAAAAGAGAAGAGGACAAAGATAGATCCATCTGGAAATAAGGAACATTTGTTGGATATAGTGAATCCTCCAAAGCTTATAGAATCTATGTTCCAGGACAAAGGCACATTGAAGTCAGCATAGATGTAACATTTCACGAAGAGGATTCCTTCAAGCACTCTAAAGAACTTTAGTTTGATTCAAATATGGAGGAGCATGAGACTCCCATGATGGAGGATACAACTTCTGATTCTCCCCTTTCAGATGTTGAGAGGGAGAATCCAGAAGAGTCCTTATATCCAATTGATCCTGAAGAGCTAGTAGAATTGGTAGAGAGATCTCCGGATGAACCTATTGCTAAGAGGAGATCTGCATGGTGTTGAGACATTCTGCAAGAGGCAGAAAAACATGGAGCACCACCAGGAACTTTCAGAGAGAGAAGGAGACCTGAAAATTTTTCAGGATATGTATCTAAGATGAGTCACATCAATGATTCAGAACCCTCCACCTATGAGGAATCTACTAGAAGCAGGTATGGAAATATGCCATGGTGGAAGAATACAAATCCATCATGCAAAATGATGTGTGGGAAGTGGTTCCAAAACTGAAAGGGAAGTATGTGGTAACTTCTAATTGGATTTATAAAATCAAACATGCAACTGATGGAAGTATTGAAAAATATAAAGCAAGATTTGCAGCTCGTGGATTCTCATAGAAAGAAGGGACATACTATGATAAGACATTCGCTCGAGTGGCCAGGCACACCACTATTGGAGCCATAATTTCCCTTCCTTCAGTTCTGGGGTGGAAACTTCACCAGATGGATGTGAAGACTACCTTTCTCAATGGTGAAGTTGAGGAAGAAGTTTACATTTAGAAACCTGAGGGGTTTGTAGTTCATGGGAAGGAGTCCCATGTATGCAAACTTAATAAATCCTTGTATGGGCTTAAGAAGGCCCCGAGGGATTGGTATTTGAGGATTGACATCTATCTTCAGAGCTTGGTCTTCTCCAAAAGCGAAGCTTACCCCAACATGTACTTCAAGGTTGTGAAGAACCAACCACTGATATTGGTTCTCTATGTTTATCACTTGTTCCTTACTAGAGAGGAACATCAGATAGCTTGGTGCAAGAGGGAGCTCACTTCTGAGTTCGAAATGAAAGACTTAGGTATTATGCACTATTTTCTTGGTCTAGAAGTTTGGCAAAGGAAAGATGAGATATTTCTTTCATGAGTAACGTACACGGTTGATGTGTTGCGGAGATTTGGTATGATGGACTGTAAGGCCATGTCTACTCAAATGGTGTCTAATGTGAAGAAGCTACATGATTCAGATTCCAGACCGGATCTAGTGTATCCTACCATGTATAGATAGCTCATTGGTTCCTGATGTATTTGATACATTCTAAACCAAACATATGTTATGCTATGAGTATATTAAGTTAGTTTATGTCTAAGCTAATACATAGACATTGGGTTTCTTCCAAGAATGTGCTTAGATACCTTCGAGTTTCTATTGCTTATGGAATTAGATATGCTTCCAGTGGTGGAGTGATGATACTTGGATATGCCGACTTCGACTGGGGCGGTAGTACTATAGACCGAAAGAGTACATCTGGATATTGTTTTAGCTTGGGATCAGCTATGATCTCTTGGTACAATAGGAAGTAGGGCTCCATAGCCCAGAGTTATACATAAGCATAGTATATTGCAGCCGACAATGCCTGCCGAGAAGCTGTGTCGCTTAGGAAGCTTCTTGCTAGGTTGTTCAGTCATAATCTTGATACTATTGTCATTCACTCTGATAATCAGAGCTGCATCAAGCTTTCAGAAAACCCTGTGTTTCATGACAGATCGAAACACATTGAGATGAAATACCACTACATCAAAGACATGGTCCAGAGAGGTGCCATAAGGCTTTAATACATTGTTATTGGTGAGAAGATAACATATATGTTGACTAAGCCTCTGTCCTTGAAAAAGTATAGGTACTTCTGAGACAAGATTGGCATGGCAGAGAATGCCTCCCTCGCTGAGAGGGAGTGTTAAAGTTACAACATCATGAGTCATTCTCCAATTCAATCTTGTGTGCCAATATCGAGCCTCATGTGTCGAGATAGTTCCTTATAGGAGCTTGAGTTGGACTCAGGAAACTTGGAGAAGAATCTTGAGTTGGACTCAAGAATGAATATACCTCATGTGTTGATTTAAGTGCTTTGTATGTCAAATTGATGGTGTTGTACAATCTTGCTTGTCAATAATAAGGTCTTGTGTGTCAAGACAAATCCTCATGTGTTGAGGTGGTGCCTCATGTGTTGAGGTAATGCTTTGCTTATCGAAGCATGAATGATGTGTGATGTACTACTAACCATGGTATTATAGATGGATAAGCTATTAAGTATCCTGTAGAGACTGGCCACCTCTAGAGTGAATTAATTTAGCATATGACCACTTGGAACGAGATGATCACATCATTGGAAAAATATCCATAGTATATTTGATATGCTAAATAATTAAGTTGGCACATGTGGACCATGCAGATAAGACAAGAGATAAAGATAAGATGTGATAAAATAAGAGAGAACTCGATTTGCTCACTTCAGTGATGATAAATACTTTAGTTAAATAAGAGAGAACTTGAATTGTTAAATTACTTTAGTGATGTTAAGAAGAAAGATTTCCGTTAATTAAAGGAGAACTCAAATTTCTCACTTCAATGATGTTATCAAGGACTTCAGTTAAAAGAGTTAACTAAGTGTTAACAAAGAATATTTAGTTAACTAATTATTGTGCATGATGACACTTACGTTAAACTTAAAGGCGATACTTGAGTTGTGACACTTGAGTTACGAGAGTTGAGTTACGACACTTGCATGACGACACTTAAGTCAGGAGACAGAGTTAAATCCAATGCATGAGAAGTATGGCGCACTTTTCTTTGCAGGATTGATGTAACCAATGTGAGAGTGAATTCTCTTCAAGGAAATTTGTGCATGTGACCAAAATTAGCGAATTGGTCTTGGGAATTCTATTCTTCTGAGTTCACTCTCTCATATATATCTCTCTTGCTATGTAATTGCAAGACGGGTGCTTGATATTTCTCTCTGATATTGCACTAAGGGTGCTTGATGTAATCTACTCATTGTGAAGAAAATATTCTCTGTTATCTATCAATCTACTAAGGAAGATTTTGTTGGGTTTTTCTCCCTCATGTCATAGAGGGTTTCCCTAGGGTAAATTTGTGTATCAACTGTTAATGTTTATGCTTATGATTATTCATTTTTTAAGTACTATTATAATTTTGTAATTAAAGATAAAAAATTAACACTCCCCGTCCCTGAGAAGGGGAATTATTAGAAACTCGGTACGCAAAATTATCTAACCAATCCACCATTGCATCCAAGGCCATGCATTTATCTGTTTTGTGAGTAGTAGACCCACAAAACTCACAATGAACATTATTCAGGACCAAGGAATACTTATGCAAGACATGGCACTGGCGAGGGGAATGCCCATATGTTTTACATATTTCACAATATTCATTCAATTTTTGACAAGTAAAGCATTGTCCATTGTCCTATCCCATGGAAATGGTTATGAGCACCAACTTGAAAAATACTTGCAAAAGGCCTCATTAGACCTAGTCCCATAGGGGGATAGGCACAATTTATCCTCTTAGCCTTGGAAATTCTAAATCATGGTGGCCTTCTGTCATACACCCAATACACCATACCTACTCTCTTTCAACCTTAGGAATAGTTATGTCTTATATTTTCTTAATTAAGATAGCTATATGGTTCTATACTTGTGATAAGTCAGGTCCAGATACAAATTTAGATTCCCTACTATTTCTTGGGTACTTAGACAAGGTTTCATTCTCCATAACAGCTCTAATGCAGTTATGGGGGTTTCAATGGTATTTTGGGATAGAGGTACCCGAGTTAATGATATAAACCCATAAATAAATCACTCTTTGTGATGAAAATCATGAATAGGAAAATAAAACCAATTCATTACATCCCTAAATATCTAAGCATGATGATTGTGATGATCGTTAGCATCCATTGATACCAAATTTGGTCTATCGTACCTTAAGAGGAAAGAGAGGAATTAATTGGTTCACTATTACATTTTATTCCAATGCTCACAAATATTAGAAAGAAGCATTCCCAAGTCATCATAGTTTTGACAAGTTAGAATGTTAGGAAGGTATGTATTGTAGCAAAGATTATGGAACTGTGATCTAATGTGGGTATACATAGGGCACTCTAAGAGAAAGTGACTTTCATCCTCAACGCTCAAAGTTTCACAGAGATGAAAAATATTTTCCAACCATGGTGTTTTAGGTGTTTTCTAGTGCCCTGTTTCACTATGAAGTTCATGATAGCTCGTTCTTATCTTGCCTATATTAATTTTATTCTTCAAACTAGTTAAAATAGAGAGATAGTTTTGATATTCTAGATTAGGGTTAATGACCTCTTTATAGTATCTTAATTTTCTTTTAACCTCATATACCCATGTTGATTCTCATTCATATTTTCGTATTTCTTTCAACTCTACAATTCCTTGTTGCTATGATTTTGGCAATTGGAATTCATCAATAAACAACTGCTTCACCTATGCTAAAGAAAAAGGCATTGTATTGGGCGGGTAAAGAGATATAAATTTCATGTACCATTGTAGTTCCTATTTGCGCATCTTAGTTTGGGACTCAACTTTTTTGGATGCATCTGGTATTCCCCTAGACCTCTAGTTGGATTCACAAAATAACCAATGTTGTTATGCATCTTATGCATCTCCCTTACCAAAATACTCTAGGTACCGCATGGAAGAACTCCCGTGCACACTAGCCATTTTGGTCACTAGAGATCCTACGAACACAAACCCTCTAAGATTGGGTTGTGAAAGCATGTCTGAAGCTATGTTTGGGCTTGAAATGCTACTATTATGAGAACTCGTTAACTTTTTACTAGAAATGGATCCACTACTACTTCTTCCTATGAATTTACTAGTAGACTAACTACTACTACTACTACTAGGATAATGATTGTACCATGGAAAATACAAAGTAGAACTAGAAAAATCAGAGTACAATACAATTTATTAATTCCTAGGGAGTGGATGACACTCAATTGATTCCATAGTTATATGATCTTTCTTCCTTGACAATAGGGGGTTCCACTTCTCGGCTGCTTTTGTCTTGATGACACTCAAGTGAATCTGCAACTGCACCCAGACTGTCTCTGCATCATCTATATATATTACAACATCTCTAGTACTCACATTATTGTCTCCACATTTTGTTTCCGCACATTCGTCTCCACCCTAGTCTCCCATACCAGGGCCATCTTCTATCAGTATCTTTTTCTCGTAAACTAGGAGATGGATATTTCTCCACATATCATTACCATTTGCAACTCTTTCATCCTCTCTTCATCCTATCATGTACCAAACATCTCCTTCAACAACTGCACACTCTTCCTCTTCTCCTATCTCATCTATTTCTTCCACCATTTCTCTCAAATACTTGACCTCCTTACTTCACGTTCAACCCATGCTTGGTCTTCAAAGATTCCCCCCATCATAATCAAGTCCTTATCAACTTCTGGAACTAATAAAAATCATTCCTAGCCACTCCCCATGGCACAACTACTTGTCTCGCCATCAAGGTCTAATTAAATGGTAGAAAGCCCTTTTCTACCATCCAAACTTTGATCCACAATAGAAATTCCTTAATCAATTTCCCACAAGCGTTTCACTTAAAGTCAGATTCTACTTTTGAGAAGGATTGGTGATTCTCTGCAGCAATTGGACTATATAGTTTCTAACGGTAATGTCTACCCAAATATCCACAACTCTTGTCAGTTGGTGATCTAACCTATTGAATGCAACTAGGTATTGAGGGGTCCATTGGATAGATTTCTGGAGCCGATTTGCGTAGTCAAGGGATTCTACAAGTCATTTTATCTACTTGTACAGTTTCATCGGGAACTCACACCAAAATATTTCATATTGATCCTGTGATCTGTCATACAATATAAAATCTGTATATCTTGCAGGATTTCCTTTTCTAAATAGGGATTCTTGTAGCACAAAGTCTTCAAATCTCTTATTCCACCATTCTTGAATTAGAGACTTATAGATCATCATGTCCATCCACCTAGTAAATCCCTATTTAGAAATGGGTCCCAACAACAGAACTCTTTGTCTTCACAAAAGTGTTCAGAGACCAAGGTTCTATGTAGGGGAAACTAAGGACCGATGTAGTCTAGATGTGTCAATATTTTCATTCTTCCCCAAAGAGAAGGACGTCTCACCGAAGACATTGCTAGGAATCGTGAGAGATGAGGTAAATACTAATGAAGAGATAAGGAGAGTTATCAACATTCATTTTAGTCACTTATTATGTTGCACAACAGAAAGAGAAGCTAAGCAATCGTCCACTACTAAACATTTATTATAAGTAAAAAACAAATACAAATAGAATTATTCACACACACATATTCAACACGAAATGAGGGGGCACCAACATTTATTATTATCATTAATCAAAAGAGATAACATCACATAGATTATAATCCAAAGGCATAGGTGTCTCACAACCATCCCCTTGGTGCTCATATCCCACCCATTACATTGATGAACTTATCACAACTTCTTCTCATCACCCCTAGTTACAAAACCCAAGTCAACTCTAATGCAAACCAACTATCTTCCTCTTGTAAACCACAAATTTTGATCATTTTCCTTGGCTCCTCTTCCCTTTTTATGTTGCTTAAATAGCTTTCATCTCTGATTTGTTTCTATGGGTGCATTAACTATCCATATTAACTTGTTCCCCTTCTCACAACCTTTTCCACTTTGAATTCCTTCCTATCTTTTGCAACCTAGTTTTCAAAATGAAGGGGCCAATAATAATCACATGGATTGATTGATCCTAACCATATCTACCCCAAAGTTTGGGAATATTATATGACAACTTAGTACACATGTTTTGCAAAGTTATATCATGAAGGATAGGGTCATTGATGAGTCTCACCAAATCAAGAAGATTAAAACTATCCATGTCAGGAATGTTAGGGCTATCCATAGAGGGTGAATTGGTGGTCGGCAAGCTAGTAGTCGAAGAGCATAAAGTGGATAGCTAGTGGAGGATGAGCTTGGAATAGACAAACTCGAAGTAGATGAGCTTGGATTTGGGCTTGGATTGGATGCAATGTTCCTTGATGGATATATAGAAATAGTTGGGAACCATCCTAGTAAAGGAGGGATGCCATGAAACCTAAGAGAATGCATAGATAATTGGGAATTCACTCTAATGCTAATATTTTTAAACTTCTATGATGAGAAGGTGATCATAAAAGAAAAAGTGCTAAACGAAAATGGAATTGTTAAAGTAATATCTCTGAAAGTGAAACATGTGCTTAGCCAATGCAATAAATAATTGATAAGTGTGTTTCAATTGGTAACAATATGTGGTTTTTTTAATGAACAAAGTTTACGAACAATGATGAACAATAAAACCATGATCTTAAGGCTCTATCAATCCTCATGCAAATTGTAAATCATAATTGGTCCTTCCAATTTCCTCAATGAATGGTGACGAAATCCATCAAAGAAAACAAGTGAAGGTGCGATAAATAATTATACTGAATCACTTTTGGTGTAAATTCCAAAGAGGGAAACAACTATCTATCTTAGATTCCTTCACAATCTCATGAAATCCACCTAATGATAAATCTACAATTTAGTAACTAGTACACCTCTTCATAGATCATGGAAGAGGGGTTACCTACTTCAGATGATTGAGGGGGAATTATAACTTGAAAGGTTTGGGTAGTTGCATCAAAATACCACTCCTAGCCTAAGCATTAACACTAAAAAAAGAGTCTGTCCCTTGTGTTGGAAAACACATCCATTGGAAATCATTTCAAGCACCCTTGAAACACAACTATGTTCTATTGAAAAATAATCATGGATAGTTATTTAGGTACTTATCTCCACAATCTAACCTAGAATATAATTTAGTGTGTCCTCAAGGTAGGATTTGATAGGTTATATTTTAGTTGTTTTCATTTTTAGAAGGTTGTGCTTGACATCATGAACCAAGTGAATGTATCATTAAAACGTGTCAAAGAAAGTAGTATACTATCTTAATCATTATAAACCACCTAAATCACTTTAAAGGTGCAAGATGAAGAACATACTTTGGTTAGGGATAGGTTTTCAGTCATTTGTTGTGTGTAACAATGTAGTGATAACAATTACAATGCAAAGGTAAAATATTAATTGTTAGTGCAAAGTAATAAAGAATTGTTAAATTGATAAATACTTGGAAAATTGAATTTATTTCTATACCTACAATGTTCTTTTGAATTCTAAATATTAACATGATAAATAACTGAATTAGAACAATAAATCATTCTTGGAAAAAGTGAAAATGCATATAAAACTTCCCAAAAAAGTTGGATGCTAATAAAAATTTGAATTTTGAAGGGGTCGTGCAAGTTGTAGTTCTAACACTAACGTGAGTCTAAAAATCATGTGCTCAACAAAAATCATAATAGTGTGAATCACACTAAGAAGTAATATATCAAGAACATGAATTTATCAGACGGGATTTGAATGGTAAAAAATGCACAAATGACACCAAAATCAAAGAAAAAATGGCATGAATGCTGCAAAAAATTCAATCACATGGTGTGAGATTATAAGAACTTTAAAAATTCAAATGGGTCTTTCTAGTTTATGGCCAAGGAAAAATCATAAGCTAAATTGAACCTACAAACTATGAGAAATTGAAAATCAAGCGTAGAAACAACCAAGAGTGGGATTATTGGATCAAACTCCCGAGTGAAGTTGTCCTTTTTCTATGGATTTTTATGTGCATAGTAGTACCAAAACCCTCTCCTAACTAGTTGTTAGATCTAGGAACAAACAATGAAGGTAAGTAGACAACAATATAATCAACTACATTATCCTCTAGCATGCATGAAAACGACAAAAACATTAAATAAGTGATTCCATGATTCAAATAGCATACAAACACCATTTTTTGGGTGGAAAAGAGTAGCAATACTTTCAATGGAAAAGTAATAAGAAATAAATTATATCACTTAAGGAGAGAGATTGCAACAAGTAAGCTCCATTTTTCTTTGTGGGTGAGTCCTTTTAACCTCTAGTAAGGTTGAATATCAATCTCTGGTGACTTTTGGGTAACATTTTCCCTTGTAAATGATCACTTTTAAGGGAAAATGAACAACATGAGGGCAAGAAAACAAGAAATGAGTGAGGGAGGCAATATACTCCTCACTCTATGGCTCTATTTCTCCACCATACCCTTGCTCTCAATTTCTTCTTCTCAATGCTTAGCCATGGCTTTGATATGAACATTAAATAACAATACATACAATATAACATCATTAATAAATAATAAATAGTTATTAATTATCTAAGGGACGCATCCATTCATGGATGGTCACCATAAGTGCCATAGATTTTCTTATATATAGTTGGCACTTTCTCATTGTAACTCATCTCTCATATTGTCCATTTGTATATTATTTTAGCCAATTATGGATTTCTTTTATTTGACATATTCTTGGGGATAGTGATTTGTGAACCAGATTCGGTACACAACAGGGTTCTACTTATAAGTTGACATGAAACTACCATTTGAACTAACTCTCATGTGAATTCTCTCCCTTAAGCAATCGGCATCCATCTTCCTAATTAAACCCAAAGAAGGGCCAAAGGACCAAGTGTAAATGAAATGGGAGATGCAGGTAGACCTATATGCAACCACCTTGCCACTTGAAGGCATCCTTGGGCATTTATGCCCTGCAGAAATGTTGAATATGGATATTTATAGGGGTAGCATGACTATTGAAGGTTTTAATCACGATCAACATGAATATTGGGGATATGTTGCACAATCTTAGAAACGGTCCACTAAAGTTTTGACTTCGCTTGAGGGTGTATAAATAACTTATAAGTCATGTATTTGGTTGCATTATGTGAGTTAAATGTGGATTTGCGATGCTTTTGAGAATGACCTCGTAAATGTTGCACATAAACAAAATTAAGGCAATAACAATGATTTAGTGATTGAGAGCCTTTATGCAAATTAGATAGAGGGTTGAACCACTCAACAAACCTATAACATATCATATGCGTTTATAGTAATAATTAAAGAATACCCTTTATTTGTTTCTAACTCCAATTTTTAAAGGTCAATACACCCTCCCAATACATATTTTTAAAATAAATATCATTTTATTTACAATATTTTTTACACCCTTTATAATTTCTAACCTAATATGTTAATCTAATAATTTACACATACATTTGAAATCTACTATACAATACAAAATGTTCACATTTAAATTTAGTATGTTAAGAAATTTGTGGTCATTTTCATAACTTGTTTAGAAAATTTTATAATTATATCACCTTAATCTAATATGACCCACTTATTAAATATTTATTTGTTTATGATATTCGTTTGTTACAACCAAACTCTTAAGTCCCTTGCCATAATTAGTTAGTGAAAAGTTTCAAGATCCTATATCTTATTAGTCATTCACATGAAAGTGAAGTGAAATGTGAAGAGGGCTTCAAAAGGTTATCCAAATTTTGCCTTCATGGTCAATCATCAATCATATAAATCTGTGAGAGAATAAAGTTGTGGGTTCTTATAAATCTTTGAGAGAATAAAGTTGTGGATCCCCACATCTTTATGTTTATGGTCCAGAAAAGAGAGAATAATGGTAGCCTCAAACAGAAAGAACAATGTGGGGGGATTCATGCACGCACCGCGAGAATGAAACGCAATGAAGAAAGATGTTGCGGGATATATTCATTTGTCAAGACAATAGAATATAATGATTCATGTATGTATTTCCCTAACGACGCATGTGTGGTTGGGCAATATGAAATATAGAATACCGTGAGAATGAAATCTGGAGGTAAGAAAAGAAGAAGAAAAGAAAATAGCTTTGGGTGAAGGAGAATAAAATCGGTGAATTGGAGAATATTGTATTATCTGTTGAATAGTTAACGAGTATACACTTGGCTTTACTGGACGTTACTCACCCTCACGTTTTCTGTGTTATCGTTATGATCAATGTTCTATGAATTATTAGAATCATGGTATTCTTTCTTTTTTGTTTTAGTGACATGTCAAATTGCCATGTGTGATATTTGAAAAAGTAAGAAATCATTTTATCATTATGTTGTTTTATGTGTTGAAAATGTCTGCATCTTAATAAAATATGTTTTAGGTTTTTTTTAAAATAGAATTTTGCATCTTAATTATGTCGTAGGCGTTCAAACAACGAAAGATCATCCTCTGTATTGTCACTGGATTCCTCGCTCATTGAGCCAATGGAATTCTGCCACGTGATTCTTCGTCTCTCTAATAGAATGTTGCCACGTGTTTGTCGAGTAGTTGGTGTGATAGTTTTGGTGCGGCGCGGTCCATGGTGCAGTTATTTTGGCGTGTTCATGAAGCTTCACAAACTCAGCATGCAGCTATTGTACAACACATTTGGCCGAAAATCCATCTGGAAGGCCTCGATATCCAGGGGTTTTTGTGATCCAAGAGTCTTCTCCATCATAAAAAGCTCCATCTATGTTCGGCCACGGGATTTGAATTCCCCACTTTTTGAAACCCCGATGAATTGAACAGTCGGCCTGGGACATGGATGATCTCCCCAATTTGGGGCAGAGGGACTATGGCCTTAAACCCCAAGGCAAAGCGGTGCCAATGTCCACGTAGAGGAGCACCCAGGCGAGGATTTCAGGTATTCTGAGCATTTATGACGATGTATTCATGGGTCCGCCAACGTTTACAGCACCATCTCACTTCACAGAGTCAAGAAGGGTATGCTGATATATTTAGGAACTTTTGAACTTTTCAACCTCGATCAAGAATTCCTGTGTCCCGGTATTTGATGCGCCTGTGTATGATGATGATAAATTTGGGGGTTTGAAGGGTATTAGGAATGCCAAAGTTCCTTACAATAACGTATTTAGCGGGGGATTTTTCGGTGGGGACCTTAGCTATGATTTGTCGGTGGGGACCTTAGCTATGCGCCATTTGAAGATATTTTGGGGACGAAGAGTTCGAATTCACAGCGATCTGGTGGCAACCTTGTGAGTTCAGGTTTTGAGGATTTGATTCCGGGTTTTGGAAACAGCAAGCCTACGAAACAGGACACCGTATGTAGTTTTGTTGAATTATGTTCTTTATCATTTTGATTCGTTGGACGTTTTTCGGATTTAGGTTCTGTTGTTTTGAGATTAGCCGACCGTTGTTTGCTAATTTTTCTCAAGCCCAGAGTTAGAGTCAACATTGATGAGATTTGGAGGAATGCTCCCCGCCTGTGGAGCCCTGGCATTCCTCGTCTGCGGGTACATTTCTTGCTCGCCATATGTTCATCTTATTCACTGGTACTCCTGCTTAAGTTCTGAACGATGAAGGAACCACACCTGTTTGCCAGTTTAGTCGTATTGTTTAACATCCGCTTATGCTTTTTTCGTTCATGTGATTGTAGATGAAACGCACAAAGAAGGACGACATCGTGGGAAATATGGTACTGTTTCCTGCTCGTCCTAGAGTTTGGACCCTTGATAATATTTTATGCATGTTTCGGGACCACGAAATCACTTGATCCTGGTGCTTGATTTTTCAGGATCCATATATGGTGCCAATTTGAGAAAACAGATTAAGAAAATGGAAGTTAGTCAACATTCCAAATTATTCTATGAATTATGTGGCAAGGTCTGTAACATTCATAAACATATCATTAGCATTTTCAATTTGATAAAATCTAGGCACTAGGGTTTCCAAGTCCGTGAAAGCGAGGTGTTATTGTCCCAACCAGGGTTCAAGCTCCCAAGAAGGGACATCTTTGCCCTGTAATTTTGGATTTGATTAATAGTAAGCATATTTACCTACTTCTAGGTTTATGTTTGCCCCCTTTGACTACATTTAGTTGTTTTCCCCCTTCGACTACATTTGTGCTAGGTGTCAATCGGATTTGTATATTCAGGAAAAATAGTTTCCTTATGGAAGATGTTGCAGTATTCTAAGTATACTCTAGTTTAGCTTCTTCCACAACAATATATTATTGTCAAATAAATACCTGAGGCATTCTGGAACCTCTGAGTAGAGAAACAATTTGAAACCCTTTGAGTGAGGTATTGAATAGACTTGTGATTATATCTAGCAATGGCATGGGATCAAGCAGTAGGCCCAAACAATTGATTTCAGCTGCAAGGGATGGCTTCGCAAAAATAAACAAATTTTACATAGAGGAACCTTTTTCCCATTCCAAACTTTCAAGAAGGTGCTCCTCTAAAGCATTAAGATGCCTCTTCAACTCCCTTGGTAGAGTTTCCTCATGTCTCACAAAGCTCTCTATCACCTTGCTAAAATAAAATGTTGTAATCCCCGTAACCTCCAGAAGGAAACATGTCAAGTTCCTTCTTTGTAATTTGTGAGACTTTGCTCTGCCCATAACATCCAAAACTCTATAATATAGTTTCAAAGTTTCCATCCTACACTGCACTGCCCAAATCTTGTCCATCAGAACTGGAGTATGTAAACTTCTAGCAGCACATATGTCTTGTGAGCACAAGACAAGATTTCAAAATAGTTAAGATGAAAAGACCTCCTCATCAATTCTCCAAGCCATCTTTGACTCGAGTTTAATGGAAGCTTCCTTTCATTCCATTGTTAATCTTGACTCTCTGTGATTTCCTCAGAATCGACTTCAAAGGAAGCTTCCTTTCATCCAATTGTTAATCTCGGCTCTTTGTGATTTCCTCAGGATCATTCATTTCTGCTTGACAATTTGAAATTGATATCATTCCAGCCAGATAAATATTTCTGGAAGCTACAGAGGAATCCATGCTGTATGTGCCACCACACAGAAGAGTACAAGAAGATTCTTCTTCGTCATCGACACGAAAACCCATTGCATCTCCTATGTTCGACATAAATAACAGGGGGGGGGCAGAGGAGGCAAAAGCAACCAGATTTTAAAGGAGGACATAGATATCAAATATGCAAGAAACAACATCCAGAAATGGTTTGCAATTGATGGGAATGGTGACAAGTCCTACAAAGATGCAACACTTCTGTTTAAAAAAATGAAGGAAGAAGGATGTAAACCCACCATTATTACATACAATCTAATGCTGAATGTGCATGCAAAGATGGGCCATTATTGGCACAAGGTTGTAACTCTATTTGAAGAGATGAAGTCTAAAGGCCGTTATATGCCTAATGAATATACCTACAACACTCGCATTAGTTCCTACACTAGAGACTCTCCATATGAAGAGGCAATGAAGTTCTTTAATGAGATGAAGGCAGCTGAATGCACACCTAATAGAGTGACCTACAACTCGCTTTTGAATGTGTTTGGGAAATCTTGGCAACATCAGGATGCTTTGAACATCTTGCAAGAAATGGAGAATGGGTGCCCTCCCAATATCGCTACTTATAATGAATTGATCTCTGCTTATAGTAGAGATGGCCTTTACAATGAGGAAGTTGCTTTGAAGGATACCATGTTGAGAAAATGAATTCACCCTGATATATTTACTTATACAAGTTTACTTTCTAGGTTTGACAAAGTGGGCCAAGATGCACAGGCTAAGGATATTTTTATGGAGATGAAAAATGCAGGCTGCAAACCAAATCTCTGCATGTTCAATGCTCTCATCAGTATGTATGGGAATAAGGGGAAGTTTGAGTAGATGATGCGAATTTTGTATGAGCTTAGATCCAATGGGTATACTCCTAGTATTGTCCCATGGAACACCCTATTATCACTAATTGGACAAAATGGAATGCATAAAGAGGTTTCTCAAGTTTGAGGGAAAACCAATACAAAAGGGTATGCTCGGGTTCAGTTGGAAACCTCTTATAACAAGAGTTTAGTTGGTTTTCCCTCTTTCATGATTTCTACACAGTACTTTGGTAGGATCTATTCTAGATCAAGATACATTTAATACCCTTATTAGTGCTTATAGTAGGTGTGGCTTGGTTGAGACGACATGACAATTTACAGTGCAATGTCGAAGGCTAGTATTAGTCCTGCTCTTTCTACCTACAATGTAGTGTTGGTTGCGCTAGATAGGGAGGGGTTTTGTCAAGGACCGCTTCAGGGTTGTGTCGATGGAGCTTGTGACTAGCAGACAACCTATAGAGCTAGATTCCGGGTGCAATTGTAAATGCATGGCTTATTTGTAATTTTCAGTGAAGCTTATAACTGATTTCCACTTGATTTCAAGTGTACTTGCAGGCATTAAAATCACTATGTTATTTTGTGTTGCCAATGCGACCCTTTGAGCATGGTTATCTACTGACATCCATTATCCAAACATGTAAAATGTCCTTTATCTTGCACTTAGCATCAATAATATATCCATCTCTTAGTAGTTAATTTGTTGTCCGCGTTCTTGGGATTCTATGCCTCTTTTGGATAAAACAACCAAGAACATAATTAAATATAACAAAATATTTCTTGAAGTCTCCTTGATCTTTACCTATACTCCTTTGTATTTGGTAAAGTTGAATGGATGAGTTGGAAGGTGAGTGTATGATGGAATGTATGAATGATAAATGCAGAAGGTGTATGTATCCATAGGATGTGGATTGTAGGTGTTATGAATAGAATGAATGGAATGTGCTTGAAATGAGTGGAGTGAATTTGCGTAGAAGTGAATGATGGTGAACCTTTATTTTTTTGATACTCTATGTACAATAATCTTGTTTCCTATATGCCCAAGATGCATAGTTATTTTGGAAATGGTAGTTTGGAGATTTTGACTTGTGTAGATTTTTGGCTTGCACGATCTACTATGCATTTGTGATTTTGAAGTGATGACATTATGGATTTTGACTCATGCACAATACTCTTGGTAATAAGTCAAAGTTCTTTAATTGTTCAATATTTCCACAATACTCTTTGGTAATAATCCTCATACTCATGCAAATCAACAAAACCACGATGCCAACTCATTAAAATAAAGACTAGATCTTGGGAAGAATTGTGATCAAAAGTAGATGAACCTTATCCAACTTTCAATAGACATGAAATCTATGCCTTGTGATGTCCAATAGACTGACTTGGCTATCATCGAACAACAAATATCTTTCATCACATAAAATATTTATATTGATTTTGTCCCATATCACTCCATTGGGTGTTTCTATATTGATAGCACATCATTGGATGGTCATGGAGATTCCCAACAACAAACAACTTAAGGGAGGCAATTGGTAAATTTACAAATATGAGAAAAAATAAACCATTACAATGGACTGGCTTACATTAGAGAGATGCCAGCCAGAACAATGCTCAAATAAGGGTAAAAACTAAAAGATAAAAAAATCATTGCATAAAAAAAAATTCATAAAATTAATGTGACTTTCTTTCTATATTTTGTTGCAGGCCCACTTCCTTTATTACCTTACAAATTTCTTCTTGAGCTTTGACCCACTTCATTACCTACCATACAAATTTATTCCTTTTCTACTTTTCTCCATAAATTTTAACAACAACGGACAAACTCTGTGTAGCGTCCCTGATCCCCTCGGTTCCCTTTAGAGGTGATGGGGGAGCTCCTTAGAAACAACCTGCTAATTTTTTTTTCAAAGATTCCGCAACTCTGCACTTTTACATAGCTGCAACAACTTCAGTCCGCAATCCGCAAGTCGGAATTCGGGACTCCAAATACACAGCGTCGAAGAAATACCCCTCCGAATTCCATAATCCCCAGTGCAGGAGTCAGAAGTCGGAAAACCAAATATACAACATCGAAGAAATACGCCTCCGACTTCCACAATTTGCAATCCACCTTGCGGGAGTCGGAAAGTCGGAACTCCAATGCGCAAATCCAAAGAAATCACCTCTCCGATTTCCACAATACGTAAACCATCTGGAGGGATTCAGAAAGTCAGAACCACAGCGTGAAACTCCCAATATTTACACCTTTGACTTCCACAATCCTCAATCTGCGATGCAGTATTTGGAAGTCGGAACCCCCAAATTCTCAGCTTCACAAAATCACGCCTCCGACTTCCGCAATCCGTAATCCACGATGCGGAAGTTGGAAGTCGAACCCCAAATGCACAACTCCAGAGAAATCACCCCTCTGAATTCCGCAATCCGCAATCCACCATGCGAGAGTCGGAAATTCAGAACTCCAATGCACCACGCCGAGAAATAACGCCTCCGACTTCTGCAATCCACAATCCGCATTGCGGGTTTGGAAAGTCAGAATTCGGCCATATACCCCTGCTACTGCCAACTCCTCAGGATGATATTTTTCTCATCCTAAGTCCATTTTTGGAAAACTTGGTATCGTTGGAAAGTTCTTGATAATCTCTATGTAATAGTGTGATCCTATGCCACACCTGAGTACTATGATTTTTTCATTATTCGAATCAACTTGTTTCCCAAACTTCATCCATGACTCTTTACCACTCTGTAAGAGCTCTGATCCACTCTATCATGGCCCCTCCCTTCATCTGACCCACAGAGGAACATGAACACAACAGGGGGTGTCTATTTCTCCCCCAAATCCTGGAATGAACATTCTGAGCCTTTACAACACTTAGCCCTATTCATCAATGAACAGATTCATATAAGTACAATCACATGTGTGCATATGCATACTCAAATAAGAACAGTGGAATGAAACATTATCCACACACATATCTATCATGCATTCCACATATCAATAACAACCATCAATAATTAAATCATTGCATAAGTAAAACACACAGAATACTTATCTTTAAGGTGAAATCACCAAGCAACTGGCTATGAACTGCAACGTTCCAACCTAACCATAGGTCTCTGCCCAGCCTATATTCTTTCAACACTCAGAGACCACCCCTGAGCTAGTGATGTGTATCCACTAAGGAGGAACTAACATGCTCACTCACAGCCTTAGGCATAGTCATTCGGGGTCATCTAGCACACAGCTGGCTTTGTCAAGCAAGTGGGGAGACAGGGAAGGAGGTTTCTAAGTCAATGATATCAACACACATAGCTACATGCATATCCAATTGACTTCAGACAGTCCAGGAACCCCCATCACCTCCACTCTCAACCCAAGTAAGGTCCCTTTCTCTGCTACACAGTCCCTTGGGTGCCCCTTCCCTCAGTGCTGACCTGGGAAGGTATGGCTGGTCCCAACTTCTAAACCAAGGATTAATGAGCCCTCACTTGCTCTACCGTGAAGTCTAACCCCCCGGTATCTCTCCCACTGTAATCCTCCCTTGGATCTTCCTCAAGGTTGCAACCTAAAGGTTCTTTCCCGCAATTGGGTTTTCGACTATCAAATCTGGGTCTCCCAATAGATTTATGGGCATCCAACCCTCTCAATATATCCCCAAGGTTCGGGTCTATGGATTCCCCAACTGATTTCACTTCCCACATAGATTTATGGGCGTTTTTGGATCTGCAAATCATGGCTTCATTCCAAGTCATGATTTCCGGTTCTTCTCCCATTGTTGGGCCTGCGTCCTCTTTGAAAACTCAAAACTCTTTTTCAACAATGGCCTAGGGATGAGGGAAAATTCCCCCCCCATGAGGTAGGGTGACTTATGGGTCAAGCAAACTGAGCCCATACCCTACCTTATGAATTTCAAGGCTGCCCATACTCCATCACTCTCATGAGTAGATTTCTAAAGTACTTCCTTACATCAGCATTAAATGATAGCTAGGACAGTCAAAGGTGAGTTCTCAAGGTGACATTTGGAAGCCTAGGGTTCAATCCTACAACCCCCTCACCTCTCCCTAATGGATACACATAACCCCCTCATTTAGTTGCATCCATATCTAGCCCCTTGGTATTTTTATTTGCATTATAATCATTTACATGTTTTTACACTTTCCATGGATTACTAGCACATGGATAGCACAACATAAAATACCAGCCCTTCAAGGCTGAGCATTCACTAGCGGGGCCTTAGCCTTGAGCTCCACGCTAGGAATCATACATCACATATATACAATGTTTACATTAAAATCCAATACATCCGAAGGGTCAAAATGGGGGTATTACAATCCCCTCCCCCTTAGAATAACACCGTCCTCGGTGTTCAAATACTTAAGAATACTTACACAGTTTACACATGTACAAAATTCACAAAAATGTAGCAGGTTTGTCATGCATTTCATCTTTTACTCTGGGTTTTCAGGACCAAGTCCCTTGGCTTATACAAGCTGCTCTTGCTTGATTTGACCTTCTAGCTCCACATGTGGGCATTGCTCCACAACATTCTCTTCCTTTTCTTTACCTTCCATCTGATCCACAAGTTTGGAAACTTTATGGATACTATCTTTCTTGCTGTCCTTTGTTGGCCAGTTACAGAGGCAATGATTTCCTCCACATTCCCAACATTTCAGTGGCTTCTTTTGTAGCTTGAGCATTTCCTCAAGATTTTCTTGGGTCTTGGCAATTGTTTGAAGAATACTTTCATCCAAATCGAATAGCTTTTGGTCTACTGCCATGGTCAATGTGCATAGCTTCCCACACTTTGCTTGCTATCAACACCTGCCTTGTAATACCTGCAACCAATTGGTTTAATTTTCACATGTGAAATTCATCATTGCAAATCTTGTTAGGCCAAGCATAACATATGCATTAAGATCAGTCAATTACTTTCCCAATTGACATGGAAAGTTAATGCTTTATTCACAAGACTTCCACACATTTCATGCTTGTCCAATATGAAAATGAACTCATTCATGTTCATCCTTTCACAAGGAATTAACTAATTCAGCATTCACAATGTATTTCAAGCAAGATAAACACAATCAACTCTCAGCCATAATATGCATTCAACTGTTTTATGTCTCTAAAATGCATCAATCAAAAAGAAAAGAGAAGAGTAAGAGTTTACCCCTCTTAATCTTGTTCCAATCTGGAGCCCCACCACAACTGTGGTTCCATGATCCTTGATCTCTTTCACTTCAAATGTGAATGCTTGACTCGCCTTTTCCTTGCTTTGGCGATGACACTTGGTATCTAATGTATGTCCAAGGATTCTCAACCAGGGAATCCCTCCTTGTGGTTTTACTATAGAACCTTTGGCTGTTAGGACCCACACAAGTCCACTGGCACTCTTTTCCATTGCTACTCATATTGAGCTTTCTATTTTCAGCAAGGGTTACAAAATACTTATCTGTTTTGCAGATGTATTTTCTCTTCCTTTCATGAGGAATGGGGCTCCCTTCTCTAAGTTAACAGTCCCTCGGGCTCCCTTCACTTACCTAACAATACCTTGGGTTTGTTACCCCAATCCCTTTCACGTTTCATAAACAACATATGCCCTATTGGCATAATTTTACCATCTCACCCGCGTTGTTTACCAACATGTAGTTTAGATGAGACATTATTAAAATTTGCAATGGCATTTCACCCGAAACCCATTTCCAAAGCATGGGATCATTCCCATGGAGTTTGGATTCTGCAGGCCATAGCACATGGTCTTCTTGCAATGTGTCTTCCTGACACACTTCTCAAATAGCCAAACAATCTGCAGCATTAGCAATCAAATTCAAATCTGATTTCCATAACCAGTCAATGGAATTAATAATCAAATTCAAATATGAATTTACAATTCTGTCTCCTACATAAATTTGATTTATTTAACCATGAGGCCATCCTCATATTGTTTGGCTCTTGTAAGTGGTAGAACTCTGTCCATTATGGTTTTCCACTCGCTACCATAAAATGAACGTCCACCTACAATACATCATCTTGACACCATTCTAGAGAAGCCAAATAATCATTAGTAATTATTAGCAAAATCTCAAATCTGAAATTTACAATCTAATATTCACCTGTTCTGTACATAAATTAAATTTCACAACCATGAGACCCTTCTCATAAATTTTGGCTTTTGTACATGGTAGATTCCAGTCTTTATTATGGACTAACCCACATTTCCATACCCAAGAAATTTCTACCTAAAATCTGAAAATTTCAATAAGCCAAACACTTGGTGAATATCCATGCATATAATATTTTCATTGTTACAACAATCACTGAAGTGATCTCAGAATTATAATACTCAATAATTCAAACACTATCAGTTGTTATTTTCTCAAACACAATGAGATACATCTACTTTATGTGCATCATTATCACAATAAATTGCAAGATACAATCACATTCTATATATATGAAGTCAAATAAAACTTTCAACATTCATGATTACAAAATCATATCCATTCAGGAAACTCTGTCCTCCCAACAGAGCATTCTGGTAGCCCATCAAAATGACTACCTTCTTCATGCAATCATTTTCCTGCATCCTTGGCAGCTCATGAAATGATCTCATAATTTCCAATAATTCTATAATATCCCTTATTGATGAATTGCAATGAAATATATGCCACAACCATGCATTCAGACAATGCGTTTCAACATGTGCACCCACACATATGCATGCACATCCACAACATTTACATAATATTTTAATGCATATCCACTCAATGCCACCTTGCATTGATTCATGAATACCCTAATGTCATTTCATGCATTCCACCATGATGTTTTGGAAAGTATGGCTATTGCCTCAACACCTTACCCAACCATCTCCCCAATCACTTGGTTAACTTATTTGGTGTCTTCCTTCTCCACTCGAACAACACATCATGAGTTTTCTCACTCCTTGGTTGTTGGAAAAGAGGTTTCATCCCAAATTAACACCAATAGGGAGTTCATGGGATACTTGTGTAGCACTATAGCATCACCATTCCAACCACATTATGGCCTTAACCATGACCATCTCATATGGCATGCACTACCACAATAGGACTATAAGTCCTCACTTGCTTTGGTTATTAAACCCATAACCAACACATACAAATGGCATGATATATTTTCCTATGAATGCATTTACGATTCACATAAGGATCCTTTCCCTTACTACTACATACTTCACCATACCCGGTGGAATAATGTTTGCTTAAATGCACTCATCATCACATACACACCAATTTACGATGATTAAATATGGCTCAAGGGATTCTTACCCAATCCCCTTTTTGTATGTAATCATAAATAAACCATTACCTGCATGGATCCCATTAGCATCTTTGATGTTACTTGATCAGTTGGTCTCCTGCAAAGGATTACACCATCCTTCCACCAACCTCATGATCACAGATTTGTTTCCCTAACCTTTTCTCATAAGGTTGTTGGTCACATGCAACAACATCATCAACTTCTTTAGCCATGCTTCTATTGTCTTTGGTCCTACAACCAGTACCAACACCAATAATGATTATCAACCACAATAATTACCTTAAGTGTCTCATTTCATATGTAAAACTTCATTATTTTTACCAACATGCAACATCATATACATGCACAAACGCTTCACATGCACTGTGCAATGTCTATCAATATGCCCACTAGTGCACATTCACTTTATCCGTATAATCTCTTGCATTTTTAGCATTCCTATGCCATCAATTTTATGTATATAAAGCTCATAAAATATAAATACAAGAGCAAGATATGGGTTAAGTAATTCTCCCTTTCCAATCCCTCATCATAGCATGGAATTCCCCTTCCACATCATAGCTGATCCAATTTCATGGCCTATCTAGCAAGCACACAAGGAATCTTTAGCTATGATTTTCTCACCAAGCAACAATTCAATACATATACTTATGTATAACATTCCTACTTGCTACTTTCCAAGCATACAATTATTATGCTATAAACAAAAATAGTTTAAGGTGATAAATTTCTCTCTTTATCAACATTGCCCTTTGGAGATTATTCTCCAATTTTCAGTTGCAACCATCTTGTCAGTCCTATGTAGATTTCCTTGATCTTTACAATAGCTCTCATTGCACTAGGTTCACATGCCTTGTTGCTCACATTGCTTTCAAAAATTATGGTCAAGTCCAACTTTGTAATGTCCCCATTTTGACCCCCTTTGTATTAAATCGTAATTGATGTAAATGTTGTAATTTGATCATGGTGAGGAGCTCAAGGCCAAAGCCCCACCATTGATTTAGCATTTTATGTATCGGCAATTAAAAATAGATGCCTATGGTTCTTGTGCGAGATGGGCACAATGTAATTAAGACATCATGTAAATACGAAATTAATGGAAAAACCCACAGCTGGATACACTATGCAACAAAAGAGATGGGGCATGGCTCTACAAGGAAAAGGGAGGGAAATTATTCAAACCCTTGAGACAATGGTATTAATCCATGTGTCAATGGGGGAAACCCATAAAACCACCAACTACCCATTTTGTCTCATGCACCCAATCATTTAATTCTTCCAAGAAATTGGTTAAGGCAGTTAATGCCTTGGAAATGAAGAAGTATGGCAGCCAATTTCGTGCATGGGCAAGCCATCAACCTGGAAATTCATGTTTTTGCTTGTTGGGCAAGAAAACACCCACGAAATGGTGCCCAAACCCATTTTGAACTGTTAGCCTTTCATCATTCACGCAGTTGGAGTTAGCTGGGTCTTTCCCTACACGTTTTTCATCCAAATCCTGCATTTTTCCATGCCTGGGAGCTCATTTTTGCATATGCATTAGCTGGGAAGAGAGGAGCCACGTATTGGGGACTGTATGGAGGTCGTTTTTGCCCCTGAATGCCCAGGGACGTTTTTTTCTAAAAACGGATTGACTCCCCAGGGTTATTCCCCATCTTCAAATTTCGTTTTTGTGGGTTTCCACGTTTTTCTGAGTTAGCTGAAACCCCATCTCATGCATCTCACTGTAAAAACGTTTTATCCTGCTCCATAATTGTGTTTTGCTGTTGTGTGCATCCTCGTTTTTGGATGGAACCTGTGAACTGAAGTTTTGGAGTGGTAGTGGACAGAAGTGGCTTGATAAACCTAGTGGGGGAGACAACCTCTCAAGAAGATCAAGAGAGCTTTGGTCACTCTTCTATGCATACCCTGAGAGCACTAGATAGGGAAGGTATGGCTTGAGGGACTATACAGCAGTGAAAAGAATACTTCCTTGTGCTGGGTGTGTAGGTATTGTGGGTGCCAAGCTAGATAGATCTTGCAAGGTTATCCCTGGCTCTATGCTGGAGCTCACTAGCTTAGCAACTCTTCCTTTCCATCTCCTAGCGGCCTGATAAACCCAATTGTAGATTGGCTTGGCTCATTTTGGTGTATGCTTGGCTATGTGTGAGTCTGCTGTTCCCTGTTTCCTTGTAGAGATCATGCCCAGCTCGGGGGTGGCAGTGGTGCTGAGAAATTGAGGAGCACACTGGCCTACGGTTGGGTGGAACGTTGCAGTTGCATAGCCCGTTGTGTGGGACTACTTTCACATAAGATAAGTATTCTCCTGTGTAAATATGCAATTATCATTTGAAGAATAATATGAATGTATGTGGATGTGTTAAACGAATTTACTACCGCTGTGTTTTTAAAAGTTTATGCATTTCCACATGATCTTTTATAATTCTGCATAAGATCTTTATATAATGGCTATCACAGCAATCTTGAATGAATGTTAGACATCGACATGATTTATTTAATCTCTGTTGTGTTCTATAGCGTGCACAGATACATGTCTTTGTATCAATGAGTTTAATTTAATGGATATGGGACATTAATTGCCCGGATTGAGCACAATGATCCTCTCTATCATGCTGGTATGATAGAGGGGACATTACATTTTGGTATTAGAGCTGCGTTGCAGCATTGGGCCTCTATGGGCCAAACCTGATAGCAATTACAGGGGAAAATTTCAAAATTTTCTTAAGTCTGTTTTTGAAAATTTCTGTTTTAAGTCTGTGTTTGAAATTTTTTTGTTTGAAGCCGTTTCGGGAAGTCGTTCCGAAATTTCGGAAAGGTTTCGCAAACCTTCCCGCAATTGCGGAAGAGTTCGACGAACCTTCCCGAAATTGCGGAAGCATTCCGCGAACCTTCCCGAAATTGCGGAAGAATTCAGCCAATGGCTCCGAAACAACGGAGAACAATTTTTAAGTGAAAATTTTTTCTAAGTGTCGGCGTGAAAAGGAATTTTCAGAAGGAAATATCTTCCAAAATTGTGGAAGGAATTCTCTTCTGAAATTTCGGAAGGATTCCGCGAATCGTTCCGCAACGCGGAAGAGTTCGGCGAGTCGTTCCGAAGTTGTGGAAGACTTCGGCGAATCGTTCCGCAACTGCGGAAGACTTCACCGAATCGTCATGCAATTGCGGAAGACTTCGGCGAATCGTTCCGAAATTGCGGAAGCATTCCTCAAGTCGTTCCGCAAAAGCTTTTCGCAAGAACCACCTGAAACCCCCGGAAGCATTCCGCGAACGGCTCCGAAGCTGCGGAAGCCTTCGCCGAATGGCTCCGCAATTGCGCGAGCGTTCGGCAAATCGCCCTGCCATTGCGGAAGCATTCGGTGAACTACTCCGCAATTGCGGAAGCGTTCGGCGAACTGCTCCGCAATTGCGGAAGCCGTCGCCGAAACGCCCCACAATTGCGGAAGGGTTCAGCCAAACGCCCCGCAATTGCGGAAGGGTTCAGCCAAACACCCCGCAACTGCCGAAGGCTTCCGCCAACCGCCCCGCAATTGCGGAAGGGTTCAGCCAAACGCCCCACAATTGCGGAAGGCTACAGCCAACCGCCCTGCGATTTCGGGAGCGTTCAGTGAACCGCCCGTTGCGGCAGGATTCAGTGCACCGCCATTGAGACATGATTCCTAAAAAAAAAAAAAAAAAAACAAAAAACCAAAAAAAACGAGGGCGCTACCCTCGACCCGCCCTGCAGTGGCGCACAAGGGGGCAAGCCCCCTTGACCCCCTTTTTGTTTTTCTCCTCGTATGTTGTTGGTTGTAATAGAATTCTATGATTGTCAACGTAATGTTTTCCCACATGCATGAAGTACTTTGTGAATTCTGAGAATGTAATGCAGCTAACAATTGTGTTGATGAACACGTTTCAGAGAGTCACAGTTACAGCAGGGTAACACTCTAGATAGTACAGTTGGAAGGTTTTGAATCTTGGTTGGGCCAAGAAGTCAACATCATGGAGGATGCACAGGATCCCTATGAGCCTGAAACAGATGCCATGGGGGAGAACATACAGGTTGAGAATGCTGAAACAGAATCTAATGGGAGAAGAAATCAAGAGACCCCTCCAGATGTTGCAGCCACCATGAGAAGCCTAAGGGTGGAATTGCAGAGTTGTAGGGAAGATAATGAAAGGATGATTAAAGCTCAAGAAGAACAAAATCAACTGAATGCAGCCATGCTGCAGAGTTTAACGGACATCCAAAGGCAAATAAACTCTGGGCATCAAATATCAAATCCAGAAAGGGGTGGGAGTAGCTCTAGAAGGAATTCCCGCAAAAGGGCCAGTAGCCCAGGAAGAGTTTCTATAGACAGAACATATACTCCAGAAATCTCTTCTAATGAATCATCTGACTCTGAAGAATCCATTGAGGGTTCAAGCTCTTCATTTCACATGAGTAAGAGGAAGAAACACTATAAGAACAATTCACATGGAGAATTTAAGAAGGCAAAACCTCCTACATTTGATGGAGAAGTAAAATCTGGTCAAGAAGCTGAAGCTTGGCTTCTTGGGATGAGGAAATATTTCCAAGTCCAAGATTACTCGGGAAATATGAAGGAAAGGGTAGCCATCTTCAACTTGAATGGAAGAGCATCTATATGGTGGGAACACACCAGGCAAGTGAAGAAGATCAATGAAAGGAAGATTGTGTGGAAGCAGTTCAAGAAATACTTCAAGCAGAAGTACCTCTCTCACAGGTACTATGATGATAAGATCAAAGAGTTCCATGAGCTGAGATTGGGACAATCGACCATTGAGGAATATGCAAACAAGTTCTTGGAGCTGCTGAGGTATGTCAGGTATATTCGAGATGATAAGGTGAAAATTCAGCGTTTCCTAAGTGGACTGCCCCAGTCATATAAAGATAGAATTGAGTTTGATGAACCTCGAACTCTAGAGGAGGCCATAAGAAAGGCAAAGTATTGCTTTGATCAAAACAGAAGCAAACCAGAATTCCATAAGGCGTGGAAGGATAAGAGGAATGAGAAGTTTGATCAAAGGAAGAAGGGGTTCAAGCCTCCTCAATTCAGGAATCAGCAAAGGCAGCCATCACAGGTTGTGACTAAGCCAACTAGGATGATGGGAGACAAGCCAAGAGATCCAAAGGAGCCAAGAGAACCACTTCAATGTTGGGGTTGTGGAGGAGACCACATACTTAGGAATTGTCCACATAGGAATGGGAATGCAAATCAAGTTCACAACATCCAAGGAGCTGGAACTGTGGGTCAAGTGGCGAGGACAATCCCTAGAATCTATGCAGCAGTAGAAGACCGCCAGGCAGATCATCAGTCAACTGTGGTCGAAGTTGAAGGTAAGATTGCTAAGCAATCTGTTTCTATTTTGATTGATCCTGGATCTACTCACAGTTATGTCACTCCTAGAATTGTTGAGATGTGTGCTTTCAAGAAAGTAAAGCATACTAAATCATGGTTAGTTCAACTAACCACTGGAACCAAGAGGAAAGTTAGTGAAATAGTAGAGAAATGTCCATTAGAGATGGATGGGCTACTCACTTATGTAGATCTGAATATTTTGCCACTGGGTTCCTATGATATTCTCATTGGAATGGATTGGTTGGAAGCACACAGGGTTAAACTTGACTGCTACAATAAGACATTTGAATGCATGGACGAAGAAGGAAACCCGAGGGTTGTAAAAGGCGTTCCAAAGGTGACTTCTGTTAGACAGGTTTCGGCCATGCAGCTGAAGAAGTTCTGTAGGAAGGGATGTCAACTGTATGCAGCCCACATTTTAGAGGCAACAGAGAATGAAACTCTGAAATTGGAGGACTATTAGGTATTGCAAGAATTCAGGGATGTTTTTCCTGATGAGATTCCGGGACTCCCTCCAAAGAGAGACATTGACTTTACAATTGAGCTTGTGCCAGGAGTGGCACCAGTGTCTAAGACGCCGTACAGGATGAGTACACCGGAATTGCTAGAATTGAAGATGCAATTGCAAGAGTTGCTGGAAAAGAAATATATTAGGCCAAGTGTGTCCCCTTGGGGACCACCTGTTCTATTTGTGAAAAAGAAAGATGGAACACTCCGGTTATGTATTGACTACAAGCAGTTGAACAAAGTCACGGTAAAGAACAAATACCCATTGCCCTGAATTGATGACCTTTTTGACCAAATGAGAGGAGCAAAGGTATTTTCAAAGATTGACTTGAGGTCTGGTTACCATCAAGTAAGAATCAAAGAAGAAGATATTCATAAGACAGCCTTTAGAACGAGGTATGGACACTATGAAGTTGTAGTGGTACCATTCGGTCTCACAAATGCACCAGCTACATTCATGTGTCTCATGAATAATGTTTTTAGCAAATATTTGGACAAGTTTGTTCTTGTATTCCTAGACGACATTCTCATCTATTCTAAGAATGAAGAAGAGCATGAAGAACATTTGAGAATGACAATGCAATTACTAAGGGAGCATAAGCTGTATGCAAAGTTGAGTAAATGTGACTTTTATAAAGATAGAATTCATTATTTGGGTCACATCATCTCCGATGAAGGAATATCGGTAGACCCTGAGAAGATTGAAACCATTATGAATTGGCCAACTCCAAGGAATGTGACTGATGTGAGATCTTTTATGGGCCTTGCTGGTTACTACATGAGGTTTATCGAAGGATTCTCCAAGGTTGCAAACCCGATCACTTCTTTGCAAAAGAAGGGGATAAAGTTTGAATGGTCGCCAAGATGTGAGGAAAGTTTTCAACGGTTGAAGAATCTTCTTACAAGTGCACCAATTTTGAAAATTACAGACCCGAAAAAAGACTTTGTGGTGTGTACCGATGCATGCAATCAAGGACTTGGAGGAGTTATTATGCAAGACAACCACGTGATATGCTATGAGTCAGGAAAGTTGAAGGAGCATGAGAAGAACTATGCTACTCATGATATAGAACTTGCAGCCATAGTGCACGCTTTAAAGATGTGGAGGCATTACTTAATGGGAAGAAAATTTGAGTTAAGGACAGACCATTGTGGTCTAAAATACTTATTTGATCAGCCAACTTTAAATGCTAGGCAAGCTAGATGGTTGGAATTTTTGTGTGAATTTGATTTTGAGATCAAACACATAAAAGGGAAAGAAAACAAGGTGGCCGATGCACTCAGCAGGAAGGCGCGTGAAATGCATGTGGCAGCGCTTAGTACTTGCCAACCGGATTTGAGACAGCAGATTGTGAACCATATGGGTGAGGATGAAGTGTATGAGCAGATAAAGGGCAAATTGCAGCAGCAAAACCTTGAAAAGAAGTATGAGGGCTATCATTTGGAAGAAGGAGGACTTCTTACTTATAAGAGTAGAGTTTATATTCCAAATGCGGCAGATTTGAGGAGAATGGTTATGGATGAGATCCATAAAGCTCCATACTCTGGACACCCAAGATATCAGAAAACAATTGCTACAACAAGAAAATATTATTTCTGGCCAGGCATGAAGAAGGATGTTGCTGAAAACATTTCTAAGTGCATGGAATGTCAACAGGTGAAGAGTGAACACCAACATCCCACAGGTTTATTGCTTCTAGTGCCAATTCCAGAATGGAAATGGGAAGTAATATCCATGGATTTTATTACAGGATTACCGATGACTAAGAGACAACATGATTCCATCATGGTTGTGGTGGAAAAGTTAACAAAGGCAGCACATTTCATACTGGTTAAATCCACACATAAAGCCGATGCCATTGCAAATGTTTTCATGAAGGAAATTTTCAGATTACATGGGTTGCCTAAGGCAATAATTTCGGACAGGGATACCAAGTTCACTTCCAATTTTTGGAAAGGTCTCTTTGCAGATTTGGGTACACAGCTAAGCTTTAGTACCGCATACCATCCTCAAACAGACGGGCAAACCGAAAGAGTAAATTGGGTGCTTGAAGACATGCTCCGCATGTATGTAATGGACAAACCATCCAAGTGGGAGGATTATCTACACCTGGTGGAATTTGCATATAACAATGGACAACAAGCATCATTGGGAATGAGTCCTTATGAGGCTTTGTACGACAGAAGATGTAGGACACCCTTGACTTGGGACAATCCAGTGAACAGAATTGTACTTGGGCCAGAATTGCTTAAGGAAATGGAACAAGAGGTTGCAAAGATTCGGCAAAATTTAAAAGTAGCCCAGGATAGACAGAAAAGCTATGCAGATAAACATAGAGTGCATAGGGAATTCAATGTTGGGGATCATGTGTATCTTAGAGTGAGATCAAGGAAGAGTTCCTTGAAGCTTGGGAGTTGTGCCAAGCTATCACCAGATATTGTGGACCATTTGAAGTGCTTGAAAGAATAGGACCAGTTGCATATAGACTTGCATTTCCTGCTAGCACTAAAGCTCATAATGTTTTTCACGTCTCTTTGCTTAAGAAATATGTATATGATCCTAACCATGTGATTAATTGGGATGTGATCCAGGTGGAACCTGAGGGAGAATTCCAAACCGATCCATTACGCATCCTAGACAAGAAAGTAACATTGCTCCGGAACCGAGCCATCGGATAGGTAAAGGTGCAAGGGAAGCACTACGGTCCCGATGAGGCTACATGGGAGCTGGAGGATGCCATGAGGGTGGCATATCCATTTTTGTTCAATTTTGATGAGCACTGAGGACAGTGCTAATGTAAGGGGAGGGGAATGTAATGTCCCCATTTTGCCCCCCTTTGTATTAAATCGTAATTGATGTAAGTATTGTAATTTGATCATGGTGAGGAGCTCAAGGCCAAATCCCCACCATTGATTTAGCATTTTATGTATCGGCAATTAAAAATAGATGCCTATGGTTCTTGTGCGAGATGGGCACAATGTAATTAAGACATCATGTAAATACGAAATTAATGGAAAAACCCACAGCTGGCTACGCTATGCAACAAAAGAGATGGGGCATGGGTCTACAAGGAAAAGGGAGGGAAATTATTCAAACCCTTGAGCCAATGGTATTAATCCATGTGTCAATGGGGGAAACCCATAAAACCACCAACTACCCATTTTGTCTCGTGCACCCAATCATTTAATTCTTCCAAGAAATTGGTTAAGGCAGTTAATGCCTTGGAAATGAAGAAGTATGGCAGCCAATTTCGTGCATGGGCAAGCCATCAACCTGGAAATTCATGTTTTTGCTTGTTGGGCAAGAAAACACCCATGAAATGGTGCCCAAAGCCATTCTGAACTGTTAGCCTTTCATCATTCACGCAGTTGGAGTTAGCTGGGTCTTTCCCTACACGTTTTTTATCCAAATCCTGCATTTTTCCATGCCTGGGAGCTCATTTTTGCATATGCATTAGCTGGGAAGAGAGGAGCCACGTATTGGGGACTGTATGGAGGTCGTTTTTGCCCCTGAATGCCCAGGGACGTTTTTTTTCTAAAAATGGATTGACTCCCCAGGGTTATTCCCCATCTTCAAATTTTGTTTTTGTGGGTTTCCACGTTTTTCTGAGTTAGCTGAAACCCCATCTCATGCATCTCACTGTAAAAACGTTTTATCCTGCTCCATAATTGTGTTTTGCTGTTGTGTGCATCCTTGTTTTTGGATGGAACCTGTGAACTGAAGTTTTGGAGTGGTAGTGGACAGAAGTGGCTTGATAAACCTAGTGGGGGAGACAACCTCTCAAGAAGATCAAGAGAGCTTTGGTCACTCTTCTATGCATACCCTGAGAGCACTAGATAGGGAAGGTATGGATTGAGGGACTATACAGCAGTGAAAAGAATACTTCCTTGTGCTGGGTGTGTAGGTATTGTGGGTGCCAAGCTAGATAGATCTTGCAAGGCTATCCCTGGCTCTGTGCTGGAGCTCACTAGCTTAGCAACTCTTCCTTTCCATCTCCTAGCGGCCTGATAAACCCAATTGTAGATTGGCTTGGCTCATTTTGGTGTATGCTTGGCTATGTGTGAGTCTGCTGTTCCCTGTTTCCTTGTAGAGATCATGCCCAGCTCGGGGGTGGCAGTGGTGCTGAGAAATTGAGGAGCACACTGGCCTATGGTTGGGTGGAACGTTGCAGTTGCATAGCCAGTTGTGTGGGACTACTTTCACATAAGATAAGTATTCTCCTGTGTAAATATGCAATTATCATTTGAAGAATAATATGAATGTATGTGGATGTGTTAAACGAATTTACTACCGCTGTGTTTTTAAAAGTTTATGCATTTCCACATGATCTTTTATAATTCTGCATAAGATCTTTATATAATGGCTATTACAGCAATCTTGAATGAATGTTAGACATCGACATGATTTATTTAATCTCTGTTGTGTTCTATAGCGTGCACAAATACATGTCTTTGTATCAATGAGTTTAATTTAATGGATATGGGACATTAATTGCCCGAATTGAGCACAATGATCCTCTCTATCATGCTGGTATGATAGAGGGGACATTACAAACTTGGCCTTTCTTGGAATTTCCTACACTTATGAGCACTGCAATCTGTTCAATTCCAACTCCATATGGAGTCCTTCAAGGCACGTTGTATGCCCTTGCACCTCATTCAAATTCTGGTCATCTTCTTGCAAACTCATATTTTGTCCCAAGTATCCCCAATGCTGCAACCTTGGGCTCTGATACCACTTTGTAACGTCCTCGATCCCCTTGGTGCCATTTAAAGGTGATGGGCGAGCTCCTTAGAAATAACCTGCTAATTGTTTTTTCAAAGATTCCACAACTCTGCACTTTTATACAGCTACAACAACTTCAGTCCGCAATCTACAAGCTGCAAGTCAGAATTCGAGACTCCAAATACACAGCGTCAAAGAAATATGCCTCTGACTTCCACAATACGTAGTGCGGGAGTCAGAATTCAGAACACCAAATATACATTGTCGAAGAAATATTCTTCCGACTTCCGCAACCCGCAATCCCCCTTGCGGGAGTCGGAAATTTGGAACTCCAATGCGCAAATCCAAAGAAATCACCTCTCCGACTTCCGCAATCCACAATCTTCAAAGATTTATGCCTCTAACTTCTGCAATCTGCAATCTGCGATGCGGGAGTCGGAAGTCGAAACCCCCAAATTCTCAGCTTCGCAGAATCATGCCTCTGACTTCCGCAATCCGCGATGCAAGAGTCGGAAGTCGGAACCCCAAATGCACAACTCGAAGAAATCACTCCTCCGACTTTTGCAATCTGCCATGCAAGAGTCGGAAAGTCGGAACTCCAACACACCACGCTGATAAATCATGCCTCCGACTTCCGCAATCCGCACTGCGGGTTCGGAAAGTCGGAAGTCAGCCATATACCCCTACTACTTCCAACTCCTCAAGCCGATATCTTGCTTATCCTAAGTCCATTTTTGACATACTTGGTATCGTTGGAAATCTCTCAACGAGCTCTATGCAACGGTGTGATCCTATGCCATACCTGAGGACTCTGATTTTTTCATTCTTCCAATCAAATTGTTTCCAAAACTTCATCCATGCCTCTTTACCACTCTATAAAGAGATCCGATCCATTTTGCCATGGCCCCTCCCTTCATCCGACCCACAGAGGGAACATGAACACAACAGGGGGTGTCTATTTCTCCCCCAAGCAGCCTTGACTGAATATTCTGATCATTTTGGGCCTTTACAGCACTTAACCCTATTCATCAATCAACAGATTCATATAAGTACAATCACATGTGTGCATATGCATACTCAAATAAGCACAGTGGAATGAAACATTATCCACACATATATCTATTATGCATTAAACATATCAATAACATTCATCAATAATTAAGTCATTGCAGAATTAAAACACATAGAATACTTATCTTTAATGTGAAAACACCAAGAAACTGGCTATGGATTGCAACATTCCAACCCAACCATAGGTCTTTACTGAACCTATATTATTTCAGCACTCAGATACCACCCCAGAGCTGGGATTGTGTATCCACTAAGGAGGAACTAACAAGCTCACTCACAATCGTAGGCACAGTCATTCAGGGTCATCCATCACACAGTTGGCTCTGTCAAGAAAGTGGGGAGACAAGGAAGGAGGTTTCTATGTCAATGAGCTTAACACACAGAGCTACATGCATATCCAATTGACTTCATATAGTCCAAGCACCCCCATCACCTCCACTCTCAGCCCAAGTAAGGTCCCCTTCTCTGCTACACAGTCCCTTGGGCGCCCCTTCCCTCAGCGCTGACCTGGGAAGGTATGGTTGGTCCCAAATTCTAAACCAAGGATGAATGAACCCTCACTGGCTCTACCATGAATTTTAACCCCCCCGGTCTCTCTCCCACTGTGATCCGCTCTTAGATCTTCCTCAAGGTTGCGACCAAAAGGTTCTGTCCCACAACTGGGTTTTCAACTATCAAATCTGGGTCATAAGAATGTGTGTTTAGTCATTATTCTTCATCGTTAGTTTAGAATAAACAAATAATAATAACAATAATTCTAATAATTTCCAAAAATCCCTTCTTGCTCTTATGATATGGTCTCAAGTTCTCTTAACTTTACTTGGCCATGTGACTATGTTCGCACAACATAGACTTGAAATATTGATGCAACCCATGTACTATGAATTATTTGTAAGTTTTAACATTTGAATGCATTGAATGCACGATGTGCAACCGTTCTAGCTCAACCCAAAGAAACTATAACTTATTGGTTTTAGACCAACTAAATGCACAATTAAAGGAATTGAAACTAAAAATGAAACTTTTGTGTGTGTAGGGATGCTCCTACATCAAATCCCCATAGTAATTGAATGTGAGTATCATGCTCATAGGATAGATTTAAAGAACCCTACAACAATGTATCAATAACATTTTCCAAACTCCCTCTTCCATATCCAAAAGGCAACGTGTACTCTTATTTCCTTGCTCCTCTAGGTTTAAAGGTATTAAATCTTGCATTTGAAGCAAAATTGTTGCATATCCAAAAGACAACTTGTACTCTTATTTTCTTGCTCCTCTAGGTTTGAAGGCATTTAAGCTTGATCCTCTTCTTTAGTTACGTGACAACAATGACCACACTAGAGAGAAGCTAGGTGAAAGACTGAATAATAGCAAGTGAAGATAATTAAGTGCATTACTCTCTTTTTGCTCGGTGCACAATTTTTACTATTCCCTATATTTGCATCAACATTTTAGCATTTCTTGATTTATGCAAAAGGTTGTCCATTGCATCTTTGATAGCGAAACATTTGTCCTAGAATTTAGGAACAAAAGTGTACCCAAAATTTATGCTATTTTATTGTTCTCTTCATGGCATTTCAATGATGGGGAGGATACTCTTCATGACATCTGTTTCACTATTCTTTTTTTTTTGCTTCAACAAATTTACTTTACTTTCCATTAGTTTTATTTTTCTTTTCAGCATTCCTTTGCACCTTTTGGGGCAATTGCTAGTATATAGTTTAAGTATCTTTTCAATTGAGAGAATATCAAAAGTGGCGTTGATAAAGTGAAATATGATATTATATTTTAAGTATCTTTTCAATTGAGAGAATATCACAAGTGGCGTTGAAATAGTGAAAAACAATATGGACTTACAAGGTTCGAGGGTGGACTATTAACTCCCCTTATGTCTATGGTCCTCCCCTTCATTTGCAATAACCTTAGCACGATCGAGATTTTAAGTAGAGAGTAATGGGAAGGTGGGATATCTGAGTTGTCTTGACTTGTGAAATGTGATGATTTTAGTAAAAACTTGGCATTTTTCATTTCTTTTACAATGTTGGACTTTGGTGGGAAGGAAACATAGGGGATTATTAACAAGGGTTTATTTATTTGTTGGAGAGTTCTTTGGTCTAATAAGAAATTTCTTGGTCATTAATTTTGGTTATAGCAGTATCTTGTATGCACCATTTAATAGTTTTATCATTTTCTTTTGAAGTCGTGGTTAGTTTTGTTGGTGTGTTTAAAATGTTTTTTAATAGTTATGTTGCAATAGTCAGTGACTTTAGTTTCGGTGGAAACCCAAGTGATGGTTTAAGTGATATTAACCAAACAAATCGAAGGAATGTGTTAGGTAGTGGAATATCTTAATATGCATATGAAGTAACAAGTAGCAAATCAAGAAGGAATAGAGATGCATCATATTAAAATGGATAAGATGGCCAATAATCTTGATATGCTCCTCCTGTGTCAACTAAGTCATCCAAGGAAACTTGGGTAGATGAAGACACAATATAGCAAGTAGAAGTTATCTCAAAAGGACATCATAGAAGTCCTCATGATCTGAAGAAAGAAATACCAAACTAGTCATTCTTTATATATGTAATTATGCTCAATCAATTATAAGGACCTGGAGTGAAAGATATCACCATGGAAAGGCTCATGGTGGGCATTCTTTTTCCAAAAACTAAAATTGGTCTTCATGTTTACCTGTACTTTGTTATCTCATCTTTTTGTTAAAGAGTATAACTTTAAAAGTTTTGGTTATTTGATCCTTTTGTTAAAGAGTATAACTTTAAAAGTTTTAGGATAGAGGTATTCTTTTATAATAAAGATTTTTTTACGTAAACTTCTCTCTAGATTAAACTGTAAGACAAAATTTGATTTTTGAATAATGATAATATGGTTTATAAAACTAATTTTTGATTTTTGAACTCTTTATAATAATGATAATATGGTTTCCAACAACCTCCTTATATAAAGAAAATTGGCATATATATGATATTGGGAAAAAAATTAGAAAAAAATTGTAAATCCCTTACCATGACATATGGCTTGGTAAGGCCTTTTCATGTGTTAATAAAGTATTGGAAGGCCATGTCTTTCCTTTAAGATCAAGATTTTTACGAAGTGATAAATACTTTGAAAAAATTATTATTTTTAATCTTTATAATATATAATAAAATTAAATATTAATAAAAGTTATGTAATACAATATTGATAAAAAGATAGTATTTTATAAAAAATAATATCTATTAAAATTTAAAAGATTAATATTTTTTTGCATTATAATTTTTAATTTATGATGATGATGATGATGATAGTTTTTAATGTTTATTGAGACTCAATTTTGTTTGTCAAAAAGGCATAAATTATTTGATTTGTTTTAAAATATTATTCTATGCTTAAAAAGCTTAAAGAGGAGTGTTCCTAAGTCATCATAGTTTTGAGGAGTTAGAAAGTTAGAGAAGTTAGAGTTGGAGCAAAGATTATGGAACTGAGATTTAATGTGGGTGTAGGCATTTTATTCCAAAAGAAAGTGATTTCATCTTCAACGCTCATAGACTCGCAAATATGGCAAATCCTTTCGGCCCACAACGTTTTAGGGGTTGTCCAACACCTAGTTTCATTATGAAGCTCATGAGAGTTCGTTCTAATCTTGGCAATATTTTTTTTTCTTTGAGCTTGTTAAGATAGAAAGATAATTTTGATCCTCAAGATTAGGATTAATGATCTATTTATAATATCTTAGTTTTCTTTTAACCTCTAAATCTTCCTTGCACCACATTTTCTCTTTGAATGAAGAAGTAATAATATTTTTAATGTTATCAATATTTTGCAAAGTGGTGGTTTTGTTAATTCCCCAATAGTTTAACCAAGTCATGGCATCTTTAAGCCACCCCCGCTTGAGGCATAGGTGGTTTTGGTTGGATTTAAGAGCAATTTTAGGAAGCTGGTGGTATCCTATATTGTTTAATTTTTTCTTGTACATTAGATATCTAAGCATAGTTGTGATTTCAATGGGGCAGAGCCCTACTTCTAAGAGGAGAATAGGATAGGGCATATTGCTCCTAATTTTGAGACTATAAGTAATAAACCTCTTCTGGATTTGTACACTTCTTCGCCATGATTATCTAGAAATATTTGTAATGACCCCTTTTCAAAATTTATTAAAATGACCAATTTTCCACTTTTTCCTCAATTTCGACCCTTGACTAGTTTTGCTGTTTTGGCCTCCAAATTAACCCAAATGCTCCCAAATCTTCTATAAGGGTATATGAATTATATTTAGCCTTGAATATTAGGTTCAGGGATGATTTATAACCCTCAAAATACTTCTGCAAATTTGATTTATATTCTGGTCAATGTATGGTATTTTAACTAGCAATTTATGCATCAAATCCCCCCTGGGTAAACACTGAAATGACCTCCCAAATGCTTCCAAACTCCCTCGAATTTATGAAAAGAGGTATGGGATGTATTAAGGATGTTATTAAGGTCTCATGTGCATCATTAATTGATTATCATCTCTGTTCCAACCCTCTCCCATTTAGCTGCAAAAATCACCAATTTGACCCTTGGAGAAATGGCACTATTTCTTCTCTCAATGCAATTAAGTTGAGTAAAAATACTTCAAATGCTCAAGTACAGTACATGAAACTTGTAAAATACATCCATGGAAGTCTATTAATCATAAATGCATCATATAATCATCCATTCATTCGAAACCATTAGCATTATCATGCTATACATCAATGTAGTGGGGAAATGGACATTGTTTGCTCGTTAATCAACATTTTTGCATACAACCAGTGGGTATTTCGACCTGATACTTTCTGAATATGAAGAACAGAGGATATGAATCTATTACAATCATAAATACATAATGATAATCTCTCCCAAGAAACACAAGGGCTCACCAAAAATGCCCTCCCTCAAGGAGCATGAATATGCCTTCAAACTGGAAATGGTTGAGAGATGGTGCTGCACTAAACAAAACCACAAGCTGACCTATAGATGATACCTGCAAATAAAACTCCATTAAATCTTCATGAAAGACCTGAGTTTCCTCTCCAAACACCAACTTGGATGGGAATCTTTCACCCTCGAAATTGGCTAAGCCAAGAAACTAGTCATCCACTAGCTCTCTCTTCACAAATGCAATTTTTCTCAAATCATCAAAATCCATTATCATACTTTATTTATACATTTTATAACCAAAATTAGCCTTCTAAGGGTCGAAATCCTCTCAATAGCCTCAAGATATTTCCACTTAGGAAATATTCCACATTTGCCACTTGTCTCCTAGTTCCAACCTTCCATCTTCTCCCAAATTCGAGTAGGAGTCTTTTGGCTTCTCCAACTCCCATGAGCGCCTTCCTTGAGCCTATTTTTGGGGCTGACATGTAATAATGGTCATATTTCAGAGGTCTAGTTTGCAATTTGTCATAGTTGTCATAGATTCTCCATCATTATTGTCATAGGGGCTAGGGAATCTAGCCCAAGTGTCCACAAACTTCCATTTTGACTCTTCCTCTTCCATGGAGGTCACAAATCCATCCCAATTAGACCTAAGATGCTCAATGCCATGTTTTATGATTTACCAACTCACCCAAGAGTGTTCACCTTCCCATGAATTCGAATTGGTAAGGGGGAGATGCCATTTGTCCTTGCAAAATCAAGCTAGTGGGGGTCCCACATCCTCCATATGTCTCCAAAACCACTTGCCACTTAGAATTTCTCTTGAATTTCTTTATTCACCTTATTTATTAAATACTTGAACCCTTCTAATGTCTAAACATCATTTATTATCTTCCTTATTACAATTCCACATGTGCCCATCCAACCTAGGAAACTAGTAGGATTGATGGGATTGTCTCACTATGCAATTATTTGAATGGGGACATTACAGTCCTCCCCACCCAAGATTGCTTGTCCTCAAGCAATTTCAAATTAAGATGCTACAAAATCTTCTCCTCTTCCCACGTGGCATCTTCATTTGGTAAGTCCTTCCATTGCACCAAATATTCTTTGATAGTTCTACTCCTCAACCTCCTTTCCCGTGTCTTCAAAATATTTTCCGGAACAAGTGTGAGATGACCTTCATCATCCAAAGGAGGAAGTATTTCTGAAGTGATGATTTGCTGACCAAGGACTTTCTTGAGACAAGAAACATGAAATACATTATGGATTTTACTCCCTTCCGGAAGTTCTAGTTCATATGCTACTTCTCCAACCTTCCGCACCACCTTGTATAGCCCATAGTACCTTGGTTTTAATTTTTCTGCTCCATTCTTTTTAAGAGATATTTTTTTATATGGCTGCAACATTAAATATACTAAATCATTGACTTGAAAGGTTCTTTCTTCTCTATGTCTATCAACATATTGTTTTTGTTGATTTTGAGCAACCTACAAATTGTCTTTCAAGAAATTTAAAATTTCTTGGCTCTCTTCCACCCAATCTTTATCCTTTGGGGCTCTACTATCACCAAATATGATTTCAGAAAATGTAAGTGCATCATAACCATATAATTATTTGAAATGAGACATCCCTATTGACATATGATTAGTGGTGTTGTAGCAAAACTCACCCAAGTGTAGCCATTTTGCCCATGCTTTTTGCTGCTCTCCCACATAGTTTCTTAGGTACCCTTCCAACCATTGATTCACCTTCTCTATTTTTCCATCAGTTTGTGGATTATAGCTGGTACTTGGAGTAAATTGAGTGCCCACCAATCTAAAAAGTTCTTGCCAAAAAGCACCCATGAATCTACTATCTCTATCACTAACAATGCTCTTGGGGAGCCCATGCAATCTAAAGATTTCTTTGAAAAAAATATCAGCCACTTGTGTAGCACTAAAATATGATGTAACAGCAAAGAACTGAGCAAATTTTTTCAATCTATACACTACCACATAAATGCAATCCTTACCCAAATATTTAGGCAAACCGCTGATGAAATCCATGGAGATACTGTCCCATTTTTCCTCCAGAATGGGCAATGGTTGTAATAGGCCAGCTAGACATGTAAGTTCTGATTTATTTTGTTGACATACTTTACATTCATTCACATATTTCTGAACACCTTCCTTCATCCCCTTCCAAAAAAACCTTTGCCTCAATTGTCTATAAGTTTTGAAGATCCCCGGATGGTTCGCTAGTGGGGAATCATGTGCTTCTTGTAAAATTTTGTACTTGAGTTTTGAGTTTTGAACCAAATAAATTCTGCCCTTATAATATATCATCCCATTCAAAATATTATAGTTATCATCCCATTTTATCCCATCTAATGTTGAGATACTGTAACTTCAAATAATATTGTATTTGTATTTTATTATTCTGGAGATGTTTCATTCCTCCTTGAAGATCTTATTGTATGTCCGGAGATGTTTATTCCTCCGTCAGATTGTGGTAACTTGGGTTATTAGACTTCCTTAGTGGGGGTCGGCCCTGTATGTGTTACGTGGGTCAAAGGGTTATTAGACCACCCTAGAGGGGTCGGCCCAGTTAGTTGTAATGGGGTATTTAACCCAATGGTTAAATATGAGCCTATATGATTTGTGTAAAAGACAAGTCGGAGTAGTGTATAAATAGAGGAGGTGTATTCATCATTTAACACACACTCACTCACTTGAGAGTAGCGCACTTGTGAAGGAGAGGTCTGCTATGGTGGAGGAGGAGATCATGTCTTTGGTTTGCATCTTTGTATATTGCTGGTCATCTATATTGAGGAAGCTTTGCTGGGTTTTCTACCCCATGAGGGTTTCCCAGGATAAATCTGTGTCTCTTGTGTTTATGTTGTGCTTGTTGTTTCTTCAGTGATCCTGTATATGCTATTATTGTGAAATGGAATGTAATGCTGCTATTTTCTATTTTAGCATATTAAATATTAACATGGTATCAGAGCTAACATGAAGGAAGGCAAGGTATGGCACTTACGACACTTGCTTCACTTGCGACAATTTGAAGGTTTGGGTTTTACATAGCAAAAACCAGTCATCGTGGAACGTTCGCTATAAATCCATTTCTGCAAAGGTTCAGGATCTGAAAAGTTTACAGGTCGTAGATAACATCCACAGGTACCTTGTGTCCAAAGGACACCCTCCGATTCGTTTTACTTTGTGAGTTATGATCAGTACAAGTTAGGGTTTATGCCTCTTCCAGATCTCAGTCAAAATCAGGTGACCTAGGAAAAAAGGGCATAACTTGGGCTAGGAAGATCCAAATGAAATTTCATAAAAAGTAACAGGTAGTACACAGACTGTACTATCTCAAGAAACTTTTTCATAGGCCGAAGCTGAACCAGTGACACGTGGCATTCCGTACAAGTTCGCTCTCCTGTTTTATCCCATAAACAGGTCATGTTGTGACACTTAGCATAACTCTCTCTCAGAAAATCCAATTGAGGTCAGACCTATCAGGATGGAAAGATGACAGGTCATGCTACCATAGAAAACATTTTCAGACCCTATGGAGTGAAAAGTTCAGAGTTACAGCAGAAACAATCAGGTACATATTTCTGTCTAAACAGAATTATTTTTGGATCACCTTCATTCATGGCTTCCAGAATTTAGGGTTTCGAAGAAAGTTAGAATTTTTGGAATCGGAATCCACGGATGAATGCTACTTAGGAAAATAAAAATTTAGAGTCTAAGATCAAATTTTTTGGTTGGGTAGAAGACTGGGCTTGATCAAACCCCAGTTCGGGATTTTGATCGGAAAGATGAAAAATTAGGGCTTCAACAAAAGTTGGAATTTTTGAAGTCTGTAACCATGGCTGGAAGCTCCTCAGAAAAATAAGAGCTTAGAGCCTTGGACCAAACCTTTTGATTGGGAAAAATGGTGGGCTTCATTAAACCCTAGTTCAGGATCCTGTCTAGAAGATCCAGAAGTTTCGAAGGCAATTTTTTGGGGTCAAATTTTGGAGATTTCAAAATTGAAGTATGCTAGTTTGATCAGCTCAGCAAGACACATCCTTCCATCCATTCAGAAGTGTGAAAGTCAAAGATTGAATTTTTAGGGTTTCTATAGCAAACCCTAATCAATCTCCAGATCAAGTTTCAGGGGGAGTTGAGGCTAAGGCCTTACATAAGAAGACTACAAGAAGTCTCGACTGGTATGACTTAAGGAAGTTCAGGTATGTCTTGAAATCTGATTCCTGATTAAATTCATAATGTGTTTGTCTTCATATTATTTATTAGTACAATCTTGATTAATGTTAGAATTGTCTTATCACCCTAGTAACAGTATGAATGCATGAGAATGATCGAATACATTCATTGATTAGGGCTATATGATTGTACTATGTGAAAATCCTCACAGCAGATCTAAGAGATGATGTATCTCACAAGAGAATAATTATGATTAAGCAAGAAAATAGAAGAAGAGTGATACATGCAGTATAATGAGCAACATAATAATATGGTACAGTAGAACTCAGATAGAAGCAATAATACTTCGGTCATACTAGATTATTAATCACAAATGGACATATAAATAATACAATGCATGAGGAATTCGAATGCCTAAGGTGGCAATTCGAATTAACCTTCATGGAGTGATCAAAGGATCACTGGAGTGTCATCGGAGCACAACTAGGTGTCCTCATGATCATCGGAGCACAACTGGAAGTCTTCATCATCATCAGTGGAGTAATCAATGCTCAAGTAACTGTCAACCATCAATCAAACTAACTCTGGTAGGTGTAACTGAGTGTAACTCAATGTAACTGAGTGTAACTGAATGTAACTGAATGTAATTGAGTGTAACTGAGTGTAACTAAGTGTAACTGAGTGTAACTAATTGTAACTGACTGTAACTGAGTGAAAACTGGACTGGTAGGTGAAGGAGGGCGAGTTGCTCCCTAAAATCAAGGAAGAAGGGCGCATTAAGCAACTGGAGGGCTAAAACTGAATAGTGAGAAGCTCCTGGGGGCTGGCTAACTGAGGGCTAGGTGCTATATTGATGACTGGGATGCATGCAAAATGCATGCAAACCCTAAAAGGTGCATGCATGACTGAAAATGTAAATGATCAAAATACTGGTGGGACTAGGATGGAGTATAGGAATATCCTAACACCCCCCCTTAATCCATATTGGGCCCTAGTAACTAAGACCAAAGGTCACCCAATACAATGAATAATAACAATCAATAAACCAAGGAAGTGGGAAAATTTCATGGGAAACATACCCCCTCCTCAAAAAATAGACTGTAAGGCACACATAAAAAATAAAAGCTCCAAACTCAAGCATGTGTGATGCTTGGTCATATGTCTGGAGGTATCTTCTTCTTGGGAAGAAGTGGATCATGCTCAAAAAGCATGTGCTTGTACTTGCTCTTCAGATCGAATGTGATGAGAACAAATCCAACAGTATTAGAATGATCCTTGAACCTGTGATTCGAATCAACTGAGGTAGGATCAAATTTTTGAATGTGCATATAGTCCTTTGTCTTCTCCTTCGAACCACCATGGGTGAGATTATGCCAAAAAGAACTATTACATGTTTGCTTGAAATCAAAATCAGATTTAAGACTTTCAAAACAGTTTCTTGAGATCTCCTTTGAACCAGCAGGGGTGAGATCAAAACTATCATATGCATGAGAAATTTTCCCAAGCAGTAATTGCTTAGAACCCAAATTAGATACAAGACTTGAATCATGGCTTCTTGAGATCTCCTTTGAACCATGAGAGGTGAGATCAAAACCAGTAGATGCATGAGAAATTATCCCAAGCGAATGGCAATGGCCATATTCTTCAATGACCTTCTGAAAGCATGAATTTATGATCATATAGTAGTATAAAAGAGATGTTTGCTGAAGAGGAGCGAACGCATTACCTCCATTAGCTGATTTGACCTCTGAAATAATCATGTGATCATGATGCAAACCAATAGACTCTGGTGCAAGAGAGGATTTAGGACCTTCTACAATATCTAGAGTGTGAGCTGGCACGGAAAGAGAAGAAAGTTTGAGCATGAGCGGAGAATCTGCAAGTTCTTTGTCAACAACTTCAATATGAGATGATACTGGTTCATGATCTGAGAGATCATCAAGGGGAGCGAATGCAACATGATCTGAGAGACCATCAGGAGGAGCGAATGCATCATGATCTGAAAGACCATCAAGTGGAGCGAATGCATCATCTTGCTTGCTTTTGAAGGGATTTGGACCAAATCCATCATTCTTTTTGCCGAATCTTTCATCCAGATGAGCCCATAACTCTTTTGGAGTTTCAATATCAATGATGGTTGGGTATAATATGTAATCAGTCATAGCAAGCATCATTCTTCCAATGTGCATGTCACCTTTATTCAACCATTTAATCTTCTTTGTAGAGGATTCGAACTCTCTTTCAAAATAACAATCAAAGAGATCATGGCTCTTTAAATATGCTATCATTTTCGGTTTCCATTCAACATAGTTGAGTCGAGAAAGAGGAGGGATTTCTTTTAAATTCATTGAAGATGTAGAGGACCTGCAAAAACAATATAGAATCACTGCAATTGCTGTTCGGATATCCACATCATCTTTTTCAGGATCTTGCATGCAAATTAGGGTTTGCATGCAGAATCTAGGGTTTGCATGCACCTGCATGCACTGGCATGCATCCCAGTCACCAGTTTGATGCCTCCAGCACCTTATCCACCTCATTCTAGCACCCGAGAGCCACCTACCACAGAGTTTTAGCCCTCCTAGGTTGAAAGGCGCCCACTTCTCACCTACTGCCAGAGAAGGGCGCACTTGTTCACCTACCACTGCAGTTCCACTTCAGTTACATTCAGTTAGCTCCGATTCTCCCTGATTTGAGGCTAGTTTCACTCCCGACTGACTGTATCACTTCCGTTGGACCTCCAGTTTGATTAGGTGACTTGTTCTGACTTCAGTTAGCCTCCCATGTGCCCCCACTGAGCCTCCAGATCCTAAATCAGTGCTACACACTTCAGTTACACTTATTACACTCAGTTAGACTCAGATTGACACCTGGATGACTGGTTGTTGTGCATTGATGAGCACCACCGATTGGTTGATGAGGACTCCTAGTTAGAGTCAAGCTACTCCATTCTGTAATTCGAATGACCTCCTTAGGCAATTCGAATTGCTCTGTCATTGTGATAGTTTGTATTGTAATTCATTCACCCTTTCTGGGATAGAGAGCACTGCTGCATGTTTTGCACAGTTTTGCACCATATTTTCTATGTTCATCTGTTGTGATTGATTTACTTGTTCATTAGATCTGCTGTGACTAATTTTACATGGTATCAGAGCCATTGCAGGGACAAGATCTCTTTTCTACAGGTGTTTCTACAAGAAGATTTGATTGAATTGCTAAAAATTGCAAATTTTTTGGCATGAGATATCTCAAGGGCATTCGCTCCTATGCATGCAAAGCTTGAAAACTATTCCAATACCACTCCAGAAGCTTGAGTTACCACATAATTCCTGGAACTGATACATTGGACCTATTCAACATTGCTTGAAATCCAATCCCAGGTGTGATGCAACTCTCAAAGGGTGGATTGTTCGACCTTATTGTGGTTGTTTTTATGTGATTTGCAGGTTTATTGTCTCCTTCAATTGCACTCGCTATCTTTTGCATGCAAGCTTCCCTACAGCAATTGCACTCGCTATAGTCTGCATGCAAGCTTCCTCTTCATCAGTTGACTCGCTCCTAGCAATGGAATACTCTTCTTCAAAGCCTATCCTCACCCCATTCAATTATTTTGATTGGAAAGATGATATGGAGATCATATTATGTTCAAAAGGTTACTACCGAGTCACTATTGGTCTTGAATTGGAGCCAAACAATGTGTCAGATCGAACCAAACACTACAACAAGCTTGATGAAGCTTATGGTCTTCTTTGTCTCTCCATCTCGAAAGATCTTCACTTCCATCTCAGCGGATTGAAGACTCCAAAAGCCATATGGGAGCAACTTGAAACACTATTCGGCAAGCAGGATGAGCTTAGGGATTTTCAATTAGAGAATGAATTGATTGGCCTTAATCCTGAGAATTTCGAGACCATCAATGAATTCTTCACAAAATTCAAGAACTTGAACTTGCAATTGAAGAACAGTGGTGTTATCAAAGAGGATAAACAGTTGATCCTCTCCATTCTAAGCAAGCTTGGGAAAGATTATTCGGTATTTGTCTCTACTTTCAATTCCGGTCGGCTAACTACCCCGAATTGGAAGATGCCTACCTTGAATGCCTTCATTGAGTCCGTTACAAAAGAGCATGACAAGTTGATTCAAATGGGGTCCATAAGCTCGAAAGATTCAGCCCTATTTGTTCAAGGACCCAAGATCTCGAATGGTAAAGGAAAGCTAAAGAAGGAGAAGCCCAAATTCGAGCCTCACAAGCAAAAAGACAAAGGCAAGCAAACAGATGCACCATCCGGTTTGAAATCCAAGCAAAAGGGCAAAGAAGGTAACCAAAAATCTAAATGTACTTATTGTAACCGTGGCTTTCATCCCGAAAGTTCATGTATGAAGAAGACTATAGATCAAATGGCCCTCCTTTTGGAAAAGAACAACATAACCCTTCCTGACGGTGCAAGGAAGAAGGATCGGAATGATGATCATGAAAGAGGACAAGCACTCATGGCAACGGTTTCGAAGCCCACTACTCTCTTGATAGATTCGGGTGCATCAAATCATATGGCTGCAAATATTGATTCTTTTTCCTCATTCGATCCAAACAGCTCCATCCCCATCCATTTGGGAGATGACTCAAAAATTTCTTCAAAGGGAAAAGGTACGATTCATGTAGAACATGGATGCTTTCAGAATGTTCTCTATGTGCCTTCCTTGGCTTCAAATCTCCTTTCTGTGTATCAAATGACACATACTGGTGAACCAAAGCAAGTCACATTCAGCCCTAATACAGTTGAAATTTCTGATATCAAAAGTGGAAGACTAGTTGCGGTTGGAAAGGCAAACCACACTGCAAAATGTTATGAGTTTTCGCACTTTATTCCGCTTGCAAAGCCCACTGCTCTTCGCACACATGGTAATGAGGTTAGTAGGATTTGGCATGAAATATTTGGACATCTAAATTATAAGTATTTGCTGCTGCTATCAAATAAATCCATGGTAGATGGGCTTCCACAACTCCGTTCCTTGAAGGGAATATGCACCGGTTGCATTATTGGGAAGCACCCCGAGCACAGATTCGACCGCGGCAAGGCTAGCAGAGCCTCTACTATTTTGGGATTGATCCATTCTGATATCAGTGGTCCGCTGCCCCATATGTCATTAAATGGTTCAAGGTATGTTTTGACATTTATTGATGATTTTTCCCGCTTTACATGGGTATTCTTTCTCAAAAACAAGTCAGAAGTGCTTGGAAAATTCAAGGATTTTAAGGCTTCTGTTGAGACCACCACTGAGAGCAAGATCAAAGCTCTTAGATCTGATAATGGTGGGGAATATATCAAGTCCGAGTTGCTGCAACTTTGTGCCCAAAGCGGAATTAAGATCCAACATACAGTTCCCTACACACCCCAGCAGAACGGTGTAGCGGAAAGGAAAAACCGGTCACTGAAAGAGATGGCTACATGCATGATTGAATCGAAAGGTTTGGCTGCAAATATTTGGGCTGAAGCAATCAATGTTTCTGCATATATACAGAACCGTGTTCCACATTCATCCGTGAAAGGTATGACTCCTTTCGAAGCATTCTTTGGTCACAAACCGGATGTGTCAAATTTGAGAGTTTTTGGCTCTACTGCATGGGCTAGAATTCCTTCTGAGAAGAGACGAGCTTTGGATCCACAAAGTATCGAGTGCATATTGATAGGATATGGGGAAGAATCAAAAGCATATAAACTCATGGATATCAGATCTAAAAAGATATTCATAGAGCGCAGTGTGCAGTTTGAAGAACCGCTTCAAGAATTGCAACTAGTCGAGGAAAAGACTGCCCATTCACCGCCTTCACCAGAAGAAGATCCGAGCAGCGATAATGAAGGTATGAGTTCTGATATTTCTGATATTGTAGCAGCATATGATGATCATGACATATCAGGTTCAGAATCCGATCATTATGATCCTCCTCAGTTACCAAAGTGGGCCCAAAACACTCTACAATCTGCTGGTTCTAGTCTTGGAAATCCTGCTGATCCGAGACGAACAAGAGGAGACTTTCAAAGAGCAGGTATGGATCTTTCTATTGCTGATCCATTTCTTCCTGAGATTTGTTATTTGATGGCTGGTTCAGATCCTACATCATACTATTCATCCCATCGATATCCGAGATGGAAAAGTGCCATGGATGAAGAGTACAGTTCTCTTCAAAAGAACAATACATGGGAGCTAGTTTCTCTTCCACCTGGAAGAAAATTAGTGAAGTGTAAATGGGTCTACCGTACTAAAGTTGCTGCTGATGGCACTATCAGCAAATATAAAGCAAGGTTGGTGGCAAAAGGTTTTTCCCAAGTCCAAGGAGTGGACTACACAGAGACCTTTGCACCGGTTGCAAAGATGGATTCCATCCTCCTTGTTTTAGCTATTGCCGCATCCAAGCACTGGGAAGTGCACCACATGGATGTGAAGAGTGCATTTTTACATGGAGACCTTGCTGAAGAGGTCTATATGCAGCAGCCAGAGGGTTATACATAAGATCCATCATTGGTTTGTAGATTGAAGAAATCTTTGTACGGGTTAAAACAGGCCCCAAGAGCTTGGTACGCAAAGATGGACTCCTTCCTTCTTTCTCAGAATTTCCAAAGATGAAAATCTGATCCGAATGTGTATCTTCAGCGAGTTAAAGGTAATTTGTTGGTTATTGTACTTTATGTTGATGATCTGCTTATTACTGGTAGCACACTTACTTCAATAAACAAGCTAAAATCTGCCTTAAATATAGCTTTTGACATGAGCGATTTGGGCTTGCTGAGTCACTTTTTGGGCTTGGAGATAGCTCAAAATTTTGATGGGATCACTATATCTCAGCAAAAATATGCTTCCAACCTGTTATTGAAGTTTAATATGGCTGAATGTAAGGCAGCCCCGTTCCCATTCCTCACAGGAATCAGTCTTGAGGAGGGAGATTCCACACCGCTTGCAGATTGCAGTATGTATCGACAATTGATTGGTTCACTACTTTATTTGACACACTCACGGCCTGATATCTCATATGCCGTGAGTGCCGTGTCAAGATATATGCAGCAGCCACATGAGATTCATTGGCGAGCAGCCAAGCGGATCTTGCAGTACGTGCAAGGTACGAGACAGTTTGGCATACATTATGCTGCAGATTCTGAGCTAGATTTCATTGGTTTTACTGATTCAGATTGGGTAGGTGATAGCATTGATCAGAAGTCCACTTCCGGTTATGTTTTCATGATTGTTCATGGTGCTATTTGCTGGTCCAGCAAAAAGAAAGCAGCCATTGCACTTTCTTCAGCAGAGGTAGAGTATCGAGGGGCAGTCAATGCCTGCATTCAGGCAGTTTGGTTGCAGGGTATTCTTTCCGAGTTTGGTTTTGGTGGCACTACTTCGACTGTCCTATTTTGTGACAATCAAAGTGCTATCAAGATCTCCACAGATCCAGTTCAGCGGCAGAGGACCAAACACATTGAGATTCATATGCATTACATTCGACAGTTGGTGCATGACCGCACCATCATTCTGCAATATTGCCCTACTGATGAGCAAATTGCAGACATCTTCACCAAGAGCTTCACTGAGAAGAAGTTCTCTTACCTCCGTTCACTGTTGGGGGTGAGTTCCATCATGGTGGAGACAGATTGATTCATTATTATGCTTTAGCTTGAGGGGGGGCTTTCTTCCCACTGGGTTTTCCCTCTTTCCTCACTTAGTTTATTTTCAGCATTTTTTGGATTATTGTATTGGGGTGACCTTTGGTCTTAGTTACCAGGGCCCCACATTATTTTTGTTGGCACATCATAGTCTAGCTTGAGGGGGGGTGTTCGGATATCCACATCATCTTTTTCAGGATCTTGCATGCAAATTAGGGTTTGCATGCACCTGCATGCACTGGCATGCATCCCAGTCACCAGTTTGATGCCTCCAGCACCTTATCCACCTCATTCTAGCACCCGGGAGCCACCTACCACAGAGTTTTAGCCCTCCTAGGCTGAAAGGCGCCCACTTCTCACCTACTGCCAGAGAAGGGCGCACTTGTTCACCTACCACTGCAGTTCCACTTCAGTTACATTCAGTTAGCTCCGATTCTCCCTGATTTGAGGCTAGTTTCACTCCCGACTGACTGTATCACTTCCGTTGGACCTCCAGTTTGATTAGGTGACTTGTTCTGACTTCAGTTAGCCTCCCATGCGCCCCCACTGAGCCTCCAGATCCTAAATCAGTGCTACACACTTCAGTTACACTTATTACACTCAGTTAGACTCAGATTGACACCTAGATGACTGGTTGTTGTGCATTGATGAGCACCACCGATTGATTGATGAGGACTCCTAGTTAGAGTCAAGCTACTCCATTCTGTAATTCGAATGACCTCCTTAGGCAATTCGAATTGCTCTGTCATTGTGATAGTTTGTATTGTAATTCATTCACCCTTTCTGGGATAGAGAGCACTGCTGCATGTTTTGCACAGTTTTGCACCATATTTTCTATGTTCATCTATTGTGATTGATTTACTTGTTCATTAGATCTGCTGTGACTAATTTTACAATTGCTACTGCTGCAAAAATGCAGATTCTGCTGCAACTGCTGCACTCGAAATCTTGGTAATAACCTGCAAAAAACTCTCAAGAATGGAGATAAACAATACTCTCAACATGCTCTGATACCATGTGAAAATCCTCACAGCAGATCTAAGAGATGATGTATCTCACAAGAGAATAATTATGATTAAGCAAGAAAATAGAAGAAGAGTGATACATGCAGTATAATGAGCAATAGAATAATATGGTACAGTAGAACTCAGATAGAAGCAATAATACTTCGGTCATACTAGATTATTAATCACAAATGGACATATAAATAATACAATGCATGAGGAATTCGAATGCCTAAGGTGGCAATTCGAATTAACCTTCATGGAGTGATCAAAGGATCACTGGAGTGTCATCGGAGCACAACTAGGTGTCCTCATGATCATCGGAGCGCAACTGGAAGTCTTCATCATCATCAGTGGAGTCATCAATGCTCAAGTAACTGTCAACCATCAGTCAAACTAACTCTGGTAGGTGTAACTGAGTGTAACTCAATGTAACTGAGTGTAACTGAATGTAACTGAGTGACAACTGGACTAGTAGGTGAAGGAGGGCGAGTTGCTCCCTAAAATCAAGGAAGAAGGCCGCATTAAGCAACTGGAGGGCTAAAACTGAATAGTGAGAAGCTCCTGGGGGCTGGCTAACTGAGGGCTAGGTGCTGGACTAATGACTAGGATGCATGCAAAACGCATGCAAACCCTAGAATGCATGCAAACCCTAAAAGGTGCATGCATGACTGAAAATGTAAATGATCAAAATACTGGTGGGACTAGGATGGAGTATAGGAATATCCTAACATACTAATGCATTATGGTGTTGTGTGAGGTTGATGTTGTCTGCTAACAAGATATAGGTACATCACGAAAGACAAATCAAGTTTCATGACCATGACAACATGAAGACAAAGAATCATCCATAATCTTTGTTCTACTTACGAGGTATGTATGACTTTGTTATATTATGCTTAACCTATGAGACATGCAGGTTCTAGCTCAGGATCTCTAAATCATTGAAGAGATTGTTTAGGTATGTTGTACATAACTAAGTAGGTATACTAATCCAGGTATGTTTTCCTATGTCAAGTTGGAATCTTACCTTGTGTTAGGATCCTTTATATAAGTATACTTGGTATGATTGGTTATGCTTATTCATAAAGTTAGTAATCAAGGGTTTATGCATATTATGTCTCTTATCTTGATGATTTAATTAACCAGAAAAGTACTATGATCAAACAAGAATATGCATGAGTAAAAGAAGACTTCCTTGAAACCTTGAATACTAATGATCATGACTATACTTATTCAAGATTATTTAGAATTAGAATGTTTTGATAATATTGAGAGTATACTAATGAATGTATGTTTGTGTATGAGATCATGATGATGACACTAGTGCACACTTGAGCATGCACAGTGGTACAGAATGAATAGAAGTTCAAAAGACATATAAAAGATCAAGCGGGAGGCAACCACACAAACATAAAAGATAAGTATTTGAGTTATTATTTGAAATAGTAAATGATATTGCTTGTATGCATATTTGTATTCCTAGAATATATCATGCTGAGTGTAAACATTCATAGAGAACTGAACAATATACTACTAATATGCATATGATTGGTAAGTTGGACAAACATTCCATTGTTGCTTGTCTAGAATGAAACCTCTTTGCTGACATGCTGAGAGATGTGCACACTCTCAATAGTATGTTCTGGTAGAGATGGAAGGCATCTAGATAGCCACTGTATGCATACAGGTTATGGAAAAGTGTTCTGCCAAAGTATTGGTCAAGATAGTTGCATAACTATGTAAATGATATCTGTATGCATAGTAGGTTATAATGTCAACATGATTTGATGATTATGAAGCATTACTAATCATATACTTAATCTTGATTTGTAGGAAAGATCATGAAAAATGACAAATACCGAACAAGTGATGGATGGTCAACAAAAGATTTACAAATCAAACATAATATAGAAGGCTCGTGGCTAAAAGATTCTCTTAGAATGAGGAAGAGAATCATGACAAGATGTTTGCTCCAAGTGGCTAGATAAGACCATTCTCTTAATGGTGTAATTAAAGAAGAAGTGTGAATCAGGTTCTGTATGGGTACCCAGGATCGATAATCAATTGATGAGCTTAATGATCACCATGGGTGATGTGGATCTCAACCTTTGCTACAAGGTTGAATATGGTTTCTATACACAGATGACATGGATGCAAGAAGGAACTCACCACAGAGTTCGAATGATATTGAGGCTCATATCAGTAGACCCATCTGACGAGAGATGACACAGATAGATATGCAGAAGATCACTCAATGTAGAGTGTGAATGATGTTCAGTCACAAAGGGAGAATTGACAGCTTCTTGACAAAGCTTGGGCTTTACCAGAGGTAAAGCTGATCCTAACCTTTACCTTAAGGTTGTGGATGATGAGCCTATCATACAATTATTGTATGATGATGATCTCTTTCTGACAAGGAATGAGAAACAGATCATGAAAAGAAAGAAGAAGATGGCTGCAGAAATGAAAATGAAAGATCTCAGATTGATGCATTACTTCCTAGGTTTGGAAGTATGGCAAGGATCAGAAGGAATCTTTCTCAACCAGGGAAAGTATGCTGAGAAATATTAAAAGGACTTGATGTGTTGGAATGGCCACTCGCATGGATTCCAACTTGAAGCTGTTAGCGAATGACTCATCAGAGTTAGTGTATATAACTCCTCTGTACAGACAAATTATTGGGTCATTGATGTATCTAACAAATACTAGGTCAGATATATGCTTTGCTGTGAACACCTTGAGTCAGTATCTAGTGGAAACTAGATGTGTTCACCTGATAGTTGCAAAGCATGTGATGAGGTACCTAAAGGATACGATAGACTTTGATCTATGCTATCTTGGAGATCATGACTTCAGATGGCTACATAGATGTTGATTGGGCAGAAAGTGTATCAGACAGGAAGAACACATCGAGAGGATGTTATTGTCTGGGATCAGCCATGATCTCGTGGTTTAGCCAGAAGCAGTCTAGTGTGGCTCTCAGCACAAGCGGAATATATGGCTAGTTGCTCTGCTAGTTGTGAAGTAGTATGGCTTCTGGATTGTTTGACTTAGAGATAGACCCAACTGTGATCCTATGTGACAAACAGAGTTGTATCAAGATGGCAGAGAATCCAGTGTTCCATGATATGGTGCAGAAAGGAACTATAAAGTTCGAATTTGTAACAAGTTGCCGATGTACTAACCAAACCTCTACCTCAAGTGAACAAGTTACCGATGTACTAACCAAACCTCTACCTCAAGAAAAGTTTGAGTATTTTCTGAGACAAGCTTGGTAGGACCCTCCTCGAGAGGGGGAGTGATGTGGTCACTTATGATGAGATTGCCTACATCGACAATGAGGTCGATGATGTGGATACCTATACTGGTGATGCCGACAGAGAGGTTGGTGGATGGTCCTTAGACAAGGTCTAAGTTGACAAGGGGATTGCATCATCCTTGAACACATGTTCTAAAAGGATCCGTAGACATATGTCTCCGAGAAAGAAGAGGGATTGCATCATCCTTGAACACATGTTCTAAAAGGATCCGTAGACATATGTCTCCGAGAAAGAAGAGGGATTGCATCATCCTTGAATACATGTTCTAAATTGATCCGTAGACAGATGTCTCCGAGAATGTGGTCCCTAGTGGACGAGAGGATTGTATCATCCCTGGACTTCAGTTCTAAAGTGATCCGTAGACAAATGTCTCCGAGAATGTGGTCCCTAGTGGACGAGAGGATTGTATCATCCCTGGACTTCAGTTCTAAAGTGATCCGTAGACATATGTCTCCGAGAATGTGGTCCCTAGTGGACGAGGGGATTGTATCATCCATGGAAACATGTCCTAAAAGAGATCCATAGACATATGTCTCTGAGAAAGTGGTCCCTAGTGGATGTGATAGGACTGCATCATCCCTGAGCGTTTGGTTTAGAATGTACGTGATAGGATTGCATCATTCTTGGACTTATGTCCTAAAGTGATAGGGATTGATCATCCCATAAGTGGATCAGGATTGCATCGTCCTTGGACTTATGTCCTAAAGTGATAGGGATTGATCATCCCGTAAGTGGATCGGGATTGCATCGTCCTTGGACTTATGTCCTAAAGTGATAAGGATTAATCATCCTGTAAGTAGATTGGGATTGCATCGTCCCTAGACATGGTGAGGTGTCTTAAAGTGATAAAGACTAATCATCCTGTAAGTTGATTCGGGATTGCATTGTCCCTAGACATGGTGAGGTGTCTTAAAGTGATAAGGACTAATCATCCTATAAGTTGATTTGGGATTGCATCGTCCCTAGACATGGTGAGGTGTCTTAAAGTGATAAGAACTAATCATCCTGTAAGTTGATTCGGGATTGCATCGTCCCTAGACATGGTGAGGTGTCTTAAAGTGATAAGGATTGATCATCCTGTAAGTTGATCTGGATTGCATCATCCATAGACATGAGAGATGTCTTAAACTGAGAGGGACTGATCATCCTGTAAGCGGATTAGGATTGTATCATCCTTGGACCTATGTCCTAAAGTGAGAGGGATTGATCATCCCGTAATTGGATCATGTGTGTTGCAGGGTATGCTACTATTGTGTATACTTGTATTGATGATGATACTTGTATTGATGATATGTATACTTGTATTGACGAGGATACTTGTATTGATGATGTTTATACTTGTATTGATGATGATACTTGTATCGATGATGTGGATACTTGTATTGATGATGTTTATACTTGTATTGATGAGGATACTTGTATTGATGATGTGTATACTTGTATTGGTGTGGATACTTGTATTGATGATGTATACTTGTATTGGTGTGGATACTTGTACTAATGATCTAGATGAAGATGTTGTAGATCGAGATGATCCAGATGCTGTAGATCGAGATGATTCAGATGTTGTAGATCGAGATGATCCAGATGTTGTAGATCGAGATGATCCAGACGCTGTAGATCGAGATGATCGAGATGCTGTAGATCGTGATGATCCAGATGCTGTAGATCGTGATGATCCAGATGCTGTAGATCGAGATGATCCAGATGGTGTAGATCGAGATGATCCAGATGCTGTAGATCCAGATGATCCAGATGCTGTAGATCGAGATGATCCAGATGCTGTAGATTGAGATGTTCCAGATGCTGTAGATCGTGATGATCCAGATGCTGTAGATCGAGATGATCCAGATGCTGTAGATCGAGATGTTCCAGATGCTGTAGATCGTGATGATCCAGATGCTATAGATCGAGATGATCCAGATGCTGTAGATGGAGATGATCCAGATGCTGTAGATCAAGATGTTCCAGATGCTATAGATCGTGATGATCCAGATGCTGTAGATCGAGATGATCCCGATGTTGATGATCGTATGATGACGATGCTGATGATCGTGAGGATCCAGATGTTGATGTTGTTGTAGCTGTTCGAGTGCTGCAGAAGATAAAGACTCAGTACTGAATATGTTGATGTTCCAGTATTGAATATGTTCCAGTAACTGCTTGAGTTACTGATGATGTTGAGAAAGCTTCCAATGATTTATAGATGTATCATGTATGATGTTTATGACTCCTTGCTCGTGCAGATGTTGTTATAATATCCTTCTCGTTAAGGGGGAGTGTTGAGATATTGTAACTTCAAAGAATATTATATTTGTACTTTATTATTCTGGAGATGTTTCATTCCTCCTTGAAGATCTTATTGTATATCCGGAGATGTTTATTCCTCCGTCAGATTGTGGTAACTTGGGTTATTAGACTTCCCTAGTGGGGGTCGGCCTTGTATGTGTTACGTGGGTCAAAGGGTTATTAGACCACCCTAGAGGGGTCATCCCAGTTATTTGTAATGGTGTATTTAACCCAATGGCTAAATACGAGTCTACATGATTTGTGTAAAAGACAAGTCGGAGTAGTGTATAAATAGAGGAGGTGTATTCCTCATTTAACACACACTCACTCACTTGAGAGTAGCGCACTTGTGAAGGAGAGGTCTGCTATGGTGGAGGAGGAGATCATGTCTTTGGTTTGCATCTTTGTATATTGCTGGTCATCTATATTGAGGAAGCTTTGCTGGGTTTTCTACCCCATGAGGGTTTCCCAGGATAAATCTATGTCTCTTGTGTTTATGCTGTGCTTGTTGTTTCTTCAGTGATCCTGTATATGCTATTATTGTGAAATGGAATGTAATGCTGGTATTTTATGTCTTAGCATATTAAATCTTAACATCTAACACATCACAAGCAAATTGGTCTTTGGCATACTCAACTAGTAGCATATTCTTCCAATCTTGAGCAAGGTTCATGAGAGAAAAAGAAGGTCTTCTAGATAAAGCATCTGCTACTATATTATTCTTTCCTTTCACATATTCAATATCAAAATCATAAGCTTGAATCTTGCTTACCCACTTTTGTTTCCTTTCATTTAGATCTTTTTGGGTAAGAAAGTGTCTTAGGCTATTGTGGTTAGTTTTCACCACGAACTTGCTTCCCACCAAGTATTGTCTGAATTTGGCCAATGCATGCATAATGGCCAACATCTCTTTATCATAGATGGAGTAAAGTTTTTCATGAGGCTACATCTTTCTGTTCTCAAAGGCTATGGGATGTTGGCCTTGCTTTAGGACAGCCCCTATTCCTCCACCTGAATCATCACATTCCACAACAAATGGTTTAGTAAAATCAGGAAGTGCAAGTATGGGACAACTGCTCAGTACCTCTTTCATCTTTTGGAAATCCTTTTCAGCCTCGTCATCCCACTTGAAAGCATCCTTCTTAGTCAAATCAGTGAGTGGAGAAGTCAACTTGGAGAACCCTTTCACAAATTTCCGGTAATATGTGCATATCCCAATGAAGCCTCTTAATTCTGTAATATTTTTTGGTGATGGCCATTCTAGGATAGCCCTGATTTTTTCCATGTGTACCTTCACTCCTTGCCCAATAATGTGCCCAATATACATTAGTTCCTTCATCCCAAATTCACATTTTGATAGCTTAGCAAATAAGGACTCTTCTTGCAAAATTTTTAACACAATCTCTAACTGCTGCAAATGCTCTTCCCATGTTTTACTGTAAATGAGAATGTCATCAAAGAAAACAAAAAAAAACCTTCTTATTTGCTTGCAAACTATCCTATTCATACATACTTGAAATGTGGCGGGAGCATTAGTCAACCCAAAAGGCATGACAAGAAATTCAAAGTGGCCATAATGACATCGAAAAGCAGTTTTTTGCACATCTTCATCTTTCATCCGAATTTGATGATAACCTGATCTAAGGTCAATTTTTGAGAAGTATTTGGCCCCATGTAGCTCATCCATGAGCTCATCAATCCTAGGAATAGGATACCTATTCTTGATAGTCTTTTTGTTCAAGGCTCTAAAGTCTATACACATTCTCAATGTTCCATCTTTTTTCTTCACTAGCACCACTGAAGAAGCATAATGGCTAGAGCTTGGTCTAATGAGTCCCAACTCTAGGAGTTCTTGGATGGATTTTTCAATCTCCTCTCTAAAATTTTTAGGATGCCTATAAGGTGGTATCTGAATGGGTGAAGTACCCTCCTCCAAAATAATGTTGTGCTCAACCCCCCTATTCGGTGGTCTACCATGTGGAAGGTCTCTAAAAACTTTTTCATATTTTAGCAAAAGTCTCTCTATCTCCTTTGGGTGTTCAATAATATTTATAGTTGGCTTGGGAGATGTAATATGACATTCAGCAGCCCATTCTATGTCCCCATGCCTCAATATAGATCTCATACTATTGCAAGTCACTACTTGATTTGGATAAGTGTGTTGCCCTCTCACCACTCTTTGCACTCCTTTTGAATCTTGGAATTTCATTTCGGGGATTTGATAATTTACTGTATGATATCCTATTGAATAATCCCATTGCACTCCCAAAACCACATTAGTATCAGCAACATCAACTACATAAAAACTATCAACAAAAGTATAGTTACCTACGGTGACTTGCAGCTTTGGAACCCATGTTTTGCATTGCACTGTGTTGTGACCGGGAATGACAACTGTGAAGCCATCAAATGGTTCAATAGGTATCTTCCTCTTCTCCGCCATATCTACATCAATGAATTTATGGGTGGCTCCTCCATTTACCAAAACTAAATTTCTTTGTCCTTGTATCGCACCCTTGCATCGGATAGTATGATAGCGAAGTACTGCTGAAAGTACTACCATTCTTGCTTTGTCCGGTGAAAGCTGATTTTTTTCTTGTCTTTCCTCTTCTGTTGTTGTCTCATATGCCTCTTCTTGATCTGAAATATTTCCATCTTCATCCATGCCCCCATCATACCCCTCATTATCAGAAAATACTTCTATGTATTGAGCCTTTCCTTTAGTACATTTGTGCCCCGGTGTCCATGGTTGGAAGCATGTGAAGCACGGTTTATTTTTTCGAAGTTCATCCCTGTTTAGTCCTTCTTTTTTATTCCTTTAAAATGACTCTCTTTGCCAAGTTTTCTTATCATATCCATCCCTTTTCCAAGGTTTCTTTTCAAATTTGTAGCTAGGCTTGGGAGGAAATCTTGTTTTAGGAAGCACATTTTGGAGATCCCTAGTCAAGCTCATTGCATCTTTTAATGTAGTTGGCTTGTGGGATTTGACCAAACCTTTTAAGGGTTCATCCAAACCTTCAGTGAACAGAAATACTAACCTCCCCATAGAGACATTAACCACCTTAACTGATAGTTTTTGAAAGTCCAACATATATTCAGTAGGGGTCCCAGTTTGCTTCAATTGAGCTAGTACTTTGAAAGGCAATTTTGGATCTTTTTGTTCAAATCTCTCTAGTACCCTGTCAACAAATTCTCCATATGTTTTAACCTGATTATGACCCAAGTTTTTCATCCCATGAAACCACCATTCATTGACATCTCCTTCCAAATGCAAAATGGCCATTTTTAATGCATCCTCTTCTAGCATAGGATTCAGCTAAAAATACACATCCAATTTTTGCACCCAAGTGTTAGCAGAATTTTGAGAAGAACCATCAAAAGTAGGAAGTGACATTTTTCCAATAGCACTATTTAATTCTTTGTTTTGGAATGGACTCCTATTATATTCCCTCCTTTTCATTTTATGTATAGCATCAATATAGTCACTAAATGGAAAACCTCTTTTACACTCTTCGCTCAACCCATTCCAATCAGTTGCTAGTTTAATACTATCCATCTGAATGTCAGGCTCTTCTTTGGGCATGATAAATTTAGGTGCAGTATGCCTTTGTGTGCTTTGGAATTCATCAGGTCTATTATGTGGTCCTGTGCTTGAAAAAATGTGCTCACTCCCTTTTATCTTTTCCCCTGAGTGTGAACCACTGTTATCTCCTATCACCCCTTTGCTTCCAAGTTGGATGATCAATAATTCCAATCCTTGCATAATTTTGTTACCCATTCTGTCCATGCTAGTGGAAAGTTTAGAGAAACATGGTTCTAAGGTTGCAATAAGTTTCTCCTGTTGTCTTAATTCTTCATCCTCCTCTCTACCCATTATTTTAGAAAAAAACTCTTTTTCTCCTACTATCTCTTCTTCAACCAAAACTTCTTCAACTAATGGTTCAAAGGGTGGTGGTTTATTTGTTTGGATTCTTGTTAATACCATCAGGTGCCAAGACCATGTTCTGATACCACTTGTAATGAACCTTTTTCAAAATTTATTAAAATGACCAATTTTCTACTCTTTCCCCAATTTCGACCCTTGACTAGTTTTGTTGTTTTGGCTTCCAAATTAACCCAAATGCTCCCAAATATTCTGTAAGGGTATATGAATGATATTTAGACTTGAATATTAGGTTAAGGGATTATTTATAACCCTCAAAATACTTCTTCAAATTTTATTTATATTCTAGTCAATGTATGGTATTTTAACTAGCAATTTATGCATCAAATCCCCCCTGGGTAAACACTGAAATGGCCTCTCAAATGCTTCCAAAATCCCTCGAATTTTTTATCAGAGGTAGGGGATGTATTAAGGATGCTGTTGAGGACTCATGTGCATCATTAATTGATTATTATCTCTGTTCCAACCCTCTCAGCTGCAAAAATCACCAATTCGACCCTTGGGGAAATGACACTATTTATTCTCCCAATGCAATTAAACTGAGTAAAAATAATTCAAATGCTCAAGTACAGTACATGAAACTTGTAAAATACATCCATGGAAGTCTATTAATCATAAATTCATCATAGAATCATCCATTCATTCGAAACCATCAACATTATCACTCTATACATCAATGTAGTGGGGAAATGGACATTGTTTGCTCATTAATCAACATTTTTGCATATAACCAGTGGGTATTTCGACCTAAGACTTTCTGAATATGAATAACAGAGGATATGAATCTATTACAATCATAAATACATAATGAGAATCTCTCCCAAGAAGCACAAGAGCTCACCAAAAACGCCTTCCCTCAAGGAGCATGAATATGCCTTCAAAACTGGAAATGGTTGAGAGATGGTGCTGCACTAAAAAAAACCACGATATGCCTTGTAGATGATACCTGAAAATAAAACTCCATTAAATCTCCATGAAAGACCTGAGTGGCCTCTCCAAACACCAACTTGGATGGGAACCTTTCACCCTTGAAATTGGCTAAGGCAAGAAACTAGTCATCCACTAGCTCTCTCTTCACAAATGCAATTTTTCTCAAATCATCAAAAGCCATTCTCATACTTTATTTCTACATTTTATAACCAAAATTAGCCTTCTAAGGGTCGAAATCCTCTCAATAGCTTCAAGAGATTTCCACTTAGGAAATATTCCACGTTTGCCACTTGTCTCCTAGTTCCAACCTTCCATCTTCTCCCAAATTCGAGTAGGAGTCTCTTTGGATTCTCCAACTCCCATGAACACCTTCCTTGAGCCTATTTTTGGGGCTGACATGTCATAATGGTCAGATTTCAGAGGTCAGGTCTACAATTTGTCATAGTTGTCATAGATTCTTCGTCATTATTGTCATAGGGGATAGGTAATCTAGCCCAAGTGTCCACAAACTTCCATTTTGACTCTTCCTCTTCCATGGAGGTTACAAATCCATCCCAATTCAACCTAAGATGCTCAATTCCATGTGTTATGATTTACCAACTCACCCAAGAGTGTTCACCTTCCCAATAATTCTAATTGGTAAGGGGGAGATGCCATGTGTCCTTGCAAAATCAAGCTAGTGGGGGTCCCACATCCTCCATATGTCTCCAAAACCACTTTCCACCTAGAATTTCTCTTGAATTTCTTTATTCACCCTATTTATTAAATACTTGAACCCTTCTAATGTCTAAACATAATTTATTAGGTTCCTTATTAGAATTCCACTTGTGCCCATCCAACTTAGGAAACTAGTAGGATTGATGGGATTGTCTCACTATGCAATTATTTGGATGGGGACATTACAATATTGCATCCCCAAGCTTCATAGCCATATAAGATAATGGGAGTGACGAGTTTTTTAAAGAGGAATTTCTCTTTGTCCCACATCACAAGGTGTTAAATATATAACGTCAGGAGACATTCTCCAAACCAATCTTGTGCAACCAAGATTGATCCTCACGTACAGAGATGAACACTTTGATTTCCTTTCGTGTAAAGGTTATTCCTCCTGTATAGAGGTAATTGATCAAAGTAATGATGTTGTAAAGTCTTGTTGGACAAGGATCCAGAATTGTTTGTCAAGTCATGATTCTCATGTGAACCTTCCGTATAAAGGTATCCATGGAATAGACCTCCAGTATAGAGGTGGACATTTCGTATAAATATCATGCTTTACTTGTTAAAAGCATTTAATGGTGTGTGATGTATTATTAACCATGATCACCAGATTGCTATTAAGTCTTCTTTAGAGATTGGTCACCTGTAAAGTGAATTACTTTAGTATATGATCATTTGGTTCAGAATAATATACTATGATCACGACATCCGATATTTCTTCTTAGTATAATGTAATGTGATGGATAATTAAAGTTAGCACATATTGACCATGCAGTAAAAGATATAGATATAAATATAAATGCATAGAGAAAAAGAGAATTCGAATTGATCAGGAGATGACCAACTGAACTCGAATTGTCAAGCCTCAGTTAAAGCCACGATGTATGCCTCAATTAAATAACGAACTCATAGTGGTCACTACAAGTAAATCAGTCAGCATGATTTCAGTTAATAATAGTTAACTAAGTGTTAAATTAGAATGACTAGTTAACTAAAGTGTTTTCACTTTATTTAAACTAAAAGATGACACTTCAGTAAATCAAGGAGAACTCTAATTGATCACTACAATGATGTTATCAAGAAATAATTAGTTAAAGAGAGTTAACTAGGTGACAACAAAGAAGATCTAGTTAACTAAGTGTTATCACATGACGACACTTAAGTTAGCCACCTAACTAAGTGGGAAAGCTCCCATTTAATAGGTGAGTTCATCCTAAGAGACAGTTTAGTGAGATGAAGCACTACATGAGAAGTGGGGTGCACTTCTTCATGCAAGATTGATACATCCATTCTGAGGGCGAGCTCATCCTAAAGTTAGAAGAAGCTGATGCATGAGAAGAATGTATAAATATGTTATATGGGATTGCTGAATTCAATGTGAAGCGAATTCTCTTCTCCATTGAAGGCAAGACACTTCTCTTCGTGCGGGTTATTGTTCTTGCTTGTTATTGATATTTTGGGCACCTTGGAAAACAAATCTTATTGATCTTTCTTCTCTATTTCTTTTTTATCTTCACCATTAGCGTTTTGGTGATATCTTATCTTCCTAAAGAAATATTCTATGTTGTAAAATAAAGCATTATCTGTTATCCATTATATTATACTGAGAAGAATTGCTGGGGTTTCTGTTCTCATAGTTTTGAGGATTTTCCCCAGGGTATATCTTGTGTTATGGTTGTATGAATTTCATGTAATTGAATTGTCTCATTGTTTCAAGTTTCAGCATATAAAATAATTAAAGATCAAATCTCAAACGAATATTAACATGGTGTCAGAGCTCAAGGCATGAAGGAGCTCAGTTTTTCATGCCATATAGAGCCTACATAGATCATGAGAAGTTGAGCACAATATTTGAAGACTATGGCATCAATCTTTGTACGACTGAAAGACCTTCTTGAGGGCACATCAAACTTAAACACTTGGAAGGATAGGATTCTCAACATCCTAGAGGAACATGACTTGGATAGCTACATATCCACTGTGGTGGAGGATACTACATCTAATGTAGGGTGCACCAACTTCAAGAAGACTAAAGATAAGGCCAAACAGATCATTTATGATTAGTCATGGTGGAAATGAGGTGAGTTACCATAAATTGAAGGCCTCGCTACATCGCATAGACGGATACAAAAAACATAACGTTGTGACTTGGAAACTGAACAAATTCTAGATTCAATTAACAACAATAGAGAGGAATAACATCAAACAAATATTGAAACTTCACCTAACGAAGAAAACACAGACATTGTTGATAATCTTGCTCCATTTGAAATTGAAACACTAGAGAACAACACAGCTACTCATGTAAACCCACCTTTGAAAAATATTTCAAACCCAGTGGTACTTCACATCAGTGACTCATTGGATTACATCAATCCTCTTTTTAGTTATTAGACTAATATGCAAAATTCAACACTTGACCCTATGGATTCATCAGGAGCACAAGGAACTACAACATCGCAAACTCAAACAGTTGTTGGGGGTAGCAATACTTCCAATTTGGCCTCTACATCAATTCCAACAGTTAGTATACATGTTATTAAAACAAGTTCAACCATCACTTTAGTGTCAGTTGGTATAGTTTCGGGTTCCAATCCCGAAAGTACATCCACTTCATCTGCAGGGATCCCTATTGGGGGGGTGTGCCTTACCAATATGGGTTTTCCATATGGTTTGGCTAATCAAGGTCAAAACAATCAAGGAGTAAACCAAAATCCTCTTGGTATACCTAACATTATTCCAAGTTCTACTTCTAAGGGCAACCCTTCACCATGGAATCTTAATATTCCTAACAGAACCAATGGACCATGGAATAGTAATTCCAATTGGGGTTATGCTCCATAGGTTAGTGTAAATGCCTTGGGAAATCATCCTCTAACTTTTTCTATCACAAATCATGGGGGAAATCCCATAGCCCCAATAGGTAGCATGCTAGGGGGCAATCAACCTATCAACCCCATTCCACAATGGAGTGAACAAGTTCCAAGAAGTAACCAATCTTCTTGGGGACCACCCCCGCAAGAGAAAAATCAACCTTGGAACACTTATCAAAACCAAGGAAACAATCAATGGAGTGGTTAGATTCTGATTTGTAACCAATCCTACTAGGGCCCACCTTTGCAAGGTGGCAATCCACCCATTAATACTATCCCGCAATGGAATGGTCATGTTCCATCAAGTAACTAATCTTCTAGGAACATATCTCCACAAGGGGGAAATCCATACATGCATCATGTTCCACAATGGAATGGACAACATTTAGGAAGTAACCAATATTTTTGGATGCAACCTCCATAAGGAGGCAATGGAATGATTTTCAAGTCCAAGGACAACAACAATGGATCCATCAAGCCTCACCCGCGTATCAATCTTTTGCTATGGCACCAATCAAATCATCGTTTCTAGCCACACTGAATCTACCGGATTTATCCCGGCTGACTAATGACCCTACTCTACATTTGAATGGGTGGCCAACCATACCAACTAAACTACCCACAGAATACCCAAGTTTGGTGGAAAACTAGGGGAATATCCATCAAATCATGTGATAACATTCCATTTGTGTTGTTCATCCAATTCCCTAGTTGATGATAGTATTAGGTTAAGGTTGTTTCAGCGGACCCTAACGGGAACCGCTGTGAAATGGTACATTGAGTTGCCCCGCAATACATTCACAGAATTTTCATCTTTAGCCATGGTCTTATTGACACTTTTTCACTACAACAAAATAGCCCTTTAGAGGCGGTTTTGGCTTGCGGGGGTCTTGGTAAAACCCCCCCTAAAATTGTTTTCAGACCTTTGGAGGCGGTCTTTTAAAACTGCCCCTAAAAGTCATGGAAATTGGACTTTTTGGGGCTGTTTTTTAAAATCCGCCCCCAAAAATCTTGTAAATTGACTTTTGGGGGCGGTTTTTGGAAACCCCCCCTAAAATCCCAATTCTCATAACTTTTGGGGGTGGTTTGTCAAAACCCCCCCTAAAATTCATGAGAATTGAACTTTTGGAAGCGGTTTTTTCTGAACCCCCCTTAAAAGTCATGAGAATTGAACTTTTGGAGGCGGTTGTTTGAAACCCCCCCCTAAAATCCCAATTCTCATAACTTTTGGGGGCGATTTGTCAAAACCCCCCCAAAAAGTCACGAGAATTGAACTTTGGGAGGCAGTTTGTTTGGAACCCCCTTAAAAGTCATGAGAATTGAACTTTTGGAGGCGGTTATTTGAAAAGCCCCCCTAAAAGCCCAATTCTAAAGACTTTTGGGGGCGGTTCTAAAAAGACCCCCCCTAAAGGTTTTTTTGAAGGCGGTTATTTAACCCCCCCCCCCCCCAAGTCATGAGAATTCTCATGACTTTTGGGGGGGGGTTTAAATAACCTCCTTAAAAAACACCTTTAAGGGGGGGTCTTTTTAGAACCTCCCCCAAATGAATTCAAGTGTTCAATGTACATAGAACTCTTCAATGCTAGGTGTTATCATGCCACTTTCTCTTGCTTGTGTCACTTAAGAGTTTTGTAATGAATGTGTCACAAATCAAATTTTATTGTAGAATATAATCATAAAAACCATGGACAATGGGATAATTAAGCATTATTGAACTTCAAATTTGACCATTTTGGATCATTATTTGTCCCTCCCAGCTTGCATGAGGCATGCAATTTCTTTTTATTCCTTTGTGAAACACAAAATCACCATCACAACAAGAAATCATCAATTTCATACTTGCGGCTTTGCTTCCTAGAAAACAACCCAATTAGTGTCAACGATGTTTCCCTTCCTCGCATGAGGCATGCAACTTCTCTTTATTCCTCACTGAAGCAAACAATTATTGTTACAACAAGAAGTCATCAATGTCATACTTGTGGCTAATTTGTTTCCTAGACGACAACCCAATCAATGTCAACAACTAGTGCTTTCATTTTATGAAGAATCATGTATCTTTTGACTTGGGCCACTATCCTTAGCTATTGAATTTTAGCTTTTTCTTGGTGAGACACAGAAAAATGTTGATCCACTTTCTCATCAACTTGTGAAATCTAATTGAGTTTTTGTTCTTTTTGAGTTGGGTAAAAAAGTTGGTTTGCGTTATTATATTGTAGTAGCATAATTTTCTGTTAGAGCATTTATGTTGGTTTTCTCTAAACTTTGTTATGTTCATCCAATTTTACATGGATATGTTCTTCCTATTGGAAATTAGTACCAACATCCAATTACCAGGTTTGTGCTCCTATGATGTATCTTGTACTTCTTGAAAAACCTACTTTATTTGGAATAATCATTACTCTATAAGATGGAGTATCTCTAAAAACAGGACAACTACGACTTTCATAGGAGTGGAAACTAATTGTAGGATGCCTCTAACTTGTTTATGCCAATGTGTTGCATCCTTGTAATGTGTATGGATTCATTGAACCCAACTTATATATAATATATAATATTATATGTTTATTTTTAATATATAAATAATATAAATATTATATTTTTTTAATATATAAATATATTATATTAATATATAATATAATATTATATCCCTAAGATTAAGAAATTGGGACCTAGACCACCCAAGTTAGTATAAAACATACTTTAGGGAGGCTATGGATATGTTTAATAACATGTCAATACCAGACCACATAAGAATTGACAATCGACCTAGATAGAAAAACTCTACTATACCAAACCACATCCAAACATCCCCAGAGGTAGATAACAATGACAAGGTACACTTGCTTGGAGCACTCAGCAATCCACAAACCCACAAAACATATAAATATATTATGTACCATATATTTTTTTGTTTGCTATATTTTTCTTGACTTGCGAGAGTGGACTCTAGTCTAATCAACCATGACCCAGGGGCATCTAAGCCGTCAAAACTACCTGGGTATTGCACTCAACTTGGTCCACACCAACCCTCAACAAGTTGGATTTTGGGTGCCTCCTCCCAACCAGCTCACCCCTAAGCAGAATTGAACTCGAGTCGCCCTGTTGATGAGACCCACACCTTAACCGAATGAACTAGCAGGAATCGACATTATATGCAGCCATATAATTAAAAAACATTCTCTCTCTCTCTCTCTCTCTATTACAAAACATACTATATATATATATATTACTAACAAAATCTATCATATGTAAAACATAACATATAATATAATAAAACATAAAACATATAAATTTTTTTTTCACATGGAAAAAAGAACAACTTTGTATTAAAAGAATTGTGTCAAATATTATATATAGACAGGCACCAGAAACATCTGCATCTCTTTGAAGTTCTACCAACCAAATATTACAAAACAAAACAAAAACAGTAATATCAACCGTCACATAACCAAAGCTGAAGTATCATCCTTAAAACATAGGACTACAATAAGGTCAGCCCATCAAAGATAAGGTTGAAGACTTAAACAACAAACTGTCATGAAATTCTTCCACCTTCAAGACACCATTCATCTCACCCACCACAACTTTAGAAAGTGTATCAGTCTCCATATTGTAAACGTGATACACGTTTCTGAAAAGGATGGAGTCAAAAGACGAAATGAGAACTCTGGTCCTCCGAATCCAGCCATGGAACTCCACCGAATATAAGCTGTCACTGCCATCCTCCCAGTTTATCACATATTTGGATTCACCAAAAATAGTAAGAGAAACACATCCAACTCTCAAAGCAAACCAAAGTAGTCCCCACAAAGAGAGAAGCTCTGTTCTCATATTGGATCCATCACCCGCTCCAAAACGAAGATTAAAAACATGGACTTGAGACAACTTCGGAATACACCCTGCTCGACATAAGCCAGACTGGGCCGCACCGTCAAAAAACCCAAAGGAAAAACATAATCCAATTCAGAGAAAGAAGGCATCCTTCGACATATCTTGCTTTGAGACCTTGGAACAGAATGATGATAAAGTAAAATCTTTGCCACAATGTGATTGATGGATAATCGACTGCCCAAAAATAAAGCGTGGTTGCGTGCTTTCCATACTTCCCAAAAAATATAGTAGATAAAAACCGGATTGATAGGCTTCATCGCGAACCATCGTGTGAGATTCTTCTCTAAGGTGACTCCAGTCCAGGAGAATGAGAAACCTGCCAAAAAATCTAGAGCTTGCCATAGGTTCTGAAAAAAAAGAACAAGATCCAAACAAATGCTCCACACCTTCAGGATCCATCATACATAAAATGTAGTAACCCGGACCCACCAAGCCACACTTCAGCAAGTTTTGCCACGTTAAAATCTTGTTGTGCAGGAGTAACCAAAAGAAACATCTAATTTTAAGCGGACAATCAAGCATCCAAAAATTTAAACGCCACTGCGATGTAGTCACACCCGTTGATGCAGCCATCAGACTATCATAAGCAAATTGACCAGAAAAAACTCCAGAATGTTTATCAAAAACCTAGGAAATCAAATCCTCCTCAAGGCCTTGAGCATGGTGGATGGAGGAAATCTAGGCCTTAGACCCTAAAGGGCTATTTTGTGCTTCCAATTCTAATAACAATGCCTTGAACAAACGCAAATGGCCTCTCAAGGGGATCCTTCACCTTCAATAGAGGATATTGGAACCATTATGGCATTTTGAGAACTATGTGTAAGTATTGAGGCCTAAACCAATATAGAGTAATGAAACATTAGCCTTAGCCCTAGAATGTAGACTTTGAAACTAAAGGGCCATGAATAAACTCTTAACCTACCACACATGGCCTTTATGTAGGATATTTGGACTCTAAGTTGTAATATGGTACCATTAGAAGGTTTTTAGCACCAAGGATGGGTTGTGGGACCATAGACATGGATACGAGAGGAACCTAAGCCTTACTATCCAAAACAATATTTTAGGTAGCAGCTTACTTCAAGAACAACACCTTGAACCATCACACTCGATCTCCTGAGAGTATCAATTTCCTCCAAGTTGGGATATGGGTAGGTAAGGCCAACAACATCACTTTGAAACATCACACACGATCTCCTGAGGGTATCCATGTCCACCAAGTGGAGATATGGTCACCATTAGTAGTTTTTGAGCACTAGGTTTATGTGTTGATCATGTATTAACCATGGTTGGTGTAGGAAGCTCATGCATTGGGATATTTAGGAAACTTTTAGGCCTAAAGGTCTAACAATGATGTCTCCAACACCAAAGGTAACCTCTCGAGGGCATATTTGTCCTTATAATCAGAATACAGGAACTATTAAGAATTTTATGAGCATTAGGTATGGGTCTTGGGGCCCTAGACATGGTTAAGGAATGGAAACTGGGACTTAGGACCTAATGCTCTTAGGTATGGGTCTTGGTGTCCTAGTTAGTTTATGGGGTTTATCAGGAGGTTTTTAGTAGTAGTTTAGATGTGTCGTGAGTTCTTGAAAAGTTTTAAGGAGGAAACTATAGCCTTTGGCCATAAAGGAATCTTTGATTGCTTGATGGGAATGAATCAAGTTTTTTTATTAGCACATAACATTGACAATGGGATATTAGGATTTTGATTGGGGTTATGGACACCATTTGCAACTCAACTATGGTGGACCAACGGATCCAATAGACAAAGCTATGAATGTGCACAGGTCCCTACCTTGTATGCTTATATATGGTATTTGGATGGCTAGGAATGATCTACCTATGACAACTTTGCAAGTAGCACACAAGATCATAATGGTTATAAAGGAAATAAGAAGCCACTAAAGACAAAATCCCAAGGATTCTACAAATGAAAAGCATAGACAAAGAGAAACCCTGGGGATTTTTTGATGGGACATGCCAAGGGGGCCTCGGGTTTTGTGGGGCTAGAGAAATCCATTTTATTGATACCTCGCATTACTTTTGTCTAGAATATGTTGTTAGGATTGAAAGAACAACAAGGAAGAACTTTACGCTACATGGATAGTTTGAAGGCATCACATGACAAAGTTATAAACCATTTACAAGTTATGGGTGACTCAAATCTTGTGATAGAGTGGGCCAACCAAAATCATAATACTGACAATTTAGACCTGACCCTTATTATGAATCGAATTACATAGGTAAAATCTATTTTTCGTGATATTTCCTTTACAAACATATCTTGATAATTCAACACTAAAGATGATAACTTATCCAATGATGATTTACTCTTGTAGGAGGGTACCTTTAATAAACGAGTCTTAAAGGAAGGGACTGTCCTACCAACTTCAAATCCCACTTTTACAAATTTTGTTTATATTTAGAGTATGCTCGATGTTTATCATTTCATTTGGTTGCATGGGAGATCATGAAGTTTTTTGTGTATGGGAAAAACTCAAAAAAGTTTTTGTATTTGACCTTGGAAGGTTGGAATATGTTAGAACATGGAGTGTGCTTTCAAGCACTAAGAGGGTCACTTTTCTTTTCAAAGTAGTCCCTTTTTGGACATAAAATGTATATTTGATTTCAAACTCTGAAATATCTATACAATTATTTTTTTGGTAAAATTCCACACAACTATTTAGAGTTTGATATATATATATATATATATATATATATATATATATATATATATATAGAGAGAGAGAGAGAGAGAGACCCTAGACTATGGATTTCTTGGTCGACCATGCATGTTAACCTAGACTATCACATAATAGCTATGTACAAAATATTTAGCCTACATGTGAGATATTCCCACCATTACGAGGAGGGGCACATTGGGGATGGTTTGTGAGACCCATGACATACTAAAGGTAAAATCCAAGGTTTTAGTTCATATTTAAAGGATATGAACACCATGTATGGTTCTCACAATCCACGCCATGGTTCAAGTCCAAAAGACTCCATTTTCTTGTTGAGGTCTTGACTTAACTGATGGCGGGTTAGAGCATTGTACCGTGTCATTTTAAAAGTGGGGGGTTGTTCATCATTCCTTGTTGTCCTTGTTATTTATTTGTTCAACCATTATCTCCCTCTCCACTTCTACTTGGATTTATTTGGTTCGTAAGGAAAATGGAAAACATGGCAAAAATCTCATGATCTTTTGAATCGAATCCCATTTTGATCCAACTCTAGTTCTATACACCCACTTTCCTTGGTAAGCAAAAATTGGTGCCATATTGCGAGATTGTGGGGATAGGAAGTACGAGGTTTTAGTTGGAAGGCACTCACATTTTTTCTTCACAATCCCACATGCCACAAGGATCCATTTTCTTGTTGAGGTCGTGGGTTAGCCTATGGTGGGTTCTTAATACATTGCACTATGTGTTTTAATAGGTGGAGGGTTTCTCATCACAGTCCATCCCTAGTTGTATCCACCCACTTTCCTTAGTGAACAAGAATTGCTACAAGATTATGAGGATAATCAGGTCATAATTGTTTTATGAAATCTTTTATTTATGTCTTTGAGATATGTATGAATGTTTTTGTGATGTTAGCGCCAAAATAGTCATGAAGGTAAATTCCATCATTTATAGGATTGGTGTTTTTAGATTTTAGTGAATGGACTACAGGGTTTTTGTTGTGTCATTATTAAAGTAGCCCATCTATAGTTGATTTTCTTAAAACTCAGGATCATAGACCTTGAATTCCCACTTGGCCATAAGTATCAACTCAAAATATGTGTCCTTAAACTTGACAACACAAAAGTGGATATGAAACCGTTGTTCCAAGAGTGATATGGATGGTGTCCATATTCTATCGATTGTAAGTGTGATTGTGGCCTTTAGAAATCGACTCGAAATCCCAAATCACTCAATCTTATCTCAAGGCTTGATTCTAGATGATATTATACTTAAGTTGGGATTGCAAGGCCATTTGACTTGGTGGAGTCATTGGAAATGGGGAAATGAGACACCCATCACTAAATACAACCGTGACCTTGTTATGGATGGCTCTATTCAAGGATTTTGTTTGATGGTAAGCTAAACAATATTTGGAAATTAGTTAATTCCAAGAAAAAGAAATGGACTCTTCTTGATATGAAGCTTTTGGAAGTTTTCTTAAAATTTGTCTTTTAAAAAAACAATATTTCCATGGTTCTTTTATTAGAACAACTTAATAAACTTACCCTCCAAAAAACAAAACCAAAATAAAAGACATGCCAAGATGGGAAAAATCTAATATTTGTTGCGCTAAAATGTGAAAATTTGAAGACAATGGCTTGAGGAGATCAAAGTGCTTTCCTTATCCTATTTTTGTTTTTACCCTTCATTTTGAAACCCCAAGTGGAATTGTTGATCTCGTCTCCCTTTTCTAGAATGGATTCTTGGGAAGATTTTGGAAGACTCTTTCTAGTTGGATCCATGGCCAAGTCTAGATTTTCTCACACAATCTGTGGATTTTTTATTCAGTTGATCCTTCAATTCTTAAGAACGTTGCTAGGTGTTGTAGAGGCAAATCGTTGGTTTGAATTTGCATATCTTCTCTTTTGAAATGGAAATCACTATACCTTTCAAGGTGATCTCAAGGGTGATCTATCTGTGCATGGTTGTGTTCAAGGCCAAACAATTCGTTGAATGGATCTGTCTTCATATCACTTGAAGGGATTTCTTGAGATAAAACCAAGGTATTGCACAAATCAGTATACCCCCAAAGTTTTGTGACTTCCAAATCAAGTTCCTCGACACAGATTGCTATGACTTAGATCATAAATTTATTATCCTTTCTATTGTATTAAACCCCTTAACATTTCTATGCAGTCCTATGAAAAATCGCGGTCAAGGAGGACCGCAAGTTAACTGCGGAAGAAAAAGGAGACAAGGAGATCTGAGAACTCCCTACTTCCCAACATGGAGATACTCTACAACATGATTGGGATGGAAGCTTCTCCCTTCCTACCTTCAACTCAGTATAGATTTTATATTGATACTAAGCCAGAAGTGGATAATGGCATCAATCTTACTAAACTAATGCTTGTTGTTCAATGTTGTTCCATATGCACGCCAACTGTTTGACGAAATGTTTGAACGAAATGTGGTCTCATGGAATGCGATGGTTGCAGGATATGCACTATAACCTCCTTTTAACCATGTACTTCTTAAACTTCACTTTGATGTAGAATATGTTTTCCTTCACTTCACTTTGTACAATTCGAGGCTGCACCACAAGAGCCAGTTTTCATTTTTTATTTATTTATTTATTTTTATTTTTATTTTATTTTTATTTTTATTTTTATTTTTTTTTTTTTATTTTATTTTATTTTATTTATTTTTTATTTTTTTTTTTTTTTTTTTTTTTTTTTTTCCACCATTTTGAGCTATGCAGTGTATTGTTGAAGGGTTCAGTACTATTTAGAGCTATTTATTATGACACAACCAAGGTAATGTTAAATGTTGAATACCTTTGGCACCATTTTCACTGCATATCTATTTCATTGTATGCATCTTCTTCTTTGTCTTGACCAGGATTTAGATATGAGTGTGCCTTGAAGCTGTTGGTGCTTTGTTTTTTGTTAATTGTGACACGATGGTAGTTTGCGGTCTTGAATTGTTGAATTGGCTTGTAGATTCATTTTTATTAATCTTAAGGGCTAGATTTTTGTCAGAATACAGGAATTGTGCACCTGTCACATCCTGCATTAAGACAGTTGAAGCTACTTGTTTTCTGCATTTTCTTTATGTATGATAGACAACGATCTCATGGTTACTTGGTCCACATTATATGTTTAATGATTTGATATTTTATTGAAAGGACACTGGTCAGTTTTCATGTTATCACGGAAAATTTTAAGAACCCCCCTAAATTTCTATGTGTAATAAATGGGTGAATCCCCATGATATAGAGGAAAATATGAAGGCTATTTTATCGATGTTATATTAAGTATATATAATTTTTTGGCGAATCTCTCATTGAATTATATAATTTTGTAAATTCTTGGCGAATATTTCACTAAATTATAAAACCTTGTAAAATCTTGGCGAAGATTTCACTAAATTATAAACCTTGTGAAGTCTTGGTGAACCTTTCAGCAAGTTTCTCCTTGGAAATTCATGGCCCCCTGCATTCCCAATTAGGCGGCAATAAATGAAGTCCCATACCCCAAGCATGATGCCCCAAACACCCATAAAAATGTTATTTTCGCATCGCCTATTGTAAGCTTCACAATCCCAATGTTTCTTAGGGAAACTTTGGATCTGAATTGATGAGATTTAGAACTCTCTTAGATGCAAATGGGTCCTTATAATACCTTATAGTAAATATCAAATGCCCTTCTCTTGTGGACATTAAGCAACTTGCAAAACAAGATTCAACCCATAAAATCTAGACAAATGTAACTTCGACTTCGATTCCCATGATCGATAGAAGGTGAAAGAACCCATAACAACTGCCATTTCTGGAAATTAGGGGCGAATGGGAGCTTCCTAGCAATTTTTGTTGGCTATCAGAGTTTTAAATCTATTTTTAGAATGGATAAATTGTTTTATCTTGGATCCCATTTTAAAATACGATGGGGCTAACCTCCTATTCATTAAAAATAAGTAAATAAAATGTGGGCTAATCATACCTAATGGGTGCTTAATTAAAAAATATCCCATTAAAAATTTAAAACCCCTAAATTTATCCCATGGGCTAAGATTAGCCCCTAAAATTTTCTATGCATGTTATGAACATTATTTTTGTTTTATTAACTAAAATATTAGTATTACGGATAAGGTTTCGCTCTGAAATAGATTACGGAAAGGAGCAGACTCTTCATAAGTAATTCCTATATCAGGAAGCCCTAGGCAAACACTATACAAGCTTATATACTAAACTATAGATTGGCTTAAAGCTGGTTGATCAAGACAAAATACCAAAGGGTAACGATCAAAACAAAGTTGTAAAATATGCCTGAGTAATTCAGATTCAGGTTTTGATTGTATTGAGAGTACAGAGTTTATGATGGTTTGATATATATTATATATATATAAATAAATACCACCAAATTTTATCCTGGTTATCGTTACTTTCCGTCCTCTAGTAGCTGCGATCAAAGCCTACCAATGAAGTAGTAAGAAAAACCATGCTACTAATAACTGACAAAATAATTTCCAACTGTTTTTCATAAGTTAATAGAGAACAATTCTTCCAATTGCATATCTCTAACCTTTATTAATTCTGAATCTCTCTGCTTTCTTCAGGCAGCAGAAGATCTTTTCAACTCAAGTTTTTGGCCCCTTGATACCCTATAAAGAAAGAAATTACCACGAAGGGATTCAAATTGACCTTGAGAATTCTGTTGTTTCATTTGCAGGTGATGTCCTGCTTCATTGCATTGTTGATGCAATTCTAGGAGCATTGAGTCTTCTAGATATTGGACAGCTTTTCCCCGATACTAATCCAAAGTGGAAGGGAGAAACTTATTCAATGTTTTTTAAAGAAGCAGTATGGATCATATTCTTATTCTTTTCATTTTAAATTTTTATTCTAAATTTGTTTTTAGAAAGAACAATGATAAACGGAGATACCCAGATGTTTCAGTTCCCCATGTTCAACATTGATATTTCTTGGATTCTTTTGGCTTTGGGTTCTATGTGGAGTATGCCTGAAACTTATGCCCATAATGTGGTAAATACTACTTGCTAATTTTTATTTCATTTTTTAACAAGAAAATAAACCTGTTTTATATTTCAGTGAGAATGTAAAATACATACTTCAGGTGCACAAGGGAACTGGTATCAATCCAAAAGAGGACTTGTATACCTCCATATTAAGTCCTAACAAAAATCATTAAAATATAGCCTTTTTAATTGGCCATTACAACAGATTAGTTCAGTTACGTGTCCAAAAATGCAATCTGTAGTAGTCCTTCCGGACTAGACCAAAGAGAAACAACAGCCAAAGTCTCTAGATTCCACATTATTATCAAAGCCAAACTAGACCAGCAAGGAAAAATGTCCTGTAGAAACAAATTATGCACCTAATCTTCATCAGAATATCCATAGCTAATACTAAAAGAAAGAGTCTTGAAAAATCAATATAACCTGATCCTTTAGATGCTCTTCACTGAAGACCTGTTCCTCAGGTACCAATAGTCCAACCTTACAGAGGGTATCAGCTTTGACATTGAGTTCCATGTAAATATGAGAGAAGTAGATTCCCACAAAATGGGCCTTGACTTATTTAAAAGTTTTAAACTCACTTCCAACGGAAGAATATTGATATTCTGGATATTTACTTTGTTTTTCATCCAAGAGATAACTAGGGCAGAGTCCCCATAAATCTGTAGATGTGATAAGCCCAAGTCCAAGGTGACTTTCAGCAGAATTTTTTAAGCAATGAGCTCTGCCATATTATTGGTTCCACTTCTAATGTTAGCTTTGAAATCATGAAAATGAGAGTCAGACATGTATATTGGCCTCCCCACCACACAAATAGAGCCAGTCCCCTAACAGGATCCATCAAAGTAGTTCCAGGGCTGAGCTTTGTTTATCTGAAGACTGAGCTTTGTTTATCTGAAGACTGTTGAGTTATCTAGGGACCTGATACTTTTTAGAAGTGAGAAAGAAGAAAAGGATCCCTAAGGCTTGCGCTGAAACCTGGAAATAGGGGATGAATTTACCTTCAAAGATAGCATCATTAATAGCTAACCACACCCCCCAAAGTACAAGAAATGGCAAGGGCCTTACGCTTTTGAGCTTAGGTGTGGTAAACCACACCTTCCGGCAGTCCTCAATGGATGGCTTGTCCCACAAATGAGCTAGCTGCTAGACCCAAATTTACCTCTGATTCCTTCCAAATCTGAGAAGAGAAAGGACACTGAAGAAATAGATGAAAGCAATTCTCAGAGTCACACTTACACAACAAACAAATTCCAGGACCAGTTGTGCTCTTTTTTGCAATTTTTCCCAGGTTAGAACTTTATTTTGTAGGGTAATCCACATGAAGATAATAGACTTAAGGGGTGCGTTGACCTTCCATAGTTTAACCCACCACCACTTAGAATCCTTATTAACTTCTTCAATGGAAGTTAAGTATCCCAATTTTTCTATATAGGAACCTCCTGTATTGTTCTTGATCCACACCAATTCATCTTCCTCCTCTCTAAGTTTGATATGTTCTCTTTCCATTTCCTCTAGCCAAATATCCCAGAGCTGAGCAAGATCCTCATCCAACCCTATATCATGGGAATATTTCCATCCTTGGTTCCAGATAGTAGTACTTAGAGGGCCTCCAACCAAATTTAAGGTGAACCTGACAATTTCTTGAAGATGTGAAATAACTTGAACAACTAGCAGAGCTTTTGGGCCACACTCCATGGTAACATCTGCCACTATTCTATTATGTGTTCCATTTAATACCTTCCAATCCAAGTAAGGCCCAGTCAGAGGAAAGGATAAAGTCAAATCCTTTTAGTGATTTGAAGCATATGCAACAAGCGCTTCCTTTCCATCCCGAGTCAGTCAATAAAGGATCCCCGACCAATGTATTTTCTAACAAGTATTATTTTCCAGAAGCCTTCTTTCGCGATCAAATTCCACAAGGATTTGGATGCTAGGGATTTGCCAAAGATAAGAAGATTCTTAATCCCCCAACCACTTTTGTCCTTGGGAAGAGTTATAGACTTCCAGCTAGTAATATGAGGGCCAAGGTTGTTGTTGTCCCCCCTCCATAGAAAGGTAAAGCACTTTTTTTCTAAAACTCTCCAGAATACCTTTGGGAATATTGGTCATCACTGATCAACAACCAATAAACAGGGATTGCTTGCAAAACAAACTTCAAAAGAACCAACCTGCCACCTCTTGACAACCACTTGTTGCACCAAAACTTTATCCTTTTTCCAATATTAGCTAATAGCTAGTAAAAATCCTGTTTCACATGGCCATTAGGCTTGAGAAGAAAGCCCACATACTTAACATCATCCTGAAAGTCAACGGTTCTAAAGGGAAAAGATTCAAAGAACCTTTATAAACTCCTTGGTTTCCTCATCTAAGTCATTAGAGAGCAGGGTGAATTTATGCATATTCACTTCCATACCTCTAGCCAGGCTATAAAGATCCAGAATCCTTTTGAATTTCCTTCCTTCCTCTTTGGTGCCAAGGAAAAATAGTAGTACATAGTCAACGAACATAAAATGAGTTAGAGATTCGGAAGACCCCACTTTAATGCCTTTAATCGATCTCTGCCTTCTTGCTTCTTAAATCATTCTACTAAGCTCTTATGCGACCAACAGTAAAACATAAGGAGACAGAAGGTAGCCAATCCTGTCTAAGGCCCCTAGTGGACTTGAAAAACCTAGAGGCAGAGCCATTGATGAGCACTACATAATTGGTAGTTTGAACACAAATCCATTACCCACTCCACAACAGAATGAGACATTCCAATATGAATCGGGAGCAGTCTCAAATAAATCCAACACACTTTGTCAGAAGCTTTGGATAATTCAATCTTGATGATAGGGATATGCTTTAGTTTAATGGAGTGAAGTTCTTTATGCATTGACCCAACAACTTCATGAATCTGGCACCCCTCTAATAACCAACTTGCCTAGTTTAAATACAATGGGAGAGTACTTTTCTGAGCCTTAGTGCTAACACCTTGGATATCACTTTATACACACTGTTACATAATGCAATAGGCCTAGAAGCATCAAATATGTTTGGATGGTCCACCTTTGGGATAAGTGTAATGAATGTAGCATTAATAGCACCGGGAACCTTTCCAGTGAGCCTGACCTCCTCCACTACTCTGAGGAGTTCATTCCCTATCAAATAAAAAAAGGCTAGAAATAGCTCAATAGTCCACCCATCATGCCCCAGAATTTTTTCTTTGTTTATAGAAGAGAAAAAATTGAAAATATTTGCCCTAGTGACTTCCCCATAAAGTTCTTTGTTGTCTTCCTTCGAAACTAAGCTTGGGCATTGCATTACCAAATCAACAACCTCAGTAATATTTTCCCTGTCAGGTTCTTGAATTTTTTTTTCAAAGTGGGAGGCCCCCAACTTTGCCAAGCTATAGAATCCACTTACTACATTTCCTACAACATCTTTCATACTCCAGATAGTATTGTGACTCTTTCTGTAATTTGCAAAGTGACGAAAGCATTTGGTATTTTGATCCCCCGGTTCCAACCAGCTAGCTCTACTTTTGATACTCCAATCCATCCCCTTTTGTCTTAGCAACCTCGCCTTCTTATCCTCTAGTTCTTTTAGTCTCAGTAGTTCCTTAGCATTAGAAATACCACTCCTATTCTTAGCTAAAAGTTTTCTCAGATCCTCCTCAACCTCTTTGAGAGAGGCATTCCTCTTTCTGAATCTTTCCCTAGCACACCTAACTATTTTAGCTTTGAGGATCTTAAGTGAGGCAACAATTTGCTTGCATGTTGTTAACTGGACTTTGGGATCATATGGATTCCACTATGACTTAACCAACTCCTATAACTCTTTCTCCTCAATTCATCCTGGATTGAATTTGAATGGAGCAATTGGTTTAGGAGTTCCAACATCAAACTCCAAAACAATAGGATTGTGATCTAAGCACCTTTGGGGGATAATCCAATTTATGATCTTATCAAAGCCATTGAGTAAATGTGCATACACCAAAAACCTATCTAGCCTTTTTGAAATACTATCGATACCAGACCTATTGTTTCTCCATGTTAGGCCCAAAGACGTAGGTTTAATGTCCACCAATCCAATATGTTCAAAGTGGTATAAGAAAAAGTCAGATATCTTGCTCACCCTTGACATAAATCCAGGTCAAGGGTGAGAAATAACATGTACTAGAAGCTTGTTGTAATAGCCCTCTAGGTCAAGGGTGAGCAAGATCCTTTATAGCCCACAATTTCTCCATAACCGCACCTGTACTTCCCTCCCATCTTCCCACCAACCGCACAATCCACTCCTAGATCCTTTTATCACTACCACCTTGCTTCTTGGAGGTCCTATCTCCCAGCATGTCTCCCCCAATGCTCTCCATGTGCTTCATAAATTTGCGCCTCTTATACCCTATTGAAACCCACATTCGGGGAAGAAGATAATATGTTATTAGATACATTATTAAATGCAACTACTTCTTTAGTCAAACTAATGTTCCATGATCAGGCTATCTTTTTCATATTTTTGTTTCTAGTGTCAACTTGTTCCTTCAGAATAAATGAATCTTATTTGGCTTCCTGATTATGATGCATGCCTCTCTTGATGTCCCTACCTGGTCAGACACTAATCAACGTTGATGGGTTTACACTGGGCACCATCCTGAAATGTGGGGAAGTTCCCGGGGGACTTGCTAGGTTTTGCTTTGAAAAAAATATATGATATGTTTTTTTAATGTCCATAAGTGCAAGAGAATAGGTCAATGGGACTCGTGAGTAGAAACAGATATAACATATTGTGGGAGTTCTAAAAGCTACTGTGGAGGCTAGAAGATAAAAATATACAAGTGATAGACAAGAGATGGCCACTATATATCATTAGGTAGAGATGTAAAAGTAGGTGGGAGAGTTGTTGAGGCTGTATCAACCACTGAGAAGGTGCCAATTCAATGCCTGATAAATCCTTTGGGGGGTGGCTAGTGTTTGGAGGGTCTTGTTGGGTGACCCTAAGAGGAGCTTGGAAAAAACCAACAAAAACTCCAGACATTTTCCTCCGATGGAAAGAATCTATTATATTTAGTTTTAAATTACCTTTATATATTGCTATACTGTCTTTGTATCCTTCATGTTCCGATATTTGAAAATCATTGTTTGTATTTTCAAGATACCTAATTTATACTAGCTTTGATTCACATCCAAATAAGTGTATAAATTCTCTTGCTTTAGCCATAAAAATCTAGTTAGTAACTCAGTTTTTTAGTTTTTCTTTATTGTTTTGCTTAATATTCATGGTAGTACACATTTTATGCTTCTGACTTGTTCTGTACTTTTGGTGAAATTGTTTCCTTCATTTTATATGTTTTCTAACGTGTGACTTTCAAATGATGTATGCATGTTAATGTTTTGTTGTTGATTTCTGATATATTGTTTTTATGCAGCAACATATTTCGACTTTGCTTGCTTCTTCAGATGAAGATGTAGTAATTACTAGTCTACATACACTTGATGCATTTGTAAAGAAACCAGTAGGAAAATTCTCAATTAGAGATACTTCTCTGAATGCGAAGTTATTTGCCTTGTCTCAAGGATGGGGTGGTAAAGAAGAAGGTATGGGGTTGTTAGCATGTTCTACTAAAAATGGCCCTGACACTATTGCATATCATCTAGGTTCTGCCCTTAATTTTGAGTTTTATGTTGATGAATCTGTTCAGAAGGGAGATTCTGAAGTGGAACCATCAAAAGACTCCGGGCTTTAATGGATGTGGGTTTAATGCCAACTTTGCTCCCTCTTCTCAAAGATTTGGATCCACAACACATACACTTGGTAATAGCTGCTGTGCATGTTCTTGAGGCTTTTATGGACTATAGTAATCCCGCTGCAACCTCATTTAGGTATTTGGGAGGCTTGGATAGCACCATAGCACGATTGTAGCGTGAAGTCTGCCATTTTGAGGAGGGAGTAAGGAAGTGTTAGTTTTTCAAAATTTACTTCAATTTGATCTAGGATGTTAACTGAGAGAACAACATTTACAACATATCAATCATGGACACAATAATGCGAGCACACAAGAGACATAGAGTTTACTTGGGGAAAACCATAAAGGTGAAAAACCCCAATAACTTCCTCAGAGATAGATAGAGCAATGATACAACCCAAGCATAAGAGATAGACATCTCCTAGTAGAAGCTTCTCCTCCTCCACAAGTGCGCCACTCTCCAAAGAGTGTGTGTGAGAATAGAATGATCAAATAGAGTGCCTCCTGCACTCTATTTATACTTGACTTGAATTGCCTAATAACCTTTACTAGGTCGGCCTTAACTTAACCACATAACATAATGCTGACTGGGCCGACCCCCAATAGGGTGGTCTAATAACCCTTTGACCCACATGACTTATACAGGGCCGACCCCAACAAGGTGGTCTAATAACCCATCAAGTATAAGTTACGACACTTACAATATAAATGACGACACTTCCGTATAAAGGAATAATAACATCTCTATAGGAATACAAACACTTCCGTATAAAGGAATAATAACATCTATATAGGAATACAATATACATATAAGTGAAATACATTCTGAAGTTACATATACATCAACACTCCCTCTTAACTAGGAAGGCATTTCTCAACACAGATCTGCCAGCACAAGTCTTCTTCTCTGGATCATCATCAACTAATCATCATCCTCGAATCATCGTCATCGTCACTGCTGCTACTATCTCAATCAATCTATGAATCTACTCATCATAGGAAGTTCTATAGAGCCAGTCCTTTTTCATATTGGATGTAGACCCACCACTTGCAGGTCTTCATCATCACAAAACCTGGCTGAAGCATCTCAGGCTGTTACGAGCACTCAGCTCTACCTGTCGGATCTCCCAGGAGCACATTACATGTGACCCCATCACAAAATTTGGTTGTAGCATCCCAGGCTATTACAAGCACACAACTCTACTTGTCAGATCTCCCAAGAGCACATTACATGTGATCTCACCACAAAACCTAGCTATAGCATCCCATGCTGTTATGAGCACTCAGTTCTACCTGTCGGATCTCCCAGAAGCATATTACATGTGGTCATGGAAAAACCTGGTTGTAGAATCCCAGGCTATTATGAGCACTCAGCTCTACCTATCGGATCTCCCAGGAGCACATTACATGCCATAGGACAAAACCTTGAAAGAGTATCCCAGGATGTTACGAGCACACAGCTCTACCTGTCGGATCTCCCAGGGCTAGATTATATGTCCTCCCAAGCAAAACCTCGAAAGAACGTTTGCCAGATATCCCAGGGCCACATTACATGCCATAGGCAAAACCTCGAAAGACTATGTGCAAACCTCCTAGGGCTGGATTATATGCTTATCTGCACAACCTGTCCACGGCCATAGAGTATCATCCTGATACTCTCCATACATCATCCTGATCATCATCACTACATCGTCCTGATGCATGTCATCTAGAGCAACATACTAAAGCTCGTCATCCATGATCATCCTGATCATACAATGCATCCACCTGATGCATACCAAGTATCTACCTAATACATATCATCATACATGATCCACCTGATCATACAATGTATCCACCTGATACATACACAGATACATGATCCACCCGATCATAACAAGCATCCAACATGATGCATATACATATACATGATCCAATTGATCATAACAAGCAACCAACATGATACATATACCGAGCAGTAACTAGAGCATCGTCCTGATGCTCATCATCCAGCGCTTACATCCACAACCATGTGAAGGATCCTCCTCTCATCATGCTTGGAATGGCTCCAGCAAATGTGTCCATCAATTCTTCCTCAAAGTGTCATCAATCTAAAGAACACCAAGCCTCTCTCTGAAGTACTCGAACTTCACTCTGGCTAGTGGCTTCGTCAACACATCTGCAATCTGCTCATCTGTCGCAACATACAGGAGCTTCACTGCTCCTCACTACACCATATCCCTGATATAGTGACATTTGATCTCAATGTGATTTGACCTATCGTGGAACACCGGGTTCTCAGACAGCTTCACACAACTCTGGTTGTCACAAAAGATACCAGTAGCCTCCAACGGGAGATCAAATAACTCAGACAATAGCTTCCTGAGCCATACTGCCTCACAACTAGCCGAACAAGCTGCAACATACTCTGCTTTGGCTGTACTTAGTGCTATGCAGGATTTCTTCTTGCTAAACCAAGAGATCACACCTAATCCCATACCGAAGTAGCACCCAGAAGTGCTCTTCCTATCTGCAGCACTGCCTGCCCAATCTAAATCAACATAACCCTGTAGGTTAAACTTTTGATTCGCATCATACTTGAGCCCATAATCAACCGTATCCTTCAGATACCTCAGAATATGCTTTACAGCAACCAGGTGAACACCTCTCGGATCCGTCAGGAACTGGCTCAATGTGTTCACCGCAAAGCAAATATCTGTCCTTGTGTTCGTCAGGTACATCAAGGACCCAATCATCTGACGATACATAGTAACATCAACCGGCTCATATGAAGCATCACACAGAAGCTTCAGGTTCAATGCCATAGGTGTGGCCATGGCCTTACAGTCCATCATCTCGAACCTCTTCAGGATCTCCACTACAAACTTCCCTTGTCCAAGGAAGATTCCATCTGCACTCTGCCACACCTCCATGCCTAGAAAGTTGTGCATCATCCCCAAGTTCTTCACCTCGAACTTGGCAACAAGCTTCCGCTGCATGTCGGTAATCAATCTATCTTCACCTATAACAAACAGGTCTTCCACATACAAAAGTAGTATCACTGGATTTCCTTCCTCAACCTTGTAGTAAAGATTGGAATCCACTTTACTCTTGGTAAAGCCCAAACTGGATAGAAATCCATCTATCCTGCCATACCAGGTCCTGGCTACATGTTTCAAACCATACATGGATTTCTTCAGTTTGCACACATGTGACTCTCGGTCATGTGTCTCAAACCCGAGTGGCTGCTCCACATACACTTCCTCTTCGAATACACCATTCAAGAAAGCTGTCTTGACATCCATCTGGTGTATATTTCATCACTGCAACCAGAGCAAGTACTGATCTGATGGAAGTGTGCCTGGCTATAGGTGTAGAAGTCTCTTCATACTCAATCCCTTTTTCTGGGAGAAGCCACGAGCTACAAACCTCGTTTTTTATTTCTCCATGCTACCATATGCAACATGCTTGATCTTATAGATCCATTTGGAAGTCACAGCAGACTTCCCTTCAGGTCTTGGGACTGCATCCCTGTGAAATTTTCAATTACTAGGAACTAGATTCATAAGACAATTTCACCATGGAATATTTTAGACAATGAGAGAAGAAGAATAGAGAGAATAAATTATGGAAAACACTCTGTATCTTATTCATTGATATGATAACAATATATAATACATCCTCCATGGAGAAAATCGAATTGCTTTGAAGCAATATGGAAAGAGCAAAAAGAAAGGCTTAGAAAAGACAAAAAAACCCCTAGGTGGAAAAAGCAGTTTCCAAAACTGTGCTAGAGGCTCACGAATTTGGAAAGTATGGTATGGTAGCTCATGAGTGAGGTAAATGGAATGTAATGATGGCTTTAGAAGGTTAGATATTATGTGGAGGTCGAATTGGTCAAGTGGCAAAAGATTCCAAGTAAACTAGCTTTATCTTTTCCACTAGAAAGCAGAAAAACAGGACACAGCTAACTAAAACTGGATAGTGTCTTTCTAATTCAAGAATGGAATAAAATCAGACAGAATCCAAGAAAATCTTATCCAGAATCCATCCAAATTCGTTTTTGTGAATGAGGATAGCATGTGGTCCACTAAGAGACAAAACTGGCCTATTCTACCTAGTCAAAACTCAGGAAATTAATCATAAATGATTAATTAATTTTATCCTAAGTCTAGAATGACATAGTGGGTTTTTTAAATGTTCCAACACCCCTCCTTAAGCCTGAATTTATGTGATGGGAATTAGAAAAATATCATAAATATAGGGCCCAAGCAACAAGGCTTATGGTCACCCCAATACAAAAATAACTAGTCCATGTAAACCGAGGAAACAGGGAAAACCTCATGGGAACAAAACCCTCCCTAAAAAATGGACATGCTTGATGTCTTCATACTATCATGTTGCTCATTTGAATGAGCTGAATGAGCTGAATGAACTGAATGGGCTGCTTCCGAGTAACTAACTTGATGAAGAGATTGTGGATGTCATGATCATGCATCAGTGCATCGATGTTGTGTAGGCAAGAACCATGTGTTGAAGCTCTATGAAGTTCATCTTCTGATGATGGAGTAGCATCAAATGAATTTTTCTTGCTGTTATAACATACATAATCAAATCTAAAAACATAATGAATGATGGAAAGAATATCTATGCATACTCCTTCCCAAGGAGAAACAATGAACTCAACAGGATCTGTTTCTTCTGTAGCTGCAATGTGGTGTACTAGTTCTTGTACTTTCTTCTCAAACTGATGTAGAATCTTTCTGATATTTAAAATGAGATCATGCAGCTCTGAAATATCAGAATGTAAGTCATATGGAGCAGCAACCAGTAAAGATGTGGAGTCTCCATGATCGAACATAATTTCAGTAGAGAAAAATTGAGAAACTAGATCACCCGGACAGCTGAGCGAGCCTGGAGAGTGTGAGGACTTGACTTTTGAACCATGAGTGATGGGGTCATGTCCAGATGTGTGGAATATCAGTCCAAATAATTCCAAAACAATGGGTGTCCAACCAATGAAAGATATTCAAGACAAAAGTGCAATAGAGGCAAGTGACACAGTGTAGGAAAACATAGAATTGTGTAGTTTCTTAACTGGAAAACTTGGGGTTTGTAGGGTCTTTTGTGCATCCAAAGGTTGGGAATATGATGTGGGATATGTAATGACCTGCATATCAAACTATAAATCATCTTCTAAATCAGAATATAAAATATTTTAATGATGGTGGAAAGACCCTTCAGAAGACAAGTCAGAAGCTAGTAAAAAATGACTAGTTTTGAGAGTAGACTTGGATGAACTGACTAAAGATTGTTCCAAGGAAGAGGTGGAGGTTTCTGATTCTGATATATCAGAATGTGAATCAATATCAGAGACATCGGAATTATATTTCACTCTAGCACTCAAAGCATAAACATTATTACCTTTGGGAGAGGCTTGGAGACAGAGTTCTTGTTCTACAACAACCTTGCCTTGTTCTTTCTTTGCAAAGTTAGGAACATCTATGTTATGCTCTTCAAGCATCTTGGCCATGATGTCTAATTTCTTCTTGAAGCAAGATTTATCAGGATGAGTTCCTTTGCAGCAATAAGAACACTTGGGCTTCTCCTTCTTCATCTTCTTGGATTTGGAATCTCCATCAGAATCCTCTTCATCTGACAATGTCTTTTGTTTGGATTTGTCATTCTTCTTTGCTCCATGAGCAACAAGTGCAAAGTCTTTGGAGGGTGATTGATCCCTCATTTGGACCAGCTTGTCCTTTTCTTGAGTGATTGAAGCAATGAATGCATCCAAGGTTGGCATCTTCCACTTTGGAACTGCAAGTCTTGTAGAATGAAAAGTAGACATAAATACTGAGTATTCAGAACTCAGTTTTGACAGAATGGTAAGGATTAATTACTCATCCTTCTTCTCTATGCCACATTGCTTGAGTTGAAGCACTAGGTTCTTGAATTTTGAGATGAACTCCTCTATAGAATCGAAATTACTTGGATTAAGAGAGATCAACTCAATCTCCAACAAATGACCTCTAAGATCGTCCTATTTTCCAAAGAGAGACTCTAGCTTTGTCCACACTTCATTTGGAGTGGATAGAGAATCAATATGGAATAGAAGATCTGGAGATACAGAGAGACAAAGTAACCCATAAGCTTCATCAAGCCTATTGAACCATTTGGATTTTAATGCAATAGCACCTGGCTCAGTTTCAAGCCCCATAGTGACTCTATACAATCCTTTGCTCTGAAGCTGGATGATCATATGCGCCTTCCAATCAAAGAAATTGAAGGTAGTGAGAGTCACAGCTTTGGATTAATTTTGATCCATCCTGATGCACTCCTAGTGATGGAAATACCTGCAAAAAACACTCTTGGAAATTGCTTTGAATCAAGCTAGCTCTGATACCATGTGAAATTTTCAATTACTAGGAACTAGATTCATAAGACAATTTCACCATGGAATATTTTAGACAATGAGAGAAGAAGAATAGAGAGAATAAATTATGGAAAACACTCTGTATCTTATTCATTGATATGATAACAATATATAATACATCCTCCATGGAGAAAATCGAATTTCTTTGAAGCAATATGGAAAGAGCAAAAAGAAAGGCTTAGAAAAGACAAAAAATCCCCTAGGTGGCAAAAGCAGTTTCCAAAACTATGCTAGAGGCTCACGAATTTGGAAAGTATGGTATGGTATCTCATGAGTGAGGTAAATGGAATGTAATTATGGCTTTAGAAGGTTATATATGATGTGGAGGTCGAATTGGTCAAGTGGAAAAAGATTCCAAGTAAACTAGCTTTATCTTTTCCACTAAAAAGCAGAAAAACAGGACACAGCTAACTAAAACTGGATAGTGTCTTTCTAATTCAAGAATGGAATAAAATCAGACAGAATCCAAGAAAATCTTATCCAGAATCCATCCAAATTCGTTTTTGTGAATGAGGATAGCATGTGGTCCACTAAGAGACAAAACTGGCCTATTCTACCTAGTCAAAACTCAGGAAATTAATCATAAATGATTAATTAATTTTATCCTAAGTCTAGAATGACATAGTGGGTTTTTTAAATGTTCCAACAATCCCAAACATCATTCTTCATGATCGACTGATCATGAAATTCTTTCATTACTTCATCCCAGATCCTGGGAACTTCAATATCTTCAATAGATATCTTTGTTGCTGGAACAAATATTGTAGTCCTTCTTTTGTAGGTGAAGGTATACAATCTTTTCTACAAAACAAGTTAAATTGCATGATTAGAAACATCTCATAGTTTTCAAAACAAATTCTTACACATAAAGAAATATGTCATACAATCATGCAATTATTTTAGCCAATGCTTCAATACAACATTCATCCATATCCTGTAACTTTCTAGATGCCTTTCTACCAGAACATTGTTAAGAGTTTGCACTACTCCCAACATGTCAGCAAAGAGGTTTCATTCTAGATAAGTAGCAATGAAATGTTGTACAGTTCCATAGGCCACTTACCCATCACATGCATATTAGTAGTATACTGTTCATTAATGCAATTATTCTAATATGCATAATACAAAACCTAAGTCTAGGAACATAAGCATATACATCATTGAACAACATTATTCAAACAAACAAATATGTAAGAAATGACAATTCAAATACTTATCTTTGTTTGGTTGTTGGGTGGACTCCCTCTGAATCTTTGCAACTCCATTCTGATGTGGGTCATGAGAAGTGGTCGACTCCCTCTGAATATCTGCATCCTTGTAGAAACTACTGGAGTGTGCTCCCTCTTGATCTTTGCTTCCTGGATTACCTATCCTTGAACTTATATCCATCCTCGATCACTATGCATTCTTACAAGTATCATTATTGTGATATCCTCGAGATCTCATACATAATCATACATTTATTAGTATATTCTCAATACTATCAAAACACAATAATCTTAAACATGTATAGTCATGATCATTTCAAACACAAATAATAAACATTAGTATTCAAGGTTTCAGGGAAGACTTATTTTACTCATGCATATTCTTATTTGATCATAGAACTCTTCTGGTTAGTCAAATCATGAAGAAAGATAACAAACATAATATGCATAAACCCTTGATTACTTGCATTTCTAACTTTATGAATAAACATAACCAATCATACCAAGTATACTTATATAAGGGATCCTAACACAAGGTAATATTCTAACTTGATATAGAAAAACATACCTGGATTACTATATTAGCTAGTTATGTCTAACATACCCGCATGATGTCTTATGGTTCTCTTCAATGACTTGTGCTAGTAACCTGCATGTCTCATAAGTTAACCATTGTAGAACCAAGTTATACATACCTTGTAAGTAGATATTCTATGTGATCCATGACAATGGATGAAACTTTGTCTTCATGTCACCATGATCATATGTTCTTGAAGTAGAACATGATTTGTCTTTCTTGGTGTACCTTTCATGTTAGCGAACAACATAAACCTCATACAACATCACATTGCATTAGTACAATCATAAGTGTCAAAACATTATTTAATGAATATCTTCTATCATGTATTCATAATTTTATTAAGGTGATACGACAAGTCTAGTAATTAATCAACATTGTACTAACTGTAATGATATGAAGACAAACATATCATAAAATTAACCATGAACAGAATTCGAAACATACCTGTAAGTCATACCTATCGAGATTGCTTGTAATCTTCTTATGTAAGGCCTTAGCCTCATCTCCCTCTGAAACAAGAACTTCTTCACTTATGCAGGTGACCAATCCATTTTCTTCTAGGATTAACCCAATCCACCTGATTTGCAGGAACTAGATTTGGAGCTGGATTAGGGTTTGTCAAGGAAACCCTCAAAATTCAAACTTCTGAAAGGATAGAAAGATGCGCCTTGATGAGTTGATCAACCTAGTATACTCAAAATTTGAAAATTGCAAAGTTTCACCCCCCAAAATTGCATTTGAAACTTCTGGATCTTCTAGACAGGATCCTGAACTAGGGTTTGATAATTCCCACCCTTGTTCCCAACCAAAAGGTTCAATCCAAAGCTCTTAACTTTTATTTTTCTGAGGAGCTTCCAGCCATGGTCACAGACTTTAAAAATTCCAACTTTTGCAGAAGCCCTAATTTTCCATTTTTTCGATCAAGTTCCCGAACTAGGGTTTGATCAAGCTTGGCCTTCTACCCAACCAAAAAATTTGATATTGGTCTCTAAATTTCAATTTTGATGAGTAGCATTCAGCCATGTTCTCTGATTACAAAAATACCAACTTTCTCCGAAACCCTAATTCCCGGAGCCATGAATGAAGGTGCTCAAAAATAATTATGTTTTGACAGAAATATGCACCTGATTGTTTCTGGTGTAACTCCGAACTTTCCGATCCACAGGGTCTGAAACGTTTTCCTGTGGTAGCCTCACATGTCATCTTTCCAACCCCATAGGTATGATTTCAAATGGATTCTTTGAGAGAGAGTTATGCCAAGTGTCACAACGTGACCTATTTATGGGATAAAACAGGAGAGCAAACTTGTATGGCATGCCACGTGTCACTGGTTCAGTTTCAGCCTCTGAAAAAGTTACCTGAGAAATTAAAGTCCATGCAATACCTGTCACTTTTTACAACAGTTCATTTGGAGCTTCCTATCTCAAGTTGTGACATTTTTTCCTAGGTCACCTATTTATGACTCAGATATGGAAGAGGCAGAAACCCTATATTGTACAGATCATAAAACACAAAGTACAACGAATTAGAAGTTTTCCTTTGGACACAAGGTATGTGGGGATCTGATATTCGACCTATAAAAGTTTTAGATACGAAAACTTTTCCAAAATGGATTTATAGCGAAAGTTCTACGATGACTGGTTTTTGCTATATCAAGTTGTAGCATCGCAAGTGCAACAAGTATCATACATGCCATACCATGCCTTCTTTCAGGCTAGCTTTGATACCATGTTAGTTTTTTCAGAATTTACTTCAATCTGATCTAGGATATTAACTAAGAGAACAACATGTACAACATATCAATCATGGACACAATAATGCAAGCACACAAGAGACACAGAGTTTACTTGGGGAAAACCATAAAGGTGAAAAACCCCAATAACTTCCTCAGAGATAGATAGAGCAATGATACAACCCAAGCATAAGAGATAGACATCTCCTAGTAGAATATTATCCTCCTCCACAAGTGAGCCACTCTCCAAAGAGTGTGTGTGAGAATAGAATGATCAAATAGAGTGCCTCCCGCACTCTATTTATACTTGACTTGACTTGCCTAATAACCTTTACTAGGTTGGCCTTAACTTAACCACATAACATAATGCTAACTAGGCCGACCCCCAATAGGGTGGTCTAATAACCCTTTGACCCACATGGCCAACCCCTAATAGGGTGGTCTAATAACCCTTTGACCCACATGACTTATACAGGGCCGACCCCAACAAGGTGGTCTAATAACCCATCAAGTATAAGTTACGACACTTACAATATAAATGACGACACTTCCGTATAGAGGAATAATAACATCTCTATAGGAATACAAACACTTCCGTATAGAGGAATAATAACATCTCTATAGGAATACAAACACTTCCGTATAGAGGAATAATAACATCTCTATAGGAATACAATATACATATAAGTGAAATACATTCCGAAGTTACATATACATCAACAAGAAGTAGAGCGGAGAATCACATTCTGGTTCCAAGGGTAAGTCTCCCTAGATCAATATTGTTGGATCAGAGGCAACACAGATAGCTCAATCTGACACATTGGTTCCTTATCATAGAATACTTCTTATGAAGGCTTTGCTTCGGGCTATATCCCTTGGAACATATGCTCCTGGAAATACTACACAGCTATATGGATCTAAAGAGAGTGTTTTTCCATTTTGCTTGTGCACTATATTCAAAAGATAAAAAGATTTTGGTGGTGGGGTCTTTTCACTTGCAGCTATAGTCATGAGTGATCTTATTCACAAAGATCCAACTTGCTATTATGTGCTAGATGCGGGTGGTCTTCCTAATTCTTTTTTGGGTGTTATCATGGTTGGAATCCTTCCTTCTGCAGATGCAGTAGCTTGTATACCACAATGCTTGGATGCTTTGTGCCTTAATAACCTTGGTCTTGAATCTATTAATGACCATGGTGCTATAAGATGTTTTGTGAAAATTTTTACATCAAAAACATACTTACAGGCTTTGGAAGGTGATAGTCTTGGGTCCTTATCATCTGCTTTGGATGAGCTGATGCAACATGCTGCTTCTTTGTGGGGGCCTGGGGTTGACGTATTGATTGAAATTTTAAACACTATTGCAAAACTTGGATTTGGAATTGAAGTGTCTTCCTTGTTGCAATATTCTGCTAGTTCTTCTGCACTTGTTCCCATGGATACTGATTTAGAACATAAAACATTTATTTCAGTGGATGGAGATGAATTATTGAGGGCAACGTCTAAGCTGGGAGTTGATAATTCTGCTGAAAATCTGTCTTCAATCATGGAAAAATTTTGCCCAGATTGTGTAAGCAATGTTACACATCTCTTAGAGAATATTCTTTATAATACAGATACATGTGGGGTGTTCATTGAGAAAAAAGGGTATAGAGGCTATGTTGCAACTATTTGATTTACTTCTCTTACCATTGTCATTTTCTAGTGGCTAGAATATCGCCATTGCATTTAAAAAAAATTCGCCACAACACTCATCTCCCCTCACTAGGGTTGTTTGCACTACTCTTAGAGAACACATGAAACCTACAATCGAATTCATGGATTTGTTGGCTGGAGCAAAGCTGGAAGATATTGAGGGATCACAACGCATGAGATTTTTGAGATGCCTTTCAAGTCTGGAGGGTGTTTTATCCTTTTCAACACATCTACTGAAAAGTACAATAACAATGATGCTTGGAATTGGTTCCGAAGATGTAGATATATTGAAGGATGTGGGGATGGTGTACAAAGAAATACTTTGGCATATATATCTTGTTAGTGATTGAAAAGTAGATGCAAAGAAAGAGTTTGAACAGGGACCTGCAACTGGAAATTTGGCACCAAATGAAGCAGGTACAGAAGATGGCAGTGACCCCAACACAGTTTTACTTGTTTGGTATGTGAACCCATTGTCTATGAGGAATGGATCTATTGCTCACTGGTCCATTGAACCTAAATATCTTTCTATTATACAAATAGGATTGCATCACCGTAGAAGAAGAGACCAAGGTATTGAAGGGATTTCAAGAATGCGTCTTGGTCGGCTTGGGTGATATGCAGATGCATCATAGGTTGACATTGGAGGCTCTGTAAGTGCAAGTGAAACATCTCAATCCCAATAAATTAAAAGGAAATCACCTTATCTCCTTGACTTTGAGACTATGAATAAGGTGGCATCTGCAATGCGATCATTCTATGTGACTCTTGTGAAGGTATTGGTAGTACCCAATCGACGCCATGATGAAGTAGCATCACTTAGTGGGGCATCCAAGAGTGTGGTGGTTTCTCTTGCCAAAACATTTCATGACAGTCTTGATGTGGATGAGAATTGTAGTTCATCTGATTTTGAATCATCACTTTCTTCAAAGTACCGGTACTTGGGGAAAGTTGTGGATTACATTACATTAGTTATATATGAAAACCATAAGCGCATGTGCAATACAGCAGTAGTGAATTGTTTCTATGCTCATTGTACAATTAAAAGTCTTTTGACTACTTTTGAAGAAACGGGTCATTTACTGTGGACGGTACCATTTATGTCACAACAAGGAATGGAAACTGAAAATGACAAGCTAGAGCATGCTCCTTGGTTGTTAGAAACATTACGAAGCTACTACAGGATCTTGGAATACCTTGTGAATTCTTCTTTGTTGTTAACTGTGCCATCTGCATCACAACTGTTAGTGCAACCAGTTATTGGAGGGTCTTTCACTGTTCCAAGGGACCCAAAGGCTTTTGTCCGCACACTACAAACTCAGGTTCTCTATGTTGTTCTACCTATTGGTGAGATCTTAGAATGGATGCCTAATGAGGGCATCTAGACTAGGAGCTTACTTTAATTATCAACCCGGGGGACGTACAAACTTAAGAGGTGCTAACACTATATGTGCTCTAGAGGATAGTCTTTGTTGTGCATGGGGTGTTGGTATAGATCTCATATGTTTATCTAATCAAGAAGAAGGTGAGCTGAAAAGGTTGTAAATCTATGAATGACAAGTCCCTATGTTAAGAAGTTTAATCATGCTGAAAACAATAAATCTATACTATGAATTAAATTGCTGAAACAATAACTCTATATTATGAATTAAATTGCTAAAGCTTGGAAAATCTATTCTAGAAACGAAAGACTGAAAGCTGATATTCTAATCTAGGAATCAAATGTTGTAAATCAAGTGCATAATACTAGAAGTATGATCTAAAATATTCGAATGCTAAAAACTAAATTCAGAATGCAAATATCTAATGCTACGAATTAACCAATCTTTATTTATTTGGATTAAACACTAAAGAGTGATGATCACTAAATCAATGAACTGAAAATAATTAACCTCTATGATCTAAGTCTGATAAAAGAAATATGCATGATATTTCTGGATCTGAATCATTGCTTGGGAACCGATATGAAAGTATATGAAAACAAATATCAAAATATGCGTGCGCAGAATGCAGCTACAGGACTACAGAATGCATTCTACTGAACTACAGAATGAGCGTTGATCAACTACAGAAAATATGCTGAACGAAAATAATCTTTTAACTGAAATAAAGCTATATTATTCACACCATCAAGGTATCCTCACACACGATAAGAAATAAATCAATTCACAGCATAAATGGAAAATACCTGAAACAGAGTAAAGCTCCTGACTTACGTGTTGGAGGGGACCTCTCCAACCCGTATTCAGGAGTATAGAAAACTTATAAACACAGGTTGGACAGTAACATCAGTATTTTCTTTAACATAATAACTTCATGGTTCAAAAATAGTCTTGCAACACAAATTGTCTCTGCAGTAGAACGTAAAAACAGTAATTCCACAAAATAGCAACAGGACCCCCTCGCTACCCGAGAAGTCCATATATATATGCCTCAAATTCTAACCGAAATACTTGCTTTAATCGCCAATCATGTTGAACAAGAGTTCTTCTCTATAAGTTAGGGAAACAGGGTGTTGAGTCTTGCGTGGTCCTTCAGTCTCTCAACTAGATTTGCGTGTTGTCCCTTAGTGTACCTACGCCTGCTCCAACATACTCGTTTTCATGTATTAGTTTATAAAAACGCCCTTTAAGCATAAAAACAATAATCCTTAACATATTCATTAAATAATCAAAGTAAATCATTAACCCACAAAACAAGTGTATTTCCTTCATCATATCCTGTGTTTTACTGTGGCAAAAAGGCTATAGGATACCTATAATTCGGGTTCATCACCTATCTAGAACAATCCAATGTTTTGTTGCTGCAGTCCATCTTTGATTACCTCTGTGCTTTCCATTATTACCCATGTATACTCTGCCATAGGTGATGCCAAAGGAAGTAGAAATGGTATTCCTGGAAGCAGAAGTCAACGTTTTAGAGGTCATCCACCTCATGAGTCTGCCATTTCTATGATGGTTGACATGGGATTTCCAAGGTCTAGGGAAGAGAAAGCATTGAGGCGTGTTGAAACAAATAGTGTTGAAATGGCTATGGATTGGCTCTTCAGTCATCCCGAGGAGCCACCACAAGAAGATGATGAACTTGCACAAGCTCTTTCTCTATCACTAGGTAATTCAGAGGCTCCCAAAGACAATGCCAATGAAAAATGAATAGAGGCTTCTTATGAAGAGAAGCCTCTAGAAAATCCTCTCGTTGAGGATATCTTAACCACGTGTATGAATCTGTTGCAAAGTACAGATGCTATTTCTTTTTCCATGAATGACTTGATTGTGACATTGTGCAGCCAAAACAAATTCCAGTACCGTCTGAGAGTTATTTCCTTTCTCATTCAACAGCTAAAGCTTTGTAAGGTGGAGGGATCTTAAAAAGACACTAGTCTATTATCAAGTATTTCTCATATTTTGTCATTAGTTTTGAGTAAAGACGGTAGTACAAGAGAAATAGGAGTAGAGAATGGACTTGTTGGTGTCACATTGGACTTATTGACAAATTTTATGCCAATTTACGTGACAGGGGAAAAAATTTCAGTTCCTAAGTGGGTGACTACCTTACTGCTTATAATTGACCATATGCTGCAATGCAAGATCCAACTTACTCTAGGTGTTCAGAATATTGTAGCTATGGGAGGAACTTCAGTTGTGTCTGAGTCTGAAGATACAACCTTAGTCGGTGCAGGTGCTATAAATAACAGTAAAAAGTCTTCCTTGGATGACAACAACAAAGGCAATAGTCCATTCATGAAGATTTTAGGAAAAACTTTGGGATACATGACAACAGATGAACAACATAGAGTAATAAATATTTCTTGCAACTATTTGCAGCTGCACCTTCTAGCAGCTACAGTATAGGCAATTCTTCAGTCGTGTGCTAGACTAATACAGTGCCATTGACCTACTTCTATGGTCATTTGTTGGACATTAATAAAATTATATTATCTTATCTAGAGCTATTTTTCTTTCGATTCTCTTGGGATATATCAATGGTTGTAAATCATGCCATGACAGTGCATCCTTGTTCACATTGGTAGGCAATTTGGTTCTCAAGTCAAAGTCCCATTGTTAGGAGATCAGCCAGCGAGACTAGAAAAATAAAATAAAATATGGCATTTAGACCCTTTTGCAGACCACCTTAATAGATTGTATAATTGTTTTGGATATTCTGTTGCCTTATTGTGGTAGATTTTTGTGCTTATCAGTGTGTTTTGAAAAATAAATTGGATTTTAAGCATCATTGTTTTTGGATATTATTGTATTTTCTTAGAATTACAAATGATGCAATCTAGATGTTCATATTGCTCCTCTCCCCAATTCTAAAAAGAGTGCTAGCTCAATGGAAGAGCGCCTGCCTTACAAGCATGAGGTTGTTGGTTTGATTCCTCCGTGCCCTATTGATATTGCAATATTGATATTTTTAATAAAATATATTTTATTATGATTTATTATGGCTATAGAGGGGGTTTCAAACCACCTTTGTATGTTTCTACGAGGTGGGTTCTAAACCGCCTTCATATGTCACTACGAGGGGGGTTTAGAACCTCTCTTGTAGGTACCTACGAGGGGGGTTTGCAACCACCCTCGTAGGTACCTACGAGGGGGGTTTGTAACTTCCCGTGTAGGTACCTACAAGGGGGGTTTGTAACCACCCCCAAAGGTTTGTAATAAGAAAATTTAGGGGGGGGTTCTAAACCGCCCCCATAGGTGTCTATGAGGGGTGTTTAGAACCGCCCCTATAGGGGTCACAAACCACCCCTATAGGGGTTTCAAAGTGCCTCTATAGGCCTCTACGAGGGGGTTCAAAACCACCCGTATAAGCCTCTATGAGGAGGGTTCTAAACTGCCCCTATAGGCCTCTATAAGGGGGGTTCCAAACCGCCCCTATAGGAGTCTACGAGGGGGGTTCATAACCGCCCCTATAGGCCTCTACGAAGGGGGTTTGAAACCTCCCCTATAGTCCTCTACGAGGGGGGTTCCCCACCCTTGTAGGTTTGTATGAGGGGGGTTCACAACCGCCCTCGTAGGTATTTATGAAGGGGGTTCAAAAACGCCCCCGTGGGTCTCTATGAAGGGGTCTACGAGGGGGGTTTAAAACCGCTTTCGTAGACCTCTATGAGGGGGGTCACAAACCTCCCCCAAAATTCACTTTTGGAGGCGGTTCCAATCTTGTAAAAAACAACCCTTAAAGGGAAAATTTTTTAACATTGATGCCTTTAGGGGCGGTTTTGGAAAAACCGCCCCCAAATCCAAACCCCCCCCCCCCCCCCCCCCCCGTAGATCACTTTTGAGGGTGGAAGACAACCCCCCCTAAAGGCCAAAAATGTATTAGTGTTTCAATTACCTATCCACTATGAGACGGGTACAAAAATTTTGACTTCACTTAGGCAATCCACTTCTACTCACATATCAAATCATATCCACAAATGGAGGAGGCACCTAAGGCTTATAAAAGCTGAAATCCCGGATCAGTTATTAGTAGATTGATTTATAAAATTGATATTTCCTACTCTTTCCAAAGATGTATCCATGTCAGGAGCCATGACTGAAGAACAACTCATTCAAAGTGCTCAATAGATGGATTTGATATATTCCCAATCAGGCACACTTTATGATTTAATACCTCATGTTGTAAGACCTGTGTCTGATCCAGCTAGTCCAGCAAAAGGACCTCATACTGATGGTTTGATTGGACTTTCAACCAACTTGAACAGATTACCCAACAATCTGGACAATTTTTTGTTCAGAATTCGCAACCCACAGCTAGCTAGGAAACACAGCAATCCGCAACTCCCACCCAAACCTCTGAAGTACTTACGGTTCAAACTGCGGACCCAAAAGGAAAAAATAAGAAATAGAAGAAGAATCCCCATGATAATTCTAGAATGGGAGAAGCAACTAAGGTGAATAATCCTCCTGGAAGCAATCAGTAGAACCGAAAAAATAAATACCCTTGCAAAATTTTCCAAGGGGATCATCCTACTCACCTTTGTCCTCACATGGATGATATTCATCGAATGTTGGCACAATGAGGAGGGAAAAAACAACCTGTTGTCCTAAATCAACCTTTCCCCAAGCAACAACAGATGGTTTTTGTGGTTCCAACACCTCCCCCAGGAGGGAACCAGGCAAACCCCCCACAAGGGGGAAATCCCCCCAGCGCTAACATCTTCACAATTGGTGAACATGAAATAAATATTCAAACAAGGGCTCATTCTTATGACACACCTTCGAATGATGCAGAAACAATTGGATCTCATCCTAGTGGTTCTCTAACAATTGAGAAACCAACCATAGACATAGCACCTCGACCTCCAAAAGGGGTTTTCCGCAGAACAACACACAATCCTAATGCGTGAGCTGTTCAAAACTACAATGTGGTTGAAGACTTAGCTCAAGCTCCTTGTGCAATGTCCGCCTTGGGAATTTTTGCAAATTTTTCCTACTCAAAGAAAGGAACTATTGTCTTATATCGGTTCTATGATCCATATGACAACGTTTTGATATCTTTTGATTTAGAACAGTCCACATGTAGGCTTCCGTCACAAATCGCATTTCAGATTAAAGTGACTTCACATGGTAAGGACATTTTTTGAACCATTGTGGATGAAGGAGCCTTAACTTGTGCCATGTCACTAGCATGTTGGAAATCTTTGGGATCACACACCCTAGTACCATCCCATACAACACTCAAAGCATTTCATGGTCATATGTTCCCTCCTCATGGGCTTATCATGGCTTGCCCAGTTGAACTGGCAGGTAAAACAGTTCAAGTAGATGTTGAGGTAGTGGACGGTCCCATAGATTACAATTTTCTATTGGGAAATATTTGGATACATAAGATGATGGCTATAGTGTCTTCATTATTCCGAGTTATTCGGTTCCCCCACCAAGGGAATATTGTCATGATCGATCAACTAGACTACTGCACACCTGAAATTGGTCTCCACTCGTATGTGCCTTTTGTAGAGGATTCGAAAACGATAATTCAAGATATTGGGGTATAAATGTTCAAAGATTCATCCCTCATGGTAACTTTTGCGATCCCACCATCGGAATTGACCCCTCGCACTACTCCAATTTTCACTATTACATCAGAAGTATACTTTCCATTAAAAAAAATCTAAGTCCATGCCAAAATTTGGATCCACCTCTTTGGAGGGAGCCTCAAAGGAGGACATCTTAGTCAAAAAGAGTGATGGAAATATATTAACTTCTTTGCAACATAATGAAACAGAGAGTAGTTTACCCCTCTCCATCGTAGAGATTTCATATCAAGCTATCCAAATGGTTTCGAAAAATTCAGATCAAAATCCTTTCCAGATGGAGGAATATGATCCTTACACTTCACCAATATGGGCCATCAACACTCCTAGTACTCATGACATCTTGGATCAGAATTTTTCATCAGATGAAGCCATCCTTGAAGTCATGAATATCTCTGAACGACCCTAGGAAGATATGCATCATAGATCATCATTTCTTCCAAAGACGGATTCATTAGAGGTCAAACCAGAAAAATTTTACCTCGATGATGACATAGAAAAATACCAATGCCCTGTCCAAACACACAATGTGAGTTCGAAAGGAAATTTGGAAAATATTTCGAAAACCATTCCAATTCATATATCCATTAATCCTGGCATCGCTGAAAACATCGATATAGGTGTCGATTTCTCTCCGGAGGAAATCATGCATTATACTGCTCTATTTAAAGAGTTTCGCGATGTGTTCACTTGGTATTATTAATAAATGTCGGGCATTGATCCTAGCATAGTTGAACACGAGATAAAAACCTATGATAATGTTAAAACAGTATGACAGAAGCTACGTCTAGTCAATCCTAAGAAATCGGTTACCATCGAAGCAGAATTTGAAAAGCTATTGAAGGTTGGCTTCATCTATCCTGTTCCTTTAACTGAATGGGTATTCAATCCTATTCCTGTTGATAAAAATAAAGGAACTATCCAGGTTTGTACTGACTTTAGGGATCTAAATTTGGCCTATCCCAAAGATAACTATCCCACACCCTTCATTGATCAGATTATAGATGAGTGTGCTGAAAATGAAATATTTTCATTCATGGATGGATTCTCCGATTACAACCAGATACATATAAAAAAGGAAGACCAACATAAAACATCCTTCCTATTCCCGTGGGGGACTTTTGCATATCGAAAAATTCCATCCGGCCTAAAAAACGTCGGGGCTACTTTTCAAAGAGCCATGTCATATGAATTCCATGATATTAAGAAAATCATTGATTTTTATCTTGATGACTTGGAAGCCAAATCCAAAAGGAGAGCCGAACATAGTGCACATTTACGTTCCGTCTTCGTTCGATGTTGCAAATATAACATTAGTTTGAACCCACACAAATGCATGTTTTGTGTGGACTCTGGGAGATTAATTGGGTTCATCGTATCAAAAAAATGGATTATGGTGGATCCCCTCAATCTTGAGGCAATACTTCAGTTGCATTCCCTGAAAACAATAACACAACTTCAAATCCTTAAAGGGAAATCTAACAACTTGAGAAGATTTGTCACAGATTTTTCCGAACAAGATAAGGTTTCATTCGTCTCCTCAAAAAAGATGCACTATTCATATGGGATGACCAAGCTCAATGCTCATTTGATGCAATAAATAAAGCTTTGGTATCTTCCCCAGTACTTAGTCCTCTGAACTATAGTAGAGACTTTTTCCTATATTTGGCAGCATCTAGTTCCACCACAGGAATGGTATTGGCACAAGAAGATGAATCATCTCAAGAACATGTTATTTACTATCTTAGTAAGGGCCTTGCAAGTCCCGAATTAAGTTATTCCCAGGTTGAAAAGTTGGCCTTGGAAGTAGTTCATGATGTCCAAATACTTAGACATTATATACTTCCAAGAAAAATGACCATAGTGGCTGAAATGAACCCCATGAAACACAATATGTACCACCATATCATTGGTGGAAAATATTCAAAATGGATAGTAATTTTGCAAGAATTCAATCTCGAGTTCATAAACGCTAAAGCCAAGAAGTCATTGGCATTTGTGGAACTAATGTCTGAGCTACCCTAGGATAAAGAGGATACTGTATGTGTTGAATCCTGGTTGAATAAACATGTATTCCTGATTGCAACATCGGATCCTTTGTATAAAAAATTCATCACATATATCCAAACCCAAAGGATTGATCCTTAGTTTTATAGCATTGAACGACGTCGCATCCGACACCAAGCATGAATATACCTCATCATAGGGGATACTTTGTACCATTGAGGAGTAGACATGATCTTAATACGTTGTTCAGTACACGAGGAAGCTGAACAAGTTTTGAATGATTTCCATGCTGGGGCATGTGGGGGTCATATTTCTGGGTTGGAAACTTCCCAGAAAATCTTGCGTGCAAAATACTTTTGGGACACAATCTTTAAAGATTGCATCAATGCTGTCAAAAAGTGTCACCCTTTCCAAATTTACACAATACAAATGCGCGCACATCCTGTTGCATTACACCCTGTAGTAATTGTGGGTCCATTGATTTTATGAAAATCACACTGCCTTCAGTCGATGGCCACCACTACATCATAGTAGCAGTGGACTAATTCACCAAGTGGGCTGAGGCAATACCTACATTCAACTGCATGAAAAAAATCTGCAACATATTTTCTATTCAATCACGTGATAGCAAGGTTTAGGGTACCTAAAGAGATCGTCACTGATAATGGAAGAAGTTTTAGGAATTCCTTTATGGATGAACTTACCACCAGGTTAGGATTGCGGCTGGATTTTTCCTCGCCATATTACCCTCAATGTAACAGACAAGTAGAAGCCATTAACAAGGTTTTAAAACTATGTTGCAGAGGACAATTACTAAGAACAAAACTAACTAGCACTTAATGTTGTTTTCCGCTCTTTGGGATTACCAGACCACTGCTAAAACCACAACTGGCTTCACTCTTTTCCAATTGGTTTATGGAGAAGAAGCAGTTTTGTCGATTGAATTCAAAATCCCATCATTAAAAATAGCAGTTGAACTCCTACCTAACACTTCTATATAAGAAGAAAGGCTTCTCTATCTTCATTATCTTGATGAAACTAGAAGGGAAGCTTCTCTAAATGTAGAAGCACACAAGAAAAGGGTTAAAACACAATATGAAAAATCGGCCTGTCCCCAATTCTTTTCTGAAAACGATTTGGTTTTAGTTTATGACCAAGACCAAGACAAAATAGGAGAAGGGAAATTTGTGCCAAAATGGTTTGTCCCACTTGTTGTCAAAACTGTGTTAAAAAGGGGAGCTTATGAATTGATCAGTTATGATGGGACCTATGTCGGAGATAAAAAATGGTCTCTATCTGAAGAAATACTTCGCGTAGGCACTGATGCCTCGCAACACTTCTTGTATTATGTTGTATTCTTTGTATATTTTTGTGTACTTTAGTTTTTTTCAAGCACACACTTGTATTGATTGGCATTGTCACTTTGGCAGATGGCACAAGAAACCTTCACATATTTGGGATATGTGGATGGCACCAGCCGTAGTTCTCGGAACATTGCTTCCGCTGCATGGGTGATTTTTACACCTAATGACGAATTTTTAAGTTCAGGAGGCATTTTTCTCGGATCTGCAACCAACAATGTTGTAGAATATAGCGCAGTCATTGAGATTCTTGTCGAGGGTATCACCCTTGGCATCCGACAAATAATCATCAAACTCGACTCAAATTTAGTTGTATCTCAATTAAATGGTCAGTATCGGGTTCGATGTCCTATACGTATTTTAGAACATCAGTTTGGGTTCATTGAATACATTCATGTTCCTATAATTTTAAATAGTTTGGTTGATTCCTTAGCCAACTACATACTTGATTGGCATCTAAGTCATTAACACCATTCCGGAAAAACAAGCAAGCATGTACATTATTCATGGCAATTTAATTGAATATATCATTTAAGGGCATAAGTAAACATTGAAATAACTAGCTTACATCATAAACCAAAAAGTTTGTTGAGGTTCTAGACATTTTGGATAGTAACTTTGCACACATAAAAAAGAATAGTGTAAAAACGTTTCTCTTTTTGGTTATTTTTCTTCAAGATAAAACCCAAAAAAATTCATAAAAACAATGAAAATATTTGGAAACTTCAAAAAACATTTGAAATTGTTTCAAATTTCCTGGTCTGGCATGAAGACTCACCTACAACTGGAAGATAACTGAATAATGGTTCACATCTTGTAGAAATTCATGCTTAAAGGAGATGCTTCCTCTCATCCATTGGCTACACCTACAACAAATATGGAAAAAAATGATTGTTTTACTTATCTTTTATTCATACATGTATAACCGTATCCTTTTGAATGATAGGATGATGCATAATTCTTCAATTTTGGTTATCATTTTAGATATTAAATGCACATTTAAACCAGTTTTTGACTAAACATTTGGGTAGTGAAATGGTTTTGATCACAGGACTTGGAGACTTTGGCAGCTCAAACTATTTGATTCAGGTAGTTGGAGATAGACCATTCTTCATGATGATTTATGATTTTGGCATTTTTCACAAGACTCAATATGAAGTAAACCTCATTGACCCATTCCTACTTGGCCATTATACCAAATTGGATAAACTTAGTTACATGGTATGATTTCATTGTCCATCAACACATAATCCTGCTTCACATAGCCTACCCATGGATGGAACATATGTAAGAGTGTGCACAACTAGCTCATTCCTTGTTTGCAATATGGATCTTTTCCTTGGCCTGACCCGTGCCCTTGAAAAATAGGATTACACCCACACAACACTCGTTCCCTCCCATGTACTATAGCATTCTTTATTCTTTTTTGAGCTAATAAATGAAAAAGCCATAAAAATTAAAAAACACAAAAATCCAAAAAGGGGGAGAATTGAATCATATCATATTGTATTCTGGAAAAAATGGCAGCAATTAGTCCTTATCTCCCTTGAACACGGTACATAATTTGGTATCCGATGTTAGTACACCATCTACATTTGCCTTAGGAAATTGTACCAGTGTTTTGAACAGATCTCCACCGATGGGTTATCTTTCCCGTCACCAATGGAGCTTTCATTAATGCATCTAGCATTGGCGGATTTCATTAAGGTCAGTTACTCAATCCCTATATTGCCAAGTGTTGGAATATCAAGCAATACTGAGAGGGGGGGTGAATCAGTATTAGGCCATCTTTTAAAATTTTATTACATTTAATACAGAATCAACAAAGAAGATAGAACATACAATATTATCGTGGAATCCCAATTGGGAAAACCACCAATACTTTCTATTACTGCAAAATTATATTTACAAATAGTTTGCAAGCACCAACTTGTTGGATGCACCAACACCCAAATTCTCAACTACAACTGAAGGATGCACCAACACCCAAATTCTCATCTACAACTGAAGGATGCACCAACACCATGTTTACCAGCAACAACTAGAAGGAGGCTATGAACCCCTACAAGCTTGCAGCTTGTCCTTGCACCTCCCAACCACCCTTATTTTGTGTTTTAAGAATATTCAGAACTTCTTCAAGAACTGCTATTACTCTTCTATGTGTTTAACCTCTGTGTATGATCTGCTTATTGGAACCACAAAGACATCTTCCTTCAATTCAATCTTTTGTTTATATATTCTTCATGTATCTCATATTTTTCAAGTCGCATCTCTTCATTCTGAAGTTCATGTCTTTTCATGTCGTGTCCTTCCAGAAGAATTAGATCTTGTTTATTAATTACTGAATTAGATCTCTATTTAATTTATTTATGTAGACAAATTGTAAATATTTCAAGTATATTGTAACCTGTGATCATATTATAGAGCCTGCAAACACATACAAGAGCCTACGGGCATATGTATGATCCCTGTGGGCAGATATATGAGTTTGTGGGCATATATATGAGCCCCGCGGGCATGTATATGAGCCTGCGAGCATATCTTTAAGCCCCGTGAGCATATCCTTAAGCCCTGTGGGCATACCCTTAACCCCTGCGAGCATATCTTTAAGCCCTTGTGGGAATATCTTTGCGCCCCTTTGCGGGCATATTCTTAAGCCCTTGCGGGCATAACCTTAAGCGCTTGCGGGCATATTCTTAGGCCCTTGCAGGTATATCCTTAGGCCTCTTTTGCGAGCATTATTCAAGATCCTTGCGGGCATATATAAAGTGTGAATAACCATTTTTTTCTCTATTTTGGCAGACCAAGATCTCGCACGTGTGACCATCAAAAAGGGAACCAAGACCATGGCTGGATGTAGAAATCATCAAGGAACAAACTCATACCATTTGATAAATTTATTTACAAAACGAGAGAATATGGCGGGCATTTATAAATGGGCTTTTAAATTTCTTGGTTATACACTTAAACATTTTTTCTTCAACTTGGCAGGTCCATTTCTCACACATGTGATCACCAGAGGGAAAACTGAGAACATGACTGGATGTACAATTCAACAAAGAACAGATCCATATCTTTTGTTGAATTTATTGACACAAAGAGAGCATCTGGTGGGTATTTGCAAATGGCCTCTTAAACCCCTGATTTAACACTTAGACATTTTTATCAAACCCTAAGTCAACATGAGGTGATTTTTATTTTCACCAATATTGGAAATATGAAGCATCCAAATCATGGGGGACATCATGTAGATTCCATCCATGTCAAGTTCATCCTCTGAAACCTCATTCTCTCTCCTTGGTGGGCATTTTACTGGAGCAGTGCAAATCAACCCAGAGGGCACTTTTGGAAGAGCAATATCTTCACCCTTATTTATTTATTTGGCAAAGTCATCATATGGTTAGATGCACAAACCAACACTCTACATTCCTATATCCTCAGGTTTCGTTAATCAATCAAGTACAAAAGGTAGTGGGCATTTTTCTGAGGCTACTTAGGCCACTTTTCCAACACTTGTCAATTTCCAAAATTTCGCCAAACTGACAAATATTTATATAATTAGGTCAAATTGTAGTAATGACATCATGAAGGTACTAGAACACCATTAGGTGGATTTCCATACTCATCACTCATGCCACATCATCATATATTCCATATCATCATATCCTTTGTCATTAATGAATACTTTTGGCATCAATGACAATCTTACTCAACATTCTCCCCCTTTGACATTGATGACAAAAACTTCAAAAAAATTCCTCCCCCTTTTTGACATTAATGAAAAAGATTCATAAATCTCCCCCTATCAACTATGTCCCTTTTTGTGACAGGGTTACAATCTTCATTTTATTTTAATGAAGAGAGATAACTCCCAATTTTTCCCTGAGATATGCAAATGACTCTCTAGGTAGTGGTTTAGTAAAAATATCAGCTATTTGTTCCTTTGTATCAACATACTCCAGTTTGACAATCTTTTGTGATACTTGCTCTCTTAAAAATTGATATTTGATTGGAATATGCTTTGTCTTGGAGTGCATGACAGGATTTTTGGATATGTTTATAGCACTTGTATTGTCACAATATCTAACTATGGGATATTCATATTTTACAAGTAAATCTTCCAATGTTTTCTTCACCCAATTGACTTGTGTACAACATGATGCAACAACAATATACTCAGCTTCTGTTGTAGATAGTGAAATGGAAGACTGTTTTTTTCTTATCCATGAGACCAAGCAATTTCCTAAGTAAAATGTTGCTCCACTAGTGCTTTTTATGTCACCAATACTTCCTTCCCAATCTGCATCAATGAATGATTTTAGAGTGAATTTATTGTTTTTTGGATACCATAGTCCATAATCCATAGTACCTTTTAGATATCTAAGAATTCTTTTTACTGCAGCCACATGTGTTTCTTTTGGGGATGACTGAAATCTGGAAACCAAACCTACAGCTTACATTACATATGGTCTTGTAGCTATTACATATAATAAACTACCAATCATTGACCTATACATAGTGTGATCTACTTATAAGGATTCATCATATTTTCTCAATTTACAACCAATAGCCATCGGAGTACAAACAGGTTTGGATTCTTCCATTTTGAATTTTTTCAACATCTCTTTGATATACTTAGTTTGAGAGATGAAGATCCCTTTTTCTTATTAAGATACTTGTAAACCTAGAAAGAATGCTAGTTCCCCTAGCATTGACATTTCAAATTCCTTCTTCATTTCTGAAGCAAATTTTACAGTCAGAATTTGTAGATCACTTCCAAATATGATATAATCTACATAGACTACAACAAAGATCATATTTTTGTTTTCAAACTTTATGTACAAATTACTGTCAGTAGCCCCTCTTTTATATCCTTGTTTTTTTAAATACTTGTCAAGTCTTGAGAACCATGCTCTAGAGCTTGTTTAAGACCATAGAGTGCCTTCTTAAGTTTGCAAACATAATCTCTATTTTCTGATAAGAGAAAAGCTTCAGGATACTCTACATATACTTCTTCTTCAAGTTCTCTGTTAAGAAATGCGTATTTTACATCCATTTGATACACTTTGAAGTCCTTGTAGCATGCAAAAGATAAGAAAATTCTAATGGCTTCAAGTCTTGCCACAAGTGCAAAAGTTTCTTCAAAATCAACACCTTCTACTTGAGCATATCCTTTGCATACTAATCTGGCCTTGTTCCTTATCACATGACCATCCTCATTGAACTTGTTTTTAAAAATCCATTTGGTCCCAATGGAATTCATGTCCTTAGGTCTTGGGACAAGTTCCCAAGTTTGTATCTTTTCTATTTTATCAAGTTCATCCTTCATAGCATTGATCCAATCCTCACTTTTGCAATCTTCTTTAAAGTTTTTAGGTTCTACTATCAAAAGCAGTGCTTGTTCTTCATCATAAAACAATTTTCTCCTTGTTTGAACTCCTGAATTTTTGTCATCAATAATTTGACTTTCAGGATGATTCTTTTGAACTCGTCTGGATAGTGTTCTTGTGTCTGATCTGGGGGAGTCTTCATTCTCCTCTTTTTCTTCTTCTTCCTTTTCAGGAATATCTTCTTCTTGTGAACTTTCTTCCTTTCTTCATCATCAATTTCATCATCAGTTTCTTCAACATCCACATTTTCTTGGATTTGTATCCTTCTTGGTTTAGCTTCATCTATACTTACATTTTCACTTTCTATGATCTTGTGCAACCTTAGATTATAACATGTGTATGCTCTTTTGGTGGAAGAATATCCCAGAAATATGCCTTCATCTGTTCTAGAGTCAAACTTCCCTAGATTATCAACATCTCGTTTTATGTATCACTTACTCCCAAAAAATCTAAAGTATTTAACTGTAGTTGGTCTTCCAAACCATAGCTCATAAGGAGTTTTGTCACTATTTACTCTGATTTATCCTCTGTTTTGTACATAGACAGTTGTATATACCGCTTCTCTCCAATAGCCATCAAGAATTTTTACTTCATTTAGCATAGTTCTAGCTGCTTCTTGAATAGTCATGTTTTTCCTCTTGGCCACTCCATTTTGTTGAGGAGTTCTGGGGGATGAAAATTGTCTCTTGATTCCATGAGTATCACAAAACTCATTGAAGTCATTTGAGGTGAAATCACCACCATTATCTGATCTTAGACACTTAATCTTGAGATTGCTTCATTTTCAACAAGTGCTTTGAAGGCTTTGAACTTCATAAAAGCTTCTGAGTTTTATTTAAGAAATACCACCCAAGTCATCCTTGTATAATCTGTTAAGATTTAATATGCTAAGACTGAAAATAGCAACATTACATTCCATTTCACAATAATAGCATATACAGGATCACTGAAGAAACAACAAGCATAGCATAAACACAAGAGACACAGATTTATCCTGGGAAACCCTCATGGGGTAGAAAACCCAGTAAAGCTTCCTCAATATAGATGACCAGCAATATACAAAGATGCAAACCAAAGACATGATCTCCTCCTCCACCCTAGCAGACCTCTCCTCCACAAGTGCACCTTTCTCAAGTGAGTGTGTGTATCAAATGAGGAACATACCTCCTCTATTTATACACTACACTGACATGTATTTTACACAAGTACATGTAGGCTCGTATTTAACCATTAGGTTAAATACCCTATTATAACTGACTGGGCCGACCCCCACATGGTGGGTCTAATAACCCTAGTTACCACAACCAATTCGGAGGAATAAACATCTCTGGATTCATAGTATAATCACATCGGAGGTATGGAACATCTCCAGAATAAATAATATACAAATATAATATTCTTTGAAGTTACAATATCTCAACATAATCATCAATTAATAACATGAAGTAATATTCACCTTGAAATATTTTAGTCCTTGTAGGTCCACAAATATCAGTGTGAATTATTTCTTATGGCTGAGAGGTTGTATGCTCTCTGACCTTGAAGCTTGTTCTTGTTTGCTTCCCATGAAGACAGTGTCTACAAACATGGTTTGGTGGTTTTATGATCTTTGGTAAATTTCTCACATCTCCCTTCTTACTAACTTTTACACGATTGTCAAATTTCAAGTGTCCCATCCTTCTATGCCATAGCAAACTTTCATCAATTTGACTCATATGACATTGTTCTTCATTTTCTAGAATATACACATTGCTTGGATTTCTCACAGCAGTCCCAACAATTTTTCCTGAATCCTTTTTTCTGATTTCACATTTCTTGGAATCAAATAGACATATGTGTCCTTGATCACATGTTTGGATTACACTTAAAAGATTTGGTTTTAAGTTTTCTACGAGTAAAACATTTTCAGCTTTCATCTTGTCTCTAAGAGCCGTTGTACCCCTCCCAATTATTTTAGAGGATAGGTTATCTCCAAAAGTGACTTTTCCTTTCTAATTCCTTTTTAGACTTATAAATTTATGTGGGTCTCATGTCATATGTTTTGAACATCCACTATCTACGTGCCATATATTTTGTTTTTCAATTGCATATAGAGATATTGAGCATTTCAAATCTTCCTTCTTCTTCCAAACCTTATTTTCCTCATTGTCTTGAGGTTTTGTGGTATCATTCTTCATAGGTATCATTAGTTTACGATTTCTAGCTATATATCCTAGGTTACCACATTTGTAACATTCTATACTATAATTCTGGAGAGGAGCAAAAGAGTTGCAGTTTCTTCCTTTTGGATTACTTCCAGTGTCATTCTTCTTATACAACATAGATTGTGATGTAAGTACTTTCCCATTAGGAGCATTTAGTTTACAATTTCTAGGTATATGTCCAAAATTGTTACAGGCATAACAATTCCCAAAAAGAGTTGTTGATTTTTACTTGGCACATTATCTGTCCTGCTTTGAGAGTGAGCAAATTTTTTACTGTATTCTTTTACAACTGGTTTCATAAGTGCATCAGGATAACTCATTTTATTTCCTTCTTTATTCATGAAAGAGGATTGTTTTGACTTCTTTCCTTTGTCATAACCTAGTCGAGTTTTATTGTTGAATCATCTTTGACAACTTAGGATGTCATCTAGAGTTTTTGAGTTGCTCTTAAATTTTGATTGAAAGGATTCTTCATAAGTCCTCTTTCTAAGCAAGATTATTTCAGCTTTGAGCTTTTCTAATTGTTCTTCTTGTTTCTTGAGTTGTTGTCTTGATTGTATTTGTCCTCTCTAGTTTCTTGAAGCTTATTTTTTAGGTCAATAATAATTCCTTCTAATTCTTTGACAACACTTTCAAGTTCCTTTTTAAGATCTACTACACTTTCTACTTCTTCTTCAAATATTTTATTTTCTACTCCCATGAATAATACGTTTGCATCTTCATCTTCACTAGACTCATTTCAGCAGTTGTCATCCATGGAATAAAATGTATTCTTTTTGTTTTTCTTGAAGTTATCAGGGAACTCACCATCTTCTTATTGTTTGGGATAAGGACATTTGGCAGCAAAGTGACCAATTCCCCCACAGTTAAAACATTTTAATGGAAATTTCCCTTTGAACTTACCAGTACCTCTCTTAAGATTTTTGACTAGAAGTGCGTCTTCATCATCGGAGTCTTCTGATTGAAACTTTGTTTTAGATTTATTATCTACTTTTGATGCTTTAAAAGTTGCTTCCTTCTTTTGAGAATTGTCTTGCCCAATCCTCATTTCATAAGCTATGAGAATTCCATATAGTTCTTCCATGGTGAGTTTTTCAAGATTTTATCTATCTTCTAGTGTGGAAATATTAGGATTGTAAGTCATTGGAAGAGATCTTAGTAATTTTTCAACTATTTCTTTTTCTTCCAATTCTTCTCCTAGCCCTTGAATTGCATTTAAAATTTCATCAATTCTCTCAAAATATTCTGAAATGTTTTCTTCTTCCTTCATTTTTAGACTTTGAAATTGGGTTTTAAAAGTCTGGAGTTTTTCCCTTTTTACCTTGGTGTCTCCTTCATAGATGGTCTGCAATTTGTCCTAGATTTCCTTTGTTGTCTTGCACTGCATTACTTTGGCAAAGAATGGTCTGGCTAATCTAGCCAATATTGCATTAACAGCTTTGGCATTGCTTCCAAATAGTTGTATTCCTTCAAGATATGTGGGAGGGGCTTTGGGATATGTGTACCCTGTTTCTATAGACATCCAAACATCTAATCCAAGAGACATTATGTAGCTTCTCATATTGATGCTCCAGAACGCATAATATTCTCCATTGAATATTGGAACCTTGGAGGACATTTTCACTTGATGATCTATAGTGATAAAATATTTCTCTTCAAGTGGTTAAACTTTTAGTGAAGAGCCTGCTCTTATACTAATTATTGGAATATCAAGCAATACTGAGAGGGGGGGGTGAATTAGTATTAGGAAATCTTTTAAAATTTTATTACATTTAATACAGAATCAACAAATAAGATAGAACGCACAATATTATCGTGGAATCCCAATTGGGAAAACCACCAATACTTTCTATTACTGCAAAATTATATTTACAAATAGTTTGCAAGCACCAACTTGCTAGATGCACCGACACCCAAATTCTCAGCTACAACTGAAGGATGCACCAACACCCAAATTCTCAGCTACAACTGAAGGATGCACCAACACCCAAATTCTCAGCTACAACTGAAGGATGCACCAACACCCAAATTCTCAGCTACAACTGAATGATGCACCAACACCTTGTTTACCAGCAACAACTGGAAGGAGGCTACGACCCCCTATAGGCTTGTAGCTTGTGCTTGCACCTCCCAACCACCCTTATTTTGTGTTTTAAGAATATTCAAAACTTCTTCAAAAACTGTTGTTACTCTTCTTTGTCTTTAACCTTTGTTTCTGATCTGCTTATTTGTCATGTCTCCTCTTACCAATTTTTTTTTGTTGCATAGGTCTAAATACCCTACAGTACTATTTATACTTACGCCATCAGATGTAGATTATACTTGGAAATAAATCATCAACATAGCATGTTAAATAAGTCTGTCACACATTCTACGGAAATGCTTGTCGCGACTTTTACCGAAGAGCTGTAGTATTTCAGACTATAGACACCCTTATGTCTTATGTGTTATAACATAGAGTACACTTGAACAAGCGTGTGTGCCGTGGAGGTCCTTTATGTCGACATGATGACACATCCTAACCTCTACGAATGCGACTGTGAACACATGCTTTCTACCTGAACCAAGGGTGTAAAAAAATTCAAAGACCTTCCTAAGCAATATGCACTTGACACTTAGACTATGCTCTAGTACATATGGATGCACTTAAATAGAGATGCCCTAGGTCCTGGTATCTTTTCAGCTTATTCTGTCTATACATATAAATATATAGCTATATACTCACTGCATATCGATACATATGAATGTAGGTCTTGTGTTCATTAATGTATTAAACCACAATACAATACATTAATAATTTATTACCCATAACAACATTACTCTTCATTTTATGCATATATATATATATATATATATATTGACTACACACACACACACACACACACATATTATACCAACATATCTTAATATTATTCATTAATATTACAATCATCAAAATGCAAGGACTTCATAGTTCTATAGCCACTTATACAATTATTGAAGGACTATGTATTACAATTGACAATAATCAATATATATATATATATATAATCCCTATGTATTAATACATTACACCATATACGACTTGTATTAATGATTCAATATATATACACACATATGATTACAAACTAAAGCACATAGCAAGATTCGTTGACCACTATACCAAACTATGGCTAACAAGCATGTAAATAAATATAATTATATATATGGTTACACATGATAATAATGTGCGCATTATCCTAAGGCTTAGAAATCCTACTCTTGCACGTATAATATGGGACTTATAACATAATTTAGAGCGTTAGCCTAAGTCTCAACGCCAACATACATAAGCATGTAATGTTTAAAAGCATGGTCGCTAATGAAATCTGACCCTACCATACAACCTGGCTCATCCTCCAAACGTTAACACTTAAATGTTGAAGGTTAAGACCGGTCAACTCACGTTGACAAGGATGGCCATAATGCCACGCTATAGTGACATGGAACGATGAATCATCGTAGTACTTAAACAAACGAATGAATGCGGGTTTAAGAAAAATGATGCAACATGTTATATGCTAGCTCTATCCACAGGTGGTTTGGTTTGCGCGATTCGTGGCTTGTGCCACATGGGCTTGATCACTCCTAACAATTGTTTTAAACCCATTGAAATGCTGCCATGCTAGAAGTTGCTTGCACTTCATTCACATGGATGAACGCTTACTCATGCTGCGTGGAAAGGTTTCGTCGATGTGTTAAGAGTATGGGTCACTCCATTTAATGGAGCCCCCTCATCCAGCTGTGCTCCAACAAATGGATTCCACTCTGAGGCATACCATGTACCAACTCTGCAATGTATTAAAGCTTCGGTCATTCTGTTCCGTCGATGGCGATCCTAGTTGGTGCATGGATAGTTGAGAGAGTTTGTGCGCCATCAATCCAGGTGATGGACTTTCGTGCCCAGCCACCATCATTTCTGCATTTACTCCACACTCCACCGAGTGCAATGGTATTCACCTGCACTACTCGGTGCACCGTGTTGATAGTCATTCAACTTAGCACTTGGTTCATTGTTGAAGTGTTGCACCGAGAGATTCGACTCTGTGCGGTCTGTGAAGTATGATAGCCATGGTGTTGTTGCACCTTCGTTCTCAGAGAGGTGCCACTGAACCAATTAGCGCCAACCAGTCAGCCTGGCAATCGCTTGCAAAGTACGAAATTACAGTGCTCTTTAATTCGCAAGCTTTAAATTCCAAGCAACTCGTTGAATGTTCATCCACATTACGTTTTATATGCCAATGCTTGACCTTTGTTGTGGTTATGTGGCAGGTGCAGTCTGCGCTGCAACTCTGCTTCTCAAATAGGTAAAATAACCTTCGAACCCTTGATCAATTTCGTTGCGTCTTGTGTAACTTATGTTTATTAGTTTGGTTTGTGTCTCCCCGAGGTTTGACCTTGTGCCACCATGCATTGTGCAGGGAAACAATGACAAGGGTGGAGTTGGTGCATTCTTGCAAGCTCGTCATCAATGTTGAAACGTGGAGACTCACTACACACCCAGGTAACTCTCCGACCAACTGCCTCGGGTTTGGTTTACCCCGTTAGTGAGGGTAGAGTTACTTAAAACGTTGGTCAGTCAAGGGTTAGGGTTTTCTCCTGATTTTGTTTTTAAGTTTTTTAAGGAGCATGGTCATCGACCCAGTCGGTAGGGGCATTCAACTAGCCTACGAGAGAGTCATGCGACCTTTGTGTGCTCCATCGGCGTCGCAGGGTTGATTGTACACTTAGAATAAAATGGGTCCAATGGATTCCCCACAGTCCTTCGTAGTTTAAGAAGTGTTCAACGACGCTCTTCCCCTGGAAGAGGCATCAGGATTCTATGTAACAAGTTCGTTTTGTAAATAAAGTAGAAATGCTACAGCGTTGTGATCCCATACTTCGACTGTGTGTTTTGATTAATGCTTTTGAATTCGTAATGATAAGAGTTTGAAATCCCAACTTGACTTTGTAAAGACCCTACTGCGTTTCGCCGAGTCTGTATGGTTTATTTATAATATAATATGATATGCATTGGATACACAGTCTGTATGTTAGATTCCCTCGGCATTCAATATTTTTAACGCAATGCATATGTATTTCGTTTACAGCAGTATGAGCATCAATATTTATAATAGGTTCATATATGGATGCTTTGTTTAATGCTCAAATAAATGGAAATCGTCCTCATGCTATGCATCTTTAAAGACTTCGGTTTTTCATTCAATACGCATGTTGTACAATGTTTTAATTCTTGCATAATGAATATGTTTTAGGGTGAAGGTGTTAAGCTTGCCCACATGTATGCACAAATGTTGATTTATGTGGATCGTTGTATTATTCTCTTCCATCAATGTTTAATATATGACATGCGTTTATACTTGAATGCTCCCCAAGCACCAATTTTTAGCTTCAAATCAACAATGTTTACGCATTTAATATATACAACACATGGTTTAACCATTATGTGGAAACACAAGTCTTTAATACAATGCGCATCTAAATGCATAGTTCCATACCTTATTAATAATAATAAGCACGCTAAGGGTAAAACCCTTGCTTACATGATTCGTTTTCATCCTGCACTTAATGCATTTAAATCGCATTTGTTTTATATGCAAGCATGTATTAAAGCAATATGGGTTATCCAAGATTCGCATATCGCCCTAGACGAGTGAATCCATAGGGACATTAATAAAATGAACATAACCATGTTGTCTAAATAAACAAATATTCGTCTAACTCAGAAAATATATATAGCAGCATATAGTTTGCTTCATTTCTCAAAACTTTACCTAGAAATGTCAGATAAATGCATAAGGTCGATTTTGAACAGATCCAATTTGAATATTGAACTCTGTCAAAATAATAATAATAATAACTCAGAATATAACAGATCTGAGCATTAGAATTATCTAGGTTTCTCTTTTCTGAAATAAACTCTTATATGAAAGAGTTGATAAAATATAAGGGCTAGGCATGTAAACCCCCAGGTTTACATGTTTGCCCTAAACACAACATTACAGTGTCAAACATCAGATTTCTGTTAAATACTAGAATATAATTAAATATAAGCACTTGCAATATGAAACATGCCTCATCAAAACCTAGGTTAGCACATGGTTCATATCAGTCTTGTATTAGCTACTGCAAACATCTTTAACAGTATAGGGAGCATAATACTGCATATCTACTGCAATAGCATACAGGTATTTCCATAGCCATCCCATAACAAAAGTATTCCAAATCTTAAGTCTGCTCATAAGATAATACTCAATACAGATATCTAGTTATCTAGCTGAGATTCATGCTCAGAATATTCATGAAACAATATATACATGGTCAGATTTGATACATTTGCCATTCAACTGTAAATCAGATATATTTAGAAACAGATATAAATATTGTTCCAAAACCAAAACTCTGCAAGTTCAGAATATAAACACATATCTGAAATTCTGCTGACCAGTGGAACCAAGCACAAACCTCCCATCCTTTGACCAGCAAGTTCTCCTTGCTTTCAGGTCACCCCCGAGTTGAGTTCACAGTCCCCCAGGTAGAGTATAGATTTTATTTTACCTTTAACTTTTTATTCCCCAAGTCATTCAAGATATTTCAAAGGCAACAGGAAACCCAACACCCAACTCAGTACTCCTGAGCTCCAGGATGCTCCAGGGGATTTTAAGCCTCATCCATTAAGAGAATCACTAAAACACAGTCTATTCAGGCAAATGTAGTACTCCTGCAAGCTTGGGGTATTTCTTCCTACCTACACACAATTAAGTGGCCAAGCTCATACCAAACTGTATGATTTCTCTTGATCTGAGTCAATTTGGTCCTCCCAAATCTGCCCTCAATCACTTGGCTTCAGGACCAGTTTGGTTCTCCCAAATCTGTCCTACCTCACCAACATTCATTGTCTCAAGTTGATGTTTTCCCATTCCCATTTCTCTTGTGTTCAGCTCATGAGATTGTGAATGAATCATGAATAGTGAATAATGAGAGTTTTCCATGAGTTTTCACCTTTTATTCTCTTAGGGGAAATTTTCCTCATTTTATGAATTCTTTTAATTCGTTAATATCTCAATTCTTTTCTTTAGGGTTTGCCAATTGTCTCCAATAATAATTTTTTTTTATTATTATTAAGTGGCATTATTCCCTCCAATCCTGAGGGGACTGTGACTCCCTCTTTAATGTGTTGTTCCACATGGTCAATAGAATCCACTTTATCAGATTTCTAAATTCTCCTAAGTAAAATGAAGCAATACTTAGCATAAATATAATAGGGGTTTAAAGTACAAAATAGGGGTATTACATTATTGGAACCACAAAGACATCTTCCTTTAATTCAATATTATGTTTATATATTCTTCATGTGTCTCATATTTTTCAGGTCGCATCTCTTCATTCTGAAGTTCGTGTCTTTTCACGTCGTGTCCTTCCAGAAGAATTAGATCTTGTTTATTAATTATTGAATTAAATATCTGTTTAATTTATATATGTAGACAAATTGTAAATATTTCGAGTATATTGTAACACGTTATCATATTGTAGAACCTACGGGAACATACAAGAGCCTACGGGCATATGTATGAGCCCCGCAAGCATATATATGAGCCTGCGGGCATATATATGAGCCTTGTGTACATGTATATGAGCATGCGGGCATATCTTTAAGCCCCGTGGGCATATCCTTAAGCCCTGCGGGCATACCCTTAACCCTTGCAGGCATATCTTTAAGCCCTTGTGGGCATATCTTTGGGCCCCTTTGCGGGCATATTCTTAAGCCCTTGCTAGCATAACCTTAAGCCCTTGTGGGCATCTCCTTAGGCCCATTTTGTGAGAATTATTCAAGCTCCTTGCAGGTATATCCTAAGCCCCTTGCGGGCATTTCATTAATGACTTTGCGAGCATATATAAAGTGTGAATAACCATATTTTTTCTCTATTTTGGCAGACCAAGATCTCGCACGTGTGACCATCAAAAAGGTCACCAAGACCATGGATGGATGGATAAATCATCAAGGAAAAACCTCATACTATTTGATAAATTTATTTACAAAATGAGAGCATATGGCGAGCATTTATAAATGGCCTTTTAAACTTCTGGGTTATACACTTAGACATTTTTTCTTCAACTTGGCAGGTCCATTTCTCACACATGTGACCACCAGAGGGAAAACTAAGAAAATGGTTGGATGGACAATTCAACAAAGAACAGATCCATATTTTTTGTTGATTTTATTGACACAAAGAGAGCATATGGCGAGCATTTGCAAATGGCCTCTTAAACCCTTATCAAACCTCAAGTCAACATGAGGTGATTTTTATTTTCACCAATACTGGAAATATGAAGCATCCACGGCATGGGGGACATCAGGTAGATTCTATCCATGTCAAGTTCATCCTTTGAAACCTCATTCTCTCTCCTTGGCGGGCATTTTACTGGAGCAGTGCAAATCAACCCAGAGGGCACTTTTGGCAAACCAATATCTTCACCCTCATTTATTTATTTGGAAAATTAATCATATGGTTAGATGAAAAAATCAACACTCTACATTCTTATATCCTCATATATGCTATATCATTTTATTAAAGATTTATCGTAGATGAGTGTATCAAGCCTTTAAAGCCCTTAATTCTAATTTTTTAGTTAATCGATCAAGTGCAGAAGGTAGCGGGAATTGTTCTAAGGCTACTTAGGCCAATTTTCCAACACAGTCAATTTCTGGAATTTCTCCAAATTGGAAAATCTTTATACAATTAGGTCAAATTGTAATAATGACATCATGAAGGTACTAGAACACCATCAGGTGGATTTTCATACTCATCACTCATGCCACATCATCATATATTCCATATAATCATATCATTTGTTATTAATGAATACTTTTGGCATCAATGACAATTATACTCAGCACCAAGTGTCCATTTTGCATCCTGTTATGTGTTCAAAGGAAGTTCAAATTATGTCTGCCATTACTCAAATATTCCTGACCAATCATTTCGGCCTTCCTTGTGTTAGTATATAGTGTTGGATCTTGTAGTTCTACCAAATTATATCAGACTATTGATCTTTGTTTCGTATCGGTTTATGTGGGATGCATTAATGCCCTCCTTCCGATGGATCTATTCCTATTGCACCAAATCATCATCTAGGAAATGGATCTAGAAACCCAAGAGTACCTTGGATCTTGTAGTCATTAGTGGCAGGTTTCCTCGAAAATGACAATGGGTATACATTAATGACCCCTGATTATTTATTTGATTCTACAAGTGTTCGACTTCAGAACATCTATTCACACTTGCTAGTTTGTACTCAGGTCCTTAGATTCCATCATCATTATCGGTGGGTCTCATTCACATATGTTAACGGTATACATCAATGACCGATAATCAGATGGTGTTTTATTATGCTCGGCATCAGTTCATTTATTCGCATGATATAAAATCATACTATAGTCGGTTTGTATTGAAGACCTTGGCAAAAACAATTGTATCACTTATCGATGCATTGCTCGAGTTGCGCGAGACTAAAATACCATGTCAGAAGTTCGATGAAGACCTTGTTCTCACACTCATCAAAGTGCATGTTTACACTTCTGAAAAATTTACTTTTGACATGGATCCATTGTGTATTGTTCATGGCCATGCTTGTTTACTATTGAGCATGGATATGCCCCCCTCGGGAAGATATTGTATATTTGAGAAATTGTTATCTTTGACTTACATGTGTTCTCTTGAATCCTACGCCCACGAGCTAAACCTTTTTCATCCTTGATTTGATCAATAAAGAGTATCTATATGAAGAGTATCAATATAAAAAATAATGTATTTCGACCCTTAGCTCCACTTTGGACCTCACATATTAGGGGGCATCTGTTAACAATCAAATTAACACCCTTAACAAGTGAAGACGGAAGCACATTTTACCATTCTCCCACAACATGAAGACTAGAAATTTGGAACAATTGAGAGCTTCAATCTCTCATCTGACCACCGCTCCCCAAAAGGAAGAATTTTGTGAAGACAAAGGTTTCCCTAAAGAGGCCAAGTCTAGGACCACTCAAAGGGCCAAAACCCAGCTTCTACAACTCCTAGTGTAGAAAGAATACATCAAAGGTGTATTAATTGTCCTAAAAACCCTAGAAAGTAATGTCAAAAGCCTGAAAAATAATGGAAAATGGGTTTTTGAGTGAAATAATCAAAAATCAAGAAAATGAATTATCCCACATTGAAAGTTGAATCATGAATTCCCATTTCCCAATGGTATAAAATAAAGGCATTTGGGGCATGGTAAGAGACAGAAAGTGAGAGTAAAGGCATGTTGGAAGGTTTTCAAGGTTGGAAAGCTCATCTTCAACAAAGCTCTTGAAGGATCAAATTCAAGGATGGAGAAGGTTGGCTCAAAGCAAAGGAGGAAGGATTCACCTCAAGCAACAAGGTTGTAAGTATTTCTTTTCCTCAATTCAATATGATGCAATTCATCCCCCCCCCCCAAATTTTTGTTTGAATTTAGGTTTTTGATCTAGTTTTGAATTCAAATTTGGCAGATAGATTTCAAGTTTTGCAAAGTTTTTCAAGTTTTGAGAGATAGAAGCTAGAGGTAAGAACCTAGAAAGATGCTGCAAATGGAGGCCTAAAGGCCATGGATGCTCAAGCAAGGAGATATTCTTCAAGTGGATAGCTTCAAGAGTTATTCTACTCTCTTCCTCCCTTCTATTTTCTTGAAAACTACTTAGAAATCTCTAAGGAATGAATGAATATTGCATGTATTTATGTCATCGAATCTGTAACGTCCCCCTCACCCAATCCGACCATTGGGAGGGGACATTGGAAAATCATGGGCTCTAAAAATTCGCCCCAATGCATAATACGATTTTCAATCATAAACAGTGTGTGCGAAAACTTAATAAACATGCACAACGAATAAAAATATAACCACACACATATAGCATGCAATTACCAACATAAACATTACAGGCATCAAATAAAACAATTCAGATTTGAATGCATAAGATTACTTATCTTTAAGAAAAGAAGATCCGAGCAACTGGTTGTGTAAGAGCGCTTTGCCACCCAACCATAGGCACTCAGTCCAGCATATACTCTTTCTGTTGCTGAGGCCACCCCCAAGCTGGGCTATGAGGCCACTTGGGCGAAGGAAACACCTACAGTCTTCAATATCTCATCCCACAACCCGTTCTGTTCTCTGTGCCTAGTCAAATGCTCATATAGAGCTCTACAGAGGTCTCACTCAACCCTCACAGCCTTGGCTTCCACAATACCTGCCCCACACAACACCCTTCTATCTCAGGCATCCCCTTCACCGATCCATGGTGTAAAATTAGTCACAGCAGATCTAATGAACAAGTAAATCAATCACAACAGATGAACATAGAAAATATGGTGCAAAACTGTGCAAAACATGCAGCAGTGCTCAATATCCCAGAAAGGGTGAATGAATTACAATACAAACTGTCACAATGACAGAGCAATTTGAATTGCCTAAGGAGGTCATTCGAATCACTGAATGGAGTAGCTTGACTCCAACTAGGATTCCTCATCATCAATCGGTGGTGGTCATCAATGCACAAGAACCAGTCATCCAGGTGTCAATCTGAGTCTAACTGAGTGTGTCATGTGTAACTGAAGTGTGTAGCACTGATTAAGGGAAGGAGGCTCAGTGGGGGGCACATGGGAGACTAACTGAAGTCAGAACAAGTCATCTAGTCAAACTGGAGGTCCAACGGAAGTGAAACAGTCAGTCGGGAGTGAAACTAGCCTCAAATCAGGGAGAATCGGAGCTAACTAAATGTAACTGAAGTGGAACTGCAGTGGTAGGTGAACAAGTGCGCCCTTCTCTGGCAGTAGGTGAGAAGTGGGCGCCTTTCAGCCTAGGAGGGATAAAACTCTGTAGTAAGTGGCTCCCGGGTGCTAGAATGAGGTGGCTAAGGTGCTGGAGGCATCAAACTAGTGACTGGGATGCATGCAAGTGCATGCAGGTGCATGCAAACCCTAGATTTTGCATGCAAACCCTAATTGCATGCAAGATCCTGAAAAAGATGATGTGGATATCCGAACACCCCCCCTCAAGCTAGACTATGATGTGCAAAAAAAAATAATGTGGGGCCCTGGTAACTAAGACCAAAGGTCACCCCAATACAATAATAATCCAAACTAATAACAGTAAATAAACCGAGGAAATGGGGAAAACCTCATGGGAAAAATACCCCCCCTCAAAATGAACTGTAACACACCAAAAGATTTAACTGCTCCAAACTCAAATAGATATGTCTGGAGGTATCTTACTCTTGGGAGTAAATGGATTATGCTCCAAAAACATGTGCTTGAATTCTCCATCAGTGGATGCAAGCGAATGTGGAGACTTTATTAACTTGCTCTTCATACCGAAAATGGTGAGAACAAATCTGAAAATATGAGGATGATCCTGGAACCTGTGATTAAGGGAAGGAGTCTCAGTGGGGGGCGCATGGGAGACTAACTGAAGTCAGAACAAGTCATCTAGTCAAACTGGAGGTCCAACGGAAGTGAAACAGTTAGTCGGGAGTGAAACTAGCCTCAAATCAGGGAGAATCGGAGCTAACTGAATGTAACTGAAGTGGAACTGCAGTGGTAGGTGAACAAGTGCGCCCTTCTCTGGCAGTAAGTGAGAAGTGGGCGCCTTTCAGCCTAGGAGGGCTAAAACTCTGTAGTAAGTGGCTCCCGGGTGCTAGAATGAGGTGGCTAAGGTGCTGGAGGCATCAAACTGGTGACTGGGATGCATGCAAGTGCATGCAGGTGCATGCAAACCCTAGATTTTGCATGCAAACCCTAATTGCATGCAAGATCCTGAAAAAGATGATGTGGATATCCGAACACCCCCCCTCAAGCTAGACTATGATGTGCAAAAAAAAATAATGTGGGGCCCTGGTAACTAAGACCAAAGGTCACCCCAATACAATAATAATCCAAACTAATAACAGTAAATAAACCGAGGAAATGGGGAAAACCTCATGGGAAAAATACCCCCCCTCAAAATGAACTGTAACACACCAAAAGATTTAACTGCTCCAAACTCAAATAGATATGTCTAGAGGTATCTTACTCTTGGGAGTAAATGGATTATGCTCCAAAAACATGTGCTTGAATTCTCCATCAGTGGATGCAAGCGAATGTGGAGACTTTATTAACTTGCTCTTCATACCGAAAATGGTGAGAACAAATATGAAAATATGAGGATGATCCTGGAACCTGTGATTCGAACCAAGTGAGGTAGGAATAGCTCCAATCGAATCAAATAGATCTTGAAACTTGAACTTCTTATCAATAGAAGTTAAATCAGCTCCAAAAATAGATGAATGGTTTCTTGAGATCTCCTTTGAACCAACAAGGGTGAGATCAAAACCAAAATCAGCAAAAAGTGCATGAGAATTGAACTCAAGCGAATGGTAGTGCTCTTCATCTTCATTAAAAATCTGAGAAACTTTGCCAATGATAGAACATAAGTCTATAGAAGGCATGCAATCAAGGAGGGCGAATGCTTCACCTCCAAAATCAGATTTTACCTCCAAAACATCAAGTAGATCATTATTCCGCATGCCGACAAACTCATGTGAAAGAGAGGATTCAAGAACCTCTTCGGAATCTAGAGTATGAGCTTGTTTATCTTGCTCAGAATTCGAAATAGAAGACTTTGCGAGAATGAGTGTTGAATCTACAGTTTCTTCTTCATCTTGAACAATTGTTGAGGCCAACACATGATCGGAAAGAACACATAAGGAGATCTCACTGGGCTTGTTCTCCAAAAGGCTAGCATGATCCTCTTCTTCCTGCTTTCCAAATTCTCTGTCAAGTTGGACCCATAGATCACTTGGATTTTCAGCAGTATTACTGAGGTAGCGCATACAAGGAGACATAGCAAGACATATTGCTCCAAAAGCTCTGTCACAATCATTGAGCCAATCATTCTCCTCTTCATCGGAATCAAAAACTCTTGTATTACCAATGCACATATCAAAAAGACATTGTCTCTTCAAGAATGCAATCATCTTTGGTTTCCATTCATCATAGTTGAATGGAGTAAGAAGATTTTGTGAAGAAGAAGTCTCCATCTTTGCATTAGCGAATGCACATGGAGAAGTAAGAAACCTGCAAATTACACACAAACAAACACTATGTTTCCAGCCTTGCATGCACATGAGCGAATGCACATGAGATTTTGCATGCCGCTGCTGAAAATATATTTGTGAGCAAAGATTGCTCTCTCTTCATGTAGAACACCTGTAGAAAAGAAATCTTGTCCCTGTCATGGCTCTGATACCATGTAAAATTAGTCACAGCAGATCTAATGAACAAGTAAATCAATCACAACAGATGAACATAGAAAATATGGTGCAAAACTATGCAAAACATGCAGCAGTGCTCAATATCCCAGAAAGGGTGAATGAATTACAATACAAACTGTCACAATGACAGAGCAATTCGAATTGCCTAAGGAGGTCATTCGAATCACTGAATGGAGTATCTTGACTCCAACTAGGAGTCCTCATCATCAATCGGTGGTGGTCATCAATGCACAAGAACCAGTCATCCAGGTGTCAATCTGAGTCTAACTGAGTGTGTCATGTGTAACTGAAGTGTGTAGCACTGATTAAGGGAAGGAGGCTCAGTGGGGGGCGCATGGGAGACTAACTGAAGTCAGAACAAGTCATCTAGTCAAACTGGAGGTCCAACGGAAGTGAAACAGTCAGTCGGGAGTGAAACTAGCCTCAAATCAGGGAGAATCGGAGCTAACTGAATGTAACTGAAGTGGAACTGCAGTGGTAGGTGAACAAGTGCGCCCTTCTCTGGCAGTAGGTGAAAAGTGGGTGCCTTTCAGCCTAGGAGGGCTAAAAATCTGTAGTAAGTGTCTCCCAGGTGCTAGAATGAGGTGGCTAAGGTGTTGGAGGCATCAAACTGGTGACTGGGATGCATGCAAGTGCATGCAGGTGCATGCAAACCCTAGATTTTGCATGCAAACCCTAATTGCATGCAAGATCCTGAAAAATATGAAATGGATATCCGAACACATGGTTCTCTTGGGTGATCCATCTTGCTGGGTGCTTGTAGTGTGTGCATAGAAGAACTCCAATCTGATATGGATGCTATAAAACCACATGTAGCCTTGATTTGTGACTTCACAAGCACCTACAAGCAACAGAACTCCATGGGTAAGGTTCCTAGTTTCCCAATCTCTTTGCTCACCTACAACCAACTTTTTTCCCTTCCAAAAATGTAGCTATGTCCTCTAATTTGAATTTATGGGTTAAGCATACAATCTAGTAATGGACATGAACATCCATGGTAACTCTACGTAGTGCAGCAGCCTGCATGAGAGAATGAGAATGGAATAATGATCAAAAGAGTGTTGACTCCAAGGATGTGAGGTGAGGGTGAAAAGACAACTGACATGGCTTCTGACCATGGAAGAAATAGGACAGCTGATAGCTGACATAATTGTCACAATCCCCATGCTCAATAACTACATGAAGTGACTTTTTCCACCAACCTCACATGTGCAATAAATGAATGGAAAATGGTCAAAAAGGAGGTAATTCGCTTATTCTAATCACATGACAGAATTTAGGGTGAGTTCTAAGGTCGACACATGGCAGCATAAGATTGGGTTTCCCATAATCCCCCTTCCTCTTCCCCTTTGGTGGAATCATATCCCCTTTGGTGCTCTTTACATAGCCATTGTTGGACCATTCTATTAATTTTCAGCATAATATTTACATACATTTCGAATTAGGAATAATAAGCCAATCATATGGTCCAAAATAGAAATATAACATCATACATGCCTAAACATTCACTAGTCAGGCCTTGGCCTTGAGCTCCACACTAGGAATTTGCACTAGAATATTTACATCATTTACATAAGTTTGGATAATACATTCCAAGTCAAAAATAGGGGTATTACAGAATCTCGCCAAGTTCATAGTAATATAGCTAATTAGTGTAGACACATCCCTTCTACTATTTCCATCAACAATATAATTGGTTCTTAACCAAATGAAATTGTTTAAACATTGCATCTAATAATCAACTTTCCATTTCCACCGTCATAAAATGAAAAATAAACAATATAATTAGACAATCAAAGAGAACAGTAACAAAATGATATCCCAATCTATAAATGACAAAATAAAACATGTACATATCACTCTATGTTGCCATCACCCTCATTATCTTCCTCGGTTGGCATGATAGCATTTTTTTCTTAGAAACATGTTTAGATCTAGGGTCGTGTCTTAATATGAACCACCAATCTCTATCCAACACATCCGAGTGAAAGAACACTTGGTTGCAGTGTTTTGGGAAAACATAAGGCTCCTTGATTTCATCCCACATCTTTCTAGAGTTGATACATATCAACCCACTATCATGATATTCCTTTACATTATTCTTGTTGAATGTGTCCCACCACCTGCACCTAAAAATAACACATTCGAAAAATGAGAATTCCACTTGAATGACTTCTTGTATCTTTCCGACATAACCCAACATCCCTCCTTCCAAGTTTCGATCTCGATGGCTAGCACAACTAGATAGGTTGAACACCACTTCCACTCCACATTCTTGTGTAACACGCCCATTATCAGCATCCTCGGTGAAAAAATGATGTCTATAAGCCCACATAGATGGGAATGGATGCACCTATAAGAAAATTTAACAAATGATGATGTCATATGTCTATTAACCCAACTATTAATATATTAAACATAAATGTTATAATTCAAAATTGCATTATAAAGTTAGAAATTATGTACATAAATATTTTATTACTGATTTGCTACACCCAATCCCAATGTTTAGCGCATCATCCTCTCAAGAGCGTAATGACTAGATGCACCATATTTCTCTTTGATTTGGTCTGCAACCCAACTGTTAGGACAGATCATTGGCATATTTTATTTTAAATGGTCTGGAAAAGGAATGTTTCTACCATACAACCACCTAAATTATTTTCTATCAATGTCCCATTTCCTCCTCTTCTCTTCATACAATGCGACCTGCGATTGTGTTGTCTCCACGTTGTAAAGAATGAATTTATTGATTGCATCAAGTTTTGAATTTGTTGTTGTATTCATTGAAACAAAACCTAATTTAGTACGTATGGGATCAAATATAGATTTTGATGTTTGTTTTGAATATAAGTTACTATGTGGAAAATTAAATATCTAAAGATAAGTGACTTACTCTTTATCATGTGCCTTTTTCCATTTTTTTCCAATACCCCCCTTCCCTTTTTACCTTATCATGTTCATCATCCCAAATCATTGCACCTAGTGTGCCGTCGATTTTCTTGATGTACTCACTGGCATAATAGAACGACTCATATACTATGTACCCCTCTGCCATAGACCCCTCGAGTTTTCCCTTTGTCAAACAAATCCCTTGACTTTTATCATGAACCTCTCTAAGAAGAACATCCAACAATAGGAGACCACTTCGGCTAATTCAACCTCATCGACTAGGTGAATTAGAAGATGAACCTGCAATTCCATGAAACTTGATGGCAGTTTCTTCTCAATCATACAAACAATCTCAGCTATCTCTTCACACCATCGTGGAATGCTAGGGGTGTAAATCTCCTTTGATGTGATCCACCGTACAAATGCATATAGTCTAGATATGGAATGCTGCAGGTCATCAGGAAAGTCATGGTTCACACACCCATACACAAACAATGGATAATGACAATACAAAGTAAACACAAAAAATTATATGCATTTTAAATTGTGTAAAAAGATATAAAAAAATAGTAATAACATTTTTTTGGCTTTATGCATACCCTTAGAAGGTTGAGATGGTCATGTGATTTCAAACCCGACAACTTTTCGTCTAATGTACTGAAGCAACATCGTAGAGTAGACCCATAAAAAGAAGGTGCCTTCATTCCCAATATAACTTCTTTTGCAAAATTAAGATCATCTTTCTTAAAAATCCATGGGACATCGTCTACTTTAAATGAAAAAGATGGGACAGCCTCTACTCTATTTTCTTGTCTTGGCCAATGCTTATTTTTAGTATTTGAAGTGATAAGGTCTTTCCTAAATTTCATCTTGTCAATTTTTTTGGATGATATGTGACGCCAAAAAGAAGATGAAACATTTTTAAATATATGCATGGGATCTATTAAGTGGGAAATCTTAAGCTTCTCCCAATATGGGAGATCATAAAATATCAATTTCCTTTTCATCCTTGTGGGCATTTTCTCAACATAGGTGTCAAAGAAATCAGGATCATCGATCACAGGTTGCACATTTTAATCGAACATCTCTGGGTATTCCTTCTCCTTCTCTTTGTCATATGCCTTAAGACAATCAGTCGGTGTCATTATTTCAGGTCTTTGGGTTCTCTCTCATTTACCATTGAAAGAATATTTTGCTCTTCTATATGAGTGTTTTTCTGGGAGGAATACCCTAGAGAATTCATATGCTGACTTTCGTAGGTATTTGGACCACCTAGCCTTCATAGAAGGTCCACAACATTTACATCCATAATAACCTTTTGTTGCAAGACCTGCGATGTTATATTAAAGAGAGCACGTTAGTGTTGAGGATGAAGATAGTCACACCGAATTAAATATGTCAAAAATTATTGCTTTGAATATAAAAACAAATAAAACCACATATTTACTTGAACAAACTCCTAACCCAGGATAATCATGTGTGGTGTACGCACATATTTCATACAGTGTAAAACTCCTCTATGATGGGATGGGTCTCGACACGCTATATACTTGTATCCATTCCCATAATTCCAATTCATATATCAATGGTTGTAGTTAAACATCCATATTCTTTGGCACTTGTCTTTTACCAGGGCCTAAAAGAGCCAACATAAGATGTTCATTCTTTATAGAAAACCATGGGGGGATATTGTTATTGATCACTACTACAGGCCAAACAGTATAGATGTTGTTTGGTTGGGAATATGGGTTGACGCCATCAATGGCTATGCTCAATCAGAGGCTACATACTTCATCCTTGAATTATTGATCCATGTATCCTATATATGCTTCATGGCTTATCTGTTGGGATTCACATAATTCATTCCTCACTCCAGTTCAATGCATGCCATCCCTGTAGCATAGCTAATTATTTGCAACGAATGAGCCTTTGAATCCTTGGGATTATAGGCATGTGCCTCAATATCTTATGAGCAGGACCATGTGTTTTATCCTTGTTATTTGATTCTTTGTATCTGTCATGCCCAAATTCTGGACATATCGCTTTGTTTGCATATTCGCCTCTATATATAATATAATCATTAGGGCATGCATGATAGGATATGTACTCTATGCCCAACATTTTCAACATTTGTTTTGCCTCTGCGCAACTGCTGGGAAAGACATTATCATTTGAAAGTACCTTATCTTTGAATAACCTGCAATTAGTGGGAAATACAAATGTAGAATGTCATTTAATGTTCATAAAATCGACCATTTTCAATGATGATTGTGTCACAAGATTACTCAAAATATAATGTAGTTGATAGTCAGTTACCTCAACATTGCCAAGAAACATGTGTCTGACATGCTATACTTTAATTCCAAGTTGTATAGTAACATTGTTGTCCCCAACTGTGTAGACTTTGACCGACCAGATCCAAATAGAGGTGTGGTGGAAGTCAATTTAAGGATTTCGAAGAAGGCTTCAGTAATATGACTGTCATCCCCTAGATCATTGTCCTAGAATGTATGGAACAACATTGCATCCATGGAACTCCTTTGTCATAATAACTCGTCCATACCAACCTCTACTTCATTGCCTCCATTTATAACATGTAAAGAACTACTATCACTATACGCATTCCTGATTGGTGAGGATGGACGCGGTGGAAATTGAATAGGTGGTTGATTCAACCATGCTTGGTATGCTTCCTCTCTAAGTTCTATTATTTTTTCAGCCTTATCTCGATTTGACATTGTACTGGGGTGCAATGGAAGATGGCAGGAAGGTCACTCATCATCAGAATCCCGATTTCAAAAATATTGAACATTACATCAATGATGTTAGTAAGCACAATGCAATTGGTTTGATCTCACATCATAGAAAAGAATTATTATAGAAGCACGAGAATAACTTCTAGTAGAAAATGTTAAGCTGCAAACAATTTATAAAGAAGATATTAAGATTGAGCGATAAATTAACATCAATCCCACATTAAATATGAAAATTTAAAATTGAGAAACACATTTTCAAATTGAATTTATAAATTAAATTAACAATTTATAAAACATAATTTCAAACTGAGCAATACATTAATATGAATCCACTGAAAATTAACAAATACAATTATTCAATGTTTTTTGTCTTACGCCTCAAGGGAACGTCTAAAGGTAATCCCAATGCAAGGGGTCTCTGACGAGCGGTTGGTGGTCTACGGAAGTTGTAGTTTATTAACAACTCGTCACCAGGAGACAAACTACGTATTGCATGTATAACAACAAATCTATACGCTTTCCTTTTCATAAAAAAATCCTAGTTATTTAAGTGTTCCTCAAATGAACAATTTGGAGAAAATAAAGATTACCTAGAACTATTTATGAAACCTGCAATGTTCTCATGAGTGCGTGGACGACCATATATATACAATAGGTTCTTCTTGTTAAAGTTTCTAGAAACATAACTATTCATGCACATATTATACATGGAAATGTTGTTCTTGTATTTAACAATAATATTCAAGTAATCAAACTGACAATAAATAGGACCACAAAATGGAATAAGTGCTACTGACTGTTTGGGAGGAACAAGTACATGTGAAAGGATAAGCAACCCAAGATTTGCAGCATCTATGCTATACTTGGTAATCATAAAACGATTACCAAAAAAGGATAATTCGGTTCCAACATCAGGCACAGGTAGAGAGGACCCATATACAACACGGTTGTAAGAATTTTGATATTTAATTTGCAAATTCATAGGAAGGGATAAATAATCACTACCCTCCAACAATTGGATGGACCTCGGTGTGTACTTGGACAGTTTTTCTCTCAACTAATGCAAATTTTGGATCTTCTAGTAGAGATGGGTTGGGTGGCATTCATATCATACTTTGGATCACTAGAAATTTCAGATGACCAAACATAAGTCGAGGGGTTTGTCAATTTAGGATGAGACATAGTTGTATTGGCTTCCAAATTTTTCAAAAATAAGCATAGGTAAGTGTTTCTGTGTGTCTTTTCTATATCACCTATTGGATTTTTTACTGCAGTAGGGGGTATCAGACCAGTGACATTATGTAATCTATCATTGTTGTAATGGGTGAGTGTGACACGCCAAGGGTTCTCCTTCAACCCTTGACATTTTCAACAACCACAAACTATTGGGGTGTCATAAAAGAGTTCCAACTCACGATGAATTACCGTTGATGAACCAAGATGGAGGCTTGAATATGGCATGTTACAATTGGTAGGGTAAAGCGGCTTCCCATTTTCATCCACGAACTGCTTGCGGTATCTTGCTCCTGATAAGAGCTTACGATGTTTTGAAACTGGTGTAATGTCTTGTACATCCAAACTCGAACCCGAATCATGATCCTGCAATATAGAATAAATCGATATTCAGATCCACATGGATAAGTAACATAAATTCAAATAAGTAGTCAGAAAATAAATAAAACCTGAACTTACCGGGGATGAAATGCAAGAACTCGTCGAACTTTGAACAAGTTGACATGAGCTAGAATCTCAAGAATTGGCCATTTGATACTACAAAATTTTGTTCATGCATTTGAGCCAAATCAACAATCAACAATCAACATCTATATACTATGAAATATTGTAATTAGTGTGGTTAAATAGTAAAAGGAAATTTGATATGAATATATAATTTTAAGTGGACACATAAAAACAAATAATTTACAAAATGAACCAGTGCATTTATTCATAAATAAATGCATTAGTGCGGTAGCATAAACCAAACGCACTAGTGCATAACCAATGTAAATGCACTGTTAAAGAATATCCGCAAAAGCCCCCGCGATGGAAAATATCTGCTGCATTTGGTAGCGGATATTTCTACATGCATTTTCACAAAATAATTCATTCGGTGCGGCCTAACATTACATGCATTGTCGTACGGCTTTTTAAATTATTTGAAAGATGATGCATTTTATGTATGTACACACCGATGTGACTTGACAACGGGTGCACCGGAAATGTCGAAAATAAAAATTTAAAAAAATTGCACAAACCTTTTTTTTCACTAAATTAAAAAAAAGTGGCAATTTTAAGTTCGAAAAGTAAATCTAAATAGTCTTTAAAAACCAAAAACCTAAACATTAATTCATTGTTTTGCCGAAATTTTTAAGGGAGAGTTCTAGAAGAGAGACTTACGTGGAAGGAGTTTGGAGCAACCGAAAGAAGTTATGAGGGTCGAAATTTGTTAGGTATGGTGAATCAAACCAAACCCTGCATGATAGAAATTTCAAGCATGTAAGTATTACTATAGATCTTATAACCTTATTTAGAGTTTAACTAGATTTAGAAAAAAAAAAAAAAAAAAAACTTCATACTTACCTTCAATGTTGCAACCATTATTTTCTCGCTGCTTCTTTTCGTTTTATGTGGCTGCAAAATTCATCATTAGGGTTTAAATCCCTCTATTGATATACAAAATTACGATTTCAAATTTTAGGGATTTTGTATTTATTGAGCTTGTGATTATATATAGAAAGCGTAGGGTGATATGTGTCCACTTTCTTAGTCTAATCCGTAACCATGTCGGCCCTGTCAAATTTTGTGTTTTTTTTAATTAAAAAAGGCATGAGTCAAAATGGTGTATTTTTATTATGGGAATGCACTGGTGCATCCATCAACATAATGCAATGGGTGTGACCCGCGCCGCATCATTTTTAATTATTTTATAAAAATGCAACAGTCATTTTTCGTGTCTCGGTTCTCTGTTCCCGATGCATCTCATTACCTATAACACACTAGATTTACTATAACGCGTCATTTTTTTATTATTTTTCAAAAATGAAAAAGTCAATTTCTGTATCTCGATTCTTTGTTACCAGTGCGATTATTAGATTTAACGCATCAGTGCGGTGTTGTAACTAATGCACTGGGACGTGTCATGTATACAAGCACACTGACATCAGATTTGTTCTTTTTAATATTTTTTCATCATATTTTGAAGGTCTATAATTTGTTTGTATAATATATTGATAGCTTATGTATTTAATGGTACAGGTTGTTTATTGATAGAAAATGCATGATATGAGTTCAATGAACAACAACTTTAATCAACATGATGGGAGCACATTGAGAATTACGAAGAAGGCAAGTGCTTTTAATTATTTTTTGTATTTAAATTAATTTGTTTGAATTATTTGTAAAGTTAACTAATATGTATTGGTTAATGTATTACATGCAGAGCCAAAAAATGAGGAAGCTCAATAAGATCCTTACCAAACTAGGTCCAGAAGAGCGTAAAACGTTGATGGAAAAGTTGCAGAAGGATGAATCAGGTGAATAAAAAATAAGTCAATATGAATTATTTATTGAAATTTGAGTAATAATATACTTAATTTAGAAGATTCACTAATATGTTTCAAATAACATTATTCACATATGATGAATGTTATGCAGGGACTGATGGCAACAGAAGTCAATGTCATCATAAGAAGAAAAAAAATTATGGAAGATCCAAATGATGATCAATTGGTCCTTAGCTCATCTGGAGTGGTGCTGGAAGTTAATAAAAGGGGAAAAGAATTTTATAATACTATGATATATTTAGTAGAAAGAACGTACATACGTTACTTTCACTTACAATACAGAAACTAATCAAATGATTCAAAGATTCGGGTCATATGTAAACTACAAGAGGCGTTCCCAGAGCAATGGTCAATGAGACTTGTTAGGCTTGCAATAGAAAAAACATGCAACAACAAAAACAAATCATTCAAAAGGTAATATTCCTAAACACATCGATGTAGAATATGTATCTAAAACTAATTCAAAGCGTCATTCATTCAATAATTTTAATTTTTTCATATTTATTTTTCATATCAACATAGAAATAGTTTAATGTCATTTTGCATTTTCAGGGAGATTATGAGAATCCCAAAGGATGAACGAGGTGATATGAGAAATGTGCCAGTAGGGATGTACAAGAAAGTGTACAAGGAGATGGTCAAGGAAATGGACATAATTGCATCGCAGGAAGAGCCATCTCAACAACAACGTGCTTCAAATGTATGAAATCATTGGTTTTTAGGTTTATGTTATACATTTAATTAATTAATTCAACATTAAATATTAATTTTCAATTGTTTTGTTGCAGAAAAGAAAAGAAAATGGAACCCAGTCAGCACAAAAGATAGGATGACAAGGAAAAAAGGGGTTGAAAGCAATGTTTGTGAGTATTTTTTATTTCGTTGTAAGAAATAAAGATTTTTTAGTGGTTGTGATTGGTATATTTAATTTTTTTTAATTTGTTTTCACTGGCAATCCTTGCGTGCCTTCAAACATGTGTTAACATACAAAGAGGATCCATCAGAAGAATTGCTTGACATTGGCTTAAGCAAGGGTTGTGAGTATATGTTGGCGTATCAAAAATTAATTGTGGATTTTGTAAGTCTCTATGTTGTTTTACTTCTCTCACTTTATAACTAATAAAACAAAACAAAAAATTATATTAAATCTATGATTTGTGACAAGGCATAACACTTGCAAGAAACAAAGTATGGAGTGGATCCAACATAAGCCTTGTTGATAGAGGGCATTAGATTTGGTTTTGAGAGAATGTATATCATTCATGAGTCGATTATTTATATGGTATGTCACTTTTCAATTTACATTAATGTATACTATCTATTTATTTTTCATTATTCCCGTTGGTAATGTAGATACACTCAGTATACTTTATTTTTATGTTTGCAGATGGAAGCTGAAGGAGAGGAAAACAATCGATCCAATCAAACCAAATAACCCAATTGATGCAAATGGCTCGAGCACCGATAACAGTTCCAGCGAAGAATGATGCTTCGTATTTAATTTTGATGTTAATGCAAGTTGTTGTAGCTTGTATATTTTGAAATAATTGTCTATGAAAATCAAACATTTTGTATAATAATGTACTGGACATAGTGTATGAATTCAAAGATGAGTTACCAATAAGTGTAACAATAATTACATGCATGTTGACATTTTGATTATTGTTGTTTATATGTTGTCATATTTTGTATGACAAAGGAACTCTTTTTTATATATAATAAAATAAACTTGTTTATTCTATTGCATTCTTCAATATTAGTGTCAAATGTTACATGTGAAATGATACATTGGTAAAAAAAAATCCAAGAAAAAAATGTGTATTTTCATTCAAGATGGAGCAAACATAAATTATTCAGTGCCATATAGCAGTCATAAATGGTACATTGGTAATTAAATGTATGGATGATTAAATATTACAATAGATTCTTGCATCTATGATATAAAAAATTAATCCAAACAAACAATTTCAATCATTAAAATTGAAATGAATTTTACTATAAACAAATATTTCAATTTAAGATGAATAATGGAATTAAAAAAATAAAAAATATAATATACATATTTGAATGAAATACTAGTAGCCATTCTTCAAAGAATCGTATTCGGTACGTATAAACTAAACTTGTGCACCGGTGCATTTATAACATTGACCACCAGTGTGTTTAATTTTATGAATCGCACCAGTGCATGTAGATCGCTTATGCGCACCGAGAACGATCAAAGTTTATGCCCACCAGTTTTTAGTTTTTAATCCTGGCGGTGTGGTTCATGTGTTAAAATGCATAGGGACATATTGATATTTTGTAAGCACCGGTGCGTTCTACTATTAAATGCACTGGTGCAACTGGATAAATGTAGTGCATTGTTAAATTTAAATATAATGGGAAAATGCACATTGTTTATGATATAAAATATCACACCAATGCGTTTATGTTGTACAAACGCACATGTGTGTATATACTATACTCAAGCAATGGTGCGGCGTTTAAATTTGATTCTTTCTGGTGCTTGTTCTGGTTGAGTGCACCGGTGCGTCTTTTATAATCATACAGCACTGGTGCATCTTATTAATAAACGCACTGATGCGCTTAATTTTTGTTGTGTGCACCGATAAACTAACCTCTGCTAAAACCTCCAGCCACAGAGAATTTTTTAGTTATAAACTGTATCTGTTATGACCTCCATAAAAAAATCTACTACCATTGGCGGAGGTCATAACAGAGGTTTTTTTGACATTTTTTTCCAATCTTGTAACACTAAAAACATCCGCTATGACCTTCGTGTTAGAAAAACAGGATCTCAGAGCAATAACAATAAACAGAAATGCAAATATAATCACACATACACATTACAAGAGAGACACAGATATATCGTGGTTCACCCAACTTGGGCTACGTCCACACTGAAGTTTCCAGTCCTTATTATTATTCCGTCCAACAAAGTGAAGGGATACAACCTGCAGCACAGCCACTGCACTTCCTCTTCACTATTTCACAGTCTCTCTTCTTGATCTCAGAGATCTTTACAATGCATAATACCTAATACATCAACCCTAGCCGTATTACAATGTCTTTCTTTTATAAGGGAGATACAATGGGAAAATACCACGAGATACCCAAAACCATGGGGATCGTGCCGGGATCATAACCAAACCTGGGGTACAGACACAGCTGAATAATAATATCTCTGAATCTGAAGATCAAGCTCCACAACCAACACTTCGCTACAGGGCCTTTTCCTTGTAGTGTTAATTTCTCATAAATAAATATAACTCACCTTATCATTCCATTTTACATTCATTATTTTTAATTTTTTCTATTTAAATAATTTCATCTCATTATTTTTATTCCCTGCCTTGTAGGTAATTATGGAATCAATCGGTTTTTGGCATTCAAGTCACATGAAACCTAGTTTTTTATCTTAATTTTTTACCCCTACATCAATCAAATTTCCTATGTTTTTGGCCTCCACACTCTTATTGTGCGATGACCTTTTCATTTTGTCTAGGATTTGACACCCTAAGAAACCTGCACTGACTACTGACAATTACTGGCCCTGACGACTTGATCGTCCTGATACTGATGGAAATCATCGCTAGACGGCCTGTGTGGCTTACCTGCTCACCCTAGCACTAATGGTAATCAACGAAAGGAACATGAAACCCTCCACATGGCTTGTTCCTCCATCAAGTTGCAGTCCAAGTGCATGCGGTTGACAAGGATTTGGATGTACTCCAGTTGTAGTATCATTGATCCAACAAAGGCATGCTCAGCTATATAATGCATTTTTCCAAGGAAGTTTCGCTTTATTTAATTCATATGGGTGGGGAAGGCCGTGGCAGTTCTACTTTATTGAACTCGGGGGTGACCCCTTCCATGATTCACAATTATGTTTTGTTGTCTTCATCTGCTGGATCGAACGGTGCTTCACATGTTGTCAATGTTAATCCATGCTTTTGTTCTACTTGTCCGCATTCATTTCCCTACCACAACCTGTATTGTGGTCCACTCCAACGTTGCAAGGCGGTTTGGATGGTGCTCCACTCAAACATTGCAAGGCGGCCAGGATGAGATATCCAAGCTTTATTCAGATAACCAACTATCCAAGTTATACTCTCTAGAGGCCCATAGAGTTGTTGCTTTACTGGTTTGGTTTTAATGCCATGAGTCACATATTTCGACTGAAGCTGAGCAATGATGGAGAATTATTTATTGTAGGTTTTCCTCTATGGTTTTCCCTTCCACTATGAGACCTATATATATTAAAATTTGTTGGTGATATTTTGAGAGGATCTCCATCCAAAGGTATAACAAATAATCTACAAACAAATTAATTCTAGATACCTCATGACTAAGAAATCATACCATTTAGGAGAAGACGAAACCATTTTGCATTGCCTCTCTCTTCCAAGGTAAGGCAAGCAATGGATTCAACGATCTAGAGGATTTTATCAAAGGGAGGAAGCCTCATCCCATATGGATCGTAGTGAGATGGATATTTTAGTTTTGGGGGTTTCTCTTCCAGAGAAAATAGCATGGAGTATTGATTTGGGCTTCGGATGTAATGCACATAGGCAATATCTGATATTTATCAATGGCTTCATGTCTGGAAGTGAGAGTGGGATAGTTTTTATGGGATAGAGAAAACCCTAATCATTACCAGAATGGTTTTCATTGCTAATCCATGCTTTTGTTCTGCTCGTCCTCCTTCCTTTCCTTGCCACGACCTAGACTATGGTCCACTCCAACATTGCAAGGTGGTCTGGATGGTTCTTCACTCCAACATTGCAAGGCGGCAGGTTGTGAACGTCAGGATAGAGCAACATCTCCTCTCTCTCGAACAATCGTGTAGGCGAGGAGGAGAGTTTATTATGCTGTAAAATGTTTACATTTATCTGCAATGCAACTGTTCAAAGGTGGTTGTTAATATATATGTGTTAATCTTTGCAAAGGTGGTTGTTAATCTATATTTGTTAATCTTTGCAAAGGTGGTTGTTAATTTGTATGTGTTAATCTTCTCTTTGGGCTAGTTTTGAAACAAAGAAAAAGTTTTTAATGGGAAAGTTAGTCATTGTAATACTATGACTTTGTATAAAAATGTTTGTCATATTTGATGATAAATTTTAAAAGAAATGGAATTAGAATCATCTTATTAAATTACTAAATCATAACTTAATCATAAGGTCCACCAACATAAATAATGATTTGCCATTTTCTAAAAAAAAATAACTGATTTTCCATCTCCAAGAAATACATATCAAAAGATAGAAAATATGTAATTTCGTTCTACTGGATGTGAACATGAAAGACTCCTTCAAGATACCAGCGTCTCCATGTTTCAACAAAGCGCAAGGAAAAATGTGGCATTCTAAAAGCTACTTGAGAGTTAATCACAATTTAAGGGTCCAAAGCTATTAATTATTATTTAAAAAGAAGAAATACTATAGTTATTATATTCGATTAAAAAATTTGCATAAAATTATGATTTAATACAGGCAGTTCATTCATCTTGCGTTCATCAAATTTCTCCATCAAACTAGACTTCTCTTAAGCAATGTTATGAAGTATTTGACTGGGAAAAATATTCTAAATTTTGCCACAATTTCATATGAGATTTTTTTATCAAAGTATCTCAAGACTTCCACTTGGCTAATGGTGCATGTATTGTTTCAATTTTATAAAGTAGTTCCATCAAATCGGGAGCAATGTTGAGGGTAAGGAATGAGGCATGAGCATTTTGTTGTATGAAGGTTTGTTGCTTCATCCTTTACAAAACAAATTTGGTTTTCATTGCATTGTATGTCCTTTACATCAATCTATTAACCTTGCAAGTTCCAACAAGAGAGAAAGAGAACCGCTAAATTGCAATCATTTCAATGATATGGATTGATTTAGCATAATTACAAGTATTTATAAAGAAAATCAGCATGCATTGGAAAAAGAGTAGCAAGGACTAAAATAATACCTGTGTAGCATGGGATAGTTATTAAACCATATATATTGCTTATGTTATTTCTGAGGGTAGTTGAACACCATCGTTTGCTTCATGGGAAGACTGAGTATCGTGAGAAATAGTTAAAGGTCATGGTGGTTGAAAATCTATAAACATCAAGATAAGCATGTCATAGGCATAGGATTTTCGTCCCCATACATGTGAGGATTTTGACTACCATTGTAGCATATATGAATAATGTCATTCATATAGCTCGCTTGGGTTTGAGTTAATCTCTTCCCACAATGTAAAATATTATCCGATGATATGTAAATATATATATTCTCTATTCACCTCATTCAACACTTGACTATGCTCTATGTTTCGAATTCACAACTTATACTACGTGTATAAGTTAGCATCTAAGTTAGATCAAGATTCAATTCATCTCCAAGAGTGGAGTTGGGAGATGCAAAGGAGGATATTGGAAACCAAATTTGATCTCCAAGCAACTATGGACTGCCTCAAAGCTAAATGATGAGTTTACGATATTGGTCTACTTTCCATCCAGGTCGCTTTTAACCTAAAGACAAGGAATATGCAACTTTGCTACTAAACCTTGTTTAATAATCCAATCAATGTGCTTACATTATTAATTCCAATTAAAACACATGGCTCATCATTTCCTGAGTGAGTTTCATTACTAATTTCATGTAACTATTTTTTTAATAATTCAATCAATGTGTTTACACTATTAATTCTAATGAAAACACACATTGCTCATTCATTTAATGAGTGAAATTCAAAGCATTTTCAGTTAATATTTTATATTTAAATAATGCTGTTGACTTATTTAAAATAAAAATGTCATACTTTCTTCTTGGCAATTTCAGGATGGAAGGGAACTTACATCTTTTGAATTAATAAACTATGACCAAGTGATGAGTTAAATTTAACATGCAAAAATATATGTGGCTATAGAAAAATAAATAAACATGACTGCATGCTCACACACATGCATGTGCACACACAGAGACCATAGGAAAACCTTCTTTACAAAATCATTGTAGCATTTAACATTTTTCTAAAGAAGGAAGCAAAGGTTTCACTCACAGGAATTAAGAGGGTTAGCATTTTTCATAATATTACATCCTTTAAATGATGACACACAGGACTCTCCATTTTCCATACGTAAAGAAGAACAGAAAATATAGTAATCTATGCTCACCACTAAACTAGAAACTAGCCAAACTCTCCCCACACCCTCAATAAATAGTAATAGTGACACCTTAAAATATCCATTTTCCATACGTAAACAAGAGTATAAAATAATTATATGATAGTAAAAGTGGTAGAAACTCTATGCTCACCATGTAAATTACAAGCCACCGAAACTATCACCACCCCATCAATCAACAATAACATTGACGGAGGATTGGCTTCAAAGGGCTCTGAAAAAACCTTAGTTGTTTCAAGACTCAACAAACCCTAGTCCATCCTTCGGCACAATGGCTTAGCATTCGGGGGGGAGAGAATCTCCCTCCCACCGTAGTATCATTCTGCAACGGCATTCAATGACACGTCGACTTCTAGGATCTGTTTCAACGAAACCTTGAGATGGTGGGTGACCCATGACCTGTACCACTCACAAAGTCATGGCGACCCACCCAAAGAAAATTGCAGACATAAAAAATCAGCAACACTCAGTCCACTTACCTGAAGTCTCCTCTGATAAGTCCATGGAAGGAGGGGAATAAACCTCAAAAATAGTTCAAGAGAATCAGCTTCCACAAGATGATTAAACTCTAAACATAGATGCGCGGGAGATGGGATCTAAGCCAAGGCATAGTGGTTTTCTTCCAAATATAGACAACATACCCATTTTTTAGGTAACATCAAACAAGATTAGAGAATACAAACAATACACGAGGGATCATGCCCTAATCTACGAATTTATGGTGTTCTTGCCCAATGAAAGGGCACTCCAAGGCTAGATAGACCACAAATGGAAACCAAAAGGAAACAAAGGTATGAAACTGTGCTCAAAGGGATTTTTCACAGCAATATTTTACAATGCAGATGATCGGGAAAGAATAATAGAGCAGGGCCCCTTACAATGCAGATGATCGGGAAAGAATAATAGAGCAGGGCCCCTACTTATTTAACAACTCTAGACTATTCATGAGGCACTGGAAGGAAAAATACAGCCCCGAGAAGGAAGACGTCACGGAAGTTCCGGTTTGGGTGAGATTGTATTCCCTTCCCTAGGAGTACTAGGATGAAGAAACCCTAATTGGGATCGAAAATACCTTAGTAAAATTTATCAAAAGCTTGGAGATAACAAAGAGAGGCCAATATAATTCTTATGCTTGAATTTGTGTCAACATGAATGTTTTGAAAACCCTCCCTGAGGAAATATGTCTAAGTTTACAGGACGAAGAATGGGTGCATCCCCTGGACTATGATAATATCCCCTTTAGATGTCAACACTACCATGAATATGGACATCTATTCTGATATTTCCCTCAAGCTCCAACACCCCCAACTTAGCAATCCCATCCACAACAATCCCAGGGCGGATTCATTATAGTTATCATAAATTCAAAAGGAAACATCAAGATCCAAACAGATAGCACAAGCCACAAAGTAAATAATTCAAACAAATTTGTTGCACTTGAGGATATGGAAACAGATCAAGCGGACATCCAGAAACCTAAACTACCTTTGGAAAATCCAGAAATAGAGGGTGAGGACCCAGATCAAGCAAAAAGAAGAAATTTGGACCCAACAGAGGATTGAACCATGGAATATAGTGAAGATCTAGGCAACAAATAAGATGAAGGGGAACTAGATATCATCGATTATGAGATGCAAAAAATAGTAGATTTGTGCAAATTCAGGAACCTAAAGGAGATACCCCCACTGCACATACAAATCATAAGGAATTCTATGCACGAGGATACTCACAAATCTCTTCAACGCTTAAAATCATCTAGTAGTAAAAGCAATCAGTTGGGAATACAATCATCCCATTGTCGTCAAAACCCCAAGGAAGGAAAGAAAGAGTCAAAGTGTGGGTGGAAAACAAACCACCGACATCTAGCAGAATTGGGAGAAAGTATGATAACATCTGGTAATCACAGATCCATATCCAACTGGTTATAGTCTCTCTCTCTCCATATCAATAGGTTTTCCTTATGAAGATAATGTCTTGGAATATTAAAGGTTTAGGAGGAAAGCATAAAAAGAGAACCCTCCAATATAATATCCACCAGGAAATGCCAACAGTTGTTTTTATTCAAGAAACCAAATGTTCCTCAAAAACCTTATCAGTCATCTCCATTTTTTGTTGGAGAGGTTGGAATACAATGGCCCTCGACGCAACAGGCTCAACCAGGGGTATATCCATTCTTTGGGACCCATCTTTGATTCACCTTTCTGATTTTTTCTCAACCCCCCATTCCATATCTTCCTCTTTTTTACTTCTAAATTTGGATCTTTCTAGATTTGTCACCAATGTCTATGGCTCATCTATCCCAGCATCCGAATCAAGATTTATGTCTTCCCTCTCCTCTCTAAAGAACAATATCATTCATGACTCCACTTAGATAATGGGGGGATATTTCAACATGATCACCAACCCCTTATAAAAGAAAGGAGGCATAACTAATCGATGCATGGAAAGAAGAGGTTTTGGGACACTCATCATCTCCCTACATCTAGTTGACATACAATCCAAGAATGGGGCTCACACCTAGAACAACAACCATGGAGGAATTCACCAGGTGGCATCCATGCTTGATAGGTTCCTTCTATCAACCAGTGTTTTAAGATCTGTATCTATTATGGATCCATTCATTCTCCCAGGAGCAGTATCGTATCATTGGACAATTAGCCTTGAAGTGGATGAATTTGTTAGCTCAAAAAATCATCCATTTGGGTTTGAAAAAATTAGCTGGACCACCCGAACTTTCTAGAATCGCTCTCTCTATGGTGGGAGGAATCTCCCAGCACGTATGGATCCAATATGTACAACTTTCAATAGAAGCTAAAATGGGTTAAAGGAAAACAAAAAAACTAGAACAAAGAAGTCTTTGGTAATATTTTTTAGGCTACAAAGAAACTGGAAGCAGAACTGGTTGAGTTTCAACAAGAAGCCATAACACAAGGATACTCTTAGGAGTTGTTGAAGAAGGAGAAAGATCTCCAGAAAGCCATCAATCAAATATTGGATCAAGAAGAGGCTCTTTGGAGGTAGAAATTTAGGATCAAATGGATAAAAGAGGGACAAAGGAATTCCAATTTATTTCACAACTCAATGATACAGTGCAAAGCCCATAACAGAATCACTCAGCTTCGCTCAGATCAAGGGATGATGATAACAAAGCAAGACGACATTGTGAGGGAACTGGTGAATTACACAATCTCTTCAAGGAAGAATATATAGACAAGGAAGATGTACTGGATTCCATCCTTCAAAATATACTTGCTCTAGTCACAGTAGAACAAAATGAAAGTCTTATGGCCCATCTCTCTTGAGGAGGTCATTGTTGTTGTGCAAGATATGCCCGTGGGTAAGGCACCAGGTCTTGGCAGCTTCACAATATACTTCTATCACAATTGTTGGGAGACTGTGTTTGTCACGTCCCATCCCGTCGATCCAACGCAAGGAAGGGATCATGACACTAAGATATAGGCTTTTACAAAACTTAGCCCCATTCATCATAAATAAAACAAATGGCATTACAATAAAATGCATATATGTGCAGATGCAAATCAAAGCAAATATGCACAACGGAATAGAACATCATCCACACACCTTCCACATGCATCCATCATATCAAGAACAACCATCCATTAATTAAAACAGTGCATAAGTAAAACACAATAAAATAAAATACTCATATTGATGTAATGTTGTCCCCAGCAACTAGATATGTCGTTGCAACGTTCCACCCAACCATAGGTCTCTGCCCAGCCTATATTCTTTCAGCACTCGAAGACCACCCCCGAAATGGGCATGATATCTATAAGGAAAATGGAAATCTCAAGCTCAGCATAGCCAAAGCAATGGATACCCACCTCAACCCCAACATTCTCGTACACATAACAAACTCAAAAACTAGGCATGGATACACATTTTCAACAATGGATTTACAAATTAAGGTCCATGGGTTTTCCCCAAATCGTGGCACACCCAAAAACAGATTGTGGGGAGAGGGAATCAACCCCAGGGAAGAAAATCGATTTCTCCCACAGATGTATGAGCATTCAGTGGGCCAAAATGGCCTCTATAAAACCCCCAAATCGATTTGTTATCTTCCCCACTGTTAACCAAAATAAAAACGCCCTTCCCAACTAGAAAAATGAAGGAAAACACAGAAAAACCATGGAGTAAAATGCCCAAGAAGCTCCCAACTCATGAGAGAGAAAAACTGATGGGTGAAGAATAGCTTGGGGAGAAATTTTGTGGTTCCTTTCTTGACCAAGAAGCCAAACACAAATTTCTATGGAGGGTAGCTTTCCCATACCCGAATTTGGATAGCCATACCTCTCCATTCCCAAGGCATTAACTACCTCAACCAACTCTTGGGAGAAATGAATGATTGGGCACAAAATTCAACATGGGTAGTTGAGGGTTGATGGGTTCTCTCATTGACATGTTGCTTGACTTGATTGGCTCAATGGTTTGAATATTTCCCTCCCAATTCCTTGTAAACATCATGCCCCCATCTCTTGCTGCATTACATAGCTAGTTGTGGTCATTTCTATTAAAATGCATATTTACAATTTCCATGGCTCACTAGCACATGAGTAACATAATACCAAATACTTGCCTCTTCAAGATCGAGCATTCACTAGCAGGGACTTGGCCTTGAGCTCCACGCTAGGAATCATACATAATATGCATACAATATTTACATTATAGCCCAAAAGGTCAAAATGTGGGTATTACAATTCCCTCCCCCTTAGAATAACACCGTCCTCGATGTTCCAATATTTAGGAATACATACATGCTTTATACATGTCCAAAATTCACAAAATGTGGCAGGTATGTCCTGCATTTCACCTTTTACTTGGGTTTTTAGGACCAAGTCCTTTGTACTTCAAAAACTGCTCCTGCTTGCTTGGACCTCCTAGCTCTCCATGAGGGCTTTGTTCCAAAACAATCCCTTCCTTTTCTTTACCTTCCAGCTGATCCACAAGTCTGGAAACTTTATGGATATTATATCTCTTGTTGTCCTTTGTTGGGCAGTTATGGAGGAAATGATTCCCTCCACATTCCCAACATTCCAGTGGTTCCTTTTTCTTTTCCTGCTCAACTTCCATGGAGTCTTCCAGCCTTGAGCATTTCTTATAGGGTCGATTGGATGAATGCCTCTTCATGGATCCACTATCCTTTCCCTTACTGATTTCCCCCGGAATTCTTTTTACCTCCCTTTGCATACGAATAGAGTCCCGCAAAGCCCGACGGTTCATCTCATTCTGTTGCTTTTGTAGCTTGAGCATCTCTCCAAGATTTTCTTGGGTCTGGGAAATTGTTTGAAGAATCTCTTTAGCCAACTCCAACCACTTTTGGTCTGCTGCCATGGTTAATGTGCACAGCTGACCACACTTTGCTTACTAGCAACACTTGCTTGTATCAGCTGCAACCAATTGCTTCAATTTTCACCTATGAAATTCATCATTACAAATCTTGTTAGGCCAAGCATAACATAAACATTGAAATCAGTCAATTGTTTTCCCAATTGACATGGAGAGTCCATGCTTTATTCATGAGACTTCCACACTTTTCATGCTTTCCCAGCATACACATGAACTCATTCATGTTCATCATTTCTTAGGGAATTAACTGTTTCACCATTCACAATTTATTTCAAGCAATAAACACAATCAACTTCCAGTCACAACATGCATTCAACAATTTTTTGTTTCTAAGATGCATCAATCAAAAGGAAAGAGAAGAGTAAGAGTTTCCCCCTCTTAGTCTTGTTCTAATACGGAGCCACACCATCACTGTGGTTCTATGCTCCTTATCCTCTTTCACTTCAATGTGAATGCTCGGCTTTCCCTTTCTTATTTTGGCTATGAAACTTAGTGTCTAAGGTATGTCCAAGGATTTCTCCATCAGGGAATCCCCTCCCCATGGTTCTTCCACAACACCTTTGGCTTCTAGGACTAACACATGACTACTAGCACCATTCTCATCATTGCTACTCATACTAAGCTTTATAGGACAATCATATGTCCAAATGCATCCTTAGGATTTCTTCAAGGCTTATTGCTTTCCTGCAATGACCAAAGTTTCCAACAAAGAAACAACAGTGTATCAGCTTGGTTGTCATAATACGTGTTCATGAAATTTTCATTATCTGAAAATGAATGAAATTAAATACTTATCTGTATTGGGAAGTTCCTCGCTACTCCATAGGTTTCCTTCTCTGCTTTACGAGCCTTGGATCACCTGTGGGGTGGATGCTTAGCCAGCACACATGCTGCTCCACAACATCAAGTAGTCAATGCCAAGCCAGTACACCGACTGGGTTTATCATGCATACAACAACCCTTCACCAATACCTCCACAACATGCAAATAATCAATGCCAAGCCAGTACACCAACTGGGTTTATCAGGCATACAACAACCCTTCACCAATACCTCCACAACATCCAAATAACCAATTCCAAGCCAGTATACCGACTGGGTTTATCAGGCATGCGACAACCCTTCACCAATACCTCCACAACATCCAAATAACCAATGCCAAGCCAGTACACTGACTGGGTTTATCAGGCATACAACAAACCTTCATGCACATAACAATTCTTCATCCACACAAGGATGGCACTCCTTCTCCTGTGCAAACCAGCGGTTCCCTTTAGGAACACTTTAGGTGACTTTCTTGACTGCATGCTAGCATGGCCCCACAATAACCACAAGGATGATACCCCTTTTCTACTACACAGCTCCTCGGGCCTATCCATCCCTTCTAGTGTCCTTTAGGGTGAGCGTAGAAAGGTTACCATTTCCCATACAGTCCTCTTGATTACCCTTTCTTCACCTTTCCTCTTAACGTGCAACACCAAATTGCATTTGTGTAAGTTGATAGCACAAGAAGGATAAGCAGGCTCAGCAGTATTGGTGCTCTAAAATTGTGACCACATTTCATAACATTCTTTATCAAGTATTGAAACACCAGGAATACGTCCATTCCCTTAGGGTGTAGTCAATATTGACAACCCTATCATAACCCAGCACCAGAAAGGTGTGCACTCCCTTTCGGATGTGAGCCATGTAGGCCCTAATCATACTCAAGCAGTTTGAAATAATAATGAAATAATAAAACATACTCTGCATATTAAATCTAATAACCAGACATGTCTTTTCTTAGCTAGGGTTACAGAACACTTATCCCTTTTCAGATGTATTCTTTCTTCATTTGTGAAGAATGGGGGCTCCCTTCTCTGAGTCAACAGCCCTTCGGCTTGCCACCCCAATCCGTTCACGTTCCATAACCCACACATTCCCTCTTGGATTAATTTTACTTTCTCACTCACATGGTTCACCAACATGCAGTTCAGCTGAGACATTATCAAAATTTACTATGGTGTCTCACCCGAAACCCATTTCCAAAGCATGGGGTCCTTCCCATGGAGTTTGGCTTCTGCAGGCCATCACACATGGTATTCCTGCAATGTGTCTTCCTAGAACACTTATCAAATGGCCAAACATACAACAACATTTAACAATAAAATTCAAATGGATTGTTCCATATCCAATCAATGGCATTAAGAATTAGATTCAATCATGAATTTGCAATTCCGTCCACTACATAAATTGATTTTCTTAATCATGAGGTTATCCTCATGTTGTTTGTCTCTTGTAAGTCGAACCCCTCTTCCCATTAGGGTTTTATTCTTACTATCATATCATGAATGTCCACTTACAACACATCCTCCTAACACAGTTCTATGCAAGCCAACAGTGATTAGCAATTATAAGCAAATTCTCAAATTTGAAATCTACAAGTCCAAAATTGATAGTCTGTTGTGCACATGCATTATTTTTACAACCATGAGATCCTTCTCATGAGGTTTTCCTCTTGCACATGATAGATTCAAATCTTCATCATGGACTTACCCACATTTCCATGCTCCAAAATAATCTACCTGAAATCTGAAACTTCAATCAGCAAAATGCTTTGTAAGTCTCTATGCATATAATATTTCATTGTTGCAATAGTCACTGAAGCATTTTCAGAATTATAACACTCCATAATTCAAACACTTCCAACTGTTAACATCTTAATAACACCAAAACTCATTTACTTCATGTGAATCATTATCATACTAGAGTTGCAAGGTACAGTCACATCATTTATGCAATTTAAATGAAAATTTTAGATACTCATTACTTCGTAGCCATATCATTTTATGCAACTATGTCCCTTTAACAGAGCACTCTTGGCAGCCCATCAACATGTCTTCCTTCTTTATGCAATCATTCTCTTACATTCACATCAGCTTATAAAATGATCTCAGGATTGACAATAGTTCACCATTTCATCTATTATCTAATTGCAATGAAACATACACCAAAATCATGCATTCACATAATGCATCTCAACATGTGCATGTATACCTATGCATGCACATTTACATCACTCACATAATCTTGTAATGTGAATTCACTCAATGTATAACCACAAGATTGTACAGAATATTTTAATGCACATCTCCTCAATGCAACCTTTCATTAATTCATGAATACTATGCATTTAAACATATTATGGCCTAATCATGATTACCACACATAGCATGCACTACCATGACAGGGCCATAAGTCCTCACTTGATTTGGTTATTGAACTCATAACCAACGTACAAAAATGGCATGATGCATTTACAATTCACAACAGCTAGATGGTATAAGGATCCTTCCCTTACTACCACATACCTTTCCGTACCTGATGGAATAATGTTTGCATACATGCATTCAACATCCCATACATACCAATTTATGATTATTAAATATGGCTCAAGGGATTCTTATCCAATCCCCTTTCAACATTCATGCAATTAAGCACCAATAACTATTACATGCATGGTTCTCATTATCGCTTGATGTTACTTGATCAGTTGGCCTCTTACCAGGGCTACACAGTCCTTTTTCCAACCTTGTGATCATGAATCATTACTCCAGCCTTCCCTCTCAAGGTTTGTTGGTCACATGTTGTCACTTCTTTGTATTTTCAGTCATGCTTCTATGGTTTGATGCCTACAACCATTATCAACAACATTAATTGCCATAAACCATAGGAAATACCATTAATGGGCTACTGCATGTGTAACTTCCCTACCATTACCCACATGCAACATCATGTTCATGCATAAGCAATTCTCATGCACTATGCAGTGACTCTTTAATCATGCCCATTAATTCATTATGCATTCAACCTACTACTCTCTTGCACTTCCCGCATCCTTATGCCATAATTTTCTATACATAAAACTGGAAAATATGATCATATAAGCAAGAGAAGGTTAAGGAATTCTCCCTTTCCAATCCCTCATCATAACAAGGAATTCCTCTTCCACATCATAGCTGATCAAATTTGATGGCCTTGCTCCAATTGCTTGCTCAGAATCCTCTTACGGAATACAATATCCATCTTTGATAATCAAGAGCTCCCATTGCTCTTCCATAATGCATATTACAACCAATTACTCTTAATAAGGCTTCCACAAATTCTCGATGCAATTCCTACTTCTCATTCCAAGCATAGACAATGCATTTAACACTTTCAACGACTGTCTCCAGGGGACGACGGGGATCAAGGGGGCTTGCCTCCTTGTGGCTTCCCTGTGCCACTGCAGGGTGGATGCCCTCGTTGTTTTTTTTTGTAAATCCTTCAATTTCGCGCAATCTGGCGCATAAGTCCCATGGCAATTTTTCCCTTTTTGGCGCCTGAAATTCATCTTGGAAAACTGTTCAAATTCCTTGTTTTGGTGGACTTATCGCTTTTCCTCCGAATGTTTCAGCATTTTAAAGCTTTCATCGTCGACCGATATCCTCGACCGTTTCATAGATTTAAAGCTTTCATCACCGACCGATCTCACGCCGACCTGCAACCACTGACCGTCGACCTGCAACCTACGAGTGTCGATCGATTCCTACGCCGAACTTCGACTGCCGACCACTTCCTATGCCAAACTCCAACCACCAACCTCTGACTGTGTCGCCGCGAACTCAACTAAACTCGTCGACTGTGTCGCAGCAAAAACTAAACTCGTCGACCGTGTCACCGCAAAAATGGTTGAACTTGCCGACCGTGTCGCAGCAAAAATGGCTAAACTCTCTGACCATGTCGCAGCAAAAATGGTTAAACTCGCCGACCATTTTGCTGCAAAAATGGCTAAAATCGCTGACCGTTTCGATGTTATTTGTCGATTTTGCACCGACACAGACTTAGCAGAAAACTCAAAAAAAGTTAGAATTTTTTTATTGTATTTTTTTGAAATTTTTGAAAGTTTTCTTTATTTCCTGTTGATTAGTGCTGGGAAGTAGGAAGAATACTTACCTCTACTACTGTGATAGGTATCCCATGAAGGCCCAAATGTTGCAACCTTTGCTCTGATACGATTATGTCACATCCCCTCCCGTCGATCCAACGCAAGGAAGGGATCATGACACTAAGATCTGGGCTTTTACAAAACTTAGCCCCATTCATCATGAATAAAAAAAATGGCATTACAATAAAATGCATATATGTGTAGATGCAAATCAACTCAAATATGCACAGCAGAATAGAAAATCATCCACACACCTTTCACATGCATCCATCATATCAAGGATAGCCATCCATTAATTAAAACAGTGCAGAAGTAAAACACAATAAAATAAAATACTCATCTTGATGTAATGTTGTCCCCAGCAACTAGCTATATCGCTACAACGCTCCACCCAACCATAGGCCTCTGCCCAGCCTATATTCCTTCAGCACTCAGAGACCACCCCCGAGTTGGGCATGATATCTACAAGGAAAATGGAACTCTCAACTCTCAACACAGCCAAAGCAATGGATACCCACCTCAACCCCAACATTCTCTTACACACATCAAACTCAAAAACTGGGCATGGATACACATTTTCAACAGTGGATTTACAAATTGGGTTCCATGGGTTTTCCCCAAATCGTGGCACACCCAAAAACGGATAATGGGGAGAGGGAATCAACCCCAAGGAAGAAAACCGATTTCTCCCACAGATGTATGAGCATTCAATGGGCCAAAACGGCCTCTATAAAACCCCCAAATCGATTTGTTCTCTTCCCCACTATTAACCAAAACAAAAACGCCCTTCCCAACTAGAAAAATGAAGGAAAACACAGAAAAACCATGGAGGAAAACGCCCAGGAAGCTACCAACGCGTGAGAGATAAAAACTGATGGGTGAAGAATGGCTTGGGGAGCAATTTTGTGGTTCCTTTCTTTCCCAAGAATCCACACACGAATTTCTATGGAGGGTGGCTTTCCCATACCCGAATTTGGACAGCCATACCTCTCCATTCCCAAGGCATTAACTACCTCAACCAACTCTTGGGAGAAATGAATGATTGGGCACAAAATTCAACATGGGTAGTTGAGGGTTGATGGGTTCTCTCATTGACACTTGACTTGAATTGATTGGCTCAATGGTTTGAATATTTCCCTCCCAATTCCTTGTAAACATCACGCCCCCATTTCTTGTTGCATTGCATAGCTAGTTGTGGGTATTTCTATTAAAATGCATATTTACAATTCCCATGGCTCACTAGCACATGGATAACATAATACCAAATACTTGCCTCTTCAAGATCGAGCATTCACTAGCTGGTCCTTGGCCTTGAGCTCCACGCTAGTAATCATACATAATATGCATACAATATTTACATTATAGCCCAAAATATCCTAAGGGTCAAAATGGGGGTATTACAATGTTCAGAGATTTTGGGAAGATGTCAAAGAATCAAGAGTTCGGCTGAGTGTCCTGCCAACCCTAAGTGCCATATTCCTCACCCTCATTCCCAAGGAGGGAAACCTAGTGCATCCAGGTAAATTCAAACCCATATCACTTTGCAATGTTATTTATAATATCATCACAAAATTAATTGCCAATCGTCTAAAACCCATCCTGCTCCATCTCATTTATGAAGAGAAATATGGATATGTGGAGGGGCGCCAAATCCTGGATGGTGTTCTGGTGGCCCATGAAACAATCCATTCACTTAGAACTTCCAAAAAGGGTCGTATGTTAATAAAAATTGATCTCTCCAAGAATTTCGACAGAATCTCATGGAATTATATGGAAAAAACACTCTTATCCTTCAGATTCTCCCTCTCTGGATTCAGTGGATCCTAGCCCTTTCATCCTCAGCCTTTTTCTCCATCCTAGTGAACGGTTCTCCCTCCAAAACCTTCGCTTCTTCCATAGGAGTGTGTCAAGGAAATACCCTCTCTCCCTTCCTCTTCATATTCATGGTGAAGGGCCTTGGAATAACTCTTCCAATTTGTGAATGATACAATGCTCCTTGCTACTGCTTCAATGAGGGAGGCCCACTACCTTAAATCCATGATCTCTACCTTCTTACAAGCCTCGAGCCTCTCCCTTAATAATGACAAGTTTGAAATATTTTTCTTCAACACCCTGATCAAGCTGCAATTGAGCATATCAAGACACATATCATTATGTAGAGGATCCCTCTCATCTTCATACCTTGGTGCTCCTCTCATTATGGTCTCCATCGGGCATAATACCTAGTCACACCTCATCAAAAAAATGGAGAAGCGTCTCTCCAGTTGGTCCTTTTGTTTTCTTAACATTACAGGCCGACTAGTTCTCCTTAACTCAGTTCTACAGAGCATGTGCACATATCTGTTCTACATATTTGCAGCCCCAAAAGTTTTTTTGAATGAAATCAAATCTTTGCAAAGGACATTTCTATGGGGAGGAAAGAAAGATAAAGATTTAAAATGGGCCTTGGTCTCCTGGGAAAAATTATGCAAGCCATAAATTTTGGGAGATATGGGCCTAAGGGATCCAGAATTGGAAAATAAGGCAATGTCATCCAAATTGTGGTGGAGGTGGAAAACCACGCCCGACGCCCTCTAGTCCATAATCTGGAAGAGAAAATATGCAACTAGAATAGACAACCAAAATCTCATTCGTATGTATAAAAATACCAAAGGATCAATGATATGGAATGTTGCTTTCCAAAATCATAAAATCATCCAAGACCATGCCTTCTGGGAAATTCGCAATGGACAAATTGCTCTCTTCTGGGAAAATTCCTGGAAGTAAAAAAACAAGGCTTAGCTCAATCGAATGAATTCAACCCCTTTGGAAAGCTACTATATCTTTAAACAAATTTCTAGTCTCACACTTATGGAGCACATATGTCAATGACTCACATTGTAAAAGGTGGCATGAAAAACCAGCATGGCCCAAAAACATCACGGATGAGCAATGGAACCTTTTCTAGGAAGAACTTCAATCTCGAAAAATCACTTGACAAGATGGAAGGGATATCCTTCAATGGGGGGAATATAGCAAGGTTACATTCAGCATTAAGGAATCCTATTCGATCTTGGCAGATTATGGATGGGATCAACAAGAAGTCATTTGGTCCAATATATGGAAGTAAAACTTGTGGCCAAAAGTCTCAACTTTCCTTTGACTAGTGGCATGGAGGAAAATATTAACCTGGGATCAAATCATCAAAAGAGATTTGAAGTCCCTTCAATGTGTTACCTCTACAGGCCTACGACGAAGGACTCTAAGCATATTATAAATTCATGTGCAATCAGTCAACAACCCTGGGACCAAGTGGCGAGCACCTTCAGATAATCCGATTACAATGGTGCAAGCATCAAGGAAACTCTGGCCAATTGGAGAAAGAAAATCTCTAGCAACAACATTGTGAATAGAGCTTGGAAACTCTTCCCCGGCTTCATACTATGGGAGATATGGAAGGAAAGGAACAAACAATTTTTTTATGACACAAGTATTCCTACCCAAAAAATATGGAAAATGATCCAATCCGACATTCAGGAAATAGTCCTCTCATCCCAATGGGATCCTAAAGATTGGAATGGCTCTTCTCTTGACAAGGACATCCTTAAATCTTGGAAGCTTGTGCAGAAATAAAATATAAAAAGTGTACCAAGACAACGACCTACCCCTAATATCCCTAATGCTTGGGCCCCTCCAAAATGGGATTTTGTAAAGCTAAACTTTGACGATGATAGCAGAGGTAATCTTGGCCCTGTGGGCTTTGGAGGGGTTTTCAGAGATCATACCGATCGGATCTTAGAACTTCGCAGGGTCGATGGGGACAAAGAGTACCAATGTGGCAGAGTTATATGCAATTTTCAAGGGAATCATCATTTCCAAAGCAGAGAAGTACTACAACAAGTTAATTGTAGAAGGAGATTCAAAGCTAATGATATAGATCTTGAATAGACTTCTCAATGGATCCAACATTAGCAAAATCAATCGTAGTTGATGATTAGACTCTAAGATGGAAACTTTAGCGGATAACCTAGACCACTCCCATGCAATCATTCCCCATCGTGTCAGGAGGAAGGCCAATAAATTGGTCGACAGCCTGGTGAACTAGGGAGTGGATCACCCTGCGGATGAGTGCAACCAATCTTGGACCGACAATGAAAGAATGGATCTCAAAGAGGATTGTGATAGAATTAATAGGAAATACACCACCCCCCACGACAGGTGCTTACATCATGGCAATACACACCACGATGAATGATCCTCATGAGGCCAAATGGGCTCGCTCATGCAAAGGAGCACATGGAAGCCTCATCAAATTCGAAAGGAAAACATAATTGAGTGGTTGTGCAAGGTGTACGATCCCAAAGCTCTCATTGGATTTAAAGTACAGTTTACTGTCCTCTTCCTTGTGCAGGTCTTCATGGCCACCCAGGATGGTTCGCATCATGATAATGGAAATGTTCATGAGGATTTGAGAAGCCCGTGGAAGATTTATTGTAGGTTCATGCATCACTTGGAGAGGGAAGGATTAGGAAATATCTTTGTTTATGAAGCTAAGATCCTTACCAGAACATTGGTCATCCGGTTCAAGCTACAAAAAAGTGGATACTTGCTCTAGCTTCTCCCCCTCGTAGAAAGCAGGATGGTGAGAACAAAAACCACTAGTCGAAGGACTACAAATGGCCCCAAGAGATCCCACATGTCAATAGCTCTCAAATACTTAGAGAAAGTTCATTGGTTATTTGAAAAGGAAATCCAACCTTCGGCTCGGGAATGGAAAGGCGATTGTAGAGAGAAAGACGCAAACCAGATGCTCGTCAATTAATACAGGAGTTCAGGGGTTGGGTGGAGGACTCAGGGTCTACTCGCACTCGAGAAACTTGTCACACCAAGACCCTTAGTATTTTTTGGATAGTGAAATATCTCTTGAGTATGGAAATGAATGAGTACATTCATGGACACTTCCAAGATATCTCCAGTAAGCCATCCATTTCCACTCAAATTGCAAGGTTGTGCATGTTGGAAAGAGACCGGAAATTTGAAGCAGCCCAAATCAATTCCAATCTTGAGGCTCTTTCTCGTGCTCTCACTACGAAAACTTTCAGCCAACCCCATCCGAGCTAGACGACCCACACACAACTAGTGTTCCAAAGGAGTCCATAAGCGATCCAACAGGAAACAAAGCGAGAGAATTCAAGTGTTGGTCCCTCTCATGTTTTTGTGTCTGATGATGATTAACCAGTATCTCAATTTGGAAAAATCTCAGGTTAGCTGGTACTATCATTGGATCTCTTTTTTTTTGTTTTATGAGGTCATAACCCCTGGCCTATGGGGGAGCACTTCTCAAACTTTATCAGGATGGGTAACTTATAGGCATAGTCTGTTAGTATGGGGATTTTTTTACATATGGGATACTAACAGTAGATACTCTCAGTCTGGTCATGGTCTGGAAATCTCTGCAAACTAGAAGTAACTATGGATGTGCTGTATAAAGCATTTTGTTTTTCAATTTAATATAATTTACGAACTTTACAAAAAAAACAGTAACATTGACAAGTGTTCTATGCAACCCTCTGCATTCAAAACCTTTTATTTCTCATAACAAATGTGTTTTGATGTGATCCATATAGATGTGAAGTTCAATAGTACAAGACATCAATAGAGATTGAATAATATTTTGCAATAATGAAGCAACATAAGAAAATCTTCAGAGGTTCCAAAGTGATATTGTAGCGATAGGACCAGAACCCATGTCTTCCAAAAAAAAATCAAATATTGCATAGACATATAATAGTAGCACGAACAGCTTAATAATATCACATGTATTTACAAGGCAAATAAAAAAGTATTTACATTGTGATTTATGTAATTATGAACAAAAATAATCAATTTACACTAATTTAAAAGAATAACTCAGGTTCTGAAGAATAATTCAAGTTGTTCCTAGTGTGTCATAATTCAAATGAATGCTTTAAATATGTTTTGATAACTCATGGTTTTGTTTCTTTCTATGATTTTGAGGAATATTAAATATTTTAGATTATAAAAGCACTAAACCCTATTGGAATCTCATGGAAAAAGGGTGACAAAATTTGGCTTAGTCATGATGATAAATCTTAATTCATAAACTTAAACATCAAAATAATAATTCACAAGTCATAATTATAAACATGATACATTTATATTAGGTGTGGTAGGAGCAGGAGGGGTTCTCATTGATATCGGTGGAAAGGAAGTGACTCGATACTCATGGGGCTCGAGAATCACAACAAACAATTATGCAGAAATTTATGATATATATTTTGGATTGGAATTTCTCAAGTCTATAGGAATTTCCTAGATCGTGATTTTTGGTGATTCTCTTCATGTTACAAAACACATTCTCAATCATGTCAACAAGAACATTAAGATACAAAATCAAATTTTTAATAAGATTGCTAGCAAGCTCCAAAGAGTCTCGAAGCAAAACTTTCTGCATATATGAAGGCACAACAACCACCTTGCTCACAAGCTCGCTAATGATGTCGTTCAACTAGATAAGGGAGTTCTTGTGAAGGATATTGATCCCCCAGTGAGAAGGTGGATTCCTTGAGGCACCAATGCAGGAGACAAAGATGATTAAGTACCCAAGCACCATGGAATGCGGGCATTTAAAATTATTAAAAGAAATAGTATTCTTTTTGTTATGTGCATGAGGGTTTCCCAGCATGTGGCTCTGAAATCCCCTGAGGGCATGCATATATCGGTCCATTTACTCTGCACAAGCGAACAATCACACCCCATCATGCCTTTATATTCTTGCATCTTGCTTGGATATGTTCATATTTAGGTTATTATGGTGATTATTATAGTCACATGCAATGTAGGTGGGATAAATCTAGATTGTCCGCATCAATTGATGGATGAGTGAATTAAGGAGGCTAAGTTTGGTTGTAGGAAATTGGTACTAGTTTGCTTCAACCAAGGAATATAAATCCCCCCTTTGAACCCATAGGGGGGATTATAGAAGAGACTCGATATTGTAGGTTCGAGGTTGGCTGCATCATGCATGAAATTGTTGGTATTTGAAAAAATCTTTGTCGAATCAAGGTGCAAATGGACGACATTAAGCATGTTTTGGAGCGCTTCAACTGTCAATTCAAGTTGGTGGATGGTCACATGGAAGCTAAGGTTGATATGCAAGGAGGGAAACTAGAAAAACTGGCTCTTGACACTGAAATGTATCACTCCCTTCTTTAGGACCTCTCCCAAGGGAAACATTCCTATGCAAGGGAATCTTCCAATTCAGGAAAATTGGACATGGAAACAATGCAACAAACAAAAATGGTTTGATTTGAGGACTATGGAATGCCATTATTGGAAGGAGGGGAAGAAAACCGAATCATTTGAGGTCATATTCCAACTTGTTCTTTCTTTGTATTTCTTATGCAGTGTCAATATGTTTTGTTATTGGGCCAACTTGAAAATATAGCTATAAGTGCATATAGCTAAGGTTTTTTTGAAAACCCTAATCACTCAAGACATGGAATTTTATCATGGATTGAAATATACTTATTCATGGGTTGTTTAGGATTTTACACAGCCTTTTTAATACAAAATTAGTTAATCGTTTCTGTTAAAAAACATAATTAATTTATGTTTAAACTATTAGATCTAGAGTGGAATATGCTTGATTACATTTCCAAATAATTGTAGGATACTTCCCAATTACATTTTCAACTAGTTGTAGGATAGAGTAGGCAGGTGGCATTTACTAAACCCAAGGATGGGTTACTGAAGAAAGATTATGAGTTATTTTTACTATGTGATGTGGAAGTTGGAATAATTATTTTCTTCCCAAGAGGGAATATCTATGAATTTTTCAAGGAAAGATGCATGTCAATTGAGGAAACAACATAGATAGATCCATTTTTTCTTCTGTCTACTAAAATCCATAGCCTTGCCTCACATTGTAAAATTATAGTAAGCATTGATTGTGACTGAATGGCGCTAATTTTTGTTTTTCATTTGAATTTTCACAGCGATAACATAATCACATTCCATAGTGAGTATGTGAAACATTAAATCAGGAGTCAAATTCGATGAATAATCAACAAATCTATAGTGGGGTCTTTGAATTATTCATTGAAGAGTGAAAGGTAAAAAAATATAAGGAAATCAATATTGGGTTATAAAATGTTCATTAAACTCACTAAAACTAGAAAGATACAAGGATAGTTTGAAATCAATAGTGGGCATGCCAATTAGTACACTCATGGATGTTAATGAACTTTGTTGATGGATGTGAAGCTTTGGAGGACTTGATCCGTGTCACAATTTCTAGCAAGACCGCGATTGGTTTTGTTGGGCTACCCCGAAGTATCATTGGAGAAAGACATCGGTTTTGTTCGTGTTGTTATTATATGTCTATGCAATATTTGATTTATTTTTTTGGAAGACATGGGTTCTGGTCCTATCGCTGCCATATCACTCTGGAACCTCTGAATATTTTCTTATGTTGCTTCATTATTGCAAAATATTATGCAATCTCTCTTGATGTCTTGTACTATTGAACTTCACATCTTTGTGACTCACATCAAAACACATTTGTTATGAGAAATAGAAGGCTTTGAATGTAGAGGGTTGCATGAACACTTGTCAATGTTACTGTTTTTTGTAAATTTCGTAAATTATGTTAAACTAAAAAACAAAATGCTTTATAGAGCATATCCATAGTTACTTCTAGTTTGCATATATTTCCATACCATGACCTAGCTGAGAGTATCTAATGTTAGTAGCCCATATGCAAAACAAACCCCATACTAACAGACTATGCCTATACGTTTCCCATCCTGATAAATTTTGAGCATTGCTCCCCCACAGGCCAGGGGTTATGACCTCATAAAACAAAAAAAGAGATCCAAGGACAGTACCAGCTAACCTGATATTTTTCCAAATTGAGATACCAGTTAATCATCGCTAGATACAAAAACGTGAGAGGGACCAACACCTGAATTCTCTCGCTCTGTGTCCTGTTGGATCGCTTATGGACTCCTTCAGAACACTAGTTGTGTGTAGGTCATTTAGCTCGGATGGGGTTGGTTGAAACTTTTCCTAGTGAGAGAACGGGAAAGAGCCTCGAGCTTGGAATTGATTCAAGCTACTTCAAATTTCCGGTCTCTTTCCAATGCACAACCCTGCAATTTGAGTGGACAAGGATGGTTTACTGGAGCTATCTTGGAAGTGTCCATGAATGTAGGAATTCATGTCCATACTCAAGAGATATTTCACTATCCAGAAAACACTAAGGGTCTTGGTGTGACAAGTTTCTCGAGTGCGAGTAGACCCCGAGTGCTCCACCAAACCCCTGAACTCCTGTATCAACTTACGAGCATCTGGTTTGCGTCTTTCTCTCTACAATCACCATGGAATATTGATTTCCTTATAATTTTTTTACCTTTCACTCTTCAATGAATAATTCAAATACCCCACTATAGATTTGTTTATTATTCATCGACTTTGACTCCTCATTTAATATTTCACAGACTCACTATGGAATGCGATTATGTTATTGCTGTGAAAATTCAAGTGAAAAACAAAAATTAGCACCATTCAGTCACAATCAATGCTTGCTATAATATTACAATGTGCGGCAAGGCTATTGATTTTAGTAGACAGAAGAAAAAATGGATCTATCTATGTTGTTTCCTCAATTGACATGCATCTTTCCTTGACAAATTCATAGATATTCCCTCTTCGGAAGAAAATAATTATTCCAAATTCAACATCACATGGTAACAAGAACTCATAATCTTTCTTCAGCAACCCATCCATGTGTTTAGTAAATGTCACTTGCCTACGCTATCCTACAACTATTTGCAAATGTAATTGGGAAGTATCCTACAACTATTTGGAAATGTAATCAAGCATATTCCACTCTAGATCTAATAGTTTAAACATAAATTAATTATGTTTTTAAACATAAACGCTTAACCAAGTTTGTATTAAAAAGGCTGTGTAAATCCTAAACAACCCATGAATAAGTATATTTCAATCCATGATAAAATTCCATGTCTTGAGTGATTAGGGTTTTCAAAAAAACCTTAGCTATATGCACTTATAGCTATATTTTCAAGTTGGCCTAATAACAAAACATATTGACATTGCATAAGAAATACAAAGAAAGAACAAGTCGGACTATGACCTCAAATGATTAGGTTTTCTTCCCCTCCTTCCAACAATGGCATTCCATAGTCCTCAAATCAAACCATTGTTGTTTGTTGCATTGTTTCCATGTCCAATTTCCCTGAATTGGAAGATTCCCCTACATAGGAATGTTTCCCTTGGGAGAGGTCCTAAAGAAGGGAGTGATTCTTTGTCAAGGGCCAGTTTTTCTAGTTTCCCTCCCTGCATATCAACCTTAGCTTCCAGGCGACCATCCACCAACTCTAATTTATAGTTGAAGCGCTCCAAAACATGGTTAATGTCATCCATTTGCACCTTAATTCGATAAAGAGTTTTTCAAATACCAACAATTTCATGCATGATGCGGCCAACCTCGAACCTACAATCTTGAGTCTCTTCTATAATCCCCCCTATGGATTCAAAGGGGGGATTTATATTCCCTGGTTGAAGCAAACTAGTACCAATTTCCTACAACCAAAACTTAACCTCCTTAATTCACTCATCCATTAATTGATGTGAACAATCTAGATTTATCCCACCTACATTGCGTGTGACTACAATAATCACCATAATAATCTAAATACGAACATATCCAAGCAAGCTGCAAGATTCTAAAGGCATGATGGGGTGTGATAGTTCGCTTGTGCAGAGTAAATGGACTGAGATATGCATGTCCTCAGGGGATTTCGGAGCCACATGCTAGGAAACCCTCATGCACATAACAAAAAAGAATACTATTTCTTTTAATAATTTTAAATGCCCCCATTCCATGGTGCTTGGGTATTTAATCATCTTTGTATCCCGCATTGGTGCCTCAAGGAATCCACCTTCTCACTGGGGGATCAATATCCTTCACGGGAAATCCCTTATCTAGTTGAACAACATCATTAGCAAGCTTGTGAGCAAGGTGGTGGTTGTGCCTTCATATATGCAGAAATTTTTGCTCCGAGACACTTTGGAGGTTACTATCAATCCTATTAAAAATTTGATTTTGTATCTTAATGTTCTTTTTGACATGATTGAGAACATGTTTTGTAACATGAAGAGAATCAACAAAAATCATGATCTAGGAAATTCCTATAGACTTGACAATTTCCAATCCAAGATATAAATCATAAATTTCTGCATAATTGTTTGTTGTTATTTTCGAGCCCCGCGATTACCAAGTCACTTCCTTTCCACCGATATCAGTGAGAACCCCTCCTGCTCCTTCCACCACTAATATAAATGTATTATGTTTATAATTATTACTTGTGAATTATTATTGTGATGTTTAAGTTTATGAATTAAGATTTATCATCATGACTAAGACAAATTTTGTCACCCTTATTCCATGAGATTCCAATAGGGTTTAGTTCTTTAATAATCTAAAAATATTTAAGATTCCTCAAAATCATAGAAAGCAACAAAACCATGAGTTATCAAAACATATTTAAAGCATTCGTTTGAATTATGATATACTAGACACAACCTGAATTATTCTTCACAACCTGAGTTATTCTTTTAAATTAGTGTAAACTGCTTATTTTTGTTCATAATTACATAAATCACAATGTACATACTTTGTTATTTGCCTCATAGTTAAGGAATTTGTGTGGAAGAAAAGTGTTGCTTGATAGTAAACTTACATCTGATATTATTCAATTATCTATGAAAAGAAGGTGTTTGTTCTTTTCTTTTTGTGAACCACAATTAATAATAATAATAATAATCAAATTTTAAAATTTAGAAATTATTTATCCGTTTAAAATAATAATAATAATAATTAAATTCCTTGGAAAAAAATGGAGTTTATTTATATGGAAATATATTCCATTTTACAGAGATCCAAATATCTTTCAACCATTGTATCAAAATCCAAAAACAAAGGATTTAGATCATCATCTAAAACATTCCAAAAACGTGAAATTGTCTAAAACCATTATACCACTATCATGACAGCGGAAAACTAACCACATAGGGCAGATATAAGAATAAAAATGTAACTATTATGGATAAGGACATGGGTCAAAAACTGTCACACTATCATTTTCCTTTTCCCATTTGTGCCATAGTCCTCCCACCGGAAAGCTTGTCTTAAACAGTTGATCTGTTTGATGTTTCTTTCTCTGTATATATGCTCAAAATGAACATTCTGCATAAGGCCCATCAATATAGTAATATCATCATAAATTGGGATTAGGAGTATGTTCTTAGGGGGTCTCCTCATTTTCATCTAGTCTATGACATTTTTTTAGTCCCAGTATACCTATAGATTCAAAGACAATTTTACTGCCATTAAATTTTCTTTATTATTAGTGCTTATCCCCACACTTGCTACAAACTTGATCCAATGATGTTCATTTACGAAAAGAATTCCACCTACACCCCCCACTGTCAAGGTCCCCAGAGAAGCACCATCAAAGTAGAGCCACATAATCGATCTGTCAATGATCCACTATCTTTCAAGCGGGGATTTTGTTAGAGAGATCTAACCATAGAAAAATCTTGCAATTAAGAGGATACGTATACTTCCAAATCGATGGATGCCACCAGAATAGATCGAGATGATCCTCCTTTTCTCTTATAACCATATATCCAATTCTGGGTGAAAAAGAACCCTCTAGCAGAATTTATATCCCAAACCAGTGGATCCTCACTATCCTTTAATTTGATAGGACTGTATTTTAGAGCTTTAAGATACATATTCCAAGATCCCTTATCCTCCTTTCCCACTAATCCAACATCATCTACATTTAACCATTCCTATGATAAAACATTAGTGTTGACTGGATCATTAATCTAATCCAAAAAGATGTACCCATGTTCCCTCAGATCCTCCATCATAGAAAACGGGAGTCTATGGGCTCCACCACATCCAATCCATGGCTCCTGTGCTAATCTAACCTTACTACCATTACCAATTTTCTATTCCAACGAGTGAGATATTACATCAAATTCCAATAACAGAGCTTTCCACATAATCGAAACATTCTTGAAACTTTTATCTCTAACTCTAAACCATTCTAAACCATTCCTTCAGAGATAAAGGCGTTATATATTTATTATATATGACCACCCATAAGCCTTCAACTTTCAGTATTCTCCAAACCTCTTTGTCGGCTAAAACCTCAGCAAAACAAAAAGGATTCTTTAACCCCATCCATCCAAGTCCATCCACCCAATTCCTTTGGCCAAGCTAATTAATAATATAAATCATATAAATAACAATTAAATTTTTTGTTTAATAAAAAAAAGTCAAAGCAAATCAAAAACTCTGACATTTACTTTAGTTTTCACGTTTGTGCATATTTATGCTTGTTGAAGATGAAACATGCACGTGGAAAAAATATTAATAGATATCAAACCTGTGGGTGATTTAGGTAGTCTGCATGGACTCGAGGGAAAATTATCAAAGACCTTTGAGGAAGATGAGACAATAAATGCTGAAATTTGGGTAAAAATTCTTCTACGAAACCGGCGTGGTTCGATCTGAGGTATTTTGTGTCCCCTGCTATATACAAACAAACAATGAGAAACAACACCAGTTAAAACCATTAGTTTTTAAAACAACCATTGTATGTGATCCTGGAGCGATTCAAACAGCTTTTTAAAACCACTGGGTTTTGATCTTTCTCAAATTTCTAATAAATGAAATCTTGATAAGAAGAGCTTAATCGGTGGTGGAGGGAATTAAAATAAAAATGAGAGAGCATCAAAGTGAAACTTCAAATCATGTTGTTTAAAATAAAATCATATGTTAAAATTGGAGGTTCATCTTGACACATTTGATGTGATGCAAGGTAAAATAGTATCCTAAAAATGGAGGGTTCAGCTTAACACATTTATTAATGTTGTTGAGGAATCATTTAACCTAACAATTAAACAAAAGAAACAAGGAATTTTTATCTGCGTTCCTAAGAAATCATTTAACCTAACAAATATTCATCACCAACTCACTCTTTCAATTTCATGTTCATGTTCTTCAAGTGCAACGAGCTCAACAAAACCTTTAACTTTAAAATAAATTGTCATATAAACTTCATAAGTGTATTATAAAATTTTGTAATTATTTTTACATGGTGTTGCAAATTTTAAATATTTTAAAAAAATAACACACTGAGAAATTAATTGAAATCCAAGTTAGAGCATAGCATGGCATTGGATACTCACTATTTAAATAAATCATATGATGAATACCTTTCGGACAATCTTGTATAATAATCTTGGTATTATTAACGAATGAAATATTTCATGAAACTTTAATTAGTCAAAGACTAAGTGTGTTGAGTATTATGAGATTAATCCATAGTTTTAATATATAATAAAATTATAATGACTTTAGTATTTAAGAATGAGGAAGGAATAAAGCAGGTCAAACAAAGTGTGTATACCTAAAGACATATAGATGTCACAATTTTATATATGTTTCAGGTGAAAAAAAGGCTAATTACTCCCACCATTACAAGGTTGTGTTATAGCACTAATTGGCACTACAATGACCGTAATGACACCCTAATGACCCTAACAGCATCAGAGTGACCCTAATGGCATCAGATCTTTCCAAACAACATCCAATTGTCCATAACCCAGCTCCAAGTGCCCTTAATATCACTAGAAGAGCCCCTAATAAATGTTGATGACCTTGAATTCCATATCAAAGTCATCTAGAATGGTGGTTACCGCCTCAGGAAAACATATCAGTTTTGTCGGGTTCAAATTCTACTTAAAGTACTAAAGGTTTTGAGCCCCACACACTTTTTCCTTTATCAAGGTGTGTAGCCACGCACCTTTCCTTCTTGCAAGGTGCGTTGGCCCTAGAAATGCACAAAAAAAATCGTGAAATTCATGAAATAAGATAGTTGAGACAACAATTCCTCGGTGATAACCACTCATAACTACCTCCTAACCATCTCAACCATATCAAACACTCATTAAACATACATGCATGGGAGAGAACATAATGAGAGAGAACACCCATACTTATTTATGCTGGAAGAAACTTCTTATACCCTAAGCTTTTATGCCTAATTCCCCGTTAGAGATCATTGTCTCTAAGACATCATCCCATTGTTTGTTGAAGTTGTAATCCTTTTATGATTTATTCCTTATATTCAAGTGGAGATTGAAGGTTTGGGAGCAATAAGCATGAGTGGCTCGAGTTGCAGAGGGACTCAAGCTTTGATTATGGAAGTGCCTACAACATGATTATGTATATGTGTACTTGTTTTCTTTCATTATTTAATAGAGATCTTTTATCTCCCCCCCCAAAATATGATTTTTAACTCTTCTTATGATTGAGTCTTATTGGTTTAAAGGGCTTAACCCTCCTGATAGGTTAACTAGGGTAGATTAGTTATGATATTGATTTATGATTTTATAACGCCATGAAGGATTTGAGAAAGGTATGTGTTTCTCTTATGTGCAGATTCAAAGATTAATTAAGATGGATTGTGTTGAAGCTCTAAAGGAGGAGGACTAAGGACAATCGACAAGGCACGGGTTCCTTCATTCCTCTTTCTTGATCGATTCTATTTATCTTCTTAAATATTTGGTTAGTTGCTTGAGTCTAGACCAACTACCCTAAGGGAATAATAGTAGTGGCCTCTCCCTTGCCACTAATGACTGCAAGCCCCAAGATACTAAAAAGGTATCTAAATATTGTTCCCAGAGAAAAGTGATTTGAAGTAGATGGGAAGAGATCTCTTGGAAGGGAGGAATTAAGTCATCCCCATCAACCAACATGAGCAAAGGGTAAGAACTGAGTTGTTTTGAAGAGGTATTGGACAAAGTTTTGCAAGAACATACCATCAAGAACATCTCATACATGTGTTGAGCAATTTAATCGTCTAAATAAATAAACAACTGAAACTCCCAAAACATAAATTGTCAACCCGAGTAAGTCTTTTATTTCAAAGCTATCGTCCAATATCTATGCAAGCACAATTTCTACCTGACATTGTTGATCTATTGATATCAAATCGAAACTCATTGTAAACTAGATCACACCTTCTTTAAAATAAATCAAACCCCAAACCTATTCATAAAACCACATTGTAAATCTAATCACACTTCAACATTGCAATAAAAATCAACTCTTACGAAGCAAGATCTAATTACATAAATATGAAAGAAGTGTTATATTGGCCAACAATCTATCAAAACGAATTAACAGGAATAACAACAAAGATAAATCTAACAATGAATGAAATCAGGAACTAAATAATAAACAAATTCACACAATAACACACTTACAATCAACACTACCAGCATCTGCTTAGGGAAGAGGGCCCTTCCTCCACTGAGCAGAGCCGGATCTCCACAATGAAAATTCTACAACTTTGCTTTAAGAAACCACCAACATCTATTAACCAAGCTTGAATTGTTACAAATTTGGATCCGAAGAGAATAATGAATTTGAATACTAATTGTTCAACCCCCATACATGAGACTGACTACATATTTATACATAAAAATATCTCATGAGAATGAGGAACTGAATTCCTAACTTGGAATATGTTTTAAGAAATTGCTAATTTGAAACACCACCCGCAACAGTAAATCTGGAAAAATCTCCTTTAATGAACCACTTGTATCTCTCAAAGAGAATAATGAATTTGAATACTAATTGTTCAACCCCCATACATGAGACTGACTACATATTTATACATAAAAATATCTCATGAGGATGAGGAACTGAATTCCTAACTTGGAATCTGTTTTAACAAATTGCTAATTTGAAACACCACCCGCAACAATAAATCTGGAAAAATCTCCTTTAACGAACCACTCGTATCTCTCAAACCGCGGTTTTTTTGGGCGGTTTATGACGAGTCAAGTAATTGAGGTCGTTCTACACAAAACCCATGTCCAATATTTTCGAGATTCTTCTTCATATGCCCGCAAATTGCAACGCAAATAAATGTGTTCTTATCTAGCACGCGTTTTTGGTTGAGACAGTTTGATCATGAGATGGAGGCTGCCATGTTGGACCTAGGTACGAATTTAAGATAACAAAACCATGTCATCAAACCTAAGAACACAACCATGTTGTATGTTTCCATGTGGACGTGTGCTAGCATGCCAACTTTGGAGGTTTCAACCATGAATGATGTTGCTGCTAATATGAAAAATCATTTCACAAACAATCATCAGTAAAATTATGCATAATAGTCTTCAATTCATCAAAAATAAAGGAAAATAATCATTATTAACCACTAAAGCATCAATGGGAGTAATATGGTATTTTACGAGCAGTTACAGCAAATTGATGGAAAATGGAATGATAAATGGGCAATAATAGGAAGAAGAGGGATGAAATAGGTGTCGATAAGTGATGAAAATAGGGACAAATCCATGACCCAACAGCATGCACCATATGTAAATAGCACAAGAAATATACCCTCTAAGTAACAACCAATAATGAAAGTCATTAACAAAGGCGAGGAATTCTATTGATGATGGAAATGGAATCCAAAGTACAACGCAAATCCCAAAATGTGAATAAAGGTCTTGTCGTCGAACATATGGGAAATCTTTCAATCGGCGACCAAAGGTGACATGCCATTTATTGAGAACAAGGCAAGCTACCAACGATGAAAGCATGCTCAGGGTGCCAATGACTCTAGGTTAACTTCTCAAAGCAATGTATCGTCATTGATGAGAAATGACCCACTGGTGAGAAGTCAATGGGGACCTTCTACATTAGCATTATGAACTGGTTATGATGATACAAACTGAGATTAACTTGACAATAAGGAAGGTCGACTTGTATGGTCAGGGAAACTGAGGAATGGTTGACACGGGAATAAGGTAACCCTTGAACATTAGCACGACACATGGTGACTTGGGAAACATTAGACACAAAGGTAACAATTATATAAATCTTCAATGCTTGAGGCATTAACAGATTCTCCACAGTGATTGGAAGAGTAACCAGTCAAAGGAGTATAAACTCAAAGATCATGGTTAGGTTTCCTAAGGGAATACTAAGACCCAACTTGTCAAGAAGACTCAAATTCAGTGCTTGGTTAAAGGGTGGCACAATTGACTTGTTGCCAAAAAACAATAACAGAGGTTTAACATCTTTCCCCCCTCTCTATTTTTATAAATATTTTATTGTTTGTCTTTTTCATGTTAGAAAATCTTGAAAAACATAATAAAAGAATGATATATTACAGTGGAACAAACGAGTGTCACAAAGCATGCAACTATGTTCCTAGCACATGGAATATACCCATGCAAAACAAAATGCAAAAAAGGTGTTAGGAAAGAGGTGGACACTCATCAGGATGTTTCTTCCAAGGATAAAGTCCAAAATGTAGATGTAACGGATGCAAGTGATGAGAAACATGATGAATGCAATGGCAGTATGAAAGTTGTGGTGAAGCATTAGGCATAAGTGTGCAAGTAGTAGTGAGCAAAGGAAAATGCATAATGAACAAAAATGGAATCCTTATAGGGAAGAGCCATAAATAAAAGAGAAAGAGAGGCATGAGGCTTATTCTCAAAGTGATGGTAAAACTAAAAGGGATCCCAAGCCTATGAGAAAAACTTGGCATGGAAACCAAAATGGCAAGAAGGCACTTCTTACAATGTATCATGTTAGTTAGTTTCTTCTTTTGAATTGGTGCAAAATGCAGATAGAGAAGGATGATGCACTAATATCCAATAGGTTTGACCCTATGAAAAATACAGGAGGAAAAAGGTTCAAATGCATCATAGAGAGGCAATACCTAAACCTATATGCCATTTTTTTAATATACCTGACCATATCAACCAACATGTAAAGCATTATCCCTAAGCAACGAAGAATCCAGCTTAAATTCTTGTATCTAAGAAACAATAATACCGTGTTCACATCTAAAAATAAAATAAAATAATATCTTATACAAGTTGCTTTGATAGGGGTATCTTCAACTTCATTGTCTTAAGTAATATTCATTACCAAGCCAGGGTCTACCAATGAAGAATCAACAACATCAAGGCTTGGGGACCTACAATAAATAATATCAAACTCGTGAGGAAGATCAAAGTTGAAAGCAATAATAGAGCCTATAGGAATAGACCCATCAGTACATGAGCCTAAGAATGTATAAAAAGAATCAAACTCATCATGAACACCAACTTGTATCTCAATGGTAGAGTCTAAAGACACTACAAGGAAAAGGCCTTGTAGCGGAGGTTTTAGTGTTACAAGATTGGAAAAAATTGTCAAAAAAAACCTCTGCTACAACCTCCGCCAATGGTAGCGGATGTTTTAACGGAGGTTATTATAGATATATTTTATAACTATAAAAACTTGATAGCAGGATTTTTTAGCAGATGGTTTTCCACCGGTGCCCTTTGTTGGAAAAATGCGCACCAGTGCGTACCTTCATACAATGCACTGATGTTGCATAATATGAATACTCTGCACTGGTGTACTCAAACAGATCGAGCATCGAAGGGCACCAAATTTTAACGTTGAATGGATGCTTACATATAGATTATACGCACCGGTGCTTACTTACAACCTAACGCAATGATGCGACATTCTACGTCATACACACTGGAAATTTTTAATATTTTTAAACTTTGCCAGTGTTATCTATTTATAACAGTGCCCCAATGAATTTCATAATGATAAGTACCAGTGCTTACAAACTATTACAATGGCCAAGTGCATTTTAAAAATTAAAACTCCCTGGTGTGATAAATTACAAAAATCACTGGTGCGTACAGGCTTTAAATATCCCGGTGCGGATTAGCAATTACAATGCACCGGCATGATTAACAATAAAAAACACACCAGTAAATGTGACTGAGATGTGGACAGTTTTGTTTTTTTAATATAACGATGCGTTTAATTTAAATTGGAGTATTGGGGCGTATACATTATTTAAATGCATCAGTGCATATAATTCGAGTAAACAAACCGGTGCGACATAAAGTACCAAAAGCAACGTAGATGATTTTTGAAAAATGACCCCTGACATTGTAGTGAAATATCTCATTTTTTAATTCCATTATTCATCAGAAATTGAAATATTTTTTATAGTACTATTCATTTTGATTTTAATTATTTTGTTTGTTTGGATTCATTTCTTATATTATATATTCTACCATCTATTGTAATATTTAAGCTTCCATAAATTTAATTACCAATATAATGTACAATTTCACATGTAACATTTGACAATAACATTCGATAATGCAATAGAGTAAAAAGTGTATTTCGTTCTATATCAATAAGAGGGCCTTTGTCATACAAAATAGGACAAAATGGAGACAACAATAATCAACATGTCAACATGCATGTAATTGTAACACTTATTGGTAACCCGTTATATTTCAATTCGGACACTATGTCCAGTACATTACACAAAATGTCTGATTATCACAAACAGTTATATCAAAATTAATATACAGCAGCTTGCATTAACATCAAAAATAAATATGGATCATCATTATTCATTGGAACTATTATCAATGCTCGAGCCACTTGCATCAGTTGGGTTATTTGGTCGAATGTTTTGTTGATTGGATTGATTTGTTTCCTCTTCTTTAGCTTCCATATGCAAACATAAAAAAAAGTGTATTGAGTGTATCTACATTGCTGGGAATAATGAAAGTTAAAATAGATAATATACATGAATGTAAATTGAAATTCGACGTACTAGAGCAATGATTGAGTCATAATTGTCACACATTCTTTAAAAACCATGTCTCATGTCATCTATCAACAACAATTATGTTGGCTACACTTTATACATTGTTTCCTACATGTTTTATATCCCGTAAGAAATCACTCATTTAACATTTATGATTTTTGTTGTTCTATTACTTATGAAATGAGAGAAGTAAAACAACATAGATACTTACAAAATACACAATTATTTATTGATACGCCAACATATATTCACAACCCTTGCTTAGCCCAATGTCAATCAATTATTTCAATGGATCCTATTTGTATGTTAACACCGGTTTCAAGACATCGAAGGATGGTCAGTGAAAACAAAAACAAAAAATATATAAAGATCACAACCAATATGAAACCTTAATTTGATATAAGGAAATGACAAATACTCACAAACTTTTCTATCAACCCCCTTTTGTTGTTGTCATCATATCTTGTGTGTTGAATGGGTTCCATTTTGTTTTTTTTTTCTACAACAAAACAATTGAAAATTAATATTTAACGTTGAATTAATTAATGAGATGTGCATAATCCAAAAAATCAATTATTTCATACATTTGAAGCACGTTATTATTGAGATGGATCCTCCTGCGATGCAATTATGTCCATTTCCTTTACCATCTCCTTATACACCTTTTTGGACATCCCTACTAGCACATTTCGCATATCACCTCGTTCATCCTTTGGGATTTTCGTAATCTTCCTGGAAATGTAAAATGACATTAAACTATTTTTCTGTTGCTATGAAAAATAAATATAGCAAAATTAAAATAATTAAAGGAAATGATGCTTTATAGCTGTTATAAATGCATATTCGACTTAAACATGTTTAGGAATATTACTTTTGAATGATTATTTTTTGTTGTTGTGTGTTTTTTCTATTGTAAGTCTGACAGATCTCATTGAACGTTGCTCTGAAAACACCTATTGTAGTTTACATATGATTGGATTATTTGAATCATTTGATTCATTTATGTATTGTAAGTTAAAAGTACGTCTATACGTTCTTTCCACCATATCCCTCATAGTATTATAAAATTGTTTCCACTTTTTATTAGCTTCCAACACCACTCCAAATGAGCTAAGGACCAATTCATCATCATTTGTGTCTTCCATATAAAAAAAATCTTATGATAACATTCACTTCTGTTGTTGTCAATCCCTACATAACATTCAACATATGTGAATTAAATTATTTGAAACATATCAGTGGATATTCTTAAGTGCAGTATTGCCCAAATTTGAAGAAATAATTCATACTGACTTATTTTTTATTCACTTGATTCATCTCTCTGCAACTTTTCCATGAATGTGTTGTGCTCTGTTGGACTTAGATTGGCAAGAATCTTATCAAGCTTCTTTATTTTTTGGCTCTGTATGTCACACATGAACCAATACATATTAGTTAAATTTACAAATAATTCAAACAAATTAATTTAAATATAGAAATTAAAAAGCACTTGCCTTCTTCGCAATTATGGATGTGCTCCCATTATGTTGACTAAAATTGTTGTTCATTGAACTCATACCATGCATTTTAAATCAACAAACAACCTGGACCATTAAGTTCAAAATCTATCAATATATTACACAAATAAATTATAGAACTTCAAAATAGAAAACAAGTCTGATATTGATGCGCTTAATCACATAAAACGTCTCGGTGCATTTATGTACATATACGCACTGGTGTGTTATATCAATGCAGGTGCACCGTGAACGACTGAAAATTATTTAACATTTTAGGAAAATAAAAAATGATGCATTCCTGCCATTAATGGTGTGATATTCATATAAACGCGTTGATGTGTTAAAGTGATATTGTGGCACTAAGAACCAAGAAATGACTTTTTGTGTTTTTTAAAAAATGAATATATTGTCACGCATATCAGTTCCAGTGCGCTAGTTATACAAACGCACTGGTGTGTTCATGTTACATGGACACACCGAAAATGATGCATGCATTTTTTATTGAAATTTAAAAATAAAAAAAACTTGACAGAGCCAACATGGTTACGAATTAAACCCAAAATGTGGCCCCATCTCACTCTACGCTTTGTATATATAATCACAAACTCATCAAATCTAAAATACCTAAAAGGAAAAATCGTAATTGTGTAACAATAGAGGGATTTAAACCCTAATGTAAAATTTTGTAGCCACATAAAACAAAAAGAATCAACGAGAAAATAAGGGTTTCCACATTGAAGGTAACTATGAAGTTTTGTTGCCTGCAGGGGTGTAGCTCAACCGATGATTCACTTGATATGAAGGAAATGTTGTAAATGGAGGTCACGAGTTCAAATCACCCCGAATTACCCCTGCCCCATGCTTGCGGGTTGTGTGGGTGCACCTAGGGGTGTACTGGTAGCGGACGGGATTAGATCCCTGGACCCTGTGTCACGTGAGCACCAGCCCCTTCCCAGTTGCTGATTCCCCTAGTTAAAAAAAAAAAAAAAAAAACTATGAAGTTTTGTTTCTCTAAATCTAGTTCAAATCTAAATACGAAATAAGATCAATAGTAATATTTTACATACTTGAAATTTCTACTATGCAGGATTTTGTTTGATTCACCGTACCTAACAAATTTCGATCCTTGGAATGATTTGGTTGCTTCAAACTCCTTCCACGTAAGTCTATCTTCCAAAACTCTCCCTTCAAAATTTTGGTGGAAGATGAATTAATGTTTAGGTCTTTTACTTTTAAACGCCTTCTAGAATTAGTTTTCGATTTTAAAATTGCCGCCCTTTTTTCAATTCAGGGAAAAAATAACTTGTGCAATTTTTTAAAATTTTGATTTTCGGCTTTTTTGATGCATTTGTGTTTCGACTGCACCGACGCATATATACATTAAATGCACCGGGGCATTTAAATTTTAATGTTGCACCGTATAAACTGGAAATACAAAAATTAAATAATAAAAAGACCATGCATCAATGCCTATTGAATTCCTATGCACTAGTACGCATGTATTTATATAATGCACTAGTGTGATTTATTTCATGAAATGCATCGATAAATATATGCTATCAAATGTAGCAGATATTTTCTTCTACGATGAATTTTGCAGATGTTTATATACGGTGTGTTTGTTGTGAGGATGCATCGGTGCATTACACAGAAGGTGGTGCACCGATGCATGTTAAATTAATTAGGCACACTGGTTTACTTTGAAAATCATGTGGTTTGATGTGTCAACTTAAAATTATATATTCATATCAAATGTTCTTTTAGTATTCAACCACACCAATTAAAATATTTCATAGTTTATAAATGTTTCTCAAACTCACCTTGTTCTTACAAAATGGTTTCTAAACTATATTGGAAGTTAGATTGTGATATAGTTCTTAAAACTATTTTAGGACTATAGAGACGTATATTGTTTGTTGATTTGGCTCAAATGCAAGGATAAAAGGTTATAGTATCAAATGGCCAATTCTTCATATTCCAGTTCATTCCATCTTGTTCAAAGTTCGATGAGTTCTCCCTTTCCATCTCCAATAAGTTCAGGTTTTATTTATATTTTGACTATTTATTTGAATTTATGTTACCTATCCATGTGAATCTGGATATAAAATTATTCTATGTTACAGGATCCCGATTCAGGTTCTAGTTCAGATGCACAAGATATTCCACCAGTTTCAAAACGTCGTAATCTCTTATCAAGAGCAAGATACTGCGAGCAATTCGTAGATGAAAATGGGCAGACGCTTTACCCACCAATTGTAACATGCCATCTTCAAGCTGTAATACTGGTTCATCGACGATAATGTAATATTATGTGAATAGGATCACTCAGTAGTAGCAGACCTCACTAGAATTTACTCATGTAGTGCAGAAAAGAAGAAGAAGAAATGTTGAATCAATTAACACTCATTACACAGAAAATGGAGAAAAAATTTTGTATCATACATCAGCTATAAGCCAGAACTCTGTAATGTGAATAATAACTGAATACAATCAATGATATTCGAATGCCACTAAGTTCATTCGAATTCTCCTCAAAGTGTGGCTTGGATAGCATTGGAGACATCATCCAAACTAGTGGAAGTGGTCATAAAGGTCAACTAGTCAGTCAAATGAGTCTAACTGAGTCTAACTGAGTGCATGGGAACTGATGTAGGGAAGGAGACTCCAATGTGGGCGCATGAGGAGCTGTCAGTGGTCAGTGGAGCTCAAACTAATCTCAATAGGTGCCTATCTAAGTGCTTCAGTCAGTTAACTAGTCAATCATCCTATGAATCAAGGAACTGAGTCAGCAACTAACTAACTAACTGAATTAACTCCTAAATATGTGGAAGAAGGCGCACATGTTCTCCAGTGATGAAAACAAGGGTGCATCAATGGCTAGGAGGGATAGAACTGAGCAGAAACAAGCTCCTGGGGGCTGCAAAATAAGGACTAGGTGTTGGGAGACTACCATACTAATGACTAGATGCATGCATGCAGAATTGCATGTAGGCATGCAAAATACAAAAATGATGGTGAGAATATTCCAACACCCCCCCCCTGCAAACTATACTATGAGGTGGTAGCTGAAAACTAAAAATAGGTTCCTGGTGACTAAGTCCAAAGGTCACCCCATACAATCAATCTAAATAAACAAAGTGAGGAAAGAGGGAAAATCCAGTGGGAAGAAATCCCTCCCTCAAAATAGACTGAAGGATGTGTTTATTTTTCATCATTTAATTCAATAGATATAGGATCTTAACTGAAAGAACAACATGTACAGCATATCAAGCATAAGAGACAAGAGACAAGGGACACAAAACATTTCACCGGGGAAAACCAAGAAGGTGAAAAACCCTGCAACTTCCTCAGCGATAGAATAAGCACCAATACAAAGATCACAAAGATCAAACCCAAGAGATAGATGACTGCAGTAGCTACTCCTCCTCTCTCTCACTAATGCAAAGTGAGTGAATGAGAGAATGTATAAAATGAGAGAGACACACTCTTTATTTATACACTACTTCACTTGTCTTTTAACTCTAACTAGGTCGGCCCCAACTTAACCACTTAACATAATGTTGACTGGGCCGACCCCCACTAGGGTGGTCTAATAACCCTTTAACCCACATGACTTATATAGGGCCAACCCCATCAAGGTGGTCTAATAATCCATCAAGTATAAGTTATGACACTTACAATATAACTTGCGACACTTGCAAGTACAACTGACGACACTTCCAATCAGAGGAATAATACATCTCCGTTGGATATACAATAAATTACAAATGTAATATACAAGTGAATATCTTCCGAAGTTACAAATACATCAACACTCCCTCTTAACTAGGAAGGTATCCTTTCGACACAGGTCATCAATACATATCGGCGTAAGTCTTCAATTCTAGAGTTGGATCATCATCACTAGATCACGGAGCATCATCATCATCACTACTGATGTACTCGACATCTCGATCACTAGGCTATCTCATAATTATTCTCATCATAGGAAGTTCTATAGAGCCAGCCCTTTTTCATGCTGGTTGTAGGCCTAGCCTCCTACAGGTCTTCATCATCTCTGGCCATACTGTGGAATCCTCAGGACTTATTGCATGCGTCAACAAAACCTCGAAAGAGCATCCTAGCTCAGACTATAGGATCTCCCAGGATCTTTTACATGTTGATTGTCACAAAACCTTAAAATAGTGTCTTGCAACCTACAAGAACTCTAAAGAGTATCCTAGCTCAGACTATAGGATCTCCAGGGCTGATTACATGTGACCCCCATCATAAAACCTTAAAAGAGAGTCCTGCAACCTGCAAGAACTCTAAAGAGAATCCTAGCACAGACTATAGGATCTCCAGGGCTAATTACATGTGGTTAGGAAAAACCTTAAAAGAGTGTCTTGCAACCTGCAAGAACTCTAAAGAGAATCCTATCACAGACTATAGGATCTCCAGGGCTGATTACATGCCTCTAGTAGCAAAACCTCGAAAGAGCATCCTAGCTCAAACTATAGGATCTCCCAGGATCTTTTCTATGCTACATGCACAACCTGTCCACGGCCACATAGTATCAACCTGATACTCATGATATACCGATCATCATCATATAGTACATCACCTTGATGCACATCATCATTGCATGATCATCCTGATCATCCTCACAACATCATCCTGATGCATATCATCTGGACTATCGTCCTGATACTCATCACATATGATCATCCTGATCATCATCATAGCATCGTCCTTATGTATTGGAGAAAACTCACTATGGCTTGGGAATACCACAACAGACAGATGACTACCAGAAATCAACTCATTTCTCAAAGCAATGCTATTATAAATGACAATGTTAAGATAATGGAGAAATGTAACCAACCTCGATCCAAACGTTTGATGTAGATCCCCGTTGGAGCTTTCAATCCATGCTATTGAAATCTGCAAATTAGTCTTGACAGCCAATATCCAACAAGTACATATAATATATAAATGGCATTAACATTATCAATAACAATGGTCCATAATATCATAATCAAATGTAACCCAATGTATAATAAATGACATTCACACCATGAATGGACGAGAATATGAGTATTTCTATTAATGAACAAGAAGAAGTACAAAGTGATACGACCTCTTGCCGGCAACCAATCTGAACCAAGATCTAGATCAATCCACTTGTGCCTCCACCACTTCAATCCTCCATGAATGGCAAACTCAAACTAGAAAGGAGTTTGGAAGGTGAACATAAATGGTTCACAACTACAAGGATCAATGAGTGCAGAATCAAGATAGGGCAAAAATCCACTAGAGTTCTCTTACGATTCTCCTCTTCCTCCCGTCCATAAGCCATATGTGCTCAATATATAGTCCTCTCAAAGGTAGGTGAAAGGACACATCGAGGCGTTACTTGGGCAGATGGAGAGCCAAAGGTCACCCAATGACCGCTTTTTGGGAGTAAAAAGTAATTAATAGTGGTTTTTACCATTTTACATGCTACCTGCGGGCTACAAGGATGCAACTCACGGATACGCCTACTATAAAGATGCAACAGACGAGGAGGAATAAAAATAGGGCAAACTGGTATCTCTGAAGGATATAAGTGGATCTGAGTCACTGAAATGGATCCTATAGGCCAAACAATGTTGATGCTCACAGGGTGGAAGATTACGGTGTAACAAATGCCCCCTAATGTGTGAGGTCAGAGACTGAAAGTGCTACGATGGCCGAAATACATTATAAAACTCAGAAGTGGAGTGATGGAGACACAAGTGGAAAGAACAACTCACTCGTCATAATACAATAGTATCTTTGAATACATGTCGGTATAGTACAACAATCTGATACAATGGCCATGAATAGGCAGTATATAATGGATACATGTCATAAGTGATCATAGCCATGATCCCTCTACAGTAAGATACGGTCTTCTACTGAAAAGAAGACAACTGGTACAAAACTGGAGGTACAAACTGCTGAAATCTGAGAGGTGATATCTCAGATGTAAAGTCAAAGTCATATGTAGCATACTGAATGCCACAATCGCCTGGGGTCTTCTACACAAGTCTTTGACGGTGCAAGTCCCATCAAGTGAATAAAGGAGTTAGGATCGAACCTGATGAGACATCATCTGATTACCGGTCAATGATGTATACCATTAACAGACGCGAGATGACCCACCAATAATGAAAATGGGAATCAAGGCACAGAGCACAATCATCAGAGTGTGAATAAATGGGTTGAAGTCAAACACTAGGATGAATCCATCGATCAAGGAACATTGATGTATTCCCAAAACTGTCGATGGCGAGAGAACCTACCACTAATGACTGCAAGCCTCAAGGTACTCAACTGAACTCTAAGCCTCAAGTCCTGGAATAAATGAGTTGAAGTCGATGGAACAAGACTCACTAGAAGGAGGGAATTAAGGCATCCCCCATCAACCAGCACGAGGTACCAGCAATGCTGAAAGATTTGGAAGATCTCAGGTGAAACGAACTGACTCAATAAAGATGGTCGACATGCAATAATCAAGAGATCTGAGGAGTGGCCGACACTAGTTTCAGGAAATCCTTTGAACAAGAGCATGAGCAGATGGATAGACTCAGGCAGCATAGACTTGACATAAACTGTGCAATGCAAGAGGCATTACAGAGGGCTCCATAATGGCTGGAAGCTTAACCAATCGGTGGAGAAAACTGAGAAACAAGTATAGCTCCTAAGGCCCAACTATAGTCCCGACTCATAATGTATGGAGTGGAATGAATGCTCTGTTCAAAGGCGACACAACAGCTGCCAACAAGAAATAGTGACCATAATCCCGTCCGGCTTTTTGGAATATTTGATTTTTTTGGTCTTTTTCATATTTGGGAAAAGCTTGAAAAAGAATAAAATTGCTTATAGTACAACAAGTGAGGGAACGAGTGTCAAATAGCTAGCAGACTAGTCCCAAGCAATGGAACATACCTATGCTCAATGCAAGGAAGTGCGTGCAGGATGTGGACACTTGGGGGTGTGATCCCTCAGGGTCAAAAGGTCATCAAATTATGAAGGGAAAATATAAGCTCTGCAGGGCTCGACAGGGAAAAGTGCTCAGGCACCAGGCTAACAATTGAGTAAGCGGGAGCCGGCACAAGGCTCAAGCAGCAAGCAGGATGATGCAATGCAATCACAACATGATATAATTGAGGGGAGTCCTTAAGGGAGATGGACAGCATAAGACAAAGTAGAGTATGAGTCTTTATCACAACGTCATGGCGTAACTACAAAGGACTCCCAATCCTAAGGACAAACAACGGCATGGGCACCAGAATGCATAAAGGGGGTTCTAACTAGGGTAACCATGTTCGGGAAATCCCTACCGCCACATAACGACACTTCTATAGCAGTGTGAAGGTTCTGTGTCAGTCACGAAGCGGGGTCACACCTAGGGTTTATGAAAATGGTCAATAGGTCAAATGCATAATGCATGTGAAAATGGCATCTAACCTTTATGCCAGGTGTGAAATGTACCTACCGTAGCTATGAAATGGTTCAGAACAACTCTCGCCGAGGAAATCTGTTGAAAAAACACTACTCCATGACACGATATTAGTTCATAACGGCTCAAAATGGAAAAAACTATAGAAAAGTGGGTCCAGAAAATTATAAATAGTAAAACAATTTCCAAATTACAATTCATTTGCACTATTCACCAATTTGGAGTTATTTGGGTAGTTTTCACCTAAAACTTCAAACGCCGATCGTGGGAGCTACAAGCGACCGTTCAGCGAACCGTTCGGAGCAGGTTGGTGGTTACTCCCATACCTTTCATTTTAATGTTTTTATTTCAATTTTGGTCGGTGGAATTTTTTGTTTGGCCAAGCCCTAGATGGCTTCGGCGCTACCCACGGGCTATAACTATGCGGGTCATGGGTAGGGCACGAAACGCGCAGTCAAAAAATATACTACTTGCGGGTATTCGCCGCTGTCTACAAATTTTCCCGCGGGTACGGCCTTGAAGAAGTTTTTAATCAAGAAACTGACCAAAATTTACTTGCTTTGCACTCCAGGATGGTTCTAGAGTGGAGGGAAAGGGAGCATGACCAGGTTGATGAGGTCGTGCGCAACAATTTGCAAGCACAACAAGCATTGCAAGCATGTGTCTTATATAAATACTGGAGTATAGGGGGTTTAAGGGCCCAAAACCTATTACTCCATCATCTGATCAGCTACTGGGATGTGGATGCTCAACACTTCATCCTCAATGGGAAAACACTGACACTGGAAATGGAGGATATCTATTTCATTACCGGTTTGTCCCGTAGAGGGGAGGTGGCTAGTCTTCGACCACAGACCGTGGGTGGTGGGATCATTGTGCAAGATTACATAGCGCGGTATTGCCCTGCCAACACATGAGCAGTGGGAAGCCAAGTGTTGGTGAATGCCATAATGGATCTAAGTACAAAGATCATTGTGGCTACTCTGGTGCGGATCACGGGATCCAAAGCACTACATCAGGCATCCAGACCGGTGATGTTCTACGCATCACAATGCATGCAACCTACTATATTCGACTGGTGTACTACTCTGCTGGTGTCTATGAAGACACAACTGACGGAATGCAAAGAGGGTAAGGCCAAAAACTTTGGGTATGGTAGTATCCTCTGCAACTTCTTCTTTGAGAGGGTTCCGAGACTTTGCCCGAGGGTGGATGTCCCTCCTCACAATCTCCGTGATCCAGCCCTAACCCTATGGGCTGAGATCCTGACATGACAGGGTGGTGGCCGTCTGGCATCACCATATACCGAGGAGTTCTTCCACTGGTGGAACCGGCAAGTGATCGTTATAGAGGACTATCCCTATGCAGGGATAGACTTTAGATAGGACTGTGACATGCCGCTCCCACCAGGTGTAGCTTTCAGAGACATCGGTGAGTACTCTTTTGGTTTTGTGTTTATTAAATTTTTATGGATTTTTTTATTATAGTTTGAAATGCAAAAACTTTTTGGTTGTAGTATCATGTGCTAATGGGTGACTGTTTGCTCGCAGACAAAGGCCTAGTGAGACCCGAGGGCTTCCCGAGACATGGTCGGTGGGGTAGAGATGAGGTGGCAGAAGGTACTGCAGCAGAGCGCACACTCCAAATGTTGCGGCGCAACATGTCATGGATGGTTTCCCGAGTACCACAGATAGAGGTAGCCCGACTACCTGAGGCCATGCAGCGCCAAGTAGTGGGTGTTCCTGGTGAGTGGGTGCGGCTACTGCAGCAGGTGGCCAATGCAGTACAGTACTTTTATGAGACACATCCCGTCGAGGCGGCAGCTAGACCTCCTCGGAGGGAATAGATATCCCAGAGTCTCATTATTTTTTGTATCGATATGTATATTTTTGAGGGCTACGGGCTCCAGTTTTGTATGACACTACCTTTTTTGGACATATTTATATATATATACAACTTTGGTTCTCGGTTCTACTACATGTGTGTATGTACAAATGTATGAATGTCTCTATATTTATGTGCTCATGATGAATGTGAAAAATGCCAATCTAATACATAGTTAGCGTATGCATCAGATATATAATTATGACTTCTCGAAATACGAAATATGTAATGGAAACAAAATGTCTCTCCAAGAGTCGTACCTTAAGGAGTATCCGTAGTAATGTAGGGTCTCGTACACGGTACTGCCCATTCAGCTGAGACACAACTAGTTGTGAATCCAGGCGGACTTCTAAAGACTGGATGTCATGTGAAATGGCATCCCGAAGTAGCTCAACAACGGCACTATACTCAGCCACATTGTTAGATGTAGGACCGAGACAAGCACCTCCTGAGGACACAACTAGGTGATCAGGTGAGAAGATAACCCAGGCAGCAGAAGCAAGCTGCTGCGTATGTCGGTTAGCACCATCCGCAAAACCTTAGATCGTAGGAAATCCCGTTTACATCTGTCAATCAAACAGAGGCTAATCAGCAGACCCAACAACCAAAAAGGAAACCTAAACTATGTACAGAAAAACTATACAATAGTGTACAAAAGTATCAGCTCGAACCAAAGGTTCAAGCGTAATACCACTTGAGGTAGAGCCCATTTCTAGGTTCCTTCAAGGCAACACCCTCATAGTCTTCTAACTCATAAGCTCCTTTTTCAAGGACACACTTCACAATGTAAGGACTGTGCCACATGGGATTGAACTTGCCTGCCCCCAGGGGTTCTTTAGCTTGGTCATACAAGAGTACCAAGTCACCTTCATCATATTGCCGAGGACGGACAGACCTATCATATTGAACCTTGACACGACGCTTGTTAACATCAATGGCCACAGCGGCATCTCGACGGTGCTCGTCAAGTTGCTCGAGGTGTACTAAACATTGCTCAATGATCCGTATTTATGTGGGAACGAAACAAAAGATAGCATATACAGAATCATATACAGAGATATATTGCAAGAACACAATGATACAGTAAACACATATTCTATTAAATAGTAGAAATAGAACAGACTGTAAAATACAATAGCTGGAATGGTGGTAACTATCTCTGAGAAGAGATGTGGCCGCTATGCTCATTCGTGCCAAGATGAATAGAAAGAGAGGCCGAAAGGGCCTATTTATCATAAGCATGAGGGAAAGAATCCCAAACATCCAAAAACCTAACCCTAGAAGATGAACCGTCATAAAGTTTGCGGACCCAAGGTGGTTAGTTGAACAGTCAACTTCCCGGGGTCATAACTTTTGCATATGATCTCCGTTTGGGGCGCTCGGTAGCTCGTTGGAAAGGTCTATCCGAGATTTACAACTTTCGACTAGGGCCAAATTAGTGTTTTTGGCAACCATTTGGCCTCCCAAATTTCCAAAAAAGGTCGTTTAGGGCCTCAAAACGGCCCCGGAAGTTTAGGACCCAAAAAACCGTAGAAAAATTACTAGAAAATTGGCAAAATAGGAAACTGTTTTGAGCCAATGGAATAGGTGGGTGGCCACCGATATCCATCTAGATCAATCCTTCCCCCTTAGGAAGCAATGGTCTCCATTGCGTCAAATCTCTTATCATATTTCGAGCTGTGTGTCGAGTTGAGCTCTTGGTGCGACATTTGCTGAAGTGGAAAGGTTGCCTTACTTTGACATCTTCAGAGGGTTGTAATTGTTGTTGATGGATGCGCTAGAGCTGTTCAACAGTTTTGGTTGTTGTGGTATCCTTGGTATGCACCGGTGTGGATGGTTTCTTTTTGGAGGAGCACCTTGAATGTGTGGCCTTGCACTGTAGAGGTACCCGAATAGGCGATGCTGCACTAACTTTGTGTTTTTCTTGTTTCTGCTGAGTAGAAGGATAATCTGCAGAGGTTGTGGATGTCTCTATGATCTGATGTTCACCTTTAGTGGCATTTGCGAATAGGGAAAATTTACCAGTGTGGGAGATTATCTTCCTGCCCTGCTTGGTTGGGGTAGGTGAAACTGTCTCTGGTATCCGATAGAGTTGTCCTCCCAAAGTGACAATGACGCTGCGAGGTCGGGATTCATATACAGCATGCCGCTTCCACATATGTGGTTGTCCTAAGAGAACATCACATACTTCGAGTGGGGCCACTTCACATAATACCTCATCTTTGAAGGGCTTGATTCCAAATGGTAGGTGACATTGGTGACTGACACGGATCCTTCGTCCTTGGCTTAGCCATCCAATGGTGTATGGTTGTGGGTGTGGAGTTAGTGGTAGCTCCAATCTCTTGATGACTTCTTCTGAGATCAGGTTCTTCTGGCTGCCACTATCCACAACAAAGTGTAGGGGAATTCCCTTCACCCACATCTGTGAGTGGAAAAGGTGCTCCTCTACCTCCGATTCTTCAGGCTCCTCTGGCTGAATCTGTGTGGTGGAAACAATGGCACTGGGTTCTGCATCAATGATCTGCTTCCCTTTTCGCATGGCTGTGAAATTAGGTTCTGAGTCAGAATCGGAACTAGGATCTGATTTTGAAGATTTGATCTCAGCCACCAATGACTGTTTTGAGCGACATTCATCAGTGTTGTGCCAGGGACTTTTGTGGAACTCGCACCACTTCCCAGTGTCCCTTCTTTGCCTTTTCCTTACCCTTCTTCACTTGTGGTTGGGACTGGTTGTCCTTTCCCTGCCCCGTGTTCTGCGAGCCAGAGTTTCCCTTTCCCTGCTTCTGCGCAGGTCCGAAGTCACGCTTGTTCTTTTGCTGAAATTTCTGCTCAATTTTGATAGCATATCGATAGGCAGATCTGAGTGAAGAGATTTCCAGGAAATCCATCTCTATTCGGATGTACCGGTGTAGGCCATTGCGATATTTCAATACTAGGTGCTGCTCGGAGTCCTTGATACCTAGCTTTGTGCGCAAGGTATGAAACTTGTTGGTGTACTCTGACACCGTTTGGTCCCTCTCTTGATGCAGAATGGTCCATTTTGTGTACTAGTCATCATAGTTTCAAACAGGGTAATATTATTCATTGACAGCATCTATAAAAGAGGCCCAAGTGGGATTGGAATATTCAAACAATCCAGACTCGTATGATGAGTTTTGCTCACAATAAGTTTCCCACCAATTTTTGACATGGGGGATGGCCTTGAGGAGTGCAAAGACGATCTTTTCCCTATCGGAAAAATTGTGGACAGAGAAATACCCTTCTAGTAGATTCAACCATTTCTCTAGGGCATCAGCATCGATTTGGCCTTCAAATAAAGGGATATCAAAATTAACTTGTATCTTGAAGGGAGTCGTATCTCCGAAATGGCTGCTTGTTGAGGGTGCATTTGCCACTGTTGGCATGCATCGAAGGATCTGGGAAAAATTATCCATCATCTCGTTCCTCTGTTGCGCGAGGGCTTCCTCGAGCAACAACTTTATAGGATCTACTGCTCCGTCGTCTCTCTTTTCTTCCGCCATTGGAGGCCGTTTGGGGCGGCGAGAGTGGTCTTCCCAAAGTGAAACTAGTTCGAGACCCAACTCTCTGTATCCTGACCTCGTCGGGGACATGCATCGAGAAACAATCAAAGAGCATACCGCTCTGATACCACTGATCCGGATTTATGTGGGAACGAAACAAAAGATAGCATATACAGAGATATATTGCAAGAACACAATGATACAGTAAACACATATTCTATTAAATAGCAGAAATAGAACAGACTATAAAATACAATAGCTGGAATGGTGGTAGCTATCTCTGAGAAGAGATGTGGCCGCTATGATCATTCGTACCAAGATGAATACAAAGAGAGGCCGAAAGGGCCTATTTATCATAAGCATGAGGGAAAGAATCCCAAACATCCAAAAACCTAACCCTAGAAGATGAACCGTCATAAAGTTTGCGGCCCCAAGGTGGTTAGTTGAACAGTCAACTTCCCGGGGTCATAACTTTTGCATACGATCTATGTTTGGGGTGCTCGGTAGCTCGTTGGAAAGGTCTATTCGAGATTTACAACTTTTGACTAAGTCCAAATGTGTGCCATTGGAAACCATTTGGGCTCCCAAATTGCCAAAAAAAGGTCGTTTAGGGCCTCAAAACGGCCCCGGAAGTTTAGGACCCGAAAAACCGTAGAAAAATTACTAGAAAATTGGCAAAATGGGAAACTGTTTTGAGCTAGTGGAATAGGTGGGTGGCCACCGATATCCATCTGGATCACTCAATCTCCGTCATATCAAGGAGGAGCTCTATGGCTAGCTTGAGCGAAGGTATTTCATATTCAATTGGTAAAAGTGACTCCACACCATGAACTAACTGGAATAGTGAGAACCCGGTGGCAGTCTTAACTGCGGTTCGATATGCCCACAAAGCAGGATATAACATGATATGCCAATTGGTCTTGCTTTTTTGGATGGTACGTTGGAGAATGGTCTTCAAAGACTTATTTACTGCTTCAACCTGACCATTCGCTTGAAGATAGTAGGAAGACGAGTGTTCCTGACGAAACCCAAGCTTGAGAGACAAATCCTCCATCATCTTGTTTTGAAAGTGACTGCCATGCTCAATGACAGTCTCCTTCGGTATACCAAATCGAGTGATAATCTGGTTGAACACGAAATGGGCTGCAGTGGAACCGTCAGCTTTTAAATTAGGCATGGCCTCAGCCCACTTGGAAAAATAATCCACGGCCACGATAATATGGTGATGCCCCCCAGCCAAATCTGGTTTGCAATCCATGAAATCTACCCCCCACTTACTGAAGGGACCGATAGTGATGACCGGATGGAGGGGCGCTGGATGCGAGTGTACGTTCCGAGAAAACACCTGGCAAGGGTGACATCTCTTCACAGCGTTAATACAATCTTTAAAGGTGGTAGGCCAAAAATAACCAGCTCGCATGATACGCTGGGCTATAGCAAGCCCGGATAAGTGACCGCCACATGCCCCCGCATGGCAATCATTAAGAACCCGTTCTGCTTCTTCGTGATTCAAGCAACGACGGAGAATGGAATCCTTTCCTCAGCAATAAAAAGTGTCACCGACGATAGTATAATCTTTAGCATGATGTCTCACACGCCGTCGCTCATCTCGTGAATAATGCGGAGGAAACTTCAAAGTTTGGAGATATACAATGACATCCCCATACCAAGGGTCCTCGGTCGAGATAAGAAATAAGTGTTCATCCACAAAGGAATCTTCATGAATGACATCCTCATCAAGTCGTGGAAGGTCCGACATAAGCTCAACGAACACCAATGATTTCACTGATTTTGCCAAAGAAAAATCGAGATCAAATTCTTGAAGGATCACAATCTATTTATTATACTTACCCCCGATAAGGCGTCATGATAGCACGAACTGAAACGGATTGATGTGAGCTACAACGGTGGTTGTTCGAAGCAAAATTTAATGCCGTAACCGCTGGACTGCGTGGACAGTCGCAAGTGCCATCTTTTCTATGTGGGTGTACCTTAGCTCAGCGTCTACTAAATTTTGACTGAGATAATAGATAACATGCTCAACGAGCGCATCATCCACATGAACCAAGACCATGCCAATAGTCTCTTGAGACGCGGCCACATAAAGAATGAAATCTCGTGTAAAGTCCGGCAGACTAAGCACGGGGGCCGATACCAAAGCTTTCTTAAGGGTGTCGAAAGACTGTTGGGCTCGCTCATCCCAGATAAAAGGTGTGTCTTTCTTCAATAAGCATGCGAAACCTTTAGTAATACTGGCATAGTTAGCTATAAATCGACGCAGAAAATAGCTCTCCCTTGGAGGCTCTGAAGTTGTAACAGATTACGCAGAGGAGGCAACTGAAGTATTGCCTCAACTTTGAGAGGATCGACTCTAATACCCTCCCTCGAAACTATGAATCCTAGAAGGCAGCCAGTCCTAACAGCGAAGATGCATTTGTTTGGATTCAATCGAATTTTGTAATGAATACATCGTTCAAGAATCATATGGAGGTGCTTGGGGTGGTCCACTCTCTTGCGAGAATGGCCAGCAAGATCATCCAAGAAAACTTCCATAATCATCTTAAGATCGTGAAAGGCATAGGTCATGGCTCGCTAAAAAGTAGCTCCGGTGTTTTTGAGGCCGAAGGGCATTTTCCGATATGCAAATGTTCCCCATGGAAAAATAAATGTCGTCTTATGTTGGTCCGCGGGTTTGATTTGAATCTAATTATAACCCGAGAATCCATCCATGAATGAAAAAATCTCACTCCCTGCACAAGCATCCAATATTTGATCAATGAATGGCATGGGGAATTTGTCTTTCAGACATGCATGGTTCAAATCTCTGAAATCAATGCATACATGAATCGTTCCCTGCTTCTTATCCACAGGAACGGGGTTTGACACCCATTCAGTAAGTGGAACGAGGTAGATGAAACTAGCTTTGAGCAGTTTCTCCACCTCTGCCTTAATAGCAGCTTCCTTCCTAGGGTTCACAGCACATAAGCGTTTTCGAACCGGTTTAGCATCAGGATACGTTCTAATCTCGTGTTCAACAATGCGGGGGTCTATTCCTGGCATCTCCTCGTATGACCAGGCGAAAGTTTCCCGGAGTTCGGTAAACAAGTCAGTGTAAGTAGCAATCTCCTCAAGAGTGCAATCGGCACTGATGTAAACATTCTCTAACTTTTCGGGAGTGCGGGAGATGTTGATCGAAGTGGTTGGGGAAATATTGGCCATATTCCCCTCCGCAAAAACATCATGCGACTCCAAAAGAGCCACAGGGTGACCAACCATCTCAGCTAGAGTCATCCTAAACTCCTCCTGCTCAAAGAGCTCGAGGTTGGGAAGGAAATAAGAGTGATGGTGCATATATTCCCAAGGCCTCTCACTACCACACATGGCCTCGAGGATAGCTTCATCAGATGGTAAAGTATCATCAAGGTAATTGTGGGAACAAGATGAGTTGGATTCCCAAACTGGCAGTGTAATGGGATGTTCTTCAAATGTCTGGGAAGAAGAGAGATTCGGATCTGCAGTGGTTTGTTGGATATGATCATAAGCGAGCTCCGCTACAGATAAAGGCATAGGCATCCCGACGTGCGCAATGTCTCCAGACGTGGAACTCGTGGATGGTAAAGACCACGGATCATTTAAATCGGAGGTCTGAAATAACATATTATTCGAAGGAGGAGGCGCATTGTCGGTAATGGTTCCAATAAAATTCACAGGTGCAGAAAGATTATACATTCCCATCAATGAGGGGTACATTCCGACACCTATGTTCCCAGTTGCCGGCTGAGAATCAGAAACTTGCAAGACTACAGATCCCATGGATGCTGTGGAAGGAGTGCCAACAAAATCCAGCTGATCGATCGTCACAGTCTTGCCTTCATGGGGAAAGCAAATAACTCTAAATACAGTAGACGCGACAACCTTCATAGCGTACATCCAGTTTAGACCCAGTAAAAGGTTGTAGTCGATGGGCGCATCAACCACTTCGACTTCAATAGGCATGGACTTACCTCCCAAGGAGACAACAAGGGAAGGGATAATTCCATGCGGTGTAAAAGATCTACCGTCGAATGCAGTGAGTGTAGTTCTAGACGCAAGTAGAGGAGGAGATGCAAGAGCTTTCCAACAAGTTAACGACATTACTGACGCAGAGGCACCTTCATAAACCATAGTACGTTTGACGAAGCTCTTAAGGAAAACCACCTGGATTTGAAAATCCACGCGGTAAGGTAAGCGAGGCTGAACATCAGTAGTATCGAACTTGATAACACTAGGATTTCCCCCATCCTGAACTCCTAACGCACTCAAAAGGGCATGCTTCTGAGAAGGACAAGCTTGCAAAACTTCAAGAGCTGACATGGCACACGGAGTTTGGCCCAAATCTTCTACGATGGAGTAGTTATGGGCGGCTCGAGCATTGGGATTATGCGTGGAGCGCTTGAGAACACCTTTCGGTATCCGCGGCATAATGGAAGGCTTCTCGATATGCAAAGAATTATCAGGAGGAGGGGGAGGCTCATTCCCCAAATGAGGTTGTGGTGCACCATAATCGCGCTAATGAGTAGCAACACAAACCTTTGACTGAACCATATTCACACATCCATAACCACTAGTATTGGAAGAAGCCGTTTCATTAGTACCATAACCAGTGGTGGGAGCATGCGAAGCCATGTTTTGATGATGAGGAAGGGGATCCTTCAACACAGCTGGGCTCTGTGCCAAATGCTTCGATGCTTCTTCAATTCAAGGACATAAGTGAGTAAGATGATCCTCCCCACAAAGCTTGCAAGGGAATTTCACCTTACGCTTAAGTTTACAATCCTCGCCAGCATTACCGCCTTCCCGAGGAGGGTTGGCATTCTCTTTACGAGGAGTATTACGATTGCTATTGTTATTACTTCAATTGTTTCCACCCCTACGATTATTTCTCCCCTTTTTCTTACCACCAGGTTGTTGGTTACCCGACGGTTTCGTTGATTGCACATTGTGTACATCAGACAACGGAGTGGAAGTGGACAAGGTGTGAACTTGTCGGGGAGCAGACTGGTTTAGAGACAAATTTTGCATTTGATTAGCTACCAAGTCTACAGGGCGAGTGCATGCGGATCCCACGATTCCATTGGCATGTGGTCCAGGAACTAACGTAGGCTCATGTCTTGTTCGCGGTGCATCAGGAATAATGTCATACAAAATGCCAGACTGAGAATAAAGTAGATCTAACTGCTAGACTTTCAAGATAGCTTGTTCCTTAGTCACAATGCCGGACATCAAAACATCCTTAGCAATTTATGGAAGTAAAGACTTGAGGAACCATTCCAACAGGAACTCTGGAGGAATGTTATCTTTCACTAATCTCTTCCGCCGATGCCACTCTTGAACGTGGTCATAAATATGTGTGGCCTTATTCTGACGGAAGGTGGAAAACAACTCAGTACCAGTATCATAACAAACCGGTAACTGGAAATGGTCTAAGAAAACCAAAGCAATCTTGTTGAATCCCCTATAGGTGTTTCCGGGAAACTCCACATACCACTTCACGGCTGCCCCCGTGAGGGTGCGTTGAAATAGTCGTAATCGAATGGAGTCATTATTCAAAGATTTGGAGGAGCACCAAAGGTGAAACGTCGTGACATGATCTCCTGAGTCCTCACCACCTTTCCCCTCAAACTTCGGAATGTCTGAAGGGAGCTTGGTAGGGACCAGGGGACAAGTAGGGTTGTGACACACTGGATCATTCGTGAGCTTTGAAATATCTGAGAGATTCAAGCGTGAAAGGAATGGGAGCTGAGGCTGGAAAGCTTGATTATAAGCTCCCATAACAGGTTGGTTAAACTGAAATGTGTTATAAGATGGACCAAAAGCTTGACCATGAGGATTAAACTGCTAATAATGAGGACCTGACGGACCATAAGCTTTCCCATAGCCATAAGATTGATAACCTCCCCCTGATGGACCCATTTGAGAGTAAGCAGGTATATGCGCGTTTTGAGCACCATGTTGGGGTGGTGGGTGATACTGGTGGTCAGCACCGACTGTGTTGTAGTAAGGGTTGCCACCATGAGTATGGTGCATGTATGTACTATTCATAGCGGGAACCGTGTTGTAATTACCGTAATGGTATGGTATGTTCCCACCCCCAACATTAGGATTAGCTTGAGTAGTCGTTTGGTGACCAGAAGCATGAGAAGCATTCCCAGCTTCAATATGGGTGTGACCAATAGCAGGGTTGGTGGTGTGATGTCCATGTGGATAGGAAATATTCCCACCCCCTACATTAGCATTACTAGTGGTGGTAGTGGACGCAAAAGTATGCGGTATGTGTCCACCGTCGTGGTTGGGAGGAACGGTATCATGTGCAAAAGTAGTCCTGGGTTGACGAGTAGCGACACATGTATTAGGTTCTGGACGATGAGTCGCATTCCAAACAACATTCCGGTTAGGTTGTGTATTCCTAGGAGGTGGTCATGTTCCAACATTAGCATTGTTAGGAATCTAACCAGTCCCCATACTATGTGAGTGGGTGGACAACGTAGTGCCCCCAGCGAGGGTAGTGCCCCCAGTGGGTATAGTATGGCTAACACTTTGACTAGTGCTAGCGTGAGTACCAACCGTAGTGGAAGGTTCGACAGTACTATGACTAGGCATACCAAAAGAGAGTGCGGTGGGGTTGATCATAGGGCCAGTATCATCATGAGTCTTAGGCCTCCCGCATCTAAAACTGCGTGGAAATGAAAGAACGAAAGGCTTGTCCTGTTCTTCCTCCTCGGGTAAGTCGAGCATCCCATAAAGATAATTATTCGGATTCGAAGGATCAAACGGATCCCGGTAAAGTGGATTAGGCCAAACAGAACCAGGTTGAGTCTCAGGTGGATCACCTCCCCACTCCTCACGAGGAGTATGGGGATCAGAAGTATGTTCAACTCTACCCGAAGGAGTAGAAGGATCTTGCCCAATATCGGGATGTGCAGCCATGTAGTCTTCAACGTAAGTCACGTAAGAATCTGAAGACTCAGAGGGAGCCCTCCGGTGTCCTCTAGCAATACGGCGTGTAACCTCGGCTGGCTTTAAACCAGCCAACCGACGGGACCGACGGAGAGTAGGGCTCCGCGCCACAATATCTCCGGAGGAATTCACAACGTCGCCTAAAGGCCAACTATCGATCAAAAACAGTAAATCAAAAGCACACCTAGAGAAACTACAGCCAAGAGCAGACAAACAGAGAGTCTAAATGAGCTCCCGACACTAGAGCCAGTATGTCTCTCCTAGGAGAGGCTTGAGACTCCCAAACTATAGCCGAAGGTAATAGAATCAGTTATAGAGACACCCAGGCTTCACTGCATTAACAGGGTCAAGTCCACTGCACGAACACAACTGTGTTGTCCAATCCCTATCTGACTCGGGACACAAACAGCATAACCACTGCAAGTACCCTATGCGTACCTAGGTAAGGCAACTATGTTCACCGCAATATAACCAATGCTCAGGGGGGGACAGTCGCAGGTGGGACCTGTCATATGGGCAGGGTAGCTAATCCCAAAGCACAAGAGGACGAACCTCCGGTACCCCCAGATACGAACAAATCCTGGATATATCTCCCACGTTCAGCCAATATCAGAGGGATATCTCCTCAATAAACCTCCCGTGACCTCGTGCTTAACTCTGGATTGAGTAGAGCTTCCTAAGAACATCGATCTATACCATGGATTTCTCCACTCCCTGGTCAGAAAACTAATGTTTCATCTAGTAGTCTTGGATTGTTAACTCACAATGATCTATTCCTAGACTCTAAGCCTATGCTAGTTGGTGTACCCTATAAATAAAATTAGTCTAATCAATTTTATGATTAAGTGTTAATTTTAGTGGCTGTGATTACTCAAGGGATATGATCGTGAAACTAGTGATGTGTAGACTCAATAGTATGCAAAATCGTCCAATCCTAGACTCATCTATCCAATAAAACAATGTCATTAATATGCAAAATCAACCAACAATTCTGAAATAAAGATGCAATATTTATCTTTTCAATGCACAAGAAGAACCTAAAATGAAGGCAACAAGCACTCAATGCAAGATGCAGTACATGAAAGTAAAATATTTTTGTATTTTCGCTTATAAACAAGAAGGAAAATGCAAAAAACTAGATGAATATTTTTGTATTTTTTCAATATAAATGGAATGAAAAAATGCAAGCAAAATCCTACTATTCAGTCACTGAAGTGCCGAGAAGATCACTAAGACAACCCAGCAGATCCTAAATAGCAAGACTCAGCCAAAGGAAAGAGCTTAAAAGGAAAAAACCAAGAGGCCAAAACCAAAGATTGGTAAAAAACCAAGAAGGCTCAACCAAGAGAAACGAAGAGTTCTGGTCACAACCAAGGCATGAAACAGTCAAGAAAGAGGCCAACAAAGACTCAGGAACCAACCAAACTTACCCAGTAACAACCAATATCCATAAACCAACAAAATCCGGAGTTACACGCTACTGTCAAAGGAATACCTAGGGTACCCGCGAGCAGTTGAGTAAACAGAGGCAGGTATATGTGGGCAGAACTAAGCTATCCCGCAGGTGAGGAAAGGCAAATGGGAAATTATGATCTTAATGGCCAATCAGTGACACAGAGCTTCGATAAACAACAACTCTAATTAAGGACTAATGCTCAAAAAATTTCCCAAACATGGATGTTTTCCCCAGCGGAGTCGCCATTTCTGTATTGGAGAAAACTCACTATGGCTTGGGAATACCACAACAGACAGATGACTACCAGAAATCAACTCAATTCTCAAAGCAATGCTATTATAAATGACAATGTTAAGATAATGGAGAAATGTAACCAACCTCAATCCAAACGTTTGATGTAGATCCCCGTTGGAGCTTTCAATCCATGCACTTGAAAGCTGCAAATTAGTCTTGACAGCCAATATCCAACAAGTACATATAATATATAAATGGCATTAACATTATCAATAACAATGGTCCATAATATCATAAGCAAATGTAACCTAATGTATAATAAATGACATTCACACCATGAATGGAAGAGAATATGAGTATTTCTATTAATGAACAAGAAGAAGTACAAAGTGATACGACCTCTTGCCGGCAACCAATCTGAACCAAGATCTAGATCAATCCACTTGTTCCTCCACCACTTCAATCCTCCATGAATGGCAAACTCAAACTAGAAAGGATTTTGGAAGGTGAACATAAATGGTTCACAACTACAAGGTTCAATGAGTGCAGACTCAAGATAGGGCAAAAATCCACTAGATTTCTCTTACGATTCTCCTCTTCCTCCCGTCCATAAGCCATATGTGCTCAATATATAGTCCTCTCAAAGGTAGGTGAAAGGACACATCGAGGTGTTACTTGGGAAGATGGAGAGCCAAAGGTCACCCAATGACCGCTTTTTGGGAGTAAAAAGTAATTAATAGTGGTTTTTACCATTTTACATGCTACCTGCAAGCTATAAGGATGCAACTCGTGGGTACGCCTGCTATAAAGATGCAACAGGCGGGTAGGAATAAAAATAGGGCAAACTGGTATCTCTAAAGGATATAAGTGGATCTGAGTCACTGAAATGGATCCTATAGGCCAAACAATGCTAATGCTCACAGAGTGGAAGATTACAGTGTAATACCTTATGCATATCATCTAGAACATCGTCCTAATACTCATCACATATGATCATCATATCATCATAGCATCGTCCCGATGCATATCATCTGGAGCATCGTTCTGAACCCTGATACTCATCACATATGATCATCTTGATCATCATCATAGCATCGTCCCGATGCATATCATCGCTCATGATCCAACTGATCATGTAAAGCATCCACCTAATGCATATCATCACACATGATCCACCTGAGCATGTAACACACCCACCTGATGCATATCATCACACATGATCCACCTGATCATGTAAAGCATCCACCTGATGCATATCATCACACATGATCCACCTAATCATGTAAAGCATCCACCTGATGCATATGATCATCCTAATCAATATCATGCAGAACATCATCTAGAGCATCGTCCTGATGCTCATCACACAGCGCTTACATCCACAGCCATGGGAAGGACCCTCCTATCACCATGCTTGGAATCGCTCCTGCAAATGTGTCCCATCACTTCTTCCTCGAAGTATCTTCTATCTGAAGAACACCAAGCCTCTCTCTGAAGTACTCAAACTTCACTCTGGCTAGTGGTTTAGTCAACACATCTGCAATATGCTCATCCATTGCAACATGCAGGAGCTTCACTACTCCTCTCTGCACCATATCCCTAATATAGTGATATTTGATCTCGATGTGCTTCGACCTGTCATGGAACACCAAGTTCTCAGACAACTTCACACAAATCTGGTTGTCACAGAAGATACAGGTAGAATCCAACAGGAGATCAAATAACTCAGACAGTAGCTTCCTCAGCCATACTGCCTCACAACTAGCCAAACAAGCTGCGACATACTATGCTTCGGTTGTACTCAGTGCTATGCAGGACTAATTCCTGCTAAACCAAGAGATCACACTTGATCCCATACTGAAGCAGCACCCTGAAGTGCTCTTCCCATCTGCAACACTGCCTGCCCATTTTGAATCAACATAACCCTCCAGGTTTAACCTTTGATTTGCATCATACTTGAGCCCATAATCAACCGTACCCTTCAGGTACCTCAGAATATGCTTCACAACAATCAGGTGAACATGTCTAGGATGCATCAGGAACTGGCTCAATGTGTTCACCGCAAAGCAAATATCTGGTCTCGTGTTCTTCAGGTACATCAAGGACCCAATCATATGACGATACACCATGACATCAACCGGCTCAAATGAAGCATCACACAGAAGCTTCAAGTTCGATGCCATAGGTGTGGCCATGGCCTTGCAGTCCATCATCCCAAACCGCTTTAGGATCTCTACTGCATACTTCCCTTGTCCAAGGAAGATTCCATCTGCACTCTGCCACACCTCCATGCCTAGAAAGTAATGCATAATCCCCAAGTCCTTCATCTCAAACTCGGCAGCAAGCTTCCTCTTGGTGTCGGCAATCAACCCATCCTCACCTGTAACAAACAGGTCATCCACATATAGTAGTAGTATCGCTGGATTGCCTTCCTCAACCTTGTAGTAAAGGTTGAAATTTGCTTTACTCTTAGTAATGCCCAAACTGGATAGGAAACTATCTATCCTACCCTACCAAGTCCTAGGAGCTTGCTTCAAGCCATACAAGGCTTTCTTCAACCCGCACACATATGACTCCCTGTCCACATACAGTTCCTCTTCAACTACACCATTCAAGAAAGTTTTCTTGACATCCATCTGGTGTATCTTCCATTTCATCACTACAGCCAGAGCAAGTACTGTTCTGATGGAAGTGTATCTGGCTACAGGAGCAAAATTCTCTTCATAATCTATTCCATCTTTCTGGGAGAAGCCACGAGCTACAAAACTCGCCTTGTATTTCTCTATGCTACCATCTGCAACATGCTTGATCTTATGGATCCACTTGGAAGTCACAACAGACTTCCCTTCTGGTCTTAGGACCACATCCCAAACATGATTCTTCATGATCGATTGGTATTCCTCGACCATGGCATTCTTTCATTACTGCATCCCAAATCCTGGGAACTTCAAATTCTTCAATATCTTCAATAGATAGTTTTCTTTGAACTTTGTTGCTGGAACAAATGTTGTAGTCCTTCTTTTGTAGGTGATGGTACACTATCTTTCCTACAAGTCAAATTCAATTGCATGATTAGAAACTTCTCATAGTGTTTCAAAACAAATTCTTGTGCATAAAGACATATTTCATACAGTCATGCAATTATCTTATCCAATGCTTCAATACAACATTTAGCCATATCTCGTATTCACACAGTAACTTTCTAGATGCCTTCAGCCTCTACCAGAACATTTGTTAAGAGTGTGCACAAATCCCAACATGTTAGCAAAGAGGTTTCATTCTAGATAAGTAGCAATGGAATGTTGTACAGTACCATAGGCCACTTACCCATTACTTGCATATTAGTAGTATCTTGTTCATTAACTTTTCTAATATGCATAATATACATCCTAAATCTAGGAACATAAGTATGTACATGACTGGACAACATTATTTAAGTAATCATATGACAATTCAAATACTTATCTTTGTTTAGTTGTAGGTGGACTCCCTCTCAATCTTTTCTTCCTTGCAGGAACTACTGGAGTGTGCTCCCTCTTTATCTTTGCTTCTTGGATTATCTGTCCTTGAACTTATATCCATCCTGGACCACTATGCATGCTTAAGTGTGTGTCATCCTCAAGATCTCATACATAGTCATACATCCATTAGTATAATCTCAATACTATAAAAACATTATGATTCTAAATAATATTAAACATGTATGGTCATGATCATTTCATACACAGGTAATTTATCACAAGCGTTAGTATTCAAGGTTTCAGGGAGTACTTATTTTACTCATGCATATTCTTATTTGACCATAGGACTCTTCTAGTTTTCCATATCATCAATCAAAGTAAGAAGTATAATATGCATAAACCCATGATCACTCAAACTTATAACTTCATGAATAATCATTATCAATCATACAAAAGTATACTTATCTAAGATCCTAACACAAAGTAGGATTCTAACTCAATATAGGAAAACATACCTAGATTATCATGTTTGTCTAACATACCCAAAGAATGTCTTCTTTGTTCTCTTAGAGACCTTGTGCTAGAAACATGCATATCTCATAAGTTAATAATTGTAGAACCAAGTTATACATACCTCGTAAGTAGAGCTTCTATGTGATCCATGACTTTGGATGAGTCTTTGTCTTCGTGTCACCATGGTCATATGTTCTTGATCTAGAATTTGATTTGTCTTGGACAACATCATCCTCATACAACAACACAGTGTATTAGTACAATCATAAGTGTCATACCCCTAATCAATGAATGTATTCACATGCATTCATTCTTTTACTAGGGTGATAAGACAAGTCTAAAATTAATCAAGATTGTACTAACCTCAAATGAAAACAAACATATCATAAACTTAATCATGAACATATTTTAAGACATACATGTATCTCTTCAAGTCATACCTGTCGAGATTGCTTGTAATCTTCTTATGTAAGGCCTTAGCCTCATCTCCCTCTGAAACTGGAACTTCTTCACTTATGTAGATGTCTAATTCATTCTCTTCTAGGATTAACCCAATCCACTTTGATTTGCTGAAACTAGATCTGGAGCTGAATTAGGGTTTGTCAGAGAAACCCTAAAAATTCAAACTTCTGATTGGATGAAAAGATGCGCCTTGCTGAGTTGATCAAGTTGGTATACTTTGTTGAGTTGATCAAGCTGGTATACTTCAATTTTGAATTCTCCAAAATTTGACCTCTCAAAATTGCCTTTGAAACTTCCGGATCTTCTAGACAGGATCCCAAACTAGGGTTTGATAAATCCCGGCCTTCTTCCCAACCAAAAAAAATGATATTGTTCTCTAAACTCTGATTTTTCTGAGGAGCATCCAGCCATGGTCACAGATTCCAAAAAAATTCAACTTTTGTAGAAACCCTAATTTTCTACATTACCGATCAAAATCCCAAACTAGGGTTTGATGATGCCCGGGGTTATGCCCAACCAAAAAATTTGATCTTGGTCTCTAAATTTCGATTTTGATGAGGAGCATCCAGCCGTGATCTCATATTTCAAAAATTCCAACTTTCTCCGAAACCCTAATTTCCCACAGCAGTGACAATCCAAAAATGAACGTGCTCAGAATCCAATTCTGTTTGGAGATAAATATATGCCATATTGTTTCTAGTGTATCTATTAAATTTTGGATCCTCAGGGTCTGAAACTTTGTCCTATGCTATATTGACCTGTTATCTTTCCAACACCATAGATCTGACCTCAAATGGATTCTCTGAGAGAGAGATATGCCAAGTGTCGCAATGTGACATGTTTAAGGGATAAAACAGTATAGTGAACTTGTACGGTGTTCCACGTGTCACTGTTTCAACTTAGGCCTCTAAAACCCAGACCTATGAAAGTACAGTCTGTGCCCTAACTGTCAAATTTTATGGAATTCCATTTGGAGCTTCCTATCCCGAGATATGACCTTTTTTCCTAGGTCACCGTTTTAGGACTGCCTTCTGGAAGAGGCAGAAACCCTAACTTGTACGGATCATATCTCACAAAGTACAACGAATCTAAGGCTTTCCTTCGGACACAAGGTACATGGACATTTCATATTCGACCTGGAGAAGTTTCAGATCCTGATCCTTCGCCAAAATGGATTTATAGCGAAAGTTCCACGATGACTAGTTTTTACTATACCAAGCCTTAGCTTCCAATTTGTCGCAAGTGCAACAAGTGTCATAAATGCCATACCATGCCTTCCTTCAAGCTAGATCTGATACCATGTTAGTTTTTCATCATTTAATTCAATAGATATAGGATTTTAACTGAAAGAACAACATGTACAACATATCAAGCATAAGAGATAAGAGACAAGGGACACAAAACATTTCACCGAGGAAAACCAAGAAGGTGAAAAACCCCGCAACTTCCTCAGAGATAGAATAAGAACCAATACAAAGATCACAAAGATCAAACCCAAGAGATAGATGACTGCAGCAGCTACTCCTCCTCCACCAGTGTGTACCCCTCCTCTCTCTCACTAATGTGAAGTGAGTGAATGAGAGAATGTATAAAATGAGAGAGACACACTCTCTATTTATATACTACTTCACTTGTCTTTTAATGCTAACTAGGTCCGCCCCAACTTAACCACTTAAAATAATGTTGACTGGGCCGACCCCCACTAGGGTGGTCTAATAACCCTTTAACCCACATGACTTATATAGGGCTGACCCCATCAAGGTGGTCTAATAACCCATCAAGTATAAGTTACGACACTTACAATATAACTTGCGACACTTGCAAGTACAACTGACGACACTTCCAATCGGAGGAATAATACATCTCCATTGGATATACAATAAAGTACAAATGTAATATACAAGTGAATATCTTCTGAAGTTACAAATACATCAACAGGATGCTATTGTAGCATATCATCACTCACCCAAAAGGAGGCAAGTGTCCTTCTTTTCCAAAGAAGGATCGATTGATCTGAAATGGATCAGTAATGTGAGAAGGATGAAACCTTCCATTCTGATAATCCGATCTGGTTCTTCGTTGATCAGCTGGATCACCAACAAGATCTCCGGCAGATCTAAGAGTAGTGGCTTCCCATCTCGGAAGAGGAGGATCATCAGTTGAGATATCATCATGTTCTTGTGGAACTAGATCTCCCATTCGCTCATCTTCTGAATCAGTTGCTAGATCTTCAGGTTCTTGGGGATCTGGATCTAGAATTCGCTCTTCATCATCATCACTCTCATACTCTGAATCTGAACTATCATGTGATGAAGGTTCGCTCTCTTGGAGCTCATCAAGCAGTGGAGGTGTGGTAGGCAAGCTCTCTTGCTCAACTGTATGAGCATCATGAAGAGGCCATTCCTCAAACTGTACACTCATATTAAGGAATGTGGTTATAGTAGAAGGATCAAGAATTTTTAGGCCTTTGCATTCAATGCATAACCCACCATGATACACTCTCTGCTTTCTGGATCTAGGGCTCTCCTTTTCTCATCTGGAATCCTTTCCCATGCTCTGGATCCAAATACTCTAAGATGAGACACATCATGTTTGTATCCCATCCATGCTTCGAAAGGAGTCATGTATTTGAGTCCTTTGTGAGGAACTATGTTCTGAAGATAGGAGGCACAGTTAATGGCTTATGCCCAAAGACTAGGGTGCAACCCTTTCGACTTTAGCATGCAAGTGGTCATTTCTTTCAATGTTCTGTTCTTCCTTTCAACAACACCATTCTGTTGTGGTGTATAGGGAACAGTATATTACATCTCAATGCCCTCTTCAGCACAAAAGGTTTGAAAATCACTCTTGATGTACTCACCTCCATTGTCGGTGCAAATGGCCTTGATCTTTCTATCTGAAAAATTTTCTACAGAAGACTTGAAAAACCTAAAGAATCCAAATACTTCTTACTTCAATCTAAGAAAATATACCCATATAAATCTGGAATAATCATCAATAAAAATGAGTATATACCTTGTCTTGTTCAAAGATAGATCTGGAAATGGCCCTGCAACATCACTATGAATCAGATCTAGAGGATGAGAGGCTCTCCTTGCCTTCCCCTTCTCAAATTTCTTCTCAGGATGCTTTCCAATCAAACAACCATGACAGTTTCCCTTAGCAAACTTGATCTTGGGAAGCCCTTCAACCATCTCTTTAATATGCATGTCTTGCAAGTATTGATAGTTAAGATGCCCAAATATTTCATGCCACAATCTACTCTCTTCATTGGCATGAGTGTGGAGAGCAGATTGCTTTGAGAGAGGTAAGAAGTGGGAGAACTCATCATGGGGGATTCACTCAATAAATCGTTATCATAGCACGTTCGTTCGTGGCATATGAAACAATACCCTTAATTTCACTAAATATTGGAAAATACCTTCTAAAATCGTTTTTTTAACCCCCTCCCAATATGCCTTCCCAATTTAAAAAAAACCTTATTTTCACTAGATATTGTATGTATCAATTTTTTCATTAACATTTTTTATACCCTTTTATATTTCTACCTAGTATATTGATATGATACCCCTCTTATGACCCCACATGCATTCTACAATGCACCTTGCTTCCTTTGATGTATATTTTGGATACACATTACTTCACCCACAATGCGATTACTCAACCACAATGCAATTACTCAACCACATATCATTATGATTTGCAACATCTAATGGTTTAATGAAGAGATAGGAGATCACTTCTTGTATGTCACTAGAGCCAATGCACATAGTACAACATTTAGATTGCATGTTACAGTTCCCCAATTGCTGACTAAGCCTATTGTGGGCTAGGTATCCAAGCCCCCAAGGCCTGTAACAAGCTCTATGAGGCTAACTAAACCTCCCAAGGCCTGTAATAGGCACGAGTGGTTGGGTATTCAAGCCCCCAAGGCCTATCGAGGGCCTATAACATGCCTTGGATGCTTAGAGCCTCCCAAGGCTATTGGTAACAACTGGCTGAGTGCTATGGGTAACAATTGGTTGTCAATGACCACTGTCTCTTGACTATGATCGACTGGAAACCCACTTCACCATGAAACTCTTGGCCTCAAGCATGCCTCAAGACGCGATTTCCTTGCGTACTGGTAAGCCTAAGCCTTGCCTCAACCCGATTTCTCATATGTCCGTGATCCTGACATCTCCATTTGGCAGATATTTGTCAGCCCGCCCATATAAAAAAGACCTCAAAGTATTTTTTATTGTTACATTAAATAAAAAAAAACCTTTTCCCCTTAATATATAAGCAATATAATTTTTAGATTTTCATGAATATTTAATACCGCAATATGAATGAACGTGATATTATATTTCCTTCTAGTGAAGCCCCCGTGGAACTCATATAGTTTTGACTTGTGATTTGCAACTCCTTTTTCAATGGTAGAACCTGATACCATGTCTTGGATTTCGACCTCATTTGGAGATAAGATCACCCTCTTGGGCTCTCCAGTATGGGTCATCTGATATACTGAAAGTAGATTAGCAGTGAGAGTGGGGACATATAGTACATCCGAGAAGTATCCATGATCTAGTTTGATTCTTCCAATCCCCTCAGAGGAGACCTCAGAATCATTCCCCAACACAATGGATGGTCTAACAGTAGCTTTGAATCCAGTGAAGAGATTCTTGGAGGAAGACATATGCCTAGATGCTCCAGAATCTATGATGAAGTAGGATTGAGTTGATGCACCTGCCATGAGAGCATGGCATCTCTCTTTGTTCTCAGATCCAGATGGTTCACTCTATTTCTTCCTAGCACATGCAGGTACTGGGAGATTATTTTTCTCAAGGAGTGAGGCCATGAGATCTATGGTCTTATTCATGCATGAACTTTCAGGGTGATATCCTCAATTACAGTATGTGCACTTGGATTTTCCCTTCTGAGTGTGCTTGTCCTTCTTAGGATTCGAGGCTCCATCTGACTGTATGGGAGCCTCTTTCTGCTTTGTATCACTCGAATTTGTATCATAATTTTTTTGTTTCCCTTTGCCATTCTCTCTTCTCATCTTAGTGGCTACAAGAGCTGAATCCAACTTGGTTTTCATCACTCCCATGTGTACTAGCTTCTCCTCCTCAAGTGTGAGAGATTGGATGAAGTCTTCAAGAGAAGGGAATTTCCATTTTGGAATGGGCAATCTTGTTGACTGGAAGGTCGAAACAAACACTGAATAATCAGGGCCTAGCTTTGACAGGATGGCAAGGATGAGTTTTTTTTCTTCCTTCGCAATCCCATACCTCCTCAACTGTGAAATCAAGTTCTTGAAGTTGTTGAGAAACTCAGTGATAGTTTCAAAATTGCTTGGGGTCATGAAGATGAGATCATTTTCTAGTTTATGCCCCTTCAAATCATCTTTCTATCCAAGGAGGGATTCGAGCTTGTCCCAAACCTCCTTTGCAGTATTCAAATCGATAACATGAAAGTGAAAATATTCAGAAATGTTGAGTAGCAACAGTCCTAATGCTTCATCATGCTTGTCTAAGTACTTGGATTTCTCTACTGCACCAATAGGCTCAACCGCAGAGCCATTCACCACTCTGGAAATACTCTTTGACTTCAATAAGGTGTCCATTTTAGCCTTCCATTCGAAGTAGTTGAATGAGTTCAACTTGAGATCCATGATACTGAATAATTCGAAGCTAAGAGAGGGAGATTCCTGCAAAACAAATGAGAATTATGAAAAGAAGATCTGCTTCAATTCGAATTGAACACTGCCTTAGGACATTGAGCACATGTGACTAAGTCCTTCACACCTTGATAGACCTCACTGGATTTCTCCAGTGAATTCAAGGCAATAGCACCAAGATTTGTTGTGAAAACTCATAGGCTTCTGGTTCTCAATGAAAGACAATTGCTCAAGGAATTGCTGCAACTGCTACTGCTGTAATTCAAATAGTTGTTGTTAGCTCTAATGCCATGTAATATTTTGTGAATAGGATCACTCAACAGTAGCAGAACTCACTAGAATTTACTCATGTAGTGTAGAAAATAAGAAGAAGAAATGTTGAATCAATTAACACTCATTACACAGAAAATGGAGAAAAATTGTTGTATCATACATCAGCTGTAAGCTGGAACTCTGTAATGTGAATAATAACTGAATACAATCAATGAGATTCGAATTCCACTACATTCATTCGAATTCTCCTCAAAGTGTGGCTTGGATAGCATTGGAGACATCATCCAAACCAGTGGCAGTGGTCATAAAGGTCAACTAGTCATTCAAATGAGTCTAACTGAGTGCATGGGCACTAATGTAGGGAAGGAGACTCCAATTTGGGTGCATGAGGAGCTGTCAGTGGTCAGTGGAGCTCAAACTAGTCTCAGTAAGTGCCTATCTAAGTGCTTCAGTCAGTTAACTAGTCAATCATCCCCTGAATCAAGGAGTTGATTCATCAACTAACTAACTAGCTGAACTAACTCCTAAATAGGTGGAAGAAGGTGCACATGTTCTCCAGTGATGAAAACAAGGGCGCATCAATGGCCAGGAGGGATAGAACTAAGCAGAAACAGGCTCCTGGGGGCTGCAAAATAAGGACTAAGCGCTAGGAGACTACCATACTAATGACTGGATGCATGCAGATGACTGGATGCATGCAAGCATGCAAAATACAAAAATTATGGTGAGAATATTCCATTAGGTAATTCATCATGAGTTGGATCTGTTTTATGAAAGCCCAGTAGTTTGTGGTTGTTCAAAATGTCAAAGGTTGAAGGAGAACCCTTGGCGTGTCACACTCACCCGTTATACCAATGATAGATTACCCAATGTTGATGGTCTAATACCCCCTACTGCAGTTAAAACTCCAAGAGGTGATATAGAAAAGACACGTAAGAACACCTCCCTATGCTCTTGTTTGAAAAATTTGGAAGCTAAAACAACTATGTCTCGTTCTAAATCGACAAACCCCTATGCTTATGTTCAGTCAACGGAAAGTTCTAGTGATACAAAGTATGGTGTGAATCCCACCCAACACATCTCTACTAGAATATCCAAAAATTTGCATGAGTTGAGAGAAAAATTGTCCCAAGTACACACCAAGGTCCATCCATTTGTTGGAGGGTATCGATGATTTCTCCCTTCTTGTGAATTTTCAAAGTAAATATCAAATTCCTTACAACCGTGCTTTGTATGGTTCTTTGATCGTCTTCTCTACCTGTGCTTGATGTTGGAACCAATTTCTCCTTTTGTGATAATCATTTTATGATTGCTAAGTCTAATATAGATGCTGCAAATATTGGGTTGTTTATCCTTTCACATGTACTCGTTCCTCCCAAATAGTCAGTAGCACTTATGTTATTTTGTTGTCCTATCTATTGTCGATCAGATTACTTGAATATTGTTTAATACAAGCATAGAATTTCCATGTATACTATGTGCATGAATGGTTATGTTTCTGAAAACTTTAATAGGAAGAACTTGTCATATATAGATGGTGATCCACGTACTCATGGGAACATTACAAGGTTCATAAATAGTTATAGGTGCTCTGTATTTTATGTAAATTGTTCTTTTTAGGAACACTTCAATGACCAGGAGTTCTTTATGAAAAGGAAAGCGTCCAAATTTGTTGTTGTACATGCAATATATAGTTTGTCTCCTGGTGATGAGTTGTTAATAAACCATAACTTTCTTAGACCACCAACCACTCGTTAGAGACACCTTGCATTGGGATTACCCTTAGACGTTCTCTTGGGGCGTAAGATAATAAAACATTGATTAATTGTATTTGTTAATTTTCAATGGGATTCGTGTTTATGTATTGTTCAGTTTGAAATGGGATACATGGCCTAATAAATTCAAGAATGAAGTACGGAGCCTTCGATTGAGCATAGCCTTTGATGGCGTCAACCTATTTTCCCAACCAAACACCAGATATATTGTTTGGTTTATAGTAGTGATCAATAACAATATCCCCCCATGGTTGTCCATGAAGAATGAACATCTTATGTCGGCTCTTATAGTCCCCGATAGAAGACAAGTGAAGAATATGGATGTTTAGCTACAACCATTGATCGATGAATTCAAGGAATTATGGGAAGGGATACAGGTATATGATGTATTGAAACCCATCCCAACATAGAGGAGTTTTGCGTTGTATGGCATATGTGCATATACCACACATGATTATCCAGGTTTAGGAGTTTGCTCTGGTAAATATGTTGTTTGATATGTTTATATTCAAAGAAATATTTCTTGGCATATTTAATTCAGTGCAACTGTATTGATATTGAACACTAACGTGCTATGTATACTGATCCACATCGCAGTTGGCATTATTTTTGGATGCTAACCTCGATATACCTTCGAAAAGTCATCGACGTCGACACAACTTCGACAAGTTCCAACTTCGACACGGCTTCGACAACTCCATGACTTCGAAAAGTTCCATGACCTCACAGTTTCACGACATCGACATGCAGTGTCGACCTGTGACTCGCAACTATTGAACTGCAACAGATTGTCTCTCTGTCTTCCAGTCGACTGTAACGGTTGAACTGCTGAACCGTTCTAACTTCTCTTGTAACTGAATGTAACGGGTAGGCACCCAAGCGTCTCAGCACATTCTATATAAGCATGTATAATATTGTAACATACATCAATCGATGAACTTATATCCAGTAATAGAGAAATCAGTTCGCATTCCTGCATATTGTCTGTGTGTATTTATGTTATGTCTGTGTAGTGTAATCCTTCTTTGCGTATTCTATTTATTAAGCTTCCTCCATAACAGAGTCAACTCATTCTGTCGAAATGTTGTCCCCCTTGTGCTTCCTGGACACGTGCGGATCATTGGTATCAGAGCATACTCAATCAGAGCACTCAGCTTTGTTTATGCTTAAGTTTGCGTAGACACTTCCAGCGAAGTTACCGACTTATGCCTGTTCAAACACGCTCATAATCTCGGCAATCCAAGCAGACTCTACCTCCAGAATGGTAGAATAAATAGACGATAGACATGCAGTCAACTCGAAAACGGACTGAAATGTTCTCCCAGTTCAATGAAATTCTCACGTGATTTGCTTCGACATCCGGAGGATTTTCAACGAGAATTCACTCCAACAAAATCAGCCCCTTCAACATGCAAATGAATTTGGACATACCGAATCTTGAAGGCAAGATTGACGTGGAATCCGTCGACAATCAGGTGCAACAATTGGAATCCTATTACTTTGCGAATCAACTCTCAGAAGCTGACAAGATCACCATTACAGCCTTAAAGATGTCAACATCTATGCACTGCTGGTGGGAGAACCTCTCGACAAAGATGGAGAAAAGAGGAGACCCAATCAACACATGGGACAAATTCATCGAACACATTCAAAAGGAATTTTACCCACCCAAGTACCTTGAGTAGCAGTATACGAAGAGGCATCATTCTAAGGAAATGGAAAGACCAATCAATACAGAGTTACACCGGTGAGTTCTATCGACTCATGGCTAGACTTGGCATCCAAGAAGAAGAGAAATTGCTTGTTCTGAAGTACATCAGTGGATTGTCCCAGTACATTCAGCAGGAGATGGAATTTCTGACTGTCAATACGCTCACGGATGCATTCCACTATGCTAGCAAACTTGAAACCAAGCAGAAAGGGAAAGCACGCTTCGCGACAAAGCCAACATCGGGATGACCACCCGACAAAAAGACATCAGCCAACTTCGACAAGTCAAAATATTCTCAACCGAATGTGCCAAATACAGAGCACAGCAAAACTCCTTTTCAGAAAAGGGAACGTAGCAAACAACCCTCGATCGGGAAATGGTGCAACTACCACCACTCATCTTGGCATGATACGTCTGAATGCAAAGCTCGTAAGACATTTTTGGCAAAAGTGTCGACATCTGACATATTCGACAAGACAGTGGAAGAATCTGATCCAGACCCAACAACCATTTTAACATTGACATCGACCACTCCAGTAGCCTCGACTATCGTTGACGAGGAGGAACGAGAGTGCCTGTTCCATACACGGATATGGGTTCAGCACAATCCATTACATCTGATTGTGGACAACGGTAGCCAGAAAAACTTCATTTCTGAAGATCTCGTAAAGAAACTAGGTCTTGTTGCCACTCTGCATCCTCAGCCTTACAACATCGGTTGGATGAAGGATGGACAGGAAATACGGATCACCCGACAATGCAAACTCTCTTACTTCATAAATCCTTTTGAAGATGGAGTACTCTACGACGTATAACCACTCTCTGTAGCCGACGCCCTATTTGGGAAACCTTACCTATGGGATCTCCATGGAAGTTATCAGTCATGACCATAGAAGGTGATTGTCAGAATCCAAAATCGATGGTACATCATTCCAGAGCGACAACCTACACCAACGGTTTCAATGATATCTGCTAAACAGACAAAGAAGCTCATCAATCATGCTCAGAAGTTCGAGTTAATCATGATCAAACCGCAACATTATAGGAAGACTACAGTGACGAGTCGACTCACCAACCAATGCAGCTCCCGATAGAAGCAGTTGATTGAAAACATTCTCGATGAGTATCGTAGTTTATTCCAAGAGCCGGATGGAGTACCTCGACATTACCAAGTAAAACACTCCATTGAACTTGCTCCTGGTTCTTCTTTGCTTAAGGCGTCTGTTTACAGAAGATCCATTCTCTAAAATGAAGAGATTTGCAGACAAATCCAAGATTTGATCAAAAAAGGTCATATCTGACCTAGATCCTCTCCTTGTGGAAGTCTGGTTATCCTCGTTCCAAAGAAAGACGGGACTTGGTGCATGTACGTCGACTACAGGTCACTCAACAAAATTTCGGTAAAAAATCGCTACCCTCTGTCGCAGATAGACGAGCTCATCGACTGTCTGAAAGGTGCTAAATTCTTTACTAAGCTCGACCTCAAGTCAGTATATCATCAGATTCCAATCGAGCCCTCAGATGTGTGGAAAACTGCTTTCAAGACCAAGGAAATATTATTTGAATGGTTAGTCATGCATTTTGGCTTAGCCAATGCACCTGCGACCTTCATGTGATACATGGATAACATTCTTCGACCTTTCGTCGGCAAATCGGTCATTGTCTACCTTGACGACATATTGATTTTCAATCGATCATGGGAAGAACATGTCGGACAGCTTCGACAAGTCCTCGACACTCTCCAGCAACATCCAATTTACTTGAACATGGACAAGTGTACCTTTGCGATGAACAACATCAAATATTTGGGGTATGTAATTGACTCTGCAGGCATTCACGTCGATCCAGAAAAAGTACAGATCCTCAAAGATTGGTCCATTCCTCAAAGCATTCAAGAACTAAGAAGTTTTCTTGGTTTGGAAAATTTCTATCGACGATTCATACTCGACTTCACTCACATAGACTGGCCCTTGAATCAGTTGACGAAGGGAAATGGAAAAAATGTCTTTAAATGGACACGGGCACAACAAGAAGCTTTTGAATAGCTCAAGCACAAGCTCTGCACTGCACCAGTACAAATGCTACCTGATTTGCATCAGCCCTTTGAGATTGAGACGGACGCATCGGACTATGCCTTAGGCACAGTGATCACTCAGTCTCATCACCCAATCGCTTTTCATTCTGAAACTTTTAACGACACGGTTAGAAGATATTCGACGTACAAAAAAGAACAGTACGCCATTGTGCAATCTCTCAACCAATGGAGGCATTACATCCTTGGCAAGGAAACGGTCATCCTCACTGACCATAAGCCTCTATAGTTCGCTCTGACTTAGTCAAAACTACAGACAACCAGAAAACTCAAGTGGATTAATTACCTACAACAATTACAGTTGGTGATTAAGTATTAGAAAGGTAAAGCTAACGCCGCCGCTGATTATCTGAGTCGACCACCCATTACTCTCCTTTTCACAGTGATGAGTATGCAGGGATATGACATGACCACTTGGCCTCAATTGTATCAGGATGACATCGAATTTTCATCAGTCTATCAACAGCTTCACACTCACAAGTCATTGAACTCCGACTACTGCCTGAAAGACACCTTGCTATACAAGCTTGGACAACTTTGTGTACTGACCAGTGATCATCGACAGCAGCTCATTTGGGACATGCACTACAGCAAGACTGCAGGACATTTTGGAGTAGCAAAGACACTTGCTATTCTGCATAAGTATTTCTTTTGGCCTACACTTAAAACTGACGTCAACAAGTGCATTCGATCATGTGTGGTTTGTGACATTGCTAAATTGACTAATCGACGACAGGGATTTTACACACATCTGCCAATTCCTAGTCGACCATGGGAATCTATTTCTATGGACTACTTGATGGGATATCCTACTACCAAACATCAGCATAATGTGATCTTAGTAGCAGTCGACAGATTTTCCAAGATGGCCATTCTCATACCATGCAAGAAGACCACGATAGCATAGTAGACTGCTCAGCTCTTCTTCACACATGTTTGGAAACACTTTGGTTTACCGACAACCATTACTTCCGACCGAGATGCCAAGTTCGTCAGCATATTTTGGAAGACTCTCTGGAAACACCTGGAAACATGAATCTCATTTTCAATAGCTTTCCATCCTCAGACCGATGGACATACAGAAGTTGTGAATCGCTTGGTAGTACAGCTACTTTGCATGTATAACCACAAGTATCGACCAACATCGGATGAAAGTCTTCCATACATACAGCATAGTTACAATCGTGCTCAGCACATCTCTACAGGAAAGAGTCCATTTGAGATCTGTTGTGTATTCCAACCCTCAACGCCTATCAACTTGATCATCTCCTCGATGTAGTCGAACTCCGACACGGACTACATCCAGCAAGAAGTTGATAAAGCCTTGAAGTTTTGAGATCAGATTTGCGACATCTAGAAGCAAGCACAGGAAATGTTGCAACGAGCAAACAAGAAAGCTAAGGCCCAACACGACAAGCATCATATTCCTCATTCATTCCAAATTGGGGATAAGGTCTGGTTACATATCAAGAAGGATCGCTTCACCGGTCCATTCAAGAAGCTCAAGCCTTTTCTATATGGTCCGTACAATATTCTTCGACGGATTGGCGAAAACGCTTTCCAGCTTGACATTCCTGCATGCCTGGGTCTACATCCAGAGTTCAATGTGGATCTACTTCGACCATACCATGCACCACTGTTGGAACAAAATGGCTTACCGAAAACAGAACCCAACGACATCAATCCATATGTTTAGGAGCCTCTTCCTTGAGACACCATTGTGGGACGACGAGTACGCCATACAAGGATGAACACAATTCCCTTATTTCAGGTTGCTAAAGTCGGATGGATCCCAGCACAAGGAAAGTAGTACTCTGCTACTGAACTGACCGACAATTTTCCTCACCTTCACGAGCAAACAATGGGCACCATTGTTTCTTAAGGAAGGAAGTATGATCCGAATTTTAGGGGGCATATGGTCTAAATTTGGAAGTATAAGTCATAAAAGCATTAAATGGAGAGGCCACCCTCTCACATTCATCATAAAATCATTAAATGAAGAGGCCACCCTCATCCATGGTTTTGGAATATTCCATGCATCCCACAGTTTACAATACACCCATCCATGGTATTTGGTATCCCATGGTTTTGTTCCATGGTATGGCTTCAAGGCACATTGTAATGATATTATATAAAGGGATTCTTCTCAATAAAGCAAGCTATTATTTTTGGCATCCTATCTTTCTCTTATTTTATTGAGTTATTATTGGGTTGTTGGTACTGACTTCATTTCTTAGTATAGTTTGAGAGGTGAGGCTCAAAGAACCCTCTTTGAGCCTCACCCCTCCATGTGGCATATTTACTCTATGTTTCTCTGTTTAGAATTTTCACATCCTATATCTCGCTATTGTGTCTTTCTCACAGTTGATCCATAGTCCACTTCAGATTTGAGGCTATCTCTTCTCCTCCTCTCTCAACATTCAACTCTTTCGAGTCTCATCCCCCCAATATTTGGATCACAGAGAGAATCTAAAGGCCTGAAATAATGACATCGATTGACTGGCTTAGGGCATATGACAGAGAAAAGGAGAAGGAATTTGTAGAGATGTTAGATTCAAATGGGGAACTTATGGTTGATGATCCAGAATTATTCGACACCTATGTTGAAAAATTCCCATTAGGATGAAAAGGAAATCGGTATTTTATGAGCTCCCATATTGGAAGCATCTTAAGATTTCCCACTTACTAGATTCCATGCATATATTCAAAAATGTTTCATATTCTTTGTGGTGGCAGATATTGTCGAAAAAGAGTGACACGTTGGTAGTCAGGAGACATCTAATTTCTTCAAAAGCTAAAAAGAATCATTGGCCAAGACAAGAACATAAAGGAGAGGTTGGCCCCTCTTGGTCATTTGAAGAAGGCGATGTCTCGCGGGTTTTGAAGAAATGTGATCTTTCTTTGGAAAAGGAAGTTATATTGGGTGTGAAGGCGCCTTCTTTATATGGGTCTACTCTACGGTGTTGCTTCACTGTAGATGAAAATTTGTCAGGTTTGAAATCACATGACCATCTCAACCTTCTAAGGGTACATATAATGTAAAAAAAAAGTTTTATTTTTTATTTATATCTTTTATCACACAAGTTAAATGTAATACCCCATTTTGACCCTTAGGATATATTAGCTTTTAATGTAAATATTGTATACACGTGATGTATGTTTTCCTAGCGTGGAGCTCAAGGCCAACGCCCCGCTAGTGGAAGCTCGAATTTTATTTAAAGGCAAGTATTAGACATTACGTTACCCATGTGCTATTTAGCCATGGAACATTGTAAAAATGATGTAAATAAACATCATGCAATAAAATACCAAAACTGGCTATGGAGACAACGAATGAGAAGGGGCCATGTGTATCCACTAGGGAGTGGTGAGGGGGTTGTGGGATTGAACCATAAGCTGCCATATGTCACCTTGAGAACCCATTTGACTTTCCTTGCTGATATTTAATTCTGTTGTAAGGAAGTGGTTGAGGAATTCAGTCCATGGCTTCAATGGAGCATGAGCAGCCCAGAAATTCGTATGGCAGAGTATGGGCTCTATTTTCTTGTACTACAAGTCACTCTACCTCATGGGGGTTGCTTGTTCCTCATTCCCATTCCATTGTGGAAGGGACCAGCATCAATTTTCATCCAAAAACGAATTCCCAACAGGGAGAAAAACCAAAAATCGCAACTGTGAAAGAACCCACATTTTGAAGAGCCATAAACGCCAAGAATTGGTATTTGATAGTGAAATCCAATGGGGGATCCATAGGTATGAACCTTGGGGAGAATTTGAGAGCATTAGCTACCCTGAAATCCATTGGAAAACCCAGTTTTGATAGCCCAGAAACTCAATGACGGGATTGAGTTATTTGTTGCCAGAATGGTGAGAAATCCAAGTGTGGATATTTGAACAGAGGATGGGATTGCTTGAATTTAGCTTGAAATGTCTATGGCTCTATGGTTGAGCTCAATGGCTTAGCATCCTCATCATTTCCTTATTACATTCTTGATAAACCCAGCTGTTTGCTGGCTTAGCATGACCGTTTGAGTGAATCCATGGCTGTGAGTGAGAATATCTAGTTCCTCCTTAGTGGATACACAGCCCAGCTCAGGGGTGATCTCTCAGCTGAAAGAATATAGGTTGGACAGAGATCTATGGTTGGATGGAACGTTGCTCTCACGTAGCCAGTTGTTTGGACGTTTGCATTTCAAGATAAGTATTCTCTGTGGATTAATTTATTTGCATTATGTGTTCAGCAATGTGTTAATCCTGAATGTTAACTGTTCAGGCTAAATGAGATGAAATGAATATCTTAATATGGTTGATATGAAGCTTGTGCGTAGCCTAAGAATGGGATTGATTCATTATCTGTTGATTCACCATTTGCTTGAGTTAAATATGTTAATGCATTACTGTTTGTGTGTATGCAAATTTGATTAATTCCACTGTGTTTTTATTGAGTATGAATTGCAAACAAAAGTTTTAATTATCCATTTTTTTATGAGTAATGAATGGGGCTGAGATTGTCAAGAAGCCCGGTAGATTGGTCATGTTTCCTTCCTGGGATCAGACTAGATGGAAGGGGACGTGACAGAGTGGTATCAGAGCCCAGCTTACAGCACTGGGGCTGCTTGGGCCAAACTCTAAGTTACAGGTAAGTAACAGAATGGTTTTAACGCAATATTGGTGAAGTTGGGGTGACATTTTTTATTGAAAAAATGGTAGGGTTAGAGTTCTCAGGTGTGGGGGAGGATCACACCATTGCATAGAGCTCTCCAGTAGCTTTCCAACGGTACCAGACTCGCCTCATTTGGCTAAGGGATGAAGGAGTTATGGACCCCGGAAGTCGCAGGGCCGGAAGCGTTTCAGGGTTGCGGATGTCGAGTTTCAGGTTTCGAGAAAGCGAATTTTCAAAAATTGCGTTTGGATTTCCGAAATCCCGAACCCGCAATTTTCGGCTTTCGGGATGTCGTGTTTCAGGTTTTGGGTTTTGGAAATGTGAATTTTCAAAAATTGCGTTTGGATTTCCGAAATCCTGAACTCGCAATTTTCGGCTTTCGGGATGTCGAGTTTCGGGTTTCGGGAATGCAAATTTTCAAAAATTGCGTTTGGATTTCCGAAATCCCGAACCCGCAATTTTTCAGCTTTTGGGATGTCGGGTTTCGGGTTGCGGGAACACAAAGTTGTGAAATTGCGCATTCCAGTTTCCACAATCCTGAACCCGCAGTTTTCGGGTTGCGGGTTGCGGGATGGTTAAACCCCCGTGACCGCAACTTGACCCCCCGAACCCGCAGTTGTCGGGTTTCGAGTTGCGGGGACGCAAATTTTTGAAGTTGCGCGTTCTGGTTTCCGCAATCCCGAACCCGCAATTTCGGGTTTTGGGTTGCGATTTGCGAGATGGTTACATCCCCGTGACCGCAACTTGACCAACCCCCCCCCCCCCGAACCCATAGTTTCGGGTGTCAGGTTTCAGCTTTTAGGTTCAAAAAAATAAAAATAAAAAAGAGTATAGAGCCCGAAAAATGATTTTTGGGTAACAGGAGCATGCAAGGTCGGAATTTGATGAGTTCAAGGGCATTCTGAGGCCATTGATGAAGGCCATGAATGAAGCAGTGAAGATCCCGAGCCCATTATGCTCCGATTTGGCATAAAATCGGAATGAATGGCTTTTACAAATCAGTGTCCCGACGCTTGACAGAAGTTCGGATTGAGCCGAAACTGATATGGGGCAGTCATGGAGCAGGCACGGTGTTAAGTTTGGAGTTTTGGAGCCAAACTCCAAAGGATGTGGAGTTAGGGTGTGCAAGAAGGCTGAAAAGCACTATTCTAGGCCACGTTTTGGAGATTTTGAAAAGCTTGCAGTGGTGGAAAGTGACCCTATAATTCGGAATCAAGAAATTTACTGAACTTGACATTTCATATTCTCATTAAACCAGACATATTCTGTTAGACAAATATTTTCCAGAAATGCACCGTTTGGGAAATAGCCATTTTTTGCCCAAAATTTGGAATTTTGGAAAAATGTGAAAAGTGGAAAGTAGTCAAACCCAGAATTTTATAGAAGATGAATGGTGCATCGGAACAGAGATCTGCGAGTTACTGAGCATTCCTTGTTATATGGACTAACTTCGCCCAGTAGAAAAGTTTTCGTGATTCTTTATAGATTTTCTTCCACGGGTGGCTTAAGTTGGCAGTTCACGATATTTTACAACTGTGTAAAAATGTGCAGAATTGTGGTGAAAGTTGTCATTTTTTAAGTAATGCAGTTTCCAAACCCGATGTCGGAATGGAGCAAGTGGATAGGAATTGGAAAGCATATCCAGCAGGGAACAATGGTGCATAGTCAAAATTTGAATGGAGTTATCATACACCATAGATAATTGGAGCATAAAAGTGCCAGTGGTTGTTTGGAAAAATTGTTGTCAATATGGGCAAATTCTAGAATTGCATGCCTGGAAGTAGCATGCCATGAAATCGAACCAACTACGATGTGAAAGAGGAAGTTCATGCAAATATGAGGGATTGGAAAGGGAGAATTCCTTAACCCCTGTCTTGCTAACTGCATTTATATTTTATAAGCTTGATGTGCATAAAATTATGGCATGAGAATGCTGAAAATGTAAGAGATTAGATGAGTGGCATGAATATGCATTGATTGACATATTAATAAACATTGCACAATGCATGAGTATATGTTTTGCATGCATATGACATTACATATTGGTAAAAGTAGTGAGATTTTACATATGCAGTGAACCACTAATGGTAAATATTGTGGTTGATAATCACTATTGGTGATTGGTTTTGGTTGTAGGACCAAAGACAACATAAGCATGGCTAAATATGTTGAGGATGTTGTTGCATAAAGCCAACAACCTTATGAAGAAAGGATGGTGCAACAAATATGTGATCATGAGGTTGGCAAAAGGACTGTGTAGCCTTGGTAATAGGCCAACCGATCAGAATAGTAAGAGCATGAAGAAGGTAGTCATGATCAATGGACTGTCGGAATACTCTGTGGAAGGGCAGAGTTGTATAAATGATATGACTGTGAATTAATGAGTATCCCAAAGTTTCATTTAAATTGCATAAATGATGTGAATCTACCTTGCAATTTTAGTATGATAATGATTTACGTGAAATAAATGAGTTTTGGTGATATTGATATGTTAAGTGTTTGAATTATAGAATGCTATAATTATGAAAATGCTTCAGTGATTGTTGCAGCAATGCAATATTATATGCATGGAGACTCACAGCATGCTTGGTTGATTGAAAGTTTCGGACTCCAAGTAGAAATTACTTGCGTATGGCAATGGGGATAAGACCATAGTAAAGACCGAACTCTACCATGTGCAAAAGCCAAGGGTTATGAGAAGGTTCTCATGGTTGTGAAATTTAATTTATGCATGAAACAAATCTGAAAATATTCTGATTTAAGTTTATGAGAATAATATCATGGTTGCAAATCTAATTTTCGTAGGTAGCAAATTTGAAGAAAAGAAATTTGATTAGAGCTTATGAGAAGGAATCTCATGGTTAAGAACTCTAAGTTCTGTTAGAAAGAACAATTTCAGATTTGTAAATTTTCAAATTTGAAATTTTGCTAATAATTGCTAATGACTGTTTGGCTTATGTAAAATTGTGTTAGGAGGACATGTTGTGGGCGGATTTCCATGTATGGTAGCAAACATAAACCCATAATGGACAGAATGGTGCCACTTACAAGAGCCAAGCAATATGAGGATAGCCACATGGCTAAGAAAATAAATTTATGTAGTGGACGGAGTTGCAAATTCATATTGAATTTAATTATTAGTGCCATTGATTGGTTATGAAACAATCATATTTGAATTTTAATGTTAAATATTGCTGACTGTTTGGCTATTTAATAAGTGTGCCAGGAAGACACAATGCAGTAAGACCAAGAGAGAGGGCCTGCAGAAGCCAAACTTCATGGGAAGGGATTCCATGATTTGGAAATGGGTTTCGGGTGAAACGTAATTAGACATTATTAATGTCTCATCTGCAATGCATGATTGGTAAACAATATGAGTGAGATGATAAAGATTATGTCAGTAAGACATATGAGAGTTATGTAACATCAAAAAGGAGTTGGGATGGAAACCCGAGGGACTGTCAACTCAGAGAAGGAGCCCCCATTCCTCATTAATGAAGAAGGACTACATCTGCAAATGAACAAGTGTTCTGTAAACCCTGACTGATATATATATATATACATATATGTGTGCAAGTTTAGTTGTTAGAATTACTATGCAGAGCATATTCTATTTATGTATATTATTCAGACTGCTTGAAGTATGATTAGGACCTGCATAGCTCACATCAATGAGGAGTGCACACCTTTCTGGTGCTGAGTTATGTTAGGGATGCCAATATTGATTACGCCCTATGGGAATGGATGCATTCCTGGTGTCAATACTTGATAGTGAATGCTATGAATTATGGTTATAATTTTAGAATAACCACACTGACAAGTTTGCCTATACTACTTGTGTTGTCACCTTAAACAGATACAATTTGGTGCTACACACTAAAGGAACAAAGAAAAAGGTTGTTGTGAGGGGTTGTGGTGGAAGGGTTAATGTGTATGAAAGGATGTTGTGGAGGTTGTGGAGGTTGTGGGAATTTTGATGAAGGGTTGTGAAGGTGTTGATGAAAGGGCTATTATATGCCTATGGCTCCATAATAGAGCCTTGACCTAGAAATGGTCGTAGTGAAGTTTCCTTCCAAGTCGGCGTGAAGGTGTACTGGTTAGACAGTAATTATTTGATGTTTTGAAGCAGCCTGCGTGCTGGCCAAACATCCCAGTCCGCATGAGGATCCCAAGGCTTATAAAGTAAAAGCAGGACCCTATGGACCAGAGAGGAAATGCTCAATATAGATAAGTATTCAATTTCATTCATGTCTTATTTGGAATAATGAAGGTTTCAAGTATAAGCCCTCTAACAGTTAAGCTGATGCACTATCGTTTCTTTGTTGGAAATCTTGGTCAATGTAGGAAGCAAGGACCCTGAAAGAATTAAAAGTGCTTGGTAAATCCAAAGAGTAACTGGTTGGATGCTACAAATGCTTGGTAAACCCATTCGGCGTGAAGGTGTACTGGTTGGGCATTAACTACTTGAATGTTATGGAGCAGCCGGCGTGCTGACCAAACATTCCTCAAATACTTGATAATTCCCAGTCGAAGTACTGGCTTAACATATTGCTAAATGAGATGTTTGATAAAACCAGTCGGCGTACTGACTTAGCATTTCCTGTGCGAATGGTTGAGGAGTAGCCTGCGCACTAGCCCAACATTCGTTATTATATCCATAGGAAATCCAAGGCTTGTAAAGCAAAGAAAGACCCTATGGAATAAAGTGAAGACATCCAATGCAGATAAGTATTTGGTTATCTTGTAATTTCTTGCTTATGAATATACATGTGTATATGATTTGGTTATGGCTTCCTAAACTCTTGTTTAGAGATAAATCCTATGAAAATAAACTAAACATGCGAATTGATTCAATGTTTGAGTGTAGGTATTGTTGGAAGCAAGGACTATGAAAGCATCTTAAGGATGCATTTGGACATGTAACTGCCTAAAAAGCTCAGCTTGAGCAGCAATGAAAGATGGTGCTAGTGGGACTGCGTGGGTCCTAGCAGCAGAGAGTTGTAGACAAATCATGTGGAGGGACTCCATGGTTGAGAGGTCTAAAATAGACCATAGACACTAAGTGTCATAGCCAAGAAGGGCAGGTCAAGCATTCACGTTGAAGTGAAAGAGGCTAGGAGCATGAAAACCATAGTGGTGGTGTGGGTTCCATAATGGAACAAGGCTAAGAGGAGAAAACTCTTATTACTCTCTCTTTCCTTTTATTGATGCATTTATAAAAACAGAAAATTGTTGAATGCATGCATGGCTGAAAGTAGAGTGTGTTTATTTGCTTGAAATAAATTGTGAATGTTGAATTAATGAATTTTCTGTGAATGGATGAACATGAAGGAATTCATGTGTATGTTTGGGCAAGCATGAAAAGTGTGGAGGTTTCATGAATAGAGCATGGGCTCTCCATGTAAATTGGGGAAAGCAATTGACAGATTTTTAATATTTAGGTTATGCTTGGCCTAACAAGATTTGTAATGATGAATTTCACAGGTGGAAATTGAATCAATTGGTTGCAGCTGTACGAGCAAGTGCTTCTTTTGAGCAAAGTGAGAACCAGCTGTGCACAGTGACCATGGCAGTAGACCATAGGTTGTTGGAATTGGCTGAAAATCTTCTTCAAACAATTTACAAGACCCAAGAAAATCTTGGAGAGATGCTCAAGATACAAAAGAGGCAGAATGAGATGAACCACAAGGTTTTGCAGAACTCTATTTGTCTGCAAAAAGAGGTAAAAAGCATTATGAGAACAATCAGTAAGGAAAAGGAAAGTGGATCGATGATGAGGCATTCGTCCAATCGGTCCATTAAGAAACGTTCCAGGCATGAAAACTCAAAGGAAATTGAGCAGGTAAAGATGAAGCAGCCAATGAAATGTTGGAAATGTGGAGGACATCATTGCCTCCACAACTGCCCAACAAGGGAATCTCAAGAGGGTAGTAGCCATAAATTTTTCAGACTTGTGGATGAGCTAAAAGATCAGAACCAGCAGGAGAAGCTCGTGGAAGTCAAAGGACTTGGTCCTGAAAGTTCAAAGTAAAGGATAGAATGCAGGGAAGACCTGCAAAGTTTTTGAAATTTTGGACATGTATAAGTTGTATATGTATTCCTAAATCTTGAAACACCGAGGACGGTGTTATTCTAAGGGGGAGGGGATTGTAATACCCCATTTTGACCCTTAGGATATATTAGCTTTTAATGTAAATATTGTATACATGTGATGTATGTTTTCCTAGCGTGGAGCTCAAGTCCAAGGCCCCGCTAGTGGAAGCTCGAATTTTATTTAAAGGCAAGTATTAGACATTACGTCACCCATGTGCTATTTAGCCATGGAACATTGTAAAACTGATGTAAATAAACATCATGCAATAAAATACCAAAACTGGCTATGGAGGCAACGAATGAAAAGGGGCCATGTGTATCCACTAGGGAGTGGTGAGGGGGCTGTGGGATTGAACCATAGGCTTCCATATGTCACCTTGAGAACCTATTTGACTTTCCTTGCTGACATTTAATTATGTTGTAAGGAAGTGGTTGAGGAATTCAGTCCATGGCTTCAATGGAGCATGGGCAGCCCGGAAATTCGTATGGCAGAGTATGGGCTCTGTTTTCTTGTACCACAAGTCACTCTACCTCATGGGGGTTGCTTCTTCCTCATTCCCATTCCATTTTGGAAGGGAGCAGCATCAATTTTGATCCAAAAACGAATTCCCAACAGGGAGAAAAACCAGAAATCGCAACTGTGAAAGAACCCACGTTTTGAAGAGCCATAAATGCCCAGAATTGGTATTTGACAGTGAAATCCAATGGGGGATCCATAGGTATGAACCTTGGGGTGAATTTGGGAGCATTATCTACCCTGAAATCCATTGGAAAACCCAGTTTTGATAGCCCAGAAACCCAGTGACAGGATTGAGTTATTTGTTGCCAGAATGGTGAGAAATACAAGTGTGGATGTTTGAACAGAGGATGGGATAGCTTGAATTTAGCTTGAGATGTCTATAGCTCTGTGGTTGAGCTCACTGTCTTAGCATCCTCATCATTTTCTTTTTACATGCTTGATAAACCTAGCTATGTGCTGGCTTAGCATGACCGTTTGAGTGAATCCATGGCTGTGAGTGAGCTTATCTAATTCCTCCTTAGTGGATACACAACCCAGCTCGGGGGTGATCTCTCAGCTGAACAAAGATCTATGGTTGGGTGGAACGTTGCTCTCACGTAGCCAATTGTTTGGACATTTGCATTTCAAGATAAGTATTCTCTGTGGATTAATTTATTTGCATTATGTGTTTAGCAATGTGTTAATCCTGAATGTTAACTGTTCATGCTAAATGAGATGAAATGAATATCTTAATATGGTTGATATGAAGCTTGTGCATAGCCTAAGAATGGGATTGATTCGTTGTCTGTTGATTCACCATCTGCTTGAGTTAAATATGTTGATGCATTACTGTTTGTGTGTATGCAAATTTGATTAATTCCACTGTGTTTTTATTGAGTATGAATTGCACACAGAAGTTTTAATTATCCATTTTTTTTATGAGTAATGAATGGGGCTGAGATTGTCAAGAAGCTCGGTAGATTGGTCACGTTTCCTTCCTGGGATTGGACTAGATGGAAGGGGACATGACATTAAATTAATGCGAACAATTTTTTATGTTTACTTTATAGTGTCATTATCAGTTGTTGGTGCGTGGGTGTGTGAACCACGACTTTCCCGATTACCTGTGGCCTGCCATATCTAAATTATCTGCATTTGTTCGATGGATCACACCAAAGGAGATTTACATCGCTAGCATTACATGGTGGCGTCAAGAGATAGTTGAGATTGTTTGTATGTTTGAGAAGGAATTACTGGCAAGTTTCATGGACTTGGAGGTTCATATTCTAATTCACTTATTCTATGAGTTTGAATTAGTCGGGGTGGTCTCATGTCGTTGGATGTACTTCTTCGAGAGGTACATGAAAAAATTGAAGGGATTTGTTCGACAAATGGAAAAACCCAAGGGGACTATGGCAGAGGGGTACATAGTATATGAGTCGTTATATTATACCAATGAGTACATTGAGCAAATCGAACACACACCGGGCACAGCCATTTGGGATGACGAACGTGATGAGGACAAAATGGAAGGGGAGAAACTACAAACGAAAGGAAAAAGGCACATGTTAAAGAGTAAGTCACTTATATTTCAATATTCACATTTCCACATACTAACTATTCACAACAAACTTCACAATCTATATTTGATCCCATGCGTACTAAATGTGGTTTTGTTTCCATTAATACAACAACGAATTCAGAAATCGATGCCATCAATAAATTCATTCTTTACAACGCGGAGGCAACACAACCTTGGGTTTCCTTGTATGAAGAGAAGAGGAGGAAATGGGACATTGATGGAAAATAATTCAAGAGGTTGCACGGTAGAAGCATGCCTTTTCTAGATCATTTAAAATAAAATATGTCGATGATATGTCCCAACAGTTGTGCTATGGACCAAGTCAAAGAATGTTACACCTAAATCTCGTCATCATGAGACCCATGTCAACTCAATGCCTTGATCCCTAAAGTCTCCCTGATCATGAAGTCATTTAGAGCAAGTTTTTTCCCTTGTCCACAATGTCTAGTTGGGTCGGCCTAGGTTGTCTTCTAGCAAGAAGCGCCCAACTAGGTCAGGCGCAGACTATATTCTTCCAGAATGCGTCGATGGATCAGGTTTCCTTTGTGTAGCCTGCGCTTCCCCTCTTCGGCACAAATTTCCCTCATGTAGCTTGTGCCGGAGTTGGTTAAAATGGATAAAGGTGGCTTTCGAGCGAATTCTAGAAGTTGGATGAGGTAGATCCCTATACCTAACTCCTAGGTGACTTGTCCTACAGTTCCCTAACCTCAAGGAAGGATCCCTTAGTCCTCTCCCCATGATCCTCAACCTACTCTATCCACTTGGTCCTATAAATATGAAGCTCCTCTCCATTCCAAAGGGAGAAAGTCTATAGCACTTACATGCTAGTGGAATTAACTTAGAAGATCCCTATACATATCTTGGGAGGCATACATTTCCTTTGGAGGCATTGGCTTGACTTGTTCGAGGAGGATTGCAGCGTTAAGGCTTGGGTTGTAATCATCACTCTACTTTGTATTTCCTACTTCATTGATAGTAATATAATCTCTTTCCATAAATGTGTTCATGTTGATAGAATTTAGAGCTTACTTCCTTAACTGTTTGCTTAGATCAGTTAGTGTTTAGATGTACTATTACAACTTGCTTTGTTTCTACATGCTTTGACAGGTTTCACAGCTTAGATCTGACAACCATGGAGCTTGGAGCTACAAAGAGGAGATAGATCTACAGATATGAAGGTAAGACATCTATTTGACCTGATATATAATTGATTTAGGAAAGTAGTGTTATATATGTTCCTATTTGTTCTAGATTCACATTGAATTAGGGGGATCACGATCGCGTCCGCTCGAGTAGATTGTCCAATAACAAATCTGGTGACTATGCTAGGGAATACTTTGTTTTGATTTCAAGTTGAATGTGTTATTCTTTGATTTCTTGATGAGCCATTGCTTTGCCTCCTGAGCCTCTTTCTACCATCAGATTTTCTTTTTGAAGAGTTTGTTGACCTTCTTAGAGTCTGTTTGAATCATTATCAATCCATTTGCTTATTCATTGCTTGGAGTTGTTTCATTTTTGTATTGGGTTATTCTCCCGACGCACCTCGGTAGTGAATCCAGTGCGCTTGTCCCTCCAGAGCGCAATCTTCCTTTGAGCATCATGTGCCATCAGTGCTTTTCCCGATCTGACAATTTGCGCCACCGGCGCTTTACACCTGTATACAATCTGTGCCTAACCACAGACTACTCCGGTATTTCAAGCTTGGTGCTTGGCCTATTCACTCTCCAAATTTTGATTTTGGCTTCACCCACAGACTTCTATGTGTTGTACTTTCTAGTCAGAGACCTTTTTCGGCGTTGTTTGTGTTTGGTTTGCTTGTGATTGGTTTTTGGGTCCTTTTGGTCAAGTAAGAGTTCGATAGAAGTGGCGGGAAATTTCAATCCCCCACGGTCATCCACTCCATCTTGCATTCCCTGACCACCTCACTGGATCTATTCAGCATGCTAGATCCTCTTCCAAACCCTTTTTAGGCTTAGCCATTAAGTGTTTGCTTGCATTTGATCATTTTTGAGTGATTTTTTGTGGCTTTAGGTCATTGGAGTGTTTGTCATCTTTCCTTGGGAATTTCTGAGTAATTAGAGTGCTACAAGTAGTCTCTTCTTTTCTTCCATTTATATTTGAAAAGCATCATTATTATCAGGTTTTGCCTTGATACATACATTGAAAAATCAAAAGTGCTTCGATTTTTGCCATTTTCAAGTTCAATTGAGAATTGTTGTAGAAATTGTTTCATGCATTGGAATTTATCATTCAATTAATCTTTTGAAAGTTTGAAAACATTAGTTGTTTGTGTTTTTCTTGAATTATGAACCACTCATCTTCTTGAAAATTCCAAGTGAAATCAAATTTTTGCAAAGTAATTTCAATCTTGAAGCTCTTATGCATTTTTTGGTTTTCATGTGCTTTTAGGCTACCACTGTGAAAATTGAAGAGTTGGCATGCTCTAAGTAGAGATTCTCCTTTTTCATTACTTAGTTCTATTCTAATTGAAAAAGACAAAAAGAAAATACTTTTATTTGGATTTGATGTGTTGTTGATTTTTATGTGTTGTTCAAAAAATGGAAAAGAGTGCTTTCATCATTTTTGGTAGATTTGGGACTTGTTGAAATTTATTGTTTCGTGAGACCATTGGAAAAATATTTCTCCTTCCCTTACATAGACTTCATCAAAAGAAAATGTGCATTTTCATGCAATTAGGGTGCATTATTTTTACATTTTTGTCCTCACCTCATGCATTCACCTAACCGTCCAGATAAAATTTACCGGTAGAACTAGGTTAAAATTTACCAGTAACTTGTGTTTTAAGTTAGAGACGTGTTTCGGCATCATAAAACGTGGTAGTTGTCGTTATTTTCCTGCACTGCATCCCGGGGGAACTGTAGTTCTTCCATGTACCAACCGGTCTATCGAAAGATCTTTCATGTACCTTAGGGTATATCGAAAGGCACTTCACGTACTCGGTAGTATATCAAAAGGCTCTTGTCGTACGGTTGTGCATTAGACAGCACCACTACGGATTTGAGCTCCCACGTACCTTGTGTATATCGGGAGACACTCCTAGGATTCCTGAAACCAACCGAGTTAACCATTTGGACGTCTTGGCAGATAAATACACCGAGAACAACACTCGAGGAGCTACTACACACGTACTATCAGGTAGTCGGGTTATATGGTCAGGGGTACGGTCCTAATCCTCCCTGGTTAGTGCTCTGAAAAATTGGGTCGAGTATAACTGTTGGACCATGGAGTATATCGCGAGTTACGAAGCCTTGAAAATCCTGTGAGGTTCCAGACTTTTGAATCCACACCTATCACATAAGTTTGCTTACGGCCTTAGTTTGTGTAGATTTTTATGGATTGCTTTTCTTTTGTGTAGAATACACTTAGGAGATTTTCTGGTTCGGTCATTATGGTTGAACAACCTTTGAGAAGATCCCGTAGAATTTTAAATTTGCCACCTAAAATATCCCCTTAATCAGGAGGTAATTTCGAGGGCAACTATGGATCCACAAGTGACTTTCATGTCGCCTGAAGTAGAAAACTCCACCATGGAGTCCTGAGTGAATTTATTTCCTCCTAGTTCACCAACCTCTAACCCTCCAAGGGCTGAGGATGTGGAACCATCTACTTCAAGAGACACATCCTTCCACTGTTCGTTGGAAGGAGAACCTGGGGCTATAGATTGGCTAAATCCATCCCAGGACGACCTTGTATCTATAGCATTTGGTCCATCTGCATCCTTTTGGGACACCTCTGTAGGGAAACAATGGGCCCACCTGGATTTATATCCGGAGGTAGAAACTACCCCTTTTCGTTGGGATCCCTATGCTCGACGCTTAGCTCCATTCTATGAACTTATGGACCAATTACACCAATGTGGCGAAGACCTTCAATGCCAAAGTCTCTCACGGAGAAGAGACACCTCAGAAACAACCATGTTTCAATATACCCCAATTCATCCAATATTTCGTCTCCTAGTAGTATGCCTCTTAATCAAGATACCAATTCCATGCTAAGTTTAAACCAAATATACTAGCAAGATCACTGAAAGAAACATAATCACAAGATAGACACAGAAATTACCCTGGGAAACCCTCATGGGGTAGAAAACCCAGCAAAGCTTTCCTCAATAAGATGATCAACCAAAATACAAGATGTGCTCCAAGACTTTTCCTCCTTCTCTACCTTACATGCAGATCTCCCAGACACAAGTGCGCCACTTTCTGAGTTGTGGAGGTGTGTCAAATGAGGAGCTCTCCTCCTCTATTTATATTAGTTCCCGACTGACCAAAATCCCTAATGGGGCCGACCTCTCCTGGAGAATTCTAATAACCCCTAAAATATGAACTCGGGGCCGACCCCCACATGGTGGGTCTAATAACCCTAGTTACCACAAACCATCGGAGGAATAAACATCTCCGGATACATAATAGAGTCACCTCGGAGGGACAAAACATCTCCGGAATAATAATGTACAAATATAATATTCTTAGAAGTTACAATATTCAACACTCCCCCTTAATGAGAAGGATATTATAACAACATCTGCAGGAGCAAGGAGTCATTGACTACATCATACATGATACATCTGTATATCATCGGAAGCTTTCATTAATACATCATTTTCAGTAACTTGACCAATTACTGGAACATCAACATCATCGTTGTCATACGATCATTAGCATTGTCATCACACGATCATCAGCATCGTCATCACACGATCTTCAGCATCGTCATCACACAATCATCAGCATCGTCATCACACAATCTTTAGCATCGTCATCATACGATCATCAGCATCGTCATCACACGATCATCAGCATCATCATCATACGATCATCAGCATCGTCATCATACGATCATCAGCATCATCATCACACAATCATCAGCATCGTCATCATACGATCATCAGCATCGTCATCACACGATCATCAACATCGTCATCAAACGATCTTCAGCATCGTCATCGTCATCACACGATCATCTGCATCATCATCTCACGATCATCAGCATCGTCATCACACGATCTTCAGCATCGTCATCATACGATCATCAGCATACACGATCATCAGCATCGTCATCACACGATCATTAGCATTGTCATCAATACAAGTATGCACATCATTAATACAAGTATCCATACCAATGCAAGTATCCATACCAATACAAGTATACACATCATCAATACAAGTATCCATACCAATACAAGTATACACATCATCAATACAAGTATCCATACCAATACAAGTATCCCCATCATCAGTACAAGTATCCATACCAATACAAGTATACACATCATCAATACAAGTATCCATACCAATACAAGTATCAACATCATCAATACAAGTATCCATACCAATACAAATATACACATCATCAATACAAGTATCCATACCAATACAAGTATCCACATCACCATAACATGTCTAAGGACGATACAGTCCACTCGTCAACTTAGACAAAATCTAAGGACCACTTTCTCGGAGACATATGTCTACGGATCAATTCAGGGACCGAAGTCAGGGGATGATACAATCCCCATCACGTACTTTTTGAACTAGTGGTTCTGGGATGATGCAATCCCCATCACGTACATTTTGAACTAGTGGTTCCGGGATGATGCAATCCCCATCACGTACATTTTGAACTAGTGGTTCTGGGATGATGCAATCCCCATCACGTACATTTTGAACTAGTGGTTCCGGGATGATGCAATCCCCATCACGTACATTTTGAACCAGTGGTTTCGGGATGATGCAATCCCCATCAGTCCACTAAGGATTTCATTCGCGAAGATGATACGTCTACGGATCAATTCAAGTGACCGAAGTCCGGGGATGATACAATCCCCATCTGTCCACTAAGGACTTCATTCTTGGAGACCATACGTCTACGGATCAATTCAAGGGACCGAAGTCCGGGGATGATACAATCCCCATCTGTCCACTACGGAATTTATTCTCGGAGACCATACGTCTACGGATCAATTCAAGGGACCGAAGTCCGGGGATGATACAATCCCCATCTGTCCACTAAGGACTTCATTCTCGGATACCATACATCTACGGATCAATTCAAGGGACCGAAGTCCGGGGATGATACAATCCCCATCTGTCCACTAAGGACTTTATTCTCGGATACCATACGTCTACGGATCAATTCAAGGGACCGACGTCCGGGGATGATACAATCCCCATCTGTCCACTAAGGACTTCATTCTCGGAGACCATACGTCTACGGATCAATTCAAGGGACCGAAGTCCGGGGATGATACAATCCCCATCTGTCCACTAAGTACTTTATTCTCGGAGACCATACGTCTACGGATCAATTCAAGGGACCGAAGTCTGGGGATGATACAATCCCCATCTGTATCCTTATCAATACAGATATCATCAAAACATGTATTCTCATCAATATATCAATCAAACATGTATCCTCATCAATACATCAATAAAGCATGTAAAGTAAAAGTAAGAGAAAATAAGTATTCTAAGTATAAGAGTCCTAAGTCTAAGTATCTAAAACAGGTATCCACATCATCGACCTTGCTGTCGATGAGGCAATCTCATCATTAGTGACTACACTACTCCCCCTTCCGAGGAGGGTCCTTTTGAACCACACCAAGTTTGTCTCGAAAGTATTCAAATTTCACTCGAGACAAAGGTTTGGTCAAAATATCAGCAATTTGATCCTCAGTGCTCACATACTCAAGCTTAATAGCTCCTCTCTGCACCATATCTCGTATATAAAAGTATCGGATCTCTATGTGTTTTGACTTATCGTGAAATACAGGATTTTCTGTCATCTTGTTACAACTTTGGTTGTCACACATAATCACAGTGGGATCCAATTCTAAGTCAAATACTCCAGATAGTAGTTTCCAAAGCCATACTGCTTCACAGCTAGCAGAGCAGGCAGCTATATATATTCTGCTTCAGTAGTACTAAGAGCCACACTGGATTGTTTCTTGCTGAACCAAGAGATCATGGCAGATCCAAGTCCATAACATCCACCTGATGTACTCTTCCTGTTTGAAACACTTCCTGCCAAATCGGAATCTGAGTAACCATGTAATCTAAGTTCATGATTTCCAAGGTAGTAAAGACCAAAATCTAATGTACCTTTTAGATACCTCATTACATGCTTTGCATCTATTAGGTGAACCTTCCTTGGTTCTACTAGATATTGACTCAGGGTATTTACAGCAAAGCATATATCTGGTCTGGTATTTATTAAATACATCAATGACCCAATGATTTGTCTATATAGAGTTACATCCACTAATTATAATGAGTCATCAACTAATAATTTCAAGTTGGAGTCCATGGGAGTAGCCATGGCCTTACACTCCAACATATCAAATCTTTTCAAAATCTCCACAGCATACTTACCTTGATTTAAAAAGATTCCTTTTGGTTCTTGCCATACTTCTAGACCTAAGAAGTAGTGCATTAATCCTAGATCCTTCATTTCAAATTCTGAAGAAAGCTTCTTCTTACATTCGATAATTTGGTTCTCATTTCCTGTTAGAAATAGATCATCTACATACAATAGTAATATAACAGGTTCATCATCCATAACTTTGAGATAAATATTTGGATCAGCTTTACTCTTGGTAAAGCCCATACTTGTTAAGAAACTGTCAATCCTTCTGTACCAAGCTCTGGGAGCTTGCTTCAATCCATACAAAGCCTTTTTCAGCTTGCATACATGAGTTCTTCTATCTTTAACCTCAAATCCTTGTGGTTGTTCTATGTACACTTCTTCTTCAATGACACCATTCAGGAAGGTTGTTTTAACATCCATCTGGTGTAATTTCCACTTCATCATAGATGCAAGTGCCATGATAGTTCTAATTGATGTGTACCTAGCAATTGGTGCAAATGTTTCTTCATAGTCTATTCCCTCCTTTTGAGAGAAACCTCTGGCTCCAAATCTTGCCTTATATTTTTCAATGCTACCATCTGCAACATGTTTTATCTTGAATATCCATTTGGAAGAAACCACACTTTTATCCTTTGGTTTGGGAACTATATCCCAAACATCATTTTTCATTATTGACTGGTACTCTTCTGTCATAGCTTCTACCCACTCTTTTTCTTGAGCTGCCTCCTCATAGCTGGTGGGTTGATGATCCACAAGATCACACATTAAAGCCACATAGTTGGATACTAACTTGGGTTTCTTCCTTTCTCTAGTGGAACCTTCAGGAGCTCCATATTTTTCAGCTCCTTAAATAATGTCTCTATCCCATGCTGGTCTTTTTTTTCTAGATAGATTTGCAATGGGGGGTTCTTGAGGTTCTATCATGTCATGGTCTTCTGGTGTATCATCTTCAGGGATGGGTACAGCTTTTGTAACTCTAGGAGGTGAATCTTCTTCATAGATTTCTTCAAGTTGGCACTTCCTATATTTCTTGATAGCTGCTTCTTCATCAAATGTTACATCTCTACTTATCTCCATATGATGAAAACCAGGTATGTAAATTCTAAAAGCTTTGGATGTTTCACAATATCCAACAAATATTCCTTTCTTACCAGAGGGATCCAACTTGGTTCTCTTTTCTTTTGGAATGTGAATATACACAGGACATCCAAATATTTTGAGATGACTTACCTCAGGCTTCTTTCCTATGAACACTTCTTCTGGAGTCTTAAATTCAAGAGCACTATGAGAAAGTCTATTTTGTACATAGACAGCTGTCCTGGCTGCTTCAGCCCATATATACATGGGAAGATCTTGATCATGTATCATAGTCTTTACAGCTTCCATGATAGTTCTATTCTTTCTTTCAGCAACCCCATTTTGTTGGGGATTGTAGGGAGTGGTTAGTTCCCTCTTGATTCCAGCTTCTCTACAAAAGTCTTCAAATTCCTTTGCAGTATATTCTCCACCATTATCTGTTCTGAGAATCTTGATTTTCTTTTCTGAGAGATTTTCTATTAAGGCCTTGAACTCTTTGAATTTTCCAAAGACTTCATTCTTACCTTTTAGAAATAATATCCAAGTTTTCCTTGAATTATCATCAATGAATGTGACATAGTATTCATATCCACTCAAGGATGTGGAGGGAATTGGTCCACATACATCAAAGTGTATTAACTCCAAGGTACTTTTAGTCTTCGTTTCACTCCTAGGAAATGGGTTCTTGATATTCTTCCCTTTTGCACATCCTTTGCATGTGCCATCATGATCAATCTTTAAGTCTGGCAAACCTATAAATACCTTGCTTACATAAGGTAGTGCCTTGTAGTTAATGTGAGCAAGTCTCCTATGCCATAGTTCATTTGGGCTAATGGTTTCATGAACAAGAGCAGCTTCTGGAAGGCCCTTAAGCTTGTACAAACCTCCTTCTTCTTCACCAATGATAATTGCATCCTTGATAGATTTTCCTTTGGACCACATTAATACTTGTCCATCAATGAATGCAACCCTATAGCCTTTCTTATCCAATGCTGAGATGGATAACAAGTTCTTCTTCAATCCTGGTACATACAATATTTCTTTCATTTTCATGGAGGTACCAGAATCAAGCTTGTAGCTTGCTTCACCAATTCCCTATATGGGATATTGAAAGTCATCTCCTAGAGATACCTTTTGTGGAGAAGCCTTTTCTTCAAGTCTTGAGAGAGTATTTTTCTGACCTATCATGTGCTTTGAAGCACCACTGTCAATAAGCCATGTATATTCTCCAGGAGTTATAGATCCAGAGAGTGCGGAGAAAAGAACATATTCTTCTGCATCTTCTTCTTTATTTCTCCTAGATCTTCTTTTGAAGAAGGTCCTTTCTTCTTCTTCTTCTTCACTTCTAGGTCTTTTATTGTGAGGCCTTTCTTCCTCTTCTACTTCTTCTTCACTATCATCTTCTGGAAGATGTGCTTGATGTCTTTTGTAATGAGAACCCTTTTTCTTCTTTAGAGGGCAATCTCTAGCAAGGTGTCCTATTTTGTGACAAGAAAAACATTGGAAAGAGGAGTAATCTCTTCTTTGAATAGTTCCTCTTTTCTTTTTAAATCTATGTGGAGAATGAGACTCCTTGTGACTATTCCTTTTGGAGTAGGATTGATTCCTTCTTCTCTTGGTGTGGGTGGCCAAGGCTTGGTCATCTTCTTTGATCAAGGCTTCTCGGTTTGCAACCCCAGCCTCTTCTTGTACACAATCCTCCCAAACTACATCAAACTTCATACATTCTTTTCTGGCACACATAGTTTGTATGAATGACTCCCAAGGTCTAGTGAGACCATTTAGAGCTGTCATCACAAGTTCATCTTCATCAAGAGTATCACCAATGGCATCTAGTTGCTCCTTGATTTGGGAGACCCTTGAGAAGTAGTATTGAATGGATTCTCCTTTGTGCATCTTGGTACTCTTTAACTGAGTTCTTAGGTTCATCTTCCTATTGATGTTCTTTCCTTCATACATCCTTCCTAGGGCATCATACATTTCCTTTGGAGTCTTCTTGGAAGCCACTTGGGGAATCAAGTGGTCTTTAATAGAATCAGCTGTGATTCTCTTTGCCCTAATCAAATCCTTCCTATGCTTCTCTTTGGATTCATCTCCTTCAGGTTCTGCAACTTCATCCTTAATATAATGAGCAAGGTCATTTTCTTCAAGAATGAGACCAATTCTGTATTTCCATGCTCGAAAATTTTCTATACCTTATAGCTTGTCTTCAAGCTTAGTGTTTGGAGCCATCTTCTCTTGGGGGAGTCCAAGAGATAAGATATAGAGAAGTACTTACCCGAAAACTTTAACTTTTCACTTTTCTGGATCTGCAACAGAATTTCTGGTTTATCGCACTTTTGGTAAAACTAGGGTTTGACTTTCCCGGAGTTCTACCCAACCAAAAACCTCGATCCAAGGCTCAAAAGATAGATCTTTAGAAGGGCTATTCAGCCATGCAACCAGAATCCAAAAATACTAACTTTTGCAGAAACCCTAATTTTGGGAGAGAGAGAGAAATATAATTTCACCTTGTGAAAGATGTTCTATTCAAGCTAGCTCTGATACCATGTTAAGTTTAAACCAAATATACTAGCAAGATCATTGAAAGAAACATAATCACAAGATAGACACAGAAATTACCCTGGGAAACCCTCATGGGGTAGAAAACCTAGCAAAGATTTCCTCAATAAAATGATCAACCAAAATACAAGATGTGCTCCAAGACTTGTCCTCCTTCTCTACCTTACATGCAGATCTCCCAGACACAAGTGCACCACTTTCTGAGTTGTGGAGGTGTGTCAAATGAGGAGCTCTCCTCCTCTATTTATATTAGTTCCCGACTGACCAAAATCCCTAATGGGGCCGACCTCTCCTGGAGAAGTCTAATAACCCCTAAAATATGAACTCAGGGCCGACCCCCACATGGTGGGTCTAATAACCCTAGTTACCACAAACCATCGGAGGAATAAACATCTCCGGATACATAATAGAGTCACCTCGGAGGGACAAAGCATCTCCGGAATAATAATGTACAAATATAATATTCTTAGAAGTTACAATATTCAACATTCCATACCCCAAATGACTCAACATATTGAAGGACAACAGTCCAACACCCCTCCTACTACTACTGGAACATTACCCACCCCTCCCCCACCCTAAAACTCACGGGGAGGATACTCTTTACCCCCTAATTTTATCACGAGCAGTGTTCCTCCAATAGTAATTAATCAACAACCCATAATGAGTCAACCATCCATAAGTGGTCAAATAATTGTGCCTGGGGTGAAACCCCTATTATCTAGCCATAATACGAGTGGAGGACTGTCAATCAGTCATTCTTTTGGAATATCCTTACCCATTGTGGGATTCACCATGGGGTTACATCATAGTGGAGGTCCATCCAACTCAAATCAACCACCATGGAGTCAAGCTTATCTAGGCCATTTTAACCCTGTGTCAGGACAATTCAATCTCGGAAACGTACTCCATGGGATACCTTATCCCGGAAACCCATACACTCCATGGGGACATTAAAACGTTGCACCAATTGGACCCCCACCAACTTTTCCTCATGTCCCACCACCCCGAGCATCGTTTGGTCCACCTCCTTCCGGAGGGGGCGGACCTCCACCTTCTAGCAGAGGTGGAGGCCCACCCCATTCCGGAAATGGAGGGTGTTACCGGACAATCTAACGAAAGAAGACTTAAGGCGTGATCTCGCTAGCTCAACGTAAGTCTAGAACAAGTGATACAGAATATGAAACTGCTTTCTTAGATCTAGTTAAAGATTGAGTGATTAGATGCCTTACCTCTAGCTTGCAGATCTCTCTCCTTAATGTTGTTCCAAGCTCCACGGTCATCAAATCTCAGCTGCAAGACCTATCAAGATATATAGAACAATACAAGCAAGTAAAATGCATCTAAACAGTAACAGATCTAAGTAAATGGTTAAGCAAGTAAACTACACAAAACATCATTAACTCAACAATATTTGGTGGAAAGAGTTTATATCACTGTATTGAGAAGGGAAGTACAAAAGAGTGATGATTACAACCAAAGCTTAACGTCGCAATCCTCCTCCAACAAGTCAATGCCAAAGCCTCCAAAGGAAGTATAGGTCTCCCAAGAGATGAGTATAGATCTCCTAAGCTAATTTCACCAGCATGCAAGTACTATAGACTTCCTCTCTTTGGAATGGGAATGAGCTTTATATATATAGGACAAAGAGGATAGGGTAGGTTGATATATGGTAGGAGAGGGTTAAGTTATCCTCCCAAAGGGCTAGGGAACCTAATGCCATCTCCCTTATAGATTAGGGATAGAGATCAACATCACATACCTTCGAGAATGGGCTCAAAGATGCTCTTTTATCCAATTAACTGACATTGTCGCAAGCTGCAATAGGACAACCTGGGACGTCGTAGGTTGCACAAAGGTGACCTGCAACGACCTCACTAAACCCAATAGAAATAGGTCAGTATATCTTCCAAGTTGATAACTTAGTCAAAGGAACTTCAGGGATGTTTACACTAAGTCTCATGATGGGAATATTTAGGTGTAACAGAATGCCCCCCAAAGTATGAAGCTGTTGGAACTTGACAGGTGAAATTCTTTGACAGAAGGAATGGCAAGGACTTGTCGGACAGAGGATGTCATTGCAATACAACTAACTTTGAGAACACAATCTCGTATGACTCACAACATGGCTGTCGACCAATACATTGCAGATCCATGGTAGTAATGACCGACTGAACATAATCATGGCTACTAGACACAAGCGTAGATCCATGATGAGATGATAACACAGCCACGACCAATACAAAAGTGGATCCGTGTAATATGACTAAAAACAATATCCATCACAAACTGGGTAAAACATGACTCCCCAGGGTCTTCAAGATGAACCTGCAACGTTATGAATCTATCCATGTGATTACAAATGTCTTGACGCCGAACATGGTAGAAACCACTTGATTACCGGTCATTGATGTATACCATTAACAAGCGCGAGGGAAATCACCATTAATGTCAATGATCCCCAAGGTATCATAGTACATATCATCAAGCGTGAATAAATGAGTTGAAGTCGAACGCTGAATGAAATATTTCAATCAAGAGTCAATGATGTAAACTCATGTCGAAAGCGAGGTAACCTACCATTGAGGCATGCAAACCCAAGGTACTCTATTGGTTTCTAAGTTCAATCCTCAGATGATGATTTGAAGTCGATGAGGATGAACCCATCAAAGGGCATGATGAATCCATTATCATCGACACAAAACTCGATAACAGATGTTTGCAGTAGATCGGATGGTACAGTAACATGCAAGACTGACTCAGAGTAGACCGACATGGTGGAGGGTGTACTGACTGCAAATGATGAGCGGTGAATGTATTCTTGAACATGGGTATGGCATGACTTGGAAGTATTGACATGACGAGAATGACACCAACTCCTAGTGCAACTAATGGTGGAATTATTCTTTGGATGACCCAAAGGAGTAACAAGACTCAGGAAGTAGGCAAGGCTCAAGGAAAAACAGGTGACCCAAGTACTGTATGCAAATGAAAATGAGTGCCATGTTCAAGAACAACTAAGTACTGCCACTGGTAAAGGTGTAATACAAAAACTTTCCTTTTTCCCCATCATGACTGATGAGTGCCTCATGTGTTTTTTGATGAGCTTGATGAGGGTAACCAGATGCTCGGTATAGCTATCTCATAGATGAGTCCAATCCCAAATATTTTTCGAACCTGGGAAAGGAGGGGTTTGTCCCATGATGAGTCCTTCAATGTTGATTTTTAACAAGTCCATAGAAGGTAAACTCTGTGTCATTTCATATTTAGAGAGTCCGAAAAGAACTAAAGAAGTCTCCAAAGGTCCTTTTTCGTAAGGTTAGACTCTTCGCCCGGAAAATGGTAAAGCAACGCGAGAGAAGACTCTTCCTGTCATGATTTGCTGGAGTATTCCGTTTTTGTAAGTAGTGCCCCCTGGTCCGAAAAAGGGGTAAACTATCACTAGGAAGACGACCATTCAAATACTTTAACAAGCATGAACGTGACAAATTTGCTTGGTGATCTTTTTGTATTTAGAGAGCCTAAAAAGAGCTTAGAGAGAGACTCCGAGGGGTTTCCTTTTTTGTGGGAGTTTAACGAGCATGAAAAAGTGATAAACTATAACTCGGTGACTTATTCTCATCATTTAACGAGCATGAGAAAGAACAAAGAGTAAGCTCGGTTGTCATTAATAATTGAATTTAATGAGCAAAACAATGACAAAAAGACACTAGAAGAAATTGTTCATACCTGATGATACTTACGAGATGGTCGTCATGATGAAAAATGGCATTATTTAGGCACTCAACTTGTCCTATAACTCAAAGACTAGGTTAAAAACAGTGAACCAAGCATTTAAACGTAGTAAATGATTCAAACTATTAGCAAAAAACCCATTAAAGCATCAATTTATAAAAGGAATATTCCATTTTAAGTTATTAAAAGGATGAAATAGTGAAAAGAAATTACAATTGTTTTTTACCAAGCTTGGAGAGTGTGAAGTGCCATTTGGAGCCAAGATTCAACTGTTGATTCCAGGAGTTGTGGTCCACCATTTCGCGAGTCGTTAGAAATAGGTAGGCCTAAACTCATCTTTGCAACTTTCCAGTGGATTGATTTCTTGTTTTTTGCTTTTTTTTCAGGGTTTTGGGTTGATTTGGTTAGGGGAAAAGTGCCCACTAATCGACGCAGGACCTCCTTATGAGAACTGCGACGAGTAGGCTTCATCGCAGATCCCGCAAGGGGCTCTTGCAACGATGTCGCACTGTCTTCAGGGACAACCTACGACAGCGGAAATGTCCAACCAAAGCTCATGGCCCAACCCAAAAGAAAGAATTTTAATGCATGGGGTGAGTTTCAATGTTGCCCATTTGTGCTTCTTAACAGGTTCACTGTGATAAAGATGGTCATTGAGTGGAAAGAACAAGAACACGAGTTGGATGATGCACAGTTCGAAAATGACCCTCAATGTATCGATGCATTGAGGAACTGGGGGTTTCTTAAGTACTTCCGAGTGTCGGGCATGAGGGCCCAAGTCTAGCTACTGACACATATGATCCGATGTTGGGATCCGGCGCAGCAGCAATTCGAGATCGGGGTGCATACATTGAGTATAGATTTTGAGGACATCTATTTCCTAACAGGATTATCCCAGAGGGGAGAACCCATCTCTCTTACTGGGTCACGAGGAGGTGACCGGACTATAGATGACCTGATTACTCATTATTGTACCAGAGATACCGTGGCTAGTAGTGGAAAGATTCCCATTAAGGGGATCCGAGATCATCCATTACGTGTCGTGCTCTTCACCCTGGTGAGGGTGGTAGGGAGTCAGTCTGTTCATCTTATGATCAAGACTCATTTGATGTACGCAGAAGAGTCCATGGCTCCCAAGGTATTCAACTGGTGCGAGGGACTCCTTACCAACCTCAGGGGTCAGCTTACCAAATGTTGGCACGGGGCACTGAAACAGTTTGGATATGGGTCTGTGGTGATATCTTTCTTACCAGAGCGGGTACCTCATTTGCGTCCACAAGTGGACTTCGATGATCGAGAAGCCAGAGATCCTCATATGACTCGATGGGCTGAGGTGATGGCCCGCCACAGTGGCGGGGGTCCCATCACAGGTTATGGCACTGGGTTCTTCACTTAGCTGAAGGGGAAGCACCTCATGATTGAGGATTACCCTTAAAGTGGGACAGACTTCAGAGGTGATCCCAACCTAGTGCTCCCTGAGGGAGCACAATGGGATGACAACAGTAAGAACAACAACTTATGTGTTTTTTCATTTTATATATTTTGTGATTTTATTTGGAGTAGTGTTGATTATTCGGTGTTGTGTGAAGATGTGGGTCCATCGCGACCAGTAGAAATTTCTCTCATCGCGAGGAGAGGAGAGGAGAGGTGCCGGTCTTGGGTGTCGCAGCATGAGATGCTACCGAGGAGGTAGAGGAGGTTTATGAGAACCTCTAGAGGCTGACCCTGGATATCCCAGAGTTGGGTGTCCCTGATCTACCTCAGAGCTACCAGAGATATGATATCGGGGTGTCTGACCGTTTTGGCACGCTGATGGCCAAAGTGGCAAGGGTCGTGGTTTGCTTTCATCGACAACAGCTAGGAGCTTCAGGATCTAGGGCTAGGTGACCTGAGCCTTAGGCTCATGTCCTACTTATGTATACTGAAAGATTATGAGCTTCAGATCTTTTAGAGACCTACTGAAATCTATCGTGTTTCAGATTTTGTATCAGCACCATCACTTTGACTTATATATATATATATATATATACAGACATTTTTGGTGGATTTATACATTATGTGTTCTATGGATGATTAATGTGATCTTGTTTTACATATTTGTTTATACAATGGATGATTTAAATGTTATGAATGCTTTTATATTTTTTATGAATGTTATGTGTGTGCAATGTACCAATCTAGAATGAAGTTGGCCATCGAGTCGGCAACTTTGTTCATATCTCATGGAATGTGCACGTACTGAATAGATTCAAAAGACCTTTCCAGGAGACGGACTCGTCTATACAGACGGAGTAGAGTAGGGTCACGGATAGCATAAATCCGGTTGAGATGAGAGACCACTAGTTGCGAATCCAAATAGATAACAACGTGGTCCATACCCAAGGAAAGAGCGTCAGTTAGGGTCCCAATGACTGCCTGATATTCCGCAGCATTGTTGGTTGCGAAACCTAGACAAAATCCGCATGAGCTAATAAGCTCGCCGGTGGGTGAATAGAGTACCCAGGCTGCCGAAACAAGGTTACGGGTATGTCGACTGGCGTCGTCCACGAATCCGTATCAAGTTGCCATCTGCACATGTAGACAGAACATGGTATAAGAAACAAAACAAGACCTAGACACACTAAAAACAAAAGCGTCACACCACACAAAACACACACGCCATGTACAACATATACAAGATGTCTATGCGTGAAAGACTCACGCATAGTACCTCTTCAGATAGAGCCCATTTTGGGGCTCACCCAAAGATATCCCATCGTAGTCCTCTAGTTCGTAGGCTCCTTTTTCCAGAACACGTTTCACTATGTATGGTCCGTGCCACATGGACTCGAACTTACCTTCCCCCAGCTTATCGTGCCTTTGGTCGTATGTGAGGCCAAATCACCCTCATTAAAGACGCGGGGTTGGACTGACTTATCGTATTGTGCCTTGATGCGCTTATTATGTTCCTCATTGGAAAGAGTAGCATCGCGACAGGTCTCGTCAAGCTTTGCACGGTAAAGGAAACGTTCTTCCTCGGTAGTGGTGTTCGGAAGAAGATCGACTGCGAGTTTGAGTGATGGAATCCCGCACTCTATTGGTAGGACTGCCTCCAATCCGTAAACTAACTGGAACAGTGTAAATCTGGTGGCAGTCTTAACAGAAGTTCGGTATGCCCATAGTGCGGAAAAGAGAATGTTGTGCCAGTTGGACTTGTGCGTACCCACCATGCGTTGAATCATGGTTTTCAAGAACTCATTAATGGCCTCTACTTGTCCATTGGACTATGGGTAGTAAGGTGTTGAGTTTTCATGATGAAAACCCAATCTAGCGCTAAGCTCGTCGACCATATGGTTTTGAAAGTGAGATCCATGGTCGGTAATTATGGCTTGCGGGACTCCGAACCGTGAGATAACATGATTGAACATTAAGAGTGTGGCGGTTTTTCCGTCGTCCGTGTATGTAGGCATAGCCTCGGCCCACTTTGTAAAGTAATCCAAAGCTACTATGATGTAACCATGCCCCTCGAACGAGGTAGGCTTATAGTGCATGAATTCAATGCCCCATTTTGCGAAGGGGTCAACGGCAATAACCGGGTGTAACGGGGCTCGATGGGTGTGCTTTTTTCATTTGAAAATGTTGGCATGGGGGACATTTTTTAACGACCTCAATACAATCTTTGAAGATAGACGGCCAATAATATCCCGTGCGCAGAATTTTCTGGGTTGTAGCCATCCCAGAGAGATGACTGCCACAAGCCCCAGAGTGGAATCCATTCAAGATGTGTTCAACCTTCTCATGTGTCAGACAGCGTCAAAGAACAGAATCAATACTGCGACGGTACAAGGTATCACTAATGATCAGATAATACTTTGTGTGGTAGCGTATTCGACTACGATTGTCATGAGACAATTGGGGGTTGAAACGTTGGGTTTGAAGATATAAGGTAATATCTCCATACCACGGAACAGACGTGCTGATGAGGAACAATGATTCATCTGGAAGAGAATCATTGGGCTTAGATACTACATCAACACGAGGAAGATCGCAGATGAGCTCGACAAACACCAACGACTTCTTAGAATTGGCCTTCTTGAAGAGGAGATTGAACTCATGAAGTATCAAAATCCAGCATGAATACTTTCCCCCAAGCACTTGACATGTTAAAACGTGGTACATGGGGTTTGAGTCGGCGATGATGGTGGTGGTGCGGAGCAGTATATAGTGACAGAACTTTTGGACGGCAATGACTGCCGCGAGAGCGAGCTTCTCGACATGTGAATAACACGTTTCAGAGTCCATAAGACCCTTACTTAGGTAGTTGTTGACACAAACCCAGTCGACAGGGGTTCCCAACACTGTCGACACCCAAACCACCGCGATCTCCCTGAGCACCAGCCCAGACAAGTTTTACCCCATCCAGCAACACCTGCAGAGCAGATGAGGTATCACCCAAGATGTTCAAGGGAGAGTTGACAGAACCATGTTTCCGTCGAATGAAGGAGGATGTTGTGGATCAATTACTTAACTTATTGCAACATTTCAGAAATAGATCTAAGCATTTAACTCAGGAATCAATCATATTCATGGCATCATTGAACAGGACAATTCATAATTGCAACAGATATAACAGTAAAGCATTAATCGTAGCAAGGAAACATCGCATCATTCATATATTCATATCGCAAAATTCATTACCACAGATAAATAGGAAAAACACAGGGATTCTGCTCAACAGCTCCATTGCATCATATTAACTCCACAAAAACCCATGTACAACCAAATACTCATCCTTTAGCATTGGATCAATATCTCTAAGATGTTAAGATTCAATAATCATGCTCTCCAAAAGATTATTCAACACTTACAAACCTACGTCTATTTACAGGCTTGCGCCTTTACATTGTTTGTCCACTTACTAACTACTTCCTAACCGACACTTCAAGGAAAATGACCCAAAATCTATCTACTGTGGTCCAAATGACCCAAAAACCCACATACTACGATTCGACTGACCCAAAACTACATAAAATATTATCACTTACACTCAGCTTTCCGCCTTCCGCTGTATCTTCGACCTTGCGCAGCATCCGCGATGCTGCAATGCTAACTTGTCCAAACCGCCTACCAACAGGCCCCCAACATAATCTTGTGGCTTGCCTTCAAGCTACGTCAGCAGGACATGGTGTACTCGTTTGTCTTCACCCTGAAGTCCTCATACTATTGGCGGATTTCGCTAACCTGTTGCATGACTATTGCGGCGACTTCCTTTCTCTCAGTTAATTCTTGTCCTAATGGGTGTTTAACCAGGTGCACATCAACTTTCTTCTTTCCTTCCTGTACTGCCTGCAGTGCAGAGCCAACCGCGACATTAAACTGCAACCCAAGTTCTTGAAACTCGTCCAACTGTGCAGCGCGCTTCTTCTGACGTTCTTCCGCTTTAGCGACTCACTGCTGCCACTCCTTGAGCTCTGCCGATTTGGATACCTGCGCTATCGGTGGCATCGTGCACATGGATGTCTTTAGTGTTTCCAACTGCTCTTCCACCTCGCATCTTTGCTTGGTCAGCTACTCGAGTTGCTCATCCTAGACAATACTTCCCTAAAACAGTGCGGTCTCAGCAGTGATCTTGGTCGCTTCATGTTCCAACTCACCTAGTTGAATCGTTAACTCTTCGATGGCACTTGTTCGTACTGCGACGACTTTCGGTGGTGTGGTCGGCTGGAGTTCATGAGCCAAGATAGCATTTCTCTCCTGTAACTCGGCAATCACAGTCCCCAGCTTCTTCACTCACTCGACCAAATCCAATGCCTCTGTCGGCTCCAGTACATATTGACAGGCTTCAGCGATGGCCCCCTCCAGCCGCACATTACTGTTCCACAGGGTGGTTTTCTCCATCGTCAACCGATCCTGATCCTTCTTTAGCTCCATTATTTCCCTAGCCATCACAGACTGAAGCTACTCTAGCTTATCCTCAAGTTCATCGATCACTTCCTGGGCCGCTACTGCCTTCCCTTTGAGTTCCTCCACTTCCTTGCGAACCGCTGCTTCCCCTTCTTGCAATCGCAAGAGCTGACTCCGAACGTTGTTTTCCCTATCCGCCAGTTCCTGATTGGAAACCGCCTGTAGCTGCACCAACGTCTGTGATGACAGTGCATTGATGTTAATAGACAACTCCTCCAACCGCTGCAGCGAAGCCTTTAGAGCCTCATCATCAGTCGCAATCACAGTCAACGGAATTTGTACATTCTGGACCCCCAGCTCAATGTCGATTGTTCCAACTGCCTACATAGTTGCTCCCTCTCATGCCTTCTTCAAAACAATGTCGCACAAGGAATCTAGACGGGCAGTTACCACATGAAAACCCTCATCTTCCTTTACCTTCATTGCTCGAGCCGCCCTATTGGTTGCATTATTTATGGCTACTATTATTTGGCCGAGCTGCGCCTCTGTCGCTGGGTGGGTCCCACTAATTGTCCCATATTCATCGCGTGATTTCATTCGGGCCTCTTCAAGCTCGGACAATTCATCCATAAGGGTCTGCGATGGCTTTTGGTTTGACTCATGGTGATGTTGTGGTTCCATCACTAGCATCTGATGGTATCTCCATGGACCCCTCCTCCTGCGCAACTGGTTCACGCCATTCGACCGGCCAATAATCAATGATCGCATCTAAGTCTTCATCTGATCACTTTTAGGGGGTCTGCAACCACTGTTTATCCTTATCACGTCGCGCTTGCACATGGATACTGTGTGGTCCGATCACGAACCGGGAGATCCCCTTATGCTTTTCAACAACTATCTGAGTCAGCTGCGAAACTTGCTTGGCGGCCACCTGCAGCGATTCCTAGTAAAACCAGAACTACGTTGCGCAATCCTTGATGCGCTCTGGTTCCTGCACCCACCACAGGTTTTGGTAGCGTGCTCCCTTGTGAACTTGCAATGCGTCCACCTCCATTCTTTAATAATCGTCGGGCTCCATCCAAGCGACAAGCGTGACTAAGATTAGCAACCAGTTGTACGTGAATGGTCGTCATCTCGCCTAGGATGCCAGCGCGTCCTCCATAAACTAGTTGAGAAGAAAAAGTGACCAATTCACTTGCACGCCTTCCGCACATAGCTCCGCACATGCGACAACCCCTGAGTTTCCTTGGTTGGGTCGATTGTTCCGAACGATTTTGGTAGCCAAGATCCGCGCCTCAATTTTAACTGCGGGCTCATTGATGCTGTCTAGGCGATAGGCCCATCCATCACGCTACATTTTATATTGCTTCCTCAACCCTGCCATGAGCGTTTTGTCGTTGTTCTTCCCCTGAAAATATTACGATGGGTCTACCCCATCCTTTGGCAACCCCATGATTTCAGAAGTCAATTCCACTGTGACGGTGACCGACTTGTCCAACCATAAAATGCCGCCATGAAAACAGGCCAGCATCTGTTTCACATAGGCATTTGCTTCCATCAACCACCCAAAGTGTGGCATGTTGATCAAACCCAACAACCCAACCTTCTCCAAACTGCGCGCCCAGCCATGTTTAATGTGTGGCATCGGTCCACTCTCCCCCTCTGTTCATGGCTTAAAGGGATTCACCATAACATCTTCCAGTGCCAGCAAATCATGATCATCATACCATAGTTGCATCAACGCAGGCACAATGTCGGTGGTGCAGCTAATGCCTGGTGGAATTATCGACATTTTGATTTGATACCGCTGGTTCTTAGTGGACTTCCTTGGCTACACATGAGGTTGACATGGAGGTCGGTATCCCAGGAAATCTGAAGCAAAAATGCCTGCTCAGACTGTGGATTCCACCACACCAGATCTCGATGGGATAGCCTCAGGGACCCCTTCCGGCACTTGGGCAGTGGAGTGGGTCTACCGCTTCTCTTGTCACAGGGATCTAGGATGCGTCCCCCCCCTCTTCTGGTGCACAATGGAGGACGATCCCACCAGAATGCTAGCAACTTCATCCTCGAGATTGACCTCCTCTTCAATACTGACAGGGATGACGGGTGACTCGGCTTCACTTGAAATCTCCACCGTATCTGGCGTACCCGGCATGCCACACTCAATTCCCGCAATGCCAACGGATGGCTCAATCTTACTCAACCCAAGAACTTGCTCAACACACCCCAACTGCACTCTTCCACACAACCCAACCTTGCACAACTCAACAATTGGGAGTTGAACTCACTCGTTACGAACATGTGCCTTCTGACCAGCCTCAACCTATTCTTATAGCGCCCAAGTCGATCCCTCGTAATCATGACTAAATCACACATTAATTCAAACCAAATCCTTCCTTAATGACCCAAATCCGTCGTCGATCCTATCATCCGATCGGTCGAATCTGCCATTAATGCCCATCATTTGAACAAGCGTCGTTAATTAACTATCTTGAACTTTCTGCATTTATTACCGATTCGACCCGGTCTCAACCCTGCAATGGTCGTGGACCTACTCTCGAGCGGCGATGTAACCCTTTCTACTTGCACATTCTCTTCCTGCTGGTGCACCATCCTACCACCTAGCATCCTGCGCTCTTCTCTTGTTTTTTTTTTTTTTTATGTGACTCAAGCATCGCGCTGCTCTAAGCCCGACCTATAGGGCTTCAACCTACTACCATTGATCAACTTTGGGAGCATCGCTCCATCTAACTATTGAAACTATACTTCTCCTCTTGAAGTTATGCGACTGATTCAATATGGACCAAGCCAATGCATTTGCAGTTTCCCTAGATGCTTCATAAACTTGTTGTCATACAACAGCACCAAGTCACCCTACTGAAACTGTTTATTTTTTATATGGTGATCATGCCAAGCCTTCTGTCGATCCTTCTCCACGCTCTGATGAAACCCAGCGATAAAGCGATCTTCCTCAAGCTGCACTAGCTGCGTCAAACGTTCTCCTAATGCCGCTTCATCGTCCATACATGTTGTCGTCGCTACGCGCAGACTCAGAACGATGTACTCCATAGGCATAATCGCTTCTTGCCCATATACCAACTTGAAAGGTGTTTGTCCCGTCAATCTTTTACACGTGATGTGATACGCCCACAAAACTGCTGGGATCTTCAGATACCAGTCATCATGGTTTGCATTGCACACCTTCGTCAGCGCGTGCTCCAGAAGCTTGTTGAATGCTTCTACTGTCCCATTTGCTTACGGATGATATGGTGTGCTCTTCTTATGCTGTATCTGTAGTTCTGATGTCAATGCGCTGATGGTGCGATTGATGAAGTGACTACCCTGATCGCTCATCAACACCTTCAGGCAGCCAAACCGAGTGACAATGTTGTCGAATAAGAAGCGCGTTGTCATCGCAGCGGTGCAATCGATGACTGGTGCAGCCTCCGCCCATCTTGTCAAATAATTTGTCATCGTAATGATGTATCTTGCACCAGTGCGCTTCCCAGGTGGGAATATAGGGTCCACAAAATCCACTGCCCATTTATCAAATGGGTGCAGTGTCACTTGAGGTTGCAGGGGCATCTCATTCCTCTCAGAGGGTTTCCCAGTCCTTTTACAAACATCACAGGTCTGCGCATAATCTATTGCATCATTGTGAAGCATGGGCCACCAAAGCCCTGCACGAAGCACCTTTCGGGCAGTCGCACGACCTCCATAGTTCCCACTAGCTACTCCTACATGTGCTTATAACAAAATCTACCCTTGCTCATGAGGCAAGACACAGCGCCTTAAGATCTCATCCGATCCCAATTTGTATAGCTCGCCTGCAACCAGCTGGAAATATGCAGCCTTGACCACCAACTATTTCTTCTGATTGGTTGTAAATCCCTCCGGTGCGGTACCTGTCGCCAGGAACTAAATGATTTCTTCATAATATTCGTCCGCTACTTCAACCTTAAACAGTTGCACATCGGGCAACCCATCTTCAATGTTGGTGGGTTCCTCTCCTGTCTCAATCCTGGACAGATGATCTAATCCTACATTCAAATGTCCTGGCTTCACAATCACTTTGAAGTCGAACTCCTAAAAAAGAAGTAGTCAGGGACATATATTCCCCCCCAACATAGGCTTGTTGACAAGATATTTTAATGCAGAGTGGTCTGTGAACATCTTAAAGTGTCCTCCTAGTAAGTAGTGTTGAAACTTCTGCAGTGCATAGACCATCGCCAGACCCTCCCTCTCTTTCACTGTATAGTTCCTTTCTGCAAATGACAACTTCTGACTTGCAAACGCAATGGGGTGATCCAAATCCCCCTCCCCTAGTTGCATGAGCACTACTCCCAGTGCGATCGATGAGGCATCGATGTGGACATGGAATTACTTGCTACAGTCTGGAAATACCAGTATTGGCGCCGAATCCATCTTAGCCTTCAGCGTTTCAAAACTAACTTGACATTCAGGGTTCCATTGAAATACCGCATCTTTCTTCAATAACTTCTCCATAGGAGCCATGATTGTTGCATAACCCCTGATGAACTTGTGATAATACCCAGAGTGTCCCAGCGTCGCTCTCAACTGCTTGACGTTAGTCGACGGTGTTAAGCTCAAAATGAGCGCAATTTTTGTTGGGTCAACTAACAATCCCTGTTTGCACACAATGTGACCCAGTAATATTCCAAATGGTGCACAAAAGATGCACTTCTTCAAGTTCAGCGATATCTGATGCTATCGACAGCGCTCCAACAACAACTGCAGGTTTTCCAGATGATCATTGATCAAGCCATAAACTATCCAGTCATCCATGTACACCTGCAAAAACTTCTAGATGAAATCCCGGAAAGCAACAACGACAACCCGCAAGAATATCGCAGGTGCATTCTTAAGTCCAAAGGGCATCACTGTGTACTGAAAACAACCCCATTCTATCACAAAAGTTTTTCTTGTGGCGGTCTTCTTTTGCGATTCGGATCTGATGATATCCAAAGAACCCATCCATGAAAGAATACATCTCTTGGCCACCCACGCCTTCGAGCACCTCATCAGTAAATGGGGTTGGAAAGGGATCATGCAAGCAGGCGTCATTCAACTTCTGCAAATCGACACAAATGCACACTTCGCCAGTCTTCTTGTCTTGCACCACCATAGGACTGATCCAGTCTGACTCCTCAACCGGTTCAATAATTCCAACATCCAACATGCGATCAAGTTCTACCTTGACCCTCTCCTTATGGAGCGGATTCAATCAATATGGTCACTTCCTGATTGGTTTGGCATCTGGTTTCAACGGGATCTTCATCTCCCCTAGATCGCCCAATATTCCCTTCATCTCATAAAACTTTGTAGGGAACAAGTCTTGGAATTCATGTAACAAGTCTATGACCTTCCCCATCATCTCATCATCCCAATAGTCCCCAACATTCGCGAACTGTGGACTGTCCTTTGTCCCAATGTTGACCTTCCGAAGCTTCAGAGGTTGACTAATCGGATCAATTGGTGCATCAAGTGCGACAACATCGCGACTTCCTTTGGATTCCGGAATATTAACATTCTACGGATCATCACCATCTTCTGGCCCACCAGTGATATTATAACATTCCATCATGGATTGCATCTTGTAGTGCGCATGCAAATCCGCAGGATATGCCACCGGAACAACCTTTAGAACTATGTCGCGGATGAGCTACAAAGCATTATGGACATCCGGGTTGGCATCCGCGAAGCTGAACGTATGAGTAAAACAAACTGTCAACTCTAACTAAGTGGTAATTTCTCCTTGCAATTCAGCTACAGTATACCATGATCGTGGCATCTCGTCCAGTGTATGGACGAAGGCATGGACCCACTCATCCTTGGGTCGCGATGCCCACAACATCTGACATTCCATCAAATGACTGCCAGGGTCATTCTATCCATCGTATTTTCCTCTATGGTAAACTTCGGTGTCGCCAAAGTGAACCGACATCAATATCTGACACTGCGACCATTCGTCGATTGATTTCTTATGTGTCGCCCACCAGCGTGCTGGAGAATCCTTCAACGTTTCCTCCAATGCCAGCAGTCGCTATGGTTCTGAAACCTTTTCTTCAAACGCGACAAGAAAATTAGACAAGCCAGGCAACCCTTCGTATACTCGCAGTGCAATAGTCTCAGTCGCAACATGGCATAATGACTACGTGACTAACCCACACTTGCAAAGTGACACCTCATGCAAGCGATTTTGCCAATTTTCTAAAGCATCATCAGAGTCAGACGATGCAGAGCTGTAGCTGTGCCACCCAAGCTCGTCGTCGGCTGTCAGATGAATGTAATCTTCTGAGATATTATATGCATCGTCCCATCCACTGGGAACTTCATCTTTTACTGGTTCAAAATACCTGTGTCCTTTAGCTGGATCCAACGAGGCAATGACTCAGAGGTCGCGGTTTCAAAAGTCATCATCTACTTCTTAAAGTTGATTACTGCTGCACTGCCGTTAGCCAATCCAATCCCCAGCAATGCGGGATAGGAGATTCCCCCTTCAAATACTTCAAGTACATCGAAATCAGCGTATGTCTTCATTCCCTCAATGTCCACAACCATGCATGGAACTCTCCCAATCGGTGTCACCTTGGCCTGATTAGCCAGCCGGAGTTGTACGGGAGACCAGCTCAGCGTGGGACTCCCCATTTTCTACCAGGCTTGCTTGGTTAAGATGTTGACATCCGAACCAAGATCCAAAATAACTGAATCAACTTTGTAGTCTCCAATTTGAATGTTCATACGCATCTCCTTACCTATCTTCCGCCTCTACAAGGATTTTACTGCGAACTCTTGCCGTCCCCTGGTTGGTCACTACAATAGTCCTTCGCACTCGATAAGAGCATCTAGATCCCTTTCCAGTGATAAACAGCTTTCAAAAAATGTCTGCAAGGCCCCAGACTTCCGCGATGGACCTGCCTCTGAAGTGGCATCAAAAACAGGAGGCATATCACAAACAATAGCCTTACCGCAATCTTTTTCCATCACACGACGTGCCTGAAAGAATGCATCACGCTCATAATCAATGTCAAACGACACCTTCTTCTGCCTGCCTAACTGGATAAGTGGATGCAAGCTATTCTCTCATGTTTTCATACCTCCCCGAGTGATGACTACGACAGCAGCATCTTGTGTCCTTGGTTCCGCAGAAATTGTCGCAATAGTTGCACCCTGAGTCTAGTTCGACGGATTCCCAGGTTGATTCACATTCTGGTTGGAATTATGATTTGGGCGCTACTTCTGATTCTACACCGGTTGATGCACTTGATTCTGCACTGGTTGCTGTAATTGGTTTTGGTTCTGCAGTTGCAGAACATTCCCCGCTTGCCATCGAGCAATCAACTGCGGACAATTTTCCACAGTGTGATCCATAACAAAACAAAACATGCACTGTGTCTGGAATTGTGGGAAATCTCGTTTGTAGTGTCCCCATACTCCACAGTGATAACACTATACAGGTCCTCGACCTCCTCATCCTCCTCCGTGACCATATCTTCTACTGCGTCCTCACCGGAATCCTTAACAGAATCCTCTCGGCTGCTGGTACTGTAGTTGGTTGAACTGTTGATGCATGGGATTCGGTTGCATGCCTTGCCCTTGCTGCACATACTGTGGTTGTTGAACGTACTGTGGATGTTTTGGATCCATTTGCATCAGAGCATATTGCGGCATAAACTGTTGTGGTTGCTGTTGCGGTACAAACTGCACCTGCGGTTGAGGTAGCGGTTGGGCTACCTATGGATGCAGTTCAGGTTGTTGTACGGCATGTTGGTTGTCCTTCACATAGAATGCATCATATGTTCTCTCCTGAAGCAACCCATATGCACGGCAATCTTTGTCTTCATGTCCCACTGATTTGCAAAATGTAAAGTACAGATTCATCGGTTTTGTGACCATCTTCTGCATGTATTGACAGTCCTCGTGGCGGTGCCCATATACTTGACATATGCGACACCATGGAATACCGTCATCATTCAATGGATTCGGTGCTCCTGAAACAAAATAATTGCGGAAGTCTGGGCAATTGTCCTTAGTATGCCCCTCTCCTCCACATCGCGTACACCATACTTCTTCACGTTGTTCATTGCCCTTCTTAAGATCTTGCAACTGTATGGTCAAGTTGGCCAGCTGCGTTCTCACCAATCGGCAAAGCTTCCAACCGCATTGCAATTTCCAGGGCTCCACTCGGCGTCGTAATGTCCTATTGCATCATCGGTAATCAAATGTGTGGGAGTAATGCCGCAATGAACCATTCTTTGTGTTGGACAGTGCTCATGTCGAAACTGACCCTTGCCATCAATGTTTTGAATCGCTGGTCAAAATCCCACACAGTCTCATTGGGATACTGCTTAATCTCTTTTAACTCTATAATATACTGTGCTTCAGATTTCGATTTTTTGAACTCCATGATCAATCCAACTTGAACTTCATCCAGTGTTTTGTCTGGAGCGCTGACAGGGACTTGCACAAACTTCATGAACCAGTCTAATGTGCGACCCCGAAGGGTTGTCGCCAGTTGTCCTTTCTTAACACTATCATCAATAATTTGATTTACAGTCCATACTGCTTCACATAAAAACCAGTACTGCTTGGGATTATCTGTTCCATTTTCGTTGAACAGCAGTAACTTGGTATCCTCACCCGCCATCCTAGGCTTCCTTCCTCCAGTCGCTGAGCTATTAGTAATCAAGTTCTGTGGACCTGATGAACACGGTGGTGTCGAAGTTGTATTTCTTACTGGTTGAGAGATAGTGAGCGGAGGCGTGGGAACGTTGCTGCTGGGGTTTGGTCCTGCCTCTATCCTGGGCGTAGCCTAGTTGTCCTTTTTAGGACTGTGAGGTCGCTTCGTCCCATGTGGTCTTCCTTTGTGGCCTTGCGTTTTGATCGCAACAGGACCTTCTCCTGTCCTCTGCCTCTTTCCTGTCGAAACCTTGCTCCTCCCCTTGTAAGACCACTCTCTTCCTCGACTTCCCTTACAGTCTAGTCGTGACCTGCACCCATCTACCTCTTATCATTCCATGTACCTCCCCCTACTATCGTCGTACCCACGGCCTCCACCCACCAGGGCTTTTATTGATCCAAATGCATCTTCAATATGCCCTTCTCACAAATGAGCATTTTAATGGACAACTGTAGCGACAACAGAAACCTGCCCCTGGGTCCGCGGAAGAAATATCTTTCAGCATCACTATAGGACTTGTTCGTATCAACTACAAATTCAGTGATATACCCTTCTAGTATGATGTCGACCCACACCTCAACAACCCGCGACACTTTGTTGTCGACTTCCTGCAGCTCTTGATCAGTTCTGGGGTCCAGGGTGTCGGTTCACCACCTTGAAAGTTCCTCTTCTGGAAGGTCAACTTTTCCAACCATTCAAACAAGATGACTGGAAATTCATAGAAAAAGTATTCGTGTGGTTCGTCATGAATGTACCTCTCCAACCACTGATCTGTCGTCAGCCGAGGGTTCTGGTTTTCTTTTTCAGCAAACTCTTGCAACTTCTAATCGAACCAGTCTTGTATTTCCGGTTTCGTCGGATGCCACAACATATCCTCCTTTCCCTTCGCGCTACGGTCCCGGCAATGGAACCATTTGTTGACACAAACCCAGTCGACAGGGGTTCCCAACATTGTCGACACCCAAACCACCATGATCTACCTGAGCACCGGCCCAGACAGGTTTTACCCTGTCCAAAAACACCTGCAGAGCAGATGAGGTCTCACCCGAGATGTTCAAGGGAGAGTTGACAGAACCATGTTTCCAGCGAATGAAGGAGGATGTTGTGGATCAATTACTTAACTTATTGCAACATTTTGGAAATAGATCTAAGCATTTAACTCAAGCATCAATCATATTCATGGCATCATTCAACAGGACAATTCATAATTGCAACAGATATAACAGTAAAGCATTAATCACCGCAAGGAAACATCGCATCATTCATATATTCATATTGCAAAATGCATTACCACAGATAAACACGAAAAACACAGGGATTCTGCTCAACAGCTCTGTCACATCATATTAACTCCGCAAAAACCCATGTACAACCAAATACTCATCCTTCAGCATCGGATCAAGATCTCTCAGATGTTAAGATTCAACAATCATGCTCTCCAAAATATGATTCAACACTTACAAACCTACGTCTATTTATAGGCTTGCGCCTTTACATTGTTTGTCCACTTACTAACTACTTCCTAACCAACACTTCAAGGAAAATGACCCAAAATCTATCTATTGTGGTCCAAATGACCCAAAAACCCGCATATTGTAGTTCAACTGACCCAAAACTACATAAAATATTATCACTTGCGCTCAGCTTTCCGCCTTCCGCGGTATCTTCGACCTTGCGTAACATCCGCAATGCTACGATGCTGACTTGTCCAAACCGCCTGCCAACAGTAGTAGATCACATGCTCCTGGGTTTTGTTGTCCTTGTTAAGATTCAATATGCTAAGACAGAAAATATCAGCATTACATTCCATTTCACAACAATAGCATATACAGGATCACTGAAAGAACAACAAGCACAGCATAAACACAAGAGACACAAATTTATCTTGGGAAACCCTCATGGGGTAGAAAACCCAGCAAAGCTTTCTCAATATAGATGACCAGCAAATACAAAGATGTAAACCATAGACATGAGCTCCTTCTCCTCCATAACAGATCTCTCCCTCACCGATGCGCTATTCACAAGTGAGTGTGTGTGTTAAATGAGGAACACACCTCCTCTATTTATACACATCTCCGACTTGTCTTTTATATTAACTAGGTCGGCCCCCACTTAACCACTAGGTTAAGCACCCCATTACAATTGATTGGGCTGACCCCTCTAGGGTGGTCTGATAACCTTTTGACCCACATAACACATACAGGGCCGACTCCCACTAGGGAAGTCTAATAACCCAAGTTACCACATTCCGACGGAGGAATAAACATCTCCGAATATACAATAAGGTCTTCACGGAGGAATGAAACATCTCCGGAATAATAAAGTACAAATATAATATTCTTAGAAGTTACAATATTTCAACACTCCCCCTTAACGAGAAGGAAATTATAACAACATTTGCAGGAGCAAGGAGTCATCAACATCATACATGATACATCTATAAATCATTGGAAGCTTTCTCAACATCATCAGTAACTCAAGCAGTTACTGGAACATCAACATCTTCAGTACTGAGTCTTCATCTTCTGCAGCACTTGAACAGTTACAGCAACATCAACATCAACATCTGGATCCTCACGATCATCAGTATCATCATCACATGATCATCAGCATCATCATCACACGATCATCAGCATCTGGATCATCTTGATCTACAACATCTGGTTCATCTTGATCTACAGCATCTGGATCATCTCGATCTACAGCATCTGGATCACCAACTGGATCCTATCGATCGACAGCATCGTCATAGCAAGGACTCTACGGAGCAAGGAGTCTACGGATCAATTATGGGACCCAAGTCCGGGGAAGATACAATCCCCACTCGTCCGCTAAGGACCCATTCTCGAAGACATTTGTCTACGGATCAATTCTGGGACCGAAGTCCGGGGAAGATACAATCCCCACTCATCCGCTAAGGACCCATTCTCAGAGACATCTGTCTACGGATCAATTCTGGGACCGAAGTCCGGGGAAGATACAATCCCCACTCGTCCGCTAAGGACCCATTCTCAGAGACATCTGTCTATGGATAAATTTTGGGACTGAATTCCGAGGAAGATACAATCCCCACTCGTCTTCCAAGGACCCATTCTCGAATACATCTGTCTACGGATCAATTCTAGGACCAAAGTCTGGGGAAGATGCAATCCCCACCTGTCCACTAAGGAATTTATTCTCGGAGACATCTGTCTACGGATCAATTCTGGGACCATATCACTCCCCCTTTCAAGCAGGGTCCTTCTGAACTACACCAAGCTTGTCTCAGAAATACTCAAACTTTACTCAAGACAGAGGTTTGGTCAATATATTAGCAACTTGTTCATTAGTGCTTACATACTCGAGCTTGATAGCTCCTTTCTGCACCATATCCCATATATAGAAATATTGGATCTCTATGTGCTTTGACTTATCATGGAACACTGGATTTTCTGTCATCTTGATACAACTCTGGTTGTCACATAGGGTCTCAGTGGGTTCCATCTCTAAGTCAAATAAACCAGATAATAACTTCTGAAGCCGTATCGCTTCGCAATTAGCAGAGCAAGCAACTATATATTCCACTTATGTTGTGCTAAGAGCCAAACTAGACTGCTTCCTGCTAAACCACGAGATCATGGAATATCTAAGACAATAACATCCACCTGATGTACTCTTCCTGTCTGAGACACTTCCTACCCAATCAGCATCTGAGTAGCCATGTAATCTGAAGTCATGATCTCCAAGATAATATAGACCAAAATCTATCGTACCCTTTAGATACCTCATCACATGCTTTGCAGCTATTAAGTGAACTCTTCTAGGTTCCACTAGATACTGACTCAAGGTATTTACCGCAAAGCATATGTCTGGTCTAGTATTTGTCAAATACATCAATGACCCAATAATCTGTATGTATAGAGTCACATCCACTAACTCTGATGACTCATCAGCTAACAGCTTCAAGTCGGAACCCATGAGAGTGGCCATGGTGTACATTCCAACATATCAAATCTTCTCAAGATTTCAACGGCATACTTTCCCAGGTTGAGAAAGATTCCTTCTGGGCCTTGCCATACTTCTAGACCTAGGAAGTAATGTATTAATCTAAGATCTTTCATCTCAAATTATGTATCCATCTTCTTCTTGCTTTACATCATCTGTTTCTCATTCCCTGTCAGTAAGAGATCATCCTCATACAATAATAGTATGGCAAGTTCATCATCCATAACCTTAAGGTAAAGGTTAGGATCATCTTTACTTCTGGTAAAGCCCAAGCTTTGTCAAGAAGCTGTCAATTCTCCCTCTGTGACTGAACATCATTCACACTCTGCATTGAGTGATCTTCTGCATATCTATCTGTGCCATCTCTCATCAGATGGGTCTACTAATATGAGCCTCAATATCATTCGAACTCTGTGGTGAGTTCCTTATTGCATCCATGTCATCTATATATAGAAACCATCTTCAACCTTGTAGTAAAGGTTGAGATCCACATTACCCATGGTGATCATTAATCTCATCAAATGACTATCGATCGTGAGTACCCATATAGAGCCTGATTCACACTTCTTCTTCAATTACACCATTAAGAGAATGGTCTTATCTAGCCACTTGGAGCAAACATCTCATCATGATCCTCTTCCTCTTTCTAAGAGAATCTTCTAGCCACGAGCTTGCTATAGTATGTTTGATTTGTAAGTCTTCTTGTTGAACATCCATCACTTGTTCAGTGTTCATCATTCTTCATGATCTTTCCTACAAATCAAAATTAAGTACGTGATTAGTAATACTTCATAATCATCAAATCATGTTGACATGATAACCTATTATGCATACAAATATGATTTTCATAGTTATGCAACAATCTTGACCAATACTTTGGCACAACACTTTTCCATATCTTGTATGCATATAGTGGCTATCTAGATGCCTTCCATCTCTACCAGAACATACTATCGAGAGTGTGCACAGCTCTCAGCATGTCAGCAAAGAGGTTTCATTCTAGACAATCAACAATGGAATGTTTGTCCAACTTATCGATCATATGCATATTAGTAGTATACTGTTCAATGCTATATGAGTGTTTACACTCTGCATGATATATTCTAGAAATACAAATATGCATACAACCATTATAAGCAATATCATTTACTATTTCAGAGATTCAAATAACAACTCAAATACTTATCTTTTATGTTTATGTGGTTGCCTCCCGCTTGATCTTCTATATGTCTTTTGAACTTCTATTCATTTTGTACCACTGTGCATGCTCAAGTGTGCACTAGTGTCATCCTCATGATCTCATACACAAACATACATTCATTAGTATAATCTCAATATTATCAAAACATTATAATTCTAAATAATCTTGAGTATGTATGGTCATGATCATTCAATGCATGGGTATCTAAGATCCTAGCACAAAGTAGGATTCTAACATAGGAAGACATACCTGGATTAGATACATGCTTATTTATTTCTAACATACCCAAACAATATCTTTAGTCTCTTCAATGATTTAGAGACCTTGTGATAGTAACCTGCATACCTCATAAGTTAAGCATAGTAGAAATAAATCATACATACCTCGTAAGTAGAGCTTCTAAAGACTATGGATAAGTCTTTGTCTTTATGTCATCATGGTCATAGAACTTGATTTGTCTTTCTTGATGTACCCGTCTTTTGTTAGCAGACAACATCATCCTCATACAACACCACAGGTGCATTAGTACAATCATATAACCTTGATCAAGGAATGTCTTCTATCATTCTCATGCATTCATACTTTTACATTAATCAAGATTGTACTAACCTAAATAATATGAAGACAACCATATTATGAACTTAATCAAGAATCAGATTTCAAAACATACATGTATCTTCTTAAGTCATACATGTCGATATTTCCTGTAGTCTTCTTATGTAAGGCCTTAGCCTCATCTCCCCCTGAAACTGGATCTGGAGCTCGATTAGGGTTTGTCAGAGAAACCCTAAAAATTCAAACTTTGACTTTCACACTTCTGAATGGATGGAAAGATGTGCCTTGCTGGGCTGATCAAACTACCATACTTCAATTTAGAAATCTCCAAAATTTGACCCCTCAAAATTGCCTTTGAAACTTCTGGATCTTCTGGACAGGATCTCGAACTAAGGATTGATGAAGCCCACCCTTCTGCCCAATCAAAAGGTTTGATCCAAAGCTCTAAACTCTTATTTTTCTGAGGAGCTTCCAGCCGTGGTCACAGACTTCAAAAATTCCAACTTTTGCAGAAGCCCTAATTTTTCACCTTTCCAATCAAAATCCCGAACTGGGGTTTGATCAAGCCCGGTCTTCTACCCAACCAAAAAATTCGATCTTGGTCTCTAAATTTTGATTTTGAAGAGTAGCATTCAGCCGTGGACTCCGCTTCCAAAAACTCCAACTTTCTTCGAAACCCTAATTTTCCACAGCAGTGATGACTCAAGAATGAAGGTGCTCAAAATCCAAATCTGTTTTGACAGAAATATGCACCTGATTGTTTCTGGTGTAACTCCGAAATTATGAATCCACGGGGTCTGAAACTTCTTCCTGTGGTATCCTGACCTGTCCTCTTTCCAACCCCATAGGTTGGACCTGAATTGGATTCTCTGAGAGAGATTTATGCCAAGTGTCGCAACGTGACCTGTTTATGGGATAAAACAGAAGATCGAACTTATACGGTGTGCCACGTGTCACTGGTTCAATTTCGGCCTCTGTAAAATTTACCTGAGTTAGTACAGTCCGTGCACTATCTGTCACATTTTAAGAAATTTCATTTGGAGCTTCCTAGCCCAAGTTATGACTTTTTTTCCTAGATCACCTGATTATGACTGAGATCTGGAAGAGGCAGAAACCCTAACTTGTACTGATCATAACTCTCAAAGTACAACGAATCTAAGGGTGTCCTTTGGATACAAGGTACATGGGGAGGTTATCTACGACCTGTAAAGGTTTAAGATCCTGAAACTTTGCCAAAATGGATTTATAGTGAAAGTTCCACGATGACTGGTGTTTTCTATACAAAACCCTAACCTTCAAATTGTCGCAAGTGAAGCAAGTGTCGTAAGTGCCATACATTGCCTTCCTTCAGGTTATCTCTAATACCATGTTAAGATTCAATATGCTAAGACAAAAAAATATCAGCATTACATTCCATTTCACAACAATAGCATATACAGGATCACTGAAAGAACAACAAGCACAGCATAAACACAAGAGACACAGATTTATCCTGGGAAACCCTCATGGGGTAGAAAACCCAGCAAAGCTTCCTCAATATAGATGACCAGCAAATACAAAGATGTAAACCATAGACATGAGCTCCTTCTCCTCCATAGTGTTAAGATTCAATATGCTAAGACAGAAAATATCAGCATTACATTCCATTTCACAACAATAGCATATACAGGATCACTGAAAGAACAACAAGCACAACATAAACACAAGAGACACAGATTTATCCTAGGAAACCCTCATGGGGTAGAAAACCCAGCAAAGCTTCCTCAATATAGATGACCAGCAAATACAAAGATGTAATCCATAGACATGAGCTCCTTCTCCTCCATAGCAGATCTCTCCCTCACCTATGCGCTATTCACAAGTGAGTGTGTGTGTTAAATGAGGAACACACCTCCTCTATTTATACACATCTCTGACTTGTCTTTTATATTAACTAGGTCGGCCCCAACTTAACCACTGGGTTAAACACCCCATTAAAATTGACTGGGTCGACCCCTCTAGGGTGGTCTAATAACCCTTTGACCCACATAACACATACAAGGCCAACCCCCACTAGGGAAGTCTAATAACCCAAGTTACCACATTCCGACTGAAGAATAAACATCTCTGGATATACAATAAGGTCTTCATGGAGGAATGAAACATCTCCAGAATAATAAAGTACAAATATAATATTCTTAGAAGTTACAATATTTCAACAGTCCTCCTGTACCAAGACCATGGCAATCGTGGTGGCAGAAGCAGAAAGATAAAGGGTATAATCCTTGTAGTAATTGGGTGGTTGGAGCACAAGGGCGTGCGTAATAGCATGTTTGAGACTATCGAAGGATTGTTGTGCTTGGTCATCCCAAATGAACGGGATTCCCTTCTTGAGTAGTCTCATATAACCCTGCCTCTTTTGCGCAAAATTACAGACAAAACGTCGTAAGTAAGTTGCCTTCCCTTCAAAACTTTGAAGTTTCGTAATGTCAGTGGGAGGTGGGAGAGCGACGATGGCTTCCAACTTTAAGGGATCAATCCAGATCCCATCCTTCGAGACAATAAAACTGAGGATGCGTCCAGACTCAACGCAGAAGATACACTTGTGAGGGTTCAGACGGATTTTATACTGTCTGCATCTAAGGAATACCGCCGTCAGATGATCAATGTGGAAGTTGCACTGTCGTGAATGGGCAGGTAAATAGTCGAGATAAGGTTCCACAAAGTCCTTCACGTCATGAAAATCATACGACATGGCCCACTGGAATGTGGCACCAGCATTTTTAAGAACAAAAGGGAGCTTGCGATAAGAAAACGTGCCCCAAGGGCAGATGAAAGTTGTCTTATGTTGATCAGCCAGGTGAATCTTAATTTGGTTGTAACCGGAAAATCCATCCATGAATGAGAAGATGATGCTTTCGGCACAATTTTCTATGATCTGGTCGATAAAGGGAGTGGGATAGTTGTCCTTAGGACAAGCTTTGTTCAGATCCCGATAATCAACACAGACACGAATGGTGCCCTGCGTTTTAGCTACAGGGACGACATTTGAGACCCATTGTGTTAATGGAACAGGGTAAATGAAACTGGCCTTCAAGAGCTTTTCAATCTCTGCCTTAATCGTCGCAGTTTTCCTAAGGTGTACCGATCGTAGCTTTCGCCGGACTGATTTAGCATCAAGATAGGTTTGAATCTCGTGTGAAACAATAACTGGGTCTATCCCGGCCATTTCCTCGTAGGTCCAAGCAAATACATCTCAAAATTGCTTGAACAAGGCCGTGAACGTTGTAATCTTTTCAGGGGAACACTTTTGGCCTAAACGAATGTGTTCCACTACACCAGGAGTAACCGATGTGTCTACGGAAATGGTAGGTTCAATGTTTTCCAAGTTGCCTTCAGTATCCATTTGACATGTGAGTATCGGGGACTGAGGGCAAGAGTAGACATCCAGCGTAAAGATGGTGGTGATACTATTCTCCACAATATCTGATAGGGGAAGGAAAGACGATCGATGGTGGAGGTCTTCCCACGGAGGGTCATCGGAGCTCATGATCTCCATGATGGACTCATCAGATGGAAAAGTCTGGAGTAGAGGATCGGGTAAGGACAACGTCCGCTGTAGAGAACAGGAAGTAGAGGCCACAGCTAAGTGGTCCTCTAGTGCTGACTGGATAGCCTCGTAAGTGAGTTCAGCGGGTGAAAGAGGCATGGTATCTCCAATCAGGTGCAAAGTGGCTTCATCAGGTACAAGCCATTGATCGGTAGAGTTGGGGATAGATGAAATCCTGGAGGAGATCATGTTCACCGTGGCAACATGATTAGGGGGATCCGAGGTTGGAAAGACGCCCATAAGATATTAATCTTTTATGAGGCCGACCCATACACTCTCATATAGCTGCGAAGATTGTCCAAGTAATGGAACATTATCGCCTGGATGAGTAGCGGTGTCAAGTGTGCAGAAATCCAGTTGGTCGATAGTGACAATTCGGCCTTGGTGGGGGGATTGTACTATGCGGAAGATAGATGATGCGACCGCAGTCATGGCGTAAAACCAATTACAACCAAGTAAAATGTTATAATCTAAGGGGGCGGCGACCACTTCCACGTTAATGGTTGCGCTCTTACCCTCCAACTCTACTGCTACGGCTTGTAACATCCCATGAGGTTGAAAGCCATGTCCGTCGAATGCTTTCAAGGTGGTGGGAGAACGGTTCAACTCAGGAGAGCCAATGGCTCTCCAACACGAAATCGACATGACCGAGGTAGAGGCACCTTCATCCAAGACAGTACGGTGGATTGTCTTCCCAGCAATGTTTGTGGCAACTTGAAATGCCAACTAATGGGAAATTCTTGACTTAAAGTACTCAAGCCGGAACATGATGGTATTAGAAAGATCTGGATCAACCACGCCGATGGAAGCGAGGAGATTCTTGCGATGGTTAGGATAGTTCTACAAGACCTCCAGCGTCGACATAACACAACGAGCTTGCTCTAGGTCCTCTACAATATTATAGTTTTGAGATGCCCGAGCATTGGGATTGAAAACAGCTTTTCGAATCGTGCTCTTGGGCGGACGCAACACTGACTCTAAAGAAGGCTTCTCAATGGTGAGACAAGCGTGTGGTATGGTGACATCAGGAATAGAAGTGGAATTTTTTTCAGTATTACTTCCAATGGGTTCCTTCTGAGGGATTCAGTCATACGAACGAGAACATGTGTTCAAGTTGACGGTCTCACTACGCATCATGAGAACATGCGCGGTGGAGGATTCCTCTCCATGGGAGGGAGAGGTGTGTGTGATCAGTTGTTGGTTTTGAGAGGGGAAGGGATCGTTGAGAACTGTGGTAGTAGAGGTTCCCTTGAGAAACTTCTGCACTTCGTCTCGATGGGGACATTCCTTTGACAAATGGTCACCACCGCACAATAAACAAGGATACTTCAACTTCCTCATCTGTTTGGTGTCTTCGGGGTTGGGCTTGGGCTCCTGCTGATTAGAAGGTTTCTTAGGTTTCCCTTTGTTTTTCTTCTTACCACTGGATTTCTGAGATGAAGCTGATTGAACAGAATTCACCTCTTCGGTGGAGGTAGGAGTGGGTGACTTGGTGGTGTTGTTGCTAGCCTATGTTGGGGATGGGGAAGAACCCTGGGGTTCGACGATCCAACAGTTTGAGTAGGAGACTGGAGGGTAAGGGAACCAATGATTCCATCGGCTTAAGGTCCCTTAGGTGGTTGTGCAAGGTCATACGTAGAGCGGGGTGCATCAGGAACAATTTTGTATAACGTGTCAGATTGAGCATAGACCAAGTCTAGGTAATGGGCATGGGCAATAGCATGTTCCTCAGTGACGACCCCTCCCTTGGAAACGTCTTGAGCTACGACAGGTAAAAGTGACTTTGTGAACCAGTCAGCTAGGAGTTGGTCCGGAATATAAGCCTTAATAAGACGTCGTCTTCGCCGCCACTCGTGGATATGATCCAAGATGTGAGTCACGGTATTGTGGCGAAGAGAGGTCAATAAGTCAGTACCAGTCTCGTAGCAAATGGGCAACTGGAAGTGGGCCAAAAATGACATAGCAAGAGAACCAAAATCTGGAAAAGAGTTTGGTGGTAGTTCAATATACCACTTGGCAGTGGGGCCGGTGAGTGTCCATTGAAATAACCTAAGATGGATCGAGTCGTCCATCAAGGAGTTGGATGAACACCATAAATGGTATGTCAGCACATGGTTTTTTGGATCTTCACCAGGTTTTCGATCAAACTTGGGGATATCTGATGGTAACTTAATCGGAATGGGTGGCAAGTTATGTCCGTGGAAGATGGGATAATTCGTTAGATGAGATAGGTCGGGTACGTCCAAAGTAGCCAAAAATGGCAGCTGTTGATTCAGCTAGGGGTACTGATAGTATTGGTAGTGCATGTATGGACTGGTAGGGCCTTGAATCGACTAGTTGTAAGGTGTTCCCTTGGGAAACTGACCGTAAGGGGGTATGCCGCCTGGACGATATGTAGGTCCGCCACCGTAATAAGGTGGTCCATAACCATAGGGTGGGGATCTGCCGCTACCACCGGGGTGGGTGGAGGTCCACCGCCACCGTCGGGAGGGGGTGGAGGTCTGCCGCCACCGCTGGGAGGGGGTGGAGGTCCGCCATCATCCTCGGGGGGGTGGAGGTATGCTTCCATCACCGTAATAAGGTGGTCCTCCACCACCTCCACTAGGAGGGGGGGTGGGCCACCTCCTCCGTCGAAGGGGTAGGGGCCTCCGCCAACGCCGTCTCCATAAGAGTATGGTCCTCCACTACCACCTCCACCATAATGAGGGGGTCCTGCACTACCACCTCTGGAAGGAGGTGGTCCGCCACCATAAGGTGGGGGTCCACCGCCACCAGGGGGGTGGTCTTCTGCCTCCGCCAGAAGGGGGAGGACCTCTGTCTCCACCACCAGGAGGGGGTAGGCCATTGTTACCAAAATGAAGTGGGCCTCAACCAAAAGGTAGAGGTCTTCCGCCTCTGGAATTGAATGGGGGCCTGCGGCCTCCAGTAGGAGGTGGAGGGGGACCAAGTGGGGGTGGTGGTGCTTGAGGGATGGTTGGTGGGGGTCCATGTTGTAAAACATTTTGATGCCCCCATTGAGTGTCTGGATTGTCGGGATAAGGTACCCCGTAGAGTGGATTTCCGGGATTGACTAGTCCCAACACGGGGTTGAGATAACCTAGATACGCTTGACTCCATGGTAGCTGAATTACATTGGATGGTACCCCAACATGGGATAATCCCATGGTGGATGGGCCGGCGGGGAGGGAAGTTCCAACGGAAGGACCGATGGTAACTCCTCCTCCTGTGTTGGGGTTAGGAAACGGGGGTTTCCCCCCAGCAACAAATTGTTGACCACTAATCAAGGGTTGACCCAACGTAGGTTGTTGATTACCTACTGTGGTATGAACATTACCCGTAAGGAAGGTAGGGGGTAAAGAGTGTCCTCCCCGTGAATTTTGGGGTGGGGGAGGAATGGATAATGTAACCATAGTAGTAACAGGTGTGTTGGACTGTTGTCCTTCAGCAGGTTGGATCGTTTGGGGTGTAGAACTGGTCCCCTATGTAAGAGGTACACTTGCAGGAAGTGAGGGTTGACCAGATTCATGAGTGGTCACATGGTGGTTGGGTGATTTCGGTGAATCATAAGATACATAAGGACTAGGGTGTGGTTGATATGGAGGTAACGTAGGGTCTTCAACCCTTCGTAAAAGACTTTGTCTTCGAGACTCCTCACCCATAGCACGTAATCGAGTCATACGATCACAATAAGGTGCTAGAGGGTCGTCAGGAGTAGCCTGACTAGGTGGGGATGAAATGGAAAAATTAGCCACTTGGTGGCCTAGAGATGATGTCCAAAAGGCTGCAGTTGAACCAACAGTTGATACAAGGTCATCCTGGGGAGGATTTATCCATTCCAATGATCCAGGCTCTCTCGTTAAAATGAGAGGTATGTCTTGTGAAGTGGAAGTTTGCACCTCTTCACCCTGTGGGGGGTTGGAGGCAGATGAATCTGGAGGGGTTGGAGGGAACAAGCGTGCTCCAACATTCAAAGTAGGGTTTTCCACTTCAGGTGACACGGGCGTGACGTGTGGATCCATTCTTACCCTCGAAATTACCTCCTAGTTAAGGGGATATTTGGGTGGTAAGTTCAGAATTCTGCGGGATCTTCTCCGAGGAAAATCATCCAGAGTGACTGAACCAAAAGCTTCTCCTAAAGGTATCTAAACAAAAGAAAAGCAGTCTAGAAAAATCCTGCACAAATTAAGGAAACAAGCAAACTTATGTGATAGGAGTGGATTCAAAAGTCTGGAACCTCACAAGATTGTCAAGGCTTCGCAACTCGCTATATATCGTAGGGCCCAATAGTAAAACGCAACAAGCAGGATTGGGACCGTACCCTTTCCTAAATACCCGACTACCTGGACGGCACATGTGTAGTAATCTCCCCTAGTCCTGTTCTCAGTGTATTTCTCTGCCAAGACGGCCAAATGGATATCTCAATTGGTTTTAGGAATCCTAATGGTGTCTCCCGATATACGCAAGGTACGTGGGAGCTCAAATCCGTAGTGGTGTTGTCCAATGCACAACCGTACAGCACAAGACCTTCCTATATACTACCGAGTACATGAAACACCTTTCTATATACGCCAAGTATGTGAAGTGCCTTTCTATATACCCTAAGGTACGTGAAAGAGCCTTGGATATACTTGGTTGGTATGTGAAAGAGCTTCAATATACCGGTTGGTACTTGGAAGACTACAATACCCCTGGAATACAGTGCTGGCAAGTAACGACAACTGCCACGTTTTACGATGCCAGAACACGTCTCTAACTTAACACACAAGTTACTAAAGATTTTACCCTAGTTCTACCGTTAATTTTATCTGGACGGTTAGGTGAATGCATGACGTGAGTACATAAATGTAAACATAATGCAGGCCCTAACTACATGAGAAAATGTACTTTTCTTTTGATGAAATCTATTTACGGGAAGGAGAAATATTTTTATAAGTGGTTTTACCACAACAACTAAATGTAACACAATCCCAAATCTACCAAATTTGACAATAAAAGTACTCTTTTTGTTTTTTCCAAGCAAAACACAAAAATCCACAAGCATCAAAAACCAAATCTGAACATTTTCTTTTGTCTTTTCAAATCAAAACGAAACTAAGTGATGAAAAGAGAGAACTTCTAGCTAGAGCACACTAACTTTTCCAATTCACTATGATAGCTTAAAAACACAAAAAATCAAAGATGCATATAATTTTTCAAGCATGGAATCACTTTTTGCAAAAACTTGATTTCACTTGGACTTTTCAAGAAAATGAATGGTTCATAATTCTTGAAAAATACAACTGATTAACTTTTCTCTCAAACTTTTCAAAAAGACTAATGTATGATAAATTCCAACGCATGAACCAATTTCTACAATAATTTTCAAATGCACTTGAAAAACAGTAAAAATGATGCACTTTGAATTTTTCAATGATATGCCAAGATTACAACTTGATAGTAACAATGTTTTTTAAGCATGAATGACTGAAAAGAGAGATTATTTGCAGCACTCCAAGCACTCAGAAATTATCAAGAAAATGACAAGCACTCATATGAACTGAAAACACTCAAGAAGCAACCGAATGCAATCAAAGCTAAATAACATGTGCAAAAGAGGTCTGGGATCGGATCCAATACAAAGATCAGATCAGACGGGGAGAGGAGGCAATGCAAGGTCAAGTGGATGAAGGTGGGGGATACCAAAGTGTCCACCACTACCAAAACTCAAACTCGTCCAAAATGGAACCCAAAACCACTCTGAATCAAACCAAACAAAACCAAACACTAGCAATGCAACATCAAAAAGGTATCTGACTGGAAGATATAGTGCAGAGGAGGTCTGTAAGGCAAACCAAAATCAAAGGTTGATGAGGAGAGAAACCAAGCACAAAACTAGACTGCTCATCGTAGTCTCTGTTCAGACTCAGAGCAACCATCGCAGTTGGAAAACAGGTGAACTGCGACAATGTCGCAGGATGTCAAACTGTGAAGTGCGACAGCATCGCAGGATGCAAAGCAACAGACTGTGCTTGACAGGGGATCGTCGCTCTGGCTATATTACCCAGGTGTGACGGGCGAGATCCCTATGCAAAGATGAAAAGATCTCCAAATGTGATCAACCAAAAGGCTTGACAATCAAACATATGGACTTTAAGGAAATCAACAGACTAGATCTGATGGTGAAATGGTTAAGGAGGCAAATGAAATGGCTCATAAAGAAATCAGAGAAAAAGACTTTCAAACTGAAAACTTAAAAATAATGCAATTTCATCCCCAGTATGATCGCCAAACTTGTTACCGGACAATCTACTGAAAGCGGACTTAAGGTGTGATCTCCCTAACTCAACGTAAGTCTAGAACAAGTGAGACAGAATATGAAACTGCTTTCCTAGATCCAGCTAAAGATCGAGTGATTAGATGCCATACCTCTAGCTTGCAGATCTCTCTCCTTAATGTTGTTCCAAGCTCCACGGTCATCAGATCTCAGCTGCAAGACATGTCAAGACATACAGAACAATACAAGCAAGTAAAATGCATCTAAACAGTAACAGATCTAAGTAAACGGTTAAGCAAGTAAACTACACAAAACATCATTAACGCAACAATATTTGGTGGAAAGAGTTTATATTACTATATTGAGAAGGGAAGTACAAAAGAGTGATGATTACAACCAAAGCTTAATGTCGCAATCCTCCTCCAACAAGTCGATTCCAAAGCCTCCAAAGGAAGTATAGGTCTCCCAAGAGATGAGTATAGATATCCTAAGCTAATTTCACCAGCATGCAAGTATTATAGACTTCCTCTCTTTGGAATGGGAATGAGCTTCATATATATAGGACTAAGAGGATAGGGTAGGTTGAGATATGGTAGTAGAGGGTTAAGGGATCCCCAAAGGGCTAAGGAACCGAATTCCAGCTCCCCTATAGATTAGGGATAGAGATCCACATCACATACCTTCGAGAATGGGCTCAAAGATGCTCTTTTATCCAATTAACTGACATCGTCACAGGCTGCAATAGGACAACCTACGACGTCACAGGTTGCACAAAGGTGACCTGCGACGAACTCACTAAACCCAATAGAAATAGGTCAGTATCTCTTCCAAGTTGATAACTTAGTCAAAGGAACTTCAGGAATGTTTACACTAAGTCTCATGATGGGAATATTTAGGTGTAACAGAGAGCCACCCCATTCCGGCAGTGGAGGCCCACCTTACTCCGGCGGCAGAGGACCACCACCTTCTAGTAGTGGCGGACTTCCACATTATGGAGGAGGACCACCACCTTCTGGTAGTGGCATACCCCCACCTTATGGAGGAGGCCCACCCCATTCTGAAGGCGATGGACCACCCTATTCTGGAAGTGGAGGAGGCGGCCCACCCTATTCCTACGATGGAGGCGGTGGCCCACCCTGTTTAGCGACGAACCACCTTATTCTGGCGGTGACGGAGGACCCCCACCTTCTGGTGGAGGTCCACCTTATTCCGGCGGTGGGGGACCCCCACCTTCTGGCGGCGGACCACCTTATTATGGAGGCAAACCTACATATGGTCCACCACCCAACCAAGGAGGCCCACCCCCTTAAGGCCAATTCTCGACAGGAACACCTTACAATCAATCGATTCAAGGTCCTACTAGTCCATATACGCCATATCAATACTATCAGTATCTGCAGCCGAACCAACAACTGCCATTTTTGGCTACTTTGGACCTACCCGACCTATCTCGTCTGACTAATGATCCCATCCTACATGGTTATAATTGGCCACACATTCCAGTCAAGCTACCCTCTGATATTCCCAAATTTGATGGCAAACCCGGTGAAGACCCGAAAATCCATGTGATGACATACCATCTATGGTGTTCATCCAATTTCTTGATGGATGACTCGATCCGTCTAAGGTTGTTTCAAAGGACCCTCACTGACCTAGCTGCCAAGTGGTATATTGAATTACCACCGCACTCCTTTCCCAATTTCCGCTCTCTTGCTATGTCCTTCCTAACTCATTTCTAGTTACCCATACACTATGAAACTGGTACGGACCTACTGACTTCACTCCGCCAAACCACCGCGACTCATATATCTGACCATATCCATGAGTGGCAGTAGAGACGACATCTCATTAAGGCTCCCATTCCAGATCAGCTCTTATATGACTAGTTCACGAAGTCTCTTCTACCCACCGTAGCTTGAGATGTCACAATGGGAGGGGATGTCACTGAGGAACAGGCTATCGCTCGTGCCCACTACTTAGACCTTGTCTACGCTCAATCTAGCACTTTATATGACATTGTTCCTGACGCATTCCGTCCTACATACGATCCTGCAAAACCACTCAAGGGACCTCAGGCCGACAGCATTATCGGTTCCCTTAACTCCCAGCCTTCTATTCAAACTAGTGGATCGTCGAACCACCATGGTTATTCCCCACCCCCACCCTAGGCTGGCAACAGCACCACCAAGTCACCCACTCCTGCTCCCATCGAGGAGGTGAATTCTGTTCAATCAGCTTCACCTCAAAAATCCAGTGGCAAGAAGAAAAACAAAGGTAAACCTAAGAAATCTTCCACCCTACAGGAGCACAACAACCCCCTTGAAGACAAGAATCAGAAACGAAAGCTAAAGTATCCTTGTTTACTGTGTGGTGGTGACCATTTCTCAAAGGAATGTCCCCACCGAGATGAAGTACAGAAGTTTCTTCAGGGAAAATCCACACCCGCAGTTCTCAATGATCCCTTCCCCACCCAGAATCAACAAATGATTGCTCAACCATCTCCTTCTCAAAGAGAAGCATCATCCACCGCGCATGTTCTCATGATGTTTAGTGAGAACGTTAACCTAAACACACAATCGTGTTCATACGACTCAGTCCCTCTGAAGGAACCCGTTGGAAGTAATACTGAAAAATCTTCCACCTTCGTTCCCGATATTACCGTACCACAAGCTTCTCTCACCATTGAGAATCCTTCATTAGAGTCAGTGTTGCATATGCCCAAGAGCACGATTCAGAAGGGAGTTTTAAATCCTAATGCTCAGGCAGCTCAGAATTATAACATCGTAGAGGACTTAGTGCAAGACCCTTGTGCCATGTTGACGCTAGAGGTCTTGTAGAATGTTCCCAATCAACACAAGACTCTTCTCGCTACCATTGGTGCGGTAGATCTGGATTCCTCGACTACAATCATGTTTCGACTGGAGTACTTTAAACCGAGGCTTTCCCATCAGCTAGCATTTCAAGTTTCTACGACTGTTGCTGGGAAAACAATCTATCATACTGTACTAGACAAAGGTGCTTCTACCTCGGTCATGTCACTATCTTGTTGGAGAGCCATTGGTTCTCTCGAGTTAAACCGTTCTCCTACTACCCTGAAAGCATTCGACGGTCGTGGATTTCAACACCATCGGATATTACAAGCTTTAGCAGTAAAGTTAGGGGGTAAGACCAAAACCATTAACGTGGAAGTCGTCGCATCACCTTTGGATTATAATCTCTTACTTGGTCATAATTGGTTTTACGCCATGACAGCGGTCGCGTCATTTTTCTTCCTCATTGTGCAATCCCCCCATCAAGGCCGAATTGTCACTGTCGACCAATTGGACTTCTGTACACCGGACACCGCTACTCATCCTGGCGGTAATGTCCCCTTGCTAGGACAGTCTTCGAAGCTATATGAGAGCATGGGGGTCAACCTCATAAAATATTCATCTCTTATGGGTGTTTTTCCAACCCCGGATCCCCCTAACCATGTTGCCACGGTGAACATGATCTACTCCATGATTCCATATTTTCCCAACTCTACCGATCAATGTCTCGTACCCAACGAAGCCACCATGCATTTAATTAGAGACACCATGCCTCTTTCACCCGTTGAAGCTACTTATGAGGCTATCCAGTCAGCACCCAAGGACCACTTGGATGTGACCTCTACATCTTGTTCTCTACAGTGGACGTCCTCCTTACCAGATCCTCTATTCCATATTTTTCATTCCGACGAATCCATTATGGAGATTATGAGTGCGGACGACCCCTCGTGGGAAGACCTCCACCATCAATCGTCTTTCCTACCCCCATTGGATTCTGTGGAGAACAGCATCACCACCATTTAAACTACGGATGTCTATCCTTGCCCCGAGTCACTGATCCTCACGTGCCATACATTCACTGAGGGAAACTTGGAAAACATCGAACCCACCATTCTGGTTGACATCTCGGTTGCCCATGGCGTCGTGGAACATATTCGTTTAGGCCAGAACTGTTCTCCTGAAGATATCACCACGTACACGCTCTTATTCAAACAATTCCGCAACGTATTCGCTTAGACCTACGAGGAAATGCCCGGGATAGATCTTGCCATTGTTTCACGTGAGATTAAAACCTATCCCCGACGCTAAACCAGTCCACCAAAAGTTACGACCAGTGCACCCTTGAAAAACTGCGGAAATTAAAGCTAAGATAGAAAAGATCTTGAAGGCTGGATTTATCTACCCTGTTCCTTTAACAGAATGGGTCTCCAATGTCATCCCTGTGGCCAAGAAGCAGGGTACTATTCACGTCTGTGTCGATTATAGGGATCTGAACAAGGCTTGTCCTAAAGACAATTACCCGACTCCCTTCATCGATCAGATCATCGAAAATTGCACTGGAAGTGTCATCTTCTCATTTATGGATGGCTTTTTCGGTTACAACCAGATTGAGATCCACCCGACAGACCAACACAAGACCACTTTCATCTGCCCCTAGGGTATGTTTGCTTATCGTAAACTCCCTTTTGGTCTTAAAAATGTTGGTGCTACATTCCATTGGTCCATGTCGTATGCTTTTCATGATGTGAAGGACTTTGTGGAGCCCTATCTTGACGATCTACTTGCTCATTCGCAGCATCGCGAGTTCCACATCAATCATCTGACAGCAATATTCCTCAAATGCAGGCGGTATAGCATTCATCTGAATCCTCACAAGTGCATTTTTTGCGTTGAGTCTGGACGCCTCCTCATTTTTATCGTTTCAAAAGACAGGATTTGCATTGATCCCTTGAAGGTGGAAGCCATCGTCGCTCTCCCACCTCCTATTGACATTACGGAACTACAAAGTTTGCAAGGGAATGCAACTTACCTATGGTGTTTTGTCTGTAATTTCGCTCAGAAGATACAAGGATATATGTGACTACTGAAGAAAGACGTCCCCTTCATATGGGACGACCAAGCACAACAATCCTTCGACAGTTTGAAACATGCCATTACTCACGCCCCTGTGCTCCAACCACCCAATTACTACAAGGATTACATCCTTTATTTTGTCGCTTTTTCCTCCACGATCTCCATGGTCTTGGTCCACGAGAACAATAATGCCCAAGAACATGTGATTTATTACCTTAGTAAGGGTCTTATTGACTCTGAAACTCATTACTCACATGTCGAGAAACTTGCTCTCGCAGCAGTCATTATCGTCCAAAAGTTTTGTCATTATATACTGCTCCACACCAATACCATAATTGCTTACTCAAACCCCATGTACCACGTCCTTACACGTCAAGTGCTCGGGGGAAAGTATTCACGCTAGATCATGATACTTTGGGAATTCGATCTCCTCTTCGATAAAGCCAAGTCAAAGAAATCTCTGGTGTTTGCGGAACTCATTTGTGATCTTTCACGTGTTGATTCAGGATCTGAACCGAGCGATTCTCTCCCTGATGAGTCGTTGTTTCTCATCAGCACATCTGACCCATGGTATGGAGATATCACCTTATATCTTCAAACCCAATGATTCAACCCCCCACTGTCTCATGACCATCGTCGTCGTATATGCCACCACGCCAAGTATTACTTGATCATCAGTGATACCTTGTATCGTCGTGGTGTTGATTCCATTCTTCAACGTTGTCTGACACACGAGGACGATGAACACGTACTAAATGACTGTCACGCTGGGGCTTGTGGCAGTCATCTCTTTGGGATGGCTACAACCCAGAAGATACTACGCGCAAGATACTACTAGCCTTTTATCTTCAAGGACTGTATTGACGCCGTCAAGAAGTGTCCTCCATGCCAGCACTTTCAATCGAAAAAACACTCCCATCCAACCCCTTTACACTTGGTTATTGTCGTCAGCCCCTTTGCTAAATGGGGCATAGATTTCATGAACTGTAAGCCTACCTCGGCCAGGGGGCATGGTTATGTCATAGTAGCCGTGGATTATTTTAATAAATGGGCCGAGGCTATGCCTACATACAACGAAGACGAAAATACCCTTGCACTCTTCATATTCAACCATGTCATTGCACGGTTTGGAGTCCCACAAGCCATAGTCACCGATCATGGATCTCACTTTCAAAACCACATGGTAGATGAATTGAGTGCCAGACTGGGTTTTCACCATGAAAACTCAACCCCTTACTACCCACAGTCCAACGGACAAGTAGGGGCCATCAATAAAGTCTTGAAAACCATGATTCAACGCATGGTGGGTACACACAAATCAAACTAGCATAACATGCTCTTTTCTGCACTATGGGCATGCCGGACCTCCGTCAAGACTGCCACCAGATTCAAACCGTTCCAATTAGTATATGGATTGGAGTCATTCATACCAATAGAGTGCAAGATTCCATCTCTCAAAATCACAGTTGAGCTTCTCCCGAACACCACTGCCGAGGAAGAACGCTTCCTTTACCTATCAAAACTCGACGAGACCCGCCGCGATGTTGCTCTTGCCAACGAGGCACATAAGAAATGCATCAAAGCTCAGTATGATAAGTCGTTGAAACCTCGTGTCTTCAACGAGGGTGATTTGGTGCTCACATATGATCAAAAACACGATAAGTTAGGGAAGGTAATTTTGAGTCCATGTGGCATGGACCATACATTGTGAAACGTGTTCTGGAGAAGGGAGCATACGAGCTAAAGGATTACGATGGAATATCTCTGGGAGAGCCTCGCAATGGGCTCTACCTGAAGAGGTACTATTCCTAAGTCTTTCACGCATAAGTATCTTGTATATACTATACATGGCATGTGTTTTGTGTGGTGTGGCGCTTTGTTTTAGTGTGCCAAGATTTTGTTTCTCTACTTATACCATGTTATGTCTGCATGTGCAGATGGAAACCTGCTATGGATTCGCAGACGGCGCCAGTCGCCATACCCGCAACCTTGCTTCGGCAGCCTAGGTACTCTATTCCCCTACAGGCGAGCTTATCAGCTCAGGAGGAAATTTTCTAGGATACGCAACCAACAACACCAAGGAATATCATGCGGTGATTGGAACCCTAAATGATGCTCTTTCCTTGGGTATGAGCCACATTGTTATCCATCTGGATTCACAATTAGTGGTTTCTCATCTTAACCGGATCTACGCTATCTGCGACCCCACTCTGCTCCGTCTTTTTCGACGAGTTCGTCTCCTGGAAAGGTCCTTTGAATCTGTTCAATACTTGCATATTCCACGAGACATGAACATGGTTGTTGACTCGATGGCCAATTTCATTCTAGATTGGTACATTACACACACATAAGATATCCATAAGACACGAAAATAGACATGACATGTAAATTATCCATTGTATAAGTGAAAACATGTAAAAAAGATCCCATCAATCACCATTAGAACACAATATGTCTAAAAGCCACCAATAGTGTCTGTATATATAAAATCGGTACAAAGTACAAAAATGGTAGTGCTAGTACAAAATCTAAAGCATGGAAGATTTCAGTGAATATCTCTGATACAAAATCTAAAGCTCATAGCTTTCAATATATACATATAAAACATGAGCCTAATCCCTAGGTTTCTCATGATAGCAGACCACGGCCCTCACCACTTTCCGGAGCAGCATGCCAAAATGCAAAGACACCTCGACCGTAAGCTTCTGGTAGCGATGGGGTAGGTCATGTACACCTGGATCCGGGATATCCAGTTTGATCCTATGGAGGTTCTCCTCGACCTCCTCCATCTCCTCGATGGCATGTCGAGCAGCGGGACCCATATCTGGCACTGCCCCTCTCCGCACGATAAGGGAAACTCCAACCGGTCGCGACAGACCCACATTTGCATCAAACATTTGAAAGTCATCAGCACTACTCCAAAAAAATCATAAATACATAAAATGAAAAAACACAAGCAGTGGTTGTTCTTACCGATATCACTCCATTGTGCTCCCTCAGGAAGCATCAGGTCAGGGTCCCCTCTGAAGTCTGTCACATCATACGTATATTCCTCCCCCATGAGGAGTTTTCATGTCAGCCATGTGAAGAAACATGTGCTGAAGCTAATGATTGGACCGCCGCCACCATGGCGGTCCATCACCTTGGACCACCTGGTCATGCGAGGATCTCAAATATCTCGATCATCAAGGTCTACCTGCGGACATAGGTGGGGCACCCGCTCTAGCAAGAACGATATCACCACTAAACCGTAACCAAATTGCTTCAGCGCCCCGCGTCGGCATTTGGTCAGCTGACCCCTTAGACTGGTGAGGAGCCCCTCACACCAGTTGAACACAGTAGGAGCCATGCACTCCTCAGCATACATCATTTGCAATTTTCTCGCCAGATGAGTAGATCGACTACTGGCCACCCTCACGATGGTAAAGAGCACAGTACGGAGATCTCGGTCTCAAACCTCCTTGATGGGAATCTTCCCACCAATCATCTGAGTGCCTGGAGTGCACCACTGATCGATCATGTCATCCACAGTACGATCACCCCCTCATGATCTAGTTAGGGACACAGGGTTCCCCTGTCGGGACAACCCTGTCAGAAAGTAAATGTCCTCGACATCTATACTCAATGTGTGCACACCAATCTGAAAGTGTTGTTGTACTGGATCCCAACATTGGATCATGTGTGTTAGCAATGGTATTTGGGATCTCATGCCCGGCACTCGGAAGTACTTGAGCAAACCACAATTCCTCAATGCGGCTATACATTAGGGATCATTTTTAGCTTGAGCGTCATCGAGCTCGTGCTCACGTTCTCGCCACTCGAGGACCATTTTGGTCGCTGCAAACCTGTCCAAAAGGACATTTAAACACCATTAGGACCTTCCTCAACCATCAAAAAACTTTTGTTTGGGTTGGGTTTTGAGTTTGATATGTGGGTTTGCGATGGCGCAAGCCATCCTTTCGGACAGGGCGCCGTCGATGCAAAGAACCGTTTCGGGATTTGCGTCGGCACATACCCCGCACAGTTCCCGAAAGGGGGGATTGCGCCGACCTGCGAGCACAAATCCCCCCACATAACCTGTGAGCGCAAATCCCCCCACATAACAAGCCCAAAATTCAATGAAAAGAAATAAAAATGAGAAATTAATCCACTAGAAAGTTAAATGGTTGAGTTTAGGGTTACCTGTCGCTCACGGCACTCGAAACGGTCGATCACAGCTCCCGGAATCGGCAAAAGAAAAATGGCTCCAAATGGCACTTCTCACCTCTCCAACTTGGTAAAAAACACTGGTAATTGGTTTTCACTATTTACCCCATTTTATATAAAAAAAAGAGCATATTCCCTTTTTAATTTATTCCATTGTGGGTTATTTTACTATAGTTGGAAATATTTATGCTCGGTAAATCATTTTTGACCTAGTTTCGAAGCTTGCAAGTGAATTTAAGTACCTCATTGATGTTGTTTTTCACATTTGTGGTCATTTCACAAGTATTATCAGGTATGAACAACTCGTTGAGCGTTTTTATGTCATTATTTCGCTCGTAAAATTCAATTATTAATAACACCGAGCTAACTCTTTGTTCTTTCTCGTTCTCGTAAAACGATGAGAATAAGTCACCAAGTTATAGTTTATCACTTTTTCGGGATCGTTAAACTCCCACAATAAAGGAACCCCTCAAAGTCTCTCTTTAAGCTCTTTTCAGGCTCTCGAAATATGAAAAGATCGCTAAGCGAACTTGATGCATTCACGCTTTTAAAGGTATTTGAATGATCATCTTTCTGGTGATAGTTTACCCCTTTTTCGGAGCAGAAGGTACTACTTACAAAAAAAGAATACTCCATCCAATCATGACTGGAAGAGTCCTCTCTCGCGTTGTTTTACCCTTTTCCAGGAGAAGAGGCTAACTTTACGAAAAAAGGACCTTTGGATTCTTCTTTAGTTCTTTTCAGACTCTCTAAATATGAAATGACGCCGAGTTTACCTTCTATTGGCTCGTTAAAATTCGACATTGAAGGACCCGTCATGGGACGAACCCCTCCTTTCCTAGGTTCGTAAAACATTTGGGATTGGACTCATCCATGGGATGATCTATACTGAGCATCCGTTTACCCTCCTCAAGCTCGTTAAAAAACAAATGAGGCACTCATCATTCATGATGGAGAAAATGAAAGATTTTGTGTTACACTATAATTCATGGAAGTATATAGTCGCTCTTGAACGTGGCACTCATTTGCATTTGCATTCCGTACTTGGGTAATCCGTCTGTCCTCGAGTCATACTGATTTCATGAGTCTTGTCATTCCTTTGGGTCATCCAAAGAATGCTTCTATTATCAGTCGCATTGGGGGTTGGTGTCATTCTCGTCATGTCAATACTGCCAAGTCATTCCATGCCCATGTTCAAGAAATGTTCATTACTCATCATCTGCAGTCAATCCACCTTCCATCATGTTGGTCTACCCTGAGTCAGTCTTGCATATTACTCTACCATCTGATTCATTCCAAACATTTGTTACCGAGTTTTGTGTCGATTATGGGGGATTCATCATGGCCCTCCTTCGATGGATTCATCCTTGTCGACTTCAACACATCATCCAAGGATTGAATCTAGAAACCAATCAAGTACCTTCGGCCCGCATGCTTTAATTGCAGGTTACCTCGCTTTCAACATGAATTTACATCATTGGCTGTTGATTGAAATATTTCATCGAGCATTCGACCTCAACTCATTTATTCATGCTCGGTGATGTGTACTCTGATACCTTGGGGATCATTGACATCAATGGTGATTTCCCTCGTGGTTGTTAACGGTATACATCAATGACCGGTAATCAAGTGGTTTCTACCATGTTCGACTCCAAGCCATTGTAATCACATGGATAGATTTGTATCATTGCGGGTTCGGCTTGAAGACCCTGGGGAAAATCATATCTTACCCAAGTTGCGATGGATATTGTTTGAGTCATATTACATGGATCCACTTTGTATTGGTCGTGGTTGTGTTACCATCTCATCATGGATCTACGATTGTGTCTAGTAGCCATGATTATGTTCAGTCGGTCCTTACTACCATGGATCTGCATTGTATTGGTCGGCAGCCATGTTATGCGTCATATGAGACTTGTATCTCAGAGTCGGTTGTACTACAGCAGCATCTTCTAGCCAGCAAGAGCTTGCCATCCATCTTTCAAAGCATTTCGCCTATCTTGCTTTTCCAGCTTCATGCTTTGGGGGGCATTATGTTACACCTAAATCTCATCATCATGAAACCCATATCAACTCAATGCCTTGATCCCTGAAGTCTCCCTGATCAAGAAGTCATTAAGAGCAAGTTCTTTCCCTTTGTCCGCAATGTCTAGTTGGACCGGCGCAGGTTGTCTTCTAGCAAGAAGCGCCCAACTAGGTCAGGTGCAAACTGTATTCTTCCAGACTGCGCCAGTGGCTCAGGTTTCCTTTGTGCAGCTTGTGCTTCCCCTCTCGGGCGCAGATTTCCCTCATGCAGCTTGCGCCAGAGTTGGTTAAAATGGATAAAGGTGGCTTTCGAGCGAATTCTAGAAGCTGGATGAGGTGGATCCCTATCCCTAACTCCTAGGTGAGGTGTCCTATGGTTCCTTAACCTCAAGGATCCCTTAGTCCTCTCCCCATGATCCTCAACCTACTCTATCCACTTGGTCCTATAAATATGAAGCTCCTCTCCATTCCAAAGGGAGGAAGTCTATAGAACTTACATGCTGGTGGAATTAACCGAGAATATACCTATCCATCTCTTGGGAGGCATACATTTCCTTTGGAGGCATTGGCTTGACTTGTTGGAGCATTGTTGGAGGAGGATTGCAACGTTAAGGCTTGGGTTGTAATCATCACTCTACTTTGTATTTCCTACTTCATTGACAGTAATATAATCTCTTTCCATAAATGTGTTCATGTTGATAGCATTTAGAGCTTACTTCCTTAAGTGTTTGCTTAGATCAGTTAATGTTTAGATGTACTGTTACTGCTTGCTTTGTTTCTACATGCTTTGACAGGTTTCGCAGCTTGGATCTGACAATCTTGGAGCTTGGAGATACAAAGAGGAGATAGATCTACAAATCTGAAGGTAAGACATCTATTTGACCGGATCTCTAATTGATCTAGGAAAGTAGTGTTATATATGTTCCTATTTGTTCTAGATTCACATTGAACTAGGGAGATCACACTCGCATCCGCTCGAGTAGATTTTCCAATAACAAATCTGGCGACTATTCTGGGGAATACTTTGTTTTGATTTCAAGTTGAATGTGTTATTCATTGAAAAATATGGTGCATCCGGTCGTTACCCGCCTGAAGAGGAGGATGCACTAAACATTGGGATCAGGTGCAGCAACTTGGTAATAATCTATTGCTATACATTTCTAACTTTATAATGCAACTTTGAATTATAACATCTATGTTTATTAAATTAATGGTTGGGTTATTAGACATATGACACCATCATTTGTTAACATTTTTTACAGGTACATTCGTTCCCATCTATGTGGGCTTATGGACATCATTTTCGCACCGAGGATGCTGATGGTGGATGTTTTACACAAGATTGTGGAGTGGAATTCGAGTTAGACCAATCTAGTCGTGCCATCCATCATGATCAAAACCTAATAGGAGGGATGTTGGGTTAGGTTGGAAATATACAGAAGATCATTCAAGTGGACTTCTCATCTTTCCAATGTGTTATTTTTAGGTGTAGGTGGTGGGACACATTCGACGGGAATAATGTAAAGGAAGATCATGAAAGTGGGTTGATATGTATCAACTCTAGAAATATGTGGGATGAATATAAGGATCCTTATGTTTTCCCAAAACACTACAACCAAGTGTTTTTACCCGAACACGTTGGATAGGGATTGGTGGTTCGTATTAAGACAAGACCCTATATCAAAACATATTTTTGAGAACAACAATGTTATCCTACTAAGCGATGAAGACAATTAGGGTGATGGCCAAGGGAGGAAGAAAATCATGTTATTCATTTATATGATGAAGACATAAAGTTACAAAAAATTAATAATATTATTATATATAAGTATAACATTATGACAAATTTTACTACATCAGCATAGATCCATCTTAAACCCAGATCTATCAAGCACCGAGAGGGATCCAATTTCTTGAGGTGTGTTTTTTTTTAATTTAAACTCAAGAAATTTGATCTCTCTTTTGGTTGATAGATCTGGTTTTAAGTTTTATTTTTTTATTTTATAGATGGACATCAATTTTTTTAATTACTTTTCATAAAAAAATTATTTTATGAGCTTACATGAATTTTTTTTTTGCATTATGATATGTTATGTTACCTTCAATGACAACATCTCCCCCATACTGGGTTGTAGAGCACCTCGCTCCTCTCGGTGCAACTTTTAAGAAATTAATTACGATAAATTATAATATCCATAGAAATTATATGGAAACCAAATAAAATAAATAAATGATTATATAAACATAATACTATGACTGCAAACTATATAGCAATTATCAACATGATACTATGACATAAAATACAACATTCATAAATCATAGAGTTGCCACATCTCATCCATTATCAATACAAAATTCATAAAAATATTTAATTCAGTGATAATTTTAAATCAATTATATTATGTAAAAATAAAAATAAAAAATAACCTATATTAAATTATTTGAAATTTTTTTCCACATTTTCAATCACCATTACTTCAATCCATATTTTTGACATTTATGATGACCTAACAACCAACCATACTTTCAAATTAATTTTATAACCAATATATCAACCTATATATGAAACCATACTTCAAATTGTCTACAAAATTTAGGTTGGAATTGTTTAATATGAAAAATGATCAAAAGGGTGCTAAAATTTTGACCAAAATTAAAAACCCAATAACTTTCTTTACAAAGGTCTAAAATATTGATTTGTGTTGTAACGATAGTTGATATGTTATGTTTATGAATGTTAACTATATGTAAGTTATTCTCAAATCAAGAGTTATTTAATATGAAAAATGGTCGAAAGGATGCTAAAATTTTGAAAACTTTCTAATGCTTTAAAAACTTGTTAAGTCTTAAAGCAACTTCTTTTGTAACATAATTTACAATGTAAATTGTGATTTTTTTTGTTGACTAAAATAGTTAGTGACTTAAATATCCACATTTTGAATAGTGTAAAGTTATTTTACATAAGCATCCGATCATCATCATTTTCAACACCTAACAAACATAAACATAAACAGCATGATCATACCATCATAAACTTAACCATAAGCATAAACATAAACGTATCATCATCATCATTTTCGCGACATAAACATAAACATACCATCATTATCATTGTCACCATCTAACAATCATTATTTAAACACATGATCAATCAATCACGTGACATTAATAAATATCCTAATTTTTAATTTTAAATATATATCATCATACCACCTAAAAAACATAAACATCATCATACCATAATAAACATAAACATAAACATCATACCACCATAAACATACCATCATCATTTTCACCACATAAACATAAACATACCATCATCATGATCATTTTCACCATCTAACATAAAACATAAAAATCATCGATATAGCATCATAAACATACAAATAAACATAAACATGAGCGTAGCATCTTAAACATTACATTCCCATTATCTAACATAACACAAGCCACATTATATTATAACATGCATAACCATCACACACATCTGACAAACATCATCTAACCTGAGTTAACATACACATCCCCATCAAGTACATAGAAATAAATATCAACATAAACATGAAAAATGCAATATATAGATATCAACATATATAACATCAAATTGATGATATAATATGCCAAATATATATATCCAATCCAATAACTACTATGACATTTCTAATCCACCTCTGCCTACAGAAGCATCATCAATATCTCTCCGACCAAATCCAAATGCATCGTCACCTCCACCAATAGAGCCAGAGGCAGTATCATCAGCTCTACCACCAAATCTAGAGGCATCGAAACCTCTACCAATACAGCCAAAGGCATCAATACCTCTACTAGGAAAAAAAGAGCTCGGAGAGAAGCATGGATAGATCCATCATCAAGTTGAATTGTCCAACCCCCTGTCATGAGCATCTTAGTAATAGAGTCGACTGAAGCAGGAAACGGTGGATGGTCGGGTCGATCAGTAGGATTAGCAGGTCAATCAAGAAGGAGTAGAGGAAATGATGAAGTAGGATCAACAGGTCGGTTGACTAGGAGTAGAGGAGATGATGAAGGATCTGATGGAGGAGGAGGTGGATGAGATGTCGACGAAGCTGATGGAGGAGGAGGTGGAGTAGTAGATGTCGAAGATGATGGAGGAGGAGGTGGAGTGTTAAGCCCTAAATATTGGCACATTACCCTCCTATGTAGTGGAACATTATCCCCTTTATTATGGTGCATTACATATTATTGATGTCGGATTGGGTCTATTAGTTTTTATTGTACCCCTTTGTCTCTTATATATAGGAAGGAAACCTTTTTATTTTAGTCATCATTCTATCGTGTCTTATCTTATGTACTTAGTACATTGTGTAAGGAGGTTCCTCCCTCAAAGAGGATTTTTATTCATCTCAGTTATTCATTATTATTAAGGCATTGATTACTTTCTTTTGTTCTGTTTCTACTATTTTTATGCTATATCTAGGACTTGGTTGCATAACATTTGGTATCAGAGCTCTTTCCTCGGGACTGGTTTCTTCCAAACGAGTCAACTTGGAATTTTTGCTATAATTTTGTTTTTACAAGGATTCAGATAGCAATATTAAAACCCACCTCTATCACAGGCCAAGCTATCTTTGATCCAAAATTCAAGTCCTGAGAAAACACAAGTTCGTAGACATTGGCATAGGAATATAAGGTTTTTTACTAGTCCAAAAACAAGTCTAAAATAGGTGTTCTAGGGGAAAAGGTCATATATGGGGATAAGAGATCCAAATTGAGTGAGACCAACTGCATAAGAAAGAGTACATACCACAATATCGGTGGTAGAATTTTTAGACTCGGATCCAAAATATTGGAGACATGGCAGTCCGTACAAGTTCGGTCTTCTAAAAGGACCAAGAATAAGAAGTGTTGGGAGATTCGCAATAACTTTCTATTGGCACATCAGAATTAGGTCACAGCTGCGGAATCAGAAAGAGGACAAATAATTATAAAACAGGCTAAATTTTTAGACCCAAAGGAGTCAAAATTTGAATTCTACATCAGTTCTAAGTCGGCTCTAAAACAGTGTTCCAAACAAGGTTGAAAAAGGTATGTCATTTTAAATTTGAAGAAATTGAGTAGAAGGATCTAATTGTGGTGAAACCTAGGGTGTGATACCTATCTATATTGTTCTAAATGCCTCTAAAATGGGAACCTCTACACCAAATATTCCCCCAGACAATTCTACATGGACTTATGATGAAGGTGAAGAAATGTGCAAGGACTTATCTGATTTATAAGAGAAGATAGTGACAAAAGATGCACTAACATCAATCCTAGGTCAAACCAAGAAGTAAATGGAAGTGAAAATGGATGATTTAAAGGGTTTGAAGGGGGATATGGAAGTTTTGAAATAAGTTCTTTGAAAGTTGCTGCAAGAAGGGCTTCCTAGAAGTGAGAAGATCTCCCATAAAATTCATGATGAAAACAAAAGGAACATACACCATGACTTTAGGGACTCCAACATGGGGTCAAAAACCAACTACATCCAAAAAATATATATGAGGAAGTTTAATGGAAAAATCCTGTCACATGGATACTACATATGGAGCAGTTCTTTGAGCTACACGAGGTGCAATCCACACAAAAGGTATGCATTGCATCTTTATATTTAGAACCTAATCAGTTTGTGTGGTATAGATGGATTTTCTCTCATAAACCACTTGTCACTTGGACAATTTTTACGGAGGAATTGATAGCAAATTATGAGGACACCAAGAGCAATACCTTTTTTATCCAACTGATAAATCTCAAACAAAAGGGTTCAGTTGGGGAGCACATTGAGAACTTCCAAAGATTGAATATCAAGGTCACAGATATTCTAGAGGAGCATCTGACTGACATCTTCATAGGAAATTTAAGAGATAACATCCAACATGAGGTTCGCATGTGGGAACCTAAATCCTTGGAGCATGCATTTAGAGTGGCAAGAAAAGTTGAAAAAAAAATTATGGCAAGAAGGAAGTCTACCACATACAACTATAAAGAAGGAAGTGTGGTCTCGAGTCATACACAACCTACAAGGTTGACACCACAACAACTAGAGGAAAAAAGAGAAAAAGGGATTTGTTACAATTGTGATAGAAAATACAGTAAGAGCCACAAGTGCACTGAGAAGAAACTATTTTACATAGATTGTGAAGCAGAGGAAGAAAATGAACAAGAGGCACCAAAAGAACAAGAACCAAAAATAGAGGATACTACTTCCGAAGAGATTACTCCCACCATATCCTGTCATGCATTGGCTGGAATTAGCACTCCTCAAACTCTCAAGGTCAAAGGATATATCAAAAGGAAAAAGGTAATAGTGTTGATTGATTCTGGTAGTACTCATAATTTCATTCACTGTAAATTAACCAAGGTTCTCAATTGCTTTGTATATCCAGCACTAGAGTTTCAAGTAATTATTGCAGATGGAGGAATTATCAATTGCTCAGGAAAATGCCATAATGTAAATCTCACTATGGGGGAATATGTATTGAATAGTCCAATGATTGATATTCCGATGGGGGGTGTTGATGTTGTCTTAGGATTTCAATGGTTACAATCATTGGGAACAATGGCTTTTAATTTTTAGAAGTTTTTCATGAAATGTTTATGGGAAGGGAAATAATATGAGTTAAATGGTATCACAGGGAAACCAAGTAAGGTGATAAGCTCTAATGGTGTGACAAAATTGATAAAAAAAATATACATCAAGGTGTAATTGCACAATTATGCTCATTAGATGTTCAAACATCTAAGTCTCCTATTTCCCCAGATCTTCATAAGGTGATTGATAAGCATTCCAAGGTATTTGAGTATATTCCAAAGGGTCTTCCACCTGTTTGAAATTTTGATCATGCTATTCACTTAATTCCAGGAAGTCTTCCTCCTAACATCAGACCTTACGGATACCCCTATGGACAGAAGAGTGAAATTGAGCATATGGTTGAAGAAATGTTAGAGGCCAGCATAATTAGGCCTAGCCAAATTTCTTACTCTGCACCAGTGGTAATGGTACACAAGCCAGATGGATCATGGCATATGTGTCCAGATTATAGAGAGCTCAACAAGATCACCATTAAAGATAAATTCCCCATTCCTGTCATTGATTAATTGTTAGATGAACTACATGGAGCAGTTTTCTTCACAAAGTTGGATCTCCATTCTGGATATCATCAGATAGAATGAAGGAGGAAGACATTCCAAAAACAGCTTTCAAAACTCATGAAGGTCATTATGAATTTTTGGTCATGCCATTTGGTCTCACGAATGCGCCTTTTGCATTTCAAGTTTTGATGAATTCCATTTTCAAGCCTTTTCTTAGAACATTTTTGCTAGTATTCTTTGATGATATACTAATCTATAGCAAGTCTTGGGAAGAACATGTTCAACATGTTGGCAGGGTACTACAACTACTAAAGGGGCAACAACTGTATGAAAAACCTTCCAAATGTTTATTTTGGGTAAAGGAGTTAGAATATATGGGTCATATTGTATCTCAGGAAGGTGTCAAGGTAGACTCGAACAAAATTAAAGCCATGATGGACTGGCCGATACCAAAAACCCTGAAGAATATTCAAGGATTCTTAAGTCTTATAGGGTACTACCACAAGTTTGTTCAGAACTATGGAAGAATAGCAACACCTCTAACAGCATTACTAAAGAAAGATGCATTTTCTTGGACTCGAGAGGCAACTCAAGCTTTTGAACAAATTAAGGAGGCAATGTGCAAATCTCTTGTTTTGGACACACCAGATTTCACAAAAACATTTATTGTGGAAATGGAATTGACGTTGTTCTAATGCAAGAAGGATACCCACTTGCTTTCATAATTCATCCAATCAACGAAAATCACTTACAGAAGCCCATTTATGAGAAGGAAATGTTGGCAATTCTACATGCTCTTAAGAAATGGCGTCCTTACCTAATAGGTAGACACTTCAAGGTCAAAACAAATCATGATAGTATTAAATACTTCTTGGAACATAGATTATATTCGGAAGAGCAACAAAAATGGGCAACCAAGATGTTGGGATATGACTTTGAAATCATCTATCGAAAAGGGAAACATTATGTGGTGGTAGATGCGCTTTCCAGAAAATATGAATATGTCGAGGCATTACTCTGTGCAATTTCCATTCTACAACCTGATTGGGTAGTAGCAGCTAGGGAAGAATGGAAAAATGACCTATCTATGTGGACGCTCATTCAAAAGCTACAGGACGATCCCAATCTATCAGATACTTTTGTGTGGAAAAATGATTCAGTATGGTATAAGGATCGCTTATATTTATGCAAAGACTCCCAACTCAAACAAAAGGTCCTCTCATAATTACACACCTTTCCTATAGGTGGCCACTCTGGATTCTTGAAAACTTACCACAGGGTCAAGAAGGAACTTTTTGGGAAGGTCTTAAATCTGATGTTCAAAGGTTCGTGGTCGAATGCTTGGTTTTCCAACATAATAAGGTGGAAATAGTTAAGATCCCGGGACTTCTACAACCATTAGACATACCTTGCCAGCGCTGGGAAGAAGTCTCAATGGACTTTATCACAAGTCTACCCAAGTCAGAAGGAAAGAATGTCTTTATGGTGATTGTTGATAGACTCATGAAGTATGCACATTTTTGTGCACTCTCTCAGCCTTTTAATGCAAGTACAGTAGTCGCAGCTTTTTTGGAAACAATTCAGAAGTTACATGGAAATCCGAAGATTATTGTACGCGATAGAGATCCAATTTTCACTGGAAAATTTTGGATTGGATTATTTTCTTATTTGGGTACCCAATTGGCTCACATTTCATCTTATCAACCTCAATTTGATGGAAAAACTGAGATAGTGAAAAAATGTTTGGAAGGCTATCTTCATTGCTTTGCATCTGATAAACAAACACAATGGGTGAAATGGTTATCTTTGGCAGAATGGTGGTACAATACTTCCTTCCATACATCATTAAAAATGTCTCCATTTATGGCACTTTATGGGTACCAACCTCCACCTATCACATCTCCATTAAAGGAAAAATCTAAAGTTCAAGCCGTGGAAGATCACATAGAGCACCATCAAGAAGTTCTCCAAATACTTAAGGACAACCTAGCTGTGTCGTACAACAGGATGAAACAACAAGTTGATCCACGTCGGAGTGAAAGGAGTTTCGAAGAAGGGTATTGTGTATTTATGAGGCTACAACCTTACAAGCAGATGTCCCTCAAGCAACTAAATAAGGACAATAAATTAGCACCCAAGTATTATGGTCCTTATAAGGTGTTGCAGAAGATTGGTAGTATGGCTTACAAATTGGAGCTTCCTTCATCTTCAAGGGTGCATCCAGTTTTCCATGTTTCTTGCTTAAAGAAGGTAATAAGACACAAGATCCCAGTTCAAACAATCTTTCCCGAGCTTGATGAAGAAGGAAGAGTCATATTGGAACCTAAACAAATCACTGAAACAAGGACCAAACAGCTACGAAATCGGGCTATTACGGAGTACCTCATCAAATGGAAGAACTTGTCAATGGAATATTCGACATGGGAAGATGAGTCCTTCCTACAAAAGCATCCACAACTAATCAAGCGTTGAGGACAACACTTGTCTAAAGGGGAGGGGCATGTTAAGCCCTAAATATTGGCACATTACCCCCTATGTAGTGGCACATTACCCCCTTTATTATGGTGCATTACATATTATTGATGTCGGCTTGGGTCTATTAGTGGGTCTATTAATTGTTATTGCACCCCTTTGTCTCCTATATATAGGAAGGAGACCTTTTCATTTTAGTCATCATTGTATCTTGTATTGTCTTATGTACTTAGTGCATTGTATAAGGAGGTTCCTCTCTCGAAGAGGATTGTTATTAATCTCAGTTCTTCATTATTAAGGCATTGATGACTTTATTTTGGTTTGTTTCTGCTATTTTTATGCTATATCTGGGACTTGGTTGCATAACATGGAGGTGGAGGAGGAGGCTGATGGTAATCCCTCCTAGCAACTAACTGAATGCATGCACCATAAATATGTTGCATCAACAACCTCATATATTGTGGAAGAATCCTCCATATCTCTGAAAGGTGAGGCTCTCAAACAATGTCATGCACTCGTATAGGCTGAACCCCCTCATCTGCCAACAATGTCGCCAACATGTCTGCCACATCCCAATGATACCTATCATGGGGCCTGCATGGATGGTGGTCGAGATGTCTACCAGCCAATTGTGGCCCATCCTGATCGGGATCATCCATACCCTCATCCTCCTGAGTGGGAGGAGTCAGCCTGTCCTCACCATCGAGTGCACCATCATCTACAAAAAATATAGTACACAATAATAATTAGACAACTTTATCAAACAATTTGATATTTAGAATATATTTCATTTGCATTAAGTATAAAGAGAATAAAATGTAACTAGAATAATTTAAACATAAGGGAAATATTACCTCTCTCACCTTGTGGCTCCTCTGGTGTGAAGAAGATATTGGGGCACCCTCTCCAATCCAAGCCCGCATATGGATATAGCACAATGTCTAGTGTATGGACCTCCTCAATGCCTATCATCTCGATCAAATCTAATGTGATCCTAGCAGGGAAGTTAGTTTGCCCCCTCTTGGGTATCATCTACCCCCAAATGTGCATATGCACCTCTATCATCGGCCTATAATGGAGGAGCTTAAATGATGTCCTGGTGGTTGGAAACCTCTCAATAAATAAACAAAAAATATCTGAAAAGAAATGGAATTAGGACCTCCCATCAATCACTGCATGACATCTATCCAAAGCATAACAAAAATGCCACAAAAAAATGGTAGACCACCTAATGCATCTAGGTCTTTGCACTGAAGAGTCAACATAATACAATATAGGGAAACTAATGCATTACCCATCATCGGTGGAGTGTTCCAACGTCATAAGAAAATGAGAGAGTCACCTAAACTCCTCTCGATCAAAAGTGGATATCCTAAGCTTCCCATCGCTCATCTGAAAATCAGAGGGATGGACGACCTTGTCACTAATATATCTCAGAGAGTAAGCTAGTTGATTCTCTGTTGTAGCACCAGCTGAGACATCATGGAATTGGGGAAAATCCTCCCCTCTCTTAGATAGCCGAGGGATGAAATAGATGTCCTCCTTAGTGGCTTGGAACCACTGACTGGGACCAACACAAAATGCCTGCATATGATGATCCCGACGTCGAATGAAATGACACAACAATGAAGAGTTACCCTTGAGGGATCTAGCCTCTTGATAGAACTTCAGGAGGCCAACAACCCTCCATAGATCTCTAGTTTGAGCATTAATGGGGCAAGGGCACAAATCCCTCTCCCTATCCCTAGCCTCCCATTCTTTGACCATGGTTAACTGATCCACTTGTACATGCTCCTATTGAGAAGCTTATCGCTCGCGTATTTGTTTCACATATAACATGAATCAGTGTCATAAATAGATATATAAAAACATGTAATATTTCATTCAATTAACGTTGTATTTAATAACATCGATAATACACTTTTCTCTCCATCCCCTTATTGACAATTTGTACTCTCATGACCCGAACCCTAGCGCCCTGGCCTTGCGATCTGCTCCGTGCTGAGCGATCCCCTGAGACCGTCTGTGGGCTCCTCCTGAGGCGCATCCATGGATCCACCCCTGGAGGAACGTAAGTGTCTCTTGGTTGCAGCATTTTGTTCCCTGGTGGCCTCAACCCCCCCTCCTCTGGCTCTTGCTGACCACTTGGATGCTTTCATCAAACGCACGACTGCCCCTCGCATCCAGATCCTGTCGACAGCTTCGAAACTGAAGGCCCTAGAAATGAGTGAATGTGGACTGATAGGTCAATTTACAGGAATCTGGTCATCACCAAAGTCTATGGACGCTTGGATAAATAAAAACTGGATGCCTCTGATCACCGGTGGATTACAACATTGCTTCTGCAATAAGGGTTATTTTATTTTCCTGTTTGAAAACAAAGCTGATAAGGATCTCATCTTTCGAAGTGACCCTTACTTCATGGGCCCTCGTGGCCTCTACCTAAATCGTTGGAGCCTCTCCTTTGATCCCGAGAAAGATGTTCCCTCTATTGTCCCAGTTTGGGTACGTCTCCCTCACTTACCTCTGCATTGTTGGGATGATGATACCCTGCTTGCCATTGGAAATGCCCTCGGAAAATACATTGACAAAGCGAAGCCTAAGGGTCCCCTGTTCGCTTATGCCAGAATTTCTGTCAAGGTAGATTTGGAGGAAGGTCTACTAAAAGAAGCAAATTTGTAAATGGATGGATGGGAACATATGCAAAAGGTCGACTATGAACAGTTGCCCTTTAAATGCAAAAAATGCCATGAATACGGACATTTCGTGAAAAAATGTCCCAAGAATGTCCAAGAGAATCCAAAACAAACTCAGGAGGAAGGATGGCAGCAGGTAAAAAAGGGGAAAAAACCCATGACAGCACCTCAAACCGCTAAAATCTCTCAACCCCCACCAGTCAAAGGAAAAACTTCAGAAGCTAACACGGCCACAAATGTTAATAGTTTTCAAGATCTGCAGGTTGAAGAAGGAGAAATCGCTAACATAGATGAAAACCCAGTGGACCTGAATACTGAAGATGAAGTAATCCACGTTCCTGATAGAGAGCCGAACGGAGAAAAGCTTGGAGGATCTTCCACCCTAGGAGGGTCATGGGTTGATAAGGTTAAAAGCAAGTTCATGCCATCTTCCTCATCTCTTGATATCTCCTCTGATTCCCACAAGGAGGAGGACCTGGTACAACCCCCAAATACTAGAGGCAGGAAATCTCTTAGGTATCACAAAGAACTAGAAGCTGAAAGAGAAATAGAATCGGGAAGACAAAAAAGCTTAGAAGACATGAAGTTACTTCAACAATCAAAACCTCAAAGCGGAACAAAAGAAGGTAAGTCCCAAGCAGGACTTAACCCAGCCAAGAAGTAATGTTAGCAGTCTCTTGGAACTGTAGGGGTCTCGGTGGGCTGAACAAAGTAGAAGCAGTTAAAAATATGATAAAAAATGAAAAGCTGGACCTTGTATTACTCCAAGAGACTAAGATGCAGAGCGTTGAGGTTTTGGCTATCTCAAGTTCTATTTGGTTAGGAAGTCAGGGGACTGCAGTCAGTGCCCGTGGAGCCTCGGGGGGTATAGCGACCCTCGTCTCCTCAAAATACTCCATTCTCTCCTCCATTGATAACAACCATTGGAAGCTTTCTGAAATAAAATCAAAAGACAACAGCAGCTCCATTTTTGTCTGCAATGTGTATGGGCCCATTCACCACAGGGGCAAAGTCAAATTCTGGGAAGACCTCAGCAATCTCAAAGAGAGCATGTACGGAGAAAAACTTATCATTGTTGGAGATTTTAATGTCACTAAGTCCCAATAGGAGAAGCGGGGCGGTAGCATAGTTCGCGACCCCTCTGGGGAAAAGCTTGAGGATCTTATCTCCGATTTGGATCTTATTGATGTTCCCTTAAAAAATGCTAAGTATACCTGGAGCAACAGGAGGTGCGGCGTTGGACACATTGTGGCCAGGTTGGACCGCTTTTTGGTAAGTTCCTCCTTCTTTCAATCTGATCTTTTAATTAGTGCCTTCTCCATCCCCTGTGCCTCCTCTGATCATAAGCCCATTGGCCTCTCCATCTCCCCCCCAAAAAACCTTGGACCAATTCCTTTTCGTCTCAACCCCCTTTGGATCAAAACACCCGGCTTCCTTAATATTGTAATGCTTGCTTGGAACTCCAAATTTTCTCGCTCTCCCAGTTACATTTGGGAGTCTAAACTCATAGCTATAAAAGTTGAACTTAAAAAATGGGCCAAGATCTCTTTCAAAACCCCCTACAGCACTAGATTAATTCTTCAATCTAAGCTGAACACTCTTCATCAAAGAATGGAATATGAGGAAGTCACGACCTCCATTCTAAGCCAAGAAAAAACCCTTGAGTTGGATATTCTTAGAGCAGCAAAGCGGGAAGAAGAAACCTGGAGAATCAAATCTAGGCAGTTATGGCTTAAAGGGGGTGATAGCAATACCAAGTACTTTCATAACCAGTCCAAATCTCACCGAAGTCAAAATGTTATCAGGGAATTAAAGAATAGCAATGGAGAAAGGATCAACAGACAAGAGAACCTCAAACTTCTTGCCTTCAATCACTTCAAAGAGCTCTTCTCGGATAGTGGAGAAGCTGACCCAAATGCTCAAGCGTACCTCTTAGAGGGCATCCCCAATCTTGTTTCAGAGAATGCAAACAGAGAGCTCGCCAAACCAATCTTGGAGCATGAAATTGCAAAATCCATTTGGTCTCTTCAAAATGATAAGGCCCCTGGCCCAGATGGCTTCACCATTAACTTCTATCGAGCTGCTTGGGAGATTATCAAATATGACCTGAAGCGAATGTTGAACTGGGCCAGGAAAAAAGATAAAATCGAAGGAGCCACAAACTCCTCCTTTCTCGCCTTAATTCCTAAAGATAAATCCCATTGCTCTATGAGTCGTTTCAGGCCAATCTCCCTTTCCAATACCTCTTACAAAATTCTTGCTAAAATTCTCGCCACCAGGATGAAAAAAATCATGGGAAAACTCATTTCTGACTCATAAGGGGGATTCATTGCGGGTCACCAAATCCTAGAAAACATTATTATTGTTCAGGAAGCTATCCACACCAGTATGGCAAAAAAACATCAAGGAATGGCTATTAAGCTAGATATGGAAAATGCCTTTGACAGGGTTAATCATAGCTTCCTCTTTGCCATCATGGAAAAAATTGGATTCTCTACAAGGTTTGTAAGGTGGATAAAATCTTGTATCAACATCCCCTAGATTGCCCCACTGGTCAATGGTAGACCTGCCAACTTCTTCCTGGCTACTCGTGGTCTGCGCCAAGGCTGCCCTTTGTCCCACTTTCTGTATCTCTTAGTTGCAGAATCCTTGAGTCAAAAACTCCACTCCATGCAAGCCTCTGGTGACCTTAAAGGTATCAAATTTGTTAGAGGAGTTAGACCTGTCAACCACTCCCAGTTTGCTGATGATACTATCCTCCTTGGAGGAGCCTCTGCCAGTATTTCTAATAAGTTCAACCTTGTTCTCACGTCCTTCCTCAAATCCTCAGATGGAAAAGTGAACTTCAAAAAATCCAAAATTTACAGCTGCAATCGCACTCATAGAACTCTCGCAAGAATAGCTAGGATCTTTGGTTTTGAAGGATTAAAAGACTGGAGCTCTTTTACCTATCTCGGTGTGCCAATCTTCAAAGGTAGGAAAAAAGTGGCTGACTGGCAAGGGCTAGTTGTCAAAATTAAAAATAAAATAAGTTCTTGGGGCTCTCGTTGGCTTAATCCTACATGCAAGCTGGTGCTCATCAACTCCATCCTTTCTCCCTATCCTCTCTATACATGCTCCATTTCCCTTGCCCCCAAGACTATGATTTCTAAAATATCCATAGCCCTTCACAACTTCCTTTGGCAGGGTGGGAAAACCAATGGCATGAAAAAGTTTCATCTCATAAGCTGGGATACTGTGTGCAGACCAAAAGCCTATGGTGGAGCTAGGATAAAAGACCTTTTCTATATGAATCTCGCTCTTGGTGCGAAGATCCTCTGGAGGATCATATCTGGAAAGAAAGCGTGGTGGAAAGAGATTTTCTACAAAAAATATATGCAGGGAAGCAGAAGCAGGTGTGTGGAAAACATTGACCAAGAGAAGAAAGGAATAGCGATATGGAATCTCTACAAGAAAGCAGCCTTCATCATTCAAAATAATCTCTCTTGGGCCCCAGGCAACGGTAAGAAAATCAAAATTTGGAAAGACAAATTCGGGGCCTGCCCTCCTGCCAACTCGCTCCACTCTTTCCGGGATCTGAAATGCTGGATAGAGCAGGCTAACATTAATACCCTTTGTGACTTATCTACGTGGTCTACTCAAGGTAAATGGATGGGGTGGCAAAAACTCGACCTTACAGAGCATCTTCAGTCTGAATACAATGCACTCCTCTCCCAGCTTCATGGCGTGATCCCCATCCATATTTCATTACGGGATAAGCGCAGTTGGGGGAATGGTGGCCATTATACTGTCAAGGAAGGTTATATTTATTTGGATACTCTAAACAACAGAAGCAGTAAAGAAAAAAAATGGAAGAGAGTGTGGGATAGAGATGGGATACCCAAAGTGAATGTTTTCAATTGGGCTCTCGCTCATAGGAAGATCCTCACTGCGGAAAACCTAAAGAGAAGAGGAATTGAAGGACCGGCTAGATGCATCTTCTATAAAAAAGAGGAGGAGACAATTAATCATTTTTTTCTTGACTATGAGTTTTCCCAAGAAGTGTGGCATAGAGCTTTCCAAGACATCCACCCTAAACTTGTCCTCCCTACCATTTGGTCTAACCTCTTTGCGAACTGGCACTTATACTATCCCAACTCCTTCTTTGGAAAACCAAACTTCAAAAGAGCCTGGATCGCATTTCCAAAACTCCTGTGTTGGAAACTTTGGACTGCCAGGAATCAAGAAATTTTTGGAGACTTCAAAGCTTCCCTTGGGAAAATCATCTCCTCTGCCAAGGCCCTGTGGATTGACTCCCTCTCCTCAAGAAGAACGAAAAATATCTGTAATGAACCTTCAAGTGTTGAAGAAAAAATTTGGGTGGCTGACCTGCTAATTCCCCATCCCCCCTCTGTATCCCAAACTCTTGGGATCAAAAAACCTCAGAGCTGGCATATCATAATGGATTCTAAAGATCTCCAATCATGGATTCGAACTCTTAGAACCACATCCTCTTTTTCGATGGTGCCTCCAAAGGCAATCCTGGGTTGGCAGGTGTCGGGGGAGTCCTTATTGACTCCGATGGAAACAAAGTGGATGAATTTGCATGGGGAATTGGAAAAAGAACTAATAATGAAGCAGAGTGGCTAGCTGCGATAAAAGGGATGGACAATGCTAGAAGCAAAGATTTCAAGGACCTAGTGGTTTTTTGAGATTCTATGTTGGTGATTAGAGAAGCTAGGGATTTAGTCAATCTTCGTCGAAAACCACTCTCCATGATGCACCAGCGCCTCTCTTTTTTGGCCAAAGATTTTAATTCCCTATCCTTCCTTCACATCCTTATACAAAGCAATCAATGTGCTGACACTTTGGCTAATCTTGGCGCGGGTTTGAATTGTGGCCATGCTATTCTCAATGGTCTCTTTAAGGTGGATGTTTGGGTGCCTTAATTCCATGTCTTACCCCTTGCTCCACCCCCTTATCTTCTCCATCCCTATTCACTTGAGGACCTCATTAACTCCCCATATCTCCTACAGATCCTTTCGTTCCCATCAAATGTCTTCTCGCCTGTTTTAACGACCACCCCTGGCAGGCACCACCTATCTCGCATGCGGGGTTTTATTGTGGACAATCCCCAAGGTGATGAGTGGCTATTTCATGCAGGGTGGTGAAGCTCTTAGCGCCCTGCGTCCTCTCCTGTTTTCCTGCTCCCCGTCTTATGCTCCCGTCTATGTTGTTCCTTTCAGCTTTGTTCTCGGAATCCCATTAGTTCGGCTAAATATGGATGAGTGCAACCAGTGCCCCCCTGCTCTGCGTTGTAGAATATGTAGGAAGAATGAACAAGGGACTCTTGGGGGGAATGGCAATGGAGGTAAGAAACGATACATGTCTGATATTTTTCAGGGTAATGGCGGCAATGATTCTTCTAGGGGAGGTGCGCCAAAATTGGCCTGCTACAACCATCCCAAAGTGAATGATCCAGGAAGTGGTGGTGGATGGGTGCCCCTTGAGACTGGTCATGGCTAGGGAAATAGGGGCACAATGTTGTTTCCTAGCTACGATTTCGTCTCTGGAATGAATCCTGTCTCGAGCTTTCATTTGAATCCTTGTGAAATTGGTAATGGTGCAACTCGACAGCAGTTTAGTGGTAGTCCTGGTGATTTGGGAAACAAAAATTGGAAGCAGGTTGTCAGCGACATTGGGGGCTTGGGAAATATGGCTTCTCCTCAGGGGCAGGGAAGCCCATCCCCTGAAATCCATTAGCAAGTACTGGACCTGGAAGCCCAAGTCCGCTAGTTGAGGGGAGACCTCTAGGACATGAGGAAAGCAATCTCCCATTTGGATACTTTTGTTCAAATCTCCAACTCAAAAGTTCGGGCAAGCACTGGTAAGATGAAAGACTTTTTTGAAAAGCTAATGGGTAAACATGACACGTTCTACAGTTGTCTGCGAATTGTAGAGGCCAAAGTGGACTATCTTAGGACCAACAGCAGCAGCAGTCCCTTGGTCATCCTGAATATTGACAACTACAATGCTGGCGCAGCTCCTAGCAACAAGGATAAAATGGCCCGTAACCACCATGACAACTGATTCTCATTTGTACAACGCTCTTTTTGGTCGGAAGGCTATATTTTTAGTTATATGTTTTACTTTTGTTGTTTCCTGTTAGGATAGTATGTCAATATTTACAGTTGTAACATCCATATCAATACTTTTAGTTGTAATAGGCATAATGCCTTTTTTTTAATTTCAGAGGCTGGTAGGTGCAGAGTCTGTCTCGGCAGCTCTGGTATTTTGGGAACAGCCTCCCCTACTCTTTGTATACTATTCCTCCTTTTTAATATAAAGCTTGTTACCCGTTTGTGTAAAAAAAAAAATACACTTTTCTCTCAAAACAATAATTTTTTAGGTGCGATGCACCTAAATAACATAGGTGCACCGCTAACGGTGCTTTTATACACCACCCACGGTGCATTTATATACAAACTGCATCATCAAACAGTGCTTTTTACCTACAGGCGCCACGATAAATAGGGGGATTTGGAAATTTAAACATTTTAAAATGTTCATCACGGTGCATCCCTTAAACATGAACACGCCGTTAATGGTGCACCTAAAGCATATTAGTGCACCAAACATCAGTGCATTCACGTGCACTAGGACCACCGTTAAATTATGATTTCATACGCTCTAAAAAATTATAAATTGTAATTTTCGGTGCATTTAATTCAAATATACGCACCGTAAATGGTGTGCTTAAATGATCTAAACGCAACATCATTTATTAAATTTAATGATTTTATGGAAATCTATTAACGGTGCGCCTATCGCGCATTAGAGAACCAGGTACCAGTGCACTGACGTGCCCAAGGAACACTGTTACATTATGATTTTTTGGGATTCAAAATTTATAATAGTCAGATGTTTGTGCGTTTAGATAGAGTCAACGCACCGTTACCGATGCTTTTACATTATCTAAAAGCACCATTGTTTATGAAATTTTAATGTTTTTACGATAACGTGTCAACAATGCACCTATTGCACGTCAGAGTACCAAAACCCGATGCACTAACATGGACTAGGCGCATCGTATAATTTAATGTTTTCGTCTTCTAGGTTTTGTTAACCAGTGCATTCAATACACTTAAGTGCACCAAACAACCAATGCTCTTCAGTGTCCAACACACCAATAAGCAGTTCAATGTTTTTAAAATAAATTTTCACGATGTAGTAATGCGTTCGAGTCGTTCGGCTTGCACCTCTAGCGGGTTTCCCTATAAAATTTTACAGGGTGCAACGTTTCGCGGTGCGAGCTAAACAGCTAGAACGCAATGCGCAAATTTTTATTTTATTTTTTTTAAATAGGACAATTTCAAGCTCAATTTTCAAAAATAATCTGCTAAAAAATTAAATTATGAAGTAAGAATTAATTTACCTGTTGAACGGCCCATCGGGGAGGCATATTAGCGATACATTGAAATTTTGAATTTGTTCCCACTGTTTGGAAAAATTCAAACTAGAATCAACAACCAATAGGAGTGAGGAATTTTTCCACGTGCACCACGGATGTGAGGGCATCCAGATGGGTGAAGTCCAACACCGGTGCAAATGGGCTCAACACACTGAAGAGGGTAAAAAAGAGTTTGACGATGCGGTTATTTTTTTTATTAAACCCCGTTTCAATGCGCCTCACAATCGAGCGCACCTGTGCGAGTAGGTTTTAAAATAAAATAATAAAATATTTTTTATTTTTTATTTTTTAATAAAATAGTTTTCGGTGTGTTTCGATCTTTTACATGCACCGGGGCGTTTAGTATCATCTAGCACACCGATATTAGGTTTTTAAAAAAATGCGTGTTAATAAAATTATATTTTTATTTTTATTTTTAATAAAAAATGGGAGACGCGTTAGAGTCTATTACACGCACCAGTGCTTTTATTGACTAATGCATCGTTACTAGGCAGAGCAAGGGAGAGACCACTACTATTAGCTAGGGCTAATTGTTAGCAGGGAAAGGGAGAGACCACTACTATTATTCTTTCGGGGTAATTGGTCTAGACTCAATCAGTTAACCAAATATTTAAGAATATAAATAGAATCGATCAAGAAATAGGAATGAAGGAACTCATGCCTTGTCAATTGTCCTTAGTCCTTCTCCTCCTTTAGAGATTTAATGCAATCTGTCTTAATCAATGTTTGAATATGAACAAAATAGAAACATATACCTTTCTCAAATCCTTTATAGTGTTATAAAATCATAAACCAATACCTTAATTGATTTTCCCTAGTTAACCTATCATGAGATTTAATCCCTTTAAACCAATAAGAATCAATCGCAAGAAGAATTGACAGTCAAATTGGGGGGCCTAGCAAATCTCTATTAAATAATGAAATACAACGAGTACAAATATACCTGATCACATTGCAGATACTTCCAATACCACAATTTGAGTCCCTCTACAACCCGAGCCACTCATGCTTCTTGCTCCCAAACCTTCGATCTCCTCCTGAATAAAAGGAAAAAGTCATGAAAGGATTACAACTTCAACAAACAAAGGGGATGATGTCTTAGAGACAATAATATCTGAGGGGGAATTAGGCATAAAAGCTCTGGGTATAGAAAGATTCTTCCAACATAACGAATATAGTAATATAGTATGGGTGTTCTCTCTTCTCCTCTCCTCTCCCATGCATGCCTTTTTAATGAGTGTTTGTCATGTTTGAGATGGTTGGGATGTATTTTTGAGTGGTTATCATCGAGGAACTACTATCTCAATTGTCTAATCATTTCACGATTTTCATGAATTTATATGTATATTTTTGTGCATTTCTAGGCCTAGCACCTTGCAAGAAGGAAAGGTGCATGGCCACACACCTTGCTAAAGGGGAAAGGGATTGGGGCTCAAAACCTTAAGTTTTTTATTAGAATTTGAACTGCACACACTACAAGGAAAAGGCCATGTAGCAAAGGTTTTTAGTGTTACAATATTGGTCAAAATTCTCAAAAAACCTCTGCTACAACCTTCGCCAATGGTACGGGATGTTTTAGTGGAGGTTTTTACAAAAAAATATTATAACTTAAAAAACCTCGGTGGCTAGAGGCTTTAGCGGAGGTTTTTCCATTGGTGCACTTTAATGACACAAGTGCACCGGTGTTAACCAAACAAAATGCATCGGTTCTTTTAAAATCAATATATGCACTAGTGCACACCAAAAATTGATAGCAATATATGCATCGGTGCTTGATAATACATATAGCACTGCTGCGCACCAAAAAATTTCACGGAATCGATGCTTTATAACTAAATGTAGCACCAGTGCTTTATACTAAATGTAGCACCAGTGCTTTATACTAAATGTAGCACCAGTGCTTACAAACTATTATAAAGCATGCTTACTAACTATTACAAAGCACCGGTGTGATAAGTGAAGGAAAACGCCGCAGTGAAGTTGAATGGGACGTTGACTTTTACTGCATTTTTAAATTTAACGGTGTAGTTATGATATAGTTGTGCACTGAGGCATGATATAAAAAAAGCACCAAGGCATGCAACGAGTATTTTGTTGCACCAGGGCATTGTTGTTTTAAGTGCACCAGTGCTACATTGTCTCAAACTCACTAGTGAGATCAAAATGATCAAAAGCACTGATGATCATTTTTTTTTTGGTGAACAGTGACTAGTGACATCACATTGCAAAATATATATTTATTTTTATTTTGTTTGATTCCATTATTCATTAGAAATTGAAATATTTTTTATAATAGTATTCATATAATTTTAATTTTAATTATTTAGTTTGGATTAATTTGTTATATCATAAATTTTCGCTCCTATTGTAATTTTTCCTTGTAAAAAAAGCGCAATTTAATTAATAATAACAAAATTACATTTTGCATAATACATGTCATCCATGTATTTTCTACCAAAAGACCATCAGATCATTCAAAAAAATGCCCCAAAGGAGTAGTCAATTGTTATAAACAGTGAGAGATCATGAAAAACATATTTCTACATGAAAGTCCCATACATAATCAACACATCTTGAGGCTGATATATTCGTGTAAGAAAGAGAAAGCACACAAAAATTCTTTTCTATTTTTCGATCTGGTTGCATATGTTGATAAAAGGCTTACTTTTGCGAAGGAACCAGGTCCTCAATAAAGGACTAGTGATAGTATTAAAAAAATGTGATGTCCTGATACTTTGAGATCTTCCATTCTCCAAAACTTAGCTGAAGGCCTTCTTTTGACAACTTATTTTCTTCTTCATTTCGGTCCCTATAGACATGACAACAAATACAGTAATCATAGTTTTCCAATAATCAATGCACTTCTTCAAGCAAAGCAATTAATATCATGTTGTGACATTTTTTAACATTTTGGATCCAATTGATAACCTTCATCGAATCACCAAAAACCTGCAGAGTAGAACATCCTTTCTCTCTGGAAAAAGGAGGAATGGTTTAAGGGCCATAAGTTCTACATAATTGTTGGTCCCAGCCCCCAACCCCATTTGGAGTTTAAAAAAGGTGTTATTGAGAGATAAAGAATAGCACCACCCCCGCACATCATATTTTGAGCCTACGATGCCCCATCAAAAAAGGCCCATGGCTTAGATTTATCCACCTGTTAAAACTCATCTATTGTAATATTTAATCATCCATATATTTAATTAGTGATGTAACGTTTCACAATGGCATTGGAGAATGCAATAAAATAATAAACTTTGTTTTATTATATATGAATAAGAGGCCCTTTGTCATACTAAATGGGACAATATAAAGGTCTACAATAATCAAAATGTCAACATGCATGTAATTGTTACATTTATTGATAACCCTTTGTCTTTCAATTGGGACACTATGTCTAGTACATTATAAAAAATGTCTGATTTTCATAGACAATTATTTCAAAATATACAACAACTTGCATTAACATCCAAATATATTAATTAGCATTCTTCATTAGAATTATTGTCAGTGCTCGACCCACTTGCATGACTTGGGTTATTTGGCTTAATGTTTTGTTGATTGCCTCGATTGTTTTCCTCCTCTTCAACTTCCATCTACAAACATAAAATAAAGTGTAACGAGTGTATCTACATTGGTGGGAATAATGAAAATTAAAATAGATAATATAGATGAATGTGAATTGAAAAGTGATGTACCATAGAAAGAATTCAGTCATGAATGATACACATTCTTTCAAAACCAAATCTCATGCCTTCTCTCATCAATTTTCTTTTCTACAACAAAAAAATTGAAATTAATATTTAATGCTAAATTAATTAATTATATGTACATAATAGGAAAATTTAATGATTTCATACATTTGAAGCACGTTGTTGTTGAGATGGATCCTCCTTCGATGCAAGTATGTCCATTTCCCTAACCATCTCCTTGTACACTTTTTTGGACATTCCTACTAGCATATTTCGGATATCAGCTCGTTCATCCTTTGGAATTTTCATAATCTTCCTAAAATTTTAAAATGACATTAAATTATTTTTATATTGATATGATAATTAAATATAGTAGAATTAATATTATTAAATGAATGCTTTGTAGTGGTAGATATATATTCTATAAATACATCTTTAGGCTTTTTGAATTAGTCATTTTTGTTGTTGTAAGTTTTTGCTATTGCAAGTATGGCAGGTCTCATTGACTATTGCTCTGGAAACACCTCTTGTAGTTGATATATAACCTAATTCTTCAAAGCATTGGATTGATTTTGGTACTCTAAGTGGAAAGTACATCTATACGTTTTTTCCACTACATCCATCATAGTTTTATAAAAGTTTTTCCCTCTTTCATTAACTTCTATCACCATTGTAGATGAGTTAGGGACCAATTCATCATCATTTACATCTTCCATAATTTGTTTTTTCTTATGATGGCATCCCCTTCTGTTTTTTTTCAGTCCTTACATAACATTCAACATATGTTAAATAAATTGTTTGAAACATGTTGGAAAATATTCTTAAGTACAGTATTACTGAAAATTCAAGAAAAAAATCATATTGATTACTTTTTTATTCACCCGATTCATCCATCTGCAACTTTTCCATCAAGGTTTTATGATCTTTTGCATTTAGATTGCAAAGAATCTTATCGAGCTTCCTCATTTTTTGGCTCTGCGTGACACACATTAACTAATACATATTAGTTAAACTTACATATAATTCAAACATATTGATTTAATATAGAAATTACAAAAAACTTGCCTTCTTCACATTTTTGGATGTGCTCCCATCATGTCGATTAAAATTATTGCTCATTGAACTCTCATCACTAATTTTCTATTAATAAACAACCTGGAACATTAAATAGAGAATCTATTAAATATATTATAAAAATAAATTACATAACTTCTAGATAACAAAATAGTCTGCCATATCAGTACGCTTCAAGAATTAAATCTCTTCGGTGTGTCTACGTCGTAAACGCATCGGTGCATCAAATCAAAAAGCATTGTTAACAAAAAATAAATTAATCGTATGACATACGCCTTTTTCGGCATGATATATATAATCTAAAGCATCGATGATTACTGGTGCGCTTTTATTCCAAACACACTAGTGAGTTATATGAAAACGACCAGACCGAAAACTGCAAAAATGTTTTCTTTAAAAGAAAAAAGGAAATTGACAGTGCCGACAAGGCTTTGGATCTGATGCAATCAATGGTCCCATTTCACCCAACACATTATATATAAAACCACAAACCCATTAAATCTACAATTCCTAAAAAGAAAAATCCAGATTGTGAAATAATAAAGGGAGTTAAACCCTAATGTGAAATTTTGTAGACACATAAAAGGAAAGGAAGCAACAACAAAGTAAGGGTTCGAGCGTTGAAGGTAACTATGAAATCTTTTATTTTTTTCTTAATTTGTTTTAAATCATAATAATAAATAAATAAATCATGCATTGAGATCAATAGTAATAATTTATATACTTGAAATTTCTACTAAGCAGGGTTTTGAGTGATCCACCATACCTTACAAATTTCAATCTTCAGAATAATCTAGTTTCTCCAAACTCCTCCGCCAATAAGTGTCTCTTGCAAAACTCTCCTCTCGAAATTTTGGCAAAACAATGAAATAGTGATTTATTTTTTATTTGAAACACTCTATGAAATTAGTTTTTCGAAAGAAAAAAAATCCCACTCTTTTTCCAATTTATGGGAAAAAATACCGTTGCTTTTTTTATTTTTTATTTTTCGGGCATTGATGCCCTCATGTATCCAAGTGCATCGGTGAAACTTAACAGACAACACAACATTCAGATATATTTTAGATTAATTTTTTGCATAAAATTGATGCGCAAGGAAGATATACAAGCACCAGTGTGTTATAATTTTTATAACACACAGGATTGGCATATAGTAAAAAAATTAAAAATAAAATTATCATTCACCAGTGCATATGATAAATACGATCGCACCGATGTGCTTATATATACTAAGCGCATCGTTTTCAATTATATTGAAAAATGCATAGTTAAATATTTATTATAAAATATAGCAGATATTTTCTTTTGCATATGTTTGACAATAGTGCGTACATGTATTAGACGCACCAGTTTTTTTTGTTATCCAAGACACAATGGTGTGGTTGTATTTTTAAGGCATGCTGAAGTAATTAAAAATCCCTATGATTGTATGTTTGAACTTAAAATAATATACTCATCTCAAATGTTTTTTTAGGATTCATTCACATTAAGTACAATACTTCATAGTATACATATGTTGCTTAAACTCACCTTATTCTTAAAAAATGGTTTCAAAACTATATTGAAAGTTAGATTGTGATATGTTTCTCAAAATTTATTTTAGAACCATAGACTTGTATTGATTACTGAATTCTTCAAATTCTAGCTCATTCCATATTGTTCAAAGTTCATCGAGTTCTCCCTATCCACCTCCAGTAAATTCAAATTTTATTTTATATTATTTATCTAATTGAATTTATGTTATTTATCCATGTGAATCTAAATAACAATGTATTCAATTTGGCAGGATCTTGATTCATGATAGAGTTTGGATGCACAAGATATCCCACCGGTTGTAAAACGTCCTAAGCTCTTATCGGGAGCAAGATACCACAAGAAATTGGTAGATGAAAAAGGACAACCGCTTTACCATGCCAAGTAACATGACATCTTCTAGCCACAATCCTAGGTCATCGACGGTAATTCGTCGTGAGCTGGATCTATTTTATGACACCCCAGTAGTATGTGGTTGTTCAAAATGTCCAATGTTGAAGGAGAACCCTTGGCGAGTTGCAATCACCCATTATACTAATGATTGACTACCCAATATCGATGATCTAATACCTCCTATTGCAATAAAAAATATAATAGGGAATATAGAAAAGACACGTAGGAACACTTCCCTATGCTCATTTGTTGAAAAGTTGGAAGCCAGAACAACTATGTTTTGTTTAAAATTGACCAACCCCTCTGCTTCTGTTCAGTCAACTAAATTTTCCAATGATCCAAAGTATGATATCAATACCACCCAAAACATCTCTATTAGGAGATCCAAAAAGCTACATGAGTTTAGAGCAAAAATGTCCTAGTACATACCAAGGTCGGTCCAATTGTTGGAGGGTAGTAATGACTTCTCTCTTCAAGTGCATTTTCAAATTAAATACCATACTTGTTACAACCACACTTTGTAGGGTGCTTAGTCCTCTTCTCTTCTTGTTCTCGATGTTGGAACCGAATTCTCCTTTTGTTGCAATAATTTTATGATTGTTAAGTCTAAGATAGATGTTGCAATAATTTTATGATTGTTAAGTCTAAGATAGATGTTGCAAATCTTGGGTTGTTTATTCTTTCACACGTACTCGTTCCTCCCAAAAATTCAATAGCACTTATGTCATTTTGTGGTCCTATTTATTGTCGATTCTATTACTTGAATATTGTTAAATAAAAACAGCAGGACCTGATGAATGTGCTCCAAGAAGCGATAAACTTCAACGGTTGCTCGCTTGAAGATTGAAGGACGGGGGTTGTGTTGTGGTTCGGGGTGAGTGTCGGCAGGATGGTACGAACATAGGGGAGGGTCCCTTCCCCTCATCCACTACAAGATAATGCAAAGAAAAAAGAGATTATGCCAGTGCAAATTCAGGAGGAGGGAATCGGAAGAGAGGGTTGCATTCCTCAGGCTGATAATTATGATTCGGATCCAGGAAATGCGGGGCAGGGGTCTTGCATCCCTAAATCGCTCAGTACTCCAGCCATCTCAGTGAATCCTACACCGGTAAAGGAGCAAATCCAACACATGATGGATCATGCATTGATCGGTAAATTCATGGGTATCTGGCCCTTTGAGAAAGCTCTAACTTGGTGGATTAATTCTACATGGAAACCTAAAGGTCACTTCGATCTCCTACTGGGTTCTAAGGGTTTCTTTACTGTGGTTTTCCTTAACGTGGAAGACAAGGACCGTGTTTTTGAGGGAGGACCTTATTTCTACTACTCAGCTCGGTTATTCTTAAGAATGTGAAAGGATCATTTTAATCCTAACAAGGAAGACCTATCAATCGCTCTGGTTTGGATTAGAATCTATACATTACCTACTAAATACGGGGATCCCAACATTTTGAAGGCTATTGGAGGCACTCTAGGGCACTTTGTGAATATCTCAGATAAAACTAAGTAAGGAAGGTATGTGTCGTATGCTCGTCTTTGTGTTTATATGAGGGGATCACCTTAACCTGGGAAGAATTTGAGTGGTTTCAAACCCTTGATTATGAACATGTCCCTTTTCGTTGTCGACGGTGTCATATCCATGGACATCTAGCCCGGGATTGTCATCTTAACCTCCCCATGGAAATACCTGGTAGCAAACCTTATGTGCATCAAGATTTGGAAGGTTTTACTAAAATACCTAGTCAACAAAACACGGGAAGGAGGCATAATGGTTCAGAGTTGATTAAAAAGGGAACCAGTGCGAATTGTTTTGCTACTTTGGATCCCGACCTGACAGAAACCCCAATACCTCTGGTGACTCAGGAATAACCTCTTCCAGAGGCTGAAACTTTAGAAGTGGTAACCGAGATCAGTAGTAAGATTAAATCTGCAAGGAAAAACCCTCTGGAAGCAGAGCATATGGAAGAGGACTTGGAGGAGATGGAACTGGGAGACATGGACCTTGATAGCATCGAAGAGGCTTGCAAAAACATTGAGGTTCATTCTATCTCGGATAACCAACTTAAACTATTGAAGGACGCGATTCTTAAAATGAAACCTTCCCCCAGCCTGGGGATTGGACCCCTAAAATTAAAGGAGAGCAAAAGGAAGTTTAAAGAAGGAGGATCAAAGAGGGGGAGGATATCCAACAAGGAGCGAATCGAGGAAATTAGGGCTAGATTGGTTGACTCAAGCCAGTACCCTACAAGCCAGGAATCTCTCCTCTCTGTGAGATATAGTGCTTGATGAAAATAGTTTCGTGGAATATTCGAGGGACTAATGGTCCTCACAAAATAAAAACTCTGAAAAGTAAGATTATGAAGGAAAAACCTGTTGTAGTCTTGTTACAAGAAACGAAGTGTTGGGAGCACAACTAGAATTAAATGCTCATAATATATGGAAGCGGTGTAAATGTATGGCGTTGGATGTTGTTGTCCCTCGGCAAGTGTCCCTTACAGACTTTCTCTCTACCAACTTCAGTCTCTTTACTGAATTTCATCTTTTAGGCTCTAATGCGCGGGGTATTATTACCAATGTGTATGGGCCGAGTAGTTATCCTAAAATCGTAATTTCATCACCAGTTTAACTAAGCTTAGGAGAATGTTTGAAGGGACTCATTGGATTATAGAAGGTGACTTTAATTTGATCAGGTCACTTTCTGAGAAAAAAGGTGGCAGAAGAATCCTAACCCCTGAAAATACCATGTTTGATGAATTCATTAAGGCAAGTAACCTGATTGATGTTGATATGGGGAGCAATGTGTTCACCTGGAATAATAGAAGAGGAGGGGAACATTTGGTGGCTGCGAGGCTCGATGGGTTCCATATTTTTGAAAGAATTATGCTTTTAGGTGGGACTCTGACCGCTCGCCCGATTGCCTCTGTGGGTTCAGACCATTGGCCAGTTTCCCTTATATGGAGTAATATTGGGACTAGAATGACAAGGCCCTTCAGGTTTGAGAAATTTTGGATAACCCACGGAGATTTTCCAACTCGAGTGGAAGAATGGTGGAAGACTATTATTCCTCCTCACGGTACTAAGATGTATTGTTTTAAAAAAAAATTGAAACTGCTAAAACAAAAGATCAAAAGTTGGAATAAAGATGTCTTTGGGAACATTTTGATTGCTAAAGCAAAGATTGAATTGCAGGTGGAACATGTCTAGGAAAGCATCATGTGAATATGTAATACCCCCATTTTTATCCTTATGATATTTTGGGCTATAATGTAAATATTGTATGCATATTATGTATGGTTCCTAGCATGGAGCTCAAGGCCAAGGCCCCGCTAGTGAACACTCGACCTTGAAGAGGCAAGTATTGTATATTATGTTGCCCATGTGCTAGAGAACCATGGGAATTGTAAATATGCATTTTAATATAAATGCCCACAACTAGCTATGTAATGCAACAAGAGATGGGGGCATGATGTTACAAGGAATTGGGAGGGAAATATTCAAACCCTTGAGCCAATCAAGTCAAGCCAAGTGTCAATGAGAGAACCCATGAACCCTCAACTACCCATGTTGACTTCTGTGCCCAATCATTCATTTCTCCCAAGAGTTGGTTGAGGTAGTTAATGCCTTGCAGAATGGAGAGGTATGGCTGTTCAAATTCGAGTATGAGCAAGCCACCCTTCCTAGAATTTCATGTTTTGCTTCTTGGGCAAGAAAGGAGCCATGAAATTGCTCCCAAGCCATTATTCACCCATCAGTTTTGCTCTCCCACGAGTTTTGAGCTACCTGGGCGTTTTCCTCCATGGATTTCCTGTGTTTTCCTTCATTTTCGTAGCTGGGAAGGGTGTTTTTGTTGTGGATAACAGTGGGGAAGAAGGGGAAACGATTTGGGGTTTTATTGAGGTCGTTTTGGCCCACTGAATGCTCATACATTTGTGGGAGAAATTGGTTTTCTTCCCTGGGGTTGATTCCCTCTTCCCACAATCTGTTTTGGGTGTGCCACGATTTTGGGAAAAACCCATAGACCCTATTATGTGAATCCCATTGTTGAAATGTGTATCCATGCCCAGTTTTGAGTTGTTGTGTGTAAAAGAATGTTGGGACTGAGATGGGTATCCATTGCTTTGGGTTGTGTTGAACTTGTGAGTCCCCTTTTCCTTGTAGATATCATGCCCAGCTCGGGGGTTGTCTCTGAGTGCTGAAATACTACAGGCTGGGCAGAGACCCATGGTTGGGTGGAACGTTGCAATGACATAGCTAGTTCTTTGGGACAGCATTACAGTGAGATAAGTATATTATCTTATATGTATTTACTTCTGCATTGTTTTAATTAAAGGGTGGTTGTTCTTGATATGGTTGATGCATGTGAAATGTATGTGGATGTTGTTTTATTCCGCTGTACATGTTTGCCAGATTGTTGGGCAACTGTTTATATTTATATGAATCATGAATGATGAAATGGGCTAAGTTTTATAAAAGCCCAGATTTGGGTATCATGTTCCCTTCCTTGCGTTAATAGATGGGAGGGGGTGTGACAGAATAGGCTTGACTTCTGAACTGGATATGGAGGAAAAAATTCTTTCAAACCAGCTACACCAGAGACAGACTCAAGAAGAACTTTTGTGGCAACAAAAATCTAGGAATCACTGGTTGAAGGATGGAGATAAGAATACGAAGTTATTCCACAGAGCTACTATCCAACATAGACACCAAAACTAGATCTCTAACCTCCGTACCTCTGATGGTGTGTTAGTTGAATCTCGTGAAGATATAGAGCAGGAACTAATTAATCATTTTGAGGAAGTGATTACGGAACCACAGGTGGACTGAACTGAGGCATGCAGGGAAATCAAGGATGTTATTCCTAGGCTTATTACGGATGAGCAGAAGGAGATGCCTATTCGACCTATTGAATTCCAGGAAGTAGAGATAGCTATTAACCAAATGGAGGAAGGAAAATCCCCGTCCTGATGGTTTTACTGCTAATTTCTTTCATTATTTCTAGGACTTGATCAAAAGTAAAGTTTGGCAGGTGGTGGAAGAATCACAGAAAATGAGGGGGGTTCTCCTTGCTTTAAATTCTACCTTCCTCACCTTGATACCTAAAACTCTGGTGGTTGAGAAGTCTGATTTGTTTAGATCGATTTCCCTGTGTAACATTATCTACAAACTCGTTACGAAAGTTCTGGCTAATCGGCTCAAACCCCTCCTCCCTTCTTTGATCTTTTTGGAACAAACAGGATTTGTGGAAGGCAGACAAATTCTCGATGGTATTATCCTAGCACAGGAGGTCCTTCACTCCTTAAAGAGCACTAATAAAGCAGGGATGTTATTGAAAATACATTTATCCAAATCTTATGACAAACTAAACTAGACCTACATGAAAGAGATTATGAGATCCTTTGGTTTTAGTGAGGTCTGGATCAAATGGATAGCTAACCTTACATCCACTGCTTTCTTTTCTATCCTGGTCAATGGGCATCCGTCTGCTGTCTTTAAACCCTCTCGGGGCATCCAACAGGGAGATCCTCTCTCCCCCTTCCTCTTTGTGATTATGACTGAAGGACTAGGAAGGCTCATTTCACATTTAGTGGAATAGGGGAGCATCAAATGTCTCAGGTTCCAACCCTATGAAAAACCTATAACGCATCAGCAGTTTGTAGATGACACTCTCCTGATGGGACACTCCTCTGTTCAGGAAGAAAGACAAATCAAGAAGACTTTGAATATTTTCTTAAGAGCCTCTAGGCTTACTATCAATATGGATAAATCCTTGGTTTTCTTCTTTAATACTCCTCATGTTAGTCAAAGGAACATTTTAAGGATTTTAGGTTTCAAAAATAGTTCCCTTCCAACCAAATACTTGGGTGCCCCCCTGTCTGATATTGTTGTTGGGTGTGTGAGCTATTTCAAAGAATCGCCTAATATTTAATTATCGACCAGGGTTGGTAATCTTAGAGTTGAGGCACAGTATATGCTAAGGTAGAATGGCACATAAATTTCGTCTTGTCAGACCTTAGAAATATTTAATAAAGAAAAGATCGAAAGATCTTTCAAAATGAAAAACGGAGTCAAACTTCAGAAAGACAACAAAGGAACTTAATTAGACCTGATTAAATTAACAGATTAAAATAGTAGAAAGCTACACTATTCTATTTTATGGATAATAAATGAAAGATATAAGAATTATTCCTGAAAGCAAAACTAAAACAAGGCTACTTTGATGAAATTGGAAACTGCTGAAAAAAACTCTAATTTAGAAATTAGAAATAACTGCAAGTGAATTTGAAAAAAATCTATTTGTGACAATTAATTATGAAAACAAGAAACTATGTTAACTCAAAATAAGACTACAAACTACTTAATAAATTCAATAATAAATCATGCATTAATATTCAAAATTACACTAAACCACCTAATTCCATTCTCCTTGGGGATTCTGAGAAAGAGTGTCAAAGTGACTTTCAAATGTACAAAGGAAGCAAAAGGGAAGCAAGTCTAGTTTAACCTCTACAAACAAATGTAAACTAAAAATTATCCAACTACAATTAACTTTAAACATTGAGATCTATTTCCTATCTATAAGCAAAATGATGTGAAACTAATGTAACTTAGAAATAAGCAGAAAACTTAATAAAGACATTTACTGGGATTGAAATTGATTAGGAAGCAAGTAGAAAACTTGATAAAAATATGTTTATATAGAAGCAAGTAGAAAACTTGATAAAGATATTTATTTCTGAACCAAACTCTTTCTTATGAACATCCGCATTATCTGTGTGAATGGAAAATTGATCTTATGCTTTGACGAAGAAACTATTAGAACTAAGATACTTGGAGAATGAAATTATTAACTCTTAATAAAAAAGAAATCTTATAATAAACCACCCTAAGAAGAAAACTGATAAGTTATGTAACATGAGAGTATTCAGATGTAACCTGTAAAATGAAATATATTTTCCAAACGAGCCAAGAAATGTTAATTAAACATCAATAAATCACAAAATGACGATTTTACCCAAAATTCATGTGATGTGTGAATATATGCATACCTGATCTGTTTGATGATCTGAATGGCAAGCAAAATGACTTATTACATCAAAAATGGTGAAAGTAATGCCAATCAGAATGTAATTGATGTTAAAAAATGATGACAAAAATGGACACCAACATTCCCCCAAACCGGAGATATGCCAGGTCCCACTGAGCAAACAGAGAAAAATTTAGGAAGAAGGCTGAGCTGCAGTAGCAGCTGCCTTCGACTTAGACGAGGAGGTGCGTTTAGCTCTAAACTTCTGGAATTGATCCTTCAAATTATCATACTTCAATCGGAGAGAGAGTTTGGAGGCTATCTTGGCTTCATTTAAATCTTCCACACATTTCACCTGTGAACGCAAGTTCTTGTTCTCTTGATGAAGCCCAGAAATGATCTCTTCATACTTTTCATTCTGGCTTCTTAGATCTACTACGTCCTGGGTTTATCTATCCACAGTTTTCTAGAGTGGAACAGATACTTATGTTAAGGACACAGGGTCCTTTTGAGGGCTTGACCCTTTTAGAACAGGTGTAATGTGTGCCTCACGGACCTTATCTTCAGTATGTGCAGAGGCAGGCTCCAAGACAGGGTCTTTAAGTAAACTGGCTGATAGATTGGCCAACGCGAGGAGAGGGGACTCAAGGACAAAGTCATTTGCTTGGTCGTCAGGGTTGTCTAGGTGCATTTGCTCAACAACCGACTGATTGATGGATTGAATAATGGTCTGGTCGTCGGACTGGATGATGGTCGGGTCGACTGTCTGGTCGCGATTAGCCCTTCTTGAATTTGTGGGTACTGGTGAAAAGAATGAGGGTTTCGTAGTGGTGTTCTCGTGGACATGCTCAGTGGATGATGGATGAACAGGGTGTATTTCTCCCGAAGCATCCTCACTAAACCTTACGGACTTGGAAACTTTTTCTGTTTGGGCAGAGGTTTGGGTCGACTCATTGGTACGGGATAGGAAACGACGACGTTTACGAGAGGCAGGAGATTTAACAGTGGGCTTCTTGACTAGGTGAGGGTTCAGGACTTCAAAGGTAAAGCGTTCCCAGGTCTGCCTCTTTTCTTCCAACTGGTAGGTGATCAATATTTTGATCAAACAGTGGTGGTATAGGCTTCCAGAGGCGTTACTGGTACTCTTCCTAACCTGGCTAAACATTTTCTCTAAGCTTTTCAGGAAATAGAAGGGGAAGTTTAGGGCCTGATTATTAACGAAATGTGCCAATAATCGGAAATGACAGGCTTTGAAGACGGAAAACTTACCTTCACAAGTGATCAGATGTATGATAACAGTCAGTGGCTCGAGGTACTTAGGCTTGACCCATTCTCTGTGGAACCCTTTGGTGCCAGTAACATGTTGATATTCGTCCTTAAGGGCAAACTGGAGCTCTGTCCGTGGAAGGAAAAGATGCTTGTGCCAACGGGCACCTTCCCTGGGAAGTTGCGTGGCTGATGCAATGGATTCTTCCGTCACAGGGAAGGTGAGATGGCCGATCCTGGTTGTCTGACCATCAAACCCTTTTGTAAAGAGAAGGGAGATTTTGTGGTCGTGATCTTGGAGGAGACGAAGGAATGGACCCCATCTAGCTCGTAAGAATATTTCACGGCATTCCTTGAATTCGGGGATACAAAGGAGGTCCTGGTAAATGCCAGGCTCTCGACAGATTGGAATTTTGAACAGAGGTTGAAGGGATGCGGATGGATAGAGGGAATGCGTGAAGATTGCAGGGGACGGAGCTTGGTAGGTTTAGGGTGGATAAAAAAAATGAACAAGCAGAATTTACGCAGGGGGGTAGGTTTAAATCGAGGTCTGTTTGAGCGGTTGAACGGTCGTGGAAGGAGATTTAGCACATATGAGTGATACGCTATTATTAAGCTGCCTTGAGTCGTGTGCCACCTTAGAACTACGTAATTATGAATTCGTATGGCTTGTAATGTATTCAACCATGTCCAAAGTAAAACTTTGGACAGGTTGAACATAATTTTTATTATAAGATGAGAGACATAATTACACATGAAAAATCAGAATATCCTAATGAATGAATGATAGATGGCACAATAACTCTTAAATGGAGGATAAGGATCATAAGATAGCGCCCAAAATAGCCCCAAGAGTTAGCTCAATCGGTCGAGCACCCGTAGTTAGGCCTCCCAGCATGTGAGGTCGCAGGATCCATTCTCCTCGACACTCTTGGGGTTAGGTACGCAAAATGTGCCGAGGGTGTGAAGGCCCCTTCGGGTGGGCCCGCCAGCTATTATTCCGTGGACGTAGCGATGCCGGCCGGTGGGACCAGTACGTGAACCACATTGAAAAAAAAAAGATAGCACCCAAAATGTATGATTGACCAATTTATTTGATGAGACGGGATGAATATGCAAAGATGTCTTTTAATTTGATCCTTGATATAATTAGTTGATTAGATATATCAACAAAAAAAAAAAATTAAATTAAATATCTTAGCATGCTTATAAGTATCATTACAAGTTATGATTTCATTTGTCACTTCATTCAGATCGCTTATTAATTTCCCTGATTTGTCAGCTCATTCGGATCATCATTCGACCCTTCATTCAACCCTTCATACAGACCTTTGTACCAAAATGTGCTTTGATGGATCTGACTGCTGCTGATTATGCAAAGAATTTTTCTGGAACTTGTCAGCACATAAGAGATGTTGTGAACCTGCTTTTCTAGAACTTAAAGTCACGTTCTTTCTTATTTGTTATTGATCAGAATGAGCTTCTTTCTGTTTTTTGCGTTATCTTGAAAAACACCTATTATTTGATCAAAGATACATAAACTTTTTCATCAATATTCAGAAAGTAAAAACAGTTATGATCCTCCCCCAAACCGAAAATATGGCATGTCCTCAAGCCATCAAAGAAAAATTGATTTATATTCAAAATATTTTCAATTGAAAGTTTTGCCGATAGATTCTAGAAACGCTTGTAGTAATGTTCATAAGAAAATAAAATATTAACTAGTAAATGTAGATGATTTAGATATGTACATTCATCAAAAAGAACACAACAGTGCTTAAGAGACCATATGAAAAATGATAGTATAATTGATGTAAAAAATGCCATAGGAGAACTAGTCATCCATGACTCATTGTAAAGATTTTTTGTCATCCAAAGAATATAAATAAGGTTCACCAAAGAGTTTGTGAGACTTCTATAGTTATGGGTCCCATTTCTAGGATAGTCATATCCTAGGTATTGTGTGAATCAAATGACAGGGTCCAAGTCCAACTTATAGCTATTCTCTAATGACAGTATAAATAATTGGCCTAATCATGTGTTTATATACTCAGGGTTTTTATGAGTCATGTGCATAGCGATGCATTAACCAAACCTCTTTTACCCGGTATTGCCCCACTGCCAGCTTGCCTGTTCAGTACCCCGGCGGGTTTATCTTGGTACCATGCAAGTATAGCCTCGCTACCAGCAAGCCTATTCAGTAGCCCAACGAGTTTACTTGCACTTACCTAGTTTCCTTGTTTAATATTTTACTTAGCATGGACCCGCTGCCAGCAAGCCTGTTCAGTACCCCGGTGGGTTTGCCTCGTATAATGATATATATGTATTTCTATAAGGAAGCCGGTTGGCACTAGAGTGTGCTAAGCCTGCTAACACATAATTCAAGAAAATTTTAAGACGACCCTTATGAGTAATTTTATTTAAAATGGCCTAATTATAGATCATGTCAAAAGATAATAACCTAAAGCTATCCTTTGACCTCTCGATCTATCATTTTCATAAAAAGTCAGTAACGTTCCCCACATAATAGAAATATCATTCACTTTTGAGCTACCTTTTAAAGATGCTTTAAGAGACAAGTTTTATTAATGAGTCTAGGATGGGCCAGTGATCCATAGGTGTAAGATAAAACTTTTGGAAGATCAAAATGATTAAGGTAACTCTTAAGCAGTTGTTCTTATGCTAAATTAGAAGTGTGCATGTCTGAATCAAATACCATGTACATAATCATAAAAGAAAGTGGTTTGGGATGATATAGAGAACATCTTAACCTTCACTGTAAATTTTCAATTTTCAAAAATAATCGAAACAGAGGAAGAATTATAAGTATTTCTTTTAGATCACTTCCCTTTTCAGATAATATTGTAGGAGCTAATTATAAGGTTCTTGTAATCAACTGCAAAACCACTAGTTAGATGATTCAAACTTATTCAAAACAACAACATATGTATAAAGAAAGTTATGCAAAATTTTAAAAAATTTAGGAAAGGAGAAGAATCTTCCTGTTTTAATTGACAAAATTTCATAAGCTGATCATAAGAATAAATTTCTTGTAAAAATGCAATCAGTTGTTAGAAATGACTCTTCATTATTGAAAAACAAAAAATATATTTACATATATACAAATGAAGATAACCCTAAATAATTCGAGAATCAGGGGAAGGAGGAGTGACTTCCTCTTCCACCAGCTCCATCTTTTGTTGTAAGGCATTCTGCACAAAATCTTGTTTTAGATATCGGTTGATGATAAAGTCTAGGTCTATGTCCATTTACAACAAGGGAGATTTGAGAATCATCAATTGTTTTAACTTCTTCATTCTCTTCTCGGATAACAACTGAGGACTTGGGCTGATCTTGTAGAACTCTTCCAAACCACAGTTGAATCTCACGTATTGGTGCGGTCGAAATGGCATATGATGGAAGAGGAAACAACCCAATGCTATTAAAATCATGTGTTGGTTTATTGTTAGGATTTGGTATCGGTTGCGCGGGTAATATTGTGAGTCTTGGAGGATTAATTTTCTGGAAATAGTGAGGTTGATTAGGGATAGGGGGTAGTGAAGGAGGTACAAATCTAGGCAAGAGTTGTTGAATATTAGGTGGGTAAGGATAGTCAAGCATAGGAAAAGGTGTTTGAGCATAAGCTTGACCTCTCCACCCATGTGGCCCTTGCTGTTGTTGAGAATTCTGAGGAGGGTATTGAGGTGGCCAATTCTGCCAACCTGAAGGGTTCCATTGAGAAGGTTGATAAGGATGGTGATAGGGTGGAAATTGTGACGATGGATATTGATATGATGGTTGATCTCTAGGTTGCCAAGGCCTCCTAGATGTTTCACCAAAGTTTCTACTCTTGTATACAGCTTGCAACCCAGGTAGTGATGGGCAGTTATCAGTTGGGTGTTCTTCTGTACAAAGGTGACAAATTGAAACATTATTCAGGGGATATTCTTGTTGAGGATATTTAGTTCTACACCTAGGACAGAAAACACTCATTGTTGCACACTCTTCATCTTGCCTCTTTTTAGCTTGTAGTGCATCTAGTTGAGAACCCATTGCTTCCAGGATATCTGTTTTGAAATTTTCTAATAGGTTTCCCAACTCTACCCTTGTAACTCCCCCAGGACCGGATGTGTTTCCTTTTAGGTCCTTGGCATAGAATTATCAGGAGTGTCTTCCTCTGCTCCTAGAGTAATTCCTACATAATTCACAAATTTGTGCAAAAGACTTATGAAAAATGTCTCATGTTGCCATGAGATTAAGGTTTTCTAAGAGTTCTTTTGAGATTCTCTTAAGGAAGAGTGTTCTTACTATATCTTCCCGAAGATCACTATATTTAGATTTGTGTAACACATAGTTAAATCTGGAGCGGCTACGGCTCAAAAAGGATCTGGAACAACGCCGAATGGATTGAAAACCACTGAATCTAGAACGGCTTGCAAATGGATTTGAAATGGCGCAGCAGTGATCAACAATAGTTCAACTGAAAGTAGATATGGACCCCAGGTATGTGCGGCTTCCTAACAGTTCAGGGGTTTCACTCAGCCACCAATGCTGTTTGACGGCTTGCATATTGGGGCAGTACCCCTCACTCCACGGCTCAGGTAAAACTGATAACCGCTTTGCCACAAACGACAGCTCTTGGTTTACCTCACGGGTGGGAACTAGTCAATCAGGTAGGGGTCGTTGCCCTTTTCGCTGGCAAGTCCTCTCAATGGGCCAGCTACTTCGGGGTTCCTGTGGTACTCCTCACAATGAGTTTTAGGGCTTATGCCCAAGTACTTCCCACAGTTAAGCGGATAGGGATGATTCCCAAATCCGAACCTGCAACAGAAAAAATTTGGGCAGAAATTCCACCCAATGTTCAAAAACCGGATCTATATTGCTCAGAATCGCTATTATAGCATGTTTCTGGAACTGGAACAACCACTCTGCTTCTACCCAAGAAAGTGGAATAGAAATCTGTGCACTCGGTCAAAAGATTTTCTCGCCGCAATTTCCGTGGCCGTCACCGAAATTCTGAAAAATTGCTGATTTTAAATCCGCGATATCTCCACTTTTAGAACTCCAAATGAGATGATTTTTTTTTTGAAACTGCGTATTTTTGAAAGAGGAATTCAGATATGCAATCGGTTTCTTCTGATTTTGTGCAGAAAGTTTTAGAAATTGATATGAAAGTCGCCGCCCAAAAAAAGAAAAAAAAAAAATTCCCACTTGTGCCAAGGAAAGTGCTCTGATACCAGATGTGATGCACCTGCAACAATTAATTACTAAGAATATGCGAAATAGCAGAAATAATAGAACATAATCACTTTTATATTGATCACGGGCCACTTCGAGGGGGCAACCTCCTTTGAGCAAGCTCAATACAATTAACTTCACGGTACCTTCAATGACCTCAACACACACTTATATACTAAGTCTATGCCCAATACCATGAGTCACAACCATGGGACATATAATACTACGGGACGACTTACAAAGCATATGCGTCCAATACTATGGGTCAATACTATGGGCTAATATAAACTACGGATCAACAAATACTACGGGACGACTTACAAAGCATATGCATCCAATAATAATATACTAACATAGTAAAGAGAAGGGTTTACATAGGTTCCTAACAACGAGGACATCTATATAAACAGTGTTACAATTGGAGGATCAATTCGACCCTTTAGTGGTCGACTTCTCTAATAATAGGCAATCTTAATGCCACAAAACGGCTCTTCTTAACCGCTCGTGACAACACATAGGCCAAAGAACAGCCTAATAATAGTTACGACATCGCATAGAGCATCCACAAGGTTCCACGGCGTCGGTTTCCTTCACGGAATCGTTGAGACGTCGATCTTCCTTTGACGTGGTAGAGAAATGTGTTGTTGAGCTTGAGCGTGCAGGAGAGGGAATCTTCCAGAACACCAGCCACGTTCTAAACAAAACCCATATGACGGTTTACTTCCCAACGGCCCGAGAATAACTCAACTAACGATCACGCGGGCTGAATGCGGGTCTGAACGACGGGCTGAATACAGCTAATCATTTGCAACGTAGATACACGTCTGAGTGAAGGTTCATTTGAGAGCCACAACCTGTAAAATGAAATATATTTGCCAAGAGAGCCAAGAAATGTTAATTAAACATCAATAAATCACAAAATGACGATTTTACCCAAAATTCATGTGATGTGTGAATATATGCATACCTGATCTGTTTGATGGTCTGAATGGCAAGTGAAATGACTTATTACATCAAAAATGGTGAAAGTAATGCGAATAAGAATGTAATTGATGTTCAAAAATGATGACAAAAACGAACACCAACAGTTGTTTTAAAGAAGGCTTCCTGGGAAGAACTCTTAAGTAAAATGAAGGAGAAACTCTCTAACTGGACGCTAAGAGATTTGAACTTCCCGGGAAGAGTTGTCCTTGTTAAAGTTGTGCTGCAAGCGATGCCTCTGTATCTCTTCTCAGTGTTATCTCCACCTAAGTCTGTTATGAAGGAAATCAGAAATATCCAACACTCCTTTCTTTGGGGAGGCACTGTGGATCACCGAAAATGGCCCTTGGTTGATTGGGAGACTCTATGCAAATCTAAGCCTGAAGGGGGTTTAGGTCTACGCGATCCTAAGAAACTTAGTATTGTTTGTGGAGCTAAAATTTGGTGGCGCTGGGTCACTCATACAACAGAGCAATGGGATAACTTATGGGGAAAGAAGTATGCTTCGGAGAAAGAAAAACAGGACTGGGTCAGGGTGGATTGACCGAAGCAAGGTTCTCATATTTGGAATATGGCGAGGAAGGGCATGATTTGATTAGGAAACACAGTTTTTGGGAGATTCACCAAGGATCTTCGGCCAATTTGTGGTATGATGCTTGGCAACAAGAGCCGACTCTTCTAACTCTGGTGAATGATATCCCCATGGACTCACTTGATTTCAACCATAATTGGCATACGGTTGAGTATTATTGGCATGAGGAACAGACTGATAAGGGTTTTCGTGTTTAGAAACCGCTTAACTGGTGCATGGATAACTATGGGGAGGAGATAGGGAAGCAAATCCATGAATTATTGCAACAACAACAGGTTAAATCTCAGATGGGACTGGATCTACTGCGTTGGGGATATCGACCTAAAGGTATGTTCACTATGAAGGAAGCTTACTCCATCCAGGATGGACATGCTAATCACATTGTGGGAAGTGAATGGAAGCGTCTCTGGGGAGCTAAATTATGGCCTAAAATCACTCTATTCCTATGGCTAGTGTTGAAAGGCATAATTCGCACGTGGGATATTATCACTAAGCGGGGCTTTGAGGGACCTTCATTCTGTATCCTATGTGGAACTCATGGTGAAACGATTGCTCATCTCCTGGATGAGTGTAGTTTCTCGTCGGTCTTATGGGCTGAGGGAGCTATGATCTTCTGCTTGCCGAATAGAGTTAGAACTGACCTTGCTGAAACTATCAAACGGTGGAGGAAGGATCCCTTCCAGGGTAGAATTATGAATCGGATTTGGGAGCTTTTCCCCAATTTTCTTTTATGGGAAGTGTGGAAAGAATGTAATAAATGTATTTTCACAGGGAAACAACAGACCTACAAGGTTATATGGAGTCAAATACAAAGAGGAATCATAGAGACTCTGCAATTAAATTCATGGACAGAGCGAGATATGAACATACCGACGAATGAGGTGAGTATTTTACATAAGTAGGGCATTTGGGCGCCTCCTAGCCATATCAGAGCCTTCGCCCGTGTCGAACATCTCCTGACAGTCCGGTGGTCTGGTCTCCTCCATTATCGGTCTGGCTCAAGTTAAATTTTGATGGGGCATCTAAAGGCAACCCAAGCATTGCTAGTTATGGTGGCGTCATGCGCGATGATAAGGGGAATGTTTTGTATAGCTACTATGGCCATCTGGGCAGGGAGACCAATAACGTGGTCGAGTGTGAAGCTATGTTGCAGGGTATTTGCATGGCGGCTCGTCGTGGCATCATTTGTCTTATCGTGGAGGGTGACTCTAAACTTCTTATCCAGCTAGCCACCAATCTTTGCAATGAGACTTGTGCGTCCAAGTTGGAACCTTCTTGGAGGTTGGCGTGGCATCTGACATGTCTGGAAAACATCATTACGTCGATGAACTCCGTCACCTTCCATCATGTACGGAGAAGTGCGAATTGTTTGGCAGATGTGCTCGCTAATCAAGGTGCTAGTCATCAGGATGCATGATGGGACGATGAGGCCCTTGACATGCCGATGGGCACATGTCGTGCTAAGTGTATGCAAATTGCTGATAATGACAGATGTGCGATGGATCCTATAGTTGGCCTGCATCCGACGAAGAAAAGTGATGGTTGTTAATAGGAGGTGTACTGCTTTGTGCAGAGGTGACGGGAGGCATTCTGGTAATCATTTGAAAGGGTTAACTGCTCGTCATCCATTCTCTTATTCATTGCCTCTGTTAAATATGTTCAGAGATCTGGAGCGTGAGATGGAAACTAAAGATCGGCCTCTCACGTTTAGATTGAAGGTTGCTGATAAGGTTTCTGATAGTATGACGATTGCTAAGAACGAGGGGAATTACTATAGATCTCGACTCATTATGGTTGAATTAATGGTTGAGAGTGGAGTCATTCCTTTAAATTCTTTCACCAGGGTCGGCCTTAGACATCTCTGTCGTAGTTCTGATAAATCCTGTGCCTTGTTAAGTTTTACTGTGTTTTCTTGCCGGTTGGACTGTGGTAGTATTGAAATTGTGAACATGCCTCCGAGAGGGAGACCTGTTAGACAGAGTCACCATGTTCAGGGTGAGCTGAGTAATCTGAGCAGGGGCAATGAGGCCCAGGATGGGCCTAGCCGGGAGCAGTGGAGAGCTGCTTCTACTGCGATTTTATTTCGTCGCCTTTTTCCTCAGGCGTTCCAGAGTGATTTAGAAGAGATGGAGGAGAATTTGTGGAGGAGTGTGGGGGAGCAAGAGTTGTCGTCAGAGGCGGTGGCTATGGCAGACTGGATTCAAGACCCTGGTAATACCAGGGGTAGGATGGTGTTATACAATCGTGCGGTGGTAATGTTTTGGGTAACCAAGACGCTCATCCCCCAGACCCTGGATGCAAGGGTGGATATTTTGGCGGGTTCTCAGAGTATGTAGAAGCTGGAGGAACGTTGCAGGGAGCATGCGGAGGAAACCAGTTGGATACACATGAAACTTGATGCCATGGCGACTGAGATGGGTATCTCTTTCTTGACTCGTCCGAAGAAGGTGGATAACCCGAAAGTGATTGATCTTAGCGGCAAGGTTGCGGGGAAGGAAGCACCTCCGGTCGTGGACATTGAGGATGAGGCTGGGCCTGTGGGATAAATTCTTTGTTCCTTTTGATTGGCTGGTCCGGCTTGCTACTAGTTCTTTGATGAGGGGTTTTTTACGGCTGGTGCCTTTTTGTGGTGAACGTGATGTAATGGGGTTTAGAACTATTGTATGTTTGGGTAATACGGGTAGCACTGTTAGTATTTTGTTTTTATGCCGAGTATGGATAGGCCTTAAAGCACTGCTCATAACTGTTTTGTTATGGTACTCTGGTACATTTTGGGGAGGTTTTGTTGTTGTTATAAATGGGAACTTGGATCTCATAGGCTGTTGTTTAAGCGTTAAGTGCATTGTAAAACTATGATTGTAATTTTGATCTGGATGAAATAGAATGATGGTTACTTTTGCTTTAAAAAAAAATTGTTAAATAAAAACATAGCATTTCCATGTATAGTATGTGCATGAATGGCTATGCTTCTAGAAACTTTAATAGGAAGAACATGTTGTATATCGATGGGAACATTATAGGGTTCATAAATAGTTCTAGGTGCTCTTTATTTTCTGCAAATGGTTCATTTGAGGAACACTTCAATGACTAGACCACCAACCGCTCATCAAAGATGCCTTGCTTTGGGACTACCATTAAACATACCATTGGGGTGTAAGTCAAAAACCATTGATTAATTGTATTTTATTATTTTCAATGGGATTAATGTAATATTTTGCTCAATTTGAACTTATGTTTTATAAATTGCTTGCAGTTGAACATTTACTATTGCAAAAAAAATCAATGCTTCTATAATAATTGTTTGGTATAATGTTTTAACAAACTAATTGCATTGTTCTTACTAATATCATCGATGTAATGTTCAATATTTTTGAAATTAGGATTATGATGATGAGTGACCTATCTACAATCTTTCGTTGCACCCCACTACAATGTCAAATTGAGAGAAGGTTGCAAAAAGAGTGCAACTCGGAGAGGAAGCATGCCAAGCATGGTTGAACCAACAACCTATTTAATTCCCACTACATCCAAACTCACCAATTAGGAATGCCCTCAGTAACAATAGTTCTTCACATGTTGGCAATGGAGGAAATGAAATAGAGGTTGGTATGGAGGACTTCTTACGAGATACGGGTGCCATGGAAGCAATGTTGTTATATGTATTCCAAGATGATGAGCTAGGGGATGATTCTCATATCATTGATACCTACTTCGAAATCCTTAAATCAACTTCCACCATCCCTCTCTTTGGACCTATTCAGTCAAAGTCTACCAAGGTGGGGACAACAATGCTACTATACAACTTGATAACAATGCATCGCATGTCAAACACGTGTTTCTTCACACTTTTGAGGTAAGTAACCATCAAGTCCCATATATTTTGAGAAATTTTGTCATACAATCAACATTGAAAATGGTCAATTTTATGAATGTTTAAATGACATTGTACAATTACATTACCCACTAACTGTATGCTATTCAAAGATAAGGTATTGTCAAGTGAGAATGTCTTGCTCAACAACTGCGAATGAGTACATATCATATCATGTGTGTCCAAATGATTGTATTCTATATAGAGGCAAATATGCAGACAAAGAGATATGTCCAAAATGTGGGAATGACAGGTACCATAAATTAAGAAACAAGGGTAAAGTGCGTGGTCCTCCTCATAAGATATTGAGGCACATGGCTACAATCCCAAGGATTCAAAGGCTCTTTCGTTGAAAAGAATTATCTGTGTTGCAAGGATGGCATGCCTTGCATCGAAGTGAGTCGAAAGTTATGTGAATCCCAACATATTCAATATCCATGAAGCATATAGAGGATACATGGCCCAATAAATTCAAGGATGAAGTACAGAGCCTTCAATTGAGCATAGCCATGGATGGCGTCAACCCATATTCCCTCCAAAACACCAACTATTATGTTTGGCATGTAGTAGTGATCAATAACAATATCCCTCCATGGTTGTTCATGAAGAATGAACATATTATGTTGGTCTTATAGTACTAGGGAGAAGACAAGTGACACTAGTACAAAATTAGAGATAAATGACTAGGCAACCAAAAAATTGGTCACCACAATTTTTTCAAGGGATAAATGACCAAACTTGAGTGAGCCAACTAAAAACGACCAAGATAAATGACCAATTTGGTCACGAGCTAAAATATATGACCAGATAACAAGTAACTAAACTAAAAATTACCACATAACAATAACATTAAGAATATGAATTGGTCATTTATTTGGTCATTTTTAGTTGTGTCACTCTTATAATGGAAAATTACAATTTTGACAATGAATTTATACAATTCAGTAAATTGTAGACCCCCTCATGGATTCAGTGAGTTATTTTGATAGTTTATTTAGTGTCGTGTCTCACAGATTGGTCGTTTCTCGTTAAAAGCATTATCATGTCTTGAATTTTATACCATTGTGTTCAACTTGTCACACTTATCGTGCTCATATTTCATTTGGCCAAAATCGTCATCGTTTGACCCTTTCGGCACTCGGTTGAAGTTTCGGTAAGTAAGGTCGGTCTTTTGTATCTCATCAGTTGAAATCCGCCTATTTTGTGCCTCACGGTTAATTTGTCGATCTTGTCTATGGATGCCAACTCATCACGCCTATGTCTAGAATGTTAGAAATACCATCTTGGTGTTCTTGTGGGATAAAAAGGCCTATATACTCCATTTTAAAAAATAAAAATAAAAACCCTCCTTTTTATATTAAAACTCCCATCTTTATGATTTACCCCTTCTAAAATTATATTCCCTAAATAGTAAGACTTTAAATCTTTTATACTCCGCTTTTATGATTATAATTTTATAAGTATACAACAATATTTTTCCCCACCTTAATCAAAAGGGGTCCCTTTTAAATAACCCTTTATCCCTTTCACCCATTCTACATGTTATGAACATCCCTTTTAAAGAAGCCCCCAATTTATGGCATAACCACATACCTTTCTTCCCTATGTCTCCAAAAATTTCATTAAAACATAAAGGAGACAAGAAATTATAAATAAAAAGGCCTTATCCTATACCCCTTTCTACTACTCACCCCCTTCCAAATGTTGTATTTATGCGCAGAGGGGATCCATTGTCCCATAAACAAGGTGGTCTCATACACCAACTTGGTGTCTCACGATGACCTTTAAAATAGATTATTATTATTATTATTATTATATGCTAATGTATGTATCATATAGTTTTTTTGTCTGTTTGCTTGAATTTCCCTAACTTGCAGGAGTGGTCTATGGTCTGAGAAACCACAACCCAGGCACATCTAAGCCATCAAAATCACTCGGGGATCGCACCGGCTTGGACCGCACCAGCCTCATCTTGACTGGGTTTTTGGGTGTTGCCTCCCAACTAAGTCACCCCTAAGGGGAATTAAACTCGGGTTGCCTTACTGACGAGCCCCACACCTTAACTGAGTGAGTTAGCAGGAATTGACATATATATCATATAGTTTTTTTTTTTTTGGTAAGCTGCATGGAAATTTTATATTATAGTACAAAAATATTACAGTCCTCAGGAAAATCCAGATAGATCTTATTGGCCCTGTACAAGGTGCCATCTTTACAAAACAGAGCATTGTAACCAAGCTTATGGAGATTAACTAGATAGCTATCGAGCAAGAAGACAGTAAAATACTATAACTCTGTGCAAGCCAGAGTGTACAAAAAGACATAGTAAAAGAACCAGAAATGCAGAGCTCAAGAGCTAGCTTCTGTGCCTTTGGAGTCATGCGTGTCCTTGGAGATGGGGCAAGGTTCGAAGAGATCATCAGTCCACTGCTGCTCTGGGAGATTGAATGGCAACAGCTCTGTTTTGCGCTGAAGAATCACTGCTGCTTCATCTTTCCGAAGGCGCTTGCTATGGACATTGTCAATTGTAGAAGGTATTGGAAAACAAGTCCCAGGAGGGGAGGCAACTTGCACCACAGCGGCAGCTGGGGAGTCAGGACATGGAATACTGCGAGGAGAAGGAACAGGAATAGGTGTTGGAGCGGCGTCCGTTGAGGCAGCGAGGTCCACATAATTGTGAAGAGAGCTCCCAGCGGCTTGCTCGACTGTGTGAGGCTCAAAACCTTTGTTCACCCCGACCATGCCATCGCCAGTACCAGCCACCGGGCCTTCAGGACCAACACCCAGGGGTGGAGACAGGTGGGGGAAAAGAGCATATCTACTTCCCGAGAGACAGGCTTCAAGAGCAACAAGAATACCATCTAAATGTGCCATATTGGACCTGGTGTCCATTATGGTCATCTTAGCCACATTCCAGTTAGTAATCATATCTTCAACCAGAGAACCAAGCAAATTTTTAAGTGGCCAGTAGTGGTTCACCTGAGTACCAGGGCTATCGAAGGCGAGAATCTCAGTAACACTCCTGGACTCCCAATCATCCACCAGTCGACGAACCGGCATTGCAACGTTGTCTTTGTAGCCGATGTTGGATGGAATTTCCTTCTCCACCGACGTAGATTTGACAGTGCCCTGGCTAGAACCTCGCCGGGAAATGCCTCTGGTGCACTTCATGATTGAATTGGGCAGCAAAAGGACTGAACTCTCCGCAAATGCCGAGCTCTCCGCTGTGGATGCAGACCGGGCATAACCAAGAGGTGTAATGACCGCAGTGGAGCGAGCCTGGTTCTTCATAACCCAGCAGGAGCCGTGGAGAGCGTAAGAGATCGCACGCGAGAGAGTAAATGCGAGTTGATACCAGCTCGGGCGAGAGGACCAGGAAAACAGAGCCGGCATAAATGCCATCCCCCGGGCCATGTGGGCGATGTGATCCATTGCGTGTAGGGAGTCCAAATGAATAGGCTTCGAATTTCTCATTTAATGCATAGCATGGGAACTAGTGCCGGGAGGAAGAGACGTGTCTCCCCTGGCGGCCCTGTTGACAGTGGCGGTGGCACCCAGAGCCGAGGACGTATATATCATATAGTTATTAACATATATTAATTAATATTTTTTCAGCATAAAAATATATATTAGTTAATATATTAATATGTTATATAATTATAATATATTTAGATAGTTAATATATGTAATATATTTATATTGGTATTAATAAATTTAAAAAACCAAGAATATAAATAAAAACAAATATAATAGAGGGAAACTAAATAAATAAATAAAGATAAAAGAGGGAAAATTGAATGAGCTCAAAAAAATGAGTAAATTATAAAAAAAGAATGGGAGGGGAAATAGAGCAAACTAAATTAGGGAATTTTTCAAAACAAAGCTTCAATAGATCTGATATGTCAGGGTTGAATGGATGCCAAAAAAAAGGGTTGAATCATGCGGGTTGTACCTTGGGTCTTCGGGTGGCATCTGGTTCATATTTCAGGATGATGTTGAACGTATGTTGTAAATTGTTGTTGGGGGATCTCTACAAGTCAACCCCGATGTGAGCTCAACAACTCAACCCAGTCTCGACTTCTCCACTCTGCCAAGGTTCATTCACTTAATTCTTTGTTAGGGTTTAATATGTATTCAATTTGTTTGTTTTAGGGTTTGAATTTGAGGTGGCTTGACCTCCCTTCTCCCTGCCTTACAAGTTCTGTAGGGTTTCAAACCAATTTTGTTTTATTTATTTATTTTTTAGACGGTCAAGCAGTCGCTTCCTATTTTGGTATTAAGGATAAGAATTTAAAGATTTGACTCTAGTTGATATATCAATAATTTATGTCACACCTAGGGCCCATCATTGTGAAATGGCATTAGAATAATCACCGCATGCATTCCAGTTTTAGTTTCACAGTTAAAGAATGAAGGAATATCATTGTTTGTCTTCTATTAAGGTGGCTTCAAATCCACCTTAATACGTTTAGATAAAACATTCCCATCACCGCCAAAAATGGATAAAGTAGATGTATATGATGCCAAATCCATCAGCATGGCAATAACATCTGAGGCTTTCCCTTTGGCTAGGTAAGCATGGCATTATTCTTCTGAAAATAAAATTATAACCCTTCAGTGTAATCGGTTGTAGGCCTCAACTCTATAGAGAAATACCGATTCAGTTAGACTTGTAATAGTGACTAATCTCTTAAATTATTGCAAATGGGAGATCAAAACACTGTTGATGTCAAATTGATGTTGTTGATTGGTGAGGATGGACTCGAATACAAACAAATAGATCCTATGTACCTCCATTCTCAGGTTCTAAAAAAATATGAGTTTTATGAAGCTAGGCTTTCTGATCGATGGTCTTCAGACAAGAAGTAGCTGCCTATTGAAATCAAGGTGAGAAGTGCTCACTGTGGTGATAATTATATTAAATGTATTCGGCTCATGTATTCTTCTCTAGCATTGATGAAACATTGGCTATTCTCCCAATTGCTTGTGAAATACTATTCACTAACGACATGGACCAATGTATGAGATATTCGGATGGTGTTCCTTTGACTCCCATGCAAGAAGAGAAGATTTGAAATCTGATATCATCATTGGGTATAAATCCTTTCCCTCATTTAGTTGCCAAACTTGATACCAACAATAACTGCATTTATGAGGCATTGAAAGTAACCTGCAAGAAATGATGTCAATGATGATGAATAATCCAATATACAATCGTGGTCGCAACATGAGCATCTATAGCACATTCGAGAAGTATATCGTAGACACTATTAATGAAAATTCATCTTCATATATTGTAGATGAATGTAGCTTTGTTATAATGATGCGATTAGAAGACAACATATAGTATATCAGATTGTGCAAAGGGAATTTGGATCATAATACAACTTTAAGAATTGACCAGGCTTGTTTTGCGTGTTGTGGCTAGTTCATGTGATTCAGCGATGTGATCTGGATTTGTTTCAATCATTCCTCAAAAGGTTTTGCATATACGTCGATCTTTCCAATGCAATATGTTTTATGGTGGTTCACGGATCAACAACTGTGGAGGCCATGATCAATATACTCGATATTTTAATCAGTCATTTTATAAAGCCTGTAGTTAATCGGGAGATCATTCTTCCTGCATATTTTCGGGTACCTTTACTTACAAATTGGGTTGCTACTTTAGATAAACTAATTTCTTACACATCCACCCATAATAGGTTTTAGGAGTCATTGGACGGAGGAATGCTTGCTATAGCTGAAACTTTGTCATTCTCTGAACAAAAAACCATTTACAATGTTGACATCGATCAATTAGTGAACCAAAAATTGAAATATCGGTTCAGTTAGACTTGCAGTATTGATTAACCTCTTCAATTCTCTGAGATTTGTTTATTGTACAAAAAGAATTTAACTATCGATCTGAAGATGAAAGAGACAAGCTTATGCTTTATCAGTGAACCAAAAAGAATCGCAGTTATCACCAATTCTCTCTCTGGAAACTTTGGGAAAACATTGCAAAGACAAAAAATGGATCCCTCCTCGGTTCACTTCCAAAGTCTATCTTCACGGGACTTGTTTTTTGGGGGGGAATAACAATGGCTTCCTTAGCCAAAAAACCTTTTTACACAACATCAATCATGGAGAAAGAGGGGCATTGGGCTTGCGACCGACCAAGATATTGATGTGGATGCCCACCTCCTTGAATACTGCTAATGAATAGTGAAGGGAAAATATGGATGTGGCATCGGTGCCTGAAATGTGAATGGAAAGATGGACTTCCTCAATCGACCAAGAGAGTGTTGATGTCTGATGCAGCATTTGGTTTGTCCTTTGGAAAATATTTAGAGCTTAGTTTCTGGTACAAATCATGATCGATCCTACTTTCAATCTAACGGTGCAATTGCAATCTGGAATTGATGATTTTTCCTTTTACTTGCTTGATTGTAATAGTAACTGATGGTAGCATTGTTAGGGTTTCCAGGGATTGAAACAATGTCGATCCATCACCATGAGCTAGCGCTAAGGTAAAGATTGGTAAACAATATTATGAGGTGGAGTTATAGTAGTTGAACCTCGTCTGCTCCTACAAGATCAATCTGCAACAAACTCTTGATCTACCATAAATTGATTCGGGATTATTGACACAGGACACACACAGTCCATGGGTAATGTAGAGAGTTTTTGCACTATCTAATATTCACATCGACTGTTATTCCATTCAATAACTCGCACCAAGTTATAATATGCGCATATAGAAATATAGATGCAGATCATATAACCTCACAAACTTGCAGGTACAAAATGATACAGTGAATCAAGATCGACACTACATATACTGACATTGTTTCTAAACATTCACGGAAATAATAATCATGAAGAGAATAGGGCTATTTGGAACGGAAAATGGATGAATATTCTGGTACATATAGAGAAACTACTATGTTTTCTTCTATTCCACCAACGACACAACTCGAATACAATTTCACCTTAAAAAACCTAAGAAATATGTTTTCAGATCCAAACAACTCGGATATGATAACTATTAGGAATTTCCAACACTCAAATTAATCATTAACTCTTCTTTGAGATTCAAGAGTCTAATTTTGGCATTAATAGCCATTATTACAAACATACAATTCATCACTTATCTAACAAACCTATCCTTCTAGAAATAGATAAACAAAATATGAAACTAAATAATGCCCCTACATCATTTTCTCAAATAATGTTGCAAGTAGAGTAGCAAGATGTGGTCACTCCTTACATAGAGATTGTCTTCGTTTTTATGGGCTTGGCAGTTTGGTGGCATGCTTCCATTACTCTTCCATCAATATTCTACCTGATCTTTTGGTGAATCTATATCTATGTCCAGATCCTAAATGCGGATCTGTAGATCCATCCTCATGCCCACGCAAATCCAGTAACATGGTCCTAACCTTGATCTTCAATCACTGAGAAGTTTGTGCCTCGGTTTCTTTTTTATCTCTTTCAGTGATTAATAGTTTTGGGTTAAGATGGTTCTATGCAGGTATGTATAAGTAGAGTCCAGAGTCCAAATACTTATTAACTCTTTTTGTTTTGTTTAACATGGCATAGTTTACCTCAGGTACGTTTGCACATTTTGAACCAATAGTGTTCTTAGAGGAGAATTTAGTCATATAGTGTTTTCTTGTATTTTGTGACTTGTATATTTTGTCGGTAGTAATAATTATTTCATAAATCTAGATCGGTAAAATCCATATTTCTACCACATTTAGAATCTATATCGGTAGCTGGATTTTGTAGTACTGTATTTAAATTTTTGTCAACTATACATAGTACCATGGAATGGGTTTTTCTTTGTACAAATTGTATTTACCAACAAGATGGAATAAGTATTATTGTCTGCATTTTTAGTGTAATATTTTTGATGGACCTTCTTGCACAGGTTGAACAACTATTATGCTTGGAATGCATGCATGTCGCGTCTGAAAAAACTTGATAAAGAGTTCGAAGATATTAATAGGGACAATAAAGCTTATGAAGAATGCCTTGAACACCTTGAAGAGGAATCCCCTATTGGTCTTAGTGAGGCTGATTTTCTTCGAGAAAAAGAAAAGGTGTGTAGCATAAATAAAAGAGATGTCTTTTGTTGGTGTTTCTCCAGAGTTTGATGTGAATTTGCATGCGAATTTGTCTTCTTTTATTGTTCATTTAAGATCGCAATAGTTTGGATGAGCTATATTTTATATAATAACATGATCTACCTTGGAACCAATATGAATCCTATTTATTTTCCTTTGTTGTAAATCTCATAATAATGCATTATTTATTGATATTTCAACCCGAATATTTACTTCAACGATATGATGGTTTCATTCTTAATTAATGCTAAAGGCTAAAAGAAAATAAATTAGAAGCAGCAATAGGAGAAATTGAAAAACAACACATGGATGTCAGACATCAACTTCAGGAGCTGGACCTAAAGTCAAATGTTTTTGAAGAACTGTATTAGAGGTACTCTTTCTCTAGCCCTGTTTGTCTTCTCAACCCAAGTCCAGGAATTTTACATCAAGATCACACTAGATTCCCTTGTTTTTCAAATCTCTTTCCATGTTAAACTGACAATAATAATGGAGACATGAATGTGAAGGTAACCTTTGTATGAGACAGTAATAGTGTCTTCAGTACTTCAAATATTATAGAGAAATGTCTATGTGTCAGATTTGAAAGACCATTCCTTCATTGGACTCTTGCATTAGTTGACAATTTTATGAAGTGCAGTAAATTACATATTATTTTCAAGCACCTACCACTGTATTCTAAATTTGGCTTATTCAAAGGACAGATTAAGTTTGGGTAGTGCTCTTACTTAATTACAGTTCAATATTTGATAATTGTAATTTGTTTTCTAGTATTTTTGCTAGTTTCGGGATTGGATACCTTATGAGGTAGAATCAACAAGCAAGACACCTTGATTATGCTTCAAACTATAGAACATAAACGTCAAAGCATAGTAAATCTGAATAATAATAAAATAACAGAGTTTGCAATTATTATCTCAAGCTATATCCATCCAAAACATATTCTAACATACCTCAGCAACCACCCTAGTCATGCCAATAACTAAAACATGAGATTTGATTAACAGTGATATCACGCCAAGCGAGGAAGATAATCAAGATGATGGCAACATAGAGTGATATGTACATGTTTTATTTCATCATTTATAGTGTTGATGTATCATTTTATTATTGTTATCTTTAATTCCCTAATTATATTGTTTATTTTTCATCGTATGACAGTGGAAGTGGAAAGTTAATTACCGGATGTTTTAAAAAAAATTAGTTGGTTAACAATCAATATGATGTGAAATGTGTTTCTCTATTGAGTAATTTGTGATTGTATGGAATGATTGATTGAAAAATAATTTTATTTTACCTGAATGTATTTATATCTCATTGCATATTTAGCATAAAATATTATAATTATTGTGGCACCATTATTATGGCACCATTATTATGGCATGTCGATATTGAAAAAATATAGGTCGGTGTGCATCATATGTGTGTCAATATTTAATATGAATTTCTAACAATATGGAAATAGTCATTTTATACTAATTATGTTAATATTGACTAGTAAGTAATAAATGAATCTTCATATTAATTCAAAATGTATAGTGTATTTACAAATTAATTACACTTAAAAATGGCATCTATAATGTGTGAATGCATTTTATTTATTTGTTAAGTAACACTAACACACTCTATCATTATAGCCCCAAGAGTTAGCTCGATCGGATGTGTTCTCGGAAGTTAGGCCTCCCAGCATGCGAGGTCACGGGATCCATTCTCATAGACTCTCTTGGGGTTAGGCACGCAGCGGCCGCAGGGTGAGACCCCTTCGGGTGGGTCTGCCGGAAGTTATTTCGTGGACGTAGCGGTCGGCTAAGCCGATTAGTGAACCACATGATAAAAAAAAAAAAAAAAAAAAAAAAAAAAAAAAAAAAAAAAAAAAAAAAAAAAAAAAAAAAAAAAAAAAACAACAACAACAACAACAACAACAACAACAACACTCTATCATTAGATTTCATTCTATTAATTTACATTATATTAATACCTTCACTAATCACAAAACCACTTTGAAACTCTAACAATGCAATCACGTTAAGGTTTTTCTAAATCAAGTTTTTATAACAATTCACTAACTCATCGTCACTAGCATGATTAATTATTTAGCATGACATGAGGGATATTCATGACCAATCTCCTTTCATATTTAAGGGAAGTGTGTACCTAGAGTCTTGACCCTAATCTACACCCATGTCATAGTCTATCCTAGGCAAACTCTTTATTGGGTTTCTACATGGAAAACATAGTCAAATTCATTCATCTAGTCAACCTTAATTGATGTTTGAAATTTAACCCCACAAGAATATATGCACTCTCTAGACTATGCCTTTTTGACAATTCAATACATAATAAAGTCTTACCCAAGAAGAGTATGCATCCCTATGCTATCTCTCCTTTCTAGTTATAAATTAATAGAGTCCTCATATCATTTTGACTAAAAAATTTGGCCATAATGACATCAATATTTTCTTGAACTAATATTATACTTCTTAAATCTTCATATAAAGTTTAAATGTAGTAATCAATGGCCAAGTGCACATTAATTGTAATATTTTCATTAAGCAAATGTACCATATTTATAGCATCTTTTTTTACATCTATGTTAATAAAATCGAGAAATGTTTAAAAAAGGATGGCTACATTGAAATTAACATGACTAGACTTTTTGCCATCCTTGATAGATTACATTATTATTTTTATATTCAAACTTTGAAATCTCTTCGTGAATAAGAAACTTAACCTTCTCAATCATTTACAATTTTTACAAACTTAACATTAAGATGGATAAAATGAAGATTGTGATAGTTAAACCTAAGAGAGAAAAAAAAATCATCTTATTTTCTATGGTGGTAACACCCTACAAAGGCATCAATTTAAATCGTCACTTAAAATAGAAGGACAATAGTGAAATCAATAATAAAAGGAACATGGATACTACAAATATTTTATAAATCCTAAATTTAATGATCAAAACTATTTTTCCAATTTTATGTGCATAAATAACAAAATTAGTAGTGTCAAAATTATAACCTATGGAACTCATAACCTTTATAATGAAAGTACTCAATAATCTAACAAAAAACAATAGATTGGGATGATTGATTTTGTAAAGTTTCCGATAAATAGGAGGTGAAGAAAGAACATAATTTCATTTTCACATGGCTCACATTTAATAATGTAATCATAAACTTTACTTAGATTCATATATTAGTTTCTCTTTCTCCATACCAAAAGTACTATGGACTTGGTATTTCCATTTCTTATCGCCCTATGTATCTTGTTATTGCAAAATTGTAATTGTAAGAGTATAGTGTGACTGTACACTTGTAATTGAAACTAAAATTTGTAAATTTGCAAGTTTGTATTTTTTAATTGTAATTTTGCAATGCCAGTCTTGACTTATCCTGATACTTTCATGTTCGATGGAGATTGAAACTTCTAACATACTAGCAAGACCAAAATTGTTGTTGTCCTACTTCTTATATACAACACGATACAATCCAGAGATTAACGATATGAAGCTTGTTGGCTTCTTGTTTTTCTTGGAGAAGTTAAACTTTCTTTTGGCTTCAAAGAGGGTGAAGCTCCTCTTTTCTTTTTGCAGACTTTGGTCCAATCTGAAGGCTTGACAAAGGATTCGAGAATTGGGACTGCATTTTCGGGTGTACCTTGTGGGGCTGGACTTTTCGGATCCATCAGATGGATAGCACTATCTCGTGGAGCTACACGTGGATCTTTGTCGCTGGCGGGGATCCTTTGTTCTTCTAGAGTGTCCTTTGTTTTAGCCTGAGAAGATTCCTTAGCTTGTGGTGGAGCCTCTTCGGATAGATTTTCATTTCTGCTTACTGTATAATGTGGGGGTTTGCTCCATCCCACCAAGTGGATTTGCAATGAAGATTTTTGGATTTGGGGATCTGAGCGGCTTTTGGGCAATCTTTTACAAGATGTCCAGTTGCGAAGCAAGATCTGTATCTGAACATCACATTTTCATAGTCTAGCTTTAGTACCCACACATAATCCTTGTTGGTCAAATGGATCTCAGTAGGAAAGCCAATGTTAAATTCCATTTCCACACAGATGCGAGCATAAGTAGTTTTGATGTAATCCTTTGTATCTAGACTTCGATCGTAGAAGGAACCCAACACATTGCCAATGGCTTCAAATGAGGCCAAGTTCCAGAGATGCAAGGGAAAATTTGGAAGCCGAACCCAAACCGAAGCAGATGAGATCTGATCAGTAGTTGGGTCAAAAAGTGGGCTCCATGGTTTCATAAAGAGCCCCGAACTTCCCCAAAACCACGGACCAGAGTCAAGAATGATCTGTTTCTCCTCAGGAGAATCGAAATCCACAACAAAAAAACCCCGAGCAAAGGGGTAAATAGAAATTTCTTCTGAAACAAGGGGTTTCCATACCTCAAAGATCCACTTATGGAGAGCAACCAGGCGAGGCCGGAACCCATTGAAGCGACAAACCAAAGTTGACTCTGTGAAATTCTTTGCTTCAATCAGAGATTTTTCTACCACTGCAATGGATGGTGCAGGAATTTTCTGACCACACAAGGAGGGTTGGTCACAGGCTGCCTTTCCCCCATTGGAAAGCAAGACCGGGATCGAATCCCCGGCTGGAGACGAGCAGACGCATAGCTTGTTGTTATGTTGAAACTTGAACGCGGGGAGAGAAGCAGGGAGCGAAAGTAGGGCAAGCAAGCTCGCGGCGGCCATAGCCGTTTCAGCGAGACGACCGAGAGCTATGGTGAAACCCCAAAAATTGTAATTTGCAAGTTTTGATTGCAACTGTAATTGCAATTTGTGATTGTAAATTTGTAGTTGCAATTGTCCAATTTGTAATTTGTAAATCTAATTAGTAATTTCTTATTGTAATTGTAATTGTAATTTTTAGTTGTGAAATTGTAATAATGATTGTAAATTGTAATTATAGATGAGATTGTAACTTGCAATTAACTGAGATTGTACACAATTTGTATTTATAATTATAACTAATATAAAAAACATTGACATAAATACATAAATAAATAGATAAAATTGCATCACGCACATGAATCATACTCATCGACATAAACAAAATACATCACACACATGAAGATAAATATAATAAAATAATTTGACAGTCCATTCAATTCATAAAAAAAAAGTCTATATATACATAACAATAAAAAGTAGTACAAAATGATCATCAAATCAATGGCCACCACCATTACCTAACATCATGTAGCATACCATCATCATCATCATCATCATCATGACCACCTAACAAACGTAAACATCATCTAACATAACCATCATGCACATATGACAAACATCATCTAACATTTACATCTATCATCACCTATCAAACATAAGCACCATCTTACATACACATAAAAATGAGCTAACATAACCTAGCATACACATCAAACATCACCTAACATACACAAGTAAACATTAGCTACCATCATCTAACGTATACATTTGATAGATTTAAACATCATCTAACACACAAATCTAATAATAACATCTAACAAAACACACGTTGCATTATCTAACATAATCATCACACACATCCAACAAATACCATTTAACATACACATCTATCAAGCACACGTAGCAAACATATCTAACTTGCCTAACATACAATGATACACATCACCATCAACATATAAATAAACATCAACATCAACAACAACTATGTGAAATGTAGTGTGTGTGTGTGTGTGTGGTTACGTAGGTGGAACAGCTACCACATGGCATTTGTTTGACTCGAGATATATATTTGGAATGTATAATGAGTTTGATATTATTGTTCGTATATATGTATCAAACTCATGATACATGCCAAATATACACCTCGAGTCTAATAAATGCTATGAGATACTCGGTCCACCTCCGGAACCAGAGACATCACTACCTCTGCCAATAGAGGCAGAGGCATCGTCACCTCCACTAGCAGAGATAAAGGCATCAATACCTCTATCAAGAAACAAAGCAACATGGAGAGAAACATAGTCGATATCTCCATGATGATGTATCTCACCGACTACAACCATCATATCTAGAGACTGGGAGATGGGTGGAGTAGGAGATGGTGGATGGCCAGGACGGTGAGGAGGAGAGGTTGGTTGGTCAACCTGTGGATCATGATTCAAAGATGGTGGTGGGTCGGCTGGGTGTGGAGGAGTAGATACTGGTTGGTCTTAATGGTGAGGAGGAGGAGGTGGATGAGATGTTGAGGCTCCATTGTCATGGTGAGGAGGAGGAGGAGGATCGCCACCCTCATCAAATGTAGAATTGTCCTCCCTCCTAACATCTAAAAGGATGGATGCACCGATGATATACTACATCAAATACCTCATATCACGAGGAACCATCCTCCATAACTCTACTAAGTCAAGGTATCGCATGATCTCCTGCACCCGTATAGGTTGGACTCCCCGTTGAGCCAACAATGCAAACAACTTGTCCACCACATCCTCTAGAAACCTAGCATCTCAGCCTAGGCAACGCAGGAAACTCGGGCTCCTGCATATCCTCATCAACCTAGACTAGTGGATGCCCCTCCCCATTGTACGTGTCAATGTCTGCAAAATATATAGTACACAACAATAATTAGACAATTTCATTAAACAATTTAAAGAAAATGTTAGAATAAATTTCATTACGTTAAGTAACACAATAAAATGCAACTATATTAATTTAAACATAACACTAATATTACCTATGTCGCATGTTGCCTCATCCTGGGTGAAAAATATGCTGTGACATCCTCTCTAGTCCAATCCTGCATACAAATATGGCATAGGGTCCAATGTATGGTCCTCCTCTCTTGCTAGTAACTCCAACACCTCTGATGTGATCCTCGCTGGGAACTTTGGCTGACCCCTCTTGGGAAACATCCATCCGCACACGTGCATCTGCATCTCAATCATCTACCTAGGAGGGAGAAGGTCAAATGATGTCCTCGTGGCCAAAAACCTCTCAAAAAATAAACAACAAAGCTCTAAAGCAAAAGGGAAGTTGACCCTCCCCTTAAACTATGCACAACATTTATCCATATCAAAACAAAACTACCCAAAAGAATGGCAGACCACCTAATGCATCTAGGTCTCCACACTAAAGAATCAACATAATAAAATAGAGGGCAACTAATGCGGTTCCCATCAGTGGTGGAGTGCGCCACCGTCATAAGCAAAAGAGAGAGGCACTTAAACTCCTCCTCACCGAAAGCAACAATATACACCTGTCCTCTGGAAACCTAACAATAAGAAGGGTCAGTGACCTCGTCACTGATATATCTCTGAGAATAAGCAAGCTAACTCTCTGTTGCGACACCAAGTGGGACATTAGGGAATTGGGGAAGATCCTCCCCTCTCCTAGATAGCCCAGTGATGAAGTAATTTTCCTCCTATATGAGTTAAAACCATAGATCGAGACCAATCCAAAAGGCCCATCAACGTTGATCCCAATGATGGATCAACTTCATCAAGAAATATGAGTTCCCCTTGGCGAATGTAGCCTCCTGGTAGAACTCCAAGAGGCCGACAACACTCAAGAGGTCTCATGTCTGATTGGTAATGGGTTGAGGGTACAAGTCTCTCTCCCTCTCTTTGGCTTCCCACATCCATATAATGTTGTACAGGTCCATTCTCACCTACTTCTAATGCTACTACTCTCCACTCACATCTCTGATTCACATATAACTTCCATCAGTCTCATACATAGACACAAACATGTATATATAAAACATAAACAAAATTCAATTAAATGATCATTTTATTTATTAATACGAAAAATAATTTTTTTCTCAAAAAACATAAATTTCCATAGCAGTTTTCCCAAGACACAGTCAAGCACCACTTGCAGTGATTTTGTATCTAGAGGGCACCACTCATGGTGCACTACTAGATAATGAACGCACTCAATATACTAAACATTTGTTTTTAAAAATGACTAGCCAATTATATAACTCTTACAACGGTGCATCCATAAGCAGGGCGCACTAGCTTTATATATACGTGTCCGCCCCGCACACGATGCACATGCGCATGGTAGTTCTTAATGCACCGAGACCGGTGCAACCATAAGCAAAAATAGGAAGGTGTACAGTGATGAAAGTTTTTTTAAAGCTTCCTAGATGTGTATCATAAGCATTGATGCACCGTCTACGGTGCAAATGTATTAACAATACACATCGGTGTATGTCATGAATTTTTTTATGAAAACTTGAAAATAGCGGTGCACCTAGAAAAACGTGACACACTAATCACGATGCTTTGAAATACTTAGAACACCGAAGACATAACAATTACTTTAAAACTAACTATAGATGGTGCACTTTATAAAAGCGATGCATCGGAGTGTGGGTATTAATAAAAGCACCATAACAATGTGTTTATGATTATAATACACACCGTCTAAAATATCGTTTAAAGTCTTAAAATAGTGCATCCTGACGTAGGAAGCCCTTTGCTATATAAATATGTGTCTACACTTGCCGTGGTGCGTACAATAGTTCTTAACGGACCGATAGGAAAGTTTATTTTAAAAGGTTGGTCGATGCATTTTATAAGAATGAACGCATCGTGATGACAGTGCACACTCTGAAAAAAATACTTGGTGCATGCTTATTAAACGCAAGAGTTGATGGTTTGAAATATGTCTTTTTTATCATTTATGGTTTAATCTGTGCTTTTAAGATAATATTATGCACCGGTGCATTTTGTGCCTATTGGCACTAGTGCACCTAATTAAAGTGATGCACCAGAAAGGTTGTTGTGTTTTTCAATTTAGCTTCTGCGGTGCATTATTTAACATATAGTGCATCGTTACCACGATGTGCTATAGTTTACAAGGAGTGGCCGCCCCGCTTACGATGCACCTTACAAATTTGTAGGGTGCATAGTTATAGTGGTGCAAGTCGAACTATTCGAACGCACCGCACAAAAATTAAAAAAAAAATTAAAGAAGGCAAATTGAAGGTGAATTTTAAATTTTAATCTGCTAAAAGTTTAAATTAGAAGGTAACAAAAACATTACCTGAACATTTGCATGTCGAGGAGGATCGGTTTCCACGTAGACCAAAAAAACAAATTTTCCCATCGTTTGACAAAATTCCAAATCCATTTATCAAGCAACAAACAGGAGAAATCGAGCATGAGAAACACCGATGGTAGGGCGCTTTAGGGAAGCAAGGGTAGCATTTGGTGCTTAGTAGGTCTAAAACATTGAAACAAGGTTAAAATGATTTTACTGTCTAGTAATTTTTATTTTTTTACCCTGTTACAGTGTGCCCGATACCATGATGCACTGGTGCGTTGGGAAGGCCTACCCACATTGATATTCAAAATAAAACATAAAAATTATGTTTCGTAAATTTTTAATTTAACCCTAACACAACGCTCTCTCTTGTAAAATGCACTAGTACATTCTTATTAGATAAATGCATTGTGAGCAAATAATAAATTATTTTGAAATTTTTCGCCAAGTTTTTAAATTTTAACCTAATGTGGTGCTTGTAAGTATGGATGCACTGGTGCTTTTGGAGGATATAAACACACCGTTAAAGAATATAAAAATGTATAAAAACACGTCGTCCAACAATTGTTTTAATTTCACCCTACGTTGGTGCCCTCAAGTACAGGATACCCTAGTGTTGTTGGTACAATGAAACACACTTGTGTAGGATCTACGAAAATAAAAATTGTTAATCTATTGGTGCTCTGATATAAAGAGCACACCGGTGCATTAGGATACATAGAACACACCATATTTGTTGTTAATTTCCTTTTTCTAACATATATAATTGTTTATTCGAAAGGTTTTTTCTGCTAATCCCAATGCGTTAAGTGCACTTATGCACCAACACATTTCTCATGTATAAAAGCACTATAAAAAACCTCCACCCATGCACCTCCACTATAAACGGATATTTGGGCTCTTTTTATAAGAGCTTTCGCAAAACATCCACTAGAAGGTCTTTTCCTTGTAGTGACAAAATTGATATGTTTTCCTGAGGGGGTGACCACCATTCTAGATGACTCTAATATGGAATTCAAAGTCATCAACAACTATTGGGGGTTGTTCCAGTGATATTAGGGACATCTAGAGCAAGGTTAGGGATAGATGGATTTTGTTTGGAAAACTCTAATGCTATTAGGGCGACCTTGATGTTGTTGGGGTCATTAGGGTGCGATTAGAGTCATTAGGATGCCAATTAGTCCTATAGCAGGATGGTGCTCTTAATATTATGATAATGCTATTTCATATAACTTTTGTATACTCTTAGAATAATTCAACAATAAATTTTGTTAGTTTTGAAATGTTGTGCGCTAATGATATTGATTTATTATATTTTGAGGCATCATAAATACATTATTTTTAAATGATTTATTAACAATTCACTTAAATAATTACGAATTTTCAACTTTCTTTTATATGTTATAATTTAAATGTTTTATTTTCAACCATTCAAAATAATTAGAAGGGAAACCAATATTTTTAGTTTTGCCAATAATAATTTTGGATTCATATAATTTCACATATTGAATGCTAACATTGCATATTCTAGTTGAATCAGGGGTATTTGAGTGTGTTGAATCTATTTATACATTAAAAACAATGATTTCGTCAATCCAAAATTGTAAGTTTGACGAAGATTACTTGACCGCAATGATGAGAACCACAAGTATTCAAATTCTTAAAACTTTTAGCCTTGTTCCTTTTATATAGTTAGTGATGATGGAAGCAATATGAGTTATTGAAAAATTTGAACATTATAAATAAAAAATATATATAAGAGTAAATTGTGAAATACATTTATCAAGTTATCAACATAATTACCATATTGGTTGGGAGTTGTGGTTTGCAACAATATGTAAGCTCCAATATACTATGATCCTTATACCAATAAGGATAGCCACAAAGAGGTGATGTCTACCATTAATGTAATGTCCCCATTTTGGATGCACCATGGTTCACCACTAGGCCCATTAGAACCCCCATGGATCCTAGTGGAATACTTGCATTAGTTAATAAAGAGGTTAATTTTGGCCATAGTCACTTGGGAAATTAAATAAACTATGGTGGGCCTCGATTTTATTTTATTTAATAATTCTAATAAACATTTATGAGTTGTAATGTCCTAGGTGGCTCAAGGAGGGCGCATTGGATGAGGATAAATCCTCTGATTTGTCCTCCTCAGAAAAGCTAGAAGGAAAAGCATCCCAAAATCAGCAACAACAGGAAAAGTAGGAAAAGCAGCCCAAAAATAGAAAAAGCAGCAAAGCAACAAAAAACAAAGAAAGCAAGAATTTCCTAATTTTTTAAGATAAGAGAGATTGGCAATAGCAGGAAAGTAGGAAAAAGGCTCAAGGAAAGAAAAAAATGCTAAATTTATCCAAGGAGGGCGGATCCATGAGGCAAGTGGGTCCAAAATGCAAAATTAACTTGCCAAAGAAGCCCCACTCATCACTAAATTTGAATTTCATAGATGGCAAGTCCTAGAAGGCAGGAAGATAAGTTCAATTATGAAGGAGAAGTTTATAAAAGGAGGATTACAACTCAATTTCACGTCTTTTGGCTACTTTGTGATTTGATTCATGAGAGATCCACACCTCTCTTAGCTTTGGTGATGTGCCCCTAGCTTGCTTTGGGTGATGTGCCTCATTGCACCATTGAACAAGTGAAGGATTGTGAGATCTTGCTATTGGTGATTGAGGAAGAGGATATCCAGTCCTCTCCATTGAGTTTATTGCCACCAAATCAGTGATATTTCAGGTCTTCTCATCAATTTGCAGGTCCAAAATGTTCCAGACAGTGTTCCAAAGCTCCAATCAATTCGAGCATCTCTTCTCTCAATTATTCTCATGTAATTTTCTGGTAGTTGGTGAAGGCAATGAGAGATTGCGCCCCTAGAGACTCAGTTGCTACTCCTATCAACATATGATATGTACTCTCTGTTATTTTGAATGATAAATCATATTCCAATACTTCTTTGTTGCATATTACATGTTTTTCTTTCAAGTGTATTTGAACCTATCCTTGTTACAGTGTTTATTTTGACTAGTTTTCAGAAAATGCATTATAGTGGTATATGTAGATCCAATTATCATTCTGTAATTTTATGTAGCTCCATAAGTCTCTGATGAAGCCAACCATAGCCTTAATTTTGAAATTCGTGACCCTCTGGAGGCATTTGGAAAAGTCTGGCTGAAGGCTAGTCAATCAATCCTAGGTAGCGCACATGCTAGTTTAGCCTCCAAACCTTGTTAGCTCGCTTCCAAACCTCTGTATGATTGTTGTAGCAGGTTGGGGGATAGCCCAGTTAGTCTACCCGAGGTCTGATTACCTTCAGTGAGCACCAGAAGCCTTGGGTTTCCACATAAGTCCTCGGGGAATGTGCATTGATAGCCTTGGTTTTGCCAAGGAAATCTTCCCAGGTGTGAAGCACCCATAAAAGTGCCTCTGTCAAGGTATTGACCTGTTAGCCATCTAATCTACAGCCTTAGCAAGTCCTAACCTATATATGGGGAGAATTTAGGAAAAGTCTAAAGTGGTTTGAAATTTTCTTCTCAAATCCTTGTCAAACTAGTTAGTTTTGATCCCTAATAATCTACTATGCATTTAATTTTGCAATCATTGAGTTAATGCACCTTTGATTAAATCTTGTACATTAAAATTAACATAATAATTTTATTAACATCTTAAAATTGTTTATATAACACAAATACTTATAAACATAAAAATTAAAAATAAATAAATATCATTTACATTATTTTTATTTCTTAATAACATAAATACCTTTCACTTCATTATTCTCATTTTGATATCAACATAAAGACCATTATTCCATTGCTTTGATGAAAAAGAGGGTGGCTATTTATTCTTTTATAATGAAGAAGAAAAGGAACACCATCCACGAAAAAAACAATTACTTTAGTTTATTATTTATTTATTAAAATAACATTGGTATCATTTATGTTATTTGATGTGTGGACCACGTTATCTATTCTCATGATAAAAGGGAGAAAAATGATGATAACAGAGAAACAAATTTGTTGTGCAATAAAAATAAAGTTTTATTTTTTATTATTCTTATTAAATATATATATATATATATTTGTTGTGAAATAAAAATAAAGTTTTATTTTTTATTCTTTTTATTTAAAAAATAATATCATGCATTGTGGTTTGTGATGGTTTTTATTAAATGAAATTTCATTTTGAAAGTATCATTCATAAATGATAAATGATAACAGATTCAAGAATAGTTTGTGATGAAATGGATAGAAGAGAATGTGGTGATTTGAAAAGAAGATAAAAAAAATTAAGTGTATATGTACTAAAACAATGTATTCAGTATTTAATATTTTGTATTAAATATAAATGAATATGTTTATTTAAAAAACACAAAATTATATATTGATATATGTTTTTAAGTGAGATTTTATGGACATCATTTATATTATTTATTAAAATAACATGGACATCATTTATATTATTCGAAGTGTGGATCGCTTTATCTATTCTCATGATAAAGGGATAAAAATGATGATAAAAGAGAAAGAAATTTGTTGAAAAGAAATTGCAATCAAAATAAACTTTTGTTTTTATTATTATTTTTATTTAAAAAAATAATATCATGCATCGTGGTTTGTCGATGTTATTTTTTAAAATGAAATTTCATTTTCAAAGTATCATTCATAAATGATATCAGATTCAAGAATAGTTTGTGATGAAATGGATGGAAGATATCAAATTTAAGAATAGTTTGTGATGAAATTGATAGAAAAGATTGTGGCGATGTAACATCCCCTTCACTCAATCCGACTATCAGGAGGGGATGCTAGTCCAAATCTGGGCTCTCAAATTTCGCTCCAAATGCATAATACGATTTTCAACAAATACAATGTGTGCATAAATGTAAATAAACATACACGACGGAATTTAAAATCTATCCACACACATCTAGCATGCAAATATAAGCATAAACATTACAGGCATGAAATAAAAACATTTCAGATTCAAATGCATGAGAATACTTATCTTTATCCAACGCATATCCAAGCAATTGGCTGTGTAAGAGCGATTTTCCATCTAACCATAGGCACTCGGTCCAACATATACTCTTTCTGCTGTGAGGCCAACCCCAAGTTGGGTTATGAGGCCACCAAGGCGAAGGAAACACCTACAGGATTCTCTCTCTAAGCCCACAACCCATTCTGCTCTCTATGCTTAGCCAAATGCTCATACAGAGCTTTACAGGGGTCTCACTCATCCCTCACAGCCTTGGCTTCCACAATACCTGCCCCACACAACACCCTTCTAGATCAGGCATCCCCTTCACCGATCCACGGTTCTCTTGGGAGATCCATATTGCTGGGTGCTTCCAATGTGTGCATAGAAGAAGTCCAACCCGATATTGGTTGCTTTAGAACCACCTGCAACCTCAATTTGTGGCTTCTCAAGCACCTAGGGGCAACATAACTCCATGGGTAAGGGTTCCTAGCTTGACCAACCTCTCTGCTCACCTACAACCAACAATTTTCACTTCCAAATCTGCAACATGGTCTCCAAATTCGAATTTATGGGTTCAAAACAGCATGGTAAGTTCATGGACAACAATGGAGAGCTATGCATAGTCTAAATATGCATGAAAGGATGAGAGAAATCAGGGTTGACTCCAAGGGATATGAGAAAATGGTGAAAAGAAAACTGACATAACTTCTGCCAGTAGAAGAAAGGACTCCTGGTAGTTGTAGACTAACTTCTGTCATGACAGAACTGTCCCACAAGTGCAGTTGGTCCCATGCTTCAATAATTACATGAGGTGACTTTTCCCACCAACCACACACATGCATTAGTGATTGGAAAATGGTGAAAAAATGAGATAATTGGCTTATTCAAGGCACATGACATAATTTAGGTGTGAGTTCTAAGGTTGACACTTGGTAGCAAGGATTTAGTCACCCATGGCCTCCCTTTCCTCTTCCCCTCTAATGGAATCATAGCCCCTTTGGTGCTCTCTACACAACCACTGTTTGGACCATTTATTAATATTTACATAATATTCTAAATCAGCATAAAAGCCAACCAAACAGTCCAAATAAAATATAAACATCATACATGCCTAGACATTCACTAGTTGGGCCTTGGCCTTGAGCTACGCATTATGAATTCACACTAGCATATTTACATCATTTACATAATTTTGGATAAATACATTCCAAGTCAAAACTAGGGGTATTACAGGTGATGTGAGAAGAAGATCAAGAAAATTAAGTGTATATGGACCAAAAAAAAGTATTTAGTATTTAATATTTTTATATTGAACATAAATGAATATGTTTGTTTAAAAAACAAAATTGTATGTTGTTATATGTTTTTAAGTGAGATTTTATGGGGAATCTTAATGGATGCTTCCTCACATTGGTGGATGACATCCTTAATAAATCTATAGACATAAACGATTGCATCTCGCTCGAGGGGGTCGAACTAGGCACCTGTTGCTATGTAACTAGCCAAATGTCCAACAACATTGATGACAACCTATTGAGCTACCCCCTTGCATTATATGTTATTGTATGTAATAGTTCTTTTATTCTTCATTTGCATGTGTTGTTTTGCAATCAACATTAAGTTATTTTGCATCAATGCTTAAATTGAATAATTATCCAAGAACAAGGCTAAACATTCTATGATTTTGAATTTTTCCGATTTGACACCATCGAAATCTAGTCATAAAATCTCTATTGAAATTGTAAATTTGGATTTTTAAAATCATTCCTTTTAATGCATAAATGGATGCACCTCTCTCAAATACCCCTAGCGCAACATGATTATGCAATGCTAATGATAAATGCCCGCAATTCCATTAATCCAAAATGATTCTTGTCGGATTTCAACAAAAAAAGGCTAGTTTCCCTTTCTGTTATTTTGAGTGATCGGAAAAGATCAAATTCATAGAATGTTTAGACTATAAAAATATCAAATATAAGTTTCGAGAACTTATTGGAAAAATAATCCTATCTACACACCATATGAGTATGTTAACAATGAGTTGGGGTTCATGACTCCTTGCTTTCAAACAAAAATGAACTTATAAAAAAAATTAAAAAATGATAAATCTAATTTAGAACAATTTGGAAGAATGATTTCCCTCAAATAGGTTTATATATCAGGAATAAACTTTCTTTGGATAGGAAATAGAAAGGAGAGTATCCCGCTTGTAAAATGGTCCTTGTTGGCTTACCCAATAATTTTAGGTGGTAAGGGATTGAAGAATTTGTTTATATTCAACAAGGTTTTGCTTGGTAATAACCTTTGGTAGCGTTTGTTCAATTCCTCATCGTGGGGTGAAGTTATGATATCCAGGTACTTGATTAAGAAAGAAGATTGCCTTGGGCTTAACAAAAAAAGAAAAAGTCATGCTCAATAGTTTGGAAAGTCTTTATTGAAGCCTTCCCTCTACTAGGGAAATGGACAGTATGGCACATTGGAGATAACAGTTGTCTCAGGGTCAGGGAAGATCCTTGGTTGGGTGTGGTTTTGAGTTATACTCTCCAGGTAGGTTTGGTTTCTTTTCTTCATAATTATGGCATTTTCTTCCTATGTGATGCTTGTGTTGAAGTGAATGGAAGGCGTAAATGAAGAAATGGGGAAGAGCTCCGAATGCTAGATTAGTGGAAGCCATTATGGAACGACTATGTTAAATGTTTTAAGTTAATTTCCTCGCTTTTTTAGATTGACCAAATCAATTGGTTTGGTCAAAAAACCCCATGTCTGGGGATTTTACTACCAAGATGGGGTATTAAGGAGTAGCAAAAGAGCTATGGAAAAAGGACTATCGTTGGTGGTGGGAATCTTTATGGAAGAATAAGGCCCCTCTCAAAGCAAAAATCATCCTCTAGTTAGCGCTTTCAAACAAATTGCTTACACGGGACAATGTATGGAAATGTGGTTGTGTGGGACTAGGAAGATGTGTGTTTTGTAAATGGAAAGGCAAATCTACTTTCCATTTATGGTTACATGCAATTATGCAAGAGTAGTGTGGTCCCTGGCCACAAAAGATTTAAATCCAAAATCTTGTTGGAAAGACAACTCCATTGAAGTTATTACCAAATCATGGTGGACAAATAAACATGTAGCATATTATAAAGCTTTTATGGGTGTGTGGGTAAATGGTATGTGGTGGGCACATAATATAGTGATTTTTGAGGATTGTTGGATTCCTTTGTAGGTCTATGCGCACCTTATTTATAGGAAGTGTATTGAATTCAAGTGTTCTCCAAACCAGAAGAAGGTAAAATCAAGAAGCTTGTCGTAACTAGACTATGACATCCCTTGGGTTTCCTCGATGGGGATAGCCACAAGCATCTAGTAATAGGTGGTGTTGTGGTAGTGTTGCATCATAGTGCGTTAGATGTCACTAAATTAAAGTATGCAGTTGGAAGATCTAGCAACAATAAGGAATAATTTATTACCTTGTGGTTGCTCCTATATGTCGCTCAATTGAAAGGTATTAAGCGATTATAAGTTTTAGGAGACTCCAAAATTGTAGTTGATTGGGCGAATAAAAAATATTCCTCTTCAAATATGGGTTTTGAAGGCTTAAAGGATATGATCAAGGCATTTGTCGAGGAATTTGAAAGGATTAGTTGTACCCATTTTTAATAGGCTACAACTCAAAAGCTGACGTGTTGTCGAAACAAGATTTGGAGCTTAGACCTGGCCTATTGATTGGGCAAGATTTTTTTTGTAAGCTAGATGAGAATCATTTTATTCAACCAATGGGAGAGATACAAAGATTTGTTGTTGTCCTTACCCATAAAAAACATGGCCATTAGCAAACCCACCAGTGGGAATACAAGGGAGAACAATAAGACTAACCACTGATGGAGAGAATACTAGAGAAAAAACATGGACATTACATGATTGGAACTAGAAGAAAGAGGTCAGATCACTGAGTTGATTGGAGAGGATCCTTTCGTCCTTCCTTCTTACTAACATCGATCCAACCAAAGGAGATTGTTGGCATCACAATGGCCATCTGATCTGAATAAATATTTTTCCACGATGGCCATCTTATTTGAGGAAATACCAGAAACTTGAGGTTAAGGGACCGAGAATGATTCTTTGTCACTATATGAATGATATTATTCAATAGGATGTTTTTGAGCCCCTGAGAGTGAGGTAGTGCCTGTAACCATATCCCTCGTTTCTTCATTTTCAAGGGGATCCTACAAAGGTTGAATTGAGGGCATCGAAGTTTGATTTTTCGAAGCATTAGTATGCTGGATTAAAGTCAAAGATGGGTGCTTAAGATCTGAGGTTGTCTATAGTACATTTGTAGGAGACTGCAATGGAACTATAGATGTAGCTTGAGATGAAAGATTTTTTTGAGCTTTCCTGGTTCTAGATTGAGGGGTAGAGCAACTATTGCGACCTTTGGAGTCTTGCCAACGTTTTTCCCATTTCCTTGCACCGAGGGTTGGGATGGGAGTTGGGGATAATGAACAAGCTTCCCGCAGGTGCCCTGTTTTTTGATAGGATCGACATTGGAAGGCAATATTCTCACAGTCTACCAATTCCAAGTAAGGCTCATCATCATTCCAATAAATGAGAATATTATTAGGCATCCCAGAGATAAGATTGATCTCGACACAAAGACGGGAAAAGGTGACGAATCCTTTCGAAATCCTATATGTGTCAATCTTGAGAAATCTTCCCAAGGAGTTGCCAAGGGTTGCTAAAAAATATAGAGTATAATAATGCAAGGGTAAATTAGGAAGTCTTACTCATACATGAGTGATCATATTAGTCATGGACACCGATTTGAATTCAAGGAACCATTTATGGATGGAGAGACTAGAGCGTCCCCAAAACCATGGTCCTTGCTCCATAAATTTATAGCAGTCCTCCTCCTTGTTGAATTGGACAATGAAGAAGCCTTTGGGGTAGAAAAATAACTCATGAATTATAGGCCATGTCTTATTAAACTATCCCCTTAGTGATGATGCAGATGGCCAAAGACCATTGAAACGATAGATGAGAGCCTGTCTTTTGAAGGGAATGGAATGGGAATAGACAAGAGGGTCTTCGACCTCTGTAACAAGAGGATTTTTGGATTGATCCACTATGAAGGCAAAGCCAGAGAGCTCCTTTGTCTTCGAAGCAACAACATTGAACCTTGATGGAACCGAATGCCTTGCTTCACTCCATTCATGGAAGAGCGTGGCTGAGTGGAAGAGGACGCCCCTCCACATAGGCATGTGACTAGATATATGGTAGCATCTTTAAGATTTCCATAGTCCCGAAGCAGGGTTCCTTCGTTGAGCTCCCAACCTTATAAGAGAAGTTGTTGAAGTCTTTGCGGAATCCCCATCGTCTGATGGATCCGAGATTTGAGGGAGGTTACATAGTTAGAGTTGAGAGTTTGCAGGCAGAGAGAGGTTCCCTCGAGGGACCTCACAAGGTCAAAGAAGGATGCATAAAATGAGGAGGATGGGGCCTTAAGAGTTTGGGCATGGAGGGAGAGTCTTTGGCTTGTTTCATCCTACCTCTAAGGAAAACGCTTGCAAGAGGTCGCAGGGATGCCAATGACTGAAATCTATTGCAAATCTAGCTGGAGAAAAAAGATAGGGGGTCTTTGAGCTGAAACGAGCCAAGTTTGCTGATGAATCCTACGCTGAGTAAAGCCCGTAGAGGTAGCTTGGATGACGATCGACTAGTTCCTGCTATAAAGCGAGTCGACGACCGTGAGGAGTACTGAAGAGGAAGTTAGGGTTTCCATCGTAATTTTTCGAAACATGTGGGAGAGTTGTGCATATTATGTTGATTGAGAAAGATTACTCAGATGGAGTCCTCCCATATAGAACAAAGGTTCTTCACCCTATGTGCTAGCTTTATACGATGTAATGTCAAATGCGAGAATTTGGAGTTTGTGTTATTTTTTTTTTTCTTAGATTTTATTATGCGTATCTGGTTATTTTCTATAATTGTTTGTTGATGTTATTCCTACAAGTTATTGAAGTATCCTTCCCGTTTTGCCCCTCAGATGTTCAAGGTTTTTTTGGCCCGCCTTTTTGAGGATGCATAAAATTTATATTTAACTTTTTAAATATAATTTATTTTTTTCCTAGGGAAAAAATACGAGGAATATAGATAAATATCCAACAAACAAAACTTTATTTAGTGCCAATTTCCAACCCTTTTTACAATAACCTGATAAATTCCATTTTACATTGTTGGAATGGTGAAATCAATTTGTTGAGATTAGATATTGTGGATTATTTGGGGTTTTCACACCTTTAAATCCTTCTCTGGCATCAACAACATGCATCCTCACCGTTTGCTACATGTTTTGAGCTAGAATTGCATCACCAAACACTAGTTATGCCTTGTCGAAAAAAACGCAATTTATTGGCCAGTTATCGAACATTTTTATATGAGAGCAATCTAGTTAAATTGAATTGGAGATACATGCACAATTCAAATAGCAATAACAACTGATGAGTGTAAAATATGCACTTTTCTTTGTTTAGTGGTTGGTAAATTGACCATTGTACTCAAAGGCTTAGACCTTGAGTTTGAAAAAAAAGGAAAAAGTGGACATCTAAACCACACCATTCTATATGGAGAAAAAGAAAAAGAAAAAAATCGACATCTAAACCACAACGGAGAAGATGTATTTCAAAAACTTACTCAAACTTACATTTCATTTGTTATTTGTTTTGGAAAATCCACAAGTAGAATCAACAAACATTGAGATGTGACAAAATAAGTGGAATAAATAGTGAAGTTGCTTGGTACCTACCTTTCAAGAAAAGTTTGAAAAATAATAGTAACACAATTAGCCCACAATTGATTAGCAACATACAATAAAAACTCCTTGCATCAATAAGGATTAGTGAATAAGAGATAAGATTTACACGTGGAAGAATTCGACAATAAATAGATTTGTTAGTGATATTCTCAAAAAGAAAAGAATTAGAATTATGAGTTTGAAAATTCAAATATAGATCGTGGAATTGAAAAATATAAGATTTTTAAACATGTAGGCCAAGTTAAAATTGTGGATCATGAAATATAGAAAACGAGGGATTACATTAAATACTCAATTACAAAACCATACATAACACTTAACACTTGTGTTGACCTATCGCTTTTAGACAAGCTACTAGCTACAAAAAGAATAGCAATAAACTTGAAATATTGAAATGAGACACATTTATGTATAACCAATTCATCTCAGACTTCAAGTTTAGTGAATCGATTTACAATCATTCTAGCAGCTGAGAATTTTGAGTGTCATGCAACCTTGCCAAAATTCCCAAATCCCAACCTATATGATGATTTAAATGAATTTCCCATATCATATCTATAATTCACGTATGATGCTCTGATTATGCTACATATAGAGACATACTCATGATCAATGTAATATTGTTCGTATAATAGAAGTTGACCTACATACTACCTTGGAAGCCAAGGCATGGTTACTTTACTTGACCTTAAGTACTGGAGAACACTGGAATTTACAATTTCTCTCAAATATGAGATCAACTTTACTCACAAACAACGAGGATTGAAATTTACAAATTCATGTCTATAATCTTAGATTAATATTTGATGAGGAGGCTGACAAGGTCAAATTGCAACACTACCCTACATCAAAGGCTCATGACCCCAACATCATTCCCTCGTCATTTAAGTGGGATAGAACATCCCCGTACTAGCAGACTCAAAGACATGGATGGATACAAAAACAAAACACTCGTGAATATGTGGCAGGATCTTCAAGGAGTGAATTGATGGAATTGGTTATTAGATCCCATGAATCTAGTTTTGAAAGCTGTAAATCTTAGATATGGTGATTTTGCTTAGATAAGTTATGATGCATCTTATGGTAAACTTTGCATGAATGATTATGGTGGGTGTAAGTGTAGCTTCGATGAATGACTTGATGATAATCTGGGGGCTTGTTACTGCAATGAAGAGACTAAGTATTTGTATGTAGAAAATGATATTATATTGGGGAGGTTGATAAAGCGATCCATTTGGATTGGTTTTATAGTAGTTTGCACATACACTCAAGAATTACAAACACTAGGTAGGGAAGACATTTTAGTAAGCATAGAGAGGATCCCAAACCTCTCAAGAATGGATACAAGATATTACAATGTTTTTAGTTCTTGATCGATTGTAAAGGACGAGGGCATTCGACTAGAGAAGGGGTTTATAAACTGCTATACCTTTGTAGGCCATGATTCAAGATGTGCTAAAGAGACAATTTGTTCTTAAATGATTTTTATTAACAAATGCATAAAAAACAAAATTTTGACCATAGCTTTGATGAAAGGCAACCTAAGAGCCACTTTGGCAACCTTAATTAAATTGCATTAAACAAGTTATTAAGTACATTCAATGACACATCCTATACCCATGACTGTGTTTGCATTTACATCTTTGCACATAGGGAATAAAACATTCACCCTGGGAATGAAGGAGCAACACATTGTATTAATAGTAATCAAGTCATAGGACAACTAGTAATATTATATACATATTTTTAAAATTATTTTTTATGTGACAATTTCATGTAAAACCACATAAAATTACAATTAGTAATATTATATACATATTTTTAAAATGATTTTTTATGTGGCAATTCCCTGTAAAACCATGTAAAATTACAACTAGTAATATTAATTTCAAGGAAAATTGGAAACCTGTGTGGAGTTTTTGATCTCGACGTGTTTCGGACTCTACAATAATATTAAGTTACAACTAGTAATATTATATCCATATTTTTAAATTTATTTTGTATGTAACAATTTCATGTAAAACCACATAAAATTAGTTAACTCACAAATATAAACTAATCATAAAATATTTTGTTTTTGTTTTTCAATAAAGTTTTACAACTTAATAACATTATAAATTTTTTCACTACTTACAAAAATGAAAAGTCAAACAACTATAATAACACAATAATCACATTAACACACAATTGAATTGCAAAACTCAACTTTTAGTCATCCATATAAAAAAACAATTACAAAATGACATAATAACTATTTTAATCATATTATTTACAGCCAACAATTATTTTTTTAATCATATCATTTACAATTGATAACTAGGTTTTATCTCATAAACACATCATCATATTCTATTAAAACTTTAGTCAATCTCAAATTTCAAATTCAAATTATAACAATAATAAATACTTCAACATACCCCATTAAAATATATATAATTTTTTTGTTTTTTCTATTTGATGACACAACTTATCATAACGTAGTGGTCACATTTGTGATAAAGACAATGTGAGTTGATTTATCACCTTTATTCAAGTATGAGTTGATTTATTATCTTTATTCAAAGAAAACCATATGATTTCAAATAATTTCTCGATAGTAATAATTGCGTCGAGAAATTTCTACAGAGTTTGCATGGGAAAACTGTTCATCCAAAAACATAAAAAATAAGAATGCATATATTAGTGGAGCTAGGGTGGGATTGAAGTGCCTGTCCATCCTATAACAAAATAAATAATAAAAAATCTATGGTGATGAGAGGGATATGTACTGTACTTTAGTGGTAAAAGATTTATAGATTTGATTCCTCTCAATACTTTATACACCAGATTATCTCTTCCATATTTAGAGAAGATGAACTCCTAACAAATTAAAATTTTTTTAAATTTTTTTGAGTCTTACTCTAAAACCATATATACACATTGAGATAAACAGATACACAAAGGGAATCATAGTTCCACCTCATTTACTGCAAAACTATGTCCATAGAGATTTTGGCCCATTTTAAAATGACCCAAATCATCGAAATTCCCAAAAAATAACAAGAAGGAGTAGAACTGTGCCTAAAAATTTTCCGAGGTGATTTGAGTGCCAGTGATCACACGGCCACTTGACTCTGGTCCTTTCTTCCGACAAGTCTTAGATTTCAGCGGGGCCATCACGTTCAACGTTAGGAGAAGCACGGCCTTTAAGCCTAACGCGGCCATCCTCTCTGGTTGCGTTTGTGGGGAATCTTGTCAGGTCAAGCCGGTGGACCAGAGACCGGAGATCACCGGCACTCACACGCGGTGCCCGTCTGCATCCCAATCATATTCCCACACGTGTCACAGGCAGAGCCGGTTTCCACAGCGCCCGGTCTGAAACAAGAATAAGAATAAGGCCGACACTCGAGTCGCGGTAAATATCGACAAAAGAGGAGGACGAGGAGGAGATTGAATTAAATTCAATCGATCGGATGAATAAATCCTCTGTTCTATGCCGATGTTGGGGTTTCGATCCCGAGCAATAGGCATATTAGATATTTTTTGATCCGCGCGGTCGCTTTGTTTCTAGGTCCTTCGCAGGAGCAGGCAGCCCTCGAGATCTTTTCCTTTTGTTTTTCTGCTCAAGAGCTATTTTCGCAGCTGCCCGCATGACCTGAGCGCACATTAAAGCCGTTGCCGCCCAATTGTTTGCAGGAGAGTCTAAGCAAAGCGGGAGGGGAGGGGAGGGGAGGGGAAGGGAGGGGGCGGCCTTCTTCTTCTTTGTTTTTACGCTGCGAGGAATCGAACCCGCGACCGCCTCTTTAATCTTCTTTTCTGAATCGGCAGAGGTGCTTTAACTTCTTCTTCATCTTCTAAGCTCTACTAGTAATATGACCCTATCAGGATGGCCATTCTTCGTCTGCTTCTTCTTCTTATGTGTTTTGTTAATGAATTATTGATGAAGATGATGCACAGCTGAATGAGGGTATGATGGAGGTCGTTGCTCTGCTGTCCACTTCTTCATTCGAATCCTCGAGTCATATCATATCATGAAATCTGGTGATGACATGACCCCAGGCTTCGCATGGAGATTTTGACAAGCGCCATTACTTACTCAAACGGCCCCTTACCGGATCACGCCAAGACGGTGGATACATTTAAATTTTATCGTATTCAATGCTCTGTTTTTTAGTATTGCGCGAATTTTTGTATATGTGAAAATAATGCTTTTTGAATTTTCGAATTTTCAGAAACATTAGTGCTGCAAAATTATAGTTTAAAATAACCCTAATATGGAACTGTACTGAGAGAAATAGGGTTTTTATCTTATGTATCCTTGAATATGGAGTGCATTGCCTTCGTTTTGAAATTTCAAGCCATCGTTGGTCGGGTATCATTTGGTTATCCTTTTCTAGTAAGGATGCACTGACTGGGTTGCAAAACACTTGTTTCTAGATAGCTTTGTTTCTTTATTATGCCTTCTTCTTCTTCCCATCCCTTTAATAGCATTTACAGGTTATTTCAGCTACAATTACGTATTCAAGCTAGAGAACGACTGACTGAAATTAATATTTACCTTCTGTTGTAACTCGAGATGAATGATATCATTCTAAACCACTCAATCTTCCACATGCTACACACTCACTGAGAGTAGTGTATGATTTCATTCAATAGGCACTCACCGAGTCTTCCTGCTAAAGAGCTGAATATTCTTTTGTTTTTGTTTTCGTTTTGGAAGCTACTTCGAGAAACACACCCTGATGTCAAGGGATGCACTTCATAACACGGACTTCCTTCAGCTAAGAAACACGCCCTGATGTCAAGGGATGCCGTTCATAACACGGACTTCCTTCAGCTAAGATCCTTCAGCTAAGAAACACACCCTGATGTCAAGGGTGCACTTCATAACACGGACTTCCTTCAGCTAGGTGCGGGGTCTGATCTGTTCTGCCAAAATGGCCTGGGACTTGCTGCCCGCCTTGTCCCCTTTTGATGTGCCATTCAGGTGTTGCATAGGCAGCAGGGATAGAACCCTGGTGGAAGGCTTAAAAACTTTGTTGACTTCACCACTGAACTAAGTGTAAGCTGGCAAGAGCTAAATATTTCTGTTCTTGCTATTCTGAACTTTTGTGTCATTACAAGCATGCTCACATTATTCTTTGATGCATGGGGTTGGCATCTTGCAGTATCTGTCTACCCAAATGCAAAAATTCTATCTGGTTTGCAAAGTTTGTACTCTGGGACCAAGGATTTGGGAATAACCACTGTTCCCTTTACAAAACAAGTATAAGCACTGTCCCATTTACAAAACAAATATAGGCATTGTAGATACACAAAAAGATAAACAGTTACAATGCTTTTTCTAATTTCTTAGAGACTTTTTTAACAATTCCAGAGTTTTGAAACTTAGTTGTTTCAGCTTTATTAAGCACTTGCTTGTAATTGCCTTAGTTCAGCAGAAGCTTTCCCATTTTCGCTTTAGTTCTGTTGTGGATCTTTAACATATCTTATTTGGTTACTGTTTGTAGACAACCGAACTGGTTTTGACATTTCTCATTGGTAGGTTAATTGTTTTGGAGTCATTCAAATCAGTTGCTGCAGTTGTCAAGGGGTTCAGCCTTGAATGTGTTCTGTTTGACCTTTAAAAAAGAATGCCAGGAAAGATTTTGAATGTTGCTGGTTGATGCTAATTCCATTTGCTTGATTCTCTATTTAATTCTTTTTGTGTCTACAATGTTGTTTTTATGGTCCACATGATACTAAAATATAAGCCATGCCATCTGAATTGGCTTTGCAAACACTTGATTGCTGTCTGTTTATGTTTGTCATTTCCAATTATTGTTTTGATTTGGCACCGGAAATACCTCTCCTGGTGGTTTGATAAAATATTTATCATTTTATAGCTGCCATTATTTGTAAATTCATTTTTTTTTATGTTAATCATTATGCAACTGGAATATATTAAGCTGGGTCTATGTTATGGTCTTCTAGCTAACATAAGGGGTCACTTGTATAAGTAGAGGGTAAATCTGCTTGGAACTTGGTCTACATGAGTAATGGGTAAGAATTAGTATATATAGGAGATTATTATGTTCATTCAAATATATATACAGTTGTATATTATCATTCAGAATTATGATCTTTTTGTGTTATTACTATTAGGAGTTATTCTCTTAATATCTTAGGAATTATCGTGTAAGTTATCATTCATTATTATTCTTGGGGGCTGTGCTCCCCATCTATATTTGCCAGTCAATCTTTATTATACTATAGTAATTTGGATCTTATGCTTTAAGGACCAAGCATTACTAGAAAGAAGGTCATTGTTATGGCCCTCTAGCGAATACAAGGAGTCACTTGTATAAGTACATAGTAGGTCGGCTTGGAACTGGGCTTACACTAGGAATGACTGAGAATTAGTGTGTGTTTATATATATGATTATTATAGTCACTGACATACACAATTGTCTATGATCATTTGATATTATTATCTTTTGGGTATCAGGAGTTATTCTCCTAATATCCGATGAGTTACTGTGTAACTTATCATTATTATTATTACGTGAAATTGTGCTCCCCATCTATATTTGATGTATTCAGGGTTTGTTTATGGTGTTTTTGGTGATTTGAATCATAGCAGTCTAATCTGATGAAAATTCTATTGATTTCATATTAACAATGGATCAAAGAGTACAACCAGAAAGATATCTTACAGTCCAATGTCAGATAATGTCACGGTTAGGTAATTTTCAATTTTGAGGGCAAAACCTTTGTCAAATTTCAGTGTCACAGCATATAATACATTAAAAGATAAATGGCCTGATATACAAAAAACAAAGAAACATGCCAAGCAAAATAACGGTTCAGTGAGCAATTTGTATGCAGCAAAATATTTATCTACCTTAGTTTTGTACCATAGATTGTTTTGCTGAAATCAAACATAATGTTCTGCTACATTGACTTAGGGTTTGGTCTGCAGTCTTTGTTTCTTTTGCTTGTAAGCTCCATGTTTTAACTTATAGTTTCTTGTCACATAGCACTTTCTTGGCTCTTTATAGCTTTGGTGGTTATGTTTTTAGCTGAGGGTTTGATTCCAACTTAGTGACATCTGATGAATGTTCGCCGATCAATTTCATTTATCTATTTCCCAGATATTGAAGATAGGAAGTGCATTCAAACCAATCAATATTTCACTGTAGCTAATGCTACAGATTGTTGTACATCTCTATCAGGATCTTTGCATGATTTGTGATATAAAAAATGATGCGCAATTTTTGAGGATTAATGCCTTCCTCCTTTCCAGTCCATTGTTCAGTCTGAATTGCAGATAAAATGCAATAGAAGTTTATCCCGGTATCCTTATGCTTAGTCAGATAGACAGTGCTATGATTGCTTTTCAGTTTTCACTTGTTATATTTCTCTGTGTATCTCTAGAAGTAGTGATACTACATGCATACTATGTTTAGATAGATTGTTTTGTTGTTTTTCTTCACCCTCTACTTATTCACTAACATCTGGATGTTGTTTATGATCAACTGAAAACAGTAGTGGTCCATTTTCAATTATACCATGGAGCAACAACATTTTGGGTTAGATGCATTTTCGATGGATTTGCTTTCTGTCCAAGATCTCACTTCATCTCAGCCGTTGCATGAATGTTCTGAGGACTCCATTTTTCTTTCCTCAAAACAACTTCAAGGTGGTTCTGAGCATACTTTGGAGGAGCCTGTGAGCAAACCCTCTTATTGGCTTGATGCATGTGAAGACATTGGGGATTTTATTGATTGGGGTCCACCTCTTGATCAGACCAAGGAAAGCTTGGAATCCCTTGATACATTTGAAGTCCCTGGCTATCAGAGTGGTGGTTTTGGAACAGAGAATCTTGTCACTGTGGATCATCTTCAAAATGAAGAAAAAAAACTTTTTTCTGATCCCAGTGACAAGATCATTGAAGCTGATTCCTTTGAACAAAGCATTGAGGAGGAACTAGTTGTGGATCCTCTGGGAATTCAACATTTTTCATCTATAGTTGACGGGGATTGCAACTTTACCGGAACCGATGCAATGCTGGGTACCCTAAAGAAAGGGGATCATTTACTAAGTACTCAATTTGGCAGTATGCACGAGCTAGAAAAGACAGAAGTGAAGGAGATTGTGACAGAGGAAGAAATGAATGGACATGATCATAAAAAACAGCGAATTAATCTTCATACAGAAAATAATAAAAATGATAAGGAGTCTACGAGATTGGTGGAGAAAACCAAAAAAGATTGTGATAAGATTACTAATGAATGTCAAAGGAAGGAAACTGAGAAAGAAAGAACACGGCATGAGTGTGGCAATAAAGGTACTGAAGTTGGTAAGATTAATGAAGAATCTCGAGAGAAAATTCTTAATCCCAGAGACAGGACTAGGAGACACGATGACAGGGTATACAGCCCTATGAGAAGACCTGAAGAGAGGGACAACAGGGGAGAACATATGGGGAGGACACAAGAGCGAACTAGAGGAAATGCTTATTCTACTCGAAGAAGAGAGAGATCAAGATCCATAGATGGTGCTGCTGAGAGAGATGACAGAAATAAGCGGTTGAGAGAAAGCATCAGAGATGACAGACATGAAACTAGGCATCGGGATTTGCCTAAGGAAAGAGGGAGATTTGACAGGAAGAGGGACCGGGAATGGGAAAGGGAGAGTGAGAGGAGAGACAGAGATTGGAGCAGGAGGGAAAGGGAGACTGAGAGGAGAGACAGAGATGGCAGGAGGGATAGAGAGAGAAAGGGCTATTGGGAGAGAGATCGATCTGGAAAGATGGTTTTTCGCCATGGTACTTGGGATGCTGAAACTGAGAGGGAAAGAGCAAGACAGAAGGAAAATGAACCATCTTTGAGACAACACAAATCCTCTGAAAAGGTTTCGGATGAACCAAAAGAAAAGCCAGTAGAAGAGAGGGCACGCAATTATCAACTTGAAGTACTAGAGCAGGCAAGAGTAAAGAATACTATAGCATTCCTTGAAACAGGAGCTGGAAAGACCCTGATTGCTGTTCTTTTGATGCAAAGCGTGTGCAGAGACATGCGCAAGGAAAACAGGAAGATGCTAGCAATCTTTTTGGTCCCAAAAGTTCCCCTTGTTTACCAGGTAATGTTGATCCAATGGTGCACTGTTATGTTCTATATGCTGACCATGCTCCTTGTACTTTCACAAGTTTGCTTAGATTTCTGGTTGATGATGTCAATGAGTATAATTTGATTACACCTGCTGCTTATCCCTCTGTCCAGTGCATCATGATTATATTTTACACTCTAAATTATAGTAGGGTTGGCAAATGAAGAGATTGGAGTGGTTCAAATTGCTAGTTACGAGATATGTACATGAGGCTAGAGATACACCTATTCTATATAATAAATTTTGCACTTAATCCATCAAATTGTATTTTGTGTTTAACATACTTGCATTGAAATAATGGTTTATTGTAACTTCAGCAAGCAGAAGTGATTCGTAAACAGACTGGCTATAATGTGGGCCACTACTGTGGTGAAATGGGTCAAGATTTTTGGGATTCACGGAGATGGCAACGGGAATTTGAGTCAAAGGAGGTACAGGATCTTTCTTGGATGATGAATTTTTTTCTTCTTCCAATTTCTGGTGAAATGTGTAAAGAAAAAAATATGGCAATCCATGTCAAAACGTGATTGTTGTTGTTAATTATACTTTTCATTGAATCAAAATGCAGAAGTGGAATATTTAGTAATTCCTGTCTCATATGTACCACTGTATTGGCAATGGCATAATATTTGTGCATTTTTGCCATTTCAGGTGCTTGTAATGACTGCACAAATTCTTCTAAACATTTTGCGGCATAGCATAATAAAAATGGAATGTATTAATCTTCTTATATTGGATGAATGCCACCATGCTGTAAAGAAACATCCTTATTCATTGGTAATGTCTGAGTTCTACCATACTACTCCAAAGGATAAGAGGCCAGCTGTATTTGGTATGACAGCATCTCCTGTCAACTTAAAAGGTATGGTAATGTGAAAACCAAACTTGTATCTGTGCGTTTCTCACTGCATTTCATATCCCTAGTTTGAATTGTTGTCTTACATATTACACAACCAAGAGAGAAGAGTTCTCTGCAGAAATAACTGTTTCCTTTATTTGAGAGTTGAGACTGCTTGATGTTTTCAGATTATTTTCTGAGGAAACCAGTCTTTCTTCACCTCATCCCATGCTTTGCATTAGTTCTACAACATGCCAATGCTTTCAATCATGTCCTTAAAAGTCATGGCTTTTTCTTTCAGGAGTCTCCAATCAAGAAGATTGTGCAATAAAAATACGAAATCTTGAAAGCAAGCTTGATTCTATTGTGTGCACCATAAAAGATAGGAAGGAGCTTGAAAAGCATGTTCCTATGCCATTAGAAGTTGTGGTGGTATATGACAAAGCAGCTATATTGTGGTCCTTGCATGAGCAAATAAAACAAATGGAGGCAGCGGTGGAGAATGCTGCCCATGCAAGTTCTAAAAGGAGCAAATGGCAATTTATGGGTGCAAGAGATGCAGGTGCCAGAGAGGAGCTGCGACTTGTTTATGGTGTATCTGAAAGAACAGAAAGTGATGGAGCTGCAAATTTAGTGCAGAAGTTGAGGGCAATTAACTATGCTCTTGATGAGTTGGGACAATGGTGTGCATATAAGGTACTCAAGGGAAGGGATATTTTTTTATCTCTTTTGGTCTTATGTTCAGGGGAAATACTTATTTATTGAAATGTCTATATGTTGGCTTCTTGTTGACTTATACATGTTTTGACTTTTAGGTTGCCCAGTCATTTTTAACAGCCTTACAAAATGATGAAAGAGCAAATCATCAGCTCGATGTCAAGTTTCAGGAGTCATATCTGAAAAAGGTTGTAGCTCTTCTGCAATGCCAGTTGACAGAGGGAGCTGTTTCTAATAATAAAGATACCAATGAATCTGAGGATAAGAATAATGCTTCAGGAGGAACATCAGGTGAAGTTGAAGAGGGCGAGCTTCTCGGTACACAAAGTGAGTAATGTTTAGTGCTGATTTTTGAGTTTTAGCTTTGCTTTTTCCTTCTACCCTCCAGGGGAATTTTAATGAACATAATTTGGTAATAACTTTGGTTTTGTCATTTTGATCATAGCTGTATTTTATCATAAAGCTTCTATTTTCAGCAGCTGTAACTTAAAAGGTAAAAATGACCCCTGAACATTATTTACACATCTCCGTAGTTATTTCTCTTGTACTATATTACATCTACATCAAACAATTTAATTAATTTACAATTGGAAGTGTGCCACAGAAGGTATGACATTTTCTGAAAACAAATAGTTACTTTTCCGAAACTTTACACCCACTGAATAAGTTCAGTTTTTATGGGTATGGTCAAACACATACCAATAAACACCAGTGAAACACGTGTTCCATAGGTTCAGAAATTTACCTTGTATAAAAATGAATTATTCACAGGTTACCGAGCATACAAATTGAAGGTAAAGATGTGTACATAGTCAGAACTCTTGGTTATTTGTCACATATTTCAGTGCTCGTGAAGCTTATGGTATAATGGAATTTTTTTTTGGATAAGAACAAACATTTTCCCTGGTAAGAAAATTGTATTTATTTTATGAATAGAATTTTGGTATAATTTAATCTAGTTTGAGACAGACATCTTTGGCATTATGATTTGAGGGTTGGAGATAGAAACATTCTTGGTATTAGCTTGGAGACTAATTAATGGCATTTTGAGATAAGTAGCAGAAGACACATTGCTGCAACCTTGGTCCCCTTAGAAACCATAAGACACATTACTGCAACCTTGGTCCCCTTAGAAACTATATTTCTAGTTCAACCATTTATCTCAAATGGAGAAAGATTAATGGCAACTTTATTTTACTTTGTTTATTGAGGTTTTAAAATTTAAAACCATCTTTTCTTTTTAAAAGGCCTGAAGAAGATTATGTTGGGACTTAATAAATGGGTGTGCAAAATTTAATATTAAAATCTGTTTATTTTCCCTACGCAGAAATTTAATTACTAACCTTGACATGACGCAAAAGATTTAACAAGCAGGCGTATTAAATTATATGTGAATATCTATGTCTATATTTATTATTCTATAATATAATTAAAATTTTTTTACCCACCCTGTACTATATATTATTGTGAGATTGGGACCTTGAAATTCTACCATGGTTAAGAAAACAGAGAAACTTTTAACCCTAGTACCCTCAAAGATCTAAGACAGATAACAGTCTAAAGTCCAAGTAATACATCTCAAAAAAGATATTAAAGAGGATAAAAACCCTTTGAGCTGTCCCAAACTGGGCATTGCATCAGCTATAAAAACTCATAGAAGAGTCAAAAGGAGGGCCTGAAATATCATAACATAAACAAAATTAGAGAACATGTATCATTGTTACTGGCTGGCATCCTCTTCTTCCAATATCTCTCAGGATCCTTCAGCCAATCCCAATGCTCTCTTGCACTGATGATCAGCTTCCATGTTGAGCTCCTGCTAGGTATGTGCAGAAGAAATGACAGAAAACTGGCTTCATCAGCTTGACTTGATCAAACAGGTCTCAGAACTGGGTTCTGCATACCATTGAACGTGTTACCCAATCTATCACCAGTTTTGAATGCCCCAATACCTGAATGTGAGTGATATTCTGTTCAGCTGCCAGCCTTAACTAGATTCCTAAGGCCTTCCATTCTGCCATATCATTTGTACCCACACAGGTGAGCTCTGTAAGATATCTTGAGAGCTAAGTTGCCCGATATGGGGAAACGGGTACAAATTTCCGAAACTGGAATGCGCTGGAAATGTGACATCTCAAAAATTTGGAAACAGGAAATGCACTATATATATATTTGTATAATGTGCTATTATATAAGTAGTACATTATATTGAAACTTGAAAGAAAGCATTATGGATAAATGAGCAAGTGCCAAGAACATTTAAATGACAAACATAAATGACAAGCAATGCTCCACCATCGCTTATACTGGGTGTTACGTGGTACTAGTACTAGTGCATATTCAGATGTCTGCACAAGGAGAGGGGTCGTGTTTTTCTTCAGGGCCATGATGGGGGTATTATCGGTACTTTTTGAGAGGTGGTTATGGCCGGACCCTTTGGTCCTTCCTTTAGGAGTACTATGGATTAGTGGCATTGTTGACTGCCTCATGCAGGGGATTGTAGCTCTAAGGTTGGTGTCCGGGGTTCCTCGGGGAAGGTCACATGACCCCGTACTTGTTTTCTACACCGGTGATAGTATTTCAGCTCTGAGGCACTTGCCTCCTCTTTCGGTCACCCTTTGCACCCATCCTAGCCCCTTTCCAGCAGAGCACCCTCTCTCGTTGGTGCATTTTCAGTGATGACATCATCTTTGGTCACCAGGCCCACATGCTTGTAGAGGGAGGGGGGTGTTGAGGGTTTTTCAGCATTGTTGGGGTTAGATGGGGCATGACGTTCCCTCTTCTCACTCCACATTTCAGAGTGAAGCCTTTTGTTCAGTTTTACCTATTTTTAGCAGTTTTTGGTCACCTAGGGGGAAAATACTCTAGTTAGCCACTTTTTAGCCATCTTTTAGATTTTCTTATATTATTTCATGTTATATTTTTACATTGACATTATATTTGGCTTGTCGACCTAGTTATTTTGTAAAAGTGAGTTGAGAACACTATAAATAAAACTCTTCACTTCATTTGTAAATCATAACACATGGGATAAATTACATTGCGTTGCTCTTTTACCCAAGATACTCTTTTGGAAAGTGATGCGCACCTCTTGGAGTAGCTTCTTTTTTGGCTTGTGGATGAAAGTTGGATGTTTTCTAGGGTTTTGCTCATGCATGGTGGATGCTAGGAATTGTTGGAACAACACAAAGCTCAATTAAGTCTTGTCTTAGCCTTGCTTGGTGAAGGTAGGTGAGTTTCTTGCTTCTTGATGATTGAATGGTGGCCATAGAGCTGCATTTTTTCTGATTTAGGCCCCATTGTCTGCCTTCTATCTTTGCATGGTGCAAAACGCTCCCTAAATGAGGTTTTCCCTAGTTTGGCTTTGGATCTCTAATTTTGCCCTAGCTTAGGTTCCTATAACGAACCCTAGAGGTTGTTGTAGGAAGCCTTAGTTTAGAAGTCAAAGAGAAAATTACTCCAAGAGGGAGGCTGGTCACTTCTCCTCTAGGCCTAGGGTTCAGGGTTTCATCCTTTAAAACCCTAGTTATCAATTTTGATCAAATTTACTTTGCATTTGCATTTGTAAAATTTGCATTTCATAGTAGAATTATGTTAGATTTTAAGTTTGCAATTTTATGTCTGAAACCCTAAAAAATCATTTTTTTTTTTTCAAATTTTTGGTCTCTTTAAATATCGGCCCTCTCTCCTACAAATTCGGCTTGCCTATTTCAGGCCTCTCTCCTAAAAAACCCTAGGGTGAAATTTGTCTAAGCCCTAAAAACCTAAAAACAATTAAAATTCTAAAAAACCTAAAAATAAAACCCTAAAGTCTGCCCTAAACCCTAACAACCCTAGGGCTTCCTTCTATACCCTCGGCTTTCATCCTTGGGCCCTTGGTCCCTTTTTCCTAGGCCTCCTTCACCCTTGGCCTTGCTTTGGAAGCCCTCTCTAAGGCTGTAACAACCTTCCTTTGCCCTCAACTCAGGTCTGTCATAAAAGGCAGCCTGCTGCCAATATGCATCAGCCATAAAACCTGCCACATAAACACTCAAAAATAACATTGATAGGGTTAGCGAAGGAATTTTAAATTTACTCTTTAGTAAAGATTTGCAAAGGGACTGAGTTTATCACTGTTTACATATTATAGTGGTTGCATATCAGACCTACAAAGGACGACCAATGAGTGGTTAGTAAACTGTTTTAATTTTTAATTTAATACTTCATGGGATGTCATCGTTGTTGATTATGAGTGGTGGAACTAATTAATTCAAAACTCTGATGTTAAATACCTAAAGGGTGCTGCTATTAATGTCGCTACTGTCATACTGATATACTGTCACTTGATACTGTATTTAACTACTGTATATATGCTATAGGAGGTTTATATCAGTCCTTGATTTATAAAGTTAAAGCAATGTTATCGGAACTGGACCGGTCATTGAACCGGCGAAGCCCAAAATGTGAACCGGACCGGAACCGGCCAAAAACCGGGTAAAAAACCGGCCGACTAAAAAATACATAAAATATTCATATTTAAAAAAAAACATATATATTCATGTGCATACATATGAATCCAAACCATTAATACACAAATATGCAAAGTTTCTCATATATATAGCAAATATGGGTGCAAATAACCAAAATAGCACCAAATAACTAAATTAGCATCTCTGCATAATCACCTCTGAAATTGTTGAAGTAGATAATCCAATAGTAATAATATAAGAAAAGTCACAAAAAAAATAGTCAAGTTTGATCTCTTTAGTTAATGGGAAGAGGTTAAGTAAAGAAAATTACAACTACAGTCTAGACATGGAAGCCTCCCATGGCAGGTTGGGCAAAGTTTAATTCTCAAGGGGCTGCAAAAGAAAACCCAGGTTCAGCAGTTGCAGACGGGGTGTTCAGAAGCGATCAGGGCCTAATCCTGGAATCCATGCCAAGTTTTTACTATTTTGAGACCAGAACCAGCAATCAAGATGAAACTGGAAGCTTGATCCTTGGTGTAAAGGAAGATCTTAAGAAAGAGTAGAAGATTGCTTTTTAAGGTGACTCAAAGTTGATCATAGATCCCACCAACGAAAAGAATTCACATCCTCCATGGGGAATGAAGAGTAAGATATCTTGGATCCATCAGGCCTGCATGTGTTTCAAGGAATTGGATTTTAAGCATGTGAAAATATCTGCAAATAAAGTTGTTGATTAGCTGGCCAATCAAGTGACTATAACTAAGACACGTCACCCCCATGACATCAGAAATAGATTTTGATTAGCTGGCAGAGTACGGAGCAGCGGTTCCGTACGGAACTGGCCGGTTTTCTCCCCGGTTTGATGCAGAATCTGGTTTCTGAGTTTTTTTTAACTGACCGGACCGGCCAAGCCTGTGAACCGGTCGGACCGGCTGGTTTTGCCGGTTCCGGTCCGGTTCCGATAACATTGAGTTGAAGTGCCTAAAGTGTTCTAGGACTGCCTTTTAAAATTTGACACATACCTGAGGATACTAAATACTGTTTGAATGACCAAATTGGTTGTTACTGTTGAAATCATATTAAAGGCATTTGTGTAGCAGTGCTTATAGATTTTGCTTCTTATTTAGTGAATGGTCCTATCTCCAAGATAATTATTTGTGAAGAAAGTAATATATTTGCTTTGATTTGATGTACCACATTAATACTTCCTCTCTTCATTCTCTATTTGACTCCTTAAGGCACTGGTGACTAACACTAACTGCATAGGAAGATCTAGGGTTTGGTGGCTAAGTGTTTACAGGTGTTCTGTAAGGGCTCTCCCCTTGAAGGTCACGACACTTTGACGTAGTCAAAGGATCGTGACTGAGGTGACATTGGATCACTTTCCTTCACATGTGCTTATCGGACCCTAGCGTGCTAGTTTGCCTGGTAACAGTGGGATCCTCATCATTTTTATCGCCCTCTGCCTCCTCATCTAGCCTTTTCCTCTACCTCAATCCTCCAGGGATATCAGTCAACACCATCCAATTTTGATGAAACTGCTTAATCCAAGTCTTAAAATATGGTAGAAAAAGATTAACATGGATAATCAATGATTTTGGCTTGAGTGAAGGGCACATTTTTGCAAAGGCCATGACAAAGGAGTTCAAACTTCAAACAATCAACAGCACCGACATTGAGGTACATAAAGGACTTGGTGTTCTTGACTAAATGCCAATTCCATACCCTGATACATGATAGAATCCAATGAAAATAATGAAATCCTAAAAACTGTTAAGTCTGCTGAATTTTGAACAGGATATGAAATTCTACTTTCTCCATATGAAGTCTGATGAGGTTGGAACCACTCTCAAACATCCTGAAACATTTAATAGTAACATTAAAATTATAAGTAATAGTTGGCATTTCCTTTCTCTTTCTCTTTCTTTTCTTTCATTTCCTTTATCTTTCCTTTTCTACCCTGAAATGTCAACTTTTTGGAACGATAAAGATAAGGGAAATGCCAACTTTTACTTAAGAATTTAACATTACCATTGATTGCCAACATTTTTGGCAAACCTACTAAAAAACCGAGTCAAACCAAGTCAAAATAGGCGGATTTAGAGATGGAAATGTATCGTATGGATTTTGGTACGGCTTGGAAACATGTTTCCCACAAGTGGGATGTAAGAATGTGATTAGAAATACAATAGAGTTCACAAGGTATTTCCATAGTGGTTCTAGCACTATTGGATCAAAATCTACTAAAGTAAATAGGATACAGAAGATGAATGTATTGTGAATAGGTTTCTCCAGTGAGGCATTGTTTTGAAAAGCTTATGAGATTCAATGAACCAGGTGAAAATGATTTGCAACCTACTTGAGCAGAGCATAGGACTATGACCTTACTTGAGCAGAGTGTAGTTTTGACCAGGAACTAGCTAGGACCTCACATAAAATTTAGTACAATATGATTTATAAAGGAACCATAGACTTCACAAGGTATTTCTATAGTGAGGGATTGTTTCTAAAAGCACATGAGTATCACTGAACTAGGTGAAAATGATTTGCAGCCTATTCATTTTCTGGTTTGGGACTTAAAATGCTTTTTTGATTTAAGAATAAATGCAATGATGCATGTTTAATGAAATGGAAAGTAAAATGCACACAATCATAGTTGCTAGGAGATTTGGATGTGAGTACATGTATGCCATTTTTTGAAATCTAAGTATGCAGAAAGATGGGGGTATGGTTACATCAAGGAGACAGAATTAAACAATTTAACAAATGCAAATTCAAAGTTCAAAATTTAGATTTTTAAATCATAAAATGATGCACAATGAACATTGAACAATTTACTATATCATAGTATTCTGCATTCATCAAAGATAGTGATGTTAGATTTTTTTGGACTGAAATGACTATAATTTGTATTAAAATATGGTTACAGCTGCACCGTACAACATGTTAATACAAACAAAAATGGACTTACTTGAAGCCAATCTTTCAAGAAGTACTAAAATGCCGACTAGTGTAGATCCTAACGTACTGACGTAAAAGCAAAACTACCTTGCACAACATTTAAAAACCCGGGCCTAATAAATGAGATACCCATTAAGGGCTTACTATATCATAGTATTCTGCATTCATCAAATATAGGTATGTTACATTTATTTTGGACTGAAACAACTAAATTATGTATTAAAATATGGCTACAGCTGCACCGTACAACATTTTAATACAAACAAAAATGGACTTGCCTGAAGCCAATCTTTCAAGAAGTACGAAAAAACTGACTAGTGTAGATCCTAACATACTGACCTAAAAGCAAAACTACCTTACACAACATTTAAAAACCTGGGCTTAATAAATGAGATACCCACTATGGGTTTCCTGCTTGATATGCACTTGAAACTAGTGCACCAATTCAGCATTTTCCTATCTCCAAATCTCCTTGTGTTTACTGGACAGTCTCCTCATCCTGTACCATAGCAGGGACAGAGCCGATTGAATCCTTTGGATGGGAGACCAAGGAATAAGAGCTCATAGTGAGGCCCAAGATCAATTCATACAACATGCTGCATTCTGCTTCCAGTTTATTTATTTGCTTGCTCTAACGAATCATTATCTCTAGAATTTCTGCATACATGGAACTTTGATTATCAATTTGACTGGCCATTTTAATTTTTGAAATGAGAGAGGGCTACCTGAATGTCTGCAAGGGTTACAAGAATTGTGGGTGCAGTCAGAATCGGCTGAAGAATCCAGTGCAGATTTGGCACCCATCCCGAAGGTAGGAATCATGGAATCAGAACCCTAACCCTAATATTTTATAAATAGGAATCATGGAATCAGAACCCTAATATTTTTTATAAATATATATTTTATATTTATATTTTACATTGCAGGGTCTATAAAACATTACCAATAACACCTTTGGGATTAGGTCCATAGCAGATGGAAAAACTAGTAGTTTTTGACAAAAGAACCAAATAAGATAATACTGATAGGGATCTCTAGTTAACATGCGATTCTGATTCCGACTCCGACGAGATTCCGACCCGATTCCAACGAGATTCTGGTACAGAATCTTAGCAGGGGGGTTGATTCCTGTAACTATGCCGCGAGGTGGTGTTCACTTCTTCTCTGAGCATGGCACAGGTACGTTGACTCACAGAGAAAGCAATGCCCAGTATGATTGTGAATGGCTATTTGGCTCACTGAGACCAAACTCTTTTTTAGTCTTTTTATGTACAAAACATCATTGAGTTTTCTTGTTTCTCCATTTGGCAATTTAACTGTTATTGTATCCTTGCCTTGTACACTGTGTTTAGAATCATTACCTAAAGCTATGGTATTTCCTTGACTTTTATTTTCATTATGATTGTCAAACCATTCTCTTTGCTTTGTCATATGTTTATAGCACCCAGAGTCAATGTCCCATTCTTCTAATGGAATTACATTATCAATGACCATGAACAAGAAATTCTCATCAATAGTAAACTATCTTCTCCATAATTACTTTTATGTTGTCCTTGTCTTTTCCTGCAAACACGAGATATATGGCCAAGCTTAGTGCAGTAGAAGCACTTCATATCTGGTTTTGGCTGCTCTCCCTAGTTTCTTGTTGACAATGTTGGTCATTGATGAACTAGACTTGAACTGATTGAATTGGCATTGCCATTTTGCTGCAAATGCAGTTTTATTGGGCTTTATTCTTTATCATTGCTTTGCTGTTCCTGATGTAACAACATACTGCTAAGTTCTTCAAACCCAAACCCCATTGCTGCCAATCTTCCAACAGTGGTCAGTCTAGTGATAAATATTTGATAAGTTGAAGGTAATCCTATGCTGGTGACTGATAATTTATTTTCTGTGATGATTTCATCAACGACGATCAGCTGCTCCTTCAAATCTTTGATATGTATGCCAGACAACTAGTAATTGGTTGACTCTTACTCATTTTATTGTATATATCTGAGTTCTTAAGTAAATTTTACTAGCATCGTCACCACTTTCGCACAATTTTTTTCTGGCTATAAGAGTCTTTGCTAAAGGTGTTAGCCTCTCCCACATGTGGATGTGCACTGTCAGAGATGAACATCTTGCTCAGAAGTAGTGCCTTTTGGGTCTTTCCATCAAATTCTACTTGTAAAGTTACATCGACAGGTTTGGTTTCAATTTCTAAGACAACATTCATGACCTTTCTGAGTGTGAAAATCTCTCATTCTCACTTTGCAGTTGGGGTAATTTGCCCCTGTCAGCTTCTTGGGGAACATAAAGTTGGGAAACGATTAAGCCATTGAACCTTATTTTCTAGAGAGGGCACTCTTGAGGGCTTAAACTGACTTGACTAGTGAAAACCTAGCTGGTGGTGACTTCACACTTGGAAAACATATTTTTTCCAACATAATATAAGACTTCCGAATTACACTTTTCTCTTTTTTGTTTTATATGCAATTTATTTTTTAGCAGAAAATAATATAATAGTGAAAGGTGACTTGGGATTATTTTAAAGGATTTGCATACTTGGTGAACTAGTGAAGCTTTTGGTTTGCTTGCTATTTCTTCCTCTAACAGTTGGCACAGCTCGTTGCCCTTCTCTTAGACTTTTGTTTGGGGTGAATTTGCTGAGGTTTATAACCCAAAAGGATATGACAACTTATCTTGTTTGACGGTGGCTACTTCTAATTCATACAACCCCCTTTTTTTGGCGATTGCCCTCTCCTTGGTGACTGACCTCCCTGCAATGTGTTTTGACTGCTGGCGGGTAAGTTCTCTAAGATGGTGACTCTTTCTCCCCTTGTTTTCCACGGTGGTAGGATGGATCTCTTTCACAGGTGGCCTCTTACAACCCAATTTAGACTGGGGATGGGCCTTGACTCTCAGCTGTGGGTTTGCTGAGCACTTTTTCATTGAACCAAATCCCTCGACTCGAGTCCTCTGTCATGTTTTACATATGCTTGAAGGGTGGATGCAGACACTGCCACATTCGCTTAACTCCTCATGATACCTAGAAATTGCAGACAGCTCTCAGGAAATTTTGGTATTGACTGATGATGATTTGGAGGTAGCTAGGATTAAATTGCACCAGCTTTGATATCATATAAAATTAAGGGTCATCAACATACGAGTGAAGTCTACAGTTGAGTTGGAACGCAAACAGGATTGATACTCCACACTTGTTAACTAGTTTGTGTTTGCTGAGCACTTTTTTGTTGACCCAAATCCCTTGATTCGTGTCCTGTGTCTTGATTTACATTTGCTCAAAGGGTGGATGCCTGCAGTCCCACAATGACCTCAACTTCTCAAGATAGACACAAATTGCACATATCTCTCAGGAATTTCCACAATGACCTCAACTTCTCAAGATAGACATAAATTGCACATATCTCTCAGGAATTTCAGGTATGGACCTGTTGTCCGCCAATATGCACACTAGCAGTGGAAATCTTTCGAAAGCTGTCTCTTCACTACAAGTGAGAGAGGTGTGGCCTTGGGGGCAAGCAATGAGCCAGGTACTGTCACCTGAATCCCAGCTCCTCCGTTTAGGCAAACTCCTAACGAAGCCAAGGGGGGTAGTCCCTAAAAGAGAGTTTCACTAAGGCTCTTGTATTTATAGTGTTTTTAGGGTGTTGTGATGCGGATGAGTGTTTTTTAGGAGTTTTTAAATGAGAGACAATATAAAATTAAAATATCAAGCAAGATAGTGCAATCCACGTTGCAAATACAAAATGAAAGATACACTTGGGCAATAAATAAATCACTTTTCACGTTAAATATAAGCAAATACTCCAATGTTGATACTTAAGAAAACAAAATATAAGATGAAGGACCAGTGCCTTATGGAGTCAAAAATTAAATGTGAATGTGAAAACTTGATACAAGTGCTTTGAATTGGAAAGTTTGTGAGAACGTTGTGCAGGTTATCTTGGTAAATTTAAAATTTTAATTGTCTTGATTATTAGGGCTAAAACCAAGGATGTTCAAAGAGTGTCCGGAAAGTAATTTTAAGCAGCTCCTTTAAGAGACATGACGGACCTGTCTGGAATCACAGCGAGGCGCGCAATGCTAACCAACCACCGTGTCGCAGATTAGGCACTTCGGCGCCTCCCCTGAGAACTAATTAAAATACTTTATGACAACGCCGGTTCGTTGGTTATGGGGGTGAAAGTTTTAATTAGATTTTCGCTTGTAAATTAACAAGTCTTCCACTTTTCTGCGTACTAGCCCAACCGTTTCCGGTTGGCAGAGCATACGGGTGTAGGACAGAAACCAAGGTAAATTAATTAAAGGGTGTATGAGTGGAAAATTTTATTTATTAGAGAACTTTGTTCAACTCTCCGACAGAGAGCGCTCTTGACTTGCTCTTATGACCACAGTTCAAGAGACTTGCTAAGCTTTAAAATGCCTAATACAGGGAAAATGCAAAACTAAAATGCCCTCCGATAGAGGGTGCTCTTGACTTGGATTTGGCCAAGTTCAAGAGACTTTGGTTTATTTTAAAGAAGCAGATAGTAGTTGTGTTGTAAAAGCAATAAATCAACTTTTAAATGATTAAACAAATCGATAAGCTTGAAAGATATGAAGTAATGCTTAACAAAAAACTACTTTGCCAAATAAAATGAAACTAAACTCAAACTAGTGTTCTACCACACAAGATTTAATCTAATAGGTGGGATTGATCTCCGAACAAGATCAACCACTAGAAACCACCAATCCTGGAAACCTTCCAGCTAGATGGATGTCCACAAGAAGTTGATGGGGGAGCGAGAAGCTACCACAAAACTATGTGGCCTTTGGGATACAATCCCAAAGTTAGCTATTCTCTGGTCAAGGATTGGAAGAGAAACAATGTCATGATAAACAAAAGTAAATCTAAACTACCCAAGAGTCTCTTTCAGGTCAAAGACCCTACTCGGGAGAGCATGGGGGTAAGTAAATATGGAAGATAAACAAAATGACTTATTTGAAGTAAAATTAAACTAAGAGCATATGAAAAGATCTAACTAAACCAATCCACAAAACCCAACACTCTTCCCCAAATGGGGAAGAAGGCCAAAAAGTGGAGACCTCCTCCACTTGAAACTTTTATTAAATGATTACAAATGCCTTGGGTTTAAAACCTTGCAAGGTCTTTTGGGAGATAGGTAATACTTGGAAAAATTAAAGAAGAAACAAGTTTTACTCGCTTTTACAAAGGATAAGTATGTCAAGTTTAAATCATTCTCATGGATCCTTCACTTTGCTTTGCTTTGATTCTTTGTTTCAAGATCTTATCAAATATCTCTCTCTCAAATGACCTACACAAGTTCAAAACATCTCAACAAGGCACCCATTAACCATTAGCGAAAATAAATCCAAATTTGAGACTAGTTAAGTCTAGATTCAAAAATTTGACTCTAAGATGGAAAATGCATGAGATTTTAACATGAAAACTTAACTATGATGAAACGGACCAGCGAACAACAAACTCTTGAAATGTGCTAGAAAAGAGATCTAAAGTATAAAAAATTGAAATATTTTTGGTATATGAGATCTACTTTTTTGAAAGATGTAAAAGATGACAAACAACTACAAGCTAAAAGCAACTTATTACTTTCCTATATGCTCAATAAACTACTTAAAATGCAAGGATTAGATTTCTAGTATGAGATTTAAAATGCAAGCTAAGAGGATGAAGAGTGACACAAAGCTAACAATGCTAATGCTAACAAGACTACCAAACAAGTACAAGATCTACTACGAACAAGTTTTTTGTTGATTTTGTTATGTTTTTGGGGCACTTTGAAGGTGGACGAGAAGAGGGAGAAAGGGCAAACCTAAGGGCAAAAGATGGAGAGGTGAAGGGGCTAGTGAAAGGAGAAGCTAGGGTGGATGTAAGGGATACTAGTGTAAAGAGGGGGGAACAAAAACGAGAGGCAAAGAGAGATCAAAGTAGGGTAAGACGAATGCAAAGAGGGAGGGCAAGAGGTGGACGAGAGGAGCCTAAAGAGAGCAAAACGAAAGCACAAGGAGAGAAAGGCGAGTGGAGAAGGAGGCAAAAACGAAATGGAGGAGTAGATCTAGGGCAAAGGACTACAAGTGGAACACTTGAGAGGGTGAAAACACTGTCTTGGAAATCCTCCGGTTAACTGGTGATACGCCGACAACAAGTGTTGAAGAGAGCACAAGGGAACAAATCCCAAGTTATTCCCCAAGGTTGAAAAAGCTTCAACCTTATGGCTTACTAATCTATGGCTTGAAGAGGATAAGTGACTAACTTGGATCAAAACTAGAAAGGCTAGAAAGGGCTTAGCATGCAAGTAAAAAGGTTTCAAAGAGCAAATGAGAAGGCTTGAAGAAGTGAAAGCCTATAGTGACAAGTAACCAATATTTTGAATATAAAAGATGGATGGATTCTTTATGAAACCTCTCAAGCTCAATCCTTGAAGCACGAATCGACTTTCAAAGAACCCTGAAATGCACAAAAGTTAGCAAAATAATGGCAAAGGGGAAGAAGAAGCAACCAAGCTCAAGGTCCCACTTTGCACTTAGGAGATCTGCAAAACTAAACCACTTCAACAATGATTTGATCAAGTCTAGTATGATTAGCCAAAAAAGGGTAAGAAGAGCATGAGTATAACCGATTACTTTTTGCTACTTTTAGATCTCAATTAACCAAGCATGAATGAATAAGTTGAACCCAAATATTCATTCCATGGACATAAAAATGACTTCTAAGCTAGAATGATCAAACAATTATATATGAAATAGCATTAATAAAACAACATCACCTCATTGAAGCTTTAATAATTTCTCATGGACAAATGTGCACATCAATAGACTTCCAAAGTCGATTTATTTCCAATAAGCTCTTGACAAATATGAGCAGAGTAACTTTACAACAAAATTCCATCCTTAAGAGAGTGCAAATCACCTCCCTTTATACAAAAACAAAGTGCCAAAGACCTCATTCGAATTGGCATGAGGAGAGAGCCAATAACCCAATCGAATCCCAATCAAGTGAAGGCTTGGAACATGAGATTTAATTGCACAACTTGAGTTTGAAGTAATGTGGATGGGGAGGTGGCCTCCACCTTGGCAAGGCGCCTCCCATCCCTACCTCGTGATAACCATCAATCGAATGGGCAATCTCCATGTGGAAAGGCGTGAGCTAACATGGGAGATACGTGAGCCATGAAGGTAATGCGTGAGTTTGAAGAGGAGACAAACACGAGTTTGTTGGTATGAGAGCTTGAGATGTGCCCATAACTTAAGGAAGGCGCCCACCCTGTCTTTAATGTAAAACCAACAACCCACTAATCAATTTCCATCTCACTAATTCGTGAGTGCTCATGCATGGAATGCCCACGTGAAAGGGAGCCCACGGATTCCTTCTTTAATCCAAAACTTAAATGAAAGTTTAATATAACATGTGCATTATACTTCCAATGTAGTCGTACATCTCATGCCACCCACTTCCAACCTTTTTCCATGAATTTTATAATCATTTTTGACTTTTTCAATTTTTGTCACTTAGTGAATTTTGTCATTTTTAGCCAAAATGATGCATTTTTAGTCAAAACTGCTCCTGGGGTGATGTAACTGTCCGGAAACTGAAGAATGAAGGTGCCAAGGTGAAGAGGATGCTCTGAGCATCAAAACGAGCCTCCCCACGCCCAATTCCGCCTCCGGATGAGGATTTTATCACTTCTTGAAATTTTTTAATTAAACCATTAAAAAATGGTCTAATTTTATGAAAAAATTATTTTTGCCGGGATCAAACGAAACTCCTAGAGGACCTAGTGCATGTTCATACGACTCAATCGATGTGGCTAACACGTAAAAAATCCTAGACACAAGACTCTAATAACCACCTTAGGTTTTGACCACCATGGGAAATACTCCAGCTTTGGAGGTTTGAGTGAAAAACTCGGGGATTATACGCCACTGATGAATACTCCAACAAAATTGAAGGATTGATCTTGAGGTGTGAAGGCTAGCTTTGTTGTGATTGAATTTTTCCTGAGCGGGCCATAGCCATTACCCCAGGACAGGAGCCCTTGATTTTTATAGTTAATAAAAATCATATGTTTGCTGATTTTTCCCCGGTTGGGGTTTTCCAGGGTAAATCTAAGTCTCAAATGCATGTGATTTCCTGATTGTTTTTTCGCTGTGTGATTTGTTATATCTCAGTGTGTTGCAGTTAATAATCTTAAGTAAGTTATTTGGGACTGTTAATCAAAGCTGGAATCAGTAAAACTAACAAAAACCTTCTATCAGCAGAGTGTTCTAGGAGTGCTCTTTATATATATATATATTAAAAAAACATGTATAATGTTGAATTAGTTGTAGAAAACATGAAAATATAGATTTATCTACTATTTAATGATGACCATTAAAGCATCGACCATTTAATACACATAACTTCAATCATCCAACAATTAACTTATAACATTGTCATCAAATGATCAACCATAACATCAACTTTCAATTTTCAACAGATAACATTTGTTATCAACAAACTATAACATATAAAATCAACCGCGAAATGATGGGGATTGACCATTGAACATTCTATATGAGGTCTCAGCTTCAACCTTTGATTTTTTTTGGATATTTTTTGTGCTTATTCCTCTTACCTCATGTATTTTTTTCTATCTTTTGCAAAAACTTTATCATAGCTTTTAACGAACATCACCTTGAAATATGTTGTTTGAACCATTTAAGCTATAACACACTAAGCTATTTATATATTTCTTGGAAGGAAAACTTCACATGATTCCCCCCTCTTCCTTAGAATATTATGATGGAGGATAGTGTCAAGTTCAACTGTTGGCAACAAGAGTGGTTGTTAACCCTTAGGGACTCGATTGGATTGGAATGTGTGACCTCCCCATTGAGAATAGATGGTTAAATTGATTGAACTAACCCTATTATTGGATATTGTTGGGAATTTGGGTGCATCAATCACAAAACATTCACACACACACAAGATCACAAATATGTTGCTAACCTCACATTGTATTGATTTAGATTACTCTCATTGCAATAGAGTACAATGAGGTCCCTTATATGATAATTCATGACCATAACAATCATGTTATATTAGGAATTTTTGTTCAACCATATTTAAAACTATCTCCCACAATATCTTTCCTAAAATCTCTCAAGTGATCTTGATATTCTCATCCCTAATTTCTCTCCTTGTCCTCATCTTTGAATCATATGTAGACTTTGTGCACTTTATGCATTATTACATATTGTAATGTCATCGTTAAATATCACAAGCATGAATTATTTCTTCATACTCATCCTTAATGAATACTTGTGATTCAATTTGGATGTTTGAGTTGTCTTCATCTTTAGTCATCTATACTCTGCATCATCTTCAATGTTCTTCATTTTCATCTACATCTTCAACTGTTGTCGCCTTCTTGTATCGTGCATGAGTTGCATCATTCTTTGATAAGTTTGGATTCTGAGTCAATCATTTGAATTGCTTCATCTTTATATCAAGGGTTTCTTTGGTTTACCCTCAACCATCTCATCATATCTAGGGTTTTGGCTTACTCTTAACCATTACAACATATCCATGGTTTTCCTTGGTTTACCCGTAACCATTACAACAAGTTTTTGGATTACCACAAACCACTACAAGAAAATGACTCATGATTTGATTTACTCAAAGAAATGACTCAAGTAGAATAGATTGACAACTCTTTCCTAAACATGAGAATTTGACATGTGATTCTTTGGACTTCTTTTTAATAACAACTTGACTTTTGAAGACCAACTAACTCATGGATCCGTTTATGTGGGAGATGTTGTACATTAGAAGATTTCAACTTGTAGAATCCTTTTAACATAGAAGTAACTTTTTTTCATTCCTACACATTTATCCAACCTCACTGTGCTTGTATATGAGTTTTTAATATTTCTCTATTCCAACATCTGTGATGATGATAATTGGTAAAGCCACAAATAATGCAAGGATGCAAGTTCCAACATTTTGCTTGTACATGTCTTGTTTTGCCACAATGACTACAATATTTCTCTTGCTTCTGCTCGTGGTTTGTAATGTTACAAATATCGGTGCGGCGACAAAATCGGCAGGGTCCATGAAACATTGTTTTGGGATATCTTGGTAGCACATCAACAACTTAAAAAACACAAAAGTATTCATTTTTTTTCAATTTTTTAAACATCTAAAGCAACAATAACATCAAATAAACACATTGCCACATGAACATGGAAAGAAAACCGATATATAAGATATATAAGATGTCTAGAGGATCAAAGATACATCACACATCAAAATGGATCGTGTCTTACTCCTGAATAGTGAATACTGAATCATAAAAAATACAACAAATGTATCTCATGATCATCATCATGACTCATGAGTCATCTATAGTGAAATAAAGTTGGAAAAAACTCCAAATGCAAAGCTCCAATCTTCAAATCTGATGGTTGATGGCGAGTGAAATGATGACTAAAATCCTCCTTTGGCAAACTAAAAGCTCTCCTATTCTCTCCTTGGCTCTCCTCTCTTGGGATGTAGTGTCCAAATGAAAGACTAAAAACTAAGCCCGTGGCCTTTAAAAACTCAAATTTACGCCGCCTGTCAAAAAATCGCTCGACTTGGGAGAAATCGGCAAAAAAGTGGCGATAAATCGGCCAAAAATCGGCCCGATTTGTGGGGCGATTTTTACTTAAAAAATCGGGACTCTTAAAAAATCGCGATTTATTGCCCACTCGCGATAAATCGGCCGATATTTGTAACACTGACTCAACTTTGTTGCACTGCCACTTCTAGATATTTCACTTTCTATTGATGTTTCTGCTTTTAAATATTTGATATTTGATGTCACCATTGCTCATGTGACCTTCGTAACTGAGACCTTCATTTCTTGGCCTTATACATATCCCTATGGGCTTCTCGATGCCTTGCCCATTTTTGCTATCAAAAACCATTTTCTTCATGAGTTTGGACCCAATTCCCTTTGTATGCCTTTCAAAACAACCAATTTCACCATATTCATTATGAAGTTCACATTAAGAAATATCACTAGGTTCAACATTCTGAGTCACGTAGCATGAGAGAGACACATGTACATCATCAATAGCATCAACCAAATTATTTCTATCACACTAGCAAGCTTTTGAAGCAAAATACTTGTGTCACAAATTGCATCACACATTACATTTTCTTCATGAGTTTGGACCCAATTCCCTTTGTAATGCCTTTCAAAACAACCAATTTCACCATATTCATTATGAAGTTCACATTAAGAAATATCACTAGGTTCAACATTATGAGTCACGTAGCATGAGAGCGACACATGTACATCATCAATAGCATCAACCAAATTATTTCTATCACACTATCAAGCTTTTGAAGCAAATCACTTGTGTCACAAATTGCATCACACATTACTTTTTCCTGGTTCAGTTATTTTACTTCACTTTTCACTGTCAACAACACATTTTCCTCTGCTAATAACTCTTGCTGCAATGATTCTATCTTTTCATCTTTCTTATGATGAATTTTTAAGAGCTCATTTACCCATTGATCCGGTGATGCCAACTTTTCTTCTAGTTCACTTATGCCTTTTGTAGTGCAACCAACGAATTCTTGATAGATTTTTTTATCACGTGCTCTAAGGTCAAAGAATTTGGTCATTAGTGAGGTATTTTATGCACGTACGTGTCAATTTCTCGGAGAGCATCTTCGAGATCTTGCTGAAGTCCAATTTCTTGATTAGCATGTTGTAGCCTTTTTCCTCCTTTACCCATTTTAAAGTGCTGAATGATCACACTTGCTTGTCAAAGAATCAACACAACAGAAAAGGTGTCGGGTACAATTGATCATGTGCCCGTCTTTCAAATAAAACAACAGTGAGGGTGTCGAGTAGTACCGAGCATGCACCCCCTTGTCTTCAAATAAGGATTCAACCACCACCAAATTTTTACGAAGTTGAATATGAGGAATTGCTCATTACAATGCAATTACAACTAGTTTTCCATAAAGATGAAAGGCAATTTTGTAAACCTTTTTGACTTTAACTTCGAGTCATCCTTCAACTTGACTTTGAATACAAAACAACTTTTCTAACTTGACTTAAAACATTTCTCTGGCTCCTTTTTAATGAGGGATAAATGCATCCTTTTCTTTTGCAAATACATCAATATGAACTAATATGATCAACCACCAACATGGTATTACAAAAAAATATGAACCAATAGTGATAATACACCAACATATGTTCAACTCCCAAAGTTTCCCATCTCATGTCATTTATGACTTTTGACATCAGCGTCTTGCATTATAGAGAGCGGTTTTCTTACTTCATGCAATGAGATAAATCCTCACAACATGCCCGGAAATTTTAATGGATTTGCTTTGAATCTGAACATTGTATGAGGGATCTGACATTTGCAAATGCAACCCAGTCGATTTCTATGCATTTCAGTGCAGTCACACTGAGCAATTATCTCACTGGATCTTGTTACAATGTCACATGTTCTGTTTGTGACCGCCTGAACTTGGTGGGCAGTTTGATGGCCTTCAAAGTACTCTTTTTTTATTCATTCACATGAGTTGTTGGGTGTGCATGCGAAAAAAGAAAAAAAAACTCAAGCAAGGCGATGTGGTGTGCCATATTTGCGATTTTTGATTAAAGCGATCTGAGAAGTGGCTGTGGGAATGAACAACAACATCCCGTCTTCATCACAGCAGAATTCTCCAGGCCCTCTCGCTCTTAAACAATTCTACAATATTTCAAACAAATGCTTGTATTTGTAAGCAGAAAATTCCTTGTTATTTTGCAGATCAACTCATGCATTGGCATCAACAATTTTGATTCAAACATAGCATAGATTGAAATATTATAATATCACTTTCATCAAATGATATATAGCAAGTTGATCTAACAAAAAAATTAGATTTCATGATCATGGTGCTGAGTCGTCCTTGTTTCTGTTATAAACAACGCTACTAGCAGGTACAATCTAATATTCTTTCTTGTAGAACTGCGTGGGGACTATGGTTTCTTCCCTTAACTTGAGTGCATTCTTGATATGGCCAAGTAGGAGCTCGTAGCTCCATAACACCAACAATTGTACTTTTTATTTTGTAGCTATCCAAACTATGATTTGCTCCAATACTCCATATGAAGCTGTGTTTTAAAAATCATTTAAATTGGAATTGGAATCGGCCGATTCACCGATTTAAGGCAGGCCCGGTTCAAACCGGTCTCCAAACCGGATCGGGGGACATAAATCGGTTCGGTTCACCGATTTTTTACATAAATCGGTCCGGTCCAGATAAATCAGTCCGGTCCACTCGATTTTTTACGTAAACCGGCCGGTTTTTTTGGGTACGCTCTTCACCTCTGCAAATGTTTTCGCCGACCTCCACGACGATCTGAAACTCATTCTGCAACAATTAGAGAAAGTTTCCCGTGTTGATGAAGCCCTCAGCGTTACAAGAGAGATGACCACGGAATATGGGTCGCAAAACGTCTATCTCCCCGGACATTCCCTCGGAGCCGCCATTCCCGTAGAGGGGATTATTCTGGATACCCGTCGTTTTGTTCATTGATTCCAGTTAGGAATGAGACAGTCGACATCTTTAATGAAAAGTTACAGCAGAGCGCTTCTCAGCTCTGTCTAAGAGGAGAAATAATGATGATGCCTGGGCTCAGGCTCAGGCTCAGGCAGCCTTCATTGCCCTCCAGAAATGGCACCCTAATTTATATATCAACGCCTCTGATCCGGTGTCTTGTAATTATCTGCATTATTTCAGAGCTCGGAAGAATTCTACAGCACAGAATTCTATTCTTAATTACTTGTTGGATTTGACGGGACAAAAACCAGAGCCCCATCATCTTGTGCCCTCTGCAAATTTGTTTATCAATTCCAGTCTGCCTTGGAAATTTAATGTGGGCGATGGGCTGTATAATCCGTGGTGCTCTAATGCTATGGAATCATGAATTAGAATCTTGAAAATGTTGTTTTTCTTAAAAAAAATTAAATATTTTATGTATTTTTGAGCAAACCGATTCATTAAATTCAAATCGACCGATTTATGACCGATTCATTACCGATTCCGAGTTGACCCTCGACCGATTCTGAGTTCGATTTCGATTTTTCAAACTTTGATATGAAGTGATACCAAACATGCATCTTGCCCACTCAATCAAAATATCTACACTCTTCCATGGAGCTATCAGGCTCTCATACCATTTAATGGGAATTTGGGTGCATCAAACACAAATCATTCACACATAAGATCACAAATATGCTGCAAACCTCACATTGTATTGAATCTAGATTTCTCCCATTACAATAGAGTGTACAATGAGGTCCCTTGTATAAGAATAGGTGACCATAACAATCATGTCATGATAGGAATTTCTGTTCAACCAAATTCCCAACACACACATTTATTTATTTAATTTTACATGTAATTATTCACCCCACACTCATAAGCAAGAGCGAGATACTTATGGTTCATAGCCTCAGCAATAGTTGGCTCACGAAGAGCAAAACATGTCTTAAGCTAGCTTTGAAGTTTGAACCTAGATAGGGAGGATAGTGTTTCTCCTCCTTAACCACTTGAGCTAGACCCTATATATATATATATATTATGTATGTATGTATGTATGTATGTATAGGTTGTGTGTATGTGTATGTGCCCTCTAGAGATGGTCCCCGATGAATCATTCGTAGTTGGGGCTTTGTATATATATATATATATATATATATATATATATATATATATAGATTGTGTGTATGTGTATGTGCCCTCTAGAGATGGTCCCCGATGAATCATTCGTAGTTGGGGCTTTGAATATATATATATATAAATATGATGTTCCTTTGTAGTGATGGTCACCTATGAATTGCTTGCAGTTGGAATTAATCGTGGCGGAACATTAAATATATATAAGAAATTGCATTCATTTGTTCTTCTTTGCCTCACCCCAAGAGTTGTTGCTAATGTTGTTGTCAAATGTTCTCTATCTAAGTCTTCGTGTGTGTGTGTGTGTGTCATACTAGGAAGTCACAGGTTCAAACAAGGCGGTCTCAGTGTTGAAATATATAGCTTTGGAAGCTATTTTTTTGTTGTTGTAATTAAACTATGTACATAAAAAGCCTGATGCCAAGTGTTAACTTTAGGACCAAGTGTCAAAAGTCTGATGCCAAGTGTTAACTTTAGGACCAAGTGTCAAAAGGCTCATGCCAAGTGTCAAACTCATGCTTAGGGGGCTGCTTAGGGTGGCCAAGCCCAAATATAAAAAGGGGCTGACCCCTATCACTTGGATACACAATTTTGGTGAAGACTTCTGCTATCGTAAGGCTGCCAATCAACTGGTTGTTATTGCTGTTAATGACTGCTACAGGGATAGGGATAAGGCTGCTATATTGTCTACCTTAAGTCTGCTACAGCAAGAGGTCATCACAGTCAATTTTGCACTGTTACTGTAAGTATGTTATCTGCTGTTAGTCTAGTTTGTAAGTGCTGAAACAGAGGTATTGTTTCGGCAAGTTAAAGTTGTTAGTCCAAAGTCTTGTACTAGTATTGTACTTTGTTGAGAAATCAAAAGAGAAGTTTTGGCTGGGTTTTCTACCCCAAGAGGGTTTCCCAGGGTAATCTTGTTTTCTCTTTGTGATTGTCTTACCTTCAATGATCCTTATGTATGAGTGTTTATGACTGATATATGCTGAAAAATTTAAAAAAACGTCATACATAAATCTTGTTTTTCAACATGGTATCAGAGCTTCCCTAAAGGAAGCCATTTCTGCAGAGAGGTATTAGATTTGTGAAGGAGGTTACAATATTTCAGTTTTGAAGGAAGTCAGAATCAAAGATAAGATGTTTTCAAGCACTAAGCTTGATGAGAAACTCGAGGGACCTGATAACTACAGAGCATGGAAGTATATAATATACCTTGTGCTGGAAGAAAATGACTTATCAGATTATGTTACAGAAGAGGTTGCAGAACCTGAGGATGAAGAAGCTAAAGTCAAGTACAAGAAGGATCTGGTAAGGGCAAAAAGAATAATTGCAGATTCTATAAAAGATCATCTTATTCCTCATATATCATCCTTGACGACTCCCAAGGAGACGTTCGATGCTTTATCTCGCTTATATGAAGGAAGGAACATTAACATGAAGATGACTTTGAGGACTCAACTAAAAAATGCAAAGATGCAGAAGTCTGAATCTATTCATGCATTCTTTACAAGAATTTCTCAGATTAATGAACAAATTGTGGCTATGGATGACTCAGTTGAAGAAGTTGAGATAGTAATGACTACTCTCAATGGACTTCCGAAGTCATGGGACCCTTTCATAAGAGGTATCCGTTCAAGAAGAAAGTTAATAAAGTTCAGTAGGTTGTGGGAAGAGTGTGCCCAAGAAGAAGCAAGATTGGGAGCAAGAGAAGAAAAACTAAGTGACGATGAGGACCAAGCTCTAGTAGCCTAGTTCAGAAAAGGAAAGAAGAAGGAAAATCATCCTCCAAAGATGAAGTTTAAAAAATTTGATAAAGGTAAGAGAGACTATTCTAAACTCAAATGTTACTGTTGTGAAAAGCCAAGACATCTTGCTAGAGATTTTCCTCTCATAAAAGAAGTCAAAGAAAGGAAGAAAAACAAGAGACATCATGCTCATATTGCTGAAGATGAAGATGATGAACCTGCCTTCTAGAGGGAAAAAGATTCAGATTCAGATGAAGAATATGTGTTGGTAGCAACTCTTACAAATTCAGTAAATTATGGTGATGAAACCTCGCTGGTGGATAATGGTGCCTCCAGGCACATGACTGGTTTTAAAGACTCTTTCAAGTTTGACCACAAAAGAGTCTCCTCATCAAGTAAGATTGGGTGATAACCCTTCCTATCCTATTAAGGGCATTGGGAATTCTTTTTACAACTTAGATTCAGGAAAACATTTGAAAATGGAAAATGTCTTATATGTACTTGGTCTGCAAAAGAACCTCCTATCTATTTCAGGATTGGAAGAGAAAGGATTCATAGTAGCTTTTGTCGATGGCCAAGTTCTTATGTGGCCGAGATGTAAGAACATTGATGATGCTGTTATGATTGGTATTCATGAAGATGGATTGTACAAGTTAAAAGGCAAGGCAGATCAAGCCTTAGTCCATAGTATTGCTATAAATCCATGTGAACTCTGGCATAGAAGGTTTGCTCATACTCACTATAAAGCCTTACCAATTGTCAACAAGATGGTGAAAGGCCTTCCAGAGATTCAAGTGTTCCATGATTGAGTGTGCAAAGGTTGTGTGCAAGGAAATAACGTGAAGAAGCCTTTTCCAAGCAGTGACAATAAAGCAAAAGGAGTTCTGGATCCAATTCATTCAGATGTATGTGGACCTATGTCAACTACTTCACTTAGTGGGTATGTTTGCTATGTTTCATTCATTGATGACTTTTCTTGCAAAACTTGGATTTATTTCTTAAAGAATAAAGATGAAGTGTTTAGTAAGTTTAAAGAATTTAAAGGTCTTGTTAAAAATTTTTCTGAGAAAAATATAAAGATTATAAGATCCGATAATGGAGGAGAATTTACATCGGGTGAATTCAAGGCATTTTGTAAAGAAGCTGGGATCAAGAGGGAGCTTTCTACTCCTTACAATCCTGAGCAAAATGGTGTTGCGAAAAAAAAGAACAGATCAATTATGGAAGCATTTAAAGCCATGATTCATGATCATGACTTATCAATGTATCTTTGGGCAGAATTAGCAAGGACTGCTGTATATTTACAAAATGGAAGTCCTCATAAAGTACTTCAAAATAAAACTCCAGAAGAAGTGTTTTCAGGTGAAGTTCTAGATGTCAGTCATCTAAGGATATTTGGTTGTCCTGTGTATAGACATATTCCCAAGGACAAAAGAACAAAGTTGGATCCTTCAGGTAAGAAGGGTATTTTTGTTGGGTACAACAAGATATCAAAGGCATATAGAGTATATGTCACTGGATACAAAAAGATTGAGGTCAATCGAGATGTTGTTTTTGATGAAGATGCATCTTTCTACAAATAAAAAAGAAATCATTTCAATGAGATACACGATGAGGAACCCGCAGCTCCAAGAGTTTCAGAAACAGAAAAAGAAGAGCATGTACCTGAAAATCATGATATGATGGAGCCTCAGAAACCCGCTGATTCACCCACAGAAGTAATTCCATATCAGAGGAAACTAGGTTGGGTGCGTGAACTCGTTCAAGATGCAGAAAAGTATGGTGCCCCAAATAAGACTTTCAGAGAAAGCAAAAGACCTCGATTTTATTCCAACTATGTTGCACTTGTGTCTAACATCATTGATGCAAAACCTTCCAGCTATGAAGAAGCTGCTGAGAAGAAGGTGTGGCAGGATGCCATGATTGAAGAATATCAATCAATCATGAAAAATGATGTTTGGGACATAGTTCCAAGACCGAAAGAAAAATCTGTAGTAACATCTAAATGGTTATAGAAAATCAAGCATGCTGTAGATGGCAATATTGAGAAATACAAAGCAAGGTTTGTGGCTCGTGGGTTCTCCTAGAAAGAGGGAGTAGATTACGAAGAAATCTTTGCTCCCGTAGCAAGATACACTTCCATTAGAGCTACTTTGGCTATAGCTGAAAAGATGTGATGGAAACTACATCAGATGGATGTAAAAACTGCTTTTCTAAATGGTGTGATAAAAGAGGAAGTGTATGTGGAACAACCGCAAGGATTAGAGATACATGACAGACATACTCATGTGTGCAAATTAAAGAAAGCCTTGTATGGCTTGAAGCAAGCACCCAGGACATGGTATAGAAGAATTGATAGTTTTCTGATGAGCTTGGGCTTTATTAAAAGTAAAGAAGACTCCAATCTTTACTATAAGATTGAGAATGATGACCAAGTGATTTTACTATTATATGTGGATGACCTGTTCCTAACAGGAAATTAAAAGCTCATCACTAATTGCAAGAAGAAGCTTGCTTCAGAATTCGAAATGAAAGATTTGGTTTAGATGCACTATTTTCTAGGTCTGGAAGTTTGGCAAAATCTAGGTGGGATTTGTCTCAATCAAGGAAAATATGCTGTGGAGATTCTAAAAAGGTTTGGAATGATGGATTGTAAATCCATGACTACACCTATTGTTGATGTTATAGCTATGTGAGGCATCCTCACTAGCGCAACTGACCTACACATGTAAAACAAATAATAAATGTAATTTTATATTGTAAAAAGACAAGTCGGCCCAGTAAGCAACTCTAGTGAAAAGTAATGTATAAATAGAAGTGCTACTTCCCTCTTTTCATCATTCACACCAAATAAGTTTGCTAAAGGAAGGAAGTTCACATTTTCTGGGTGCTAGAAGACTAGTGGAGCTGATTTCTGGGCAGACTCATTTTGTACTTTTTATCTTCTTTGTACTAAATCTCAGAGTAAGAAAGGGTTGCTGTGTTTTTCCCGAGTTTGGGTTTTCCCAGGGTAAATTATTGTGTCTATTGTTTATGTGCATAGTTGTTCTTTCAGTGATCCTTTTATTGCTTATATGTTTATTATGCTGCTATAAGTCAAAACACTAACATGGTATTAGAGCTATGCAGAAAGTGACTATTGCCGGGAACTAGGGTTTGGAATTTCTTTAACTTCCAACTATCAAATTGGTTCGATCTTACCTTCACTGAGCTCGCCTTAGGAAGGCGAATTTTCCTGTCCAAACAAAATTTCATTCTGACAATTTTTCAATTTTGACCTAATTTCTGAAGTTGCTGCAGAATTAGGGTTTGCTGGTTTTTAGTATTCTGACCACAGATTTGGAAGAAAAGAAGGTTCATTCAACTCGCCTTAGGAGGGCGAATTCATCTGTGGAAGTGATTTTTCAAGAATCCAAAATTCATTTTTGACCTAGCTCTTGCTAGGGTTTCTGATCCAGATTGTAGATCTACTACCCAACCAAAATGTCAAGCATCAAGGTTGAAGATAGGCTTGATGGAGCTTCAAATTACCATTCATGGAAGTCTAGAGTGCTTATTGCTCTAGAAGAAAATGATCTACTAACTTTTGTGGTAGAAGGAGTGTCAGAACCCGAAGGAGAATCAGAGAAGACTCGGTGGAAGAAGAATGATGCTAAGGCAAGGAAGATACTAATAGATTCAGTTAAGGATCATTTGATTCCCCAGATTTCTCAAAAGAAGACGGCAAAGGCAATGTTTGACTCATTGAAGAAATTGTTTGAGAATACAAACATTAATAGGGCTCTTGCCATAAGGCAACAACTCTCAAACATCAAGATGTCTAGATTAGACACCATAGCTTCATGCTTCATGAAGATCACAGAGATAAAAGATAAATTGGAAAAAATTGGTGAAATTATTGCAGTCAAAGAGTTATTATGATAACCTTGAATGGTCTCCCTCAATCTTGGGAACCTTTCATCCGAAGCATATCAGGAAGATTAGAACTACCAAATTTTGAAAGGCTATGGGTAGACTGTACACAAGAAGAAACCAGACTTGTGGTTAGAGGCAAAATACAAGACCCTCATGAAGAAGATCAAGCCCTCATTACACATACCAGGAAGAGAGGAAAAAAGAACTTTGGACGAAAAGACAAAGTCAGAAGATCAAGTCCAGATCTTGATCAAAGGAAGAAGAGGGACATCTCAAAGGTTCAATGCTATAAATGCATAAAGTTTGGTCACTACAAGAACCATTGCAATTCACAGAAGAGGAAAGAACATGCCTCTGCAGCTGATGTAGATGAAGAAACTCCACCAAAGAGGTCAAAGAATGCAGAAGATGATGACTATCGAAAGGAGTTCTTCTTCTAGTACACCATGATTGTATTATCTCTAGATAACGAGATTGTCATTAATGTTATATGAAGATCTAGGTTGCAGTTAGCTTCCAAGTAAGAAGATAAAGATCGAAGGACTCTAGTGATCATTGCAAGGAGGCAAAGATCAAGAGGGAGCCCACACAAAACAATAAAAGATAAGTATTTTCATTATCATTTGTCGTTATTGCTCTTGTAGATCAATCTGAATGTTCATAACAGTTGTATGCATATCTGTATTCTTAGAATCAGGAAGTGTGTTATGCATAGCATGTTATATGATTGAGATTGACTAGCAGTAGGCTCATATTATGCATGTGTTCAGTAAGCAACCTGTAGTGCTGTACAACATTCCGTGAACCCTAGATGGAACTAGTCTAGGATGAAACCTCTTTGCTGACATACTGGAGCAGTGCACGCTCCTGACAGTATGTTCTGGTAGAGATGGAAGGCATCCAAATAGTGTGACCTAGTATGTTTGGGATTGGATGGATGTTGTGTTGAAGCAGTGTCTAAGATGCTTACATGACTGTGTGAACTATTGCCATTGAAATATGATTTAATTTCTCATGATTATGCAATGTTGCTGACTATTTGACGAAATCTGATTTGTAGGGAAAAGACCATATGACTATGGCCTACAAGAGAAGGATGATGGGACTTGTTCTGAAGAGCAAGTGATGGATGTATAGTCAGCTAGATTAAGATCCCGTTGATACTCAGTATTTGAGAGGGAGTAGGATGCCCAAAATTGACTCTCGAGATCAGATGGCGGGACGACTTTCATGACAGAGGGAGTCGACAGATCCAGTAGAGCCCACAGATGTTCCTATTGGCAAAAGAGGCCTATTTGGGCTCGATAGACTTTAGAGGATGCAGAAAAGCATGCTGCTCCTCCAGGAACATTCAGGGAGAGCAAGAAACCTCGAAGATGTTCAGAATACGTAGCATTGATGTCCCACGTTATTGATTCTGAGCCCTTCAGTTACGAGGAGGATGCCAACCAACAAGTTTGGAAAGATGCTATGATGGAAGAATATCAATCCATCATCAAGAATGACGTATGGGAAGTCGTGTCGAGACTTGAAGGGAAGTCAATTGTGACTTCCAAGTGGATCTGCAAGATTAAGCATGCAACAGATAGGAGCATTGAGAAGCACAAAGCGAGATTTGTGGCTAGAGGGTTCTCTCAGAAAGAGGGAGTCGATTATGACGAGACGTTTGCTCCAATTGCACGATACATGAGCATCAGATCAATCATAGCTCTAGCTTTCAACTATGGGATTGAAGCTACATCAGATGGATGTTAAAACAATAGAGTAATTGAGGAAGAAGTCTACATTAAACAACCAGAGTGTTTCAAGATTCATGGGAAGGATTCCCATGTATGCAGGACTGAAGAAGGCCCTGTATGGACTCAAGCAAGCACCACGAGCATGGTATGCCAGGATTGATGGATACTTGATGAGCTTGGGATTCACCAAGAGTGAGGCAGACTCTAACCTTTACTACAAGGTTGAGGATGGCAGATCATTGATACTAGTACTGCATGTTGATGATTTATTTTTCACAGGAGATGAGAAACTTACCGAATGGTGCAAGAAGATGCTAGCCTTTGAGTTCGAGATGAAGGATATTGGTCCGACGCATTACTTCTTAGGTTTGGAGGTGTGGCAGAGACAAGATGAGATTTTCTTGGGCCAAGGAAAATATACCATTGATATCTTGAAGAGATTTGGTATGATAGACTGTAAGTCCATGAATACACCTATGGAGATAAACCTTAAGAAGTTGAGTGACTTAGCTTCCGAGTCAGAGTTGATAGATCCTACCATGTATAGACAACTGATCGGCTCACTAATGTATCTAGTTAACACTAGACCAAATATCTGCTTTGTAGTGAGTGCTCTCAGTCAGTTTATGTGTGAACCTAGATAGGTACATTGGGTTGCGATGAAGCATGTGCTAAGATATATTTACATGGCACTGTGAAATATGGACTGAGATATGCTTCTAGGAGAGACATGAGATTGCATGGATATACAGATTCAGATTGGGCAGGAAGTGTCGTGGACAGAAAGAGCACCTTAGGGTGTTGCTTCAGTTTGGGGTCTGCAGTTATTTCCTGGTGCAGCAGGAAGCAGCCCTCAGTAGCATTGAGCATTGCAGAAGCAGAGTATATTGCAGCAAGTGTGGCGGCACGAGAAGTAGTATGGCTTCATAAGCTCTTTGCAGGGTTGTTCGAGCAGACACTTGAGCCTACCGTGATTCACTGTGACAATCAAAGTTGTGTGAAGCTTTCAGTGAACCTTGTATCTCATGACAGATCGAAGCATGTGGAGATCAAGTACCACTATAACAGAGATATGGTATAGAGAGCAACAATTCGGCTCCATTATATTCCGACAGATGAACAGGTTGCAGACATTCTCACCAAGCCTCTTTCCAAAGTGAAGTTTGTGTACTTCCGTGAAAGACTTGGAGTATTGGAGAATGCTTCCCTCAGTGAGAGGGAGTGCTCATAGTCCCAGACAGGCGGTCCTTGTAGATCGATAATGAACTTAGTCCAGTTAGGATAGGCGGTCCTTGTAGATCAATAATGAGTTCAGTCCAGATTGGGACAGGTGGTCCTGTGTAGACCATAATGAGCGTAGCTCTGGTAGGACAGGCGGTCCTTGTGGACTGATAATGAACTCTATTCAGGACAGGCGGTCCTTGTAGACTGAAAATGAACTCAGTCCAATTAGGACATGCGATCCTTGTAGACCGATAATGAGTTCATTCCAGTTAGAACCGATGGTCCTCGTAGATCGACAAGGAGTTTAGTCCAGTTGACCATGATGAGCTTAGTCCAGTTAGGACTGTTGTTCCTATGAGGAACTTTCTCCAGTGTGGAGAGGACTTTTGTATAGAGTATATATTTGGATCCTTGTATGGGATGTCGTCCTGTGTAGACGATGATGACCCTTTTCTTATGATGAAGAGATGTACTAGTCCAACCGTGACGATCAGAAGATGTACGAGTCCAGTCGTGACACCAAGATGTATGAAGTCCAGTCGTGACGTTCAGATGATGCCCAGATGCACAAGTCCAGTTGTGACGACCAGATGATGCTTGATGAGTTCCAACGTGATGATACCTCTCTAGCTAAGAGGGAGTGTTGATGTTATAGCTATGTGAGGCATCCTCACTAGCTCAACCGGCCTACAAATGTAAAACAAATAATAAATGTAATTTTATATTGTAAAAAGACAAGTCGACCCAGTAAGCAATTTTAGTGAAAAGTAATGTATAAATAGAAGTGCTACTTCCCTCTTTTCATCATTCACACCAAGCAAGTTCGCTCAAGGAAGGAAGTTTGCATTTTCTGGGTGCTAGAAGACTAGTGGAGCTGATTTCTGGGGCATTGACTCATTTTGTACTTTTTATCTTCTTTGTACTAAATCTCATAGTAAGAAAGTGTTGCTGGGTTTTTCCCGAGTTTGGGTTTTCCCAGGGTAAACTATTGTGTCTATTGTTTTTGTGCATAGTTGTTCTTTCAATGATCCTTTTATTGCTTATATGTTTATTATGCTGCTATAAGTCAAAACACTAACACCTATGATGACAAATTCAAAGTTATTATGTGATACTTCATCAGAGATTGTGGATGCCACCTTGTATAGACAAATAATTGGATTGCTGATGTATTTGACGAATACACGGCTAGACATATGTTTTGTTGTGAATACTTTAAGTCAGTATATGGTTGAACCTAGACATGCTCATTTGATCGTAGCAAAACATGTGATGAGATACTTGAATGGTACACCATTGAATATGGTGTCAAGTATGATGCAGATTGTGAGTTTAAACTGCAAGGATATTCTGATTCAGATTGGGATGGTAATGTCACAGATCGTAAGAGTACATTAGGCTGCTGTTTTAGTCTAGGATCAGGAATGATCTCATGGTTTAGCAGGAAGCAAACTAGTGTTGCGCTTAGTACGGCTGAGGCAGAATATATGGCAACATGTTTAGCATGTATTGAAGCTGTATGGATACGAAAATTGCTTTCAGGATTGGTTGATCTTGAGTTAGATACTACTAGTATCTACTGTGACAATTAGAGTTGCATAAAGTTGTCAGTGAACCCAATGTTTCATGACAAATCAAGGCATATTGGAATCAAGTATCATTTTATCCGTGATGTGGTAGAAAAAGGAGCAGTGAAGCTTCTTTATGTGGCCACAACTGCTAGGTTTCCCTTTCGTGTTTGCCTCTTTGTTGATATGTTATAACTATGAGAGGCATCCTCATAAGCTCAGTGGACTTACAAATGTAAATAAAATGATAAATGTAATTTTATATTGTAAAAAGACAAGTCGGCCCAGTTAGGGTATTTTATGAAAAGTAATGTATAAATAGAAATGCTGCCTCCCTCATTTTGTCATTCTCATCAAGCAAGTTCGCTCAAGTAGAGGAGTTCACATTTTCTGGGTGCTAGAAGACATTTGGAGCAGATTTCCTGAGCATCTAAGTTGCACGAAACGTGGAAACGTGTACAGGTTTCGGAAACGAGAACGCTTGGAAACGTGACCCCCCCAAAATGGGTACGTCAGGGGAAACGTGGACTATATATTTATATATATATATAGTTTTTTTAATAGCACATTATCTCACAATAAAATAAGAATAAGAGGTTAATTCGTAGGTAGGTTTAAAAACAATTTAGAGGTTAATTTGTTTTCATTTTCCATAAACAAAGGTTTTTTAGATTTCCTACAAGTCTGAGGTCGCACATTGGCCATTGGAGGTTTCGTAGAAGTTTCTGAGTTTCCGCGAGTTTCTAGTACCGGTACGTGGGTATTATAGAAGTTTAGACATTTTAGGTTGGTCGGCTTGTAAATGAGGTTAAGTTGGCCTAAGTCACATATAAATAAGGCAACTCCTCATTTTAACTAAAGATCGTGGGATCAAATAAAATTCGTTTCTTATTTCTTCTTGTTTACTTGGGATAGTGGTGTGCACTCACTTCTTGGCACTCTTGAAGCTTCAATGGGGAATTTTCTTGGTGTTTGAGGTTGATACTTAATCTTGCAAGACTTGTTTTAAGAATGGGATTCTTAGGAGGTTACTCTTTTCTCCCCTTTTCTTTGTTTGTGGTAAGATCTTTGGTTCTCTTTCTCTTGCATTGTCGGATACATTCAAGATAAAAGTAAATTAGGCTTTTTAATGGATAAAAGCTCTGTCTTGTAAGTGAGACATCTCTCTTTGAAGGGTCTCTCTTGTTAGGCCTTTGGCACCTCTTTTGCCCTAATTAGGTCAAGACCCAACTTAGGGTTTCTTGGTTTTGCCTTAATTCATCAAAATAGGATTGTCAATTCTTGAGAGGAGCGCTAACCACGATTCCTCCGTGGCCTTCAAGGGAAAGGACTTAAGTCTTTATTTCCCACATCTTCTCTTGGAATCTTTTTATCAAATTTCGGTACTATATATTGTTAAAAATACCAAAAACGTCATATATTGTAAAAAACCCTAAACATTATAATTTTGTAAAAATTCCAAAAATATTTATTGTGTTGTAGATTACTTTAGTTGTGTTTTTCTGAAGTATTGTATTGCAGCAATAAATTTCAAATATAAATAAAATACAAAAAATCCCAAAAAGTTGAAAAATAGTGCAAAAATGGCCCTAAAGGAGGTGTTGTCATTCTTGGGTTAGGTGATGACAATCCTAAGGGGTTGCTTCAGTTCTGGTTATTGAGTTATTGCAGTTCCATCTCAAGGAAAAGAAAAACCCTGGGGGTTTGAGAAAGTTTGGGTCAAATTTCAGGTCACCCAGGAGGACCCTAGGGGGTTTGAGGCCAAGGAATTTTCTGATTTGCTCTGACTGTAGTAAGTTGCAGACTTGTAGCTTAAATCAATGCTAAATCATATCTTTCATACACCAAAACAAGTGCGCCCTAGGGCAGATAGGTGCGCCCCTCTTTGCTGGTTGTCAAGAGGTCAATTTCATGCAATTCCGATGGTTGGTTTGAGAGATATATCTGGTTTTCCATCACTGGTTTTCACTGTAGAAAATTGTAGCAGTGAGTTACATATTCATTATTGATTCTACTCTTCCAATTATAAGGGTTCATTTTACTTATCTTTCATTGACTCCATTAGGCACTCGTCTATTGACGGTGGGAAGATTTTGTAGGGATAGAATTGTCTTTTGTCATGTTATTATAGGAGTATCCTTACCTCAGTTGGGGAGCCTCTCGTGGCCCAAGGAGCAGGGTCTAAAGAGGAAGGGGGGTTACTTACATCAAGGTGATAGTGGGTGTACCTCCTTGAAGAGTATCCAATCATAGGGTCCACATATTTTGACTGGGTCCACATACCTTACTTGGGTCCCCACATACTTCATTTGTGTCCACTTATCTTCAATTGTGGGAGAGAGTGCTACTTTTTGAGGTAACACCACCTAAGACCATCAAGGTCTAAAGTGAATTGAACTAAATATTCTTCAGAATGTCATTTCTATATTAGAAGTTTGAACATGTTGGAAATGAAAGTACCGAACTCTTCTGGTTATTGTAAGGCAATGTTGGATTTTGTGCAACTTCGGAAGATATTATTCATTATATTTTATTGTACCATCATTGTACTTGGTTATACCTCCTAAGGGAGAAGAACCTTATGTAAACAATTATGTAAACACATGAAAGAATCAATGTAAGCCTTGGGGTGCAAAAGGAATTAATAAAAAGATTAAAAATAAAATATTTATTGCCCCCAATACAAGTCGGCCCCATAAGGGATTTTCTGGTTTCAGCACTTGTATAAATATGAGGTTAGTGCTCCTCATTTGTTCATTCTCACACTTGAGAGTGGCGCATCACTTGGGAGAGGAGAATTTCGCATCACCTAAAGGAGGAGGCTGATTTCTAGGGTTTCTATTTGTGGAAAACATTTCCACACCTTCTATTTTCTCATTTGTACTCTGATCTCAAAATTATCATCTCTCTGCGAAGGTTGCTGGGTTTTCTCCCTATTGGGTTTCCCAGGGTAAAGTCGGTGTTGTTGTTTTGTGCTTTGCCTTGCTTCTAGTGATCTTGGTAATGCATTTATGTTTTATGCTATGAATGTAAGAAATTTAACAGGCAATAGGACCTGAAAAATAATTACATTACATTATAGTACTATTCTCAACAATCACTTACTATTCTATTGGCTAGTCAATTACAAATTTCCAAGTCAAGAATAATTGGAAACCTAAATTTAGGTAAAACTATGTATGAAATAAACAATCTATAATTGAGTATTCACAGTTATGTTTCAAATCCCCAATTTGTTGTCTCATCTATGCAATAATATCGTTATAATTTTGGGTTCATGACAGATTAAAATGTTAAACAATATACAATATACAATTGATGATTGTGTTTTAAATCCCTAGTTTAATGTCTCATCTATTTGGATAATCTTGATATAATTTTGGGTCCGTCATGGATGGAAACACTAGGTACTGTTTCTTTTAACACGACGAAGAAATGTTTGACATTTTGGCATATTAAAAATAAGATAATGATGTAACTCTTTTCAATGAAATCACATATGGAAGCTACATCCTTGGTAGATATATAGATGATGTACTAGATATTATGATTCAAAGTGATTGGGAATTGCAACAAGAGGAGCAAAACCACAGTGAAAAGTCATAGAATTTTGACAAAGTTTTGTTAGGGAAGTACAAGAAATTTTATGTTTGAAAAACAAAGAAATGCCTATTACAAAGGTCAAAAGCAATTTGTTGATAAAGAAATGTTGTCATATTCGGTTGGATTTAATTTTTTTTTTTTTGCCACTTACAAAATTTTATCAATTGGTAAATCAACTCATTATCCGATGATGATAATATTCACTAGTTAAGGTTAATCACGAGTATTCTAAAATTGAGAGCAAGAAAAAGGCTTTTACAATGAAACTTTATTGTCATCCAAAACATAAGATCCATTGCTCTAATCAGTCATAACTTGCCAGCATCTACATTTATCAAAATTGCTCTAAGCTTTGATGATCATGCCCTCTTCTCTTGTGCTTCAAGGATGAAGCCTTCCTAGACAAGAGGGCATGTAATATACCTAATTTATATTTTTTATATTATTACTTATTATCTAAGGCCATGTCTTTTAGAATGGTCATATCTCTTATGTCCAATAAATATATGACTCTTATTGACTGGGTGTCACCATCCTAATATGTTTTGATATTTATTATATAACGATTTTTCCTTTTGGACTATATGGGCTTGTTCCTTTTCTATGGATGTCTATTGGGTTCCTGTGATTACTGCAAGGTATGTCACATGAGTTGTCAAATAAACAGAGTACTAGAGAGGTGTTGAAAAAAAAAGGTTATATGTATTGTTGACTAGTACTATATGTCATCAATATAGGTCTGCAATAGCCAGTGTCGAAGTTAACATATTTGAAATGGGTTCTGTATATGGCATCAGTTCATTGTCGCACATGTGAAAAGGACTGGCTGTGTCCTCTGCACTAGGAACAGCTGTCTGCAAGTTAACATCCTAGGCCCAAAATAAGCATGCCATGTGATGTAAGATGAAATAAATTCAATTAGTATGGCTGATCCTGGGCTAAACAGTCTAAGCTTAAGCCTTGGTAAACGGACTTTTAAAAAACCACAACTTGTTCTACATCTGTTGCAAAATATTCCTGCATCCCAAGCTTAATTATTGTAGCTTGTTGAAACTTGGCATGGCTGCTGGGTTCAGACTATTTGGAGTCCTTTGGTTTTTGTTTTCAATGTTCATTGTTATGGAGCATTTCAGCATTCAAATGGAAATGCAACTTGTCTGAAGCAACAAAACTGACGATGTAGACTTATTCTGTAATAGTCATCATCAGATAGTGCAGTGCAACTCAAGGTAGTATTATTATGCTTCTATTGCCTGAAGGACTGTTCTCCACTGTTAGTTATATTTATTATCTAGTTTCTCTAAGGATTTTTTGCTAGGTTTGCAAGTAACAAGATGTTTGTCGGGCCTGAGAATTTTTCAATGATGAAATTGTCTGAACCTCTGGAACATAGGATGATTTTGTTTGGCCTATGTTGCTACCGAGGCAAATATTGATAGAACAGAAACTTGACATTCTTTTGGAAATTGTTGTAGATGAAGATATGAACACTGTAGAGAGACTTAGAACTGAACAAACATTTGCATGAACAAAATCAGTTTGCTCTTGCATTTGTCTCTCATCAGTCCTGGTACTGCATGGCATGATTTCCCATAGATGCTTGGAAAAAAGAATAAAAGTTCGGACAAACATGTACATCCCTGTTTAACACCGGATATTTATTCATAATCGTATGCTGTTTTTTTGTACGTGATCCGAGTTAATTTTTTAACATATTAATGTTATTGAAAATATATACCTATGTTCTGGTATCATATTTTCCTTGCCTTTTAAACAGATCATATCATCTTGGAAAGGTTGGTATTTCTTAGTATTTTTTTTGTTTTTTTTTTCATTCAAAGCATTTGTATTGTAATCCACTAATGTTGTTGAGTGTTTTTATCTAGTTGTCTCTGGTGGGGAGCATGTGGATGTGGTTATTGGAGCTGCTGTAGCAGATGGAAAAGTGACCCCAAAAGTGCAGTCATTGATTAAAATTCTTTTGAAATATCAACACACTGAAGACTTCCGTGCAATTGTTTTTGTGGAGCGGGTTGTAACTGCCCTTGTACTTCCAAAGGTCTGTATAGTTTTCAGTGTATTCATCAATTGCTTCATATCTGGTTATGAAATCTTGATTTAAAACATCTTCTTCTTTTGAACGGATAGGTATTTGCTGAACTTCCATCCTTAAATTTCATAAAGTGTGCAAGCTTGATTGGACACAACAACAACCAGGATATGCGGACACGACAGATGCAAGAAACAATTGCCAAATTTCGTGATGGTCGGGTATGGTGACACATTTGTCTTTGATTATTTTCCCTCATTACTCTGAATGAATGTCACCATATCAACTTTCATTTTTGCTTTTGATACATTTCTAAGTATGTTGCTTTATTGCAGGTGACCTTGCTAGTTGCTACCAGTGTGGCAGAGGAAGGATTGGACATTAGGCAGTGTAATGTTGTTATTCGCTTCGACCTTGCTAAAACTGTCCTGGCTTATATCCAATCTAGAGGCCGTGCTCGGAAACCCGGTTCAGATTATATCCTGATGCTTGAGAAGTAATATTCTAATGAACTGTTTTTACATGCTATTTATTTCTGGTTTTATTTATATATCCTCACAGTTTGTCTGTAAAATGTGTAGATGTATTTGTCAAAATGGTTTCCTAATTAGCCTGGTGTCATATTGCCAGGGGTAACTTGTCCCATGAAGCATTTCTTCGAAATGCAAGAAATAGTGAAGAGACCTTGCGCAAGGAAGCTATTGAGAGAACTGATCTTAGCCATCTCAAAGATTCATCAAAGTTGAGTGCCGTGGAGACACCACCAGGAGCTGTATACCAGGTGGCCAGCACCGGTGCCATTGTAAGTTTGAACTCTGCTGTGGGACTCATACATTTCTATTGCTCCCAGCTGCCAAGTGACAGGTATGCTTGATGACAATTTCATTTTCTGATACTATTATTTGAATCAGAACATTCTTAAAATTGTTGTGTATGTACATCATAAATGTGAAGGATGAAAAGTACATGCCAGTATCAACAAAAGGGGATGTTTTGAATTGTGCAATTTTCTTGTATTTATGTCCTATCTAGGTACTCAATATTAAGGCCAGAATTTACCATGAGACAACATGAGAAGACGGGAGGTTCTATTGAGTATTCCTGTGAACTTCAGCTTCCTTGCAATGCACCTTTTGAAAAGCTTGAAGGGCCTGTTTGCAGTTCAATTCGCTTAGCACAACAGGTATGTCACTTTTACCAACATGTTATTTTTTTTTTCATATCAGAGCTCGCAACACTTTTTGATAGATTTACATTGTCTTAATGTTTTGTGCTTCTTTTGCAGGCAGTGTGCTTGGAGGCATGTAAGAAACTGCATCAAATGGGAGCTTTCACAGACATGCTTTTGCCAGATAAGGGCAGTGGTGAAGAAGGAGAAAAGGCAGATCAACCAGAAGAAGGGGAACCTCTTCCTGGAACTGCTCGGCATAGAGAATTTTATCCTGAAGGGGTAGCAAAAATTCTCCAGGTACTTGTGGGATCCTTTCAATATTTATATGATGGTTTGTGATGCTCTGTTCTGTTCTAATGTATTTAGGGGAATGAAGATATATTTCCATATCCTAGAACAAAGACCCTAGTTTTCTCGATAATATTTTTAACAGGAAATTTGAGCTTAAACTAATTTATGTATAAGTTCAACAACTGGGTTGGTCCTGAAAGGTTAACCCTTCTCAGTCAGGTAAGGTCCTTGGAGGTTTTACATGGTTGGTATTAGTCTTACTTGAGCTCTCTGTAAAAGTTAGTGTTATCAGAATTGGAATGGAACTGGTTGGATCAGTTCTGAGGGGTTTCTGGTCCGAACTGGCCCATCAAACCGAAAATGACCAGGTCCATATGGAACAGTTCTTTCCAGATTGAACCTGCTGGCTCTGTACGGGTGCATGTGGGCCCATCAAATCCACGTAAAAAATAAAAGAAAACCTAAAACCCTAAATCTAATTCTAAACCCTTGCTATCTATATGCAAGCATTGCATATTTAATGGTTTAGATTTGCATGGATGTACACGAATATATATATATATATTTAATCAAAATTTAAATATTTTATATATTTTTTGGTCGACTGGTTTTTGTTTCTATTTTTTTACTTTATAGTTCAGTTCCAGATTTTGGGGTCGACCGGATTGGTAACCAGTCTGGTCTTGATAACTCTTGGCTAGGATATTCCCCATTCCTTTGTATAAGCATCACATAGATCAAAGTAGTCAGATGCCCTTCGACTTGTAACAATTGAAAATTCATCTAAAAAACATATTCATGCACAACAATGCAAAATATAAACAGTTAGACACCAAATATGCAAGCTTCCAGATTTATGTTTGCCTGTAAGGTTGCAAATAGGCAATCACATGGAGATATATAAATGATAAGTTCTGAGATACATAAAATTAATGTTCTGAGTAACTTAATGATTGACTGAGATACGATGGGAAACTCCCAATCCGAATGGGTACAAAAATCTGCAAATATTTCCATGTCAATGGGTAGACTGCAATCACAAATGGATTCCTCTAAGAAATTAGCCCCAAATATGTTCCAAGTCAGCAACAAATAAGCTCCAACAGCAGGCAGGGTTTACTCATAAAACCAGCTCCGAACTTTCCACTTGCAAGCAATGCCTGATAAATGAGGTGAGTGAGGCTTTTAAAGATATCAGATAAATTAAATATCAGATAAATTAAGTTATATGTTTGTCCTTTTTGAATTTTTTTAAAATATATTTAATTTTTGTTGAATTGGGGCCCACATTAAGGATTTAAAAGTTCCTGACAATTACTTGCCCAATTACTAGTTTGACTTGGCTGAAATTATAAGTTAAGGTCACTCGGTCTAGTCAGCAGCTGACCCTGCTTCTTTTCTAAGTTTCAATAGAACTCGGTCATTATAGTACACTATAGACGAACATACAAAGTCCATTACAGATTTCAGAATCCTGTTCCGTCAACTCTCTGATATCGTGTGCATCAGAGACTGGACATTACAGCCATAATGTTTGATGTAGCATTGGTGGTCTGAGGGTCCTCTGGAAAGCGGTAACGAAAGTTTTACCACAACAGTCAGCTAATCTACTGCATATCTCATGCTGTGGGTAATGAGTGTGCTCCAGAAAGCTAGGAAACAAAACAGAAGGAAACTGCCTTAGCCATTCATTCAGTCACAATTTTGATTTGCTGTTTGTAAATACTTTTATGTAAATATATGACATTTAAAAAAAAAGCCATTCATTCATAATGACAGTGAAACATAAAGAAATGTAACTTCAAGAATATAGCATTCATTCCTGGAAGTACTCAGAAATAAGTGAAAATGATGCTTTCAGAAGCAACAAGTGTTTACACATCCATTCTCTCTATAGAAACCTGGCAGAGCAAAACAAAACTATCTCAAAATGGTTCTGATCCTACCTCAAATGGTATGTACATATTTTGTTTTCCCTACATACAACTCTGGTAATCTACAAGAGACTGCTGTGCTTACCAAGTAAAATCGAAGTTACAAAGATTGTGGTTGAGGATTGAAATCTATGATGTTGGGAGTGCGGAGTGGGAGCAGAAAGCGAAATTTTCAAAAGCTTCCGTTTTGGGAGTGTTTTTTATATAATATATATTTTAATATATTTTGATGCATATATATTAAAAAAAACATGTATTATGCAAAATTAGCTATAGAAAACAGGAAAACATAGATATTCATATAACCATTTAGTACACATATTAATATAACATCAATCATCTAGGAGCTATAACTTATAACATTGTCATTAAATGATCAATGATCAATCATCAACAACATCAACCTTCAAATTTCAACATACAATATTTGCCATCAACAAACTCTAACGGATAACATCAACCATGAAATGAAACAAAGCATCATAATATCATATTCAATACCAAAGAGTTGTAGGATGCAATAAAAAATTTAAAGTTTAAACTTCAAAGGTAGGTTCAATCGTTCAAGATTCAAAGGTCAAAGACTAAAGTTCAAAGTAGGCCATAATGTTTACAGAATAGGCCATAATAGACATGAAATACCAAGTACTATGATACTATCTAGTATCTACTAAGCTTTTCGCTTGCCACGAGAAACTTCCAATTCTTTTCTCATGGTCTAAGTGGAATAGGAGCTGCTGGAAGTGATCACGGAACATGAGAAGAAGATGAATTGCCCCCACAGATTGCTGGATGTTGTGAAGCTAAAGGAAAAACTCCTTCATCTGGAAACCTGCGGTTGGGGGTGGCATCTCTATAGTATGAATTGGATCACCATCATGATCACTCAATAGTTCAGCCCTCAAGCGCTCTAATGCTATGGTTCCATCCTCCACATTAGCCTCCTCTGGATTGTTGTCCCAAGTAAAAAATGCTCTTTCATTCTTGGCCGCCTCACAATAGTGAAACAACAACCTCAAGTTGTAGTGCACATAAACCAAGCTTTTTGCGTGTTCTACATTCAAACTGTTTCTTTTGACATTGTGGATGAAGCTGTAGGTGCTCCAACACCTCTCTGTAGAAGAACTATTAACAACGTGTGAAAGTACCCTCACCGCCAATTTATGCAAATATGAAGCTCTATAGCCATACATGTTCCACCAACGGATAGGATCCAATCTATCTCGATCTTTGGTTGCATGCAGGGTACCAAAGACTCCATGCTCACTGATGTATTCGCTCAATTCACTTCGTACTTGAGCACACTCCTCCTCATCAGGTACCAACTTGTCTAATGCAAGCATATACCCATTTTGCACTAAGTTGCATTGAAACGGATACGAAAACGGGGGGGGGGGGGGGGGACATGGATACGACAAATTTTCAAAAAATCCGGACAAGGAAACAACGTATATATATATATATATATATATCTTCCAAATGGAAAATATCTATCACTCCAAATAAAGAGTGATCATCAACTGTCCTTAAAGGACTTACATTAACATATTCCAAAATGTCTTACAAAAAGGAATTTCATTCTCTGCCATAGCAACTTACAATATTCACATTGTTTCCATTTAAGGATTACATGTTATTAACATCCTCATCGATCTCTACTCAGATTACTCTATCCTTATAGATTTCGTTACAAAACTTGTCCATGGCTTCCTCTGTTCCGAAGGATGCCGACTCAATCCTCATACTGAATATTGAGCTCTGTTAACTGATTCGTCCGGCGCTTTCAAAAGATGTTCCTCGTCGTATTCGCATTTCCTTTGTATACCTAATCTGAGTAAAAAATTTACATCAAGAAGAACGAAACGCTGTGCCTTATACCAGAATGTAGTGATCCCGCACCTGACCATTTCCAATCTCATCGACTTCTATAATTCCGGGTTGAACAGCCAAAGCCATCTTTGAAAGGAAATCAACTTTAGTATTAATTTCTTTGTATATATGAGAGAAGGATACTGATTCGAAAAACCTCAGGACGAATAGAATTTCCTTTAGAACAGATTGTAACTGGGGCCATTAATCTGTGAAATTCCATTTGCCCAGTCGATTACCATCTTGGAATCTCCAAAAATCTGTATCCTTTGAACATTTTTCCTTTGTGCAGTTTTGAGAACCGCCCATAGAGCTGCTAACTCAGCCTTGCTATTTGAAGCTCTCCCTAGAGCGAATTTGATGCAGAGCTTGGTTTCATCTGTTATATATATCACTCCGCTTGCTCCACCAAGAGGAGGAGATCCCTGACTAGCACCATCAAAATAGGCCCATGGCTCATTCTTATTGATTCTTGGAGCTATAATTTCTCTACTCTTTCTGGATTTGTCTGCGATCTTGTGCTCCTGGACCTTTTGTAACAAGATAACAAAAGCAATGTTTGATGGAACTCTTATGTTATTGAAAATTGCTTTGTTATGAGCTTCCCATATTGTGAAAACAAAGAGAGCGGGGAAGGCATCATAATTACGTACCCCCTCTGTTTTCCACCACTTAAGGGAACGTTGTTCCAGTGTTGCATCTCTCTGCGCTATTCTGGAGTTGATCAGTTTCAATGTAACCATGTTCCATACTTTTCCTGCATAAGGACACAGAATGAACAAGTGAGAGGAGATTTCCTCATTTGCAAGACAGTGCACAAATGCTGGGCCCATAAAACCCTCTTTTCATTAAGTTTTCCTAGGTTAAAAGTTTGTCATTTAGAGCCAGCCATAGGGTCAATTTTGTTTTCAAAGGGCTGTGAATTTTCCATAAGGGTTTCCACCACCACTTTTTCTCGCCATGGAAAGTTTCTTGACTGGCTGCTTCATAACCAAGTTTCGCCGTAAAGTCTCCATTTACTCCATTCTTTGTCCAAATGAGTTTGTCTTCTTCCCCATCTTCCAGATGGATGAAATTGTCCACCAATTTGTTCACATAACCGTTCCATTCCCTTGCTAAATCTTCTGTCAGCATCAGACCATGAGAGGATTTCCTTCCAACTCTTCCTCTCTGCTGTGGAGTTTGAGCTTGAGCATCAGCTAGCATGACCACCTTCTGTATTCTCAATTTTTCTTTTAACTCAGCTGATAATTTAAAATTTTCGCCTGCTCGCATCTAAGGATCTACGCCTATCCTGACTTTTTTCCCATCGCCTACCTGCCATGCTGTCCATCTCCCTATTAAGGGAAAAGCCAACACCAAGGCTTTCCATCCAATAGACCCATTTTTGAATGATTTGTTAGGGTTTCGAAACCATTCATCAATAGTGGAGTTGTTGCAATATTTGGATATCAGAACTCTACCCCACAACGAATTTGGTCTCTGTGTTAACCTCCAAAGAGTTTTGGCTGCCAAAGCTTTACAAAATAATTTGGGGTTTTTGATGCCCCATCCTCCTAAATTCTTGGGTAGGGTTAATGATTTCCAATTTGATAATGGGATTCCTTATGACTGCTTGCTAGCCGTCCATAAGAATGAAAATAATTTTTTCCTGATTTTTTCCAAGATTCCTTTAGGAATATAGGCGATGGAAGCCCAATATACTCGAATGCTCTGAATTACTGCTTTCACGAGAACCAGTCTTCTTCCTCCTGAGAGAAAACCTATTTGCCCATATCATAATGCGTTTCTCTACCTTTGTATAAAGCCATAGCCAATCTTGAAAGGAATAACAGTTTGGTTTTAGAACAAAACCCAGATATTTGAGTCCTTCTGCCAATTCAGTTAATGAGAAAGGAAGGGCCATCTTTACTGATGAAATTAGTTCCTCAGAGAACTCGTTGTGTGCTATGACCGATTTATTTGGGTTTATCAGCATCCCCGTTGCCTTTTGATACAAGCCTAACAAAGAATCAAAGGCTTCCATGTTTGCTAAGGTACCATTTTCGAATGTGGGAACATTGTCTACGAACAGAGTGTGGGTCACTTCCAAGGAGTTTTAAACTCGCACACCTTCAATTCTTTTATGAGTCTTAGCATTATGGATCAACTTGCTTAAGGCATCCGCAACTAATAATAAAAGGAATGGAGAGAGGGGGCAACCTTGACGAATCCCTCTTGAAGGTCTGAAAAAAGTTGAAGGGGAGCCATTTATCAGTACTGCCAAGAAGGTGGATTGAACACACCCCATGATCCAATCGACTACTTCAATTTCCATTCCAATTTGAACCAGCAACAGTCTTAAAAATGTCTAGCTAACCCTATCATATGCTTTTGAGAGATCCAATTTAAGAGCGAATGCCTTCTGTTTCTCTTTTTTTATTGAATGAAAGGCTTCTTGAGTCGTAGACACTGCATCGTGGATTTGTCTGTTACACAGGAATCCAAATTGCTCTTCTGTAATAAAGTCATTTAGTAGGGGTTTAAGCCTTTGGGCAATTATTTTTGCAATTAACTTGTATATCAGATTACAACAAGCAATTGGTCTGAAGTCATCAAAGGTGTCACTTTTATTCTTCTTAGGGATCAGAGAAATGAAAGTTGAATTGAAGGAACCAAGAACTTTCCCTGACTTTTGGGATTCATTAACTACTTTCAGAAGGTCATCCTTGAAGTGATCATAAAACCCCAGGTCGAATTCAACATTGAAACCATTTGGCCCTGGGCTTTTCCCTTTCTGAAACGAAGGAAGAACTTGTCCCAATTCCTCCTTAGAGATATCCTCCTTTAGAGACTTATTCATTTCTTTAGTGATCTCCCTGGGAAAAAGCCTTAAAACTTCTAGCATTTCTTCTATCGGACACCCTGGGGGCTCAAAAAAGAGAGCCAAAATGTTTGACAGCCGCTGCTGCTTTATCTTGAAAGGAACTTACCAAATTACTTGATTCATTCTTGATCTCTAAGATAGTGTTAATGTTCCTTCTGTGACTGGCAAAATTATGAAATTTTTTTGTATTGTTGTCCCCAACTGCAATCCAAATAGCTCGACTTTTTAACCTCCACAACTGTTCTTCTTTTTCCAATAAGGAGGTTCTTTTTCCTTCAAGCTGTTTTAGAGTCTCTAATTCATCAATGGTAAAGATGCCTTCCTTTAAGGTTGAATACAAATCCTTAATCTTGGACTTTGTCTCTCTTAGATCTCCTTGAGTAGTCTTCTTGATTTTTTTCTCCCAAGCCTTAGATAACATTTTTGCACGAGCTAGGTTATCAGCGAATTGCTGCATAAAAGAGGAGCCCTCAGAAGAGATCAGTGGTTGCCATGAACCCAAAATCAGAGGTTTATACTCCTCTTCGAGCCAGATGGGGTTAAACTTGAAAGGAGAGGGAGGCTTATTCTTCGGTCGTTGTACTGATAAGAGGATAGGTCTGTGGTCTGACAGTCGTCCGACTTCAATGGATGACTGAATAATTAACTGATCATTGATTAGACATTCAGAAATAAAAAAAACGGTCTAATCTTTTGGATGTCGCATGATCTCCTCCCCTCTTGTTCCTCCAGGTGTGTTCCAATTTCAACGGTTGTATATCAATTAACCCTTTTTTTTCCGAAGAAGTTGGTAAAGAAAGGGCTTAAAGTATCCGGTCTAGCATTTTTACCCCATACCTCCTTGGCAGAGAGAGTGAAATTCAAATCACCTCCCACAATTACATTCGGGTGCTCCATAGCTCAAGTGCTTCCCAACTCCTCCCAAAAGGGATTCCTGTCATGTTAGAGACCATAGACATTTAACACCGTAAATGTATGCCCTATTTCATCATCTGTCAAAACGGTCTCAATTGCAAAATTAAGCAAAGAAGCTGAAACCAATTCGATGCCTGGTCTCCACGTAGTAAGTAATCCCCCTGAATGCCCAACTGCATCGTAGGATTTCATCTTCCAGTCCCTTAGGCAACCCCTTAAAGCTTCTTTTGCTTTTTCGCCTACCAACATTGTTTCTTGTAAAAGTAAGACTGAAGGTTTTGCCAAACACACCAGCCTTTTAAGGGCATTTGTTTTGGAGGTTCCCCCTAACCCCCTAGAATTGAGAGAGATGATGATCATTTTATAACCCCATTAGGGGCTTTTTCCACTCTAAGTGCCTGGTTAATAGTTTTCTGTTTACCTAGCTTGATGTCTAAGCTGCTTGTTTTTGCGCTTTGGTTAAAAGGGATTTTCTTCCTGCTTGCATTTTAGTTTTGGGATTAAGGTCTAAACCCCCTGAAGAGACACAAGCTTCTTCTTTTAGTGAATTTTTAGACCTTAAGTCATAATCTCTTCTCCGAACAGCAGAGATAATGGAGGAAGAAACTTCTGGCTCTTGAAGAGTAGGTATGACATTGCAAGGCTCAGGATTTTTTAAAGATTGACATAAAACTTGAAGGAAGCAGGAGGACTCAATTACAGGAGAGGCCATACCTCTAGAGATTGTACTTTCCACAAATCCTTCTTGCGCCACGAAAGCTTCCGGGACTTGTCGTTGACTATCCGCGGGATCCAACGTGCCCTTCCGTGTTGCAAGGTCCACTGCCCTGTCAAGTTCTATTCTCTTTTGAACCGGACTGTCAACCACATGCTGAGCCTTGTCATTTACAAGACTGAATCCTACCTCCTCCTTTCTATCCTTTCCAGAGGTATTCTCCTTCGCATAGTGACGTTCTTTTTTAACCCAAATTTTCCTTGGCCTCGCGAATTCTTTTTTCGTAATGCAGTCCTTTTGCAAGTGACCAACTCTTAGACAGTTAAAACATCGAAACGGGAGTTTCCAATAATCCATCTTCTTTGTCCAGACGCTTCCATGCATTCCAATTTTTATATCTTCAAACAGACCATCTCTAAGGTTCAATTCCCCACCAGAATTCAGACGCACCTTCTATCAATCTTGAATTCCCAATTAGGTTCAAAATCAATGAACCTCCCGAGCTTATTCTCGATCTCCTTCAACACATTCTCCTACCAGAATAACATAGGGAGACCTGGTAGAATTACCCAGACCTATTGCAAGTTGTGGGGTTCCCTTCTAGCATTAAAATCTAGTCTCCACTTTTGTAAAATCAACCCTGAGGGCCCCCACTTCCAGTCACGAGCAAGCATTTTCGGCCCGTCTTCCTTTGCCCTGAGATTTAGCAGGAACCAACCTCTTGGTAGAACGTGAAAATCTGGAGGATATCCCAGAAAATCTTTCCAGTTAGAGTCTATCCAATTCTGTAGAGCTTCTTTACCCACCATCTTATCGCAAAATCTACCTATCAGTGCATGTGACAAGTAGATTGGAATTTCTTCTAACTGTATATCCTTGCCCACAATCAGCTCCGTGCCACCTTTTTTTGGTTTAATGCATCTGTACTGCCTCTGTGCGCTCCTTGATGGTCCGACGTCAATGTGTGATACCTCCGCTTGAGTGTTATTAATGAACACCATGGGTGGTTCGTTACTTCGTACGACCTCTGGCTCCTCTCCCGACGCCATCCTTTCTCCCGAGATGACTTATTGTCTGTGCAAAAAATGGAGTGGAGCTGGGTGCTGTTCTCCGGTTCGTAATCAACCTCTTCCATGATTGCGGAAACCGGCCTTCACTGTAACCAAAATAAACCGTCCTTCTGCCAGTACGAAAAGTCGGTGCCACTCGAAAACATAATACCTTACCTGAAATCATGATTCCACGCGGTTAGGAAAAGTTGCGCACTTCCTGCAGTCCTTCGCACTTAACTTCGCTTGCTCCTTCGCTTCCGAGCTCCATTGCGCCAAATATATATATATATATATATATATATAATCTAGCTAAAATTTGACTTAATATATAAATTTTAAAGTTTTTTTAATGTAATAAATTTATAATATATATATATATAATGTATTATATATATAATATATTAATATATATATAGTAATATACGACACACGCTATATAGTATACACTTGTAACAATAAATAAATAAAAAATTAAATAAATAAGTTAAGTTAATAAATTTATAAGTTAAGTTAAGTTAATAATATGTAAGTTATGAATTTTTAACTTATATATAGTATAGGACTTAAGTTATTAACTTATATATATTATAACTTATATATAGTATAGGACTTAATATTATTAACTTATTGATTAACACTTGTATAGCTCGGCCCTTGCATAGTCACACAATATAGCGGACGTCGAACTCGGGCTTCCGACCACGACCACGACGGTTCTGGAATATGCCTCGAACTCGGACTTCCGACCATGACCACGACGGTTCTAACTTCTGCTCACGACCATGACAGTTTTGGAGTATGCCCCGAACTCGGGACTTGAGGTTGAAGCTCGCCTGTATTTTATGTATGTCTTGCCATACAAATTTAGCGTAGCGTCGGACTGTTCTAACTTCTGCTCACGACCACAATCACGATTGCGGCGACTCTGGAGTCTGCTCACGACCACGACAACGACAACGACTGATGAAAACCCCGATCCGTTCTAGAAAACCCCACCCGTTTAAAAAACCCTTGACCCGTATCCCTTTTGTCTAATCTGTTTCCGGTATTTACAGATCCGTATCCACGCCGTATCTATGCCGTATCCCATCCAAATCCGTATCGGAAGCGGCGAACGACTTTTCGGGAAGGCTGGATGGCTGTTTCTGGTAACTTAGATTTTGCACCTCTGGACATGTGTGGTTTTTTCCTAACTCCACCCTCAGGTGCAGGTTGGGCCAACCAAATTGGAGAATAATATTTTGGGGTAAGGACATATGCAAGGGCATGGAGTGGAACCTAAGTTGCCAGGAAACATGGGTGTGGGGACGGGTGCGGGTATGGGTGCGGGGACGGGTGCGGGTATGGGTGCAGGGACGTGGACGCCACTTTTTGAAATAGGGTACTTGGGTTCGTCAGGGTACTATATATAAGTAGTTGTAACAAAACAATAAAAATAAAAGTTAAAAACATGTCACATGCATATTTCTTCATAATTCAATGATTCATCATTCATTCAACCTTCACATTGGAACATGATTTTTTTTATCAAGTGGAAGTTATATTATGATTCCATTGTCATACTACATTCAAAATTTTCCCAATGGGCCAATGACATTTCCAGACATAAAATAGAAAATACAAAATTCAGAAAACACTCAATAGTGATTTCATTCAATGATTCTCCTTGCTGTAACAGTGTAACCTTGTTGTTGTATTCAACGTGGAAAGCCCTTCACGGTTTCACCAAACACTGTCGTCATGGAAAGCCCTTCACCAAACACTGCCGCTGCTGAATGAAATGATTGTGAGATGTTTGAATGGCAAATTATGATGTTTGAAGAGTTTGGGGGTCATAATTTTAGGTTTGGGAGGGGGGGGCACCTTTCCCCCCTTCCTTTTATTTATTTCACTGCATAAAAAATTAGGGTATGTCGTACCCTCTAAGCCAAATGAACCCATTTTTTCAAGCCGACGTCTCGAGTTCTTCAGTCAAGAACCCGGTTCAAATGGGTTCGCCAACCAAGAACCTGAACCCGAATCAGAGACATGGGTTCGTGAACTCGGTGTGGGGACGTGAACCCTACCTCTGGGTACGTGAACCCATGCAACTAAGAGTGGAACATTTAGATTATCCCACCTTTTGACCACATGTTTATGAATATGGTCATACACGATTGCATCTCTTTGCTCAATAATGTCTTTGATTTGACCAAGCATGCTATCCATCTGCTCATATACCTCCCTAATCATCGAGTGATTTGTATCTGCAAAACAAATCATATTATAAACTGGCTTAGTGAACTACAGAACATACCTAACCTGTGACCAGAACGACCATCAAGAACGGTGTCCTCCACCTCTTGAAAGTCATGTCTATCAACTGCGCTTGCAGCTTTGTCTCTTAATTCTTGCCATGGATCACTTGAGACCATACTAGCCAATGCCTCTCTTATCTTCAAAAGCCTCCTGAAGGTGAGGTAGTAGCTAGCAAATCTAGTCTTTGCAATCTTCAATAGCTCCAACCTATAGTGATTGCAAAAAATGTGGTGGGCCATGCTATGATTGGTAATAAATTTGATCATGTTCTTACCTCTCTTGTACAAGGCACCAATCCATCGATAATCAGGGTCCTTCATTTTTAACAATATCATGCATCAAAAGGTTCAATGTGTGAACCAAACACCCTGGCCAAAATATGTTGGGATACTTATCCTCAATGATTGCTCCTACGGCCTTACAATTAGCAGCATTATCAGTGATGACTTGAATGACATTGTATGGCCCAATCTCTTGATTGGTTTTAAGCAAAGGTTGTGCAATACTAATACCGGTCTTGTAGCGATCCGAGTAGTCATGGGCTGAAAGGAAGACCGCACCGCTAGCAGACACACGAAGAATATTTATCAATGGTTTTCCTTTAACATTTGTCCACCCATAAGATACAATGGATACCCCATAGTTGGACCAATCATTTGTAAACTTTCCAAGAGCACTATTGATTTTGGCTCTTTCCTTATCAAGTCCCACGATTCTGGCTTTGTCATACCCAAGGCTCTTGTATCCTTTAGGGACACCATTGATGGCTTGTACCATTTCATGCCAATAAGGTGAGCGAAGAACATTGAATGGCACAGCACATGCATAGAGAAACTTGTAAACTTTTGAATCCACATCATTTCTACAACCAAGGTCAAGGAAATCTGATAATGTTCTTCGCATAATCGAGAATCCAGGAGAGGATCCCGATGGAGTCGATGATGATCCACTACCAAACTTTCTATTTGAGTGAGAGGATTCAGATTCAACCCTTGATCTCTTGGAAGTGTTTTGAGTGGCCTCTTCTTCCATCTTGTATTTGTTTCTCTTTTTAGTTGGCACTTTGTCACAGGTTTTGACTCCAAGAGCAAATGGCATAATCCCACACAAATGCTTTCTCACCCGAGTATATGAACCAGTGTAAGTTTTAGTGCAACGGGGCATATAAACTTTGTGGTTCCACCCCCTCTCCCTCCCCCAAGCCTTGTCACATACCTCCACAAAGGTGATGTGTCTTTTTGTTTTTGCCCCTCATCACTCTCAAGCTCATCATTATCATCACCCTCTTCCCCTTCCTTCTCATCTCCACGGTATGTGTCTCTCTCTACCTCTTCCCCCTCATCACTACCACCACCATATCTACTTCCCAACACCATCATAATGAGAAGAAGTGGAACCAAAAGCCAAAACCACATACCCATCATGTTTCTTGACTCAAGATGAGGATCACTTGTTGCCTGCAATAGAATGATGGAGAAGAAGAAACTAGAAAGAGTAGGAAAAGAGAACATTGCAAGGTTTAAATTTTTTAACATAGTGAAATATTTTTTCAAAAACAAACAAAGAGTGGGGTTTGGAGCTTACCTCTTTAGCTCTCCAATGGTGGTTGAATGTATCTATGGAAGCCTTCAATCTCCCTTCCAAGCTCTCACAAATAGTAGCCTTCAATCTCCCCTTCAATCTCCCTTCCAAGCTCCCACAAATTTGCTCTCAAACAACTAGCAAACCCACTCAAGAACCCTAGCAAAGAGAAGTGAAATGCATGAAATGAGAAAGAGAATGAGAGGAAATGAGTGAAAGAGTGTTTATGTCCCCCAGATTAACCCTAAGAAAGTAAAAAAGCCCAAGTGGAACCATGCATTGGTTCCACAAGCCAATTTTTTTTTTTGGTGCGCCCTTGCTCGCCGAAGCGTTTTTTTGCACTTGGGAGTGCTTAGGGAGCGATGAGGAATCGCTTCGGGAGCGATGAGGAATTGCTTCGGGAGCTTCCTCATCGCTCCCGAAAAAACCAAGGACCGTTTTTTTTAGGGAAGCGCAATTCCAAAAAACGCTCCCAAGAAGAATCGATGAGGAATCATGCTTCTAAGGTCGATTCCTCATCGATTCCTCTGGAAGCGTGATTTGGGAGCGAAGCAGGGAGGGGGGGCGATTCCCCGCAGCCTAGATTGAAATAGGTAGAAGATTCTAGCACAGGTGCGACATTCGTCTTGAACCGAGGAATTGGGCAATCGCCATACTGACACTAATTATTTGATATTTTTGATAAGGAAATCAAACTATACATTTTTCTATCTTGTACGGACCAATGTTACCAGAACCGGACCGGTTTTGGCAAAACCGGCCGGTTAGACCGGTTCACAAGCATTTCCGGTCCAAACCGGTCAACCAAACCGTTTTTGGCCGGTTTTTGCCAAAACCGGCCGGTTTACTCCACAAACCGGTCAAAACTGGATTTTTTTGCATAAAACCGGTTTTTTACTGTGAACCGGCCGGTCAGCAGTCCGGTCCTTATGAGTTGCAAACATAAGGACAGCAGTCACCTTAGGTTCAGAATTTTTACATTTTGTGCCACTGAAAACATGGATAAGGCCTAGGAATCATATTATTTCTGAACTGCAAAAGTGGGAACCAAGATCTAAACTAAAATCCCAGTGTTTTGTGACTAAAAATCATTGCTGAGTGCCTCCTTCTGTACATTAACAGTCCTTGTTTATTGACCAAAAAAATAGTCATTGGTTAACCCACAATTGTTTTTCTAATATCAAACAAAGGTGATATTTAAACTCCACCAGCAACAAAATTTCACAAAAAATTTCTCACTTTTCATGTCAATCATGACATAACATATATGTAAACGAAAGAATCATTAGTGACATTGCAGATGAACAACACACTGTTTTTCAGCACACACCCAGACAAAGCAAACTAATGCAATAGATAAATTTAAATAAACAAGAGAAAAATAAAATAAAACTATTAAAAAAACAGAAATTGGTAAATTACATTTTGTGATCTATTTCACTCTCACTATTTCAGTGATCTATCGCTATTTCAGTGATGAATGGTAACGTGGAGGCCACTTTACAAGATTATAGAATGAGAAGTAACATGAATAGAGTTGCTCTGGTTTAGTATTGAAATGAGTGGTAGGCGGTGAACTTATTGCCTTATCATATGCAAATTTATCAGAACCGGAACCAGTCGAGGGTCAGACCAATCCGGAACCAGAACCAACCAGTGAACCAGTTTACTAAAAAATACATATATATGCAAATTCAATTCGAATCCAAACCATTAGACACCAAATAGATAAAGTTTGCTTGTGTTAAGGTTTGAGAGGGAGGGTGGAGGGGTTTTCTATTGTCTTTTCCCTTATTTTTCATTTTTTCCCCACGGAACTAAGGACTGCTGTCCGTCTGAACCTAAGCATAGTAGTTTGCAACTCATACATTAGTACAACTTACAAAACCCTATTCACTTTCATCGGGGAATAGCTCTATTCATTCTCATTATCAAAAATCAAAATGCATATATAGATTATAATCTATGCCTTGGTGTATTTTGATTCAGACATGTATTGCACTCAGTGCTAACTGCTAGTGCTAACTACTATTTTGGTTCTATGCACTCTTATTTGCTATATAAATGAGATACTTTTCATATTTTGTGTATAATGGTTTGAATGCACATGAATATATTTATAATTTTTCAAAATTTGAATATTTTATGTATTTTTGGTAATCCGGTTTTATGATCCGGTTTTTATTCCGGTTTTGGTCCGGTTCCGGTTCGGTTCCGGTTCACAGGGTCGGCCGGTTCGACCACCGGTTCGGTTTTTGTAACATTGGTACGGACTCAATACCTATCTAGCTCACTGAGCTTGCTGCTTCAGATTTAAATAGTCATCCTATATTTTCTCCAAGAAAAACCAAGTCTACATAATACAAACTTCTTGTAGTCTACATAATATAAAGTTACAAACTTCTTAGTTTAAGGAACCATTTGTTGGAAATATTGGGACGAGGGGGGGTTGAATCAATGTTTAGCACTTTTTACCATTTCAAACATGAATTATATCATGTAACATTAACCATTAACAATACCATTCAAAATCATACACAGTGCAGTAGAGATTTTACATGGAAACCCAATTGTGAGAAAACCACAAAATTTGTTAAGTCATGCAGAGATTACATTCATGGGAAGCAGTGACTTCCTGTGTTTTCCAGCACGAACTGGATGGAGGCACCAACCTCAAATTTCTCATACACCGATCTGTTGGAAGTACCAACTCTCTGTGTTTTCCAGCACCAACTGGGTGGAGGCACCAACCTCCTATGAGCACTGACTGACACTCCTTGCCCCTTCCTGCCTCCCTATTGAATCCTGCTGGTTTTGTCACACTTAATGTTAGATTGTTTTTAGCCAATCTATTTTATCAAGCATTGCGACTTTGCATATTGATCTGGTTCAGCCTTTGACTTCCTCTTTTTAACTGCGATTTCTCTCGACTTCATATTAGAGTCTGCTTTAGCCTTCGTCTTATCTCGCAACTGCGACTCTGCACCTCCTTCCTTTATATCTCACAGTACTGCGACCATGCACCCTCTTTATATTCACAATTGTGAACTACGACTTCACGCCTCCTTTGTTCATGGTACTGCGACCATACACCCCTCTGTCTTCAGAATTGTGACTTATTCCAACTGTGACTTCGCGCTTCCTTTGTTCACGATATTGCAAACATGCACCCCTTTGTCTTCAAAACTGTGACTTTTTCCAACTGCGACTTCACGCTTTCTTCATTCACAGTGCTGCAACAATGCACCCCTTTGTCTTCAGAATTGTGACTTATTCCAACTGCGACTTCACGAAAAGCTCTGCTCCAGATCAACTGGTTATTGATCTCCTCAAATCCCCATATATATTTGTTATTACATCTTTCAAATCTTCATTTTCGATTGTATTCCTTTTCAGAGCTTTATCCTTCTTCACCTTCCTTACCCAAATGAGGAGGGCGCTTCACTTATTTATACAAGTGTTGGATAATATTACGGCAGGGCCAATCTGAATGTTTTCAATTAATGGTCCTTTGCGCCGACATGGCTTGTCATTTGTACTGCTTTAAATTGCATTGTTATATGGGTTATAGACCATTCATAGAGCCACAATTCCCACTTCATATCCTTAATTTGTGCGGGCAAGTTCCCATGACTTGGTGGCACCTGCACACATATTCTCTTTGACAACCTTGTTTTATATACTTCTTCAAACTGGCTTCAAATCTTCACATAGGCATACATTCCAATTCTATTTGACATCAATGGCAACACTAGGTCCAACACCATTCTACTGCTTTTTTGCAAAATAACTATGATGTCTCTCTTCTTCTCTTCTTTGGCCTCTACTTGTAGTCCTTTCATCTTCATGTATTTTATGAAGAAAACGATCATCATCATTGTGATTATTTCTGCCTCAATAATTGCAAAGTTTGGATCTGTGTGGATACCTTTGAAACAAGTTCAAAAGCCAGCCAAGGAATTGGACTACGCAGGTCTGGTCCCTCTGGAATAAATATTATGTTCTTGATAAATACACTGCTGACTAATTGTACTCTCCTGGTTAAGCGTCCACATAAAAATCCACTTTGCATAGATGTTCCAGTGCCTGCCTACGATGAATAGGACCGGTTCCAGCCCCTGGGGTACACACAATCTTGGTACATACCTTTGAAACATTGTGATTTATTTGTCCAACTTGATCAACGATGGTTCTTGCCTTTCCCATGACCTCTGCCTGGACATCTTCCTCTGTGCCTTCCTGTGAATGCTCTGTCTAGACCTCCGTTGTTATTCTTCTTTAACCTTTGTTCTTCTTGGACGAACGAATCGACAATGTCTTTGAAAGTGGGAGTTTTATTTTAAGAAGATATGGAAAATGGTGTTACAAAATAGTAATTAATTCTGTGTCTTTAATTTTAGTGTTGATTGCCAATAACATTATAACTCATCCTTAAGTTCCTGCAATTTTTTGCATATGTTCTTCTATAGAATCGGATATAGTGATCTTCAAATTGGTTATGTAACATGTTGTTTCTCAGCAATAAAGTTGGAAGTTCATTAGAGATTTCATACAAATTTTTAAATTATGTCATAATTCAATAGCAATGCAAAGCCTCTAATACAAGGAAGGTCATCCTCAAGAGCAGAGATGAGAAGTAGCACAACATTTTTATTTTTCTTCTTGTAGTCATTAATCATGGGATCTGGTTTTAAATTGCTTCAGTGAACTCCCAAAGATCATGATAGGAAATAATTAGCTCCATTTTCTGTTTCCATGCTGAGTAATTCTTTCCATTCAATTTGTGAGATTCCAACATATAAAATTATTGATATTGGTCATATTTGTTTATACCTTTGAAGATCTACCTAAAACTCTAGAAAAATCACCATTTTACTCCAAAAATATCTCCTTGCGACTCCAATACATCGCAGAGTCCATTTTGACTCCTTAATAAGTTCAACTTACAACTCTTGTGAAAGATTTGCTTATAACTACCAGGCTTTCATAGTTTCCAAGTTGTAGAGGGTTTTAAAACAGAGTTTTTAGTTTGCAGAGCATTTGAAAACAGAGGATTTATTTCATATCACCTCAAAGGAACAATATGTAAAAAGGGTTTGAAAATAGAAGATTTACTTCATATCACTTGAAAAAAAGAATGTAGATTGTTGTCATTTATTTTATCTTCCGGAATAATTATGAACTGTGTGCTCTGACAATTTATGGCAATGAATTATGTTGTACCTTTTCAAGTTTCCATAGCTGCTGGGTTGAATTGATCTCTTCAATTGTTGTTGTATATGTATGTATGCTACCACCTTCCTTCAGTGAATGTCCCCAATAATTTGTGTATCCATGGGCCGTTGCATGCATGGATTGCAAGATTCGATCAAAAGGCAAAGATGGGAATTTCCACTCATTGTTGCCCCTCCATATTATTTTGCAACCATTGGTCTAAGCTATTTCACACCGAACTTGGAAGATATCTTTTTCAATAACAATATATATTTTATTAATAATTTGATAATATGTTTACAATGATAATTGGCCAATGTTTATATATGGTCCATAGTGGAAGAACACATCTTTTCACTAATGGACATGTCATATTATAATTAATATTTAACAACTAATTAATAATTAATTTAGGTATATTACAATAGATCTATGGAATAATGGCCCACCAATAGAGATAGTGGCATCAAATCAAGTGCAAGGTTCTCACAATACTCAAATCACCTCATGAAGGACATAGTCGTCTCCTTCTCCAAGCATTGAAGTATCGCCATGCATCCAAATATGTGCCAAGAGAGAAGAACAAGAGGAGTGCTTTCCTAGAAATGATGACCAACAATGCCAAGATGCCATCCAAGAGCCAAGAAGCAAGGGCACCCCATGGGAAATGTGTTTTATGCCACTAAACATGTGCTAGGAGGGAGGGCACTCCATGGAAAACCAATAATATGTTAGAAAGATATAAAAAAGCGAAAGCAAATAGCTATAACAATAGAATACGATATTTATGTGGAAATCATGTTGTGCAAATGTAAAACCGCAGGTTTAATGGTAGCTTCAATCTTTTATTATTACTCAACCAAAAACTTACAATGCTTTCTTTCTTGTACAACTCTGCAAAGGGTTATTTCCCTTTTGTACACTACATATGAGGGTTCTAGAAGGAATCGAAATACATTGGAAGGTTCTAAAATTTGTTGCCTCGAGGGCTCTTCCCTCGAATCCTCGAACACATGGGCTCTTACCCCACAACCTTGGGTATGGGGTGTGTGGGTGATCCCCTTGCGACTCCCCTGGTGCATACAAATTGTGCTTGGGCCTAGTTGCGTACTATATAGGAAGGAAGAATATCAGAGATTTGGATACTGACTTCACCTCCTAACATTTTCACACTTGAATTCGATATACAGGAAGTTCTTTGCCTTTGTTTTCACTTGCATGCCATTGCCCATTGTTGCCTTCATCACATTTTCATCAAGCCTAGAGAAGTTTTGCAGCATTCGAACTTTTTTGTTATGACCAACTTTGTAAGCATATTTGCAACATTCTCATCAATATCAATTTTCTCCAACAAGATCCTACCTTCCTCCACCACTTTCCTTGTGAATTGGTACTTAATATCAATATGGTTCGTGCAATCATGAAATGCTTGATTCTTCACCAAGTGAATAGCACTTTGATTGTCACAATGCAAAGTAATCTTCCATTGTATTATCTTGAAGTTACCTATCAATTGCTCTAGCCATATTGCCTTTTTATTGATCTCGATCCTCAGTTGTTGCCACATGTTCTGCTTTAGTGGTCGATAAGGCCACCATTGGCTGCAACTTAGATATTCAGGTTACAACTCCACCAACAAGTGTGAAAGTATATCTTGTAGGGGTTTTTCGTCCTTCTCTGTCTCCCCCAAAATCAAAAGTTGCAAAACCTTTCATTTGTAAATTTCTTGATCGATAGCAAATAATAGTGTCTGAGGTGCCCCTTAAGTATCTTAATATCCACTTCACAGCAGTCCAATGCTCCTTACCAGGATTATTCATGAATCGACTAACAACTTCCACTGCTTGGGCAATATCTAGTTTGGTGGTCACCATGGTGAACATGAGGATCTCTATTGCTGATGAATATCGTACAGGAGACATGCTTGTTTTTTATGCTTCTGTGCTATGGCACTGTTTGGAAGACAATTTGAAGTGTGCAAGAAGTGGGGTGCTAACTAGTTTTGCATTCTGCATATTGAAACAATGCAAGATCTTTTCTATATATGACTTTTGACTTAACCATATCTTCCTACCTATCCTGTGTCTATGTATCTTCATACCTGTAATTTGATTTGCTGCTCCTAAATCCTACATTTTAAATGTTCTAGCCAACTCAATCTTAAGATCAATTATTTTCTTCATCTTGGATTGCTACCAACATATCATCAACATACAACAACAAGATAATAAAACTACCATCATCAAACCTCGTATAATATGCACAATGGTCAACTTCACGTCTATTGAATCCTTGGCTCTCCATGAAGGTGTCAAATTTTCTATACCACATCCTTGGTGCTTGTTTCAATACACAGATATTTCTTGAGTTTGTAATTAAAATGCTCTTTGCCACTTTCTTAATAGCTCTCAAGTTGATCCAAAAAAATTTCTTCCTTCAAATCACTATGCAAGAAAATAGTTTTTACATCCAATTGCTCCAAATTGTAAATCCTATGCTCCTACAAGTGCAAGTAAAAATCCTACAACAATTAGCTTAACAACTCGAGATAAGATTTCATTAGAATCTATTCTTGACTTATGCACATAGTCTTTTGCCACCAAGTGAGCTTTATAGCGTTCCAACAACCCATCATTGTTCTTCTTTACTTTATACACCCATTTGTTTCCTATAACCTTTCTTCTTGGTGGGAGATCCACAAGTTCCTACGTTTCATTCTTGTGTTGTGCTTTCATTTCTTCATCCATGGATTTTAACCATTTATTTGCATTCTCAAATTCTCTAGCTCCCTTAAATTAACTGGGTTCACCATCATCAATTAACCAAGCAAAAGAAGACTGAAAATCAGGAAAATACCTTTCTGGGGACATGTAGATCTTGTGAGTTGTGGTTGCTGAACTCAAAGTTCTTCATGCTGATTATAAGTTTCATTTTCTTTTTCATCTTCAATCATTTCTACTTCAATAGGTACAATCTCAGGTGTTTGTTGTACCTCCTTCCGTTGCATGGATTTTTCATTAAAAATAACATCTTGACTAACAATTACTTTGTGGTCAGTAGGATCCCATAGTAGGATCCCAATTACTGTATTATCATAATAAAGAAAAATACACTTTTTTTGAATTTGGGTCAAGCTTGGATTTTGTTTCCTTACGTGAATGGGAAAATGCATCACAACCAAAGATATGCAATTGAGAATAAATTATAATCAATTGGCTTACCACGCCAAATATCCTCTTGAATTTGTCCATTGAACGTAGCTGTAGGTGCTCAATTAATTAGATAAGCAGCTGTATTAACAACCTTTGCGCAAAATCCATTATCCAACCCAGATGTGTTGAACATGCTTCTTGCAAGTTCCATGATTGTGCGACTCATCTGCTCATCCACACCATTTTGTTGTGGAGTATATGGAGTAGTCTTTTGGTGTACTACAAAATTTATCAAATTCCTTGGAGCAATGTTCTCTCATTACATTATTTGACTCGAGACATAAAATAGACTTGCCCAAACTTTTCTCTACTCGTGCCTTGAACTCTTTGAAGTTTTTAAAATCTTCCAACTTAATTTTCAGAAAATGCACCCACACTCTTTTAGAATAATCATATTTAGAAGTTGGAAAGTATCTAGCATCATTTATAGACAGAGTGGGGACTGGTCCAAATATATCATAATGAATAAGTTGCAAAAAATCAGAACTTTTACTAGAGCTTGCAGTAAATCGAATTCTCTTCTGTGTACTAAAAAGGCAGTCTTACACAAGTCTAATTTACAAAACTTAATCCTAAAAAGCATACTTTAATCATGTAGAAAATTTCAATCCTTTTTCACTCATATGTCCAAGTTGTTGATGCCACAACATCATTGCATCCGGAACATTCCATGAGTTTGTTGTTGCATGATTTGTCACTATATCACCGTACAAACGATACATGGTCCCGTAAGATTCTCTTTTTGCTACCACTAGGGCTCCTTTGGTAATCTTACAACAATTATCACCAAAGGTAGTAGAATACCCTAGTTTATCCATCATCTTGATTGAAAGCATATTCTTTTGTTGATCTGGTACATGTCGTACATCACACAACTTCCTTTCTCTACCATCGTCTAACTTGATTCTAATGTCCCCTCTACCCACAATTTCTAATGGAGAATCAACCTCCAAGTAGACCATCCCACCACTATTGCACTGTTATTTGACAAACCAATCTCTATGCGGAGACATGTGGAAAGATACACTTGAGTCTAAAACTCAAGCATATAAAAAGGATCTACTGCTACTGCGACAGAAAGCATCACATATTGTTGTTTCTTTTGAATCTGTTGTGCTAGCCTTAGTTGATGGTAGATCTAGATTTTCATCATTCTTTTCCTTCTTCAGATGTCAACAATCCTTCCTCTAGTGTCTTGATTTCCCACAATTCCAACATTTCCTTTTTAGATTGCGTCCGCTGGACTTAGATCTTGACTGTGATCTACTTTGTTGATCCCTTTCGCTAGATCGACCTTTCACTGATAGGGCTTCATTGGTAGAAGGTTCTAGAGATGATTTTTGTCTCAACTCTTCTCCCATCAAAGCGACTACCACATCATCAATTTTCAAATTTCCTAAGGATGAGTTGGTGATGGTCATCACCAAATGATCCTAGGTATTTGGGAGGGAACATAGTAAAATGATTATTCTATTCTCATCTTCCACTTTTACACCAACCACGACCGGTTTATTGATTAGGGTATTAAACTCATTCAAATGATCTACCATAGATTAACCCTCCTTCATCCTCAGATGATAAAGCTACTTCTTTAGGAAAACCTTATTTGTTGCCAATTTAGTCTCGTGCAACTTCCCAAGTTTGTCCCAGCGGGCTTCCGCGGTCTTTTCTTCAACAACATTGAACAAGATAGAGCCTGCTAGGCAAAGATGAATTGTAGAGACAACCTTCCTGTCCAACTTTATCCACTCTTCATTTGTGGTGTTGCTCGATTTTTTTCCAACCCCTTTCAAGGCTAGGGCTTGGTTGTTTTGAACCAACAAATTCTCTAGCTTCATCTTCCATAGGGAGAAATTCTTGCTATCAAACTTTTCAATTTCGAACTTGGTTAAACCTTTTGTTATTGTTGCAGTCCCTACTCGTAGAAAACCCTATTCCTGTGAGTTTTCCAAGCTCTGATACCAGATGTTAGAAAAATATAAAAAAACAGAAGCAAACAAGATTAACAATAGAACACTAGATTTATGTGGAAATCCTGTTGTGCTGATGTAAAACCATGGTGCAATGGCAGCTTCGATCTTTTATTATTACTTGGTAAAAAACTACAATGCTCGGTTTCATGTACAACAATGCAAGTGGTCATTTCCCTTTTATATATGAGGGTTTCAGAACGAACCAAAACAGATTGGAAGGTTCTAGAAATTTTTTCCTTGGGGGCTCTACCCTCGCACCCCCGAGGGACCTGGATGCTCAACCCCCCCAATTGCAACCCCCCAACACATACAAATTGTGTGTGGGCCTAGTCGTGTACTCAATTGGAATAATATTAGTTATCTGGATATTGACTTCACCTCCTAACATAATAAAGCATCCCAAGGTATGAAACATGTCGAATGGGCCAGGGCGCTTTAATAGAAAGGCCTCCCAAATCACTACTATACGCATGAGCCTAGCGCTCCTTCAAAATGATAATCCATGTCATCAAGATGCCAAATTAAACCAAAAGTGCTAGGGTGTTCAATCAAGAGGTGACCAATGCATCATGAGCATGTGACATATGACTGAATTGCATCATCATCTCCTAGTGTTTTAGTTAGGAGGTATCAAACCCACATAACCACATCATAATGTCAAACATCCCATAGGCAATACTTCATCAAGGAGCAATTGTAAACACTTTAAAACTTAGGGAGACCCTAAGTTGATGGGTTTCCATTCCATGAAAGAACAAAGTGTTAGATAAATGCTAAGCAAAGATACTCCAAGCATGCCAATGCCATCAAGAGGAGAGCACATCAACATCAAAACACCATGAAGAGATCATATCCAATAGCTACTAGCACCAATATACCACGACGATCCATCAAACAATCACAAACTAGGGCATCATCGCAACAGGAACCATAACTCTAGCATCAAGCACCAAAGACATCCAGCAGCTGCATCAACCCGTCGATAAGCTTTGTGCTGAAAATCACACATGTAGGGTCTCATACTATATGAGGGGTAATAGGGACATCCTTAAAAGAGATAAAAAGCTATACAAGAATACACCTTGAAAGAAGGTGCCAAATATATGCCTCCTCTTGGGCGCTCCAACTGATGTAAATGGCTACGACAGTCTGCCCAGGTTTGGTAAGAAAAGCAAGCTTGACTAATAAAAAATAAAACCGAATGTTATTGCCCCTCTTTGGATGTTTGCATATCAAAAATGGCAGCTAAGAAATGTGCACTCATCCGAGCATAATGCTGTCAACAAAAGCTGAAAATAACTTCTAGAAAAAGCACCCTTCACATGCACTCCATTCCTGTTGAAAATAACTCCTTTGCAAAACGATGTATCAGCCTCTAGCTCTGGTCACAATTAGCCTTCAATCTGCCGAAAATACCCCTCACAAAAGCATCTAGAAAGTGTTAATTTTTAGTGCAGCTGCGAGACCCATTCTCAGAGAGAATGGTACCCTAGTCAGTTAACTAGGGTTCCTGGTCAAGTTAACTAGGCAAAGTAATGAGTAAGACCCTAGAAGGTACCCTAGGGCCCCCAGCTGTCTCCTGGGGTTCTTGGTCGAGGACCAAGCAGATGGATGCCATGGCAAAGTCCCTAGCATGTAGCTAGGGCTCCTATTTGTCTCTAGGGTATTCTAGTCTGGGACCAGACAGTTTCTTGGTCACGAGGACCAAGCAGATCCTGCAGGTTGAGACAGAGACATCCTATGTCCTGCAGATGGTTGATCAACATTCAGTCTAGGATTGAATGCTCAGCTTGAGGATGAGGACCATTCTTTGGGAGAATGGAGAACCTGGTCATGGACCAGATGGTTGATCAACATGTCCCAGTCTAGGACTGAGGCTCAGCCTTGGGCTGAGAAGCCATTCCTTGAGAATGGAGGCACTTGGTCAGTTACCAAGATTATGATGTGTGATGTCCTCTTCTCCTAGGTCTTCGAGATGGATGAGTTGGTTGGTCTTCTCAAGGGACTGGCCACCCCTTGTGGAAGCTACTAACATTTGACCCAAGGAGCAGTTGAGAGGACCACATGATCACATCATCTGTGTGAATCCTTCCTTATACAATGATGATGAACTTTCAGGTTATATGGAACATTTGTACATTTGAGAGAGAGATGACTGGTTGTACCTTTCCACCTTGGGTGATTTACTTTTGGTCCTTGCACCTTATTGTTTATTAAGTCTTGTGGTACCTTGTCTTTGATTTGTGGTAATTAGGGTCATTGACCCACCTTCTATTTATACCACCCTTGTTGTTTTGGTCTTATGGGTACTTGTCCACTTTTGGAACATACCCTTGGTTATTAGTCTTGTACCCCCACTTATTTGGTACATGACCTTAGTTTATATTTATTCTTTTATTTTTACATTTTTATTTTTGTTATGTTTTATTTTTATTTTTTATTTATTTATTTTTTATTCTTCCCTAAATCTATGGAACCCTAAGTCATTAAAGAAATATAAGTATGACCCTTCTAGAAGCCACCAAGACAATATAAATTCAAGTCTATCTCTTCACTTGAATATCATTCATTACAACATATCTCAGCTCTGATCTAATATGACGTCAAGGGTTTTTACTGTAGTCAATCTGGTGTGACGTCTAAGTTGTTTTGTCTTACTCCTTGCATGGGCGCTCCTTGGTTCTTTGTTCCTCTTGACTTGGCTGTCTCATACATGTAATTCATAAGCAGTTTTTTTGGGACTGTTAGAGGTAGCCGCTATTTGTTAGGTGCAGTCTTAGGGCTGCCATTTATTTGTATGATCAGATCTAGGGTTGCTTGCTATCCATATTGAAGTTTTGAGGGGATCGAGTCTTGCATAACTGATGCCGCTCTTTATTCGACTGAGCCATGAGTCTTGAGGCCTGTTTGTTACCTGCCTTGAAGGTGATTGCAGCCCTAGGTACCTAGACTGTTTTTGGTAATGGCCGCAGGTTGTTTAGGGTTGCTATTGCCCTAATTGAAGAGGCCGTGACTGCCATGACTTGTTTCAGCCTGTTTTAGGGCTGCTTGGTGACATTAGTGGAGGCCGCAACCCCTTGAACTGTTTTGTGATCATCCTATTGTTATCTTGTGAAGGCCGCGTCCCTGTAGACTACTGTGTGGACAATTTGCTGTCATGTGAAGAGGCTGCAACCCCTGTAGACTGTGTTATGGTCAAATCTATTATCTTGTGATCAGATCTTTGTGCTGAGTCTTGTTTGTGGACTGACCTATGTGCTAAGACTTGTCTTTGATTCAGATCTATTATGCTGAGACTTGATTAAGATTGTCACTGTGTTCTTAACTGTCTTTGACTATTTGACTGTATCTCCACCTATCATCTCTCTCTCTCTGGTTTGTACTTCCCTCTTGTAGGGTCTGATAGTTTCCAGATTTGACTGGCCTCTCTGAGGCACAGTGTTTACTGAAAGTAAGTAACTCTTCTGAGTATTTTTATAGGAAGGGTCCCACACACAAGTAAGTATCTTCTCTTTTATTATTATGTGGTTAAATTAGTTATTGCTGAAGATTAATTTAGCACAGTGACCTAACTGGTAGTGTTAAAAGTACTTTAACACAGTGACCGACCTGAGAGTGCTAAAGGTGTGAAGTTGAAAGAGATGAAAATTATGTTAGAAGTTACTGTTGTACTATTTCATATTTAATTTCAGTATTTGTTTATCTACTTTGTGCATTAAAGTATGATGAATTGTAATTTTTCTGTACATAACCCTAACTTGATGAAATTTCAACAGAAAGAAGTTTCAAGAGGGTGTTCAACCTCTGTTAAAATCAAAAGAGCTCACAAAAAGCAAGGCAGCCACTGCTGAAATATGGTGCTGTGTTGTGGTCTACGATTAGAAGAGTTTGGAGACACAAAATAAGATTGTTAGCTGTGCAAATCAATGCCCTTATCCTGCCAAGAATAAATACCATGGATACCAAATTGACATCCACAAATTGACTGCCTGGTTTTGCCAGAAATAATACAGCATGAGGCATCGCAAGACCCTTATCCTAGGTGCTTTGAACAAACTCAGAACACATAGTAAAAATCTAAGAAAAGCGCTTTTGAGTCTACCACCAAAGATAAGGATTCATAAGCATGAAAAGCATGCCAAAGATGTTTTTAAAGAAGGGCGCTGAGGTTAGGCTCAAAACAAGTTATCAATTAGCAAGATAGATCACCATTGAGAAAGGTAGGCCCGAGGGTTAGCTCAATCAGTTGGTGTCAATATTGCCAAAATGTTGCTGGTAATCCTGCACGCTGTGCAGGTACTGATTCCCATGGCGTCAGGCACATTGAGTCAGTTATTACCAAGGAAAAAATCATTGAGAAAGGTGTAATTGTTATGATAAAAGTTCTCAAGCAAAACACCCAGATAGATGTGAAAACTATGGCATAATGATCTTAGACTAGGGTCCAAAAGAAGGTGCTGTAGGTGTGGTCAATCTTCATAAAATAATCCATCACACACACCAACCATCAAGCAACACAAGAACAGTGTTCCAACAACTGATACTAACCACACCAATCTGCTATTCAAATTCTACACTACCTGATTAAATTTACTTCATGGATATATGGATCTGATTTCAAAACCCTGAACCTACAAAAAACAATAATGATGGTGAAACACCAATTAGAACTTCGCATTTTCAGAAACTAAAACTGTAGAATGAAAGATCAAGGAAGGAGACACTGCGTATATAAATTTGGGATCAATCCACCAAATGTTGAGTGATAGATTGGAGAAATAGACTTGCGAAATCACAAACCAGCAAACCAGCAACAATACTCATAGAGCTTTGAATTAATTTTAAAACGAATGATGAAAAAATGGTCAAATAGAGGAGAGAAACACTCTATGTAGGTGGGCACTCTCCTTGCTTGAGTTCTCCAGTTAACTCACCCTCAGTTTATATCTTGACATCAATGTTTCATACTCTAGTGATATTTGTCAGTTGTTATGCCACATAAATAGTAATGTATGAAATCATGGAAAATTGTCCTTTTTTCATTTTCTGTAGGGCGACTGGATTCTGATTGGGAAAGATGGTCAGTGTGAAGACTCAAAACTAGTGAGGTTGTTTATGTACAAGGTTAGATGTGAAAATGTGGGGTTTTCTAAGGATCCATTTTTGACTCAAACTTCAGAGTTCGCAGTACTCCTTGGCAATGAGCTGGATGCAGAGGTACTCTTTCAAGTGTTCTAGTATACACTGCAAATACTTCTTCACAGGGGTTGTTCAAAGATTAGTAATTTGAAAATTTATTCATGAAGCTTATAATCTTTGCAGGTGTTATCGATGACGATGGATCTCTTTGTAGCTCGCACTATGATCACCAAGGCTTCTCTTCAGCACCGAGGGAACATAGAGATCTCAGAAAGCCAGGTTTGTTTATAGTTTTTTATCTGTACATCGCTGTTTAGAATTTTAAATATCTTAAGGACTTTATTTTGTTGTGGTTTGATGAGAACATTTTGAACATTTTCTATTCTAATAATTTGCTGCAGTTGGTGTCATTGAAGAGCTTTCATGTGAGACTCATGAGTATAGTGCTGGATGTCAATGTTGAACCTGCCACTACACCATGGGATCCTGCAAAAGCATATCTATTTGCTCCTATTGTAACTGAAAATGTTTCAGATCCAATGAAGGAGATCGATTGGTTGCTTATTGAAAAGGTCTTGAGCACTGATGCTTGGAATAATCCTCTTCAGCGGGCTCGTCCAGATGTTTATCTTGGTACAGATGAACGCACTCTTGGTGGTGATCGAAGAGAATATGGCTTTGGGAAATTGCGTTATGGTATGGCATTTGGGCAAAAGTCACATCCAACGTATGGAATCAGAGGGGCAATAGCACAGTTTGATGTTGTAAAAGCATCAGGATTAGTTCCTTCTCTTGATGTCATTGACAAGTTGGATGACGAGGCTCCATCTGGGAAGTTGTTGATGGCTGATGGATACATTGAAATAGAGGAACTTGTGGGGAAGATCATAACTGCAGCTCACTCTGGAAAGAGGTTTTATGTTGATTCGGTACGTCCTGAGATGAATGCAGACAGTTCATTTCCCAGGAAAGAGGGTTACTTAGGTCCAGTAGAATACAGTTCATATGCAGACTACTACAGACAAAAGTACGTACATCAGCATTGCTAGCATCTGTAATTAGGTCATTTTAGTTCAGTCATTATTTTTAATGTGAGCATAACTGCATCATATATGGTTTCCTCAATTCAGCTTAGCCCCTAAATATTTCGTATATGTTAATTGGACTTTAGTTTTTATTGGATTTGAAGTTTATCCTGAAAATGAATTATGCTGGAAGGTATTTTGGTTGGTAATCTGTTGGACTTCCAGTATTTCAGCTTTTGAATCTTATTGCTTTCCACCTCACTGCCATGGCAGGTATGGAGTGCAATTGATGTGCAAGAAGCAGCCTCTGATAAGAGGACGTGGTGTCTCATACTGCAAGAATTTACTTTCCCCAAGATTTGAATCCACCGAGAGTAAGCAGTTCTCTGGTTCGAGCACAAAAACAGTTATTAATCGTTTTTTATGGTGTGTTTAAATGAAAAGCTTCAAGTAAAGTACTGAATATGGTCTTGGTGCTGCAGGCAATGCAGAGGAAACATTAGATAAGACCTATTATGTCATGCTTCCACCAGAACTGTGCTTGGTGCATCCATTGCCAGGATACCTTGTTAGAGGTGCACAGCGGTTGCCATCAGTGATGAGGAGAGTTGAGAGCATGCTTCTTGCAGTTCAGCTTAAGCATGAAATCAACTATCCCATTCCAGCTGCCAAGGTATCCCTTTGTCAAAGACCATTCCTGTGGTAGAGCCTAGCTAAGCTTTTTAAAAATTAATCAGTATGTTTCTTTGTCTATGTAACTAACTTTGGAAGATTCTCCAGATTTTGGAAGCTTTGACTGCTGCATCTTGTCAGGAGACATTCTGCTATGAAAGGGCAGAACTCTTAGGAGATGCATATCTGAAGTGGGTTGTTAGTAGATGTTTATTTCTCAAATATCCACAGAAACACGAGGGACAGCTTACTCGCATGAGGCAACAGACTGTGAGTAATGTTGTGCTGTATCAATATGCCCTCGATAAAGGACTACAGGCCTATATTCAGGCAGATCGCTTTGCTCCATCTAGATGGGCTGCTCCTGGTGTGCTTCCAGTCTTTGATGAAGATACCAATGAAGCAGATAATGCAGATGGTATGGATGATGTGGAGCACAGCCCACAGAATGAAACAGGTACGCATAAGAACATCCATCTTCAAGAGTTTGAGGATGAGCCCATGGAGGATGGAGAGATTGAGGGTGATTCCAGCTGTTATAGGGTTCTATCAAGCAAGACATTAGCAGATGTCGTTGAAGCTTTGATTGGAGTTTATTATGTTGAAGGGGGGAAAAATTCGGCTGTCCATCTTATGAATTGGATAGGAATTCCGACAGAATTTGATCATAAAGAAGGGGAACTCGCTAGGCGTGGCTGCAAGGTTCCTGAATCTGTTATGAGGAGTATTGATTTTGATAAGTTAGAATGTGCCCTAAATTATAAATTCGATGAGAAAAGTTTGTTGGTTGAGGCTATTACACATGCCTCACGTCCCTCGTCAGGAGTCTCTTGCTATCAGCGATTGGAGTTTGTTGGAGATGCAGTTTTAGATCATCTCATAACAAGACATCTCTTCTTTACTTATACTGACCTTCCACCTGGACGCCTTACTGATTTGCGTGCTGCAGCAGTGAACAATGAGAACTTTGCACGTGTTGCAGTGAAAAACAAACTTCATTTGCATTTGCGACATGGATCAACTGCACTAGAAGCACAGGTATTGTTGGATATTCGGTGTCTTTTGCAACTGACCTTTTGTTGATTTATCATAGTCTTTGAATATACTGACATTTTTCTAATAAATATAATGCAGATCCGTGACTTTGTAAAGGACATTGAAGTTGAACTTGATAAACCAGGAGTGAATTCCTTTGGTCTTGGAGATTTCAAGGCTCCAAAAGTCCTTGGTGACATAGTGGAATCCATAGCTGGTGCAATTTTTCTTGATAAAGTTCTTGACACAGCTAAAGTGTGGGAGGTATTTTTCTCTCCAGCTATCCCTAATGGAACTGACTTAAATGAATGAAGCATTGATATTAACATTCAATATAGGAGAGAGTTGCATGTGCATAAGGGTGTAACATCACTGGAATTGCTCTGTTTTCAGGTATTCCAACCTTTACTACAGCCCATGGTGACTCCAGAGACACTTCCCATGCACCCGGTTCGTGAACTTCAAGAGCGCTGTCAACAGCAGGCTGAGGGTCTGGAGTACAAGGCTTCACGGACTGGAAATATGGCTACAGTTGAAGTTTTTGTTGATGGTGTCCAGATTGGTTTTGCCCAAAACCCACAGAAGAAAATGGCACAAAAACTAGCAGCTCGAAACGCTCTTGTGATATTGAAGGAGAAGGAAGCAGAGGAGACAAAGGCTGATGGTGTGAATAATGGAGATGGAGCAACTGGGAAGAAGAATGGAAATCAAACTTTCACACGGCAAACTCTAAATGACATTTGCCTCAGGAGACAGTGGCCAATGCCTCAATATAGGTTAACCTTTTGTTTCTCCTTTTTTCTTCACTGTAAAAAAAACTATTATATTATTAATAAAATATTACAATAAGTACATCATGGTTTGCAGGCTCAAACCTGCAGAATTGAGATCTGCCATATTGGCTACACTGCAAAGTATAGGCTATAAAGAAACACAGGAAAACAGTAATCAAGTCCAGTTATGTACAGACTTCAATTGCAGTCCAGCAGGCCTATCGACAACAACATTAATGTTGAAATTATAGAAGTCCTAAACATAAATTATCTCTCAGTTTCAGAACTGAGATGGTTTTCATTAGGGTTCCTTGGCAGCATTTACTCCCAGTTGTGAGACTTAGCAAGTTCCTCAATTTCTACCATCTTCCCAGATTTATCCATTCAGGCATACTAACAAAAGAGACACTGGGAGTCTGCACCACTCTTTGTGAAGCTTATAAAATGTATGGACCATATTTTCTTCTACATGATGTTGACCAACTTCCCAAACAAATTAAAAATTGTGAATGAGACAGGTTTAGATTGGCCCAGGTAGTTTCTCTCATACCTTAAATTTCTTATTTAATGAGGTTGGAATTGCATAATGAGTAACTCTATTGATAGCGTGATGATGCTGTGGAGCTGCAGAGTCTCCAGCACAAAATCTTCTAGGTGCAGGACTTGCAACCTGTAAGTTGTTTATGTGGTAATTGTTGAATCTACAAACCTATGTTTGTGACAAAAGACCCAACACCCTGGCATTGCAGTGTGAATTCCCGACAATCTTATGTTGCGTGTTCTATGATCCACAACCTAGCTTTTTGTGGATCATGAAGACAACATGCAAACTCATAATTGAGGGGGTCATATGGCGGAAACCCATCTTTGTCGAGACTTGAAGACCTTACAAGTCTTTGTAAGATCTCGCTGCAGAGTAGAATATCCACAATGTATTGTGGAAGGAAAGAAGCTAAAATGAACCATTGATCCAAGTTGCATTGAAACAGATACAGAAATGGCTTGGGCGAGAGGGATGTATACAGCAAATTCTCTGAAAAGTTGGAGTCGATATGAGAGGGAAACGACAAACACACACGCACATATGCAAAAAAACCATGAGACATAACTTTTTTAGATTAGCATTCATCAATTAGATTTTGAAGCCTAAAACTTGTTATTGTAGATCATCATCACTGCTGTCTAGTATCATCACTCATACTATACAAAGTCATACAATGTAAACATACATTAAAGAATACACGCAAATTGAAAAATGAGTGGTCTACTATCATATTCAATGTTCAAGACTTCATCGCAAATCACAATTACTTATCATCAAAATGTCTTCATCCATGGAACAAAGCTCCGCATCATCATATTCATCCTTTGCAAAATCAGGAACACTGCTGCCATGTCTACATGAAGATGTAATTGTTCGTGCCCCATCAAACAAATTAAGTAAAGTCATGACGCTCACTGCCATATCCAGGTCATTCAGTTCTGGTTCCACATCCCCATAATTTGGTGGGCCCAACTTTGTATTCATCCTTCTTGTGTGATAGAAGCAAAGGGTGGAATGAACATATACAAGTATCTGAACCTTCTTCAAGCCCATTCTGTTTTGCTTCGTCAAATGGATGAAGCCTTGTGTACTCGAGTTCCTCTCAGTGGACAAGAGACTAGCAAACGTCTTGATTGCCAATTTATGGATATTTTAATTTCCCCACCATGTAAGTTCCACCAATCAGTGGGATGTGAGTAAGGTCTTGTTACAGAGCTTCAACATTTGTGCCCAAACCTCTTGAACCAACAAAATGTGAAAACTCTGTAGGAATTGGGACTGCAATGTTATGATCTACGAATGATTTTTATCATGGCTTTCTTAAAACCCCAGGACACTTATGTGTCCTTTTTTGGTGCAGTTCTCCCTTGTTGACTGTACAACTGTGCAAAAAGAGATTTGGATTTATTGCATAGTTCAAAAGGTGCAATAGTGTGGTCATCTTGTTTCACAGTTTGATCAATATATATTTTGCTTCGTTGTAATAACCTTCCTCCGTTTCTCACTCTTTGGTCATGGATGAGCTCCCTAATACACTCTGTCAGGGAGTTAATGCCTTAATACACCTGCCAAACTAGGTTTATCCATGTCAAACAATCACAACAAATCCACAATTGGCTTAGAAAATGGCAATGCCAAGAGGCACTCCATCCTATCCCACCAATGATGTTCATTGACAGTCCTCTTGATTGATTGTGCTCTTTCAGTTGGGGATTGCCTCCATTCAAACCAAAAATGATGGCATACTGTTGATTGTAAGGTTTCTTTCATCTGCCAAGGTATCGATAAACTAGAATTTAGGGTGAATATTTATTATCAACACTATAGAAGAAAAAAAATAAAATCGAGATAATAGATTCAAATATTTTTACAAAGCAATGTTTAGGTACCTTAAGAAGCTCCAACTTTTCAAATCATTTAATTGACTTGGGGCATGTGATAGTGTGTGATGAAGCTCTGGATATCCTTTGCCTCTTTAAAAATCTGTAGATTCCACCCAACTCTGGACCCCATCTTTCTCAAAATGAGCTTCAATGAATGTGCAGCACAGTGGTCCAAATGATGTATTCATTTCTGCCCTCAATGATTTGGCCTGCTGCTCTATACACGCCAATTTGGCATCTGGCTAGGCTGTGACCTTAAATTAGATTATTATTATATTATTACTGTCTTTATTGGTCTGCACATATGCATGGAAAAGCTCCAATAAGCTTGTGGCGTGTCTAGCAGTCCCTTGTGGAAATTCTTCATGATGTTGCTTGTGATGGATGTAGCCTTGACAAGAATTGAAGTCTCTATTCTTATCAAAATCCAAACCAAGGAAACGTGCTTGTCATTGCATGTATTTCCTGCTCTGCATGCCAAGGTAGCCAATATGTTGATTCCATAGGGGGACTTTGTCAGCTCCTATTGTGTCCTCTCATGAACAAACCATCTTGTATAGAAGTCTCTTCTTGAATCCCCTAGACAACCACTTGATCTACATTTATCAAGATACATGTTTTATTTGTACTTAATCTTGAGAGTTGAAATCTTCATTTGAAATATTGTAAAATTAAAACAAATTCTTTGTCAGCCTTGGTATATGTAAACACATTATGTATACTTTTTGAAATTCCATTCTGTAAGCAGACAAACACGTTTTACTTTTGCATCATGACTAATTTCAACCTCTGGAAAAATCTTCCTACTTGAACCTATTTCTTTATAGGTGGATTTTTTTCTTCTTCTATTTAGCGTGTAATGAACCAAATCACCCAAATCAGCACAATAGGTACTGAACAAGCCAAGTATACATGAAGAGCATGGCTGCAGAGTGCAAGAGTGATGATGAGTTGTACTACAACTCCTGCGAAATAGAAGAGTATTTTAATAAACTGAATGATAGCAATATTGAATAATCATATATAACAGTGTTCTCTTTCAAACATCTTTTGAGTCACATGATATTGGATATTCTAATTGAAAGTTATGCCCAATTCAAGTTGACTTGCTGTTTTTGATTCTTCTGTGGGACTACTTTGCAGGTCAACTTGGTACTGAAAATTAATCTGCAATTTCTATGCCGATTCCCATGAAAATTGTTTTTTTCTCCCTATATTTCCAATGAATTTGGTTTCACTTAATTTGGATCTTCTTAGTAGAGTTTTCAACAATTTATGCCACCCTGCTATTTTTGGCCATTCTTCAGAGGCAAAATTGTACGGAGTAGCTCTTTGAATTTTTGCGTCAAATAATCTGAAATTTTATCCTATGACATCCTCAGATATCTTATTCCCAATTAAGCATCACTGAATTTGGGTCAGCCAATCAAAGGTTATGATAATTTATGGCGATCTGCTTTTTTTGGCAATTCAGCAGGACTGGATTACAGGCTAACTTGGAAGGACTCTAGCTCCTAGAGTTCTGTGCCAAATACAGTGAATTTTTGACCTGTGATAGCTTGATAAATTGTTTTCTAAGGAATCAAGTTCCACTAAATTTGGTGTCTAGAGGAAATTCTGGCCGCATGAACACAAAGTACTTGTATCACTGGTCCAAGAATCTACCAGCTCTGATACCACCTGATATGATTTAGGTTATACCAAAAGTAAACAGATAAATATTGAATATGCCAAATATATGTGCTAAATGATAATGGGTTGCACCTGAAACTCTGAAGACACAAGAGTATCTCCCAATAACCCCAAAATATGTAGTGTTCCTTTTTAAGAATTTGCAAAAACTAGGAAAAATTGCCAATTTTGACCAATTCGACCCTTAGACTAGTCTTGACTCAACTGCTTCCAAATGGTTTCGAATTGGGTTTGAATGAGTTTGGAAGGTATTGATAAGTTTAAACCAAATAACCAAGCAAGATCACTGAAAGAAGCATAATCACAAGATAGACACACAATATATCCTGGGAAACCCTCATGGGGTAGAAAACCCAGTAAAGCTTTCCTCAATAAGATGAACAACCAAAATACAAGATGTGCTCCTCCTTCCTTTGTCTCCTTAGCTGATCTCCCAAACAAGTGCGCACTCTTCCACAAGTGAGTGAATGATCTAATGAGGAGTTCACCTCCTCTATTTATACTTGACTCTCAACTCACTAAAAGACCTGTTAGGGCCGACCTCACCTGGAGAAGTCTAATAACCCCTAAAATGTAACTACAGGGCCGACCCACACATGGTGGGTCTAATAACCCTAGTTAATACCAACCCCTGGAGGAATAAACATCTCCAGATACATAGTAGGGTTACCTCGGAGGAATGAAACATCTCCAGAATAAATAATGTACAAATATAATATTCTTAGAAGTTACAATATTCAACACTCCCCCTTAACGAGAAGGATATTATAACAACATCTGTAGGAGCAAGGAGTCATTTACTACATCATCTATATATCATCGGAAGCTTTCTTCATTTCATCATCATCAGTAACTTGACTAGTTATTGGAACATCAACATCGTCATCAGCATCGTCACACGATCATTAGCATCGTCATCACACGGTCATCATCATCATCGTCACACGATCATCATCATCGTCATCACACGATCATCAGCATCGTCATCACACGATCATCAGCATCATCGCCACACGATCATCAGCATCGTCATCACACGATCATCAGCATCATCGCCACACGATCATCAGCATCGTTATCACTCGATCATTGGCATCGTCATCATACAATCATCAGCATCATTATCACTCGATCATTGGCATCGTCATCATACGATCATCAACATCGTTATCACTCGATCATCAGCATCATCGCCACACGATCATCAGCATCGTCAAGGAATGATGTAAACCAGTCATGTACCTTTTGAACCGAAGTCCAGGGACGATCCAGTCCTATCATTATCGAAGACATACGTCTACGGCTCTTCTTTCGGACTGAGGTCCAGGAATGATCCAATCCCTTCATTATCGAAGACATACGTCTACGGCTCTTCTTTTCGGACTGAGGTCCAGGAATGATCCAATCCCTTCATTATCGAAGACATACGTCTACGGCTCTTCTTTCGGACTGAGGTCCAGGAATCATCCAATCCCTTCTTTCTCGAAGACATACGTCTACGGCTCTTCTTTCGGACTGAAGTCCAGGAATGATCCAATCCCTTCATTCTCGAAGACATACGTCTACGGCTCTTCTTTCGGACTGAAGTCCAGGAATGATCCAATCCCTTCATTCTCGAAGACATACGTCGACGGCTCTTCTTTCGGACTGAAGTCCAGGAATGATCCAATCCCTTCATTCTCGAAGACATACGTCTACGGCTCTTCTTTCGTACTGAAGTCCAGGAATGATCCCAATCCCTTCATTCTCGAAGACATACGTCTACGGTTCTTCTTTCGGACTGAAGTCCAGGAATGATCCCAATCCCTTCATTCTCGAAGACATACGTCTACGGTTCTTCTTTAGGACTGAAAGTCCAGGGATGATCCCAATCCCCTCAACTGTCCACTAAGGACTTCATTCTCGGAGACCTCATGTCTACGGTTCTCTTTAGGACTGAAAGTCCAGGGATGATCCAATCCCCTCAACTGTCCACTAAGGACTTCATTTTCGGAGACCTCATGTCTACGGCTCTCTTTAGGACTGAAAGTCCAGGGATGATCCAATCCCCTCAACTGTCCACTAAGGACTTCATTCTCGGAGACCTCATGTCTACGGCTCTCTTTAGGACTGAAAGTCCAGGGATGATCCAATCCCCTCACATGTTCATCAAGAACATGTATCTTCATCATCATAACATGTATCACCACAACATGTATCATCAATATCAAAACATGTATAACCACAACATGTATTATCATCATCAAAACATGTATAACATGTATCATCAACATCAAAACATCTATAACCACAACATGTATCATCATCATCAAAACATGTATACATCTATCATCAAAAGTATGTATACATCTAATCATCAAAAGCATCTAACATCAAAAGCATGTATACATCTATCGTCAAAAGCATCTAGCATGTATACATCTATCGTCAAAAGTATGTATACATCTAATCATAAAAATAAAGAATATAAGAGTCCTAAATCTAAATAATTCTAGGTGAGTAAGTGCAAAGAAAAATAAGTAACCTCATCATTGATGAGATAGGCTTGTCTGTCTCATACTGTGCTACTCCCCCTTTCGAGGAGGGTTCTTCTGAACTACACCAAGCTTGTCTCGGAAGTGTTCAAACTTTACTCGAGACAGAGGCTTGGTCAGGATATCAGCAATTTGATCCTCAGTGCTTATATACTCTAGCTTGATAGCTCCTTTCTGCACCATATCTCGAATATAAAAGTAACGGATCTCTATGTGTTTTGACTTATCATGAAACACAGGATTTTCAGTCATCTTGATGCAGCTTTGATTATCACACATAATCACAGTGGGTTCCATTTCTAAGTCAAACACTCCAGATAAAAGTTTTCGAAGCCATACTGCTTCACAGCTAGCAGAACAGGCAGCTATGTATTCAGCTTCAGCAGTACTGAGGGCCACACTTGATTGTTTCTTGTTGAACCATGAGATCATGGCAGATCCAAGACCATAACATCCACCAGAGGTACTTTTTCTGTCTGAGATACTTCCTGCCCAATCAGAATCTGAGTAACCATGTAATCTGAGTTCATGATTTCCAACATAAAATAAGCCAAAATCTAATGTACCTTTTAGGTACCTCATTACATGCTTTGCAGCTATTAAGTGAACCTTTCTAGGTTCTACTAGATACTGACTTAGGGTATTTACAGCAAAGCATATATCAGGCCTAGTATTAGTTAAGTACATCAATGATCCAATGATTTGTCTATATAAAGTTATGTCCACTAGTTCTGATGAATCATTAACTAATAACTTTAAGTTGGATTCCATGGGAGTGGCCATGGCTTTACTCTCCAACATATCAAATCTTTTGAGAATCTCCACAGTGTACTTACCTTGATTTAGAAAGATTCCTTTTGGTTCTTGCCATACTTCTAAGCCTAAGAAGTAGTGCATCAGTCCGAGATCTTTCATCTCGAATTCTGAAGAAAGCTTCTTCTTGCTTTCAATAATTTGATTCTCATCTCCAGTTAGGAAAAGATCATCTACATATAACAGCAATATAACTGGTTCATCATCCATCACCTTGAGATAAAGATTTGGGTCAGCTTTACTTTTGGTAAAGCCCATGCTAGTTAAGAAATTGTCAATCCTTCCGTACCAAGCCCTTGGAGCTTGTTTCAACCCATATAATGCCTTCTTCAATTTGCATACATGAGTTCTTCCATCATTAACCTCAAACCCTTGAGGTTGCTCTATGTATACTTCTTCTTCAATTACTCCATTCAGAAAAGCTGTCTTAACATCCATTTGGTGTAATTTCCACTTCATCATGGATGCAAGAGCCATAATAGTTCTAATTGAAGTATACCTGGCAACTGGTGCAAATGTTTCTTCGTAGTCAATTCCCTCCTTCTGAGAGAATCCTCTAGCTACAAATCTTGCTTTGTATTTTTCAATGCTTCCATCTGCGGCATGTTTTATTTTGAAGATCTATTTGGAAGAAACCACACTTTTATCTTTTGGCTTGGGAACTATATCCCAAACATCATTTTTCATTATTGACTGATATTCTTCTGTCATTGCTTCTACCCATTCTTTCTTCTGAGCTGCCTCTTCATAGCTAGTAGGTAGTTGATCCACGAGGTCACACATTAAGGCCATATAGTTGGATACTAGCTTTGGTTTCTTTCTTTCTCTAGTGGAGCCTTCAGGAGCTCCATATCTTTCAGCTCCTTGGATAATATCTCTAGCCCATGCTGGTCTTCTTTTCCTGGATAGTTCTGCAACAGGTGGTTCTTGAGGTTCCAGCATGTCATGATCCTCTGGTGTAGCTTCTTCAGGGATGTGAACAGTCTCTGAATCTCTGGGTGATGAATCTTCTTCATAAACTTCTTCAAGTTGACACTTTCTGGATTTCTTGAGAGCTGCTTCCTCATAAAAGGTTACATCTCTACTTATTTCTATATGATGGAAACCTGGTATGTAGATTCTGAAGGCTTTGGAAGTTTCACAATAACCAACAAACATTCCCTTCTTACCTGAGGGATCCAACTTGGTTCTCTTTTCTTTTGGAATGTGGATATACACAGGACACCCAAATATTTTAAGATGACTTACCTCAGGCTTCTTACCTGTAAACACTTCTTCTGGAGTTTTGAATTCAAGAGCACTGTGAGATAATCTATTTTGCACATAAACTGCTGTCTTGGCTGCTTCAGCCCATAAGTACATGGGAAGATCTTGGTCATGTATCATGGTCTTCACTGCTTCCATGATTGTTCTATTTTTCCTTTCAGCCACCCCATTCTGTTGGGGATTGTAGGGAGTAGTTAGTTCCCTTTTAATTCCAGCTTCTTTGCAAAAGTCCTCAAATTCCTTTGAGGTGAATTCTCCGCCATTATCTGTTCTGAGAGTTTTGATTTTCTTGTCTGATAGATTTTCTATTAGAGCCTTGAACTCTTTGAATTTTCCAAAGACTTCATTCTTCCCTTTTAGAAAGTATATCCAAGTTTTCCTTGAATAGTCATCTATGAATGAAAGATAGTATTCAAACCCACTTAAGGAAGTGGTGGGCATTGGACCACATACATTTGAGTGTATAAGCTCTAAAATGTTCTTAGTCTTTGTTTCTCTCTTTGGAAAGGGGTTTTTGATATTTTTCCCTTTCTTACATCCTTTACATGAGCCATCATGATCAGCTTTTAAATTTGGTAGTCCTATGACTACCTTGCTTACATAGGGTAAGGCTTTAAAGTTGATGTGGGCTAATCTTCTATGCCATAGCTCACTGGGGCTAGAGATCTCATGTGCAAGGGCAGCTTCTGGATGACCCTTGAGTTTATAGAGACCTCCTTCTTCTTCACCAATAACAACTGCATCTTTAATTGTCTTCCCTTTGGACCACATGAGTACTTGTCCATCTATGAAGGCTACTCTGAAGCCTTTCTTATCTAGAGCTGAGATGGAGAGAAGGTTTTTCTTTAAACCTGGAACATATAAGATGTCTTTCATCTTCAAGGGTGTTCCAGAATCTGGCTTATAGCTAGCTTCACCAATTCCTTTGATAGGATATTGGTAGTCATCTCCTAGAGATACTTTCTGTGAAGAAGACTTTTCTTCAAGAATTGAGAAGGTCTTCCTTTGACCTGTCATGTGCTTGGAAGCACCATTATCAATGAGCCATGTATCTTCTCCAGGAGATACAGATCCAGAGAGTGCAGAGAATAGAACATATTCTTCTGGATCTTCTTTCTTCACCTTACATCTTTTCCTTTTGGGTTTTACCTCTACCTCTTCTTCTTCTTCATCTTCTTCCTCTTCTTCTTCTTCACTTTCATTTTCTGCCATATGTGCATGATGTCTTTTGTGGAAGACTTTCTTCTTTTGAGAAGAACAATATCTGGAGATGTGTCCCAATTTATGACAACTGTAGTATTCTACCGTAGAAAAATCTCTTTCTGAATTGGGTCCTCTTCTCTTGTTAGATCTAGAGAAGTGTTGAGATCCTTTGTGATCAACTCTCTTGAAATGACTCATTCTTCTTCTTTTGGTATGAGTGGCTAGGGCTTGGTCATCCTCTTTGAGAAGGGCTTCTCTATTTGCAACCCTAGCTTCTTCTTGAACACAATCCTCCCATACTACATCAAACTTCATGCTCTCTTTCCTGGCACACATGGTTTGTATAAATGACTCCCAAGATCTAGTGAGACCATTGAGGGCAGTCATCACAAGTTCATCCTCATCAAGGGTATCACCAATTGCATCTAGTTGTTCCTTGATTTGTGAAACCCTTGAGAAGTAGTCTTGAATGGATTCTCCTTTGTGCATCTTGGTGCTCTTCAATTTAGACCTCAGATTCATCTTCCTATTGATGTTCTTTCCTTCATACATTCTTCCTAGGGCATCATACATTTCCTTTGGAGTCTTCTTGGAAGACACTTGGGGAATCAAGTGGTCTTTAATGGAATCAGCTATGATTCTCTTTGCCCTAATCAGATCTTTCCTGTGCTTTTCTTTGGCTTCATCTTCTTCTGGTTCTGCAACTTCCTCCTTGATATAATGAGCAAGGTCATTCTCTTCAAGAATGAGACCAATTCTGTATTTCCATGCCCGGAAATTCTCTATGCCTTCTAGCTTGTCTTCAAGCTTAGTATTTGGAGCCATCTTCTCTTGGGGGAGTCCAAGAGACAGAGTAGACTTACTTGGAAAGTTACTTTTTACTTTTCCGGAAACTGAAACAGAATTTTATCGCACTTTTGGTAGAATTAGGGTTTGCAATTCCCGGAGTTCTACCCAACCAAAAAGTTGGATCTAGGGCTTAAAAGAATGCTCTTGATAAGGGCTATCCAACCATGTAATCAGAAACCAAAAAATCCAACTTTTTTCTGAAACCAAAATCTGACGTATCGCACTTTTGGTAGAATTAGGGTTTGCAATTCCCGGAGTTCTACCCAACCAAAAAGTTCGATCTAGGGCTTAAAAGAAAGGTATTGAGGAGGGCTATCCAGCCATGCAACCAAAAATCAATAATACCAACTTTGGGCTGAAACCCTAACTTCACCAAAGAGAGAGAGAGAGATAATCTTACCTTGTGAAAGATGTCCTATTCAGTCTAGCTCTGATACCATGATAAGTTTAAACCAAATAACCAAGCAAGATCACTGAAAGAAGCATAATCACAAGATAGACACACAATATATCCTGGGAAACCCTCATGGGGTAGAAAACCCAGTAAAGCTTTCCTCAATAAGATGAACAACCAAAATACAAGATGTGCTCCTCCTTCCTTTGTCTCCTTAGCTGATCTCCCAAACAAGTGCGCACTCTTCCACAAGTGAGTGAATGATCTAATGAGGAGTTCACCTCCTCTATTTATACTTGACTCTCAACTCACTAAAAGACCTGTTGGGGCTGACCTCACCTGGAGAAGTCTAATAACCCCTAAAATGTAACTACAGGGCCGACCCACACATGGTGGGTCTAATAACCCTAGTTAATACCAACCCCTGGAGGAATAAACATCTCCAGATACATAGTAGGGTTACCTCGGAGGAATGAAACATCTCCGGAATAAATAATGTACAAATATAATATTCTTAGAAGTTACAATATTCAACAGGTATTCAAACGTGTAAATGAGGCTTGGACACTCTTAAAACACTTTTTCAACCTTCATTTATAATCAGGGAAAAATGATCAACTTTACTAGTCAAATCGAGGTTCACAATCCCCGAGGGTAGGAGACAAAGATGGCTTCCCAAACACTGCAAAACTTTCCCAAATTTCAGAACAGAGACATGGTACTGATAAAGTTATTCAATGGGCTCCCCAGTTCATCATTAATAAGTTTCTATAAGCTTCTGCAACTCCCATAAATCAGATGTTTGTATACTTGCATTGACATAGGGGGAAATGATAGTAAATCTTCACAAATTGTTATGAAACTTAAGAATATTGCTCCAAATGCTTGTCTAATGAATATGAAACTTTTTCAGCATATTAATGGCACTCCATACAACATTAATATATCAGATATTGACTGAACCATTCGAATTTGATACCACTTCAAGTGCAAATAACAAGGTATTGGGGAAATAACACCATTTATTCATAGTTTAACATTTTTACATCAAATCTCTTGGTGTTTCGACCTGAAAGTCTTTTGAGAAATAAATATAGATTATACATATCAGATTACAAAGATATGGGGCCTCAAGAACTATCCCAAAGAGTTCATCACCTCATAAAGTGCGTCTCTCCTCAAGGAGCAAAAATATGCCAAGAAATGGAAGAATGGTTGTAGAAGCAAGCTGAAAGAAATGTGACCACGAGCTGCCCTGTAGTTTCAACCTCTAACAAAAGACTCCATTGTAACTCCAAATGAAAGTTCTGAATGGCCTCTCCAATTGCCAATTAGGATGGGAATCTTTCACCCTCAAAATTGGTGCTAAGGCAAGTGGAATAGCATCTACTAGCTCTCCTCTCCAAATGCAAAATCTCAAATGATCAAAAGCTGGCATTCTTCTTTGTTCCTGACTTTTATAAACTTCCTAAGGCTTCCCTTACTCTAATTCCATCCATGAGCTTCATGCCAACTCAATTTGGGAAGAGATTTCCAAGTATGCCATTTGTCCCTCCAAATCTAGCCTTCTTCTTCACTCAATTCGAGTAGGTGTCTTTTTGGCTGCCGTAACTCCCTTGTGCGTCTTCTTGGAGGCTATTTTTAGCCTTGACATGTCATGTATGTTAGATGTCAGCATTCAGGTCTGATTTGTGTCATAGATGTCATAGCATCTTCATCATTGTTGTCATAGAATTAAGAAATCTAGTCCAAGTGTCCCACTAGCTCCAAAATGCTTCTTCCTCTTCCATGGGAGTTACTCTTCTACTCCAATTCGACTTTCATTGAGTCATGCCAATTATATTGACCTTCCAACTCCCCAATATCATTAGACTCCATCTTGGATTTGAATGGGTGAGAATAGGATGCCATGTGGCATGAGGAATCTAGCTTTGTGTGGGTCCCACACCACCAATGTGTCTCCATGACCAGGTGCCACCTTATTTTTCTATAATAAATATTTATTTAACCCCTTTAATATATTTATGTCAATCTAATATCCATTTGGAGTTTATTAGTTCCCTTATTCAAAATCCCATTGTTTCCACCCCAACCTAGAAAACGAGTAGATTGGTGGAATTTCTTCTTTTGAAATTTATTTGAATAGGGACATTACAAGATATAACAATATCCAGAAATCGTATATAAATTTGTGTGCAAAACTGTGAATAGCTATAATAATCTTCTATATATTCTAATTTCTGACTAATTCCTTATGTGGACTGGGTTCTAGGATGACCTACTATTTACTTATTAGTGTTCCTCTGAGCACAACATGGGGTGTCATACGTTGAAATGCATCTGAGTCAAACCAAGTATCAATACCTTCAGTTGACATAAACAACAGAAATACAGATAGCTTTCAACTATGAACGACATGGTTCGTCTGTTAATTTTCTTTATCATCTGGATTCTTTCTCCATTCATGTATGTGATGACTATTCTCCTTTTTGGCGACGGTTGCACTTTCCTTTCTTCTTACCTAGAATTTTCAAATTTTGAATCATAGATGACTTCTTTTCGGTTCATTCTTTCCATCTATTCCGAGAAACAAAATAGTCTCTATTGAATTTTTGCCCTGTTTCTCCATGAAGTAGCTGAGTGACCAAATCTAACTTCCAAGCAAGACAGTTACTAAGCAAGTTCACGACAATGTCTTCCTCAGATATTTTACATCCAATTGTGTCCAGTTGATCAACAAATGATCGGCCATTCTAAATGTGGTTCATCACATTGTCTCTTTTCATCTTCAGGTTGAAGAATTTATGGTGTAGATATAACTTTTTTGCTACCTTCCTTGTACCAAACACATTGCTTAAAACATCCCATGCTTCATTGTCAAACTCTGCATAACTTGGATGGAGTGGTCGAGATTTTAAGGCTCAGCAATATCGTAGCAGAAGCCTTATTGTCTTGTTTCAGTTCCTATATCCTTCTCCAGTCCTTGCCATTTGCAATACCCCACAGGTCTCCTTTTCTATTAAAAGCATTTTTAATATCGAGCTTTTAGAAATTGAAATTTTCTTCATAAATTTTCTCAATGCGGCGATGTTCCATGATTGCAGCTGTTACGTTTCGTGACATGCACTATAATCCACATCGTTAACAACCTTCTTGTTCATAAGATTTGTATATAATCTGTAGATTCATTTTTGTGATTTGACGAAACCTTGTTTGTACTAATTAGAACTTGGCACTGATGTCGTGTCAGCAATCAAACTGGAGAAACACTGCCCGCAAAAAACAAACAGAGAACACATGAACCGCAGGCTGTCCTGAACTCAGAAGTCTTGTTACAACACTGCATGAAAAAACAAATAGAGAGCACATTATTGACAGAAACATTAGTTCGTCTAAAAAACAAATTCAAAACTAGAAAAAAATGATACTTCACAAACTTCGGCACAAAACTACAGTAATCAAGCTCTGGCAGTTATGTAGTAGTTACACAAACTGCATATTCCAGATTTAGCTTTTGATATATTCCAGCAGTAAGTATTTCATAAATGCTATAATGATCATCTAGGACTTCCTGGCGGGTCAGCATTTGGTTTGAACTTTCATCTGGTTGCTTAACATCGTTTTACTGTTTACATGCTTCGTTAGTTCGATTAACTAATTCTAGAGTTATATTTGTCCTCTATTTTGAAAATACTAAATATGCTTCAACATATAGCTTCTTATTAGATAAACCTCGTCAGCCTCCTCATCTTCTCTCTGCACTTTTATTAGTCATTGTAAATAATTCTCAACTTCAGGCTAATATTGTCTTTCCAGGTGTATAAGTGAAGGCGGGCCAGCTCATGCAAAGAGATTTACTTACTCTGTACGCGTACATACAACAGAGAGAGGATGGACAGATGACTGTGTGGGGGAGCCAATGCCTAGTGTGAAAAAGGCGAAGGATTCTGCGGCAATGCTGTTGCTAGAACTTCTCAAGCGCTGGCCTGATCATTGAAGACAGTACTTAAGTCTCTACAGGTCTACCTAATTTGCACATTCTCAAAGAAACGCAAATTCTCAATGGACCATTTTATGAATCTTCCAATTGTCTGGGTATAGTTGTCCAATGTCTCCAATGCCTTCTAAAATGGAAACCAGGTTATATTAATACTTGCTATTGCCTATTCATTTGTAAGTTGTATGTGGGGCCGTAAGTCATGGATTGGATATTACAGTTCAGAGCTCGGAATTATTTTTCAGAAAAATACATGTTGAGTCTACAGGTTCGCATAGGACATACGAATGCAGACTGATTAATTTCAGTTTATTCAAATCAACAGCCAAAAGGCGTTTCTGCATAGAATATTTTGTGGGTCTTCCGTAAAGAATGATATTATAGTTATGAAATTTTAACGCAAGTTATGATTTTGGGAAAAGGGGCTTTAATATGTTTGTGCACCTTGTATATATATACAACTTTATAAGAAACCATGACTGAAATAAAGTGTTTCCCGAATGTCAATTTCCAGAAGCAGCTGCACCCCCCATTATCAAGCACCATCACTCGTGTTCACATGCCGTAAGAGACGTCAATAAAGTGGGCATTTCATTCCTTTCTTTCAGCATGGATTATGAGGGCAGAATTATACTTTTTCTTGCAAATCTTGACCTTAGAAACTTGTTCTGTAACGTCATCAAACCTCTATGGAGCCATTCCTGCCTGGAGACCAAAACCATGCCCAAATCCTTAAATATAACGTGGTTAAAGCCTGCATTTTGATTTTATGGCAGGGGACCGGTTGGGGAATTAAATGGGCAATTGAGACCTTTGATTGTATGAATGTACTTTATAGTGGTATGATTTGCCAAACGGATATGGGTACTTGGCGCACAATCCTAACGCAGATTGAGAGTGGGAAAAGCAGCAGTCCGAAGGCACCGGAAACAAACACATTTATAATATCACGTAGCGAATATAATGGAGAAATCATAAATTTGATTACCTCTCAAATGGTCGCGAAGTCTATCCTCAATATATTTATCAAAATGGCTCCTGCATATTAGAATCAGTCGGATTGAACCTTTAGATAAATAATGAAGCTACTAAAACCTTATAAAAATATTTCTTTACCAATATGTAAGGCAGTAGCAGTAGCAAAGTACTTTCGTTGGTTCTGCTTCCTTGAACATGTGTGTGGGAGAGAGAATCAGGATTAACGCAGACCAAATAAGTGTCTATATATATATCCATATCTATATATATATATAAGAAGCATATTATATAAAAATTATATTTTGTAATTATAAATGTTGTAATGGTTAAGAATATACGGAGTGGGTGTCTTGTCCCATAAACAAGGTCTCATACATCAATTTGGTTTTTTGTCCCATAAACAAGATCTCATATATCAATTTTGTCTCGTCCCATAAACAAGGTTCTTGTCCCATAAACAAGGTGTCATACACCAATTTGGTGTCTTGTCCCATAAACAAGATCTCATACACCAATTTAGTGTCTGGCCTGACTATGATCTTCAAAATATATTATTATTAAATAACATTGATAGAAATGTATAAATTGTTTTTGTAATTTTGACAATCTAATTCTGTTGGGATATCTAGTGAGGCCCTTAACCTTTTTATAAATAGCTAACTTGAGAACTTGATCACCTCTTACTTGCAACGTACAACAAAACCACTCCAACACTTGTAATTCAAAGCAATCTACCACTCTAACTAACCGACCAAACTAATTAAAATATATCATTATACTAATTTAACTTGTAATTATGATTAACAAAATTAAAAATTTAAATATATGGGAAAAATTGTTATAATTCTAAACTTCCAAAATTGCAACCACTTACATGTATGCCAATAAACACATGCATGCACAGATATGGTATGTGGACACATGAAAAATTGTTATAATTCTAAACTTCCAAAATTGCAACCACTTACATGTATGCCAATAAACACATGCATGCACAGATATGGTATGTGGACACATGCACGTCCAGTATATGAACACAGGCCTCCATTCTTAAATGATTATTGTATTTAATATTTCATCTTAATAACTTAAATTTCTTATTTCTTTTAATGTGTTGTGATTTTTTATGGGTGATATGTTAACATGTTAAATTTAATATTTTTTATTTTAAAAACTATATTTATTATATTATAAGTTTTTAATAATATGAAATTTATTTGAATAAATTATATTGGAGTGCTAAGGTTAAAAGAAAATAAAGAGAGAATACATGTTCACCATAATTTAATTTACTTTTAATATGTACAAAATGTAGGTTCTAATATTTATAAGATGATTCAAAGAAAATAAAGAGGGAATACATGTTCACCATAACTTACTTTCCTTTTAATCTGTACAAAATGCAAGTTCTAATATTTATAAGATGATTCATGATTCATTAAATGAAAACATCTTTATTTGAACTAATTTGTTTGAGATTTAGTGAGGGTGATATTCTCAAAGAGTTATATATGAAATACACATCCTCAAAGGTGAAGTACTCTACCTTATGATTACATATTTCAACAAGTTTTGCAACCATATTTTATACTGTTTTTCTTTTAATTCAATTCAAACAAACCTTTATCTTGCTGGTTCTCACTCAAGAAAGTAATACATCTAGTTTGAGCTTATCAATCTTTTGTTTTGGTGGGCACTCACATGAGAGATCTTGGATTTAACTTTATTAGCATTGATGGTAAAGGATTTATCATCCTTGCTCACACTATATTATTATGTTTTTCTCATGAAGATAGCATCCTTCGTATACTTATAGGTTCTTAAAAACGCAACTGTGCATACATCAAGGGATACTACATCTAACTCTACTTCATCAATTGAACTTGCATTAATATCAAATTTAATTTTACACTTGTTGTAACTTTTAACTACTCTCAGTCCTTTGCTATGAGGTTGGTCTTTGGAATAGAATCAAACATAACGTTTACCTTTTTCTTCTTGATTTGGATCCTAATATGGACTAGATGGTCATTTCCTTCTCCTCACAGCTTTGGAGGTTATTCATGTTCATATCCTTTTGCACCATTTTGTAAACAATCTTATCGCCCACATTAGTGTTTCTCTCAATCTCCTTACCTGTTTCCATGCTTATAAGATTCTTCTTCTTGGATTACTTTGTTTCACATTCTTAGGATGTTATTGACAGTTTTGAGTCTTGAACTTTCACACACTTTTAATGGCTTTCCCATGTATTTTTTCATGATTCCAATGCATAAAGAAAAGCATCAAAACTCATCTACAAATTCTATTTCCAATGAGCCGAATAAGAAAATAATAGAGCAACTTGTAATCCCAATAAGGTTCTTTCTTTTAATATATAGCATAGCTTCATTGAGCTCAATGTGCACACTAAGCCCTAACTTCACCTTAAGGCTAGTGTACTTGTATCTTAGGGTTTGGCATTGCTATAGTTTCAACCTCTTGTAATGGGCCTTTTGTGAATGTGTAATAGACACATAACACCATTACTTACTTTGGACAAGAATTATTACCTCAAAAGAGAAACTCTTCAACTTAAAATACCCTTAATTATGATTAAAAAATCTTGAAATCAACCTTGAAAAGAAAAATGGTGCTACAAATATCACTGTTTTTAGTGACAATTTACATTGTTTTGAAAATATACACTTCAAAACTTTAATTTTGCTAAAAGTACCTTAAGAACTCTTGAAATGAAAAGTTGTGCTATAAATATTACCACTTTTTTCAAGCAAAAAAAACTATAACTTGTTATTTTCAGTAGGAAAATCGAAGTTACAGCAGAAGTCCAGCCTAGTGTATAAGCCATCAAACATTAAGTTCGAACCCCATATCTAAAGAGCTGAAGGACATCCATCTAAATACATAGCAGTAATGGCGTACAATAACATCTAAAGAGCCACAACTGGCCACAAGTTGCCAAAGGACCAGTCCAAACATAAACCTATTACCTCATCACATAAACAAAACCAAAACAAAAAAACCCCCACAAATTAAATTGCCCACATGGTGCCCTGATCGATAACTGAGTTATCGACAGATTCCTCAAAGAACAAAAACCCATCCATGGGACCTATAGCTTCCTTCGATAAGCTGTCCGCCTCCATATTTGCTTCCCTGTAGATGTGCTCGCAACTAATCTCTGCGAAGTTGGCCAACAAACTCTCCACATCCTTAATCCATGGCTTAAGTATCAAGACATCTACTTTAGACCTCCCATTTATCCAATTTGTAATAACCTGAGAATCACCAAAGATGGACAACTGAAAAAATCCCCTCCTTGATGCAAACCAAAGAAGACAGTGCGCTGCCTTAAGTTCTGCTTTGATGCAATCACCCTTCCCAATGCCCATTTTGATACAGATAATATGATTCCTAGAGAGGTAGATGATGGCCCAACACCACATATGCCTAGCTTCGAAGCCCCATCGAAGAACCCACAAATGCCCGCACTATCGATATTAGGAAAAGTGACAATCTTGTGCTTAATAGGCCTTTTATCATCATGATAACCGCTACACATACTCAAGATTCTTTTACAGGTACCTATAATAGATGGTGAAATGTTTTCGAACCACTAGTATCACCATATCTTTTTGAAAAAATGTTTCAACCATATATAAAAATATAATGGTGTATCACTGTTGGAATTAATTTAATACTGAGAGGGGGGGTGAATCAGTATTAGCGCAGTTATTAGCGATTTTTACCTTCTTTAATAGATTATCCTTTACTTAATCTTTATCTTCTGTTATGTATCAATAAATAAATATCCACACATATATGCACCACATAAACAACACATAACACGCAAGATTTTTACGTGGAATCCCAAATGGGAGAAAACCACAAAATGCTTCTTTATAATGAGAAATAATACATTCAAGGAAGCACCAACTTCCTGTGTTTACCAACATCAACTGGAAGGAGGCACCAACCCCCTGGTTCTACAGGCACTAACCTGAATGAAGCTTTTGCTCCCTGTGTTTCTCTAGCACCAACTAGAAGGAGGCACCGACCCCCTATCTCTTTGTTTTACAGGCACCAACCTGAAGGAAGCTCAGACTCCCTGTCTCCTTGCCCCGTATGACCGCCTTGATGTCTTATGTATGTTATTGTCTTATCGAACTTCAACTATGCGCACTTCTTCAGAGCTTCTGATGACAATTCTATTGTGCGCCACCTTTGTATGCAGACTATACTCTATCATTGCACTGGATACATTACTTGACTTCTCATTCCTCTCAAATCATACTTCTGCTGATGACTTACTTCATATACTTTGTGCTTTGCTGATTGTAATATCCCTTTTTCAAATTTTATTAAAATGCCCAATTTCCCACTTTTTTCCCCAATTTCGACCTTTGACTAGTTTTACTATTTTGACCTCCAAATCAACCCAAATGCTCCCAAATCTTCTGTAGGAGTGTATGAATGGTATTTAGACTTGAATATCAGGTTTATGGATGTTTTATGGCCCTCTAAATACTGCTGCAAACTTGATTTGTATTTTGATCAATATATGTAATTTTGACTAGTAATTTGTGCATCAAATCCCCCCCGGGTAACACTGCAAATGGCCTTCCAAATGCCTCCAAACTCCCACAAATTTATGAACAGAGGTATATAATGTGTTAAGTATGTGATTAAGGTCTCATATGCACCATTAATTGATTTTTACTACTGTTCTAACTCTCTCACATTCAACAGCAAAAACCCCCAATTCGACCCTTGGGGAAATGGCACTATTTCACCTTCCAATACAACTAAACTGAGTAAAAATGCTTCAAATGCTCAAGTACAGTACATGAAACTTGTAGAAGACATCCATGGAAGTATATTGATCACAAATATATCAGAGAATCATCCATCCATTCGAAATAATCAACATTATAGTGTCATACATCAATGCATTGGGGAAATGGACATTGTTTGCTCATTAATCAATAGTTTTGCATACAACCAATGGGTATTTCGACCTGAGACTTTCTGAATATTAATAACATAGGATATGAAGCTATTACAATCAGAAATATATAATGAGAAGCTCTCTCAAGAAGCACAAGTGCTCACCAAAAACGCCCTCCCTCAAGGAGCATGAATATGCCTTCAAAACTGGAAACGGTGGAGAGAAAGTGTTGCACTAAACCAAACCATGAAACTTCCTGTAGCTGCTACCTGCAAATACAAACTCCATTAAAGCACCATGAAAGACCTGAGTGGCCTCTCCAAACACCAACTTGGATGGGAATCTTTCACCCTCGAAATTGGCTAAGGCAAGAAACTAGTCATCCACTAGCTCTCTTTTCACAAATGCAATTTTTCTCAAATCATCAAAAGCCATTCTCATACTTCATTTCTACATTTTATAACCAACATTAGCCTTCTAAGGGTCGAAATCCTCTCAATAGATTCAATAGATTTCCATTTAGGAAATATTCCACATTTGCCACTTGTCTCCTAGTTCCAACCTTCCATCTTCTTCCAAATTCGATTTTGAGTCTCTTTAGCTTCTCCAACTCCCATGAGCACCTTCCTTGAGCCTATTTTTGGGGATGACATGTCATAGTGGTCAGATGTCATAGGTCAGGTCTGCAATTTGTCATATTTGTCATAGATGCTCCATCATTGGTGTCATAGGGGCTAGGGAATCTAGCCCAAGTGTCCACAAACTTCCAATTTGACTCTTTATCTTCCATGGAGGTTACCAATCCTTCCCAATTCGACCTAAGATGCTCAATGACATGTGTTATGACTTACCAACTCACCCAAGAGTGTTCATCTTCCCATTAATTCGAATTTGCAAGAGAGAGATACCATGTATTATGAAAAATCAAGCTAGTGTGGGTCCCACATCCTCCATATGTCTCCAAAACCATTTTCCATCTAGGATTTCTCTTGAATTTCTTTATTCACTCTATTTATTAAATAATTGAACCCTTCTAATGTCTAAACATCATTTATTAGCTTCCTTATTATCATTCCACATGTGCCCATCCAACCTAGGAAACTAGTAGGATTGATGGGATTGTCTTACTATGAAATTATTTGAATGGGGACATTACACTGATACTACAGTTTGCGTCACTGTTATTTCAATGTTCTGCACTGTGTGACTGCAATGATCAACTGATATCGTGCTTTCAATTGATAGTTTGTTGTTCCGAAATGAAACACTAGTAACAAATGGAACTGCGCACTTTCTCATGTGTCCGTTCTAATTAAGTGCTACAGTCTCTCAAATAATCTGCGATGTCTTGTGCATCAAATGATTCGTCCATTCTGTTTAACACACTTGTCTCAGATCATCTGCATCATGATGCGCCTATTGGATCCTGCTGCTGTTCTGTTGCTGCGCATCAGATGGAGTTCTCAACATCGCACACTTTCACTTCTGATCATATGGATTAGCTAGACATCTGCACAATATTTGATAAACTTCGGTTCTGTCTCTGCGCTTCTGTCTTTACAACATCTGTGACTATCGACATGCTGATTGTATTACTATCCTTCAAAACATCAATAACTTGTACACACTTCAGTATTTCTTCATTTCAATATCCGCACATCTGTCACAGATCTATCGCATCATTCTGCGCACCATTAAAACGTCATTTTACTACATGTGCGCATACAACTTTTCGTTAGATCATTCTATTATGTCCACGAGCCCCTTGATGTCCTGAAAAAGAAACTAAAACTTGCACTCGAAGCTCTTATGTTCTTGCCATCAAGCTTACTTTCAATCTCAAACTTGCATCTCTATTTATACATGTCCTACATAGATTGTATCTTCACAAGTTGGTCGTGGCATCCCTTCTTCCATACTTCACGGATGATGCATATGCCACACGTCATTTTCTGTGCTATTGATGTGTCATCTGATATGTGTCTTGCGCCCTCAAGGTCCACAACTTAGTGGGACTTTACACCTTAGTGGTGTAACTTTGCACTCTTAATGTATCATTGCCTTATGGTATGTACAAAATCTTACACTTCATCTTGACGCATCTATGACTTGTGCTGCATCATCTCTTGTGGGTAATGCGCCCTTGGCGCATTGATACTTTGTGGATTCTGCTAAGTGGGTCTTTGTCCTTTGCCTTGTCATCCTTTGTGGGACTTGCGCACCTACTATAGCATCGACATTGGAATTTACTCATAGATAGTCTTCAACCGTTGTACACTTCTAGGAACTTGTGCGCATTCCACTTACTGGAAGCATCTTTTGATTGGCTATGCTTGCGCGCTTTTAGGATTGTCCAACCAATAACTGCTTGCGCACTTTCAACTTTTAACCAAGCAACACTCAAGCTTGCTTGCATACTCGTACCATTTGTTCAACCAACTCCTTGGATACTTAAGCACTTGTAACATTGTCCAACCAACTCCTTGGCTGCTAAGATGTGGATGTATGACTTGATGGACTTGATTTCTGCGCAAGGACCAAATGCTGTAGGATACATTACTTGAGTTCTTTCTTGAACTGGATTTGCATGATTTATCTTTGATACACATCTTCAGACTGAATGAACTTCGAGATATACTCCAAAGTTGCATACATGTCTGTCAACTTCACTATTTGTGCATATACTTATGGTATTCATGTTCTTTTTCATCTTGCGCATATATTACTTCAAAGTGGCTTCCAACTTCTTCATACTTCTGCAGGAACACTGTATCCACTTTGACTCAATGATATCAATGACTTATATTGAATAAGTTGACATCCTCTTTGACATTAGTTGACAGTTAAACGCCTGACATCATCTTTAGTTGACATCAATGACAACCCATGCTCAACAATCACAAACAATGTTTTTTTCCCATATTATAAGTAACTCCATGACAATATAACTATAAACATAATATCTTAGTATATTACCCTTTAAATTAAAGTATCATTTGATTATATTAAATGTTTTGCTTTAAGAAAGTACAATGACATTGAAAATGATACACCATGAGACATTTATAAATGTGGTGTATTCGTAAATATTTTGCATTTATGTTTTAATAAAAATGAATCCAAGGTTGGTTGGGCAAGAGAAACATTAGAGAGTCCATGAGACCACTAGTGGGGAAAGGCGTCAGAGTTCTAGAATACCCATGTGTGAAACAATTTCCTTAAATTTAGCGATATCACCTTTGTTGGAATCCTACGATCATTGAAGATCATAGAGTTGTGATCTGACCTGCGTTGAGTTTTGTGGAAGGCTGCGTCCACCTTTGTTTTTTATGCCTATGTGGAGTCTGTGTGGAGATTGAGGGGCAATAATACCGTGAAGACCTCAAGCTGCGAGCTACGTAAAGATGGAGGCTGTGACTGCTCTAAATTCTGGCTCAACCTGCCGGATTGTGGAGACCAATGCTGCAACTGCGACCTCGAGCTATTCTACGTTGATGGCTGCGTGGTTCTATGATATGCAAAACCGTAAATTTTTCAGGAAGGTAATACTTTTGATAAAAATTATAATATTAAGGTGGAGAAATATATAGAATATTAATGTGGAATGAGGCCGTCACCAAAATATGGTAAATAATTCTATATTGGAATATTAGCTAAAGTTTGTCGGAAGATTTAAAATTTCTATGAATCAATTTGAGAATTATTGTATTTTGAGAGTGAGGATTATTGTAATTTCTCATTTTATAAAGAGTTGTGGAAGAAAATTTGTATGTAATAGAGTTGCAGAATTGAATAAAGCGCTGCTGCAGAATTAAATAATGTAATCTATAAACAAAGGAGCAAGCACTTAAACCTACATCCCATATTTTATTCAAGCATTGTGTAAGTTGCAGGTTCCAGATTGAAAAAGATGCATTCTATAGCATCCGTAGTTGGTGCTATCTTCACCGACAAAGACACATTTCCATAATGGTGGAGGAAGATCAATGATACATACGTCTACAATGACTTATGGGATGACATTTGTGAAGGAAAGACCATTCACACCGATGAAGGCATTGTCATCACTTCAGATCCAAAGCCTCCAACATCAAAGAAAGAGCTTGCTATTTGGCATTCCAAAGACAAGAAAGCCTTAGCCATTATTTCTGCCACTGTCAGTGAAGAGGTGAGCCGACATATATTGCCTGCAAAGTCATTTTATGAAGCTTTAAAGACTCTAAAATATTTGTCACGACTCACATTCTGAAATGGAAGTGATCCAATTAATGTTAAATCTATTTAGTCTGGAAGTAAAAGATAATGATCCCATGCTGGTTGCATATGAGATCAAAGCAATCATGCGCAAAATTCAAGCCTCTGGTATGAAACCAGACCTTCCACTTGTAACATTTGTAAAGTCTCTTTATCCTACTCACTCAAACTATCTTGAATCCTTGCAAGCAAGTGACAAGTTCAAAGACCTCACTTTTGACATTTTGGTAGAGAAGATTGCAGACGTAGAGAAAGGTTTTGGAAAGAATACAAATGAGAATACTGGAGAACCTCTTTGCTTTGCTCAGAAAGCAAAGAACAAGCCTAAAGACCCTTCCAGGGGAGATAACAACAAAATAGGTAGAAGAAGAATAAATTTCAGAGGAAGAGGAGGAAGAAACAACTCTAGTAGAAGATCAGATCTAAAGTGCAAGCCACTGCGGAAAGATTGGACATGAAGCAAATCAGTGCTGGGCCCCTGATTCTGCTCATTGTATTGTTGCACATTGTAATCTTGGAATTAATGAAATAACCTCTCTTTCATCTTACAAATATTGTTGGTTGCTTGATACTAGTGCAACATCTCATATGGATTTTAGAAAAGATTGCTTTGAAGAACTGAATGACATTGCAAATGGCATAGTGTACTTTGCAGATAAATCTAGCCTCAAACAACAGGGAATTGGCTCAATCAAGCTTAAGTTGCCTGGATTCTCTGATTTCATATTAAAGAATGTTCTCTATATTCCATAGTTGCAGAGAATCTTGTTTTCCTTAGTGCATATTCGACAGCAAGGACATTCCATCCACATGTTCGATGGGATTGTAGAAATAAGAAAATCCCCTGACAACAAAGTCATCATGACTGGTTATGAAGATCGACAATTGTTGAAGTTGAGGGGCTCTTTTGCAAGAGTTCAAAACTTTGCCTATCTCTCTCAACATGAAAAAGGTAATATGTCATCCAGTTTACTATGGCATACTAGATTTGGTCATTTGAATTATAACAGTCTTAGGTTGTTAAGAAAGAATGATGTATTTGGTTTTTCCCACCATTCCTAAGCAAAATAATAAATGTGATGCACGCATACTAGGAAAACATAGTAAGTAGCCATTTCAAGAGTCTAAATTTAGAGCATGCAAAAATTTAGAGATGGTTCACTCTGACTTATGTGGCCCCATGCCAATTCCTAAGCAAAAGAATAAGTGTGATGCACGCATACTAGGCAAACATAGTAAATAGCCATTTCAAGAGTTCGAATTCAGAGCATGCAGAAAGTTAGAGATGGTTCACTCTGACTTATGTGGCCTCATGCCAATTCCTTCTGCAAATGGTAATAGATACATTATGACTTTTGTTGATGACTATAGTAGAATGTGTTGGGTATACTTGTAGAAGACAAAATATGAAGCATTTCAAACTTTCAAGAAGTTTCATGCATTGATAGAAAATAAAGCACAATCACATATTGGTACATTCCGATATGATAATGGTGAAGAATATACATCTAAGGCATTTGAATACTATCTTTGCAAACATGGAATTACACATCAAACTTTAGTTCCATAAAATACCCAACAAAACGGTGTAGCAGAAAGGATGAATAGAACCTTAATGAATACAACATATTCAATGGTATTTTTCAATAATGTGAAGCCAATGTTTTGCGGTGATGCAATCATATGTGCAACATATTTGAGAAATAGAAGTCCATCTCATGTTCCCGAAGATAAGACTCCACATGAAATGTGGTTTGGCTAGCTTCCTTCGGTTAGGCATCTCAAGGTTTTTGGTTCCACCTACTATGCCTTAATACCAAAGGAGCAAAGAAACAAGCTTGGTGCTAGAAGTCGAAGGTGCATTTTCTTGGGGTACTCAGAAACTTCCAAGGCATATCATCTTTATGATGAGGTAAACAAGAAGTTTGTTGTTTCCAACGATGTCATTTTTCTTGAAACTAATAAAAATGACCAGTCTATTGAAAGACAACTTGATCGTTTGGAGAGGTTTGCGCATCTAAAGAAATATTATGAATTTGATAATGAAATTCCACATCTTGAAGGGGGGATCCCTATCTTGGATCAATCTATGGAGTTTCCTTTTGAAGCAACACCAACACTCCCTCATGAAGAAAATGATGAAGAAGAAGTTCTTGCCACTTCAACTGAACAAGAGACTTAAATGGATGATGTGATCAAGAGGATTGGAAGATTGAACCTTGAAGAGAATGATGCACAGCCAGCTGATCAACCTAGACCATCAAGGAAGATCCCAAAATGGGCCACAAAGACACTTGAAAGTGTCCTTGTAGATGAAGTAAGAAATATGAGAGCAAGAGATGGAGGCAGTCAGTTCTAGCAGATTTGACAACAGAGGCAGAATATGTAGCTGCTGCAGAAGAAACCAAAGTGATTGTGTGGCTCAAGAAGATACTTGAAGATTTACAGGAGAAATAAGAGAATTCCACTCCACTTTTGATTGACAATACTTCTACAATCAAGTTGGCCAAGAATCCTAGATTCCATGATTGAACCAAACACATCAACACAAAGTATCATCTGTTTCGACACCATGTAGAGGCCAAGAAAGTTCATTTACGTCATTGTTCCACAAATGAGAAAATTGCAGATATCTTCACCAAAGCACTTGGACGAGAAAAGTTTGAAAGATTTAGAACCATGCTCGGACTTACAAACACCCGTTTGGATTAAGGGGGTGAATGTTGGAATCCTACGGGAGTTATTGTAAATAATTATGTAATTAATATTTCAGTTTTAATTAGGGAAGATGAAGAGTCTTGGAGACTATAATGGATCTCTTGGAATCCGAAAACCAAGAGACACATAACCAATGTATAAATAAAGTGTTTGGTGAATGAAATAATTCAATTAGAGAGTTAAACCTACAACCTCAAATCTAGTGTTATGTGTCCTATCATTTTGGAGATAGAAGAAGTTAGTTTAGGACTCTCTTCATAACCAAACAAGAGGTAGATCAGACCGAAAGAAATTTTTTCGGTTTTCAATAAAGAAAAGGGGAATAAATGGGAGTCGTGACTGATCATTAATTCACGTAGTGACAATGGAGCACCTAACTAAACTGACCAGGGCACGAGCACAATCCATGAGTTACAAAACTGAGTGAAGTAGCTTGATGATTCAAAATTAGGTTCATGGAAATGTGTCATAAGGGTGGAACTGACCTTATAGTTCTACCTGAATAATTATGTGGTGGTTGAGTTGTGAGGACCTAACAAGATGGGATTCATAACCATTTCAAGTGGATTTTGTTTTTCATCATTTTTCCATTAAGATTAGAGTATGGTCATCATCAATGAGATATTACACTGAAATCATTGAGGATAAAGAATATAGAAATGCATATGAGGCGTGGGGAATGGTAAGAAACTATAGCAATGCTGAAATCAAGGCAACATTCAATAAGCTCACAAAGGAAACTCATTTGGATTTGCGCATACATTTTGGATGCCAATTTCATCTCTCACTACTTTTTCCGTATTCTTGCTGCATACGAGGTCTACAATGGAGCCAAGGAGAGGGAAATCTACGAGAGGTAGTGAAGGAAGGAAATGATTTGAAGGATTGTGTTCAAGTATAACAGAGAACAAAGCCAAAAAAATTGGAATTTGGTACATGTTGGCATAAATTTCAGACAAACACCGAATAATGCCGAATTGCGTGGAAGATACTGTTGACGCAGGCATGCGAACTGTTGTCAACAAGAAGAATTAATCCGAGTTGGGAGTATTCAATTAAATATAAATCATTTGGGATTGTTAAGATTCAGTATGCTAAGACATAAAATATCAACATTACAATCCATTTCACAATAATAGCATATACAGGATCACTGAAGAAACAACAAGCACAACATAAACACAAGAGACACAGATTTATCCCGGGAAACCCTCATGGGGTAGAAAACCCAGCAAAGCTTCCTCAATATAGATGATCAACAAATACAAAGATGTAAACCAAAGACATGAGCTCCTCCTCCTCCATAGCATACCTCTCTCACACAAGTGTGCCACTCACAAGTGAATGAATGAGTGAGATAAGTGAGGAACATCCTCCTCTACTTATACTTGTTTCTCGAATGACTTTTACACAAGATAGGTCAGCCCCAACTTAATTACTGGGTTAAACACCCCATTACAACTGACTAGGCCGACCCCTCTAGGGTGGTCTAATAACCCTTTGACTCACATAACACATACAGGGCCGACCCCCACTAGGGAAGTCTAATAAACCAAGTTACCACATTCCGACAGAGGAATAAACATCTCCGGATATACAATAAGATCTTCTCGGAGGAATGAAACATCTCCGGAATAATAAAGTACAAATATAATATTCTTTGAAGTTACAATATTTCAACACTCCCCCTTAACGAGAAGGATATTATAGCAACATCTACACGAGCAAGGAGTCATCAACATCATACATGATACATCTATAAATCATTGGAAGCTTTCTCAACATCATCAGTAACTCAAGCAGTTATTGGAACATCTTCAATACTGGAACATCAACATCTTCAGTACTGAGTATTTATCTTCTGTAACACTCGAACAGCTACATCAACATCAACATCTGGATCCTCACGATCATCAACATCGTCATCTAGATCAACACGATCATCAACATCGTCATCTAGATCATCACGATCAACAACATCATCATCTAGATCAACACGATTAGCAACATCATCATCTAGATCATCACGATCAACAACATCGTCATCTAGATCATCACGATCAGCAACATCGTCATCACGATCAACATCATTGTCATCTAGATCATCACAATCAACAACATCGTCATCTAGATCAACACGATGAGCAACATCGTCATCTAGATCATCAGTATTAGTATCCACACCAATACAAGTATACACACCATCAATACAAGTATCAATACATCAATACAAGTATACATATCATCAATACAAGTATCCTCATCAATACAAGTACACATACAAGTATCCTCATCAATACATATCATCAATACAAGTATCAATACATCAATACAAGTATCCTCATCAGTCAAGTATACACAATACAAGCATACCCTGCAACACACATGATCCTTCCTTTCTGAATTACGGGATCAATCTCGTCACAATCATGTTTAAGACTATCCTTCCTTTCGGAATTACTGGATTTACTGTCTAAGGACGATTAATCCAAATTCAATCTCATTTAAGACTATCCTTCCTTTTGGAATTACTCGATTTACTGTCTAAGGACGATTAATCCAAATTCAATCTCATTTAAGACTATCCTTCCTTTCGGAATTACTGGATTTACTGTCTAAGGGTGATTAATCCAATCTCAATCATATTTAAGACTATCCTTCCTTTCGGAATTACTAGATTTACTTTCTAAGGATGATTAATCCAATCTCAATCATATTTAAGACTATCTTTCCTTTCGGAATTACTGGATTTACTGTCTAAGGATGATTAATCCAATCGCAATCATATTTAAGACTATCCTTCCTTTCGGAATTACTAGATTTACTGTATAAGGATGATTAATCCAATCTCAATCATATTTAAGACTATCATTCCTTTCGGAATTACTGGATTTACTGTCTAAGGATGATTAATCCAATCTCAATCTCATTTAAGACTATCCTTCCTTTCGGAATTACTGGATTTACTGTCTAAGGATGATTAGTCCAATCTCATACATTTTGAACCAAGCGCTCAGGGATGATGTAGTCCTATCACGTCCACTAGGGACCACTTTTCGAAGACATATGTCTACGGATCTCTTCAAGGGACCAAAGTCCGGGGACGATACAATCCCCACCTGTCCACTAAGGAATTCATTCTCGAAGATATATGTCTACGGATCAATTCAAGGGACCGAAGTCCGGGGACGATACAATCCTAACTTGTCCACTAAGGACTTCATTCTCGAAGACAACTGTCTACGGATCCTTTTAGAACATGTGTTCAAGGATGATGCAATCCCTCTTCTTTCTCAGAGACATATGTCTACGGATCCTTTTAGAACATGTGTTCAAGGATGATGCAATCCCCTTGTCAACTTAGACCCTGTCTAAGGACCATCCAACAACCTCTCTGTCGGCATCACCAATATAGGTATCCTCATCATCGACTTCATTGTCGATGCGGGCAATCTTATCATCAATGTCTACATCACTCCCCCTTTCGAGGAGGGTCCTACCAAGCTTGTCTCGGAAATACTCAAACTCTACTTGAGGTAGAGGTTTGGTTAGTACATCAGTAACTTGTTACAAATTCGAACTTTATAGTTCCTTTCTACACCATATCTTGTCAGATCTCTATGTGCTTTGACTTATCATGGAACATTGGATTCTCTGCCATCTTGATAAAACTCTGTTTGTCACATATGATCACAGTTGGGTCTATCTCTAAGTCAAACAATCCTGAAGCCATACCGCTTCACAACTAGCAGAGCAAGCAGCCATATATTCTGCTTGTGTTGAGAGCCACACTAGACTGCTTCCTGCTAAACCACGAGATCATGGCTGATCCCAGAAAATAACATCCTCTCGATGTGCTCTTCCTGTCTGATACACTTATTGCCCAATCAATATCTGTGTAGCCATCTGAAGTCATGATCTCCAAGATAACATAGATCAAGGTCTATCGTACCCTTTATCACATGCTTTGCAACTATCAGGTGAACACATTTAGTTTCCACTAGATATTGACTCAAGGTGTTCACAGCAAGGCATATATCTAGCCTGGTATCAACAACCCAATAATATGTCTGTACAGAGTCACATCAACTAACTCTGAGGAGTCATTAGCTAACAACTTCAAGTTGGAACCCATGATAGTGGCCATGGCTTCACATTCCAACATATCAATTCTTCTCAAGATTTCCACAGCATACTTCCCAGGATGAGAAAGATTCCTTCTGAGCCTTGCCATACTTCCAGACCTAGGAAGTAATGCATCAATCTAAGATCTTTCATTTTCAATTCTGCAGCCATCTTCTTCTTGCTTTTCATGATTTGTTTGTAAAAATAGATCATCCACATACAGTAATCGCATGACAAGTTCATCATTCGTAACGGATCAACTTTACTTTTGGTAAAGCCCAAGCTTATCAAGAAACTGTCAATTCTCCCTTTGCGACTGAACATCATTCACACTCTGCATTGAGTGATCTTCTGCATATCTATCTATGCCATCTCTCGTCAGATGGGTCTACTGATATGAGCCTCAATATCATTCGAACTCTGTGGTGAGTTCCTTCTTGCATCCATGTCATATGTGTATAGAAACCATATTCAACCTTGTAGCAAAGGTTGAGATCCACATCACCCATGATGATCATTAAGCTCATCAATTTACTATCGATCCTGGGTACCCGAACAAATCTTTCTTCAATTTAATCCTTGATTCACACTTCTTCTTCAATTACATCATTAAGATAATGGTCTTATCTAGCCACTAGCCTTCTATATTATGTTTGATTTGTAGATCTTCTTGTTGAACATCCATCACTTGTTCGGTGTTCATCATTCTTCATGATCTTTCCTACAAATCAAAACTAAGTACATGATTAGTAATACTTCATAATCATCAAATCATGTTGACATGTTAATCTATTATGCATATAGATATGATTTACATAGTTATGCTACTATCTTGATCAATACTTTGGCACAACACTTTTCCATATCCTGTATGGATACAGTGGCTATCTAGATGCCTTCCATCTCTACTAGAACATACTATCGAGAGTGTGCACAGCTCTCAGCATGTCAGCAAAGAGGTTTCATTCTAGACAAGCAACAATGGAATGTTTGTCCAACTTACCAATCATATGCATATTAGTAGTATACTATTCAATGCTATATGAATGTTTACACTCAGCATGATATATTTTAGGAATACAAATATGCATACAATTATTACAAGCAATATCATTTACTATTTCAGAGATTCAAATAACAACTCAAATACTTATCTTTTATGTTTGTGTGGTTTCCTCCCGCTTGATCTTCTATATGTATTTTGAACTTCTATTCATTCTGTACCACTGTGCATGCTCAAGTGTGCACTAGTGTCATCCTCATGATCTCATACACAAAAATACATTCATCAATATTATCAAAACATTATAATTGTAAATAATCTTGAATATGTATGGTCATGATCATTCAATACATGGGTATACTAAGATCCTGGCACAAAGTAGGATTCTAACTTGACATAGGAAAACATACCTGGATTAGTATACCTGCTTAGTTATGTCTAACATACCTAAACAATATCTTCTTTGTTCTCTTCAATGATTTAGAGATCCTGTGCTAGAACCTGCATATCTCATAGGTTAAGCAAAATAGAACAAATTCATACATACCTCGTAAGTAGAACTTCTATGTGATCAAAGATTACGGATGAGTCTTTGTATTCATGTTGTCATGGTCATGGAACTTGATTTGTCTTTCGTGACGTACCTGTATCTTGTTAGCAGACAACATCAACCTCATACAACACCACAGTGCATTAGTACAATCATATAGCCCTAATCAATGAATGTCTTCTATCATTCACATACTTTTACTAGGGTGATAAGACAATTCTAACATTAATTAAGATTGTACTAATAAATAATATGAAGACAAACATATTATGAACTTAATCAAGAATCAGATTTCAAGACATACCTGTATCTCCTTAAGTCATACCTGTCGAGACTTCTTGTAGTCTTCTTATGTAAGGCCTTAGCCTCATCTCCCCCTGAAACTGGATCTGGAGCTCGATTAGGGTTTGTCAGAGAAACCCTAAAAATTCAAACTTTGACTTTCACACTTCTGAATGTATGGGAGGATGTGTCTTGCTGAGCTGAACAAACTAGCATACTTCAATTTTGAAATCTCCAAAATTTGAGCCCTCAAAAATTGCCTTCGAAACTTCTGGATCTTCTGGACAGGATCCCGAACTAGGGTTTGATGAAGCCCACCCTTCTGCCTAATCAAACGGTTCGATCCAAGGATCTAAGCTCTTATTTTTCCGAGGAGCTTCCAGCCGTGGTCACAGACTTAAAAAATTCCAACTTTTGCTGAAGCCCTAATTTTCCATCTTTCCGATCAAAATCCCGAACTGGGGTTTGATCAAGCCCGGTCTTCTACCCAACCAAAAAATTCGATCTTGGTCTTTAAATTTTGATTTTCCTGAGTAGCATTAAGCCGTGGACTGCGATTCCAAAAATTCTAACTTTCTCCGAGACCCTAAATTCCGGAAGCCATGAATGAAGGTGCTCCAAAAATAATTCTGTTTTGACAGAAATATGTACCTGATTGTTTCTGCTGTAACTCCGAACTTTTCAATCCAAAGGGTCTAAAAACTTTTTCTGTGGTAGCCTGACCTATCATCTTTCCATCCCGACAGGTCTGACCTCAATTGGATTTTCTAAGAGAGAGTTATTCCAAGTGTCACAACATGACCTGTTTATGGGATAAACCAGGAGAGAGAACTTGTACGGTGTGCCACGTGTCATTGATTCAACTTCGGCCTCTGAAAAAGTTTCCTGAGATAGTATAGTTTGTGTAATACATGTCATTGTTTACGAAATTTCATTTGGAGCTCCCTAGCCCAAGTTATGACCTTTTTTCCTAGGTCACCTGATTATCACTGAGATCTGGAAGAGGCAGAAACCCTAACTTGTACTGATCTAACTCACAAAGTACAATGAATCGGAGGGTGTCCTTTGGACACAAGGTACATGGGAATGTTAGCTACGAACTATAAAGGTTTTAGATCCCGAAACTTCGCCAAAATGGATTTATAGTGAAAGTTCCACGATGACTGGTTTTTGCTATATAAAACCCTAACCTTCAAATTGTCGCAAGTGAAGCAAGTGTCGTAAGTGCCATACATTGCCTTCCTTCAGGTTAGCTCTGATACCATGTTAAGATTCAGTATGCTAAGATAGAAAATATCAACATTACAATCCATTTCACAATAATAGCATATACAGGATCACTGAAGAAACAACAAGCACAGCATAAACACAAGAGACACAGATTTATCCTGGGAAACCCTCATGGGGTAGAAAACCCAACAAAGCTTCCTCAATATAGATGATCATCAAATACAAAGATGTAAACCAAAGACATGAGCTCCTCCTTCTCCATAGCAAACCTCTTTCACACAAGTGCGCCACTTACAAGTGAATGAATGAGTGAGATAAGTAAGGAACATCCTCCTCTACTTATACTTGTTTCCCGACTGACTTTTACACAAGCTAGATCGGCCCCAACTTAATTACTGGGTTAAACACCCCATTACAATTGACTGGGCCGACCCCTCTATGGTGGTCTAATAACCCTTTGATCCACATAACACATATAGGGCCGACCCCCACTAGGGAAGTCTAATAACCCAAGTTACCACATTTCGACGGAGGAATAAACATCTCCGGATATACAATAAGATCTTCTCGGAGGAATGAAACATCTCCAGAATAATAAAGTACAAATATAATATTCTTTGAAGTTACAATATTTCAACAGAAATGACTAATTCTTACGGTTTTAATGGCTCCGTTAACCAATAGGAGTCTTAATATAGAAATTTAAACTACAATTAGGATAAGAATATATGAATTAGGAACTAAGACCTATTAATATAACTTACAAATCAAAACTAAAACATTATTTGCAGAAAAAAAAAAATATATACAAAATGAATTAATATAAATGTAAAGGATTTTTAGGGATCCTAAACTATAATGATTTGCTTTTACTTTTCTCCTCTTTTTGATATTTTCTTAATAGAAAGGATATAAATTAAATATGAAAGCTAAACTCATCTAAACTGTGATAAACAAGCTAAAAAAATCAATTAGAAATAGAAGAGACATCTATCAGTTTCTAATTAATATAACGAAATATGAACATAGTTTTAGGTGTGAAAAGATGAGAATAACTAACACAATCACAACAATATCAGTTACGTCTTCTGATTATTTAAACAAAACATTGATTCAAACTATCAGTTAAAAAGATTCACAACTAAAGTGCAAGTTAATACTAATTAATGAGAAAAATTAGCAAAACTATTAAATAGATAAAGTTAGTGCCTTGGACAAGAACGAAACATGGTCATACAATCAACGTGACCCCATATTAAACTTAAAATTCAAGAAATCAACTAACACTCAACATCATCCAAAGCACCAGAGATAAATTGAAGTTGTAAATTGAATATTTATAGGAATGAAATGAAAACACATTTAATTTACAATCCAAAATTTCATTCTATATGGAAGACAACTAATTGGTAATTTTAAATCTGATTCATATTTAAAATTTCATATACAATTGTTTTAGATAGACGAAAAACATTCAAATATCCAAAACTATTATATATGATAAAACAATCTATTGATAACTAACGTAACACAGACATAAACAATTATCAACAGAACGTTCTTTAAAGATGATGATCAGAAATAATGATAGAAAAGGTGAGTATAATATTGTAATTGTTAACCTTTTATAACCATTTGAAGAAGCAACAATCGAATATCTCTCGAATGAAATCTGAATGCAATCGAGGTTCCATGTCAAAAGACCAAGCAACACATCAATGAAAAAATAACAATAACTATAAATCACACACCGAAGACATTCAGGTACACAACTTACAACATTTCGAATTAAATGAATAAAGTCACTAATTGTATTAACCAAGTATCTTCACTATCCAAAAAAGATGCCTCCAATAGTTGCATGGATCTCTATTTATAATAGAGGTCAATTCCAAACTAAAATCGAAACTAAAACCTACATAAGAGGATCGTAGACTCAATTTAGGGTATCAATAAATTTTTTTATCCTAAATTTGGCTAATACATTTAAAAGCAAAACCAACCCAGCTCTGGGAGCCTATAAAATAGGAAGATGAGATAGCATGCTCATGAAAATGGGATGAGTTGTAATCGCATTTGCTCAAAGTTTTCACAACAACCACACATGTAACTCTGGTTCAATTCCTGAAATATCTTCTGGCTTGGATTATCGGCTGATCGTTTGCTTGACCTACCATCCACGATATGTGAGGAAGTTTGTTGAGATTTTCCATGTTAACTTTCCTTGATTCCTTCGGAATAGCAGTTCCGCTGAAAAAAAAACATATAGCTTAAAAACCAAAAAGAATCCCATACAAAACCATGCATCATTTGTTAAAGCTAGAAAACTTCTGAAAATCGGGAGTCATAAAAACATTTACACCCAAAGTGTTAATAACAACTCCCTTTCCTACAACCATTAATTTCTTTGTAAGTTCACTAATCTCGTTCTGATGCTGTTCATTCAACGCATTCTTCTGCCTTTTGTAATCACTAACTCCGCCTTGCAGATATTCGATTTGCTCCCTCATTGAAATAATCTGGCCGCATAATGGTCAAGAAGGAACTTACAACAAGGAGAACATGATTTGTTAGGTGTTCGGATATCCACATCATCATTTTCAGGACCTTGCATGCAATTAGGGTTTGCATGCAAATTCTAGGGTTTGCATGCATTTTGCATGCATCCCAGTCACCATGTGATGCCTCCAGCACCTTACCCACCTTATTCTAGCACCCGGGAGCCACTTACTTCAGACTTTTAGCCCTCCTAGTCAGGAAGGCGCCCACTTCTCACCTACTGCCAGAGAAGGGCGCACTTCTTCACCTACCACTGCAGTTCCACTTCAGTTACACTCAGTTGGCTCCGATTCTCCCTGATTTGGGGCTAGTTTCACTCCCGACTGACTATTTCACTCCATTGGACTGCCAGATTGACTAGATGACTTGTTCTGACTTCAGTTAAGCCTCCCATGCGCCCTCCACTGAGTCTCCTTCCCTATATCAGTGCTACACACTTCAGTTACACATGACACACTCAGTTAGACTCAGCTTGACACCTGGATGACTGGTTCTTGTGCATTGATGACCACCACTGATTGATGATGAGGACTCCTAGTTGGAGTCAAACTACTCCATTCAGTGATTCGAATGACCTTCTTAGTCAATTCGAATTGCTTAGTCATTGTCAGATTATTGTATTGTAATTATTCACCCTTATTGGGATATTGAGCACTGCTGCATGTTTTGCACAGTTTTACACCATATTTTCTATGTTCATCTGTTGTGATTGATTTACTTGTTCATTAGATCTGCTGTGACTAATTTTACATTAGGTAATTATTCAGAGTTAGGGTTTTGATTAAAGGACGTATTGAGATTTTGAAGAATTACGCCAATTCCAGGTAAGTTTGATTGTTCTTTAAGAAAAAGGGGGTAAGTTATAAGCAAAGTCATACTAAGCATTTTTAACATTTTCAGATTCGACTTCAGGCTTCGGGTTATGAACTGGATCATCCAAATTAGATTGCTTAGGATTGACCAAATCAATTACTGGACTAGAAATATGAGCATCATGTTTCCTGGATCTGTTCCTTGCCATATGAGATATAACTTAGGATTGGTGTTTGCCAACAAAATTGATAGTATGCGTTTTATCCATACCTATGTAGCATGGGTACCCATACCCCGGGGTAGGGTACGCATACCAGTACCTATTAGAATTAGTAATTACTTCAGTTAACATTAGTTTCTATTCTTGACGTTCAGTCAATAAATGCAACAGCATGCTTTGCATGCATGCAAAAGCTAGGTTAAAGCTTTTAGGGTTTTCCATAAGTGTTTAAATATACATTACGTTCTTGATTGTATTACATCAGTTGATCTCCGTTTATGAATAAATATTGAAGAGCCGTAGCTCATTCCGCATTATCTTTGTTTTATTTCTGCCTCCATCCTTCAGTACCGGGTACTTGGGTACACATAAGGTACGTCTCCTTCCATACCCTGCCATACCCCATACTGGCTCCATGTACCGGAGATGACGTTATAAAAAAGGGGTACTTGTAGGTTAAATGGTACGACGTACCCTATGTTTGGGTACTCCAGAGGTACGTCCGAGTTAGCAAAATGCAATTCCACTGGGGAAAATATAATGACCTCCAACCAAATATGAACTAAATTTTTGCTAACTACATATGGAGTCTGGTTCAAGACTTATGTCAAACACTTTGGAACACTGTTCAAATTCCATTGAATATTGTCCAAATCTTGTAGACTGATTTTGCCTTGATTTACAATGAATATTTTTATGGTTTTGCATTCAGCACTCATGGAACATAATTTGACTACCAAATGTGCACATAAAAAATATACATATGTATTTAATAGTAAGAAATACACTCACATCAACCCAGTATTACATTTGCAACTTTTTATCGCAGTATAATAGCACTTCAAATAGGCTTTTAAAATCATATTTCAAGTGTACCTTCAGTCTTCTATTTGACTATTTGTTACAACTACCTGGTACAGTGATTTATCAAATTTTATGTAACTTCCAGTCTTCCACTTGATATCTACTATGAGTCTATGATTTTTCAAATTTTCAATGTGAATGAATGTTCATTGTTCAATAAATCATTGAATTTAGAATTATGAATCATGATTCATAATTTATGAAGAAATATGAAATATGCATGTATACAGTGACTATAAAATGTTGTGTATATATATAGATATATAGTACCCCCGATGTACCCAAGTACCCTGTTTCAAAAAGTGGCGTCCCCGTCCCCGTACTTGTACCCGTACCCGTCCCCATACCCAAGTTTCCTGGAAACTTAGATCCATACCTTTTACTCCCTTCTCAAAGACTATATTATGAGTTTCCTTATTCAAGTCTACATATATCTTTTCACTGGGAAAATGATCAAAACCCTTAAATTTTTTTATTTTTATTTTTTTTTTTTTTTATTTTTTTTTTATTTTTTTTTTCCAGAAATCACCAGAATAAGCCTTTAATTTCCTAGCTGAGCTATGGGTAACCCTTGACCTAACATGATTCAGATCTTCATTGGGTCTTACATGAGAAATTCCTTTGAACCACCTAGTTCACGGAGTATTTCATCCATGCCCATATAATCTCCAAAATGATCAATTAAATGAGAATTATGAGAAACCATTTTTAGGTTCTTACAACCATATGCGTCGAGGGTTTGACTCATGGACTTAGTTTCATTCAATATTTTCCTGTTTATTTCCTCATTCGGCCCATGGATGTTACTTTCTATTGAGTTAGCTATTTTTTCACAAGTTTTTTCTGTAGCATGGTCCGTTTGGACTAGGGGTTGAGACTCAACAAAGGCTTCTTTGTCATTCTCATCATTTGAAAAGATATGCCTTGAGTAATTGTTATAGAGTCATCACTCTAGAAATCTTCATCTGATAACCTACAGGTATGGATATCTTCTTCCTGATCAGGTTGACATTCCGGTGGAATTTATTGACTGACATTAACATAAATATTGTTTGGTTCATCAACAATCTCTAAAAATTATTCATTGATAGAAAATCCTGCCATGATTCTCTCAACTGGGTGACTCTATAATCAACTAGAATTCGACTTAACCCGTGATGACACAAACTTCGTTATGAGTTTTTACTGTGCTCTTGGAAACGATAAGACATTGTTTTAAGATTCATGAAGAAGAAGTATGGAAAATTAAGGTCATGCCCAAGAAAGGCAATGCATAGGAGAACATGGTATTGGAAAACCAAAGTATACCTGCCTTCACACGTAATATATTTGCAAATGACCAACAATAATTATTTCCATTCGTCTTTGTAAAGATTAAAAGGCATACCTTTCTTCGAAATTAGCAGCTTGAGTTGGTATAACTAAAAGGCGAGCATTATTCAGTTTGTTGCAGGCCATTTAATGCGATAGCAATATTGTTGGCCGTTAGATCTCAATTAACGACCAACAGTCCTGCTTCCACCGCACTAAATGACCTGCAACAGGTTGAATAATGCTTGCCTAACTAGAAGGGTTTTCCACGGTACATCCTTCAGCTGTAAGTGTTTGAACCAATTTTGCCCATTGAGAGGTAGATTTGTAGTGTGGGATTTTTCCATTGAACCATGAGTTCCAAATCCCCTATGTGGGCCTTCTTACCATCAATTGTCTACGCAAAGGAAATAGTGAAGGTTGGAGGCAGAAATAAAACAAAGATAATGCGGAATGAGCTACGACTCTTCAATCTTTATTCATAAACGGAGATCAACTGATGTATTACAAACAATAATTTAATGTGTATTTAAACACTTATGGAAAACCCTAAAAGCTCTAACCTAGATTTTGCATGCATGCAAAGCATGCTGTTGCATTTATTAACTAAACATCTAAATAGGAACTGAATGTAAAAGCTTAGTTAACTGAAGTAATTACTATTTCTAACACTCCCTCTTAATTACTACTGCTGACTACTGCAGCTTTTACAATGCCTAAATTATTTCTATGAATTTCAAAAATATCTTTTGCCAATGGCTTTGTGAATATGTCAGCCAATTGGTCAATCAATTTACAATGCTCAACATGAACTTCACCATTGTTCACAAGTTCTCTTATGAAGTGATATCTGGTATCAATGTGCTTTCTTTTTTGGTGAAAAACATGGTTCTTGGATAGAGCGATTTCTGAGTTGTTGTCACAATAAATTGTGGTTGGTCCTTCTTGTTTCTGTTGAAGACCTTCTAAAACTCTGCGTAACCAGACTGCTTGACATGCTGCTACATACTTTGCTTCTGCCGATGAAAGTGTCACAATGGGTTTCTTCTTAGATGCCTATGAAATCACTCCTGATCCAAGATGAAAAACATGACCGGAAGTGCTCTTCCTGTCATCCAAACTTCTTGCAAAATTACTGTCAGTGAAACCTGTCAAAACATCATACTCAGTGCTTGAGTATAAAATTCCATAGCTTGAAGTCCCTGCAACATATCGTAAGATCCTTTTGCCAACTTGCCAATGCGAGTCTTTGGGAGACTCCATGAACCTCGAAATCAAGCTGACAGCAAACATAATATCAGGTCTCGTAGCTGTGAGATACATGAGACTTCCTACAAGTTTCTTATACAATGTTGGATCTACATTGGGACTGCCATCTTCTTTGCACAACTTAGTACCTGTTTCCACTGGTGTAGGTGTTGTTTTGCAATTAAGCTTTCTAAATCGCTTAAGAACTTCATTAGCATATTTATTTTGGGAGATAAATATACCTTTTTCTGACTGTTCTACTTTTAGGCCAAGAAAGAACCTTATCAATCCAAGGTTTGTCATCTCTTTCTTCATAGCTGCCTTGAACTCATCTACTGAGAGGTCACTTGCACAAATCATATCATCAACATACAAACAAACTATTAAAATCTGTCCTTGTTGATTTACCTTTGTGTAAAGTGTTGGTTCGCTGCTGCTTCTGCTAAAACCATTTTTGATTAGATAAGAATCAATTATGCTGTACCAAGCTCTTGGAGCTTGCTTGAGCCCATATAGAGATTTCTTCAACTTGTAAAATTTCTCTTCATGTTCTTTTATTTCATACCCATGTGGCTGCTCCACATAAATTTCTTCTTGAAGAATTCCATTCAAGAATGCCGACTTGACATCCATCTGATACACTTTCCATTTTTTCTGTGCTGCAATTGCTAGGACTGCTCTTACTGTGTCCAATCTTGCCACTGGTGCAAAATTTTCTCCAAAATAAATTCCTGGTTGCTACGAGAAACCTTTTGCTACTAACCTTGCCTTGTACCTATCAATCTCACCTTTTTCATTGAGTTTGGTTTTATAAACCCGCTTCACACCAATGGGTTTCTTATTCTTTGGCAGGTCAACTAGATCCCATGTATCAGTTCTCTCAATGGAATCTATCTTTTCGTCCATAGTATTTACCCAATGTTCTTGTTTTACAGCCTCTTCATAAAACATAGGTTCACTAGCAATAAAAACATAATTGGTATATGCATCCAATTCATCATAAATATATTTCAATCTTCTAGTCTTTTTATTACTGTGATCAGATTCATTACCTAATTGTGGACTTGATGCTTCACCTCGAACTGAGTTTCTAGGTGTTCTTTCTGGAGAATTTGCTACTGGTGAAGATGCTACTGGATCTTGTTGTCCAATCAACTCCTCATCTTCTCCATCTTCTGGTTAGGGTATTGCAGCTCCCACACCCTTGTCTATGGTTCCATTCCATGACTCTTCCTCCTTGAAAAAAACATCTCTGCTGAGGATAACCTTCTTAGTAATAGGATTATACATCTTGTAGGCTTTAGTTTGTTCACCGTATCCAAGAAATATACATTTCTCACTCCTGTCGTCTAGCTTTTTTCTTAGCTGTTTAGGAACATGATCATAAGCAACACAACCAAATACTTTGAAATGAGAAACATTACAAGTCATACCTGACCATGCTTTCTTTGGTACTCTGTTCTTCACAATTTTGGTGGGAGATCTATTCATCACATGAACAACACAAGCCACTGCGTCTCCCCAAAATTCACGGGACAAATTTCTTCCTTTCAGCATGCTTCTTGCCATATTCATGATGGTTCTATTTTTGCGTTCTGCAATACCATTCTGCTGAGGTGTATATCTTGTAGTGAATTGCCTCTTGATTCCATGATGTTTGCAGTAATCATGAAAATACTTTGAGTCATACTCTCCTTCTCCATCAGATCTCAATACTTTGAGGTTATTACCACTCTGTTTTTCAACCATAGCCCTAAATTCCTTGAACTTGACAAAAGTTTCAGAGTTCTGACGAAGGAAATACACCTAAGTTTTTCTACTGAAATCATCAATAAATGTAAGAAAATAATAGATTCCACCAATCAATTGAGTTTGCATTGGTCCAACCAGATCAGTATGAATAAGTTCTAAAGGTGCATGTGCCCTTCGAGACATACCTTTAGGAAAGCTATCCTTGTGCTGCTTTGCAATGATGCAACACTCACAACTGCTTTTTGGCTCCTTCATGGGGGGTAATCCTTTTACCATCTCTTTTTGCTGCAAAAACTTGAGACCACCAAAGTGAAGATGTCCATATCTAAAATGCCATAACCAATCATCATCCATGCAAGTGGATTTTTGAGCAAGAGAGGTTACCTTGCTGCTGCAATTCATGACTAGTGGATACATCTTGTTCCTAGTCACTTCTATTTTGATGATCAATTGTCGATTTGGGGGTTTGTCATAAATTTCACAGTCTGATCCATCAAAGACAAGTCTGTATTTCTTTTTAGTGAGTTTCCCAATGCTAAGCAGATTATGCTTCAATCCTGGAGCATAATATACATATGAGATTGTCTTTTGTTGGCCTTGTTTGGTCAGAATGTTGACCACTCCTTTTCCAAGAACTAGAACAACCTCGTCCGTGCCAACTTTGACCTCTGTCCTCACTTATTCATCTAGTTCTGCAATTAGACCTTTGTCACCTGTCATATGGTTATTGCAGCCACTATCTAAAAGCCAAAGTCCCTTTGGGATTTCGTGTGCAGCTTGAAATGTAAGAAATAACATATCATTTTTATCCTCAGAGGTATTAGTCACATTAACAGTATGATTTGCTTGATCAACCTTTTTCTTTTTGCATTCATGAGCATAATGCCCAAATTTATTGTAATAATAACACTGAATATTAGATTTATTTGACCTTTTTTGTCGCAGTTTCCGCCTTCATGGTTATGATGGTGATCTTGATCTCCATTGCCATTACTTCGGCCACTTCTGCCTCGTCCTCTTGATCCTCCTCTGCCTCTGCCTCTTCCTCTGCCTCTTGAGAATGAGACATGTGCTTTGAAAGCATTCTCTAGAGAGGATTCTTCAATCCTGCTGATTCTGGATTCGTATGAAAGTAGAGATCCGGTCAACTCGTCTATAGAGAGAGTACTCAGATCTTTTGCTTCTTCAATCGCTGAAACTTTCGACTCAAATTTGTGGGGTAGGGATCTCAGAACCCTTTACACCACCCTTTGATCTCCAATCTTTTCACCATAGATATTCAGCTGATTAACAATCCCCATGACTTTGGTCATGAAAGAATCTACTGAGTCTAATTCTTTCATCTTCAGATCTTCAAAGTCTCTTCTTAGGTTTTGGAGTGTTGCTGTTTGTACCTTACCAGCACCTTGATAACTGGTCGCCAAGGTATCCCATGTTGCTTTGGCATGTAATGACGCTGATATCTTTGGAAATACGCTATTATCCAAAGTGTTCATTATGAGATGCAGTGCCTTTGCATCCTTCTTCCTATGCGCTCGCAAGACATCCTTTTCTGTGTTTGAAAGGGCTTGAAAAGCTGCATCATCTGCAGGTTCGGAATAGCCATACACGACATATTCCCATGCATCTTCTGAACTGAGATAAACCGCCATCCTTGTGGCCCAGACATCAGAGTTCTTTTCCCCCTGTAAGAGGAGAAATCTGAGATTGATTGCTGCTAGAAGCCATAGACGCTGCGGTGTCCTTCACTGGTTTTTTCAAAATAATCTCCTTCCTCTTTTTTTTCAAAATAATGTCTCCCTCTTAAACAAGATTTGAAAAAATATCTTCTTCTTTTGTAAAAGGAAAAATTCTTACTCAATGAATCTCGTAAAAGAAAAAACAACTTAGTGAAAGTAAAAAAAAAAATTTCACTCTCATGAAATAATGAAGAAAAATATCTTTCTAAAAAAAGAATATCTTCTTGCCCTAATTGCCACGGGTCTACACTAACTACCACGCTTTGGCCTATAGGGAGGCCGCGGTAGTGCCGAATTTTTTTACCTCTTAAGTCCCTAAAATACCGCACTTTGGACTATAGGGAGGGTGCGGTAGTGCCAATTTTTTTTTTTTTTTTTTTTTTTTTTTTTTTTTTATAATTTCTCCAAAAACAAATTGTGTGAAAATTCTTCAAAAAACTTACAAATTCTTCAAAGCTATGGCTTTGGATTCTCCGGAAATTTATGCTACCAATTTGATCTTCTCCAAAGCTCTGATACCAAACTGAAGGTTGTAGGCAGAAATAAAACAAAGATAATGCGGAATGAGCTACGGCTCTTCAATCTTTATTCATAAACGAAGATCAACTGATTTATTACAAACACTAATCTAATGTGTATTTAAACACTTATGGAAAACCCTAAAAGCTCTAACCTAGCTTTTGCATGCATGCAAAGCATGCTGTTGCATTTATTAAATGAACATCTAAATAGGAACTGAATGTAAAAGCTAAGTTAATGGAAGTAATTACTATTTCTAACAAATAGTAATCGATTTATGGTGACCATGAAATTTCTTGATAAACTCTAGCCATCCTATATTGTAGAAGCGTTTGTAAACTTGGTCATATGACTCAAAATTCTCCTTTCCACCTGGTTCAATTATGTTGATCATTCCCATGGATAATAGTATGGGTATGAGTTCAAGGGATAAGACAATGGCTCAAAAACCAAGACAAGAGGTGACGAGAATCGATCAAATAACCATGGAAGCGATTAGTCCAGTAGAAACATACTCAAACACTCGTAAGACAAGAGAAAGGGCATCATGACTCTAAACTAACCAAGAGAAAATGCTACGAGCCTCGAGAATCATCAACATAAATAGACATACCATGCAATGAGTGAAGGCATTGCATGTACTGGAGGTGTAGTAATAACACAATATGACCCTAGTTATGTGTTTGAGTTTGGATGTGATAATTTTCCAGATCAGTACTTTGTCCATTACACCAAGAAAATTTGGGGAACACCAAGAACTTAGATCGGGCCATGTGGGACTAGTTAACACCTGTATGGTATAATTGCAATGACTGATCACCAATAAATCATAGGAAATTTTCACCATATTCGTGACACTATAGAATTCATGGTCTCAATAGAGTTTGACTTAAAAGTATTGCTAGGATCAAATCCTAGGAGACAAAGATTAAATCCAAAGTAGTAATCAATGCATGCAATCAAACAATCACCATTTACATAGTATAAAGGGGAATTAATTTGTCATGATCTTCATCAACTATGGAACAAAGTTTGATTTATGAGATTAAAACAAACAACAAATGTAAATGCCATCAAGTTTTTACAACCCTCATACTGTAAAGTGATATGTTTGGTAAGTATGAATCCTTAATCAAATAACCGAGCTCAATAAAAACACAATGAGCAAGGTATAATGAATATTTTTCTAAGAGAATAATTTTGCAAAAATCAGAATGAGTTAAACATAGATCAATAGAAATCCTCATTCATGTATTAAAGAATAATTAAAGAAAATCTTAAAAATAATCCTTGAAACCCTTAATATTAAACTTTGATCACCATGAAAAATAGAATAAATATTAGCACCTTGTAAATAAATGATCAATATGGTGAATTTGCAAAATGTAATGATATGATAACCATTAGTAATGGAAGCATGATGAATCCCAAAAATCACCTTGAATTTCATGCTTTCAGTCATGAAATTCAAGGTTGATTATAATCACGATTTCAATAAGAATATCCCATCAACAATGTATTATCATAATTCATTAAACAAACTATTTTGAAAATGTGGCGAGAGAAGCCAAAGTAATTGATCAATTTTTTCCCTATTGTTACACCAAAATGTCGTCACCCTTGTGCAAGTTTCGTTATCATGACCTAGTGTTGTCACCATGACCATTATGCAAATGTCGTTATAACGAACTAGTGTCGTCATCATGACCATTGTGTAAACTCTTTGCTCTGACCCCTAAACTCATACCGGGATAAACACATTCAATTGAAGGTTATCCCTGCTCGGTTGACCCTCTCTGAGTAGGCCGACGCACTTCTCCTTTAGCTAGGGTGCACCGACGCAATTCCTGGTCAGCTAGGGTGAGCCATTGACGCACTTTGTCCTCCTACAGAGTGCGCCTGACCCTCTTTGGTGCTCTGTCTCCTCTACCAGGGTGCGCCCGGGTTAGTTAGAGGCTATTTTGGGGAGTCTCGAGGTCTTTCTAGAAGTTTGTTGAGGTGGAGACCTATCCCTAGACTCTAGGTTGTTAAATTTTGAGCATTAATTCACAATACTCTTGGATCTTTACTGAGAGAATAAAATATACAGTATATCAATGCATAACAATCACAATAAGCATGACAAGCATCACAAGAATCAAAAGCATGAGAGACAAGAGACACAGAGTTTCCGTGGGGAAAACCCTAAGGTGAAAAACCCCACAACTTCCTCAGAGATAGAGAGAGAAATGGCTCAACCAAAGTACAACCAAAATACACTTGAGATAGTCTCCTAGTAGCAGATTATCCTCCTCCTCACTAGTGCGCCACTTTCTGAGTGAGAGAAGTGTGTCCTTCCGAATGATCCAAATAGAGATATCCCGATCTCTATTTATACTAACATGTTTGCCCAGTTACTCTATGGGGCCGACTTGTCTATCTAGATACATCCACAATATAATATATATTTTAGGGCCGACCCCACACATGGTGGTCTAATAACCCATCGGCAAGTACACACACTTGCGACACTTGTCAATCCACATGACGACACTTCCTTATAGAGGAATAACACATCTCTAATAAGGGTACAATAAATATATATGAAATACATAGATGAAATACATTCTGAAGTTACATATACATCAACACTCCCTCTTAACTAGGAAGGTATTTCTCGACACAGATTTTCTAGACAAGTCTTCTTCTCCGGATCATCGTCATTGATGCATCGTCATTATCATCGTCACTGCTGCTGCTATCTCAACCAATATCTGACTCTACTCGTCATAGGAAGTTCTACAGAGCTAGTCCTTTTTCATATTGGATGTAGGCCCACCACTTGCAGGTCTTCGTCATCACTGGCCATACTGTGGAATCCTCAGGACTTATTACGTGCATCACAAAACCTCGAAAGAGCATCCCAGGATGTTACGAGCACACCGCTCTACCTATAGGATCTCCCAGGGCGATATTATATGTGACCTCACCACAAAACCTCGCAAGAGAATCCCAGGCTGTTACGAGCACACAACTCTACCTATAGGATCTTCCAGGGATAGATTATATGTGGTCACCACAAAACCTCGCAAGAGCATCCCAAGCTGTTACGATCACACAACTCTACCTATAGTATCTCCCAGGGACAGATTATATGTGGTCATGGAAAAACCTCGCAAGAGCATCCCAGGACTTATTACGGGCACGTGTCCCAACCTATCGGATCTCCCAGGGACATATTATATGCCATAGGACAAAACCTCGAAAGAGCATCTTCCAGATATCTCAGGGCCAGATTATATTCCATAGGAAAAACCTCGAAAGACTATCTGCAAATCTCCCAGGGCCAAATTATATGCTCATCTGCACAACTTGATCCATGACCATAGAGTATCAACTTGACACTCACCATACATCATCCTGATGTACACATGATCATCTTGATCATCATCACTGCAACATCCTGCTGCATGTCATCCATGATCATCCTGATCATACAATGCATCTACCTGATGCATACCAAGTATCCACCTGATACATATCATCATACATGATCCACCTGATCATACAGTGTATCCACCTGATACAAATACAAATACATGATACATATCACCATACATGATCCACCTGATCATACAATGTATCCACCTAATACACATACAGATACATGGTCCAAGCATCCAACATGATGCATATACAAAATACATACAAATGATCCTACTGATCATATCCAGCATCCAACATGATGCGTACATACATATACATATAAATGATCCAACTGATCATATCCAGCATCCAACATGATGCGTACATACATATACATATAAATGATCCAACTGATCATATCTAGCATCCAACATGATCCATACATACATATATAAATGATCTAACTGATCATATAAAGTAGAAACCAGAACATCATCCTGATGCTCATCATCCAGCGCTTACATCCACAGCCATGTGAAGGATCCTCCTTCCAACATGCTTGGAATGGCTTCAGCAAATGTGTCCATCACTTCTTCCTCGAAGTGTCATCAATCTGAAGAACGCCAAACCTCTCCTTGAAGTACTCGAACTTCACCCTGGCTAGTGGCTTCGTCAGCACATCTGCAATCTGCTCGTCCATCGCAACGTATAGGAGCTTCACAGCTCCTCTCTGCACCATATCCCTGATATAGTGATATTTGATCTCTATGTGTTTCGACCTGTCATGAAACACTGGGTTCTTGGACAGCTTCACACAACTCTGGTTATCGCAGAAGATACCAGTAGCATCCAATGGGAGATCAAATAACTCAGACAGTAGCTTCCGTAGCCATACTGCCTCACAACTAGCTGAACAGGCTGCAACATACTCTGCCTCAGCTGTACTCAGTGCTACGCAGGACTGCTTCCTGCTAAACCAAGATATCACACCTGATCCCATATTGAAGCAACACCCAGAAGTGCTCTTCCTATCTGTAGCACTTCCATCCCAATCTGAATCAACATAACCCTGCAGGTTAAACTTTTGATTCGCTTCATACTTGAGCCCATAATCCACTGTACCCTTCAGGTACCTCAGAACATGCTTTACAGCAACCAGGTGAACACTCCTCGGATTTGTCAGGAATTGACTCAATGTGTTCACAGCAAAGAAAATGTCTGGTCTCGTGTTTGTTAGGTACATCAAGGACCCAATCATCTGACGATACATAGAGACATCAACCGTCTCAAATGAAGCATCACATAGAAGCTTCAGATTCAATGCCATAGGTGTGGCCATGGCCTTGCAATCCATCATCCCAAATCTCTTCAGGATATCTACTGTGTACTTCCCTTAACCAAGGAAGATCCCACCTGCACTCTGCCACACCTCCATACCTAGGAAATAATGCATCATTCCCAAATATTTCATATCGAACTTAGCAGCAAGCTTTCTCTTTGTATCTGTAATCAATCTATCATCTCCTGTTACAAATAGGTCATCCACATACAGGAGTAGAATCACAGGATTCCCTTCCTCAACCTTGTAGTAAAGGTTGGAATCCGCTTTACACTTGGTAAATCCCAAACTAGATAGGAAACTATCCATCCTACCATACCAAGTTCTGGGAGCTTGTTTCAGGCCATACAAGGCTTTCTTCAATCTGCACACATAATTCTCTGTCATGTATTTAAAAACCAAGTGGCTGCTCCACATATACTTCCTATTCAACTACACCATTCAAGAAAGCATTCTTGACATCCATCTGGTGTATTTTCCATTTCATTGCTGCAGCCAGGGAAAGTATTGTTCTGATGGAAGTATACCTGGCTACAGGTGCAAAAGTTTCTTCATAATCTATTCCCTCTTTTTGAGAGAAGCCATGAGCTACGAATCTCGCCTTGTATTTCTCTACACTGCCATCTGCAGTATGCTTGTTTTTGTAGATCCATTTGGAAGTCACAACAGACTTCTCTTTAGGTCTTGGGACAACATCCCAAACATCATTCTTAATTATTGATTGGTATTCCTCAACCATGGCATCCTTCCATTCTTTCTTTTCCACTGCTTCTTCATAACTGGAAGGTTCTTTGTTCATAATGTCACAGAGTAAAGCAACATAGATGATATGAGATCTAGTTCTCTTCTTTGCTCTGTGTTCTTCTTCTGGAATGCCAAATATTTCTGCATCTTGAATGAGCTCTCTAGCCCATGCAGGTTTCCTCTTGTGAGAGTTATCCTCATGGGGTGGATCTACAGGTTCTTGCAGATCTTCAAACTCACGAACAACTTCTGGAATTGCTTCAGTCATGGTAGTGTCTTGAAATCTAGTTTCCTTAGGTTCTTCATAAACTTCGATAGGTGCCTTCCTTGATTTGATGAATGCTGAGTTTTCATGAAATGTTACATCCCTGCTGACATCAATCTTCTTGAACCATGGAAAGTATATTCTGTAAGCCTCCGAGCTTTCACTGTAATCCACAAAGATACCCTTCTTTCCTGAAGGATCTAGTTTTGTCCTCTTTTCCTTTGGGACATGAGTGTATACTGGACAACCAAATATTCTGAGATGGATGGCTTCAGGTTTCTTTCTAGAAAAGACCTCTTCTGGTGTCTTGTTGTCCAATATCTTGTGTGGTGTTTTGTTCTGCACATATACAGTTGTTCTAGCTGCTTCTGCCCATAGGTGCATAGGTAGATCCTGGTCATGCAACATTGCCCTTGCTGCTTCCATGATTATTCTGTTCTTCCTTTCCGCAACTCCATTCTGTTGAGGATTATAAGGAGCAGTCAACTCCCTCTTAATCCCTGAATCACTACAAAGCTTCTTGAAGTCACCTGAGGTGAATTCTCCACCATTGTCGGATCTGAATGTTTTGATCTTCTTGTCAGTGTGATTCTCCATCAAGGTTTTGAATTCCTTGAACTTATCAAACACCTCATCTTTGTTCTTCAAGAAGTATACCCAAGTATTCCTGGAGAAGTCATCAATAAATGAGACATAGTAAACATACCCACTAAGAGAACTGGATGACATAGGACCACATACATCTGAGTGGATGATTTCCAGGATATCTTTTGCCTTGCTTTCACTGCTTGGGAAAGACTTCTTAATGTTCTTACCTTTTGCACATCCTTTGCAAACACCTTCATGTTTGGTCTTGATTTCAGGGAGACCCTCTACAACCTTGCTTGCAATTGGAAGTGCCCTATAGTGCATATGAGAAAGTCTTCTATGCCAAAGTTCACTTGGCTCCATGGATTCATGCACCATGGCATGTTCAGGTTGTCCTTTCAATTTATACAAACCTCCCTCTTGTTCTCCAATCACTATTGCATCATCTATGGTCTTTCCCTTTGGCCACATTAGGACTTGGCCATCCACAAATGCAACCCTCATACCTTTTTCATCCAATGCAGAGATGGAGAGTAAGTTCTTCTTGAGCCCAGGTACATAAAGGACTTCTTTCATCTTCAAAGATTTTCCAGAATCTAGGTTGTAGGAGGCTTCACCACTTCCTTTGATTGGGTATTGATAATCATTCCCAAGTTTCACCTTATGGGGTGATTCATGTTCAGATAGATTCACAAAATATTCCTTAAACCCAGTCATGTGTTTGGAAGCCCCACTATCAATCAACCAATCATTACAACCATGGGAGATAGTACCTGTGAGAGCAAAGATTAGAACATACTCTTCTTCACTTGAGGAGTCATCATCACTATCATCACTTTCTGCCCTAGCATTCTTCTTTGGAGGTTCATCATCCTCGGCAGCATGAGCATGGAACTTTCTTTTGCTGCCCTTCTTCTTCTTGCTGGAGTTGTTGTTATTATCCCTTTTTTTCTTGGGACAATCTGAAGCAAAGTGACCCTTCTCATTGCATGTGAAGCATCTTAGATCCTTCTTATTCTTTTGAAAGGATCTTTTGTAGCGAGAGTGCTCCTTCTTGGGCTTGCTTCTTTTGGTGTGAGTTGCGAGAGCTTGATCTTCACCTCCATCTTTTCCTCACGAGCTACAAGTCTAGCTTCTTCTTGAGAGCATTCCTCCCATAGTTTACTGAAAGAGATCAATTTCTTTCTTGCACATATTCCTTGAATAAAGGAGTCCCATGACCTAGGTAGGCCATTCAGAGTGGTCATAACAACTTCACCATTGTCCACTACTTCATCCATAGCTTCAAGTTGCTCCTTGATCTAAGAGACCTTGGAGAAGGAAGATTGAATGGTTTCTCCATTCAACATCTTGACCCCTTTCAATTGATTCCACAGAGTCATCTTCCGATTTATGTTCTTCCCTTCAAATAGCTTGGTCAAAAAGTCAAACATCTCCTTGGGTGTCTTTAGAGAAGACACATGGGGTATGATATGGTCTTTGATAGAATCAATAATGATTCTCTTTGCCTTGACCAAGTTCTTCTTATGCAATACCTTGGCCTCTTCATCCTCTGGGATAGGGATGTCTTCTTTTATATATGAGTCAAACTCATTCTCTTCCAGGATTAACCCAATCCTATACTTCCAAGCTCGGAAGTTATCAGCCCCTTCAAGCTTATCCTCAAGCTTGGTGTGGTGAGACATCTTAAAGAGTACTTCAAATGGAAATAGAAAAGATTTAGGTCTTACCACTTGAAATGCTGAAAACTGGATCTGGTCCCAGATTAGGGTTTGTCGAAAAAACCCTAAAAATTCAAAATGTGAATTTCAACTTTCTGAAATGATAGAAAGATGCGCCTTGATGAGATGATCGGCCTGGTGCATTCAGAATTTGAGATTAGCAAAGATTTACCCTTCAGATTTGTCTTTTTGTCCTCCTGGGTTCACTAGGGAGAGCCCTGAATTAGGGTTTGCGTTTCCCGGAGATCTACCTAGCCAAAAATCTCGATCCAAAGCTCTAAACTTTGATTTTTGAAAGGAGCTTCCAGCTATGTCTTTAGATTCCAGCAATTCCTATTTTTGTGGAAACCCTAATTTTTAGGGCCAAATATGAAAATGCTCAGAATTGAATTCTGATTGGACATATAGATTCTCCTTGATGAGTAGAGTCAATATACTATACTGGTTTTCCAAAATATGTGGAGAGAAACCCAATAAACAAGAAACTCAAGTTTCCGTCACTACAAAATGTCTTCTTCTCAGGTTAGCTCTGATACCATGTTAAATTTTGAGCATTAATTCACAGTACTCTTGGATCTTTACTGAGAGAATAATATTACAGTATATCAATGCATGACAATCACAATAAGCATGACAGGCATCACAAGAATCAAAATCATGAGAGACAAGAGACACAGAGTTTCCGTGGGGAAAACCCTAAGGTGAAAAACCCCACAACTTCCTTAGAGATAGAGAGAGCAATAGCTCAACCAAAGTGTTAAGTCAGTAAATTTTTCTCCATTTTTGATTTATTTTCTCCAGTTTTGGTTTGTTTTTCAATCTACCTCAGTTAAATTTTTGGTTTTAGGTTTCAGTTTTAGTCTCCTTAGAAACTCTATGGGTAATTGAATAAGTTTTGAGCCCATTCTTTTTAGGTTTTATTTGATTTTGGTTGATCTTTTATATTTCAAAGGGGGTTAAAGAAGGTCATATTTTCAAAGATTGATTCATTAATGTGTTTAGAGAGCAGTTAAACTTATTTCTTAAACCAAGTAACTGTTAGAACCTCCGACAAATTAGCAGAAAGTTAAAAAAACTGCGAAATTAGAGCATGGCAGCTATTCTTGTAGCGCTAGACAAAATTTTAACAAAGGGCGCGCTACAAGAATATCGCGGCCCTTTGTTTTTTCAAATTTCAAATGGATTTCAATCATGATGCAGTATGTGAGTGACTAATCGCCTTGTGTGAGTGTTTCAACACGTGTTTGCTGCAGTTTAAGCATGATTTTAGTTGGTTATCATTCACGAAGCAGAACAGGCTCATCATTGCATGGTATGCGAAATCAGTTGCACAAAAAACCAGCAAATCCCGGTCTAAGCTGTCAAATTTCTCTTTCTACACGTATTATTATAAGAAAGGAGTGTTCGTGAAGGAGAGTTAACTGCTAAAAAGGTGGATTGTGTTGCTGTGAAGAGAAGACAAGTGTTTTTAACGCCAGCGAGGATTAGGGCTTCCGAATTCATTTACCAGCAGCCAAAGAAATAATATGAAGACACCTATTCTCATAAGAGGAGACCATTGATACCCCAAAACGAAGCTTTGAGCCACAACAGATGAGTAATTGACAGGTATTCCGATACAAACCCTTATAACTGGGAAATTTGGGTCTTTTTCGCTGCACGATTATCTGGAGAAATTGGTTGCTGGAGATGATAGAATAGATCATAAAATAAACACTTCACCACAGAAATAGCTATCTGAAGCTAGTATGAGGAATTTGCATGAGCAGAGCAGCAAAGTAGTCTTAAACTTAAAGTATTCAGCCTGGGAAATTTTAATGACAGTTTGAACGAAGATTGTTTCTCATTTGCTCTCCAATACACTCAAAACTCTGGTAGTGATGCAGATTGGTTATAATGAACTAATTGAATGGGTTTTTCTCATGACCTAATGCCATTTTAAATCAGAATCTACAGGAAATAGCATTGAGAGAACCCACAGATTGATTTGTTATGCTCATTTCTTACACAGAAGGTGTTTTGTTGGTTCATTTAAGTGGTTTAAAAATTGTTGAAAATTGTTATGACTCATGAAATCACTTGTTTGGAGAACCATGTTCAATTGCTTGGAGAACATGTCGAATTTCTTATACAGACCTAGTTGTATGGTTGAAATAAGAGAACGTTGAACTTGAATGCCTGTCCAGGAGTGTGTAGCAAATTTTGAAGGAGCCCAAAGCATAAGAAACCAGTTTACAAAACATTTTTTGAAACCTAAAGTCAGACTGTTTCTGTTTTCTGAAAAGAAGAATATGGGGAAAAGTGGAAAAAGTGGTAAGGTCAACAGGGCTGAGCCCACAGACCTAACCTGGATTCAGAAGCTTCCTGACTGTGCAGAACTGTTTCAGCAGGCAGGTTGGTTGAAGTTTTTCAAGAAGATCGATGGCTTCAATACTCAGGTCTCATGCAAGTTTGCTAAGGGACTTAAAAATGATATGATTATGATGGATACTTTGAAATTCAAATTGACTGTGGAATTAATAGCAGAAGCTACTGAGATCAGCAATGAGGGTGAGCATTGGTTTAAAAAATCACCTTTCGAGTTTGAACCCTAAAGGTACTTGTTGCCTAATGTGACTCCTGACTGGAACAAGGATATTTTCATTCAAAATTTCAGGAAGGAGTGGATTGAGCCCATAAGGATACTTCAAAGTTATGTGACCTGTGAAGGAAGATATTCATTGGTATTTAAATATCATCTCAGGTTCCTTCAACACATGGCAGGAGTTTCTAAAATGAATCTGCCCTTCTTTTTCTTTAAAAGCCTGCAGAAAATGTCAAGTAAGATAAAGCAACATGATGATCACACTTCCCAGTCACTTTTTCACCACGGTCTCATTAAACTGATCATCACCACAGTGTTGCAACATGAGGGAAGGACTTGGGATTTCTTTTTGTTCTGGTCAGATGTTCATCCTAAAAAAGAAGACCAGCAACCAAAGAGACAGACTGATAAGGGGAAGGTAATGATGAAAAAGTTAGGTCACTCAGTCAAATCTACAAGTAAAGATGATGTTAAAGCCAAGAAGGTGACAAAGCAGGTAGCAGGACAGAGACAGGATGACAGTCAGCACAAAGCAGTTCCAGATTACCCTAAAAGCAAGTTCACACTATTTGAAGACAAAAAGGAATTGCCTGAAAAGAATCCAACACCTATAGCAGATCCTCAGGAGGAGAAAAAGGTTGACATTGAAATGGTTCCTGTAACTAAAGAAGAGATCCACATTCAGCCAAGAAGCCCCATCACAATTCTTTCGGATGATGAAGGATACATGTTAGAAGAAGAACAACCTATTTCTGAGATTAAAGTCAAAACTGAATTGAAGAAGTTCAACTTGCAGATGGAAAAAACACGAGACCTAACAAGAAAAGAAACAAGCTGGAAGTGGTGGAATTAGCTTCTGTTCAGTACCGAGGGAAAGAACTGAAGCTGATGGGAGAGGCAGCTACATTATGGAGACTTAAAACTAGGTCGAAAAATAAGCTGAGGTTAAACATGAAAAAGTTATTAAATCCTAAATTGAACACAGATAAGGTGACTATCTTAGATGAAGGGTCCATAGATGATGACAAATCAGAGATAGATAAATTGCAGCCATGTAAAAAAAAAGAGATTAATTCAGTAAAAGCAGCAGGTGAAGAAAACCCAAAGCTCAGCATTGAAGACACTTCTGAGAAACTGTTGACAGAAGAAGCAGAAATCTTTAAGAAGTTTGACATTCCTTGGAAACCTAATGAAGAGCAAGATTCTGCAATAGAGAAAATGGCTAATTCTGACAGGGAAAATTTACAGAAGACCGTCAAACGATATAAGCACCAAATGAATTATATGCAGGAGGTCAACGATGGTTTGATGATGGCCAATAGAAGATTAAGAGAAGATCTCCAGGATGTTCATGACAATTTTCAGGAACTAGTGGCTGATGCAAAGGAAGCACTTAGAAGAAAAAGGGCTTCTGATATGCACTGTTCAGAGCTGGAAAAGACAGTTGAATCTTTACAGCAGGAAAATGAACACCTTCAGAAAAAGATAGCTGATATGGAGAAGAAGCATAAAAGAACAAAGAAAAGGTCTTCAAGTCCAGATGGTATATCTCTTCTTGTGGAGGCAGCGAAGGAGATATGAGGCAGTTATTAGCTAGGGGTTATTTAAGATAAGCATTTTTGTTTTAGTTAAGGAATTTGATATTTTTAGCAACCTTGTAATTTTGTAAAAAGTGTAAATTTTACTTTACCTAGCCTAGTGATTCGATGGAGAGTTAGGAGGAAAAACCTAACTGTTTTTTGGGAAGAAAACTATTTAGAAAGGGAGGAAAAACATGGTAAAGGTTCTGATTTTTGGGAGCATCAGGAGGTCTGCTAGCTGCTTGTACTTTCAGACTTATTCAAAGATAGGTACTGTAACTCTTATATGCATTTACTGATGAAACTATGAATATATGACTCTTTCCCCTTCATTTGATCTGTGTTGGCTTCATGTTTGAACTTCTTTAGTTTCATGAATGACAAATTCATTGCTGGTTAATGTGTATTTTCTAGTAGTGATTGTCCTTTATGTGTGAACTTCAGTACAGTCTTTTGTTGGATTTTTGTGATATATATGCATCTTTATCAATATATGTGTATGATTTAGTTGTTGCTTATCTGCTGAATGTATTCCCTGCATGTTCTTGAAGTTTATGACCAAAAACACATAAAACAAAACCCTAAACCCTAGTTTGAATTGAGTTTTACTCTTGAGATTGTGTTGGCTTGTTACCTTAGCCTTAGTAACAATTTCTGGCACAAACACAAAGTACAACCAAAATACACTTGAGATAGTCTCCTAGTAGAAGATGATCCTCCTCCTCACTAGTGCGCCCCTTTCTGAGTGAGAGAAGTGTGTCCTTCCGAATGATCCAAATAGAGATCTCCTGATCTCTATTTATACTAACTTGTTTTCCCAGTTACACTATGGGGCCGACTTGTCTATCTAGATACATCCACAATATAATATATATTTCAGGGCCGACCACACACATGGTGGTCTAATAACCCATCGGAAAGTACACACACTTGCGACACTTGTCAATCCACATGACGACACTTCCTTATAGAGGAATACCACATCTCTAATAAGGGTACAATAAATATATATGAAATACATAGATGAAATACATTCCGAAGTGAATTTAGAGGCTATTTTGGGGAGTCTCGAGGTCTTTCTAGAAGTTTGTTGAGGTGGAGACCTATCCCTAGACTCTAGGTGAGGCGGCATTTCGGTTCCTAACCTAATGGGAGGTTTCCTTAACCATCTCCCCCTAATCCTCAGCCTACCTCTTTAGCCCTATATAAACACCCCCTCTCTCCATGGGAAAGGGAGGAAGTCTATGGTACTCTTATGCTGGTGAAATTAAGCTCAGTAGTTCAACACCCTAGTCTTGGAGGCACCTACTTCTTTCTAGGAGCTTTGGTTTGGCTTGTCGGAAGGAGATTGCGACGTTGAGGCATCGGTCGTAATCCTCTCTTCTATTGTACTTCCCACTTTTTATACAGTAATATAAATGCTTTCCATAAATGTTATTGTGTTGATGATATTTATAGTTTACCTCCTCAACTGTTTACTTAGACTAGTTAGTGTTTAGGCATGCTTTACTGCTTGTATTGTTCCTATGTGTCTTGATAGGTTTTACAGCTGAGATCTGACGACCGTGGAGCTCAGAACAGCAACGGGGAGAAAGATTTACGAATCTAAGGTAAGATGCTTAATTACTCGATCTCTAACTAGATCTAGGAGAGTAGTTTCATATTCTGTCTTATTTGTTCTAGACTTACATTAAGCTAGGGAGATCACACCTTAAGTCTGCTTTAGGTAGATTGTCCAATAACACCTATCTAGTCCAAAAGGTGAAACACAAACCAGATTCAAAGATGGAAAATACAATATCAAACCTAAACTTAATCTATTGACAATCCTACAACAGGAAATGGTCAAATAATTAGCGAATACATATGAGAAATCCCAACTTATTTGAACAATTGATTTGGTCCCCCCATTAATTTTAAGAAAATGAAAAGGTTTGAGTTGGGGGTTGGCCAACAAACGGTGATTCACTGGGTGTATCAATTATCTCTGGTTAAAATTATAAAGATTTGACTGTGGATAGATGAACAAGATGAAGGTTGTTCAACAGAAAAAAGATTTCATTCAACAACATGGGTTCCACATCAACAAACCTGTACTCAAAATCTTTTCAGCTAATTGTAGCATCTTAAGGATCGCCCTGCAACTAGCTTGTGAAAATACAACGTTTTAGGACCAACAAATGCATAATAGAAGACCCGTTAATAATTATTTTATGAAAATAAACCATTGGTGATATTCTAATAAATATCATACAATTTTACCTCTGATACTAGAGGCATGGACACTCCTTCTAGCAAGAGTCCATAACCTCGACATTTATACCTTTTAACCCGATTTGGCTACTTTTATCCCATCCACTAGCTAAATATGCATAGTTTATAGAACCTTATTACAAATTTTGTTTGTTTACTTTTTCCTAAGGAATAAGATGGAAGTCACTGTCCTGACTTGGTGATCAGATTGTGATAGTGTCAATCACAAGTATCTGCATAAATGAACTAGTTGGCTCATGATGAGACCTCCCATCCCTTAGTGAAGCATTAAAAGCCATTACCCTGGCTTGGTGACCATATGTGGTAATGTCATAATGTAGACACCCATGATCATGATAGGCTGACTCATAATGAGACCTCCTATCGCCAAACTGAACCGTGAGATATTATTCGTTATGCAAAGGGTCAGACTATGATTAATGTTAATCTCACAAGAGATTACTTAATGGATGGGGAAGCACTCCAAAGGGATCCTTAAGAGAATGGGATGACATAAATAGGTTTATGCTGATGAAAATATTAATTACATTGATGGTTCTCATACAAAAAATAATTAAAACATGTTCCTTAAATTTTGTGAAGAAATTGTACTCTCATTAAACCATTGCACAAGATTGTGGTTGAAGCTACAAGTCCTTAAACAATTTTCTAGGCTTTGAGAGTGTACTTACACAAGAGAACAAATCTTAATCTGAATTGCAACCTTTTAATGATTTCATCCTGGGCGCGATTTAGAAGTAAAACTCAATCACGAGGCCTGGAACATTATGCCATCTACTGATTCCCTTAATGACGACCCCTGAGAATGTTGAATTCACCATAAACTTTCCAGACCTGTGATCATTAATTTGCTGCAGAAATTTGATTGCAAGCAAAATAAGAAGAAGAGCAAACATAAATGAAATGAAAAATCAAGCCTAGTATTTTGAATCAAAATCAGGCCCATATTTATTTAGGTAAAAATATGTTACAAAGACAAGGAAGGAAAGTTGATTTTACAAGAATTAATGATTGATAATTTTGAAAATAAATCAAATAAATTCCTCCCACAGTCTAGTACATATAAATGTTGTGATGAAGCCTTAAAGTCATATTATAGTTATGACTGGTAATTCTAGACTGATATGTAAAAACAATACACTAGGCCTGCTTTATTCCTAAAATGAAAATCTTAAAAATAACAACAGTGAAAGCATAATCAAATATCAAATCACACCACAAACCAGAAAACACACCGGTCAACTTTTAAAAAATTATTTACACACTATGTACAAGATAAATCCTTGTCGAGGATCATAAAAAATATATTTTAAAGATCTTCCCATTTACAAAATAGGTTTTGGCATGTCCTTTCAGTGTCTCTAGGAAAAAGGTGTTTGTTCCCAGACTGCCTTTGATTACAAAAGGTCCCAACCAAAGTTGCTCAAACTTAGTGTGTTCTCCCTTGTCTTCGTGGAATTTATCCCACTTCTGTGAAATTCCATAGGGATAGATCACCGAGCTTGAACAAACCTCACAATTTCACAATTTTATTACTGAGAAGAATTAGAAAGAAACATTGATCAATTCACTCATAGAACTAAAACACATATGAAAAAATTCCATTGATACATTAATCAACAATAAGCTGGCAATCAAAAGATGTTACAATGGAATGAGTTCGATAACCTCTGATAGGATTCGAATTCACCTCAAGTCTGGGCTTAGTTTTCATTGGAACCATCTCCCGATAAGGTTTAGTGGCCACCAATGATGAATGGTTAGTTAATTGAGGTAGAACTGAGCATGATTGAGTCATGTGGGCACCAAAATAGGGGAGGAGACTCCAAGGCGGCACATAACTAACTGTCAATGGTAAAAAAGGGTGCTCCTATACTCAGTAGCAGTCAAACTAGGTGCAACAATTATTTAACTAAGCAATCAAAGCGACAAGGTGCCCCAAATCATGGAATTGATTGTGTAGACTCCTAAAAGTATGCATGAGGGCACATTGGAACTCCAGTTATGTAAACAAGGCACTCTAAGTGGATATGAGGGATAATGATGGCAAACAATAAATCTAGGGGCTCCAATGTAAGGACTAGGTGCTAGAAGACTCAACTGCCAATGCATGGATGCATGGAGTGCTGCATGGAATGCATGCATGCATGCATGCAAAACAAAGATAAGATGGTGAGAATATTCCAACACCCCCCCTTAAGCCGGACTATGAGGAGAAATATAAGGAAATAAATGGAAATTAGGGCCATGGTTACTGAGATCAAATGTCACCCCGTACAACAATCTAAAAAAAGTGAGGAAAGAGGGAAAACCCAGTGGGAACAACCCCCCCTCAAGATAGACTGAAAAAAGTACTAATCAACCAAGGTAGAACTCACCCCAAGAAGGGACTGGAGATGACTGAACTTTTTCACTAAAAAAGTCTTGGTGAAAATATTTGCAATCTTCTCCTCTGAAGGACAACAGAGCAATGTGATGGTACGATCATGCAGCAATCCTTGGATGTAATGCATGTGTATATCAATGTGTTTGGCTCTCTGTCTCTGAACTGGATCTGTGAAAATCCTAATAGTACTCTGATTGCCATAGTAGATGACTGGTGGAGTACTGTAGAAAATACCAAACTCTGACAAGACGCCCTGCAACCAGATGCATTTCGTGGCTGTATTCACTGCACCTCTATACTTAGCCTCAACTGATGAAAGAGAAAGAGCAATATTCTTTTTGATCGACCAATAGATAGGATCGGATCCAATCATGAAGACAAAACCTGATGTGGACTTCCGATCTGAGCTGTCTCCATCCCAATATGAATTTGTGTACCCAACTAGGTTCAATGTAGACTGAGCTACACAGTGAATACCATAGGTCTTCGTCCCTTGCACATAGTGCAAGATCATTTTGGATGCCTTCCAGTGAAGCTCACGAGGCTCTTGCATGTATCTGGAGACAACACTCACTGCATAGGATAGATTAGGGCAAGTATGTGTAAGAAACAAAAGAATCCCGATCAGTTGCCGATACAAGGTACTATCCACCAAAGGTGAAGAAGAGCCATCCTCAAGACCGATACCTGAAAGAAAAGGAAAGTTTGTTGGTTTGCATTCTGTCATATGAAACCTATCAAGTAGATCTGATGGATACTTGGCCTGTACAATCTTGATTCTTGATTCACTTTGAGAGACTTCAAGACCAAGAAACTGCTTTAGCAGTCCCAAAAATGACATAGAGAAGGAATTGTGCAAGGCTGTTTTGATAGATCTAATGCATGAAGACAGACTCCCTGTAATCAGTAAATCATCAATATAGAGAACAATAAGGAGACGAGATTTACCATCATGCCTCATGTAGACATTAGAATCAGACTTGCATCTCTGAAAATCTTGTGATAGTAGAAAGGAGTTCATCTTAGCATACCATTCTCGGGGAGCCTGCTTGAACCCATATAAGGACTTCCTCAATCTGCACACTAATGAAGGATAATCAATGCATACTTTAGGTTGCTTCATGTAGATCTCATCCTGTATATCCATTAATAAAATCACTCTTCACATCAATGTGATGCACCTACCAGTGCTTGGATGCAGCAAGATCCAAAACAAGACGGATGGAGTCCATCTTTGTAACATGAGCGAAGGTCTCTCTATAGTCAATCGCTTGAACTTGTGAGAAACCTTTAGAAACTAGGCGAGCCTTGTACTTGCTTGTTACTCCATCTGATCCCATCTTTGTTCTATATACCACTTACATTGAACAATATTCCTTCCAGGAGGGAGAGAAATAAGCTCCCAAGTCTCGTTCTTTTGAAGAGATTGGTACTCTTCATCCATAGCTGATATCCATATTGGATCTTGGGATGCATCAAAGAAGGTTTTTGGATCTGTTCCAACCATCAAAAAACATCTGTAAGGAAGAAAATAATCTGTATGAGAGAGTGCAAAACTTTCATTTTGAAACTCAAATTTGGTTCTTCTTGGATCTTGTGGATCTCCAGCAAGGCCACCAGCAGATTCAATGGTCTTGGAATCCCATATTGGAAGTGGTGGTGGATCTTCTAGTACTAGATCTTCAGGTTCTTGTGGATCTGGATCTATCATTTGCTCATCTTCACTTTTTGAGTCAGAATTTGAACTTTCATGAGAGGATTATTCAATATCTTGTTCAACATGCTGTGGTGGAGTAGTTGGTAAGCTGTCTGCTTCGACATGGTGGAATCATGCAATGACCATTCTTTAAACTGGACACTTCTTTCAAGGAAGGTATGCATGGTAGACAAATCCAACAGTTTATAGGCTTTTGCATTTTGTGCATAACCAACCAATATGCAGTCTTTGCTTTGAGGCTCTAAGGCTCTCCTCTTCTCCGAAGGAATCCTTGCCCAAGCTTTTGAACCAAAGACTCTTAGTTGAGATACATCTGGCTTGTATCCCATCCATGCTTCGAAATGAGTTTTTCCTTTTAGGCCTTTGTGTGGAACTATGTTTTGGAGGTCTGCAACAAAGTTGACAACTTCTTCCCAAAGTCTAGGAGCCAATGCTTTAGACTCAAGCATGCATATAGCTATCTCTTTCAAAGTTCTGTTCTTTCTCTCAGCTACACCATTCTTCTGTGGTGTGTAAGGAACAATGTGCTGCATTTCAATACCTTCATCTGCACAAAATAATTGAAACTCATTCTTCACATACTCTTCTCCATTTTCATTAGGAAGGACCTTGATCTTCTTGTCAGTGAATTTTTCAGAAGCTATAAAAAAATTGAAATATTCAAAGAATTCTAATTTCAAATTTAGAAAATATAACAAACTGAATCTTGAATAATCATCTATGAATGTTAATATGTATCTAGAATTATTCAAAGATATGTGAGGAAGAGGTCCTAATATGTCACTGTGAATCAAATTGAGAGGAGATGAGGCTCTTGTTGATGTATTTGTAACTTCGGAAGATATTCACTTGTATATTGTATGTATTACATTTGTACTTTATTGTATACCCAACATATATGTATTATTCCTTTGGTTGGAAGTGTCGTCATTTGTATTTTCAAGTGTCGCAAGTTACATTGTAAGTGTCGTAACTTATATTTGATGGGTTATTAGACCACCAGTGTGGGGTCGGCCTTGTATGAGTCATGTGGATGGGTTATTAGGCTTCCTTAGGAAGTCATCCCAGTTAGGGTTAAAGGAAGGTCAAGTCATTGTAGGAGGAGGAGTAGCTGCTAGAGACATCTATCTTTTGGGGATTGATCTTTGCGATCTTTGTATTGGGGCTGATTCTATCTCTGAGGAAGTTGTGGGGTTTTTCACCTTCTTGGTTTTCCTCGGTGAAATGCTTCGTGTCCATTGTCTCTTGTGATTGTTATGCTGTGCTTGTTATTCTCTTAGTGATCGTAGATAATATTAAATGAAATTATAGAAAAGTTAACATGGTATCAGAGCGATGCTAAGAAGAAGACACTGTGCAGCCAAAGAAGCTAGGGATTCTTAATTTTTGGGTTTCCCTCCATGGTTCATCAAAGGCAGGAGGATAGATTGACTCTCCTAGCAAGGGCGCATCTTTCTGTTAAGACATAATTCAATTCTGAGCATTTTCAGTTTTTGGCCTATCACTGCTGCGGGAAATTAGGGTTTCGGAGAAAGTTGGAATTTTTGGAATTTGAGACCACGGCTGGATGCTCCTCAGAAAAATCAAAGTTTAGAGACCAATATCGAACTTTTTGGTTGGGTAGAACCCCGGGCTTCATCAAACCCTAGTTCAGGATTTTGACTAGAAAACCAGAAACTGCAGATCCGAAAGTTTCAAAGTCAATTTTGAGGGGTCAAATTTTGCAGATTTCAAAATTGAAGTACACCATCTTGATCAGCTCAGCAAGGCGCATCTTTCCATCCATTCATATGTTTGAAATTCAAAGTTTGAATTTTTAGGGTTTCTCTGACAAACCCTAATCCAACTACACATCCAGTTTCAACAAATCAAGTGGTAAGACCTAAATCTTTTATTTCCATTTGAGTTTCTCATTAAAATGTCTCACCACACCAAGCTTGAGGATAAGCTTGAAGGGGCTGATAATTTCCAAGCATGGAAGTATAGGATTGGGTTAATCGTAGAAGAGGATGAATTGGACACCTACATAAGTGAAGAGGTTCCAGTTCCAGAGGGAGATGAGGCTAAGGCCTTACACAAGAAGAACATAGTCAAGGCCAAGAGAATCATTGCTAATTCTATCAAATACCATCTCATACCCCATGTGTCTTCCCTAAAGACACCTAAGGAGATGTTTGACTCCTTCACCAAGTTGTTTGAAGGAAAGAATATAAATAAGAAGATGACTCTCCGAAACCAATTGAAAGGGGTAAATATCCAGAATGGAGAGACCATCCAATCCTACTTTACTAAGGTCTCTCAAATCAAAGAACAACTTGAAGCTGTGGATGAAGTAGTTGAGAATGGAGAAATTGTCATGACCACATTGAATGACCTACCTAGGTCATGGGACTCCTTCATCCAAGGTATCTATGCAAGAAAGAAGTTGATCTCTTTCAGTAGACTTTGGGAGGAATGTTCACAAGAAGAAGATAGGCTTGTGGCCCGAGAAGAAAATATGGGAAATGAAGATCAAGCACTCATAGCACACACGAAGAAAAGTAATCCCAAGAGGGAGCAATATTTTCACAAGAGATCTTCACACCACCATCAAAGAGATAAGAAAGATCTGAGATGCTTCACATGTAATGAGACAGGACACTTTGCCTCAGAATGTCCCAAGAGAAGAAAAGACTTCAACAACAACAACAAGAAGAAGAACACGAAAATACATCATGCTCACACTGCAGAGGATGATGAACCTCCCAGGAAGAAGGCTAGAGAAGAAAGTGAAGACTCTTCAAGTGATGAAGAAAATATGTTATGATTTCTGCTCTCACAGGTACTGTTACACATGGGTGTAATGATTGGATTATTGATAGTGGGGATTCCAAACATATGACGGGATTTAAAGAAGCTCTTATGGACCTATCTAAACATGAGTCACCTCATAAGGTGAAACTTGGGGATGACTATCAATACCCTATAAAAGGAAGTGGTGAAGCCTCCTACAAGCTAGACTCTGGGAAGTCTTTAAAGATGCAAGATGTTCTATATGTACCTGGACTCAAGAAGAATCTTCTCTGCATATAATATTTGGATGCAAAGGGGATGAGAGTTGCATTTGTGGATGTCCAAGTACTTATGTGGCCAAAAGGTAAGACTATAGATGATGCAGTAGTGATTGGAGAGCAAGAGGGAGGATTGTACAAATTAAAGGGACAACCTGAACATGCCATGGTACATGAATCCATGGAGCCAAGTGAACTTTGGCATAGAAGGCTTGCACATGTACACTATAGAGCACTACCAATTGCAAGCAAAGCAGTAGAAGGTCTTCCTGAAATCCAGTCAAAGCATGAAGGTGTTTGCAAAGGATGTGCAAAAGGAAAGAACACCAAGAAGGCATTTCCAAGCAGTGAAAGCAAGGCAAAAGGAATCCCATTTATGATCAATGGTATCAACACATCCAGTCTAGTGAAGTTTCCCCAACAACTTCACAAGTATTCAGGACTCCCATCCCCGTGGGATATTCATGAGCATCAAAATTTCCACTTCTTCGACACCAGGAACAACACTTCCAAGATCTATTTACTCATACATGGATCAAAGCCACCTTCATCCCTGTAGTAGTAGTATTAAGACTCGACCCCTTGGTATCCTCTTTTTTGTGATCTATTTTGACATATTTTCATGAGCATATGCATGAATACCTCATTTGTATAAAACACCAATATTCTTTACAACTTCAATGGTCACCACCAACAATATTCCTCCCATGGGAAGTTTCTTTTACCCACAAATGATTGAGAGCTTATGAGAACAAAAACAAACAATGATGCATTATTGGCCCTACAGTACCCTCCGAGCCTCATACACCAGGTGGCATCTGTAAATGCTTAAATATTGCATACATGCGACATTTAGGATAATATTGCAAAGAGGAGGCATCAACAAACATAATGTAGCTCCCTGAATACATCCTCATCAGATCCAACAAACAACTTGAGCCTTAGAATTCTAAAAATAGTCTAAAGGGATAGTAGCGAGACTACTCACCCGTGAGACCTTGCACAGATTTTCCTTCAATACTCGCATGACCGATAAATTTGTGGGACCACAAAATTCCACAACACATTAAAAAATCAGAATGACTATATTGGTTCCAAAATTCAAATTGGGACCTCTCACATGTTTGGGGGAATTGAAAACCCCTCTCATTTACTTGGGAACAGGTTCAAAGGAAGAGAGAGTTCACATTTGGATCTAGATGTTTATTAGCCACCCTTTGTCCCATAAAAGGAATACATGGGCATGCATTCTAGAGGAAGAAAATCATAGCAAATTTATACTTTTGAAATCGCATTGAGAGCTCCTCTTTCAATATCATTCCTACCTCATCTTGGCATACACAAATCTCCCTTGGTCTCTTCCCCTAAGAGGTAAGAGTTTCTCCATTGTTCTCTCCTAGCTATTTTGCAATTGTGTGGAAAAAAAGGACCTCCCTAAGGGATATTGTTGGATCCCCTTGAAGCTTGCACCTCCTTGCTATTACTCTTGTATTTAGTTGGACCATTGGGAAATAAAAATTTGGTTTGGAATACTCTTGTTCAAGCTTGTTTGGTTTATCTCTCACCCATATCTGTCACCCATATTTTTATTTCAATTTTGTTTTTATTTTTCTTTTAATGTTGGTTACTAATCAAGATATTGCCTAACCATTTGGGGTTTGTTTCTTCTATTTCTCAATCATAACACTGGGTCCTTGTTGCAACCTCAAGGATTCTCTCACCGTGGGAAGGATGTCTACCCTTGTGGCAATTTTTCCCACAACAGACACCTTGGTAGTAAGATTCAATGGATTTGACTATTTATGCATACACTGAAGAGCACTTTAGGTTATACCCTGGTGTTGTGTGGGGTAGGTATGTGAGTACCTTATCTTGAAGACAATGGAATGGTCTCTCTATGCAGATACTGAAGAGCACTGGGATGTGTTGTATGGGGTAGGTATTGTGAGTAACATGGATGATTTTATATATGTTAATGTGCTTTAATGTAAAGATAAAATGGTGTGTCAGAGAATACATTAAGCTAGACCTTGGCTATGGAATCATTATGAAGCAGATACATGATCCATCAAGATAAGTGTTTGTATGATGGGCATACTTTATATTTGTAATACCCTAGTTTGACCCCATAATGTAAATTTGTAAATATTGATGTAAAAGGATAAAATCCAGAAACCAAATGGTTGGGATGATCAAGACTATGTAAATATGTACAATTTTGATATTAATATAAAATCTCTAAATGGATGCATAAGAAGAAGGACAAAGAAGAGATGGGGAGGCTATGAATCCACAAGTGGGAAAGTGATAGAGGTCTTCAGTTTATATCCTTAGCCTTAGCCATTTAACCAAGTCATTAAACCATAATTAAATCCATGGCTGGTTAATCTTAATTATCTTGAGATGAGATTAAGAGGGGAAAAGTGGTTCCATGTGGAGGGGCCACATGGAAATATGAAATATTCCTATAAAAGGGAGTTTTTAAGTTAGAGAGGGTTCCATTCCTCACTATTATACCGCCATTTGAATTCCATTCCACTCCTTTTTCGTTACCTTTGAAGGCCATAGCTTGGAACTGTAATAGAGAAGGAAGATTCCATTGCTAAACATGAACTCTGCATGCCATTAACTCGGGTAGACTAGTGTGAGAGAAACCTAGCCTGCATCTTGTGCCTCGGAGTCCCAATTTAGAGACTTTCTGTCCAGCTTGTGCTAGAGCGCCAGAAGGGAACTGGAGGCTACCCGAGGGACTGTTAACTCAGAGAAGGGAGTTTGTTCCAGGCATTGTGCAGGTTGATGGGGAAGGATAATTGAGGATTGGGACAACTATGTAGGGGGTTTAAGAACCAATGGGTTGCATGGGAGAATAAGATGAGTAATTGGGACTGGGGGAGATAGTTTCCCTTATGTATTGATAACCTCAGCTCAGGGTGGCCTGTCAAAGTAACACATGGCTTAACAGTGCTTGTGGTTAGGAGGAACGTCCTTCACATGCATCCAGTTGGAGAACATTAAGATAAGTACTGCACTGTGTATGCAAATGTTATGGTTTCAACATGTTATATTTATTGTATTAATGTTACTAGTGTAATTATATAAATGCATGGAATTGCCTGGTATGAAATGTCTGATTATGTTTGAATTACCTAAAAATTATGATGTATGCATGAGATAATTTGGGCCACCATTTCATATATTTTTCGTTGTTTATTTAAATGAAATTGGATAAAAATGAAATTGTGTATAAATTATATATTCATATATGGAATTTGAATACCCCGTGTTCTCACCGGTTAAAAGAGGTGATTTGGTACATTACAATTATTTTCTATGAATATGTATATTTCATTATAACTTTGAAACTCTTAAAGGACAAGAAAATTAATGTCTAAAATGACTATGGCACACACATATTGTAATGTACGTATATTAATATATAATTAGTATCTAGGATATATATATATATATATATATATATATATATATATATATATATATATATATATATATATATATATATATAAAATTTTGAATAGAAGGATCTGTACATACATGTCCCATGACATCCTTTTGTGTAAATATGGCAGACACACATTTTGTAATATATATTTGAATATTAATTAATAAGATATATATTTATAATTGGTTGCCTCGAGTTGGTATTTGAGCAGTTCCGATCATCATTGAATATAATTGGTTGCCTCTAGTTGGTATCTCAGGAGTTCCGATCATCATTGAAGTTGTTCATGTTACATGGGAATTAAAATTACAATGTCTTTGGCATTAGATAAGTTGTTTTGAAGGAATAATAGAAATTAAAGAATTATTAAAAGACATTGAAAAAAAACCATAAAAAAATAGGAGAAGAATTTGATGAGAATGACGATAATCAAAAGGGAGATGTATACATGGTAGATAATAATGATGATGCTTATCACTAGGATAAAAAATAAGAAAAATAGTCAAGAACCCAACCAAGAATCAAACCATGAAGAAATGGTCAATGAAGATGAAATCAAGGAAGTCGGTTGCTTCCCTGTGTTTGGCAACGATGGAGATCAAGATAGCATACTTGTTTCTCACTACCCATCACAACTCCATTCCATTCTCATTGATAGACAAAGGAGAGTCATTTCATCTATTTCAGCTCCCTCTAGACACTCAGTTTATTTTCCAACATGCTCTATTTCAAATGAAAAACATGGATTTTGTTTTTAGCCTTGAGGAATGAGATCTCATTAAGAGAGTAAACTGGAGTTACGATAATTTTCCTGATTCAATGTAAAAGTCATGATGCTGTACAAGACATGGCTATCTATATTGGAGAAGATAATCAGTTTGTTGAAGACACTCAAAAGCTCCAAAAGTTTCGTGCTAAAGAAGAGGTTGAGCATTATAAAAGAATAGTAGTTAGCTTTGATAATAGTCCATCTCTTCCTACATAATTCAAATGTCTCGGACTTGTTACTCTCATCCTAAGAAATAGAATTTTAAGAAAAAATCCAGACAACTTTTTTCTCAATCTCAATTCTCTTAGGGTTTTGGAGCTCTCCAACACCAGAATATGATCATTGCCAATATCAATGTGTCAGCTCACACAGGTTGAAATTTGAGGTTGAGTAACACTCTAATCAAGTATTTATCTGAATATGAATGTGAGAGGTTATCAAGGATTCCACTTGGCATATCTCAACTTTCTTCATTGATCAAACTGCAATTGATCATAAACTTTGATGGGGTATTGAATGAGGAAAGGGGCCAGACTAGTGTTTTCATAGTGAAGGATCTCACAAATTTCCAAAATTTGTTGGAGTTTAGTGTGGTTATAAAGCCATGAATTGAAATAGATGGAATAAGGTCAGGAATTAAAGTGGGTACAATGGAAACATGGTTAAAGATGAGGAAATTGACATTAAAATTCAATTTGTTGGATCCTAATGTCAACTAAGATGATATTGTAGTAAAGGATTTTGCCCACGACATGAAGAGCATGAGGGAGCTGCATATATTTAACATAGTAGATTACCATGGAATAGGTTTTCCTAATTCTATTAGTGATATTCAACAATTGTAGAAGTTAGATTTGCATGGTTGTTACCAACTAAGATAGCTAGAGATTGCCAAATTTAAGGTCATTGGCATTGATTAATTGTTTTAAATTGCTGGATTTGAGGATAGGCACCGAGAAAAGTGTGGTTATGTTTCTTATGCTAGAGATCCTGCATATGGAGGCATTACCGATGTTAAGAGTATGACAAGTTTGTCATCTGCGTGGGTTGAAGAAACTATCTTAACCATATTTGATTGTAGTCAAGATTTTAGGCACTATTTTCCTTGGCCTTTAATCAATGAGACAATAGATGACCTCCATAAAAATTTCTGCATGATATATGTTGGCAATCATTTTAAGAAGTTTCCCATAAAAGTTGCCTAGGGATTTCTAGCTCATGCTTGTTATAACTCGGACAATCGTGGAGTGTTTAAATATTTTATTGTATTTGAAGTAGCCAGGGACAACTCCAGTTTTCAAATGAGTACCAAGATTGTGGTAGATAGGAAAGGCGAGGAATATTTTTCTTGCTGCAAATTTCTGTCAAACATAGGAGCAGAGGCATTTGTTTTCCATAACTGTGAAAGATTCCTCAAGTTGGAGAGACTTGAAGAAACACGAGAAGGTAGTAATAAAAAGTTGTTAACGGGATTGTTTTCAAGAAAGGAGGAGGATGAAATCACGCCCCTAACATTTTTCTTATGAATTATGGAAAATACAAGGCATGAATTGATGAGTTACAAGGAAAAATGATTGCACCCAGAGGAGTGAGGTTCTCTACTGCTCAATATGGGGGATATGTTGTCAAGTAACGTAACATAACACAAAAAATTAATTCAATTAATTAAATAAATTCATGTCGGCTCATAAACTAAAAAAATTATGAAAAGTATTTAAAAAATCCACGTCGACTCCTAAAATAAAAAATTATGAAATGTCCATTTGTAAAATAAAAACTTAAACTTGGATCTATCTAGAGATAATCTATCTTGAGTTTAAATTAAAAAAAAATTACATCTCAAGAAATTAGATCCCTCTTGGTGCTTAATAGATCCAGGTTTAAGATGGATCTATGCTAGTTTTATTAGAAATTAGGGCTGCGAATGTTGATCCATGTCATTATGATATGCTTTTTGGTTCTTTGGTAGAAATGTACCAAAATGTATACTATAGAGAAACACACGCATAATATTGGAATTATATCAATTCCAATTCTTCATCCAAGTTCAATACCAAGTATAGGTAACTGGATTTCAATTGTTTAGTAAAGTACAAGATCAGGTATAAGTAACCAGTTTTCAAGAAAAGTTTCGTGGATGGTACTTCGAGATCCATGGTCAATAACAAGATTACTTGTCAAATAATGTTTTTTTGGAGAGTTTTGGAATGTTGGAACCATATTATCCAAGTGGAAATGTGATAATAGAACCCATTGGTAGAATTACAACCCTTGAGGATGTGTTGAATATGGTGGACAAATGGGAGCTAAAAGCCAATTTACTGATGGAAAAATTGAAGAATTGAAAAGAGTAGAATGGAATTAATTGAAGACTAGGTCCAATTTAGAGTTTCTTTTTAACCCTTTGAAAAGTGTCTTAGGTCAAGTAAAGGAGGCAATGCGTCAAAGGAAAATGATATGCTTATATGGAGGATGCAACTCCACGAGGGAGTTTACATGTTTGATAAGCTATGCATGGGTAGATGTGAAGGATAACATTCAAGTTATTTATATTCTTTTATTGCACTGAGTGAAACGAGGTTCTCTACAACCCAGTATTGGAGATATCCTCTAACGTGATATAACGTTTCAACGTTAGTAACAAAATAATTAAAAAAATTCATGTCGGCTCATAAAATAAACAATTATGGAAAATATTTATTAAAAAAAATCCATGTTGGTTCATAAAATAAAATATTATGAAACGTAATTAAAAATAGATGTTCGTTTATAAAATAAAAAACTTAAAACTTAAACCGTGATCTATCAATCAAGAAAGATCAAATTTCTTGAGTTTAAATTTAAAAAAAGAAATATACCTCAAGAAATTGGATCCCTCTCGGTGCTTGATAGATACGAGTTTAAGATGGATCTATGCTGGTATGACTGTAATCAAGACGTGGGGTCAATGTTCACGACTGTCATTTTTAATTACTTTTCTTCTTGGGAAAATCTTGACATGTCACAATCACGAATAGAAAAAATGTCTTTGTTAAAATTATTGAAAGCGGATTCTATAAGATTGTGGAAGCATGTTATTTATTTATGTAAGGAATTTAATGAGATAGAACATAGTGAGAAGCAATTGGATAGAATGAAAAGACCATTAAATTCTTTTCCTAAGTTAAGTTATTTTAGTTTGAGTAGGGTGAACGATCCATGGATGATCTTATTAGAAGATGGGGAATGGTTATAGCATGTAAACAATATGTTGGGGAGATGATTATAACATGTTAAAAATATGTTTTAGCCCATGCCCCTTGGAAATGGCTTCCAGAGTGTTTTACAACATATGCACATTACAAAAAGAAAAGTATAGATGGAAGAAAGTAAGAAGGATATCGTAGCTTGGTGAATGAAAGCATTATAAAAAAATGAATAGTAGAATTGGAGATGGAAATTATAGGCTCAGTGACCTCCCACGTTCCTCCTGTGATTTAGATGACGGTGTTGAGAATAAAAATCGTGTTATTGAGACCAAGTATTTTTAACATCAAGGTCGCAAGGAGCAATAATTGGACTAAAACATTATTGTGGTTCCCGTATGCATAATTCAGTTGCTGCTTTCTTGGCAAATGTTGTACTCAATTCATGATGCTCAAAACATCCTTGCTTCGAGGATGGAGCATTTCAAGAGGGGATGACTTGTAATGTACCTATATCAATATATAATTAGTATCTAGAATTAATATATATTAATAATATAATTAATATTGAATAGACAATTCCGTACAGACATGTCCCATGCCATCATTTTCTATAAATATACAAGCCGCACATTTTACAATATAAACTTGAATATTAATTAATAATATATATATTTATAATTGGTTTCTTCCATATATATTTTTTCCTTGATGAATGATATAGGCATACATTGAAATGCTAAAGACAATGGAGGTGTTCCAAGGTGGGGAAAGGAATGGATGAACAATAATGTCATAGATAGCAAGAAATGAGGAAGTTGAACTACAGAGAATAAAAGAGCAAGTGTAGTTGAAGAATGAAGGTTTATAGTGTTGCAGAATTGAAAGAACATCGAATATAGTGTTATTCTAAGGGGGAGGGGATGTAATATCCTAGCATATTACGCCCTAGAATAAAGTATCATTTAATTATATAAACATTTGTCTTTAATACATCATCATGATATTGAGCTTAGGACTCTCTTCATACCCAAATAAGAGGCAACACAATTCGAAAGAAATGTTTTCAATTTTCAATAAAGAAGAGGGGAATAAATGGGAGTCGTTACTGATCATTGATTCACGTAGTGACAATGGAATGCCCAATTAAACTAGCCAGGGCACAAGTACAAATCCATGACTTGCACAACTGAGTGAAGTAGATTGATGATTCCGAATTAGGTTTATGGAAAGGATTCTTTAGGGTAGAGATGAACTTATTGTTCTCCTTGAATACTTGAGTGGTGGTTGAATTGAGAGGTATTAACAAGATGGGGTTCATAACCATTTCGAGTGGATTTTTTTTCATCATCTTTCATTAAGATCATAGTATGTTCATCATCAATGAGATACTACAGTGAAATCAATTTAGATAAATAGGACAGAAATTCATACGAGGTGTGGGGAGTGGTGACAAACTATAACGATGTTGAAATCGAGGCATTATTTAGGAAGCTTGCAAAGGAAACTCATCTAGATTTGCATGTACATTTGGATGCCAATTTCATCTCTCGCTACTTTGTCCATATTATGGCTGCATAGGAGGTTGCAATGGAGACAAGGAGAGGGAAATATATGAGAGGTGGTTAATAAAGGAAATGCTATGAAGGATCATGTTCAAGTATAACATAGACCAAGGATAGAATGATTGGAATGTGGAACATGTTGGCATATATTTCAGACAAATGCTAAATAATGTTGAATCATGTCGAATATACATACAAGTAGATTGGAAAAAAGTATCTTTGCAGATATAACAAGAGATTAAACTCTCTATGAACACCTAGAAAGAGCAATGTATGTGTTGGGTGGGGTAGGAACTATGATTATGATATTGTTGACTAGTACTAGAACTATATGAATTATGCAGAGTAGCTGTACTGATAATATTGAAACCTTGAGTCATGATCACTAAAGATGTTATCAGTAAAATCTTGAAACTGGTTTCTTTAGCTCCTAGAGTGATGAAGGATTTGGGTGGATTCTTATGCGTGGAGGATTCTCCTCTTTTGGTGGAAACAATAGGGGGGTCAGGTAATCCAAATAGAGCACTAGGATTTTGGAGAGGAGAGTCACGTTTGGGAGTTTCGAAGATGAACTTAGACTAAGAAAATTGTGGGCCAAATAGAGGAGGAGAAAAGCTTCTTCAATGATGGCCTTGTGATGTGGATTGATATTTTCTACATCTATGTCTTCAAGATATAGGATCTTGAAGGGCCAAAAATTCTTCGCGACTAGGGTTTTGGCGAGTATGTCTGCATCCAGATGCTAGATTTTCCTTTGTGGAGTCGCTAAGTGGATTTCACAGCCAACAACCTGATTTTGTCCACTACAAAATCATGGCATAAAATTTTTGATGTCCCAGGGAAAATCATTCTTCTTTCTCTCCATTCCCTGACAACGGCGCAAAAAAATATGTTGGTGCAAGAGACGTTTTAAGGATGTATTTTAGAACTGTGCCTAGGCATCAATAATCTTTTTTCCTTACAGTTTATATTTTAGTCAACACTTTAATCAAGAATCATGTCATTTGCATTAATCACAAATAGAGAGAGAAACCATAGTCATGTTTTACAAAATGTGGGAAGCACTTCTGGTATGACAGTACAAACTTAGAACAAAATATGTGAATGAAATGGCATGAGTAAATGTTAGGAACCCATATCAACCCTTCTATTTACTTTGTTAGTATATTGTTGTTGGACGCATATGCTTTGTAAGTCGTCCCATAGTATTTGTTGATCCATAGTTTGTATTATTGTTGTTGGACACATATGCTTTGTAAGTCGTCCCGTAGTAATTGTTGATCCATATTTTGTATTGGCCCATGGTTTGTATTGACATATGGTATTGACGCATGGTATTGGCGCCTAGACTTCGTATATAAGTTTGTGTTGAGACCAATGAAGGTAATGTGAAGTTATTTGTATTGAGCTTGCTCAAAGGAGGTTTCCCCCTCGAAGTGGCCTGCGATAAATATAAAAGTGATTCTGAGTTCTATTATTCCTGCTATCTTGTTTGTTTTCATTAATTAATTATTGCAGGTTTTTCACATTTGGTATCAGAGCACTTTCTTGGGCTCGTTGGGTGGAATTTCTGCCAATTTTTTTTTTCGCATCTGTTGCAAGTTCAGATCTGGGACTAATCCCTATCCGCTTAACCATGGGAAGTACTAGGGAATAATCCCTAAAACTCATTGTGAGGAGTACCACAGGAACCCCAAAGTAGTTGGCCCATTGAGAGGACCTGCCAACGAAAAGGGCAACGACCCCTACTTGATTGACTAGTTTCCACCCTTGAGGTAAACCAAGAGTTGTCGTTTGTGGCAAAGCAATTATCAGTTTTACTTGAGCCATGGAGTGAGGGGTACTGCCCCAATACGCAAGCCGTCAGACAACATTGGTGGCTGAGTGAAACCCCTGAACTATTAGGAAGCCGAACATACCTGGGGTCCATATCTATTTTCAGCTGAATTGTTTCCGATCACTTCCGTGCCGTTTCAGATCCATTCCAAGTCGTTCCAGATCTAGCCATTTTAGATCTATTCTGAAAATCGTTCCAGATCCAACAGTTTTAGATCTATTCCGAAAGCCATTCCAGATCCATCCATTTCAGATCTATTCTGAAAGCCGTTTCAGATCCATCTGTTGCTAATTCCTTCCGTGCCACTTGAAACTTTTCGGCCACCCTTGCAATCCCATTCTGCATATTTCATTCCTGAGGACCATATCCCAAATTCTATTTTCCAAAGCCAGAAATATCACATTTTTCTATTTTTAGGGTTTGCCATAACTTCTTCAATTTTTACACACTTGCCTCCAAATTTTGTCACCGTGTTCATTCCCTATTTCTGCTTCTTTGTCCCTCTTTGAAAATTTTTCTCATTCTTTCACCCCGCTTCTGAAATCCCGATTTTTTGCTTCCTTGTCCATCATAAAGTGTCCAAAACCTAATCAAACCCTAATTACCCATCTGATTTTTTCCCAAATCCAAATTTCCCTTTACTAAATATGCTTTTGTTTGTGTTTTTCTATCCATTCCCCACACCCCCCCCCAAAAAAACTCCTGGTTATGGTTGTCACCCGTGCAGGAGCAAACACCATGGAGGAAGCACTTGCAACCATCCAAACCAAACTCCAAGATCTGGATGAAAAATTTCTTAGCCTCCATCTTCATCATTCAGCCATCAACAATACCCAACAACAAGAATTTTTTGCAGCCAATGGGTTCTCTTCTTCCAGCAATTTTCGTGGTCCGAAGCTTTAATTTCCTTGCTTCAATGGTACTGATCCGACTGGATGGATCTATCGTGCTGAACAATATTTCAGTTTGCATAATACTTTTTATGTCCAAAAAGTTCCACTTGCATCCTTTCATTTGGAATAGGAAGCCCTTCAATGGTACCGTTGGTACATCAAGGCTCATGACGAGCCAAAATGGATAGATTTTTGCCAACTCATTTTGCAATGATTTGGTCCTAGTGCTTTTGATGACTTCACTGGAGCACTCACTAAACTTCGTCAAATTGGCATTGTGAGAGAGTATCAAACAAAATTTGAGAAACTAGCCAACCACACAGAAGGATTGTCTGATGACTTCTACAGGAGTTGTTTTATTAGTGGTCTTAAGGATGAAATCCTCCCAGAGGTCAAAATGTTTTGTCCCAACATAATGATGGAAGCCCCGGGGTTGGCTAAGTTGGCAGAAGACAATATTGCCACCCAACAGTGCTCCAAACCCACTTTTTTTCCCTTCCGAAATATGGGTTCTCAATGACCCCCCATTCTTCCAGCTCCTCGACCAACTCCTATCAAGCATTTGTCCGAAACAGAGCTGCAGGCACACAGAGAAAAAGGGATTTGTTATAATTGTGATGAGAAATTCACTCAGGGACATAGATGTGTTCAACAAAAGCTCTATCTCTTGGATGTGGATTCTCCGCTCACCTCTGAAGTTGGTGAAGAAGCTCCAGATACACCGGATGATCAGGTCGACATTTAGGAGCCGCCGATTGACCCCCCATCTCAGGAAGACCACCAGGAGATATCTCTCCATGCTTTATTTGGCGTCACCACCCCCCAAACAATGCGGGCCAGGGGTTAATTCAAGAAGCTTCCCCTTACAATACTCATCGATTCTGGTAGCAGTCATAACTTCATTGACCCTTGGATCGCCAAACAGGCTGATTGTTTTGTCCATCCTTGCTCCAACTTTGAAGTCATGGTTTCCAATGGGGGAACCTTACCTTGCAAGGGAAAGTGTCACAATGTGCGTATCCCTCTGGAAGATTATAACTTGCGCTTTGACATGTTTGCCTTGTCCTTAGGCGGATGTGATGTGGTTTTGGGCGTTCAATGGTTACGCACACTTGGCTCCATCTTATGGGATTTTGCTGAACTTTGGATGCAATTTTCAGTCAATGGGACACAACACAAATTTATGGGCTTACAACCAGGGTCTCTCCGCATCATCAGTTCACATCGCTTGGAAAAGATCCTTAAGAAGAATTCACATGGTGTCATCGCTCAGCTCCATTCCATTCAGATGCACCTACCAGCGGTCTCCACTACTTCCTTGGATAGATATGCAGGTGTCTTTGTTGCACCAGTGGGCTTGCCGCCTTCAAGCGACCTTTCCCGGTAAGCATTTCGGCTCATCTTAGCAGGAAATGATGGATATTTTGCATGCAGTACAGAAGTGGCAACCATCCCTATTAGGGAATTATTTATGCATCAAGACTGATCTCCAGCATCTGGAACATTTTCTGGAACAACGGGTGTCCTCCCCAGCACACCTGAAATGGGTTATCCAACTCATGGGTTATGACTATGCGATCACTTACAAGAAGGGTAAGGATAATATTGTGGCAGTTGCTCCTTCTCGCAAATTTGATGACCCAGTTTCTCTTACAGCTATTTCTCTGCTTGTTCCAAATTGGTTGCAATATGTTCAACAGGGCTATCTCTTCTATGAACTCCATGCTTCTTCATCGGCAAGGCACTCTGGGTTCCTTAAAACCTATGACCGAGAACAATGTAACTTCTTTTAGCAGGGACTGAAAATGAAAATTCACTAGATGGTGGTTGAGTGTGATACTTTCCAGGTCAACAAGGGTGAAACGACACTCCTTTCGGGATTGCTCGAACCCTTTCCCATCCCTACACAGATTTGGACAGCTATTTCTATGGATTTCCTAGAAGCGCTCCAGTGGTACAATACCACATCTAAAAGGACACCATATGAAGCAGTTTATGGACAGGCACCGCTAGTTCTTCTTCCATACACGCTCAGCAACTCCCCAGTTCACGCAATTGACTCGATTCTTCGAAACCGCGATCAGATTCTTCTCATTCTGCAGGACAATCTTCACATGGAAAGAATTATACTGAAACAAAAAGCCGATCAACACCGTTCTGAGTGCACTTTTCACGCAGCTGATATGGTCCTTATTCATCTACAACATTCCAAGCAATCCTCCCTGAAACTCAAAAGGTGTCAGTGGGCCGGAATGCAACCCAAGGATGCTACAGGGGAACCGCTTCTTCAGATTCTGCATCAATTTCCACATCTAAAGCTTTGAGGAAAAAGCTTTTTCTAAGGGAGAGGGGATGTTAGGAACCCATATCAACCCTTCTATTTACTTTGTTAGTATATTGTTGTTGGATGCATATGCTTTGTAAGTCGTCCCGTAGTATTTGTTGATCCATAGTTTGTATTATTGTTGTTGGACGCATATGCTTTGTAAGTCATCCCATAGTAATTGTTGATCCATATTTTGTATTGGCCCATGGTTTGTATTGACACATGGTATTGACCCATGGTATTGGCGCTTAGACTTAGTATATAAGTTTTTGTTGAGACCAATGAAGGTACCGTGAAGTTATTTGTATTGAGCTTGCTCAAAGGAGGTTTCCCCCTCGAAGTGGCCTGCAATCAATATAAAAGTGATTATGAGTTCTGTTATTCCTACTATCTCGTTTGTTTTCATTAATTAATTATTGCAGGTTCTTCACAGTAAAGGTACTATGAAAGTAAATCTTTATCCCATGTTTACAAATAACGTACTGAGCAAAATGAATTTAGTAATTATAACAAAATAATGGCAAAGTAAAACCCAATCTTTACATGAATAAGCCAATCAGTTCTGAATTATATATCATGAATACTCCACAAAATATAATGAACAATATACCCACAACCACATTTAAATCAAATATCATTGGAATATTATCCTATCAGGGCATGTCTTAACTTTGCTAATTATAGAAAAGTTAAAAGAGATGAAAATACGAAAGGAGAAAATATTAACTGCACATATCAGAGTTTAGAATCCACACAAATCCATGACAAAGCTGGAATAGTCTCTTCACATTACTTGATCAGACAAAAATATTCAAAAGTTACACTTCTTACAAAAAAGAGTCGACCTTTTCTATAGCTTGTTCTAGTCTATTTATAGCCTTTTAAGCTTTAAAAATTTACAAAAAATTTTTGTTTTAAAATAACAGCTTTCAGTTTTATCAACTGATTTAAAAAAAAATTATTGTTACAAAATGACTATTTGGTAAACTGTTGTTGACTGGCCAGCGGTTGAGCTTCAGGTCCTCCCTACTAAGGTGGAGGAGGGTACTGTTGAGATGATGATGCTCCAGCTAGTTACTGCATATTTGCGCTCCTTTCCTACTGGTTGATTTGAAGGAATCTGGTTATACTTTTCCATTATTTTCCTAGTGGATACTGAAAAACTTTTAGTTCTCTGAGGGCCATATCTAGTTCAGTATAGTGTTCAAAAGTTGGCTTGGCCAAATACTTGAAAATTGATTGAAGACGACTGCGAATCTCAAATTCCAGACGTAGTTTGTCCACAACTGTCTTGCCATACAACTCCCCATGAATATCTTCCAGGTTGATCTCAGAATTATGTGTTTCCAATAAGAAGACATTGAATCTATATTTAAGGTACAAATCTCCATTACCGTCCCAAAAGGATGGAAGTCCAAAGGGAAACACGTCGTTGAACACAACCTTGAATGAGTGAACGTCATGAGACAACTTGTTAGCCATGTCGTTAACGTTCTTAGGCATCATATCTTTTAAAATTATCTTGTTGGCCTCTATTATGACTTTAGTTCTGTCTCGAACAACATAGGTTTGGAGTTCATAAAATGTTTTATCATTTAGAAAGTCAATTACAACCTTGACAATTTCTGTCATTTTATCTACACTGTTCAAGATGGTGTGAGAATCCTGTGAAGCTATCATAGAGAGTTCCCACTCTTCCTGCAAAATAATGAAGTGATTCCACTGAGATGTTATGAGTGCTTTTATTTTCTCCTAGAGTACATACTTCGAAGTCTTTAGCAAAGGTTTTCACAATAGCTTCCTGGACAACTCCTGAATGCTCCTCTGTAAGTCCACCTTAGATTGTTGCAATTCAGAAATGACAATGTCTCTTTTGGCCACCTCTTCAATAGAGCTCCGTATCTCTTCAATTTTCTGCTTTAGCTATTCTTATACTCGATTCAACTGAGCATCCTTAAGGATCATTTCAGCTATGGCTTGAGAAAGCTTGTCTGTTGGGTCAGTTGAAGATATTTCTTGCAAGGCTGTTTCTTTTTGAAGTAGGATATCTTGATTTTTCTTTTTAAGTTCCTCCACATCTCTTTCTTTGTGTGTCTGTCTCTCTACCAGTTCTTTATCTAGTTTGGACTAGATTGCCAAAATCTCAGTTGTTTGAGAATGAAAAACAATGTGAGTATTGAGCTTCTTCTTCAGACCCGCAATTTCCTTATCTTTGTCCTTCAACATGCTTTGGATAGGAGTTGAATCATTTGGGTCCTTTACTAACTTGGTAAATTGCTGCTCCAAGTGAGCAATCTTTAGCTACGTAGATTTATTTGATGATTTTTCATTCTTCAGTTGTTGTTCTAATCTATTGACTGCAGCCTATAATTTATTGGTGCTGATTGTATATTTCATCGCATCTCTATATACACCCTCACCTGTCTGCCGATGAAGTTCCATGATATCCTTAGAGGGGAATGCATAAAGATTCACCGTAACCTGGGTGGTTTTATAATTCGAGGGTACCTTTTTATCCCCAGGTGTAATTGGTTCAATGATGGCCATCTTCAGGATCACTTGCCTCAAGTCCAACGCAGACAACATTCTAGTCTGGTGTCCTGTATCAAGATCCTTCTTTGGAAAAATAGTCTTCTGGAGATCTATATTATCATCTTTTATCTGGGAATACAAACCAAATAATCCAACTTTAACTAGAGACGTTGTTACCAAAGCATCTTGTTGAGAGGTTGTCTCTTGCTTCCATGGCCACACTACAAAGGGGAAATTATGAAGAATGACAGGTGTTAGTGATGTGGGAGTCGGTTTTAGCTACAAGGCCATGCTGGACAATTTTTTCAGATTTAGACTTCTTTGACTGGGACTTTGCAGTTTCAGATTTGTCTTTGTCAATATCAGTTGTGGGTTCAGTCATAGGCATTTTTCCTAGAATATCTACTTTATGTGGTGTGGGAATAATAGGGAACAACTTACTGGGTTGGATCCATGGCCAGCATTTCCTGCTCCCAACTATCCAAGTTGGAAACTTTGTCTATCATTGGATGCGGCTCATGAGGATAAGAAACTGACCTTGCAGCTTTGCTCTTGCGAGATTTGATCCCCTTAGGATCATAATTCCATGAAAAACTTGTAGAGAGATTAAAGGTGGCCACCGTCTCTTCGAACATAGCTTATGCAGACCTAGTTCTAACTTTAAAGGGCCCCGCTTCACTTGGAACTTTGAAGGTCCTAGGGATATTACCCTTCATGAAATGAACATCGTCGCAATTGAATCTCTGGCGAATGTATTCCAGAGAAAATAGTCTAGGATTCAGAAACACAGGTAATTTATATGGGGCTATTTCTGTTCCATAGACTTGAATCTCAGTATGGTTCTCAAAGCAGAACCAATCTCCCATTGAGTCATAAGGATTTCGCTGAAGTAAACTCTTGCATTCAAGAAATACTCTGGGTGGAGGAACATCAAATAACAAGGAGTAGACTTTTTTCATGACTGTATATACGAACTTGGAAAAACCTTCATTGTTCGACTGAGCAATTGACTTGCGAAGGTCTATTTGGTCAAAGAACTCTTTGTTGTGGTACATGATCATGTAAAGCAAATAGGAGAGGTACCTAAAGAGATTTTTGGTAGAAAAACTCTTAAACTGCAAGTTCATGGATTAAGCGAGGAATGATGCAAAATCTAACTTGATTGGTGACTTATGTTGTGATAAATTGATTGGAAAAATAAAGTCCGAGTCAACATCATTAATCACTAAGTCGTGGTCAGAAAAAACCTCCAGATTGTACATGGACTCCATTGTCGGCATGTTTTCTTATGGGGGAATCAACATTATGATGAACACCTCTCTATTCTTTGACAACAATTCTCTGATTTTCACACCTAGGACCTCCTCATCGAACACCAAGATGGAACTATCTTCTTCATTATCTATCATTTCCATGAGAAGTTCCTTTTTAATCAGACGTATAATAGATCCTAACCGAGAGGTGACGACTCTCCTTTCCGGCGCGTATCTCTCTGCGCAACACTGCACTAGCTCTGGGAAAGCTTGGGATTATGGTCAAATCATCTTCGCTAATCTAGAGCCCCAGAGATTAAGTGAGTCATTTCCACCCTTCACCTGGTCTTCATCCTCTTAGGATAGCTGATGTAGATTCTGAATTGAAAGCACGAGGTCATGGATGTCGAAGTGGTCATCCCCCATATGCTCTTCCTTATTAAGATGAGAGCTCACAGAGGGAACTACTTCAATGTTTATGACAGATGTCATGGTGATGAGTTTGTGGAGTGCTTGCGGGGTGATGGATGCTTGAAAAGGAAAGAATTCAGTTGGTGCAACAATGGACGACGGGAGAGTTTGAGATAGAAAAGAAGAATAATACCTCGAGAAATTTGAATGATGTGCTTATATAGCGGGAATTTGAAAGAGAAACTTAGGTGATCTGACCATGTGGCATTGTAGGATTATCCCTTTGGGCGAGGGGTGCGAGGGATTTTATTGTGTGGGGATCGTTATCGATAAAGTGGCGGTGGTAATATTCATTGGGTAAAACCCAGACAATCCCACCCTAGAGGCATCGTACAAAAGAGTGGTTTCAGGGATGGAAGAAAATGGTTTTGAGAACCCGCTTTTGGGAGCCTTAAGATCTGTGAAGCTGAAACATGGAGTGAGTGGTTTTTGTTCAGGGTCATGCAGGGCATTTTAAAGGTCGAGCCGTTATAGAAGCCTGAAAGTGTCACAACCCTAGATCTTGATTATCTGTCATATTGAGATCAACACTGGATTGGAAGGATTATCAAGTCATTGTCCCACTCGTTTGACTGACCTGGCAGGAGGTGATATCCTTTTAATTTTTCACCAATACTGAGGAGAGTGGTTTCAGGGTCGCATTGAGGCAGTTTACTTAGACCACTTTTGGGGCACTGAATACACCACATGCAGACATGTGTCCATGTGGTTTCAGATTCAGGCTCCTGGGAAGGTATTAACCTTTGAGCATTTTGAGAGGCCTGAAGGCCTTGTGAACCGTTGATCGAAAAAATAACTGAATCTTGAGGCTTCATAATCAAGAGCACCTTTGTGACACTTGCTGGGTAAGTCCTTCACCTTGAAATTATAACCCATAGTCTTTTGACTATGTCACTTTATTGATGAGCTAATATGGCTGTTTCGGGGCTCTATGTAAGCGGTATCAAAAGACTACTTTTTGGGCCCTAAATAAACTTAAGACTGGCATATGGTTGAGCGATTTAGCTTTCAAGGCTCAGGTTCTCGAATTAATTGTCACACATATTTGATCCCCAAATGGATATCCATCGCTGATCTAACCTTGATTTGGGAAGGTCTGGAAATCGCTCGGTGCTTATGTCACCAACTTTTTGATCTTCTCTGCGGTGCTTGCCTCACTCATCATGGTTTGGATTATACATGATGCTGCATGATAAGAAGGCTCTGTTCCATTTGCGATCTACCATGTTGCTTGTTGTCTGCTGCCAAAATATTGGTACTAACACCCCCCAAAAGTCATGAGAATTGAACTTTTGGGGTTGTTTTTAAACAACCATCCCCAAAACTCTAATTATCGTGACGTTTTTTTTTGGGGGGTTTAAAAACTGCCTTTGAAAACACCTTTAGGGGGTCTTTCTAAACCCTCCCCCAAAATTCTTGAGAATTGGATTTTTTTTTTTTTTGGGGGGGGGGTTAGCAAAACCGCCCCCAAAAGGGTGATTTGTTATAGTGCTCAAAGCATTGAACTTGGTTACAATATTCCTATTGTCCTTATTCACGCCCCATTTCTTCATAAATTTGTCAACAAACTACATCCAATGGGTAATGGAGTTATTGGGCATATTTCTGAACCACTTCCTAGCCTCTCCTTCTAGGGAATGTGTAAACATTTTGGAAACGAGGTCATCCTCTTCGATGGAAAAATTATCAGTACAGTCTTGAATTGTAGTCATGTGATCTTCACTTGGAATGCCATTTTATCCATTGAAATTCAATAGAATCTTGCGGTAAAATTCAAGCAGGTCGCCTAATTGGTGCACGAGAGGAAGGACCAATGGATTAAACCTATCCTTCAACTAGGGATTGGGCAGATTAGGGGATGCCATAGTGGGGTTCTGGATAGAGGACTGCGTCTTACCCATGGGAGAGTGATGCGAGTGAGTAGGAATATGGAGGATGATGGAAAGAAGATTAGATTTAGTGAAACTATGATATGAATATGGGGTTTTAGTAGGCGTAGGAGACCCAGGAGGGTCCCTGAACACTTTCTATGTGAGGTGGTGTGATAGGTTTGTGGGTTTGACAGAGAGGAGTATTGTAACACCTCTAGTTTGAAACCCCTAGTATGATGATTCCAAGATGTAATTATTATTTATGAATTCCTGCAAGGATGAATAAATTGTATTTTGCAATTATTAATATTAAAATCCACAACTAGTTGTACTGAGGTAGTACGTTGAAGAGATCGGGGAATCGTGTATTCACTAGAGACAGTAAGGGGTTTAGAATTTTCGAGTGGGAAAAATCATGTTATGACCCCATTAAACTTTTAAGTTCCTAAAGTTTATCCTAGGTCATGATTTAAGCCAAAGTTCCCTTTTTATTAATTTAAATTATTTAATGGAATGATGGTAATTAAGTATGATTAAGGAAGTATTTAGTTTTAATTATAAAAAAGGAGAAATGTGGCTCATGGGAAGGTCCACGTTGGGAAGAGTATTAACATGCAAAATAATATTTGGAAATTGTTTCCCAATCCCATTATGCGGAGAGGTTTGAGCGACTAGAGGAGGTAATTATTGTCTGAGAATGAAATTTGATATGAATTCCTGAACCCGTGAACCAAATTGCTGGAGAATTTTTGCTGAAACTCTATCCATTTTTCCTTTGGTCATTCCAGTGAAGTGGGAAATGGTGTATCTAGTTGTCTTGTGGGGATTCTAAGCATAGATGGCAATGATGTGTTTCACTATTGTGTAGTCAGAAGGAAATCAAGGAAGTGATATGCATTGTTTGGTATAGAATTGGACTTAAGCCAATTTTCTTATTTGTCAAGTGTTTAATCCTAAGAAATTATGGGACTGGTGAGATGTATATCTAGTGAATGCATGAGTCCTAGCTCGGGGGTGACATTTTTCTAGTAAATTAATGAGCAAAATTGCCTACAGTTGGGTGGAGCATGCCTCAAATGGATCCAATTTCCCATTCAATTGAAATCTTAGATGAGTACTGGTTAAAAATGTTTATGAAATTTTCTTGTTATTTAACAATTTATGGGAAAATCAATGATGAATGGAATTCACTGAATTATTTGTTTGAATTCTTGATGTGGATGCTTGGTTGGTTATGCATGCTAAGTTTTATATAAACTTATAATGGCAATGGAAAAAATTCAAAGTTTGGAAATGTATTTCTGAGCGTTTAATTTTTCATAAGTGAATAAGTTGTAAATTATGGAAGTGTAAATGAATTCTGGGCAATTCTTGTTTTGTTGTTATGCATGCACACACACATAGGGGCGTTTTTGCACCCCCAGGACTTATGTGTCATTCCATAAAATGTTTTTGGTCAAGTCCAACCATTTTATACTTTGCCTGCAGACATTTCTATGCTCAGAAGTTCTAAGTATTCTCATGAGTCAATGTTTGAGTGTTCATGAATCTCTGTTTTTAAGTGACTTAATGAATCTCTGTTCAGAGCATATTTACAGGGAAGTCAACATGCAAGCTAATCTCTTTTCAAAATAGGCTATTGGTCATATGAATGGATACATCTTTTTTGAGGAATATGTTTCTGGTTCTCTCATAGACTCTGGGTCTATGTACTTCTTTTAAGTGTTGTAGTTTTTGGGTATGTCGATGGCAGTTTTGTTATTTAGTATGTTTCCTTGCTTAAAGGGGTCACAATAGCTCTAGTAAGATGGAAGCAACCCTCTATTTTGATGGCTCAGTAGAATGTAATCATAACTGAACTAGAATGTAATCATAACTAAACTATTTGCTTATGCAACAAGTATTTTGTAACTTTGATTCTTAATAGAATATCGAGTTACGACTTTTTTCTTATGAAAAAAAAGGATGTTGCATCTCAAAATGGAATCCTATACAAGTCATCTTACAACGGTGCTTTTTGACTCAAAAATCAAAATTAACCCTCGAGAGAAACTACTGGGGTTTGATGTAATCGTCGATGTGTTCTATTCACAAACGGTTGCATCCGTGGGCCACACTTTCCCTAAAAATGGCTTCGATAACTATAGAGGGATTCATAGTTTCTATCATGGGACCAACTATTCAATTTTTTTTTTTTTATCATGGGAATCGCAACCTCTCAAGAGTATATCCAATAGTCCGTAAGTCAGATATACCAGTAACTTATGACTCAGTAGGGGCCAAGACGTCCCAAATCCCATCGGGGTGAGCCTCTATCCTAGGGGTCGCCTACTCTTCGAGCCTTGTCACAACGGGCCAATGAACAACCCTACCACTGCCAATTTATTCATTACTCAGAATGAAGCACACAGGGTGAGGGTTAACATTTATTAACATTGGGGCAAGAGGGTTAGTGGATGGGAGCATGTGTTCTACACAAACGACATATGGGAAGATCGTTACTTACCTTGAGGAGTCGTCGAGCAGTACCCTCCAAGTGTGCACACGTCAATACCCTCTTGGCGCTCCTCTTTCTGCTTCACGCTTCTTCCTCGTCGTGAATGCAATGTATCAAAAGGAGCATGGACACCTTTTTTATATGAGCTTTCTTCCCCACTGTTAGTGTGCCATCGACGAGGATATCCAAACTTTTCCAAAAAGTCTAGCAATGTTTTGGACTCTCCTTTTGTTAAACTGCGCCGCTTCGTTGGCACCTTGCCATCGACGAATTTTCTCATTTATCTCAGGTAATGAACCTTTCGCCTATGCGATAATGCTCCAACAAGGGGCATCTTACGCCTCGGTTGAGGCTACAGCGCTGCTTAGGATTATCATATTTAGTACGAGATTTGTCACTGAAAAACTAGATTATTTTCTCTTCGGAATGTTGGCGGAAATCTAGCCACAAGGGCATAGTATTGTTTAAATTGTGAATAGGTATTCCATGTACTTAATGAAAAAGCAAACTCTAAGCAAGAAATAAAAATAAACAGATAAATTAAAATGCACAAGTGTTAAGTAAAATAAAAGAACGTGAGATAAAAGAACGTGAGAGTATGCAAAATCAAATGATGACCAATGGTAAAGGTTTTTACAATGGTGTCACCTATTAGGTGATGGTTTCAAAGGGAAGCCAACAATCTCCCCTAGGAAGGTATTTTTTGTCTACACAAATGCAAGATAATCAACTAAGAACATTGGAGAAAAATATTGCTTTTTAGAGGAAGAAAGCAAGGGAGATTTGCATGCCAAGTAGAGGTAAGAAGTGGATTGAAAGTTGAGCTCTCAATGCAATTCTTGCAACATAACTTTGTTCTTGATTTTCCCTTATAGAATGCATGCCCATGGCTTCCTTTTATATGCCAAATGGAGGGCAAGAAATGTATCGAGATCCCAATGTGAAAAAGGTGTGAACACCCTTGCTAGTGAACTCATTCTCCAAGTACATGAAGGGGCCTATTGAATGCTCCAAAGCATGTGAGGAGTTGAGTTTGAATTTTTGAGCCAAGGAAGTTGTTATGAGCCTTGAATGCATCGTAGAAAGCAAGTGGTCCCGCCATTTTGACAGTCGTGCAACTTTCAAAAGGAAAAGTTGTGTTGGTTCGCATGGATTGCTGAACTAGGGGTTGCACTATCAACGCGGGTGTCCATGCTCAATTTCTCTTATGGATCAAAGGAGCATGTCTTTAGTAAGGTGCTTACTATATGTTAATGATTGTCAAAATGTCACATATATACAAAATTTAAGTGTTAACAAGGAATATTTAGAAATATTTTATTAATTTAGAAATAAAATGTTTTTTTCCGTAGGAACTAGGGAAATTCCTAGGGAAGAAAATGAATTAGGAAAATTATGTCAAATATCTATGCATGTCTAAATAACTCGAGGTATGGTGGAATTGGGTGCCTTGTAATGAAAGTGGCTAAGAGAATATATGGAGAAGCCATGAAGAAAAGGTTTGAATAATATATTGTGACGAATTAAGAAGTCAAGAGAGTGATCATTATACTTTTGATTAGGATGAGTTTAGAGCTACTTAACCCATGGGTTAAGAGGTTATTTGGGTTTAATTATTTTTTCATAATTTATATATATTATATATATTTGATAAATTTAAATTTGAAATATAAATATAAATTTAAATTAACATAAAATAAAATTATTTAATAATATATATTAAATTTTTAGTTTTTTTTAAATTATATTTTAAAATTAATATACAAATATTCTAATTCTTTATTTTAAAAATTCAACTATTTTATCAATATTTTAAAAAATATAAAATATCATTAATAAAACACAAAATATTTTTTCATTTCCTATTTAAATTATTTATGTATAATAATATTGCCAACCTTAAACTGAATATCATAATAATATCACCTAACTAACAATTAAAAACCTCTCTCTTTACATAGTTTGAATACTTATAACATTTTTACATGATCAAGATGCGTTGTGATCAATTCTTGACGATGTCTTACCCTTCACTGACACTATTTATATTTCTGAAAGAATAATACATAAAAACGTAAAAGATTAATACATTAAGGTTACTAAAATTTCGATCCCATGGCTGATATCTTACCCTTCAATGTGATCTTTTATATTTCAAAAAGAATAATACATTAAGCTCTTAGTTGACAAATATTTCGATCCTGTGGTTTGTTTATGCTTAAAATATATAATGAAAAGGCAGCAAGCATATTACGGAAGCAACGGAGACCAGTTTTCAGGATTTAAATCCCATGTTTCTATGAAAAATAGAAAAAATAAAGAAAAAAACAGCATATTAAAGATTCAACCGATCCAACCCATATTGAGGTCTGGATATTATAAATTCTTGGAGTTTTTCTAATTCCAGAGTTTTAAGGCTTCCATTATTGTTAAATTAAGTTCACAGATTATGTTCATCCAGTCTACCTAATTGTAGCAGAGAAAAATAAATCATAATTGAGCTTTTAAACCTGTGCACCCATCATTCTATATTTGACCAAATTAGTTTTCTAGCCCATTAATAATGTTTGAATTTGAAGAATTCATGGAATTCATTCATAGATGCACGCACTGAAAGAAAAAAAAAACGCCATCAGCTTATAAGTTATACAACGCAGAAATAATTCAGAAACACATGTCCAGTCTATATATAGTTTCTCCAAGAGCTTGCATAGAGCCCACTGAAGAGCATAAACACTTCTGATACATATATAATTATAGACCCAATAATTTATCTCTTTCTCTGACCCAAGATCCAATCAAGGATTAATGAATTAATAAGATATCTCTCATTTGTGTACTGATAAATTACGTGAATGCAGCTGTTCTTGCAGTGAAACATAATTACCAACCCTCAAAAAACCCTAATAATGACCAGTAACATAATTTAATTAAAATTAAACCTCCTTCAAGAACTTGGGGATGGAATATGTAACAGACTGTAATATAGTATAGATAATCAGTGAATGAATCAATCAGATTAATCAGTTGTGAAGCGGATTGGGTCCTGCGGGGACGTATCTTTTCTCCATCCCATACCTTGGGTCGATCTCTTGATCTTCTTGGCAGGCATTATTATCAGATTGATCAGAATGAGCGCCACATTTAGCGTTGATGGAATCATTATGATCCAAAACATACCTTGGATTACTGTGCTCGCTGCTTAATCTCTGGAATCCATTAATTCTACTCCCCATAACTCTGGAGGCTCCCACAGAAGATATCATGCCCGTGACGAGCAACAGAAATAGCAGCGTTGCACCAACAATCATACGAAATATTGTTTTGATCTTGCAACGCCCATGGCAGCTGGATTTCTTCTTCATTTTGAGATTCAACCCAAACAGAAATATGTATGATCTGCACTGTACTGGATATTTGAATTCAGTTACCCAATACCTTGAAGAAATTATATCGATCGGTGAAACCAGAGACACTGAAATAATACCAGAGAGACTGTATTGCCCGTGACTATTTAGATAATTCTAAGCTTCTTTGTCTGAACCCCTCGTCTCATCTGTAAATTTGCTACTCGCCTTGCACAAAATGCTGCGCAATATCTGCAAGAAAGAAAGAAGGAGAGAACAGGCGAGGACTTCGATGTTTTGTTTGCATTTTCATATTCTCCGTTGCGCTGGAAACTTATATAGGTCAATGAAAACTTGTAAAGATCATTGGAGCTATAAATAGCTTTTGCATATTAAGCACTTGGATATATAAATAATTATTTCTTCTCTGTCTCGTTTGAGTGAATCGTTATTTAAGGTGGTCTGTGTCACTACATGAAATGTCTTTGGAAATGCTTTCACATTTATCAGAATAAAATTGCTGGGTGGCATTGCAACACTCTCCTTTGAATCCTCAATTTTTGCAGCCAGTACATAATTTCCTCCTCACTTTTAGTTATTTGTTAGACGCATGAAACAAGGCAATGACTTGGCTCCTTGGGATTGCAAGATGGCACATGACTTGTGAGTTGTCCAAATTTACCAGGAAAGTACATGTATCTGATTGAAAATTGATATTGTCTTCCTTAATTATATATGTGATTGAGATGCAAAGGACTCAAAGACAAAATTCACTCCGGTAGGGTTTTATTTATTCAGGTTTAAGATGGTGAGATTAGGATTTTAGAACTTTGAATTTTTTATTATTAATTTCAACTTAGTTTTTGGATTTTTAGTTTTGTAATAATTTAGATTTGTTATAGATGTTTTAATCAAAATAATATTGTTTTTTATTAATTTTATTTTAATAAATTATTATGTATTTATAACTAAATTTGCATGCTAAAATTATGAATAAGAATAAAAATCTTTTCAATAAATCCACATCTTGACCAAGTCATCTCCTCATATTCTTAGAAGTTTCAAAAGGGTTTTAAACCTCTATCAACTAACCATAATTATGTCAATCAAAATAATAGCAAACACTAGAAATAAAATAATACATATTATATAACATTGTAGAAGATGATAGTGTGTCATAACTTCATCCTAATATAGAATAAAAATAAAGACACAATCCTTGATTAAATATTAGCTTTTCCGTATGGATTTCTATAATAAATATTTATATTTCATTGTCACTATATTAAAATATATGAATGATATTTACTTTTATTTTTATTAAAACATTAAAAATCTAAAAAATAATTTATACATTATTTTAATATTCAAGACATTTCCAAAATCTGTTCTCTATGTTATAGAAAACTAAAGAGTATATTTTAGTATTAAAAGTAACACTATAAAATATATCGTGTATACCGGATCGAGAGGTTTTGAAGGTTATTCCTTACCTTCACGGAATTGTGTAGGCAAGGACCTTCTTTCTGAGTTCTGCCTGCCTTATTCATTTGTTTCATAGGCCTTTTTACATGAAATAATTATTAATAAAAAAATTATTATTATAATAATTTTAATGTAAGTTAACTTTTATATATATTAAAACATTTGAAATATAAGAAAAAAATAATGAAACAATTTTGTTTAGAATTAATATTATTGATTATTTTAAATCATTTTAAAATATAATTTTATTGTGTATTTTTTAATTCATAATATACTTATCTTATTTCAAATAAAAATCATATGATGTTGATGTTACATGTTTGGGAGATGAAAACATTTTTCGTTTATGTTTCTTGATTTAATTCATTATGTTGATGTTGATTTAATGAGGCACATTATCATTTTTAAATTCTTCAAAGTTTAACAAGATTATAATGAATAAATGTGGTTTTAACTAAAATTAAGTTGTTAAATGTTGATATTAAAATTTATATGAAAATGTTAAAAAATAAAAAATCTTTATATAATAATGTTATATATACACTTGTTTACTTATTATTTGTGTAATTTAGTGATTTCTAAAATAATAAAATAAATGACCTAGAAAATGATAAAAAAAACTTAACACAACTTAGATAGATAAAATTATTAATATATATGTATCTTTTAACTAATTTGTCATAAAATACAAAATTTAATATAATATATGTTTAAACTCAAGAAAGTTTATGAAAATATTTTATAAAGTTATATTCAAAACCCAAAAAGTTATTAAAGTCAAAATGACACCCACTAAATCACTAATTAACATAAACTAACACTAAGATCTAGACCTACATGTTGTAACTTGATCATATCACAAATACATATAACATGACATCCAATCATGATCTCAAAAAAAATATAGTAAAGTTGTAAACAAAAAAACCTTGAAATGAGATGATAACTTAGGATTACCTTATGGTGAGGAGGCATAGCTTTCCTAATAGTTTTGTTGACCACTTTAGCTTATATATTAACCACAAACAAACCTCCTATCCCATAATATATGTAATACATGTTTTAAAGTGCATAACAAATAAAGATATGCATTATTTCACTTTCATAAGTTGATCTGTCCAAATTTTACATTAACACGGCCCTTACCTTTTCCTTATGCATCACATACCGAAATGAAATCTTATTAAAATCCAGCCTTTATGTATCACACACCGAAATGAAATCTTATTAAAATCCAATATAACTAAAAAAAATAGTACAAATAACTTATTTTCAATCATTGAAAGCTTATTTACAACATAACAATTGAAGGAATTTTTCTGGACCAAGATGGTCAAAATAAATACAATTTTACCATAGTTATGCATGTCCTGATTATTAAGGCCGGGTTAGTTTTGAAAGTATTGGATGCAAGGGTTGGTCTTCCATTTCCTCGATTTTCTTTAAGCCCAACACATATTCATTCCATGATGATCTATGTCTTACGCAGCGTTAATAGTGGACTCTTGGTCGATTGCATTGCCAACTACAAATCTTGGAACTCGCGGGTACTATAGAACTCGTGTAGTGTAAGAAATTTTGGAAGACAGATGTCTTCATGCTTTCCTTTCCCTTCCCGGTTGCAAGCATGAATAGTTATGTCCTCATTAAACTAGTACAACAAGCACCCATTTTAATGTGATTATGGTCTATAACAATATAGTATTCTACTTTGAAAAATACAATTGTGTAAAAAGTTCTTCCTTCTCATTTTTTAAGTTTGAAAAAAGGGTTTCATGGAAAACCATGTATATTGTAAACCATGTGTATTCTTAATTATTGTGCATATCAGACTCAGAAATTAATGCATTTTTATTTATAATATTTTTTGTCAATATTGACCAAAAAACTGTATATGTCAAACTTAAATATTGCAATAAGAATCTTTGCAATATGTATCTTATTCATGATTATGAAGATAATTTTGGTTTGAATTTTATGAGTATAAGATTATACGATCTTATTAATTTGATACTTAAACTACAATTTGAATTGATGAAAAAAACACAAATAATATAAATTTGAATTGATGTAGAAAACATGAATTTCTTTAATTAGCAATTTTTAAATGATAAAATGCAAATTTGAAAGTGTTGCAACAAAACGTGTCAATTGATGGAGAATTGGGAAACCATATGTAAAGAATCTCAAAGAATATCTGCCTTGATATTGTCAATTATAAAGCCACTCACACATGTGTTTCCATTGACAATTGTTATGAAAATGGAAAGGGAAAAACAACATGGCTGAATCGAGCATATAATGCGTTGATTTTATTCATTGGGTCCATTATTAGATCTGAGATAAATCCTAAAGGGCATACTAATAAGGTATTTGTTTAATTAAGCTTCAATTATGTACACCTACTCCACAATGTCGATTGTGATGTATCTTGGATAATAATTAAATGTTCTAATTCAGGCATTGATAAACTGAATATGCACAACGTGGCGTTGAAATAGAATTTGGCATCCTCTTTCAAACTACATGCAATTGCATGCATGGCTTCGTAAAGCAACAAAAACAGAATTGAAGCCATTACTCAACCTCATCGAGCTTTGCATGTTTCTCCAAAAGATTCTAGAGTCCGGTTTCAAGCACCAAAGCAAAGTTTTGAATGTGGTCGGATATTGATCCACCCTTCAGATCCTCTGCATTTTGCTATGTGGAAAAGTTGTTGGTTGATATAGATGTTAGCCGTGGTATGGCAGCGAGCATGTAGATTTTAGTGGCTATCTCGTAATACTCTAAAATATTGGACTATATGCCTATTCCCTTCCAGTGTCATAGACATTTTGCAAAGGACTATGCTTACTAGTGCACCTATACATAGGTAGAGATTGAGGAATTTCCTACTTCTAGAGGCATTGAGCATGGGCATGCACATAAATTCTACTAATGGACGGCTTCCCTTATGGTACTGGAAGCAATGTTTGTTCAAAGAAAACACATGGATCTTCTCTGCACATGATGTTTCTAGAAAAGAAATGTGTTGTGATATAGGTATGTGTTTTAGATTTGTTTAATAGAGAAAACAAATAATGGCTTTACCTTAAATAAATATTCTTTGAACTTTAATAATTGCGGTAAAAAAAAGTTTATATCATCCCAAGAAAGCAAGTGAGCTCCAAGTAGGTTATTCACAAGAACATGCAAATGCAATCATTATAGGAAAGAAGAAAATGGTGCTTGGCCTTTTGCTTAGAGAAAAATGGTTTTAAAAAACCAATCCATAGTAAGAAAAAAAAATTGCAAGAGGATAGAGCTATGAGTTTGCATAATTGATCTATAGTTGATTGAAAATTGTGTACAAGGTACATGCTTTGTTGCAGTTGCATTAGTAATTAATGGCATATTGTTTCACTTTCCATTCCTACTGAATGTAGTTACATTTTACTACATTTCTATTCCAGTATTTATCTGGATTGTTACATCCGTAATGCAATGAAACAACTAAACTTGTACATTATAGAGGTAGAGTAAACTGCATAGTATATAGAATACCAGAGCTTGGAAGCACTAGGTTATGGAAGACACTGGTAGGTCTATGAGACTTGTACCTAAACTGACATGGAGACAACAACAATTTAGCCTACCAACAACTCCAGCTCCATACGAACAACTCCAACTCCAACTTTAGTTTCATATTGATTTAATCTTTCTTCTATATGCCTGATAATTTAAGCCTTTGGTTCCTAACAGGATGCTTGGCTATTGATGTAGAGATGGAGATGGTGTTCCCGTTAGCTCAAATCTTAGCTGTACTTATTTGAGTGCTCACTTTAGCATGGATTAGGCTCACCAATTCTCTATTCCCAGTGGTGGTTTACCAGGTAGAAATAAAGAGGTATAAGAATGAGATTTATGTTCAGTGAATATATCAATGCAGGTATCTATATGGATGAGTCGGTCCAATGTCAGATGAGACGGTGCACCTGTGCTGGAAAATGGCAGTGGTGGTGGAAGTGGTGTAGGCCATGCGATGGCGGTGGAGACCAAGACAATTGGTGGCTATCAGTGCAAGGCGGTGGAGACCGAGGCGATGGCAGTGGATACCTCTCCCATCCAACACCTAGACATATGCATATTGAATGCATTAAATAAATTCCCATTTCCAATAAGCCCACCCTAACCCTGCCGTCCGCTGGTCAATAACACTTCAATGTCATTAGCTAATCACATGTTAGATAAATGAATATTCAGAATTGAAAAAAAATAAGGGTAAATTGATAAATTAGATTAGTCAATGCCTACCATGGCCTTCGACGGATATAATAATGGATTTATTTTACCATTGTACTTGTACAGGTTGTTAATTGATCTACCGTGTACCTGTACGGGCTGTTAGTAGTTTGTTTGTGACCATCAGGGTTCAAATTTGAAGGGTTGGTCTTAATTTTAGTTAGAAGGGTATATATTAGTGTTGCACTTTTAGGATGAAAAGCTTCACAAAAAATCACATTTCATTTGACAACAATAAATTAATTACACACTTCACAAAAAAAGGTGCTAAATATAATATTATATTTTCAATCAAATTTATGCCACTAAATAAATCAATAAATCCATAATTATCACATCTACAAGAAACATTGTTTCAATAACAAAAACACTGAATTTTTTAAAAAAAAGAAGAAGAAAGAAATGAAAGAAAGAAAGAAATCATTAGTGTCCAATTTAGTAATCTTTGCTTGTAAATAGTTTATGCCCAACTTAAGAATCTAGCACAGCTGAACCCAATCACGTTTTCCTTTCCTTTCTTTTTAATTAACTAGTACCAATTCAAAAATTCATTCTTTGTAACCCTTTGTGTGGTGGAACTAATAGTGAAAACCCCAAGTATGCTTGAAACCTTGTCTCTGAACCCATGCATCCGTTTATACAATATTTTTACTTCAAATTAAATGGAATTATGGATCCGTGTTTCTAATATCTAGACTTGAACCTTTATAATATTGTATAAATGCTCATATATTTAGATGACCATACCTCGTTCCAAACTCCGCAACCTGATATTTTATTCAAAATATCCTTTTCGATTACACGCGGATCCCTCTAATCTCCTTCTCTACACTCTCGACTCTGCCACACATTCCTTCTAAGGAAAAGATATTCATGCGTATATAACATTTACCCATTTTCAATTTTTTAATTTGTGACATTTGGATTTATTGTTCTTTGGTGGGATGATTTAGTGTTGTTGAAAGGTATTTATAGAAGTGGGGAATGACTTCTTATTAGCATTAGTGTGCATCATGGGCTATTCCCTAGAAGAGACACCTACTACGAAAATGCGGTGAGTAATTGAAGAACAATCGGTTCGTTAAATGAATGTGTGTATAGTAAATCATGAAAATATATCCTGGTCAGTAATTTGGTGGTTGATCAAGGAAATTACGACGTGACGCAAACATTATTTTCTTGTAATGGTGGATGGGGTAGAGATTAATCTTAACCAGTGAGCAGAGCATTGAGTCTTGACAGGACAGGGCGCCTCGAGGAATTGCCTTGAAGTGATACAACACCCTTCATCAACACATTACATGTTCATAAATTAATAGAGAGAAAATAACTCATTCAATGGTATGATCAATAGAAAGTAACTCAGGTAGATATAAATACAATTGAAGAAGAGTTTTATTTAGGCTAACAAAATAACAAGTAGTCAAATGAATCATTTTCAAGCCCAAAGCCCGCACACTTGATCCTCTTCATGGGCATGCCATTTATACAAATAATTGGTAGTGGATGTAGGTACAACTATTGAACCAAGTGGGAGTCGAGACTACAACTAAAATTTTTCCATGCTCAAAACTGTCATGAAGATCATGAATTAAGCAATTTGATGTGAACAAAAGACAACCCAGTTGTATCATGTATCACTATGATATGCTCAGTAATGGAGACGCATAAATTCATATGTGACGCCAAGTAAAATAAATTAAGCTCACTCGGTCGCTAACCTATCAAGTCTATCCTTTTGTTATTAAAGAAATCAAGAAACAAATAAATCTCAAAACTTGTTGATATTAGATATGAAAATAGTGGAATAAAAGTTCGTAACAATATATTTAATAGTTTTTATTTTTATTTTTTTAAGGGGTAGACTTGCAAACAGAGATGGCTGTGATGAACCTGCAATAATTAATTAATGCAAATACACAAGATACCAGAAATAACAGAACAGAATCACTTTTATATTGATCACGGGCCACTTCGAGAGGGCAGCCTCCTTTGAGCAAGCTCAATACAATTAACTTCACGGTGCCTTCAATGACCTCAACACACACTTATATACTAAGTCTATGCCCAATACTATGAGTCAAAACCATGGGACATATAATACTACGGGACGACTTACAAAGCATATGCGTCTAATACTATGGGTCAATACTATGGGCTAATATAAACTACGGATCAACAAATACTACGGGACGACTTACAAAGCATATGCGTCCAACAACAATATACTAACCTAGTAAAGAGAAGGGTTGACATAGGTTCCTAACATCCCCTCTCCCTTAGAAAAAGCTTTGTCCTCAAAGCTTTGGTTGGAGAATTTGCTGCAGAATCTGAAGGAGTGGTTCCCCGATAGCATCCTTGGTTTGCATTTCGGGCCACTGACGCCTTTGGAGTGTCAAGGAGGATTGCTTGGAAGGCTGTAGATGAAGAATAACCATGTCAGTTGCGTGGAAAATGCGCTCAGAATGGTGCTGATCGGCTTGTTGTTTCAGGCGAATTCTGGCCATTTGAAGATTGTCCTGCAGAATGAGAAGAATCTGATCGCGGTTTCGAAGAACCGAGTCAATTTCCCGAATTGGGGAGCTCCTAAGGGTGTATGGAAGAAGAACTGGCGGTGTTTTTCCATAGACTGCTTCATATGGTGTCCTTTGAGATGTGGTATTGTACCACCAGAGTGCTGCTAGGAAATCCATAGAAATAGGTGGCCAAAGCTGTGTAGTGATGGGCAAGGGTTTGATCAATCCCGAAAGGAGTGTCGGTTCCCCCTTGTTGACTTGGAAAGTATCATCGTTAGCCACCAACTGTTGAATTGTCACTTTTAGTCCCAGCCAAAAGAAGTTACATTGTTCCTAGTCATACATTTTGCAGAACCCAGAGTGCCTTGTTGATGAAGAAGCATGGAGATCATAGAAGAGATAGCCCTGTTGAACATATGGCAACCAATTTGGAACAAGCAGAGAAAGAGCTGTAAGAGAAACTGGGTCATCAATTGTGCGAGAAGGAGTATCTTCCACCATATTGTCCTTACCCTTCTTGTAAGTGATCACATAGGGATAACCCATGAGTTGGATAACCCATTGCAGGTGTGTTGGGGAGGAGACCCATTGTTCCAGAAAATTTTCCAGACTTGGGAGATCAGTCTTGATGCAGAAATAATTGCCTAATAGGTATGGCTGCCACTTCTGTACTGCATGCAAAATAGCCATCATTTCCTGCTGAGAGGTAGATGTGGTTACATTCTTACCGGAAAGGTCTCTTGAAGGCAGCAAGCTCATTGGTTCAACAAAGATACCTGCATATCTATCCAAGGAAGTAGTGGAGACTGTTGATGGGTGCATCTGAATGGAATTGAGCTGAGCGATGACACCATGTGAATTCTTCTTAAGGATTTTTTCCAGGCGATGTGAACTGATGATGCAAAGAGACCCTGGTTGTAAGCCCCGAAATTTGTGTTGTGCCCCATTGACGTTAAACTGCATCTAGAGTTCAGCAAAATCCCATAAGATGGGGCCAAGTGTGCGTAACCATTGAACGCCCAAAACCACATCACATCCGCCTAAGGAAAAGGAAAACATGTCGGAGCGTAGGTTATAATCTTCCATAGAGATACGCACATTGTGACACTTCCCCTTGCAAGGTAAGGTGCCCCCATTGGCAACCATGACTTCAAAGTTGGAGCAAGGATGGACAAAACAATCAGCCTGTTTGGCAATTCGAGGGTCAATGAAGTTATGAGTGCTACCAGAATCAATGAGTATGGTAAGAGGGAGCTTCTTGAAGTATCCCTTGACCCGCATTGTTTGTGGAGTGGTGACGCTGGTTACAGCATGGAGAGAGATCTCGGGTGGGTCGTCCTGAGATGGGGTGTCAACAGGCGGGTGTTGCATGTCGACCGGATCATCTACTGTATCTGTAGCTTCTTCACCAAGTTCTAAGGCAGGCGGAGAATCCACATCCAAGATATAGAGCTTTTGTTGAACACATCTATGTCCCCGAGTGAATTTCTCATCACAATTATAGCAAAGCCCTTTTTCTCGGCGTGCCTGCATTTCTATTTCAGACAAATGCTTGATAGGAGTTGGTTGAGGAGCAGGCGTGATGGGAGGTCGTTGGGAACCCATATTTCTGAAGGGAACAAAGGTGGGTTTGGAGCGTTGTTGAGCTGCGATCTTGTCCTCGGCCAACTTAGCCAACCCTAGGACTTCCATCATTGTGTTGAGACAAAACATTTTGACCTCTGAGCAGATTTCATCCTTGAGACCACTGATAAAACAACTCCTGTAGAATTCATCAGACAATCCTTCTGTGTGATTGGCTAGTTTCTCAAATTCCATTTGATACTCTCTCACTGTGCCAGTTTGGTGAAGTTTAGTGAGTGCTCCTGTCAAGTCGTCAAAAGCACTAGGACCAAATTGTGGAAAAAATCTGTCCAGTTTGGCTCGGGATGAGCTTTGATGTACCAACGGTACCATTGAAGGGATTCCTGTTCCAAATGAAAGGATGCAAGTGGAACTTTCTGAACATCAAAAGTATTATGCAGACTGAAATATTGTTCTGCTCAGTATATCCATCCAGTCGGATTAGTACCATTGAAGCGAGGAAAATCAAGCTTCGGCCCACGAAAATTGCTAGAAGCAGAGAACCCGGTGGCTGCAAAAGATTCTGGCTGTCTGGTATTGTTCATGGCTGAATGCTGAAGATGGAGGCTGAGAAATTTTTCATCCAGATCTTAGAGTTTGGTTTGGATCGCTGCAAGTGCTTCCTCCATGGTGTGTGCTCCTGCACGGGTGACAACCATAACCAAGTTTTGGGTTTTTTTTTTTTTTTTTTTATTCAGACTGGAGCGGCTACGGCTCGGATTTTTTTTTTTTTTTAAAACAGACTGGAGCGATTACGGCTCAGAAGGAATCTGGAACAACGCCGAACGGCTGGATCTGGAACGGCTTGTAAAATGGATCTGAAACGGCGCAGCAGTGATCGGCAATAGTTCAGCTGAAAGTAGATATGGACCCCAGGTATGTGCGGCTTCCTAACATTTCAGGGTTTTCACTCGGCCACCAATGCTGTCTGACGGCTTGCGTATTGGGGCAGTACCCCTCACTCCATGGCTCAGGTAAAACTGATAACCGCTTTGCCACAAACGACAGCTCTTGGTTTACCTCACGGGTGGGAACTAGTCAATCAGGTAGGGGTCGTTGCCCTTTTCGCTTGGCAGGTCCTCTCAATGGCCAGCTACTTCGGGGTTCCTGTGGTACTCCTCACAATGAGTTTTAGGGCTTATGCCCAAGTACTTCCCACAGTTAAGCGGATAGGGATTATTCCTAGATCCGAACCTGCAACAAAAAAATAAATTTGGGCATAAATTCCACCGAATGTTCAAAAAACGGATCTATATTGCTCAGAATCACTATTATAGCATGTTTCCGGAACTGGAACAACCACTCTGCTTCTACCCATGAAAGCGGAATAAAAATCTGGGCACTTGGTCAAAAGATTTTCTCGCCGCAATTTCCGCAGCCGTCACCGAAATTCTGAAAAATTGCTGATTTTAAATCCGCGATATCTCCACTTTTAGAACTCCAAATGAGATGTTTTTTTTTTTGAAACTACGTATTTTTGAAAGAGGAATTCAGATATGCAATCGGTTTCTTCTGATTTTGTGCAGAAAGTTTCAGAAATTGATCTGAAAGTCGCCGCCCAAAAAAAGAAAAAAAAATTCCCACTTGTGCCAAGGAAAGTGCTCTGATACCAGATGTGATGAACCTGCAATAATTAATTAATGCAAATACACAAGATATCAGAAATAACAGAACATAATCACTTTTATATTGATCACGGGCTACTTCGAGGGGGCAACCTCCTTTGAGCAAGCTCAATACAATTAACTTCACAGTGCCTTCAATGACCTCAACACACACTTATATACTAAGTCTATTCCCAATACTATGAGTCAAAACCATGGGACATATAATACTACGGGACGACTTACAAAGCATATGCGTCTAATACTATGGGTCAATACTATGGGCTAATATAAACTACGGATCAACAAATACTACGGGACGACTTACAAAGCATATGCGTCCAACAACAATATACTAACCTAGTAAAGAGAAGGGTTGACATAGGTTCCTAACAATGGCCAATGGCCATCGTCCATCCCACTGGAATTGGTGTAGTACATTTCATGACACATTTAATGCCAGCAGCACATCTGGAATTGAACAGTGAATAAAAACTATTTGACGAGCAGTTTGAAACTTAACACTTCTTATGTAATTTTAATATAATTACTGCACTTTCTCATAAAATGTCAAAATTAAGAATTATAATTTTTTTTTGCGTGCGATTTTTTTATAACACTTCTGGGATGTGCTGGGAGCCCTTTGACGTGCTGTGACATGTTCAATTTTGAACCTTGGTGACCATGGTCAAATCCATAATCTCTTTTTTATATTATTAAAATTATAGATATAAATGGATGAAATTGTATAATCTAAATATTCATAAATATTTTAGAACACTGAATTCATTTTTAATAAAATTAGTAATTTAAATAAAATTTCAAGTATTTAACAAAAAAAATTATCAACAAATTCCCCCCAAAAAGAAAAAATCAAAACCTAAAACACTTAACATACTGAGCAACGTGCTTCCTTTATCCTTTTGTTGATAGTCGTCGTCCGCCATGCATGTTGTACACCATGCTATATGGACTATGTTCACATGAAACGATATTCACTTTTTTAACAATAATAAAAGAAAATTAGCACATATTTATTATAATGTTGCATAAGTAAAGATTTGAACCTCAATCTATTTAAAAATCCTTCGTTCTAGATAGATTTATTTTAATCCTTTGTTCTAGATAGATTTATTCTTCTACGAAGCAACCCAATCTACTGTTTGAACATTTTAGAATTCTATGTGAACATTGACGACTCATTCTTACTGTTTGAACATTTTAGAATTCTATGTGAACATTGACGACTCATTCTTACTGTATCAGCTGCCCTAAAGCTCATTATAGGTGAAAAAAAATAATTAAAAAAAATTCATGTCTACTTAACAATAATAAAAGAAAATTAGCATAGATTTATTATAATGTTGCATAAATAAAGATTTGAACCTCAATCTATTTAAAAATTCTTTGTTCTAGATAGATTTATTTTAATCCTTTGTTCTAGATAGATTTATTCTTCTACGAAGCAACCCAATCTACTGTTTGAACATTTTAGAATTCTATGTGAACATTGATGACTCATTCTTACTGGATCAGCTGCCCTAAAGCTCATTATAGTTGCAAAAAAAATAATTAAAAAAAATTCATGTCCGCTAGTAAAATAAAAAATTATGAAAAGTAATTAAAAAATTCATGTTGACTCATAAAATAAAAAATTATGAAAAGTAATTAAAAAAATTCATGTTCGCTTGTAAAATAAAAAATTATGAAAAGTAATTAAAAATTGATATCCATTTATAAAAGAAAAATTAAAACTTAAACCCAGATCTATCAACCAAGAGAGAGATCAAATTTTTTCTTGAGTTTAAATTTAAAAAAAATTACACCTCAAGAAATTGGATTCCTCTCGGTGCTTGATTTGGGTTTAAGATGTATCTACGCTAGTTTTTATTGGTTGCACCTAGAGAAGTGAGGTGCTCTATAGTCCAATATGGGGGAGATGTTGTCATTTACGATAAGGTAACATAACATAACACAAACAAATTATTAAATTTCATGTGGGATAATAAAATAAAAAATTATGACAAGTAATTAAAAAGAGCAACATGCTCTACAACCCAGTATGGGGGAGATGTTGTAACGTAACGTAATGTTCCCAAAAATAAAATGTAATTAAAAAAATCCATGTCATCTCATAAAATAAAAAATGTACACATATACAATACAAAAATAAAACTTAAACCTTGATCTATCAAGCAAATCAAGCAAGAGAGGGATCAAATTTCTTGATTTAAGATAAAAAAAAATACACTTAAAATAATTGGATCCCTCTTTGTGCTTGATAAATCCCCGTTTAAAATGCATCTATGCTAGTGTTATTTCTCAACAAAGTGAAATGAATATTCTATAATTTAATAGATAGATTTTGAATACCCTCTTCAAATTGCTTATGTTTTTTACTGTTACTCTTTCATTTATTTTCTTATTAGCTCGGAGTATTTGGTTTTATTTGATTATTTAATGATCTTATATAAATATTTATGAGTCTCGATTGCATAGGAAAATGCATACCACTGCCCATTTTTTTTTCACACAAAAAAAGACAACTTTTATTAGAGAAAAAGTTGTGTCCAAAGACTATAAGATAGGTGAGTTGCCCGATCCTTCAAAACAGAAAAATTCTAAATACTTATATTTCATACATTCCATACTAAAGTCTCTCAAAATATATGAAAGATCCCACCGACCACTACATTCTAAACAGGAGAATCGGACTTATCAGTCAAACATAAGACAAGACTTCAGACTTGTACAGAGAGCCACCTTTGTATTCTTTAATGAGCATGAAACCTTCCATTTCACCCAGGGCATGTTTGGAAAGTAGGTCAGCCTCCTTATTGTGCTCCTTGTAAATGTGAAGAAATGTAAGAACGAGATATTTTGATTCAACCACTCAAATCCACAGAATTTAGACACTGCTCACCCTTTTCCCATAAAATAACACATCTTGAATCCCCAAAGACTGTAAGAGATAGAAGGACAAGTACTTGGCAAAGTAAAGCAGACCCCATAAAGAAATAAGCTCTGATGTGGTGTTAGTTCCTCTTCCAGCTCCCAGCTGAAGATGAAATACATGAACCTGGGAAAGTTTTAGGATCATACCTACCCCACAAAGGCCCACCTGGGATGCGCCATCGAAATAGCCAATAGGAAAACTAAAATCCTCCTCCGAGAATGGGTTGATCCTTCGAGTCTTCTTACATAGGGTCGTGCTAGAAAGAAGGAAGTAACCAACAATCTTAGAACAAATATGAGAAACAGAGACTTTCAAATACTGAAAGATGCAACGATTGCGTGCTTTCCAAACTTCCCACACCATAAGATATAGTAATGCCGAATCAAATATGTGACCCTCAGTCCACAGCTTGAATTTTTCTACAAAGGAGTCACAACTCCAAGATTAGTGAAAATTTAGGGAAGATTCTAAACACATCCAGAGATTCCAGAAGAAGAAACATTTAACAAAAAGATGATTGATTTCCTCCTCAGCCTCAAAACATAGGATGTAGCATCCTGGTCCACATAAACCCCGCTTAACAAGATTATTCCAGGTCAAAATTTTGTTTTGAAGCATCGGCCACATAAAGCATCAGAATTTTAATGGACAATTGGCAGTCCATAGCGAATTACTCCACCACTTTCTATTAACAACATCCTTTGCTTCCTTCAAACATGAATAGACCAGCTTCGCAGTGACCTTTCCATTGGCCTTGTTGTAACACTAGAGAAAAAAATATTCCTCACAAGATAAGGTGATTCCAGCTTGAACAATATTTTGAACATACTTCTCCCAATGTTCATGTAGATAAGGCTCCAAAGACATATCCACAATAGATATCCAATGAGTACCGCCACTCTCAAGCTGACAGGATGCCTGCTTCAGGACATAGATTTTGTGTCTGTGAAGTGCCAATATAAGTTCCGCAGGAAGTCTGAAATCAGTGCCAAGAATAGCGATCAGGTCGATGCCCACAAATACCTGGGTACCTCTTCCAACATCCCAACCAATACCATGGTTAATGATCGGGTAAGTTTTCATTAAACTCCTCCAGAGGTAAGAACCGTGAGGTGCCTTCTTACCATTTCATAACCAGATAGCAAGTGGAAGCCTTCCAAGATACTTCGCTCTCCCAAATTGATATAACATGGATGAGTGATGCTAATTAAATAGATGTGGGTAACATAACAGAGATAGAGGATGCCTATGAAAAAGCTTACATTCCTTATTTTCATTGCACACTCTATGGGTTTTCCCAAAGCCTCTCAAAAATATTTGATACTATTTCAAGCTCAGATATTATTCCTTATAAGTTTTGTATTTTTATTTGGTATTTTTCTATCATGGTTAGGAAAGAGTTAATAGATTTAAGCAAAGACTTTTCGGACAGATAATCGGTATGCTTAAGAGTTGATTGATGTGTGAAAGCCAATTTTGATATAATCATGCATTTGCAATATTTTTCTAAGTAATTGACATGATTATCTTTGTATTTCACAGGCATTAAATTTATTTAGAAATGTACCAAGAGACAAAAGCAGTATTGTTGTAGTGTTTTGCAAATTCTAGACACTAAGTCAATTTACTAGTCTAGATATTATTACACTAATTCCAAAAATTTGACAAAATTACAGATATAGAGAAAAAACTCTTTGAGGTTTTTTGTAGTTTTTGCAATCTTTCGGATCCGAAGTTGAATTTTGAATATCTTATATTATATTTTCACACCAAATTATAGAAGAAGATATGGGTTTTAGACCCTTTGTACAAGCCCAAAATCAACATGGAAAAATGAAATTTATGTGTAGATAGTTAATTAATATTTTGATACTCAATTACTTCCTTCACTACTCTTGAAGCTAAAAGTATCATAGCCAAACACCTCATGTCAGGAGGAGGTGGAGGAGGTAGAGGTCCACCTTTGCCTCCCCCACCTTGAACAACTCGTTGGGTGTCTAGTCATCATGGACCTCTAATATTTCCTATGCCCCTGGACGATATGCCTACTCACTATCTCAAGTTACTACCTAAATATGATGGAAGTAAAGGCACTTCCCCTGAAGATCATGTGGATCGATTTCAAGATTTTACTGATAATATATTTATCAATCATGACGATCTGTACATGCGAGTCTTCACCCAATCATTAGAAGGTGATGTACGAAAGTGGTTCCGATCACTGCCAAATGATTCTATTGGAGCTATGGAATATTTAGAGAATACATTCATCAAGAAGTAGGGTTGCTAGCGAGATAACTCATATTATTTAACTGAGTTTTCTACCCTAAAAAAGAATAGCTCTGAAACTACAATTGATTTTACTGCAAGATTTAATAAAGTATATTATAGATTCCCTGAGGATATCCAACCTACTGAAGTGACAACATGGGTCATGTATGTAGGTGCTTTTCCCTCATATTTTGCTATCATGCTAAGAGAAAGGAAGTGTGTTTCTCTCAGTATAATGTAGTATGATGTATCGATGTTGAGGGGAATATGAGAGCTGGGGGTAAAATCAAATTGACTAATGATGAAGAGAAAAAATATAAGGGAAAATCCAAAGAAGAAAGCATTTCTTCTGGGACCAAAGACTCCCAAGAAGACAAAATAGAAGAAATGTTTGGCATCATTAAGAATTTGTCAAATAAGGTTACCAGAATGGAATTGGAAAATAGTATCCCTAATGGACAATCCCCTGCCGATGATCCCACTCAATTCAGGAGACCCCATAAACCACAAATGAAGTATAGGGAGAAGAGGAATGATGAGAAACCATTAAGACCTCCAATCAGAGAAAGTGATAATAATATTATCGAAGTACTTGAAGAAGAGACATATGAGAAAGTCGAAGAACATCTAAATTAGATGAAAGAAGAATCCTATTCTATACATCTAACAAAAGATGATTATGAAAACTCACTCCCCTACAATCAAACTATCGGTTATCAGGAGAATGATTAAGAGATAGATCAAACCTCTACTCAATACCAATTCTTTTTGGATACCTTGTAGGCTGAATTTAAAAAGAAATATGATCACAGACATAGGCTTGAGTCTGCTCGTAAGCTAACCAATCCTTCTCCCAAAGTCTCTCCTTCAAAAAAAGTCCTGGACAAACCCCTGCAATACATTCTTGCAATCAAGAATAGAGATTCTTCAAAGGACAAAACCATTAAAGCTCCAGATTCCTCTGTCCAAAAAGAACCAATTACTAGCATCCCAAAAAACTAGACCACATCATAGAGAGTTTGAGAGAAGCAGTATTTCTTTTAATCTTGAGAATGAATTGAGTAAACTCAAAATCACAGTTCCTCTGTCCGAGCTTGTAAAGAACCCTGTGTATCAAAATAAAATTGATAATATGCTTCATACAAGTGAAGTCAAAGATCAACAAGATACCATAAAATTGAATGACGAATCCCCAATTGTTCAATGTGGCCCTCACATTGATGACAAAGAAGACCCTACTACTCCTTTTTTTGTTACTCTCAGTGTACATGCTAAATTACTCCACAATTGTATGTTAGACTCTAGGGATCCACACAACTTAATGCTAAAATTCATTATGGAACAACTTGGACTAGAGATCACAAGGCCTTATCATAATCTTTATAGTTTTGAATCTAGAAAGGTGAAATATGTGGGTATGATAAAAGACTTGGTAGTAACCGTTTCCCAATGACCGACCAAAAGCATAATGATGTATGTGGTATTGGCCGATGTACCAGTGAAATATGGAATGCTACTATATAGTAGCTGGGATAAAAAATTGGGAGGTACCATGCAGATGGATATGAAATATGCCACGGTACATGTGTTTGCAGGAGAAATCAGATGTCTATGTAGTGAGGCTATGTTCACTTATGTTATAAGTGAACAGAATAGCCCTATAAATTATCCTCTATATGCAACTAATGAAGATATGGGATCCTATATTCTATCAGTCAATGGATCTTTTGAAGAAGAGTATATTGAACCTCCGATAACAACAATTAGTGATGATGACCAAACAAATAAAGTATGGAAATTAAATTTCAATGGAGCCTCACTGAAATATGAGTATGGAGCTAGCGCAATGTTCTTTTCACCTATAGGAGAAGAAGTTTCTCTCTCCCGCAAATTGAAATTCGAAACCACCGATAATGTGGCTAAGTATGAGGCCCTTATCCTAGGATTGAGAGGTACTGAAGATTTTAATATTACTAAATTGGAGTATCTGGAGATTCTGAGTTGGTGGTTAATCAAATGAAAGGAACATATCAGACAAAACATCCAAGGCTTAAGGCATACAAAAACGTCATTTGGGATCTGTTTGATAATTTCTTTGATGCATTTCCAGATGATCCAAAATACATTAAGCTCTCAAAATATTTATCAATTGATCAGAAGCAAAGGTATGTCTCTTTGTTCAAAGAATACATGGATGTTTTCACTTGGAAGTATGAATATTTGAAAAATTATGATACCTCTGTCATACAACATAAGATTCCTTCAAGACTAGATGCAAAACCAGTAAAACAAAAGTTAATATAGATAAACCCTATTTTTTTCCCTATAATTGAGAAAGAAGTGAGAAAGTTTCTAGATGCTAAAATCATTATTCCCCTAAGATACTCTGAATGTGTAGCTAACCTCGTCCTCGTAATAAAAAAGAATGGGTAAATCCACTTGTGTGTGGACTTCAGGAACTGGAACAAGTGTTCCTTGAAAGATAATTATCCCCTACCCAAAATGGATCATATTCTGTAAAAGGTGGTTGGGTCATCCCAAGTCTCTATTATTGATGGGTTTTCTGGTTATAATAAAATTGACATGCATTTCGATGACAAAGAAAAAATGGATTTCACCACACCTTGGGGAACTTTCATGTATGATAAGATGTTGTTTGGATTGATAAATGCTGGAGAAACTTTGCAAAGAGACATGGATATAGAATTTATAGGAGAAAAAGACAAGTTCATTGTTAAATACCTCGATGATATGAATGTGTTCTCAAATTCAGATGAAGAGCACCTTCAACATATAAGACAAAATTTTAGGAAATGTAGAAAATTTGGTCTATCCTAAAACCCTAAGAAATATTTCTTTACAATGACAGAGGTAAAATTGTGAGTCCATATCGTCTCCAAATATGGATTCAAAATAGATCCTAACAGGGTGGCCACTATAAAATTGATAGAACTCCCAAGAAACAAGAACGAGTTGCAATCCTTTATTGGAAAAATAAATTTTCTTAGGAGCTTTATCCCCAATTTTACTGAGATGATGAAAACAATAACATACATGCTGAGAAAAGATACAAAGATTAAATGGACTACTGCAGCTATAAACTCTTTTAAACAAATCAAGACTGCTTTAGGAGAAGCATTTGTCTTAATTAGTCTCGATTATAATAAATAATTTCTTATATTTTATTTTGTGTCGGAAGTCACCATTGCAACTGTCATTTTACAAAACAATGACGTGGGACAGGAACAACCCATTGCCTTTTTTAGCAGAGCCTTGAGATATGCATATATAAGGTACAACACGATGGAAAAACAAGCATATGCATTAGTGAAAGCTCTAAAATCCTTTAGAAATTATGTTCTTCGTTCCAAAATCATTGCATATGTCCCAGGAAGTACCATCAAGGAAATCCTCTATCAACTTGATAGTGAAGGAAGAATGGGAAAGTGGATCTCTAAAATCCAAGAGTATGATTTGGAAATAAAACCCACCAAGCTCGTGAAAGGACAAGGACTAGCCAAAATATTGGCTGAGTCTAACTACCAAGCCTTGGAGATGAACGTAATAGATTTACTCCCTAAGACAGAGGAAGAAACTAATTAGCAAAATCTACCTCTAAATGTTTCAGATAAATTTGTACATTATGAATGGTACAAAGATATTGTTTACTTCCTCCATCATTTAGCTTGACCCCGTGAATTTAATAAAACCAAGATGAGATCCCTCAAACTTAAATTTGATAAATTATGTCTTCTATATGGATACTTGTTTTGGAAAGATCCCGTAGGAATTTTGCTTAATTGTGTAATTGAATAAGAAATTGAAGGTATAATTACAAAATTTCATAAAGGCATATGTGGAGGACACCATGCATGGAGAGCTACTACATATAAATTTCTGCGAGCATACTATTATCGGCCTACCCTGTTTACTGATGCTAGCAAATTTTTCAGGGCCTGCATAGAGTGTCAAATGTTCACAGGTAAATAGAAGCTCGGGCCATTACCACTCAAATTGATCAAGGTAGGAGCACCTTTCCAATAGTGGGGGTTGGATTTTATAGGTGAAATAAATCCAAATTCTAGTGGTCAGCATAAGTGGATTCTTACATCAACTAATTATTTCATAAAGTGGGTAGAAGCAATACCAACAAAAAATGAAAATGATAATGTCCTCATAAAATTCCTAGAAGAAAATATTTTGGCAAGATTCGACTGCCCAAGGAGGATAATTATAGATAATGCTCAAGCTTTCAAATCTGCCAAAATTATGAGTTTCTATCAAGATTACAATATCGGAATGGTTCATTCAACGACCTATTATCCCCAAGGAATTCGCTTGGAAAAATACTCTAATAAAAGTTTAGTGACTATCATAAAAAATATGTTGGACATCAACAAACAATCATGGGAATCTTACTTGAAATTTGCATTATGGGTAGATAGAATCAGTGTTAAAAGAGTCATTGGTACTTCTCCTTTCCAACTCGTCTATGGTAAAGAGGCAGTTCTCCCCTTTCAACTGGGTCTACCACCAATAATGAAGTTATTTCAACCAGAGCATGATGAGCCAAACGACATGTAAAGAAGAATTCATCAATTGATAGATATTCAACAAGTTAGAGAACATATGGATGATACAACCAGTATGCATCAAGAAAGAATGAAATCAACTTTTGATAGAAGGGCAATGGTAAGGGATTTCCAACCTAGTGATCTCGTTTTGAAATGGGATGCTAGATGAGAAGAAAGATACAAACACAACAAATTGGATCATCTATGGGTCAAATCATTCAAATTATTCACAGTCCAAGATAATAATACCTATGAATTGGTACAATTGAATGATGAGATACTCGGGAATCCTGTCAATGGCAGGCTTCCGAAACGTTTCTTTCAGTATTGATCTCTATCTTCATTATTCTAAATGTATTGTACAAACATGTAACATACACTTTTTTCTTTCAATTTTGTTCTCTAAAGTTGTTTTTCACATAAATTTTTCAAGATTAATCTTTGCTTTTGAGTTTGTGGAAATAAGGGCTTAATATGACTCCCTATCCCAATGGACTTAAAGGCACTAGTCTACAGTTCTCAGCCTCTTCCAGAGAAAAAGGTTGTCCCTATTGAAGCCAATGTTAGTACTAGGATTTACATATGACGGCATAGAGTGTGGAAGATAAAAAATGAAGCAAAACATTTCTATTGCGTGGCCTCGTGCATAATCCAAATATGATAAGTGAGGGAGTACCACAGTACAAAGTGTAAATTTTGCGATGTAAGGAACAAGAGATCCTCAGAAAAGCAAAATTGAGGGAATATCTACAGTGGAAAATGATTCAGGGCTCAGGATATGTACGAGAGATAAAATATAATCTTGAAGCTTGAAAGTAAAACTTCTCATCCATGTGGCAGTGTAAGGCTCATTTAGGTCTCGAAAATAAGTGTTCCAATACCTCCTCCGTTGAACCCTGAAACCACCCAACGAGAACACAATTAGTATGAGATACTCGAGCGATTAAAAGATTTCAATTATAAGGATAATGATTGGACCATCACGTTTCACGAAGATGCTCTTGATTCACATGATCTCAAGATTTTGCCCCTTTTTGATCAACGGTTCATAAGATTTTAGGACCCTCAACATGCTCGAAAGATAATATATTTCGAAGATCTTGAACCCCAAACCACTTGACACGTGTCTTCATGCTATGGATTCAGGGCACCAAAAGTGGTCTTAATATACCACCTTAGCGCAACCTTGAAACTGATTATATCAATCACCGGTGGTTAAAACAAAACCTATCATCTTCTGACAGATGGACCAAACAGGTGGACCCACCAATTAATAATTCGTCAACCTGGTATTGATCTTGATATAATCATTGGGAAGATATACAGCTATGAAGCTTTCAGGTTCACATAACCACTCTACCTTTAAATCTATGTAAACAACCCTAAATGAAAGCTGTTCATTCCACGAGTCATTTCCACATCTCTTCAGGATCCCAAAAGCTATTTTCCTATACCATTTTCTTCCTGACCTGAAACTACCCTCCTATGCACTGCAACCAAGGTGGACCCATCGGGTTTCACCCAACTAGTATTACGGCCGTAACTCTTCCTATAATTGTCTCATGCATTAAAATACCCCATGCCCCTCATTCAAAAGACCAATCGTATGGTTCCATGTGTCCAAATCACTTAATGATCCCTTTTCAAATTCCCGCTATATATGTGCTTTATTCAAATTTTTTGAAGTATTATTATGCTTTTCTATCTCGAGCTCTCTTGCTGCTCATCGCTGCTCTAAGATTCCACCACCCTACAAGAACTCCATAAGATTTTCCCCCTGTGATCTATAGAATACAATGAAGCAATTCCCTCTGCAAGATCTCAAGTTAGTAGAGAAGATCATCTAGGATATTAACACTTTGATATCCATGACCCTGTGCTCTCAATTCACAATTTACATCAACTATCTCGAGAGGCTGAAGACCAGGTGAAAGGAGGAAGTGACTCACTAAATATCTGGGACTCGAGACTGGAAAGGATGATACTACCCCAAGCTGAAGCATTCCTTGATTTGGTGTAGTGGTGCACAGAGAGATACGCTCCAGAATGAAAATCCGTCATCTCTCGGTTGGGATCTGTTATATGTCCAATAAGCAAATATATTCTCATGGAGATGATAGACATAGAAGAGGAAAGTTCTAGTTTGGTGTTTGATGAGGAATTCCTTGGCATTAAAATCAGGGAATTGTCATCCAAGAATAGAGATGCCTTTATCAGGACCTTAATTCCTCCAGAAGCGCGACAGTACACAGAACGTCATAGATAATCTAAGACAAATGCGCGCAGGTGGAGTTGAAGTACAACTAGTGATGCATGAAGTGAAGTAATTTATTTGATGCGAAAAGACATAGTTGCAGCACAATAAATAATGTGCAATATGATGATGGTGATATGAGACAAATGCAAAGAACATAAAGGCCATATCATAGATGATGCAAAGAAGGTGACAGATTATCTAAATAAGGATGCACTAAGAAATACGGGTAATATCATGGAAGGTGCACAGATTAATCTGATATTGATGCACGGAGTCATAACAACAACATAGTAGATGATGTGCAGTATTAGTTGAGTTTGCATATGCGCATAAACAGAACAACATATTGAACCAGAGTGTAGACTTTAGAATACCATGAAGTATGAAGTTAGTCATGTAATGTTGACGCAGTAAAGTAAAGTATAGTGCAAATTCGAGTGAAGTATATGATACAATACAACAATTCCAAGATCTCAGTATACAGAAGGTGCGCACGGTAGAAACAGATTATCTGAAGAGTGTGTAGATTAGTAGAAAAACAATGTAATATCTTCTACTATCATACAAGGGCGGAAGGACGGGGAAACGAGTAGGGGGTCGGTGCCTCCTTCTAGTTGAAGTTGGTAAATTAGGGAGTCAATGCTTCGTTCAGGTCACAGCCTATAAAACCAGGGGGTCGGTTCCTCCTTCCAGTTGGTGCTAGATAAATTTAGAAGTCGGTGCTTCCTTGAATGTAATATTTATATTATAAGAGAGAATTCCATGGTTTTCTCTCGTTTGGGTTTCCACGTAAAAACCTGTGTGTTCTATGTTTTTGCACATGTGATGTTGAATGTTTTATTTATGATGAATGTGTAATCTAAATTCTAGTGCAATTTGATAAGAAGAAAAATTGTTCATAACTGCGCTAATACTGATTCACCCCCCCTCTTAGTATTAATAATATTACAACAATATTAGTCTTATTGGAGTTTATTATTGTACAAGCATGGCTTGTGGAGTGATTCCTTCCTTAAGAAGTATCTGATGGTGTTACCCTACCTTAAGGGTTTCTCTATATCTTGGTGTTATTCATATGGTGAATATATTTTTGTTATTTATGAAGCTTAAATGTTCTAAATATTTTTTGTGATTCAATTTATAGGTTAAAGGTCAATACAAATGGTATCATAACTCTTGGCACAAAGTGGAGAATTTTCTTTTCTTTTTGGAAAAAAAATTAGTGCAAAATTGGGTGGCTAATTTCATAACAATTTTTGAAACTTTTTGTGTTGATTCATAAGAAACAATTTGCATATCTAAATTCCTCTTGCAAAAATACACAATTTCAAAAAAAAATCTCATTCGATGTCCGAAAAGTGGAGATATCGATGATTTAAAATAAGCTCAATTTTAGAGTTTTGGTGACGTCCGCAAAGATTAGAGAGTGAATATCTTCTAACATGGTGCCTAGATCTTTGTTCCTCTTGTGAAGGTAAATGCAGAGTAGCCATTTCAACTCCATAAATAGGTTATAATAGAAATTTGGTTCTAGAGTGATCGAATTATGGCCATTTAAAATTTTTCAGCTCAAAACCCCAATTGCAACAAGAACTGACTTTTTCAAACCCTAGTTCTACTTTTGAGGATATGGAAAAAATGAAGTATTTCACAGGAAAAAATAATGGTTTTATTATTGAATAATGCTTAAAATATTGCAATATAAGAAGGAAAAGCTTGTAGAGCGTTTGCATAGACTCTTATTTCAAAGATGATGTTAAGGTATGGTGGCTCTCACTTGAATATGCTAAGAGGAAATCACTTTCTAATGAAGACCTTGAACAATTCCTTTTAAACAAGTGGTCTCAGACCAAGAACAAGGATCAAGTGGGACATAAGGGTCTATTTTCTATATTGAAAGTTCATGGATGTATTCAAAAGGAGAATATTCTTGTTTTTGTTTGCTCTAGTTGCAAGCATGATTTCTTTTTTCCTTGGTTTTCCTGGGAAAAAGTCCGTAATTTTATTTCAAAACGATGATTAAAATTACATTCTGCACATGTAATAGAATCACAAGGATCCCTACATTTTCACATTTTTCTGTCCCATATAAGCAGATACAACAGCTTATAAAGAGCTGAACCAAAATAAAAGAGAAACCCAATAAAACTTCGCCACAAGAAGATGAATCTTGAACAGCAAAAAAGAAACCCAAAACATTGCCACAAGAAAAAGAACAGTATTCTTGAACAGCAAGTGAAACCACCGGTTTGGATGCGAAGGTTGCCGCCGAGAGGTATCGGTGCCATGCTCACCGTCCAAACCTCACAGGTGGTGGGGAAGCATCCTGGATACTTCTTGAATTCACGAGGCCCTGCATGAATTGGAAGTGCTGCCGGAAATGCCGTAGAGCCGTGGCGCCATCAGCTATCAATTGACGGCTTATTCAAGACAGGGAAAACATGTTCAGCTGCCAACCCAATCAGGTGCCCGATCTCAAGAGCCACCGTTTCCACACGAACCCTGAGACAGAACCCCCACCGGCCACCAAGAACGACGTCTTCAGCTTCCATCAAAAACGAAACCCTCAACAGAAGAAACAGTAAATCCAAGTCTGTGGACAAGCAACAAACTCTGGATCTCCCAAACCGGCGAACTCAACCAGCAACTACTGTTGAAGAAAACGGCCAGAAACCAGAGCACTGCCGTAGCTGCGCCCCGGACCAAGAGCCCCAGATGCCCCCACCGACACTTACCACGAGAACCCTACGCATCAGCACTGCCTACCGAGTGACCCTATATCCAGAACCTGCGATGCCTCCACCGCCCGCCGTCCATCAGAATCCTGCAAAGCAACTACATGGAAGGAGGGGCGCCTGGGCCAAGCCCTGGCCGCCCAAGCTACAGCAATTTCACTCCAAGAACCCTCGCTCTCCTCACAAGCATGATTTCATCCATGTTAGTTCGGCAAAAAAAAATGCAAGTTCCTACCCAACATATTCAAATTGCACAAGTTGATGGTGAAAATTTTCAATTTTTTAAATATTTGAAGATTACTATGGATAAATATGTGTTGCATTCAAATTTTTATGCTTTAGATATGGACAATGTCGATGTTAGTTTGGGATATCCTTGGCTGCAATCAATGGGTACAGTTAATATTAATGTAGAAAAGAAGTTTTTAAAGCTTTGGTACAAGAAAAAGGAAATTACATTTAAGGATTTGTCTCTTACAAAACAAAAAGAGACCCAAAAGACATGGGATAAAGTTTATGCAGGGGAACTAGTTGCAATAGTGAATGACACATCAGATGAAGAGTCTGTGGTGGAATCAGAAGAAGATACTAAGATTCCCATGAAGAAAAATACTAGGAATGGAATCTATAAGAAGAAGAATCTAAGGAGCTACATCATTCCAAGGAATCACATGTTATGAAGTCAAAGAAAGAGGTACTCATCTTCCAGGTCGCTACATATTTCCACCCACACCACTTTGAGAAGAAACAATCATCAATGACAAGTTGGGAGCATAAAAAAACTAACTATGGACCATAATGGAACCAATATAGAAAGCATTATGGAGATGCATGGAGAACTACTAGTAATACAAGGAGATACCAAAGAAGTGAAACAACATATTGGAACCGCAAGAACAATAATCAAGATCAAGGAATCCATGAAGTAGTTAGATCATGTATTCACATTCCACTCGGATGGATGGATGCTTGTGCTTGGCATCAATTAACTAATTTTCTTAGTCGATCTTATTATAGGTCTTCCTCTCATGTTTTGAGGACAATTTTTTTTGAAGGGGGATGTAATGTTATATGTACTTATGGGAGAATAATATGGGCTACCTAGAGATGTACCTAAGGGGAATAAATGATGTAATGGGTAACCAAAAGGGAAAAACTATGTAATGTGTACCTAATGGGAATAATTAATGTAATGTGGCTTTTAATAAAATATGGTTTACATGGTTGGGGGTTAGTTAGAGGAAATAATATAATAATACAAGATAGAGCTCTAAGTATACTCATGAGAAAGTATAAATAGACATGAGTACATTGTATTAGTCATGTTGGAGATTATTATTGTACAAGCATGTCTTTTTGAGTGATTCCTTCCTTAAGGAGTATTTGATGGCGTTACCCTACCTTAAGGGTTTCTCTATATCTTGGTGTTATTATTATTGTGAATGTCTTTTAGTTATTTATGAAGTTTAAGTGTTCTATATCTTATTGTGATCCTTAACCTATAAATTGAATCACAACAAATATATAGAACCCTGAGAGTCATAACATATATATTTAACCTCATATATGACCCCCCTTGGGTCATATCACAATACCCTCCTTCGAAAATCTTTGTTCTTAAATTTTTTAATTAATGAAATGGTAGGAGGATAAAAGTTAGGTGTTAACACTACGTGTTTGGTCTTTGCTTGTACCCTTTCATTTGAGAAAATACCTTCATATTTGACATGTACATCTTCAAGATGGAGCTCAACTTCTTCAAGTATTTTCTGGCGCCCTTATAGAATTTTGTCTTCCTTCTCCTTTTGAAGCTGCAATGTTATTCCATTCATCAATTTTCGATGTCCTTCTTCAATTATGGATTGCATTTCTTATTCTACATCATTTATATTTAGAGATTCTTCAACATTTTTGCAAATTTCCTCTTCAAATCTTTTGGTAGTCTCTTCATCCAAGATCCTTGTTTTTTCTTTATTTTGACCATGCTTCTTTTCTACTTTCAAAATTTTCACCTCATCCAATAGATTTTTATTATGGTTTTAAAGATGTAAATTTTTCATCCTTCTTTTTTAAATTTTCCTTTGACTTATCATTTTCTTATTTTCCTCTCCCATCATTTTCCTTTTTCAATTTATGAACCTTTTTACTAAGTGATTCATTAAGGGCATGTATTTTAGACATCTCCTCACATTTCTTCTTGAATTCTTCTTTTGTTTTTTTCAATTCATCTTTAACTTGATTCATCTTTTCCATTTTTTAGTCCTTGGTCCATCTTTTTTAGTATATTTCTTTAAATTTTCTCATGTAGTAATTATTATAGTATTTAAATCATCACTTTTCCACCACTTTTTAGCTTCACTGATCCACATCATAGTTGGCATTTGTTGTCCGATGCTAGCTTCGACACATCTTCGACTAGTCTTCATTGTTGATACAACTTCAAGAAGTTTTGACACGACAGGACTTCGACAATTTCAACACTTCGACATGATCCACACCTTTGACATGTTCAGCGACATCACAGTTCGCGACTTCGACATGTGACCAACGACTGTCAAACTTCGAAAAACTGTCTCTCTGTCTTCTAGTTGACTATAACGGTTGAACAGTTGAACCGCTCTAACTTCTTCTTTGTAACTGAACGTAACGGGAAGGCACCCAAGCATCTCATATTTCTATATAAGCATGTATAATAATGTAACATGCATCAATCAGAATCAGTTTTTTATCTATTTGCAAGTAATAGAAGAACAGTTCGCATTCCTGCATATTGTCTATGCGTATTTGTGTATATTTATATTGCGTATTCCTACTTTTGCTCATTCTATTTTTAAGCTTTCACCATAACAGAGCTGACTCATTCAATCAAACTGTTGTCCCCCTTGTGCTTCCTAGACACGATACAGATCATTGGTATTAGAGCACACTCAGTTTTTTGTGCTTAAGTTCTGCGTATACACTTCTCTCAAAGTTACCTGACTTATGCCAGTTCAAACTCGCTCACAATCTCATCAATCCAAGTAGACGTGATCTCCAGAAATGACAGAAGAAACAGACGATAGACATGCAGCCGACGAGACAACACAACTTATTGAGCAATATCTGGCTCGACAACGGACTGAAATGTTCACCCAGTTCAATGAGATTCTCTTGCAGTTTGCTTCGACATGTGGAGGATCCTCGACGAGAACTCACTTCGATAAAATCAACCCCTTCAAAGTGCAAATGAATCTCGACATACCGAATCTTGAAGGAAATATTGACGTGGAATCCATCGACAATTGCGTGCAATAATTGGAATCCTATTACGCTATAAATAAACTCTCCGAAGATGAAAAAGTCACCATTGCATCCTTAAAGATGTCAACCTCCGTGCACTGCTGGTGGGAGAACCTCTCGAAAAAGATGGAGAAAAGCGGAGAACCCATCGACACATGGGATAAATTCGTCAAACACATCCGGAAGGAATTTTACCCATCGAAATACCTCAAGCAGCAGTATAAGAAGTGGCAGCAGCTAAGGCAATGGAAAGACCAATCAGTATAGAGTTACACCGACGAGTTCTACCGACTCATGGCAAGACTTGGTGTCCAAGAAGAAGAAACATTGCTTGTTCTGAAATACACCAGCGGATTGTCTCAGTACATCCAACAGGAGATGGAATTTTTTACTGTCAATACGCTTGTGGATGCTTTCCACTATGCCAGCAAACTAGAAACCAAGCGCAAAGGAAAAGCACATTTCGCGACAAAGTAGACATTAGGAAGACCCCCTGACAAGAAGGCACCAGCCGACTTCGACAAGTCCAAATTTTCTCAGCCGACACTGCCAAAGCCAGATCAGGGTAAGAAGCCTTTTCACAAGAGGGAATGTAGCAAACAACCACCGACCAAAAAATGGTTCGATTACCACCACTCATCTTGGCATGATACGTCTGAATGCAAAGCTCAGAAGACATTTCTGACGAAAGTGTTGACCTCCCACGTGTTCGACAAGATGGTGGAAGAATCAGATCCAGATGTGATGATCCTTTTGACCTCGACCACTCGATCAGCCTCAACTATTGTTGATGAGGAGGAACGAGAGCGCCTGTTCCATACACGGATATGGTTCCAGAACAACCCATTGCATCTGATCGTGGACAATGGGAGCCAAAAGAAATTCATTTCTGAAGAACCGGTGAAGAAATTAGGTCTAGTTACCACTCCGCATCCTTAGCCTTACAACATCGGTTGGATGAAGGATGGACAAGAACTACGGATCACTCGACAATGCAAGCTCACCTACTTCATAAAGCCTTTTGAAGATGAAGTACTCTGTGATGTGGCACCACTCTCCGTAGCTGGCGCCCTGTTTGGGAAACCTTACCTTTGGGATAGACATGGAAGTTATCAGTCACGGCCTCAGAAGGTGATTGTCAGAATCCAAAATCGATGGTTCAGCATACCAGAGCGTCAACCTACACCGATGGTTGCACTGATATCTGCCAAACAGACAAAGAAGCTCATCAATCATGCTCAGAAATTTGCATTATTCATGATCAAGCCGCAACATTCTAAGAAGACTGCAGCAACGAGTCGAGTCACCAACCAATGCAGCTCTCGACAGAAGTAGCAAGTTGATCATATTCTTTATGAGTACCAAAACCTCTTTCAAGCTCCAGATGGAGTACCTCAGCATTGCCAGGTAAAACACTCCATTGAACTTGTCCCTAGTTCTTCTTTTCCTAACGCATATGTTTACAGAAGATCCATTCTCGAAAATGAAGATATTTGCAGACAACTCCAAGAATTAATCGACAAAGGACATATTGGCCCCAGCTCCTCTCCTTGTGGAAGTCCAGTCATCCTGGTTCCGAAGAAAGATGAGACTTGGTGCATGTGCATCGGCTACAGAGCTCTCAACAAAATATCAGTGAAGAATCAGTACCCTCTACCATGGATAAACGAGCTCATTGACTGTCTGAAAGGTGCTAGATTCTTTACTAAGCTCGACCTCAAGTCGGGATACCACCAGATTCCAATCGAGCCCTCAGATGTGTGGAAAACTGCTTTCAAGACCAAGGAAGTATTGTTTGAATGGTTAGTCATGCCTTTCGGCTTAACCAACGCACCTGCGACCTTTATGCGACATATGGATAACCTTCTTCGACCTTTCATTGGCAAATGGGTTATTGTCTATCTCGACGACATATTGATTTTCAGTCAATCATGGGAAGAACATGTCGGACATCTTCGACAAGACCTTGACACTCTCCAGCAACATCGGCTCTACTTGAACATGGACAAGTGCTCTTTTGCAATGACCAACATCAAATTTTTTGGGTATGTAATTGATTCTGTAGGCATTCACGTCGATCCAGACAAAGTACAGACCTCAAAGATTGGCCCATTCCTAGAAGCATTCAAGAACTAAGAAGTTTTCTTGGTTTGGCGAATTTCTATCAATGATTCATACTCGGCTTCAGTCACATAGCCTGGCCCTTGAATCAGTCGACGAAGAGAAATGGGAAAAATGCCTTCCACTGGACATAAACACTTCAAGTAGCTTTTGAACAACTCAAACACAAGCTCTACACTGCCCTAGTACTTGTGTTACCTGATTTGCATTAGCCCTTTGATATTGAGACGGACACATCGGACTATGCCTTGGGCGCAGTGATCACTCAGTCTGGTCACACAGTCGCTTTTCATTCCGAGACTTTTAACGACACAATTAGAAGATACTCGACGTACGAAAAAGAATTGTATGCCATTGTGCAAGCTCTCAAGCAATGGAGGCATTACATCCTTGGCAAGGAAACGGTCATTCTTACTGATCACAAGCCTCTACAATTCGCTCTGACATAATCAAAGTTGCAGAGAAACCGACAAATCAAGTGGATTAATTACCTACAACAATTCTAGTTAGTGATTAAGTATCGTAAAGGCAAGGCTAATGCCACCTGATATTGACTCAATCGACCACCCATTACTCTCTTTTTGATAGTGATGAGTATGCAGGGTTATGACACGACCATTTGGAAACAGTTGTACGAGGATGACAACGGCTTCTCAGCAGTCTACCGACAGTTACAGACTAACAAGTCGTCGACCTCAGACTCCGACTAATTCCTAAAAGACACCTTGCTATACAATCTTGGACAACTTTGTGTATCGAACGGTGGGCAATGACAGTAGCTCATTTGGGACGCACACTATAGCAAGACCGCAGGACACTTTGGAGTAGCAAAGACACTTGCTATTCTACAGAAGTAATTCTTCTGTCCTATACTTAAATTTGACATCAACAAGTACATTCGATCATGCATGGTTTGTGCCATTTCTAAGCCGCCTAATCGATGACAGGGATTGTACACACCTCTGCCAGTTCCTAGTCGACCATGGGAATCTATTTCTATAGACTACTTGATGGTTTATCCTACTACCAAACATCAGCATGACGCGATATTAGTAGTAGTCGACCGATTTTCCAAGTTGACCATTCTCATACCATGTAAGAAGACCACGACAGTGCAGCAGATCGCCTAGCTCTTCTTTACACATGTTTGGAAACACTTTGGTTTACCCACAACCATTATTTCCGACTGAGATTCTAGATTCGTTAGCATCTTTTGGAAGACCCTCTTGCCACAGCTGGACACATGACTCTCATTGTCAACAGCTTTCCATCCTCAGGCCAACGGACATACGGAAGTTGTGAATTGCTTGGTAGTACAGCTGCTTCGCATGTACAATCACCAACATCGACGCATATGGGATGATAGTATTCCATACATACAGCATAGTTACAATTGTGCTTAGCATAGCTCTATAGGAAAGAGTCCATTTGAGATCTATTATGGATTTCAACCCTCAACGCCTATCGACTTGATCAGCTCCTCGACACAGCCAAACTCCAACACCGACCGCAACCAGCAAGAAGTTGATAAAGAAGTCAAGTTTTGAGAACAGATTTGCAACATTTAGCGACAAGCACCAGATATGTTGCACAAAGCAAACGAGAAAGCTAAGGCCTGACATGACAAGCATCACCTTCCTCATAGATTTTACATTAGGGATAAGGTTTGGATACATCTTAAGAAGGAGCGCTTCACAGGTCCTTTCAAGAAGTTAAAACCTTTGCGATATGGTCCATACAATATTCTTCGACAGGTTGGAAAAAATGATTTTGAGCTCGACATTCCTACTTGCCTGGGCCTGCATCGAGTCTTCAATGTGGATCTACTTCGACCATACCATGCACCCTTGTTAGAACATAACGACTTCTCAATAACACAACCCGCAGACATCAACCCAAATGTTCAGGAGCCTCTTCCTTGTGACACCATTGTGGGACAACGGGTACGGCTTACAAGGACGAACACAATTCCCTTGTTTCAGGTTGCTAAAGCTGGCTTGATCCCATCTCAAGGAAAGTGGTACTCTGCTACTGAAGTGACCGACAAGTTTCCTCACCTTCATGAGCAAACAATGGGGTCCATTGTTTCTTAAGGAAGGAGTTCTGATCCACATCGTAGTTGGCATTTGTTGTCGGATGCTAACTGCGACACATCTTCGACTAGTCTTCGATGTTGATACAACTTCGACAAGTTTCGACATGACAAGACTTCGACAATTTCATCAATTTGACATGTTTTGCACCTGCGACATGTCCCGCACCTTCTACATGTTCAACGACCTCACAGTTCATGACATCGACATGCAGCGTCAACATGCGACCAATGACTTTCGAACTTCGACAGACTGTCTCTCTGTCTTCCAGTCGACTGTAACGGTTGAACCACTCTAACTTCTTCTTTGTAACTGAACATAACAGGAAGGAACCAAAGCGTCTCAGAATTCTATATAAGCATGTATAATAATGTAACATACATAAATCAGAATCGGTTTTTGATCTGTTTGTAAGTAATAGAAGAACAGTTCGCATTCCTGCATATTGTCTGTGCGTATCTGTGTATATTTGTATTGCGTATTCCTGCTTTTGCTCATTCTATTTTCAAGCTTCTGCCATAACAGAGATGACTCATTTAGTCAAAATGTTGTCCCCCTCCTGCTTCCTGGACACGATACGGATCATTCACCTTCAAGATACTAATCTTCCCTAACATGACTCAAATCATTTTCCTGCACACGTGGTCCATTCATTAGGGTTGGGCATTGTTACATATACATTTACATCAATACATATGCATTTATCCCATATGGTGCCATATATGCCCCCCTTTGGGTCATAACATATACATTTAATCCCATATATGATCCCCCTTGGGTCATATCATCCAATTGCTTGGATATTCCTCATTTAAAAGACAAGTATTCATTGTTATCTATAAATATGCAATTTATATTTTCTTTATGTTATGTATGAGTATTTTTGCATGTTATTGTGTGAATATAGATGTTATTTCTATTGTGATTTATTTATTATGCTCATGGGAGGATTACATTAATAATAATATCAAAGATTATTATGCTCATGAGAGGATTACATTAATATTAAGATTATTATGCTCATAAGAGGATTACATTAATAATAATATCAAATAATGGCCTCTATGGAAATAAGGAGATAAGTTGCACTAGGAGTTCCCTAATCCTTAGAAAATGGTGATGTTTATAATAAGAGCACTTTTGACCTTAAAAACACATAAATAACTAATAACTAAATAAAACTCTTTTATATAGTCTTGACTTAATCACATAATTAAACTTCTATTAAACCCTCTTCCCATTAAGTCTTGACTTAATCACATAATTAAACTTCTATAAGCCCCTCTTCCCATTATTATAGTTCCACGATCATATGTCTCATATATGCACTAGTGTTATTCATGAAGGCAAAAGAAGTATTTGTGGATGATATATCCTTCAACAATAAAACCATGTAGACACAACACCAACCAACTCAACCTCATGGACTCGATGCACTAGCAGCCTTTCTAAAATATAAAACGAAGTACTTTTCAACTTATAAAAATAAAAAAGTTTTTATACACTTATAAAAGTATCAAATTGAAATTTTTTATAACTCAGGTGCAATTAAACTTAATTTTTTATCAAATTAAAGAATATATATTAATTTTCTAACTTTACTTATTAGGAAATGGCAATTACAAATTTTTAGGGAAATGATTTTATATTCTTGATGTAGCTTCAAACAATTTTTAAAATTAAACAATATTTCTATGTTTAAGTTAATAAGTCAATTTTACGAAATAAGTTAAGGTGTGGGTGTGGTTTAGATAGGTTCAATTCTCCTCAAGGGTGAGCTAATTGAGAGGAGAGACTAAAAAATCCAGTCATCTTAAGGATAACAAAATAAAACATTAAAACTAACAAAATAAAATAAAAAAATCATTATAAAAAAATAAAAAATTTACAGTATATGATTGGCCAAATGTGGTGTGAGAACTTCCTGTTGTAAATGGCAGAAACTTAAGTGAAATGGGAGCTGTTGGATCACACAGAATTTGCCTCCATAAGTGTGCAGACGAGATGGGAGCAGTTGGATCAGACAGAGACTTCTCCAATAAATGAGAATCCAAATCCAAAATGCAGACCAAAACGAAAAGGTATGGAGAGGGAGTTTCTTTAAATTTGATGTAATCTAAATATTCTATGTTTTCAACTTTTTCTAAACATATTTTTCTATGTTTTCAACTTTTTTGGAACATATATCCAGAATCAATCATTTTGGGATCATGGCATGTGGATTTTGGGAACCACTCTTTCTTCCTCCTCCTTATTATTTGTGTCCACGCCCTCAGAGGCATACGCACAATATTTTGGGCGGCAATGTGAGGTGTGGCCCTGGTTGTCTCCGGGGTCGGAGCTGCCCCCACAATGAACATTAGCTATGAGAAGAAACAGCGTTATGATCATCATCATAAGGCTGCCTTGAATCTTGAATTTCTCCATTCCCATAGTAATAAAACACCAACTTATTTTTGTAGCGCGAGAGCATTAAATATCTTAACCTACCCATAAACGTTAAGTGATGCCTATATATGCTATGCTCTGCTATAGGTTACGATGGCCGTCTTAAAGTTCACGTTAAGCGATGTCTATATATGCTATGCTGTGCAGTAGGATACGATGGCTGTCCTTGGCCGTATATATAGCTACATTCTGGTATAGAATTAATGGAAGTCATTCACCTTTTCTTTTTTCAACAAGTAGGTCGTGAAAGGCTCGCAAATGCCATCATCCACGCACATAATCCATTGTAGCATATACCTTTTCTCTCTGGATAACACTACACGGATATATGATAGACAAATTGTTGAAGAATGGAAGGGAGATAATCATCTCTTGATTATCCCACGGTGGTTGTGGCAAGTGCAGTACATGTTGTGGTGGTTGTGGCTGCAAGTTTAGTTGGTAAGAAATGATTCCTTCCAAGCATGTCTTTTTGAGTGATTCCTTCCTTAAGCAGTATTTGATGGCGTTACCCTATCTTAAGGGTTTCTCTATATATTGGTGTTATTATTATTGTGAATGTCTTTTAGTTATTTATGAAGTTTAAGTGTTCTATATATTATTGTGATCCTTAACCTAGAAATTGAATCACAACAAAGATATAGAACCTTGAGAGTCATAACATATATATTTAACCTCGTATATGACCCCTCTTGGGTCATATCACAATACCCTCCTTCGAAAATCTTTGTTCTTAAATTTTTTAATTAATGAAATGGTAGGAGGACAAAAGTTAGGTGTTAACACTATGTGTTTGGTCTTTGCTTGTACCCTTTCATTTGAGATAATACCTTCATATTCGACATGTACATCTTCAAGATGGAGCTCAACTTCTTCAAGTATTTTATGGCATCCTTATAGAATTTTGTCTTCCTTCTCCTTTTGAAGCTGCAATGTGATTCCATTCATCAATTTTTGATGTCCTTCTTCAATTATGGATTGCATTTCTTATTCTATGTCATTTATATTTAGAGCTTCTTCAACATTTTTGCAAATTTCCTCTTCAAATCTTTTGGTAGTCTCTTCATCCAAGATCCTTGTTTTTATTTTTATTTTGACCATACTTCTTTTCTACTTTCAAAATTTTCACGTCATCCAATAGATTTTTATTATGGTTTTAAAGATGTATTTTTTTCATCCTTCTTTTTTAAATCTTCCTTTGACTTATCATTTCCTCATTTTCCTTTCCCATCATTTTCCTTTTTCAATTTATGAACCTTTTTACTAAGTGATTTATTAAGGGCATGTATTTTAGACATCTCCTAACATTTCTTCTTGAATTCTTCTTTTGTTTTTTTCAATTCATCTTTAATTTGATTCATCTTTTCCAGTTTTTAGTCCTTGGTCCATCTTTTTTAGTATATTTCTTTAAATTTTCTCATGTAGTATTTATTATAGTATTTAAATAATCACTTTTCCACCACTTTTTAGCTTCACTGATCCACATCACAGTTGGCATTTGTTGTCGGATGCTAACTTCGACACATCTTCGACTAGTCTTCGTTGTTGATACAACTTCGAGAAGTTTCGACACGACAGGACTTCGACAATTTCAGCACTTTGACATGTTCCGCACCTTCGACATGTTTAGCGAACTCACAGTTCGCGACATCGACATGCAGCGTCAACATGTGACTAATGATTGTCGAACTTCGACAGACTATCTCTATGTCTTCCAGTTGACTATAACGGTTGAATAGTTGAACCGCTCTAACTTCTTCTTTGTAACTAAACATAACGGGCAGGCACCCAAGCATCTCATATTTCTATATAAGCATGTATAATAATGTAACATACATCAATCATAATCAGTTTTTGATCTATTTGCAAGTAATAGATGAACAGTTTGCATTCCTGCATATTATATGTGCGTATCTGTGTATATTTGTATTGCATATTCTTGATTTTGCTCATTCTATTTTTAAGCTTCCGCCATAACAGAGCTGACTCATTCAGTCGAACTGTTGTCCCCCTCATGCTTCCTGGACACGATACAGATCATTGGTATCAGAGCACACTCATTTTTTTGTGCTTAAGTTCTGCGTTTACACTTCTCTCAAAGTTACCTGAGTTATGCCGGTTCAAACTCACTCACAATCTCAGCAATCCAAGCAGACGCGATCTCCAAAAATGACAGAAGAAACAGACGATAGACATGCAGTCGACGAGACAACACAACTTATTGAGCAATCTTTGGCTCAACAACGGACTGAAATGTTCGCCCAGTTCAATGAGATTCTCTTGCGATTCACTTCGACATATGAAGGATCCTCGACGAGAACTCACTCCGATAAAATCAGCCCCTTCAAAGTGCAAATGAATCTCGACATATCGAATCTTGAAGGAAATATTGATGTGGAATCCGTCGACAATTGCATGCAACAATTGGAATCCTATTATGTTGTAAATAAAATCTTCGAAGATGAAAAAGTCACCATTGCATCCTTAAAGATGTCAACCTCCGTGCACTGCTGGTGGGAGAACCTCTCGACAAAGATGGAGAAAAGTGGAGAACCCATCAACACATGGGATAAATTCGTCGAACACATCTGGAAGGAATTTTACCCACCGAAATACCTCGAGCAGCAGTATAAGAAGTGGCAACAGTTAAGGCAATGGAAAGACCAATCAGTACAGAGTTACACCAACGAGTTCTACCGACTCATGGCAAGACTTGGCGTCCAAGAAGAAGAAAACTTGCTTGTTCTGAAATACACCAGCGGATTGTCTCAATACACCTAGTAGGAGATGAAATTTTTGACTGTCAATATGCTTGTGGATGCTTTCCACTACGCCAGCAAACTGGAAACCAAGCAGAAAGGAAAAGCACGTTTCGCGACAAAGTAGACATCAGGAAGACCCCCCGACAAGAAGGCACCAGCTGACTTCGACAAGTCCAAATCTTCTCAGCCGACACCGCCAAATCCAGATCACGGTAAGAAGCCTTTTCACAAGAGGGAATGTAGCAAACAACCACCGACCGAAAAATGGTGCGATTACCACCACTCATCTTAGCATGATACATCTAAATGCAAAGCTTGGAAGAGATTTCTGATGAAAGTGTCGACCTCCAATGCGTTCGACAAGATGGTGGAAGAATTAGATCCAGACGTGATGACCCTTTTGATCTCGACCACTCGAGCAGCCTTGACTATTGTCGATGAGGAGGAACGAGAGCGCCTATTCCATACATGGATATGGGTCCAGAACAACCCATTGCATATGATCGTGGAAAACAGGAGCCAAAAGAACTTCGTTTCTAAAGAATTGGTGAATAAATTAGGTCTAGTTACCACTCCGCATCCTCATCCTTACAACATTGGTTGGATGAAGGATGGACAAGAACTACGGATCACTTGACAATGCAAGATCGCCTACTTCATAAAGCCTTTTGAAGATGAGTTACCTTGTGACATGGCACAACTCTCTGTACCCGGCACCCTATTTGGGAAACCTTACCTCTGGGATAGACATGGAAGTTATCAGTCACGGCCTCAGAAGGTGATTGTCAGAATCCGAAATCGATGGTTTAGCATACCAGAGCATCAACCTACACCGACGATTGCACTTATATCTTCCAAACAGACAAAGAATCTCATCAATCATGCTCAGAAATTTGCATTAATCATGATCAAGCCGCAACATTCTAAGAAGACTGCAGCAACGAGTCGAGTCACCGACCAATGCAGCTCTCGATAGAAGTAGCAAGTCGATCATATTCTCGATTGTTATAACTTGAAATGACACCTCTCCGTCCGTGACGACACTTGCTTCCCTTGGTCGCATGACGACACTTCTTGAGATCAAGTTAAGTCACACAACAGGACATTTTTGGATGGAGGAGTCATTTGGGACACTAAAAATGGTTGAAATTACCTCATTCTTGACCCCTTTGATGTATATGACCCTTAGGAACATTTTTCCAGACCAAACCATCTCCTGAAAATGAGCAGAAAAGCCTGTTTTTGGCCATTTTTCAATATGACCGCAACTCCACTGTTGAAATAGTAGCGTGTGTACGCGACTTTGCCTCATTAAAAGTAGCGCTCAATGCCATGTGTACGCGACTTTGTATACTGTAGAGTAGCGTACACCCCTGTTTTGGTCAAAATCTCAAAATTTGAGTAAGTTAAGTTGGTTGGGAAACCTCTTGAGTGGTTATAACTTCTTTTCCTCTTCCTCATTGATTATATAAGGAGGGTAGAAGGGTCATGTGAGAGGAGGAAGCCCAATTACAAAGTTATGCTGGAGGAATGGAGACCCTCATCCCCCTCTCTTATGCTTCAGTTTTGGTAAACCCTAGTACAATTGCTTAGAGGCTGGGATCCTTGGAGAACAGAAGCAAGAGACCTTGAATCTAGGTTTCGTGAAGTGCCAAGCTTGAAGGAAGGTATAACTTTATGTACTCGCTTTCATTCATTAATAAAGATCAAACGTTCTTTTCTTTCCAAATATGACCTATTAATGTGTCTTAGATTTGATTATTGTTTGATTATAGTTTGATGCCTCTTTATATTATGGATATCAGTATTTTATATGTAGTCAAATGTATTTGAGAAAGGTATCAAGTTTTTTTGCAGGTCTGGGAATTGCAACACTGGATAAGCATTGAAGAGCGAGGGAAGCAAAGCTAGGATCAACCTTCTGAATGAGGTGCCTACATATCTAAACCCTAATCTCTTCATTTATTTATTATACTTGCAGAATGCTTGTAAGTCTATCTTTATCACCGTAAGTTGGTAGTTTCTCCCCTGAACTATAGGTGCATTTTCTCCACAACATCGATGAGTACCAGAACCTCTTTCAAGCTCCAGACAGAGTACCTTAGCATTGCCAGGTAAAACACTCCATTGAACTTGTCCATGGTTCTTCTTTTCCTAACGCATATGTTTATAGAAGATCCATTCTCGAAAATGAAGAGATTCACAGAAAACTCCAAGAATTAATCGACAAAATACATATTTTCCCCAGCTCCTCTCCTTATGGAAGTCTAGTCGTCCTGGTTCCGAAGAAAGACGGGACTTGGTGCATGTGCATCGGCTACAGAGCTATCAACAAAATATCGGTGAAGAATCAGTACCCTCTATTGCGGATAAACGAGCTCATTGACTGTCTGAAAGGTGCTAGATTCTTTACTAAGCTCGACCTCAAGTCGGGATACCGCCAGATTCCAATCGAGCCCTCAGATGTGTGGAAAACCACTTTCAAGACCAAGGAAGTATTGTTTGAATGGTTAGTCATGCCTTTCGGCTTAACCAACGCACCTGTGACCTTCATGCGACATATGGATAACCTTCTCCGACCTTTCATCGGTAAATGGGTTATTGTCTATCTCGACGACATATTGATTTTCAGTCAATCATGGGAATAACATGTCGGACATCTTCGACAAGTCCTCGATACTCTCCAGCAACATCGGCTCTACTTGAACATGGACAAGTGCTCTTTTGCAATGAACAGCATCAAATATTTTGGGTATGTAATTGACTCTGCAGGCATTCATGTTGATCCAGACAAAGTATAGATCCTCAAAGATTGGCCCATTCCTAGAAGCATTCAAGAACTAAGAAGTTTTCTTGGTTTGACGAATTTCTATCGATGATTCATACTTGGCTTCAGTCGCATAGCCTGGCCCTTGAATCAGTCGACGAAGGGAAATGGGAAAAATGCCTTCCACTGGACATAAACACATCAAGTAGCTTTTGAACAGCTCAAACGCAGGCTCTGCACTGCGCTAGTACTTGTGTTACCTGATTTGCATCAGCCCTTTGAGATTGAGACGGATGCATCGGATTATGCCTTAGGCGCAGTGATCACTCAGTATGGTCACACAGTCGCTTTTCATTTTGAGAATTGTAATGACACAATTAGAAGATACTCGACATACGAAAAAGAACTGTACGCCATTTTGCAAGCTCTCAAGCAATGGAGGCATTACATCCTTGGAAAATAAACGGTCATTCTTACTGATCACAAGCCTCTACAATTCGCTCCGACATAATCAAAGTTACAGACAAACCGAAAAATCAAGTGGATTAATTACCTACAACAATTCCAGTTGGTGATTAAGTATCGGAAAGGCAAGGCTAATGCCGTCGCATATTGCCTTAATCGACCACCCATTACTCTCTTTTTGACAGTGATGAGTATGCAGGGTTACGACACGACTATTTGGAAACAGTTGTACGAGGACTACAATGGCTTCTCAGCAGTCTACCGACAGTTACAGATTGACAAGTCGTCGACCTCAGACTCTAACTACTTCCTGAAAGACACCTTGCTATACAAGCTTGGACAACTTTGTGTTCCAAATGGTGAGCAACGACAACAGATCATTTGGGACGCGTACTACAGCAAGACTACAGGACACTTTGGAGTAGCAAAGACACTTGCTATTCTGTAGAAGTAATTCTTTTGTCCTACACTTAAATATGACGTCAACAAGTACATTCGATGATGTGTGGTTTGTGCCATTTCTAAGCTGCCTAATCGATGACAAGGATTGTACACACCTCTGCCAGTTCCTAGTCGACCATGGGAATCTATTTCTATAGACTACTTGACGGGATATCCTACTACCAAACATCTGCATGATGCGATATTAGTAGTAGTCGATCGATTTTCGAAGATGACCATTCTCATACCATGTAAGAAGACCACGATAGCACAGCAGACCGCCCAGCTCTTATTTACACATGTTTGGAAACACTTTGGCTTACCCACAACCATCATTTCCGACCGAGATGCCAGATTCGTCAGCATCTTTTGGAATACCCTCTTGCAACAGCTAGACACACGACTCTCATTGTCGATAGCTTTCCATCCTCATACCGATGGACAGATGAAAGTTGTGAATCGCTTGGTGGTACAACTGCTTCGCATGTACAATCACCAACATCGACGCATATGGGATGATAGTCTTCCATACATACAACACAGTTACAATTGTGCTCAGCACAGCTCTATAGGAAAGAGTCCATTTGAGATTTATTACGGATTTCAACCATCAGCGCCTATCGACTTGATCAACTCCTCGACACAACCAAACTCCGACACCGACCGCAACTAGCGAGAAGTTGATAAAGCAGTCAAGTTTCGAGAACAGATTTGCGACATTCACCGACAAGCACCGGATATGTTGCACAGAGCAAACGAGAAAGCTAAGGCCCGACATGAAAAGCATCACCTTCCTCATAGATTTTACATTGGGGATAAGGTCTGGCTACATCTTAAGAAGGAGCGCTTCACAGGTCCTTTCAAGAAGTTAAAACCTTTGCGATATGGTCCATACAATATTCTTCGATAGGTTGGCAAAAATGATTTCGAGCTCGACATTCCTGCTTTCCTGGGTCTGCATCGAGTCTTCAATGTGGATCTACTTCGACCATACCATGCACCCTTGTTGGAACATAACGACTTCTCAAGAGCAGAACCCGCAGACATCAACCCAGATGTTCAGGAGCCTCTTCCTTGTGACACCATTGTGGGACGATGGGTACGCCTTACAAGGACGAAAACAATTCCCTTGTTTTAGGTTGCCAAAGCTGGATAGATTCCATCTCAAAGAAAGTGGTACTCTGCTACTGAAGTGACCAACAAGTTTCCTCACCTTCACGAGAAAACAATGGGGTCCATTGTTTCTTAAGGAAGGAGGGTTGATCCACATCGTATTTGGCATTTGTTGTCGGATGCTAACTGCAACACATCTTCAACTAGTCTTCGCTGTTGATACAACTTCGACAAGTTTCGACATGAAAAGAGTTCGACAATTTCAGCACTTCGACATGTTTTGCACTTGCGACATGTTGTGCACCTTTGACATGTTCAGCGACCTCACAGTTCGTGATATTGACATGCAGCGTCGACATGCGACCAACGACTATCGAACTTCGACGGACTGTCTCTCTGTCTTCTAGTTGACTGTAACGGTTGAACTGCTCTAACTTCTTCTTTGTAACTGAACGTAACGGGCAGGCACCCAAGCATCTCAGACTTCTATATAAGCATGTATAATAATGTAACATACATCAATCAGAATCAGTTTTTGATCTATTTGCAAGTAATAGAAGAACAGTTCGCATTCCTGCATATTGTCTGTGCGTATCTGTGTATATTTGTATTGTGTATTCCTGCTTTTTCTCATTCTGTTTTTAAGCTTGTACCATAACAGAGCCGACTCATTCAGTCAAACTGTTGTCCCCCTCATGCTTCCTGGAAACGATACGGATCATTCACCTTCAAGATACTAATCTTCCCTAACATGACTCAAATCATTTTCCTGCACACGTGGTCCATTCATTAGGGTTGGGCATTGTTACATATACATTTACATCAATACATATGCATTTATCCCCATATGGTGCCATATATGCCCCCCTTTGGGTCATAACATATACATTTAACCCCATATATGATCCCCCTTGGGTTATATCATCCAATTGCTTGGATATTCCTCATTTAAAAGATAAGTATTCATTGTTATCTATAAATATGCAATTTATATTTTCTTTATGTTATGTATGAGTATTTTTGCATGTTATTGTGTGAATATAGATGTTATTTCTATTGTGATTTATTTATTATGCTCATGGAAGGATTACATTAATAATAATATCAAAGATTATTATGCTTATGAGAGGATTACATTAATAATAATATCAAATAATGACCTCTAGGGAAATAAGGGAATAAGTTGCACGAGGAGTGCCCTAATCCTTAGAAAATGGTAATATTTATAATAAGAACACTTTTGACCTTAAAAACACATAAATAACTAATAACTAAATAAAATTCTTTTATATAGTCTTGATTTAATCACATAATTAAACTTCTATAAACCCCTCTTCCCATTAAGTCTTGACTTAATCACATAATTAAACTTCTATAAGCCCCTCTTCCCATTGTTATAGTTCCACGATCATATGTCTCATATATGCACTAGTGTTATTCATGAAGGCAAAAGAAGTATTTGTGGATGATATATCCTTCAACAATAAAACCATGTAGACACAACACCAACCAAATCAACCTCATGGACTCGATGCACTAGTAGCCTTTCTAAAATATAAAACGAAGTACTTTTCAACTTCTAAAAATAAAAAAAGTTTTTATACACTTATAAAAGTATCAAATTGAAATTTTTTATAACTTGAGTGCAATTAAACTTAATTTTTTATCAAATTAAAGAATATATATTAATTTTCTAACTTTACTTATTAGGAAATGGCAATTACAAATTTTTAGGTAAATGATTTTATAATCTTGATGTAGCTTGAAACAATTTTTAAAATTAAACAATATTTCTATGTTTAAGTTAATAAGTCAATTTTACGAAATAAGTTAAGGTGTGGGTGTGGTTTAGATAGGTTCAATTTTCCTGAAAGGTGAGCTAATTGAGAGAAAAGACTAAAAAATCCAGTCATCTCAAGGATAACAAAATAAAACATTAAAACTAACAAAATAAAATTAAAAAAAGCATTATAAAAAAATAAAAAATTTACAGTATATGATTGGCCAAATGTGGTGTGAGAACTTCCTGTTGTAAATGGGAGAAACTTAAGTGAAATGGGAGCTGTTGGATCACACAGAATTCGCCTCCAGAAGTGTGCAGACGAGATGGGAGCGGTTGGATCAGATAGAGACTTCTCCAATAAATGAGAATCCAAATCTAAAATGCAGACCTAAGGAGTTTCTTTAAATTTGATATAATCTAAATATTCTATGTTTTCAACTTTTTATGAACATATTTTTCTAAGATTTCAACTTTTTTGGAACATATATCCAGAATCAATCATTTTGGGATCATGGCATGTGGGTTTTGGGAACCACTCTTTCTTCCTCCTCCTTATTATCTGTGTCCACGCCCTCAAAGGCATACGCACAATATTTCGGGCGGCAATGTGAGGTGTGGCCCTGGTTGTCTCCGGGGTCGGAGCTGCCCCCGCAATGAACAACAGCTACGAGAAGAAACAGCATTACGATCATCATCGTAAGGCTGCCTTGAATCTTGAATTTCTCCATTCCCACAGTAATAAAACACCAACTTATTTTTGTAGCGCGAGAGCATTAAATATCTTAACCTACCCATAAACGTTAAGCGATGCCTATATATGCTATGCTCTGTTCTAGGTTACGATGGCCGTCTTAAAGTTCACGTTAAGCGATGTCTATATATGCTATGCTGTGCAGTAGGATACGATGGCCGTCCTTGGCTGTATATATAGCTACATTCTGGTATAGAATTCATGGAAGTCATTCACCTTTTCTTTTTTCAACAAGCAGGTCGTGAAAGGCTCGCAAATGCCATCATCCACGCACATAATCCATTGTAGCATATACCTTTTCTCTCTGGATAACACTACACGGATATATGATAAGACAAATTGTTGAAGAATGGAAGGGAGATAATCATCTCTTGATTATCCCACGGTGGTTGTGGCAAGTGCACTACATGTTCTGGTGGTTGTGGATGCAAGTTTAGTTGGTAAAAAATGGGTTTGTATTTTGAGAGATTTGATTTATTAATTTAATTTTTACTTTGCAAAATCAAAGGTACCGAGAACAAATAGAAAATTGAATTACATTAATATTAATACAAGATATCATAAAAACTTAGGGGAATAGATTCAAGGTCGTAGCTATTTATTAATAGATTCAAAGATACAGAATATGATATTAACAAACGAGAATCCCAGAGCGACAACCGCAGTCGGATCAAAACAAAAGGAGATGGAGGGTTTGTTTACCAAATAAGATATCAGAGGAACTTGGAGAGAAAATATATCTACCATATTTATCCATAACCAAATTATATTATCCAAAATAAGATATTACAGGAACGTGGAGAGCCAATCTATCGAGTATTATCCATAAAGCCACGGATCACGAGTGCCCGAGGATCCTTTGAGCCACTCTTTCTTCCTCCTTCTCATCATTAACCGGATCCGCGTTCTCCTTACTGTGTGTCGGTTAGCAGTCATACCCACAATATTTCGGGCAGCAATTGGGGATGGGCCTCAGGTCGGTTGTTAATTTCCGGTGGGAGATCGGTCCCCTGCAATGAACAGCAGCAGCTGCCAGAAGAAGAAGAAACAACGTTACGATCATCATCGTAAGGCTGCCTTGAAGCTTGAATTTCTCCATTAATATCCCACAATAATAAAACACCAAACACCAATTCTTGTGGAGTGAGGAAACTTTTTAACCTGCCCGTACACGTTAAGGGATGCCTATATGCTCTGCTCTGCTCTAGGTTACGATGGCCGGCCCTGGCCATATATATGCTCTGCTCTGGTATAGAATACATGGAAGGCATTCAACATATAAATATATAATCTTTATATATAGATTATATATTTAATATGTCATTTTGAAATAAACTCAAAACTTTAATATATTGTTATACTTAACACTTTGGAATATATGTATGTTCACTTATGTTTGGAAACTTTATCGAATAAAAGTGAAGTTAATATATTCTCATATTTAACACTTATTTTATTGAATAAAAACGACCTTAATATATTTTCATACTTAACACTTTGTCAACATATATATGTTGATTTGTGTTTGGAAACCTACTCTATTGAATAAAAGTGAAGTCAATATATTCTCATACTTAACACTTTGGAACATATATATGCTGACTTAGTGAAGTTAGGATATTCTCATACTTAACACTTTGGAATATATATGTTGGCTTATGTTTGGAAACCTACTCTATTGAAAAAAAAATGAAGTTAACATATTTTCATACTTAACACTTTGGAACATATATATGTTGACTTATGTTTGGAAACCTACTCTATTAAAAAAAATGAAGTTAACATAATCTCATACTTAACACTTTGGAACATCTATATGTTGAATTATGTTTGGAAACCTACTTTATTCAATAAAAGTGAAGTTAATATATTCTCATGCTTAATAATTTGGTGTGTATATGTGTGTGGAAACTTATTTTTTTTACAGAGAAAAAGAATATATTTATATTATAAATATATGTAAAAGAGCAGAGACAGGGCAACGTCACGTGACCAATGGGTGCCATAGCACAATAAAAAATAGACCACCACAATAACTGTAAAGAGCCAAAACCAAATAGGCTGGCCTATAAAACACTAATCATATCACTATATCCAACTGCAAATAGTCAAATAGCCAATGCTGAATATAGAAGGCCACAGACTAGCCAAGCATAGTCACTACAAGGATATTTGAAATAAGAAAAATTCCCCCAAGAATCCCAATATACCAAAAAAATATAGTAGGATTGATACCATATGAGACAAAAAGAGTTTAGATCTGTCGATCCAAAATATATGTGGAAACGGAGATATAATAAGTACAAATATAAACCCAAACATAAAAAATAAAATCCCCTCCAGAGACCATCATGAGATCAATAGGAAATATGAGGACCCAATGGATGTGATTTACTTGCAAAATAAAAGATTAGATAAATAGGTGCCAATAAAAAGGAAGGAGATGTGGGATCAACAGAGAAGTTGATGACTAATGGAAAAATATCTACAAGTGGATGATCCATTCAGAATCCATATCATCATAGATGAAGTATAGACACCATATATAACCCTCACTTTCCAATAATGCCAACCTCGATAACCCGTCCACCTCCTGATTGAATTCTCAATAAATATGTTGAAAAGTAATACCTGTGAACTCAGAGATCAAAGTCTTAGTCTTTGCCAAACAAAATCTCAGCATAGCCACCTGAAGGGAGCAAAACTTGTTTTCCCAATCAATTATGACTTTTGAATCCCTACCACATGTATAAATTTAATGTTTTTATGCCTCGCAATAAACAAGAGCATCCATAGAGCCAATAGTTTAGACCATGAATTTGTTCATGCTCCACAATTCCAGTTCAATCTATATTTTCTAGACTGGTCCAAGCATATCATGGCACTTGCACCACCTTGACAAAATTGGGATTGGGAGGCTCCATCAAAATAACCTCTAACCCAATCCAATGGGAAGGAGGGAGGAACCAAAAGATGTTCATAGTTCTAAGAATAATTTAGTCTTATTGATCTTATGTAGCTCCTTGAAAGTCACTACAGCTCAACATCCCACCATCATTGTTTGCCAAGGCTTCTTACCATCAAATATATCAGCATTGCATGCTTTCCATGCCTTCCAATAAATGAAACTGGGGAGTTCACCCCAGGAGAAATGACTTCACGACTAGGAGAAGCAGCAGGAAGGGAACAAAGTCCCATACCAAACTCCATACAAGTTTAAATTTCTATAGAGGCAACTCCACATATCACATGTGAAAGAGAAGGAGATAAGAAGATGATCCACAGATTCATCCACATAACCACACATATTATATAAATTAGGTCCTATAACACCCTTTTTCTGCATATTATCACAAGTGAGGATATGATTAGCCAATGCCAACCATATAAATAGTTTCATTTTGAGGGGAGCAAACCATTTCCAGATTGAGCTATACCACCAGTGGCCTAATGAGTTCAGGCCAATCATCTGGGTCTTGTATGCCAATTTCATTGAGATCAAGCTATTTTTAATATTCCAAGACCAGCTTAAAATATCCTCCCTGTAATACCCCGGTTGCTATGCCCCAGACTTATAGTCTTTTATTTGACTATGGACTTATGTTTTGTTTGTTAATGTGAATATGGACTTATGATCATTTGTTTGATGATGTTATTATGGACTTTGGAATGATTATTAATGTTAACGTTGTTATTGTCATCATTTCAATATCATTGAATGTTGTTGCTATTAATTAAATAAACAATTGGCTCCGCAAAGGAAACTAAAAGAGTATGGGATACCATGGATTCCATAGTGTGAGGGGACATCCCTAGCACCTTAGAAATTTTTGTTGGATTGAGTTTGTCAATCCTAGTTCATTTTGTGCCTTGGTGACATTAGTAGTGTTGGTCACCCAAACATTGTACAACGAACCCTATTTTTTTTATTTTTACGGACGATGGAGTTACTAGTGCACCTTATGCATACCTTAGTGGGCCCCTCTTTCCTAGTGTTCCCTCCTTGGGAGATATTCCCTCCCATTTATGTGTTTTTTTTCATTTATGAACCCTCTCCCTAGATTGTAGGAGTTGTAAGCTAGAATTTATCCTCCACCTCCACAAGTCCAACCCATTCCTCTATTCATGGAGATACTCCCTATTTTTTGTGCTTATAGGTCATTTTATGATCCTATTGGACCTGTTAACACGAACCCAGTCGACAGGGGTTCCACTCACTGTCGACACATACCGCGATCTTCCTGAGCACCGGCCCAGACAAGTTTTACCCCATACGACAACACCTATGGAGTAGATGAAGTCTCAACCGAGATGTTCAGGAAGAGTTGATGGAACCATGTTTCCGCCGAATGAAGGAGGATGGTTGTAGCTCGATTACTTAACTCGTTGCAACATTAAAAACTGATCTTTTGCAATTCACCCAGGCATCATTTATATTCGTAGCATCATTCAATAGAAACATTCATCATCGCAGCAAATATAACAGTAAATCAAATATTGCATTAAGGAAACATTGCATCATTCATATTTCACAACATGCATTACCATAACCGAACAAAAGAAACCTAGGGATTTTGCACAATAGCTCTGTCCTGTCATATTAACTCCGCAAAACACCCAAATACAATATCTCAGCAAAAATACAGACCTCGCAAATGTCTCTTGATCTCAGATACACAATTACAGACGCATACCTCCAAGATATATCAATTTAAGGATTATCTCTGAATGATTCAACACATACAACCTATGTCTATATATAGGTTTCCTCCTTTACATTGCTTGTCGACTTCCTAACAACTTTCTAACCGACACATTGAACAAATGACCCAATATCTAATTGACATGTTCCAAATGACTCAAAACTAACTGACATGGTCCAAAATGACCCAAAAACCCGCATATCACGGTACAATTGACTCAAAAATACAAAAAAATGACATTATTTGTGCTCGGCTTTCCGTCTTCTGCGGTGTTGCGATAATGTCCCAGGCTAACCGCCTGCCAACAGGCCCCCAACACATTCTTGTGGCTCACCCTCGAGCCACGTCAGCAGGGCATGGTGTACTCAGTAGTCTTGACTTTGAAATCCTCATACTGGTGCTCGACTGTTGTCACCTGTTCCTTTGCTGCCATAGCCATCGCCTGACTATCGATCACATCCTGGGTAGATGGATGCTCCATTAGTTTCATCACAACTTCTTGATGACTTGCTTGTACCGCTAGGAGAACTTCACCAGCTTTTGTCATAAACTGACCACCAACATCCTAGAACTCCTCTAGCTGCGTAGCGCGCTTCTTCTGTCGCTCGTCAGCATTGGTGACACACTGCTGCAACTCTTTTAAGTCCGCAGACTTATCAACCTGCTCCATTGGTGGCATCGTGCACATCACCGCTTCCTGCCTAAGCTTGGTTAATTGTTCAACCTGCTCATCCTGAACAATTTGGTCCCAAAATTGTACAGTGTCGGCTATGAGTTTTGTTGCCGCTGTTTCCAGCTCCACCATCTACGTTGCTACCTCCTCAATAGCTCGTTTGCGGTCATCCACTTCTACTTGAGGTGTACCAGGATTCACCATGGCCATCAACTCCCGATTTTCTTGCTGAAGTCGAGTAATGGCAGCCCCAAGTTGATGCATGCGTTGAATCACATCCAACTCAGCAGTGAGCTCTGGCACATAGTGATAAGCCTCAGCAACGACCGTCTCTACCCACACACTTTGATCCCACATATGGGCCTTCTCTGCAATGAGGTGATCCTATTCTTTTTTTAGTTCTTCGATCACTCGAGCCTTCTCAGCTCATTCTTTCTTAATGTCCTCTTCTAGCTCATCCACAGCCTTCCACGCTGTAGTATCCCTTCCTGTTAACTCTGCAATCGCTTCCTTCACAGTTGCCTCACTCTCCTGCAACCGCAGACACTTACCACTAATCTTGTGCATTATGTCCGCCATTTCCCGGCTAGCAACCGTCTGCATAGTTGTCAACCCTTGTACTGGCAACGCATTGACGTTTATGGTCACTTTCTTCAACTGTTACAGCAAGGTTTTCAAAGCTTTGTCGTTAGTCACAATCGTAGTCGGGGGAATATCCACATTCCTGATCCGTGGCTCAGTGCTGATTGTGCCAACTGGTTGCGTCGATGCTTCCTCAGGTGCCTTTCTCGAAACTATATCGCAAAAAGAGTCCATACGAGCAGTGAGCGCATGAAAACCTTCATCTATCTTGACCGTCATCTTTTGAGCCACTTCGACGGATGCATTAGTGATTGCTAAGATTAGTCGGCCCAAATGCGCTTCTGACGACAAAGGCAACCCACTGATTGTTACAGGATCCTGGTGTCATTTTGTTCTATTCTCCTCAATGTCTCGGTCACTGTCAGCAGCTGGCGGTGTCTTTGTCGATTCTTGATCTGAGTTATGAGGACTCTGCGGGTCCTGCGCCAATAGGCGATCATCGGGGCTTATCGTCGGTCCTCCAGTGGCAATCTCTGCCAACCCCACAGGTTCTCGCCATTCATCCATCCAATCCTTCATAATAGAACCCAGCTCTTCCGTCGTCATCTTATATGGAGTCAACAACCATTGCTTGGCTGGATCACGCCTGGCTTGTACATAAATAGCGTGCGGTCGAATCGCAAACACCATAGTTGGCTTATACTTTGCCGAGGTTTCTTTAGATAGCCGAGGCACTTTTACTGTTGCATCATAGAGCATCTCCCAATAAAACCAGAACCGCAATGCATAGTCTCGGAGTCACTCTTGCTCACGTACCCACCACAAGTTTTGATACCTAACACCCTGACGCTCAGTCGCGGCCGCAACCTCCATACCTTGGTAAGTGTTGCGCTCCTTCCAAGCGACAAGCACGATCAAAATTAAGAGCCAGCTATACATGAAGGAGCCCTTCCCATTTTGGACAGTGACAATGTCCTCCTCCAATTGATTGAGAAGAACAAGGAACAATTCATCTGGATGCCGACTGCGCATTGCTCGGCACATGCCACGATCCCCGAATTGCACTAATTGGGCTGACCGCCCCGGACCACTTTGCAGGATAAAATATTCGCGCTGATGAAAACCGCCTTATCGTTGATAATAATGCTGCAATAACCACGGCCGTCCCATTCCAAGCCATAGCGCTTAACCAACTGCGCTTCTATCTTTTTGTCGTTCTCCTTCCCCCAGAAGTATTGTGACGGATCTACCCCATCTTTGGGAAATCCGGTAATGCTCGCAATTAGATGGACAGTGACTGGAATCTCTTGGTCCAGCCACAATGAACCACCGTGGAAGCAGGCCAGCAGCTGCTTCACGCAAGCATTAACCTCCGTCAGTCGCTTGAAATGCGGCATGTTAATGAGCCCCAACAACCCGGCCTGGTTCAACCCTCGTGCCCAGTCTTGCGGAACCGGCTTCCCGGTGAGTTGTGACCCTGGCACATAGGGGGCCAACGCAATTTCTGGATAGGCCACCATATCATGATCATCATACTTCAAGTGCATCAACGCCGGCCCAATATCTACAGAGCACTCCATTCCTGTAGGGAGCGCTGGCATCCTCAATATGTACTTGTGGTTTTTGTTCACTTTGAGAGGGGTTGCACCTGGCTGACTGGGAGGAACATACCCAGTGATGTCGACAGCAGAGAGCCCCTCCCGCACAGTGGATTCATCAATCCGTCGGCTGGATTGCCCCGTATGCACTCGAACCTCCTCCGCCACCGCAGTGGATGATCGAAACTGCCGCTTGCTCTCTGGGGACTCAGACTGCTGACCCCCCTGATGCTTCTTTGGAATGTTGTTAAAGGTTGAGTCACTTGGCATACTGATGACCTCTTCCTCAATTCCTACCGTGGGAGCAAGGGATTCTAAGCCACTGGAAACGTAAACCACTGGGTTGCTCGTCATGCCGCACTAGGGCCCTTCTTAACTTAATAGGCCCGCACCCGTCGGCTTAGCAACCACCTCAATTCCATCTGCCTATTGCAATACTAACCCAGCACAATCTCTCAACACTGTGGGGCATCACTACTACTCAGCTCCACAATCAACGACTGAACTTAATTGCTAAGAACAGGTTCCTTCCGACCAGTCTCGATTCGTTCTTATAGCATCCACTACAATCCATCATAATCATAACAAAATCCTGCATTAACTCAACCTAAATTCTGTATTAATGACCCGAATCCGCCGTCGATCCTATCAGTCGATCGACCGGATCCGTCATTAATTCCCATGATTCAAATAAGCGTCGTTAATTAACTATCTTAACTTTTGGCATTTATTGCTGATTTAACCCGGTCGCAACCCTGTCACTGTCGTGGACCGCTCCTAACTTATGGCACATGCCTCCCTGCCTGCACATTCTTGTTTTTGTCGGTGCGCCATCCCGCCGCCCGTCAACTTGCATTTTTTTTTTCTTCGATGCGACTCAAGCATCGCACTGCTCCAAGCTTGACTTATAGGGCTTCAACCTGCTACCATTAATCAACTTGGGGAGCATCGCTCGATCTAACTGCTGCAACTATACCGCTCCTCTTGAGGTTATGCGATTGATGCGATATGGACCAAGCCAATGCATCTGCAACTTTCCTGGATGTTTCATAAACTTGTTGTCATACATCAGCACCAAGTCACCTTGCTGAAATTGTTTGTGTTTGATTTGTCGATCATGCCAAGCCTTCTTGCGATCCTTCTCCACACTTTGGTGGAATCCTGCAATAAAGCGATCTTCTTCCAATTGCACTAGCTGTGCTAACCGCTCTTCCAATGCCGCTGTAGCATCCATACCTGTTGCTGCCGCTATACGCAGAATTGGAACGATGTACTCCATAGGCATAATCACTTCTTTCCCGTAAACCAGCTTGAATGGTGTATGTCCCATCAACCTTTTACATGTGGTGCAATATGCCCACAACACTGCTAGGATTTTTAGATCCCAGTCATCGTGGTTCACATTGCACACCTTTGTCAGCGCATGTTCCGATATCGTGTTAAAAGCCTCCACCGTGCCATTTTCCTGCGGATGATATGGCGTACTCTTCTTATGCTGTATCTGCAGTTCCTCTATCAATGCGCTAATGGTGAGATTGAGAAAGTGGATTCCTTTATCACTCAAAAATACCTTGGGACAGCCAAAGCGAGTGACAATGTTCTCAAACAAGAAACGTGCAGTTGTGGCCACGAAACAATCAACAGTTGGTGCGTCCTCTACCCATCTCGTCAAGTAATCTGTCGCGGTAATGATGTATCTGGCACCAGTGCGCTTCCTAGGGGGGTTGATAGGTCCCACGAAATCCACTGCCCACTTGTCAAATGGCTGCAGCGTCAGTTGAGGTATTAACGACATCTCATCCCTCCTGGATGGCTTCCCGGTTCTCTGACAAACATCGCAGGACTGCGCATAATCTGTCGCATCATTGTGCAGCATGGGCCACCAGAGCCCTGCCCGAAGCATCTTCCTGGTAGTCGCATGACCGCCATAGTGTCCCCCAGCCACTCCTGTGTTTGCTTCTGACAGAATCTGGCCTTGCTCATGAGGGAGAACACACCTCCACAATATCTCATCTGAGCCCAATTTGTATAATTCACCTGCAATGAGATGGAAATTTATGGCCTTGACCACCAACTACTTCTTCTGACTAGTGGTGAACTCTTCTGGTGCGGTACCCGTTGTGAGAAACTGAATGATTTCTTCAAAATAGCCATCAGCTACCTCAATCTTAAACAGTTTCGCATCCGACAACTCGTCTTCAGTGTTGGTTGGCTCCTCACCTGTCTCAATCTGTGACAGATGATCAGGTCCAACATTTAATAGCCCTGGCTTCGCAATCACTTCAAAGTTGAATTCCTGAAAAATAAGTAGCCAGCAACATATCTTCCCCCCAACACAGGCTTATTGACCAGGTATTTCAAGGCAGAGTGGTCTGTAAACATCTTAAACTGTCCTCCCAATAAGTAATGTCGAAACTTTTGTAGTGCATAAACCATCGCCAGGCCTTCCCTCTCTGTGGTAGTGTAATTTCTTTCTGCGGATGACAACTTCTGACTTGCGAAAGCAATGGGGTGATCGAGATCGCCCTCTCCTAGTTGCGCTAGCACCACACCCAGCGCGATTGATGATGCATCAATATGGACATGGAATTCCTTGCTCCAGTCTGGAAATACCAGTATAAGTGTTGAAGCCATCTTAGCCTTCAACGTTTCAAAACTATCTTGAAATTCAGGACTCCATTGAAAAACCACATCTTTCTTCAATAACTTCTCCATAGGGGCCGTAATCACTGTATACCCCCTGATGAACTTGTGATATTACCCACTGTGTCCTAATGTCGCCCTCAACTGCTTGACATTAGTCGGCGGGGGTTAAGCTCAGAATGAGTGCAATCTTCACGGGATCGACCAACAATCCTTGCTTGCACACAATGTGACCCAAAAATATGCCAAAGGGTGCACAAAAGATGCACTTCTTTAAATTCAGCGATATCTGATGCTGGCGACACTGTTCCAACATCAACCACAGATTCGCCAGATGATCGTGGATTAAGCCATAGATTGTCTAATCATCCATGTATACCTGCAAAAAATTTTGAATAAAATCCTTAAACGCGACAACGACAACTCACGAGAATATCGCAGGTGCATTCTTCAATCCAAACGGCATCACCGTATACTGAAAATAGCCCCATTCTGTCACAAAATTCGTCTTGTGGCGGTCTTCCTTTGTAATACGAATATGATGATAGCCCGAGAACCCACCCATGAAAGAATACATCTCCTGACCACCTACACCTTCAAGCACCTCATCAGTAAATGGGGTTGGAAAGGGATCGTGCAAACATGCATCGTTCAGCATCTGCAGGTCGACACAAATGCACACCTCACCGGTCTTCTTGTCCTAGAACACCATAGGACTGATCCATTCAGGCTCTTCAACGGGTTCAATAATACCAGCATCCAACATGCGATCAAGTTCCACCTTGACCCTCTCCTTATATCACGGATTCAACCGATAGGAACGCTGCCGGATTGGCTTTGCATCGGGTTTCAATGGGATCTTCATCTCCCCTAAATCGCCCAGAATCCCCTCCATGTCAGAAAAATTCGTGGGAAACAAGTCCTGAAATCCATGTAGCAAGTTAGTGACCTTGCTCATCATCTCATCATCCCAATAGTCCCCAACATTTGCGAACTTGGGACTGTCCTCTGTCCCAATGTTGAGCTTGCGGAGCTTCAACGAATGACTGATCGGATCACTTGGCGCATCCGGTGCGATAACATCACGACTTCCTTCAGATTCCAGAATATTGACATTCCGCGGATCATGACCATCTTCTGGCCCACCAGTGATATTATAGCATTCCATCAAATACTGCATCTAGCAGTGTGTATGCGGATCCACATGATAGGCCACCGGAACAACCTTTAGAACCACATCAAGGATAAGCTGCAAAGCATTGTGGACATCTGGGTTGGCATCCGCAAAGCTGAATGTATGAGTGAAACAAACTGTCAACTCTATCCAAGTAGTAATTTCTCCGTGCAATTCAGCTGCAGTATACCATGATCGTGGCATCTCATCCAAAGTATGGATAAAGGCATGGACCCATTCATCTCGTGGTTGTGATGCTTACAACCGCTGAAATTCCATTAAGTGACTTCCAGGATCATTCCGTCCATCATATTTCCCTACGTGGTAGACCTCGGTATCACCAAAGCGAACCAGCATCAATCTGCGACATTGCAACCATTCTGCCATTGATTTCTTATGAATTTCCCAGCAGCATGTTGGAGCAGCCTTCAGTGCTCCCTCTAATGCCAATAGTCGTTGTGGTTCTGAAACTCTTTCTTTGAACTCTTCCAGAAAGTAAGACAAGTCAGGCAGCCCTTCATATATTGGTAGCATAACAGTTTCAGTTGCAATGCGGCATAAGGACTTCGTCACTAACCCACACTTGCGGAGCGACACCTCATGCAAGCAGTTCTGCCAATTCTCTAGTGCATCATCAGAGTCGGAGGATGCAGAGTTGTCTTTGCGCCAGCCAATCTCACCGTTGGTAGTCAGATGAATATAATCTTCTAAAATATTGAATGCATGATCCCATTTGTTAGGATTGTCGTCCCTCATTGGTTCAATGTACCGACGTCCCTCAGCCGGATCTAATGGGGTGATGACTATGAGATCGCGGTTTTTCAAAGGTCATCATGCGCTTCTTAAAGTTGATGACGACTACGCTATTGTTAGCCCATCCAATCCCCAGTAAGGCGGGATAAGAGCTCCCCCTTTCAACTACTTCAATGACATCGAAGTCAACATATGTCTTCATTCCCTCAATGTCCATCACCAGCCGTGGAACTCTCCCAATCGGTGTCACTTTTGCATGGTTAGCCAACCTGAGCTGTACAGGAGACCAGCTCAATGGGGGACTCCCCATCTTCTGCCAAGCCTGCTTGGTCAAGATGTTGACATCTGAACCAAGATCCATAATAACCGAATCAACATCATAGTCGCCAATTTGAATATTCATTCGCATCTCCTTACCCGTCTTTCGTCTTTGTAAGGAATTGACCGCTGACTCTCGTCGACCCCGAGCAGGTCACTGCAACAGAGCTTCAATCTTAGCAAGAGCATTAGGGTCCTGTGCCATAGATAAGAAACTTTCCAAAAATTCTTGTAGTATGTTGGATTGTCGTGAAGGATCGGCCTCTGAAGTGGCATCAAAAGAAGAAGGCATGTCGTAAATAATAGTCTTACTGCGATCTTGTTCCAATGCACGACGTGCCAGAAGGAATGCCTCTTTCTCAACATCAATGTCAAATGATACCTTGTTCTATCCCGCCAATTGAATCAGTGAGTGTGAGATATCCTCCCCAGTTGTCTTACCTCCACGAGTGACAACAGCGACAGAAGCGTCTTGCAGTCTTGGTTCCGTAGAAATTGTCGCAATATTTGCACCCTGGGTCTGGTTCAATGGAGGATTCTTGAGTTGGTTCACCATCTGATTGATGTTCTGATTCGAACACTGATTCTGGTTCTGTGTCAGTTGCTGTACTTGATTCTTCCCTGGCTGCTGCGCCTGATTCTGATTCTGTAGCTACGGAACGTTCCTTGCTTGCCATTGCGCAATCAACTGTGGGCAATTCTCAACCGTGTGATCGGTAACAAAACATAACGTACACTCTGTCTGCAATAGTGGATAGTCTCGATGGTAGTTCCCCCATACCGCACAGTGATAGCATTGAATAGGTCCACGACCTCCTCGTCCTCCTCCGCAACCAAATCCTCCACCGCGTCCTCCCCGGTATCCTCCACGGTACCCTCCTTGCTGCTGGTACTACGGTTGATTGAATTGTTGCTGCATAGGGTTTGGTTGCATGCCTTGCCCTTGCTGTGCATACTGTGGTTGTTGAACGTACTGTGGCTGCTGTGGAGCCATCTGCATCGGAGAATATTGCGGCACAAACTATTGTGGTTGTTGTTGTTATGGTACAAACTGCACCTGCGGTTGAGGTAGCGACTGGGATACCTGTGGCTGTGGTTGCAGTTGTTGTACGACATGTTGGTCATCCTTCACATAGAATTCATCGTACGTTCTCTCTTGAAGCAACCCATATGCACGGAAATATTTGTCATCGTGGCCCACAAATTTACAAAATGTACAATATAGATTCATCAGTGTTGTGACCATCTTTTGCATATATTGACATTCCTCATGACGGTGCCCATACACCTGACAAATGCGACACCATGGCATGCTGCCACCATTCAACAGATTCGGTGCTCTTGAAAGAAAATAATTGCAGAAGTCTGGGCAAGTATCCTTAGTATGCCCCTCTCCTCGACATTGCGTACACCAGAATGCTTCACGTTGTTCCTTTCCCTTCTTCAGATCTTGCAACTGACTGGTCAAATTGGCTAACTGCGATTGAATTTATGACATCTCGGCTGCATTTTCACCAATTGGTGACGCTTCCAGCCGCATTACAATCTCTAGAGCTTCATTGGGCGTCATAATGTTCTGTTGCATCAACGGTAGTCGAATGTGCGGAAGTAGTGCCGCGATGAACCATTCTTTATGTTGGACAGTGCTCATATCGAAACTAACCCTCGCCATCAGTGTCTTGAACCGCTATCAATGTCCCACACAGACTCATTGGGATACTGCTTAATCTCTTTAAGCTCTGTAATATACTCTGCTTCGGATTTGGGCTTCCGGAACTCCGTGATTAGTCCTATGTGAATTTCATCTAGTGTCTTTATCGGAGTGCCAACAGGAACCTGCATAAACTTCATAAACCAGTCCAAAGTGTGACCTCGAAGAGTTGTCGCCAATTGTCCTTTCTTAGCATCATCATCGGTAATCTGCTTCACGGTCCATACTGCTTCGCATAAAAACCAGTACTGTTCAAGATTATCTGTTCCATTTCCCTGGAACAATGGTAACTTAGTATCCTCACCCGCCATTCGGGGCTTCCTTCCTCTAGTCGCTGAACTACTAGTAATTAACTTTTATGGAATTGATGAACTCGGTGGTGTCAAAGTTGTATTCCTTACCGGTTGAGAGATAGTGAGCGGAGGTGTGGGTACATTGGTACCAGGGTTTGGTCCTGCCTCTATCCTAGGCGTAGCCTCGTCGTCCTTATTAGGACTGTGAGGTCGCTTCGTCCCGTGTGGTCTTCCTTCGCGGCCTTGCGGTTCGATCGCAATAGGACCTTCTACTGTCCTCTGCCTCTTTTCTGTCGAAACCTTGCTCCTCCCCTGGTAAGACCACTCTCTTCCTCGGCTTCACTCACAGTCTCGTCATGACCTGCACCCATCTACCCCTTATCATTCCATGTACCGCCCCCTAGCAGTCGCAGTACCCACGGCCTCCACCCACCAGGTTGTTTACTGATCCAGATGCATCTTCAATATACCCTTCTCGCAAATGAGCATCTTAATGGACAGTTGAAGCAACAGCAGAGACCTTCCTCATGGTCCGCGGAAGAAATATCTTTTGGCTTCACTATTGGACTTATTCATATCAACCGCAAATTCAATGATATAGCATTATAATATGTTGTCAAGACAAACCTTAACAGCTCATGACGCTTTGTTGTTGACTTCCTGCAGCTCCTCGATCAGCTCTGGAGTCTAGGTCGTCGGTTCACTGCCTTGAAAGTTCCTCTTCTAAAAGGTCAACTTTTCCAACCACTTGAACAAAATGACTGGGAACTCGCAGAAAAAATATTCATGTGGACCGTCGTGAATATATCTCTCCACCCACTAATTTACCGATAATCGAGTGTTTCGACTTTCTTCTTCAGCAAACTCCTGTAGCTTCTAATCAAACCATTTCTGGATTTCCGGTTTCATCGGGTGCCACAACATATCCTCCTTTCACTTCGCACTACGGCCCTTGCAATGGAACCATTTTTTGACACGAACCCAGTTGACATGGGTTCCACTCACTGTCGACACATACCGTGATCTTCCTGAGCACTGGCCCGGACAGGTTTTACCCCGTCCAATAGCACCTACGAAGCAGATGAAGTCTCAACCGAGATGTTCAGGAAGAGTTGACGGAACCATGTTTTCGCCGAATGAAGGAGGATGGTTGTAGCTCGATTACTTAAATTGTTGCAACATTAAAACAGATCTTATGCAATTCACCTAGGCATCATTTATATTCGTAGCATCATTCAACAAAAACATTCATCATCGCAACAAATATAATAGTAAAGCAAATATTGCATTAAGGAAACATTGCATCATTCATTTTTCGCAACATGCATTACCATAAATGAACAAAAGAAACCCATGGATTTTGCACAATAGCTCTGTAATGTCATATTAATTCAGCAAAACACCCAAATACAATATCTCAGCAAAAATACAGACCTCGCAAATGTCTCTTGATCTCAGATACACAATTACAGATGCATACTTCCAAGATCTATCGATTTAAGGATTATCTCTGAATAATTCAACACATACAACTTATGTCTATATATAGGTTTCCGCCTTTACATTGCTTGTCCACTTCCTAACAACTTTCTAACCGACACATTGAGCAAATGACCCAATATCTAACTGACATGGTCCAAATGACTCAAAACTAACTGACATGGTCCAAAATGACCCAAAAACCCGCATACCGCGCTACAATTGACTAAAAAATACAAAAAATGACATTATTTGCGCTTGGATTTCCATCTTCTGCGGTATTACAGCACTCGTAGTGCTACGATAATGACCCATCCTAACCGCCTGCCAACAAGACCCACTCTCTTACCTCACATGACTAGTGTTCCCTCGAGATATTATTGGCCTCCACTCCTTGGCATTTGGTAAGACCTCCTCATGGTGCTAATATGGGAAATGGAATCTCCTAACTAACCCACCACTCCACTAATTCGATTTAAGTATCCATGATGAAGCTTAACCTTACCTGTCTCTAATTTGAGTTGATTCTGTTGGGTTAGAGTTAGCCTCCTTGGAATTTAAATTCATATGCCCTCTCCTTTTTGAAGCTAATCCTGAGCTTTGGATCACTTGACTTGTGCTATCTCACTGTGTTGTGAGTGTTGACAGTATTGATATTGTGTTGAGACCTAGCATTATTGTAGGATCCTATTAGAGAGTTAGTCTAGTTGGATGTTTCCCTTTCTTCCTTGAGTTCACTCTACTGTAATACCTCAAATTGTCACTTTGTGCACCATTTAGAGCTTTCTTCCATATCACCATGAAGAACTTGATGTCCATATATCCTAAGAAGTGTTTAGACCAATCTTCATCAAGTTGGTCCCCTCCCCAGTATTACTTGGAAGCAAATCCAACTCTAAAAGGTCAAATACCAACTCACCAAGACCATCTTAAGGATATTTTCGCGCCCTGCTAGTGGTGCAAGGCACGAAAATACAACATTTTCACGCTCTGCATGCTTGCAAGGGTGTGGAAATATCAACATTTTCGCACTATGCTCAATCTTGAGGGCGCCGAAATCCCTCAACAACTATATTCCTTGGTTTTAGGATCTTGAATCTCGAGTATATTTTCATGGGATAGGGATTCCTCTCGAATCTCATCTCACCCTCCTTCCTTGGTATGATTCAGCTCCTTGATCCATATTTTACTCATCTAGATCCATCATTGTCTCTTAGTGGTTGGCCTCCCAAATCCTATAATAAGAAGTCCATCCATGAGCTAAAGGAGAAATTTTGGAGGCATCAAAATTATGATCTCACAATTCTTGCAGAGGTAGCAAAGGAGAGCTTGGAAGGAGGTGTTATCATCTTGGACATTGAGGTATAACATTGTAATTATCTTCTCTATCTTTCTTAATGATAACTTGGCTTATTCTCCCATATCTTGTCTCTTACCATTTGGATGCATGATATGTTATAGATTAGATCTAGGTCAATACATCTATTGCTTGGAAGTTTTGGCATTTTGTCTTGCTCAAACCGGTTCAACTTTTGGAGATCAAATTTGGATCTGGGTTTGGGATGGTCTTTCTGGAATACCACACTCCACTTAGTGCCTAAGGACATCAATCCATTGTATTCCTTGTATTTTACGGCTTCCATACTGGTTGTACAATGAGGCCTCGGGGGTGCAGGCTAAGTACGAGGTGCTGGAATGGGTTCCAAGGCTTCCAACAGAGGGTGAAAACCCAGACTGAAAGGCTTCGAAAGACCCTACGCAAGGGCAGTTCTATCCCCAGCCTGTTTGGTATGGAAATCTCCCACAGATATTCGGTCTCTGCTGGCACTCTATGAGTTGGTGTTTTGATGAATAGATCGGTTCTCCACTTAAGGGAAACAAAGGTATGAAAACTTAGTACGTTCTAACTTAACCTATTTAAGGCAAAAGGATCTATTCTAGGTTAGATCTATACTAAGTAAAAGCTTGTTGTTGTGCAGATCAATCTTGATGTGAGATGGATAAGTAAGTTTATCAACATCAACAAAAATGTTAAAAGATGCATTTACTTATTCACTTAGATCATAATCAATTAATGAAAATTAAGTGACAATAATATAAACATGTAAACTTATTCAAGATTAACCTGTAATCATTCCATTAATTGAAAAATTAACATTGATTAAATCGAATGTTGATCATTTGCATAAATCGATAAAGAAAATATCTCAATTGACAAAAATTCAATAAAATATCCTCATACATAGATCGGCCATAAAGAGAAATCGGTATAACAGATCTTTATGTAAATTAATGCTTGCAAAAGATCACACACTGTAGATGACAATTTGAAGTAAGAAATCAGATACTATCAAAGAAAAATATTTGAACAATAAACAAGAGATGATTCAAAGGGATTACTTTACTGTATTAATGAACTCTATAAACAAAATTACAAAGCTCTGCTAAGACAGAGTATCTCCATTCATCTCCTGCTGATTTCTGACCCAAAAATTATCAACCCCTAACATCGAGAGGCATTCCTCCTTAAATAAGAATTACAACAGAGTACAAATGGAAATGCCCAAAAGATAGGGATTACAAAGTTCGGATCAGACTATCTATCCAGGAAATCCTGCCAGAATAATCTGAACAATTTTTGCTCAAATGATTCCCTCCCGTCTTACGAAAAAGTTTAGAATAAGGGTCATTTTCTAATTTCGGGAAAATCCCATAACAAAATTTGTGGAATTCAATAACGACCCTCTAGCTGTCGATAACCGGCAACAGATGGTCTAGCAAATCTTCCTATTGAAGCGCCTTGGAATCTCCTTGTTGATCCATAACGTTTTTGAAAACAGAAAAATAGGACAACGGGTCTTGCTTCACGGGAGCCAGTGGAGTGACAGGGTCCTTATTGATTATAAAATCATGGATAATGGAGTCATCTCGATCACATGGTTGTTCATTGATTTTTCCTTCGTTCTTCTAAGGGAGTAGTATGCAAACATGCATAGTTTCAAAATATTCCTCTTCGCTATCATCGCTGGCATCAGGAACACCCACATCAAAGGGTGGCGACATTGTTTCTTGAAATAACAAAGGCTGAAGTTCTTCTTGCATATAACATCCATCAAAGGATTCATAACCTGTCTACATGTTACTCACACCAGATCGTCATAAAATAAGCTTTCAAAATAAAACACAAAACTTTTCTAACAAATCCAGACGACGAACTAAGTGTTCCATACTTGTGACCATATTTAAGAAGAGTCAAAGAAGATCATATTGATTGAATATGACGAGCTGCTATGAATTTTAATCATACGAATTTGGAACTACAATCATTTGAACTGCAATGAAACGATGTCATAGCATGTGTTAATCCAAATTGGATCATAACCAGCCTAGATCCAAATCCTAGGCTCTATTAAGCGTCGAGAGGGATCAAATTTACCAAGGTGCAAACCTCTCCTTGAATAGCTACTTGAGTGCAATACCTGAGCCACCTAATCCTAAGCTCTAAAGTCTCTAGTTTAAGTCTCATATTTACTTTTTACTTTGTATTATTCTTTTTTGTTTATGGCCGACATAATATTTATTTCTTTTTACTTTGTATTATTATTTTTTTGTTTACTTTGTATTATTTTGTTATTGGACAAACACTCTAAAGTCTCATATTTAATTTTTGCTTTGTATTAAAAGTAAAAAGTAAAGTCTCTAGTTTAAGTCTCATATTTACTTTTTACTTTGTATTATTATTTTTTGTTTATGGCCGACATAATATTTACCACCTAATCCTAAGCTCTAAAGTCTCTAGTTTAAGTCTCATATTTACTTTTTACTTTGTATTATTTTTTTGTTATTGGCCGACATAATATTTATTACTTTTTACTTTGTATTATTCTTTTTTTGTTTACTTTGTATTATTTCGTTACTCGACAAACAATCGACTCACAAGATCTCCCTCATAATGGGTTGTAGAGCGCCTCTCGGCACAACAAAGTACAATTTTAACAGAATCACGCACGATTTGAAGTCGCATCTGAAAATTGTCATTACAAGCCAATATAATCAAGCAATCATATCTTCGAAGGTGATAATGAGGTGAGAATTTCAGTCAGAAACTTGGTCGTAAGAACAACGAAAAATAAGGCATTAAAACGTAAGTTCGAACGATTGAATTTCATCCACTGAATCAAATGAATCGATGGTGAAGGTTAACCAATGCAGGACGCGGGATCAAGTATTGGAAATTTAATCACAAGTTTATTCATGATTCCCGAAAGCTGCAACCCGAAAGTTGCGAGTTTCGGGATTGCAAACTGAATAAAAAACGCATAAACGGGTTTTCGAAAGCCGCAACCCAAAAGTTGCGGGTTGCGGGTTTTCGAACCGGAAATAGTTATTAAAAATGCAAAAGACTTTCGGGAACACACAACACAACTAAAGATAAAAAAATATTCCCGAAATCCGAAAGCCGCGATTGCGGGTTTCGGGTTTCAAGATGACAAATTTCCCAAAATTATTAACAATGGATTTATGCAACCCGCACCTTTCGGGTTGCAGGTTTCGGGTTTCCGAAAACCAAAAGACTAAAAATGGATTCCCGCAACCCGCACCTGTCGGGTTTCGGGATGTCGAAATGTCGAGTTTCGGTTTGACTAGAGTAGATGACAAAATACTTAAAATTTAAATCTTCCTACAACCAAAACACCTAGAAATTTCCGAGAAAAGAATGACAATCAAGCCAACCAAAGGTACAGGTACAAGATCATAGAAACAAATTTCAAAACCTCATGTTCACAAGAACACTTACCCAAATACCTTTGTGTTTATTTTAAAATTTGGGGCTCCCGTGCTCAGCTGAAGCATGGGATCTGTTGTGGCCACAAAAAATGGCGACTGGCTGGGAAGAACCAGTTATCTCTGCAAACAAACTTTAGCTAGAGAAAATATGTCAGTCAGCTGCTTTTCAACCTGAATTTTTTTTAGAAAATATTTATAAAGGGTACAACCAACAAGTAGAAAACATAAGATTGATATATTCCCATCGATGATCATGTTAAAAATAATGCAAATCTGATAAGGAGAATTAAGGGACAACAAAGATCCTTTCCCATTATTTAATCATTGAACATCAGCTTGTGATAAACCTGGGAAAAACTTAAAACTGCTCTTGGATATCCAATTTACATATCACCTTGGTTTATTAATTGGTTTTATATACAACAATTCTTTTGGCTATATACACACTTTTTTATTTTTTATTCAAAGAAAATGAACAACTGCACATAAGACCTTGTTGATACAAGACCATTGCCCTGACTTGGTCATCATATATTAGCAGTGCTATTCACAGACCTAATCCAGAAACTGATCAAGCTAGCTCGATAAGGAGACCCCTTGTCCTTTAGCTGTGACATTGAAGGCAATTATCGTGGCTTGGTGACCACATGATGATAGTTGCAGTACAAATTAAACCCATGATCATGGCAGGGATGGCTTGTAATAAGACCCCCCTATCCTTATACACAACAAGTATCTTATAAAAGAAAAATACCGATTTTATTCAGAGAATAGACTACAAGGCACTTCCAAGGCTTGGTAACCTCATGATAGCAGCGTTACTGACCAATGTTTTGCAGATCATGAATGGACCGGCCTGTGATAGGATCTTCCACCTCTCAGAAAAATTGAGAGTCATCTTCCAAGTGTGGTGGCTTGATGTGAAGATGTCATTCCAATAAACACGTATGAACCTAAAGGGGTGGCTTAAAATAAGACTCCCCTCCTTGTAATCTACAATTACTTAAGAAAATTACTATCAAGGTGATTGTAAAAGGATCCAGAGTAGATAAAGCTGATCAGGTTGTTATGATATGCTGTGACAATGAGACATAAGATAAGAATATTTCAACCATTCCCCACATCTTAATCAAACAGATAAAACATGTAAAGGATAATGACCAAGGTGGAAAGGTATCAATCACGGTACTGCATCTATTGACTGTGCACTCTTTACAAAACACATTCTGATATCAGCTGAAAAGAAACTGAGACTAACATATTATTCTGCAACTTCATTTAAATCACCTTTGAGCAAAACTGGTTTTAAATTATTACCAAATGTGTGGAGACTATCATCAATAAAATGAAAGAAAAACCAATCAAAAGAAAGGAAATAGAAAACACACTCCAAGCCTATTTACAAAAGCACCAAGTTGTTCAAACAAAGTACTTTTTGAGCAGTGAAACATTCACTGGGTAGGTGTCTACAACTCCCTCCAGTGTTTGTAATCGAACAGTACCGGGACCCAACTTTTCTGTAATAATGAAAGGTCCCAGCCAAAGGCGCTGGAATTTGGTATACTGGTTTTTATCTTTATGATGTTTGTCCCATCTTAATACCAAATCCCCGACTGAGAATTCCCTTTCAGATGAATATTTCTCATCAAACCATCTCTTCACCATCTGTTGATGATGATATAGCTTATTCTTAGCTACTTCTCTGTCTTCCTCTAGTTTGAGCAGTGTGTCAATCCTTTGCTGAAGGGGAGAAGAGTCATCTTCTTGGATAGACTGGGCTAATTGCAACGAAGGAATGGTGAGGTTAGCAGGAAGGACATCTTCCTTTCCATACACCAGATAGTAAGGGGAATTCCCAATTTCTTCCTTTGGGGTGATCCGATCCGCCCAAAGAGCATTATAGAGTTGTGTGTGCCAATATTTATGATGAGAAGCTACAGTCTTCTTGAGAATATTTATCAGATTTTTGTTTGAAGATTCATCCAACCCATTACCCTGTGGATAATAATTGGCAACAAATTTTAACTTAATCCCTTTTTCAAGGGCATATTGTGTCAAGTCAATTGAAGAAAAATAGGATGCATTATCAAAGACTAGATATTATGGAGAACCAAACCTTGTAACTATTTGACTGTCGAGGAAGGAAATTACTTGGTTTGAATTACATTGACTAAGTGGGATTGCTTCTATCCACCTGGTGAAGTAATTAGTGGTTGTAAGGATGTACCTATGTTGTAGGGATGAGGTAGGGTTTATTGGACCAATAAAATCCAGTCCCCACTACTGAAATGGGAACTGAATTGTGATTGGCTGCAGTGGGAAAGAAGGTTTCTTAAACTTCCCTATACATTTCTGACATGGTTCACACTTTCTTACATAAGCATATACATCTTTAAACAATGTAGGCCAGTAATACCGTGCTCTGGGGATTTTATGAGCTGTAGTTTCCCCTGAAAAATGGCCTCCATCTGGTCCTGTATGAAATTGAAAGAGAATATCATTAGTCTCATTCTTTTCCAGACACCTAAGGAAAACCCCATCATAGTTCTTTCTAAACAAAAATTCATTAATGAATTGGTAAGGAGCAACTTTCAATCTTAGAGCTCTGCGTTTCTTAAAGTCAAGGGTTTCAGGATCAAACCCATGGTTCAAAAAAAATTTGATATGGTCATACCATCCAGATGTAGGAGTATCAATAGCATTGACAGAACTTGTTGGAACATCTTCCTCCTGCTCCCATTCAGTCTGCTGCTATCAGGATCGTTTGACTGAGCAGTGAGAAGACAGAGACCTTGTCCCTTTACAATTTTGGCCGGTCTGATTTCTAGATCATACTCTTGCAGGGCTATCATCCAATGGGCCCTTTTCTCACCCAATTCCTTCTAGACTAACACATTCCTAATGGCAGAGTATGGCACAATAACCTTTGTTCGAGATTTTAACAAATATGGCCTGTAGTGCTTAACAGATTTGTAAACTGCATAGGCCTGTTTGTCAATTTGGGAATAGTTAAGCTCTGCACCTTTGAATGTTGAGCTCATGAAGGATATTGGAATCTCAGTATTGCTATCATGCTTTTGTGTCAAAACAGCTGCATAACAGAAATCAATGGAAAAAGTTAGAGAATAAAATATTTATCAAATTCAGGAGACATAAGAGTAGGAGCTTCAGCAATAGCTCTTCTGATTTCGACAAACGCATCTTTCTGTTCCTGTGACCAAGTGAACCTTACATATTTCTTGACTAACTGTTGTAAAGGTTTAACTATCTGTGCAAAATTAGGTACAAATCTATGTACAAAGTTGATCTTATCGAGGAAGGACTACATGGCCTTGCGCAAACCGGGCAAGCCAATTTTCAAAATAGCATTGGTACGTTCTGGCTCAATAATCATACCTTCCTTGGACACGATGAAACCAAGAAGATTTCCTTCTGTCACTGCAAATATAGAATTTTTCGGATTGAGTGAGATCTCGTACTTCCTGCAACGTTCAAAAACCTATTTCAGGGAAAAAAGATGTTCATGTCACTTCTTAGAATATATAGTGATATCATCTAGATAAACTAGGACAGAGTTATGCATCAAACCTCTGAAAGCTATATTCATAGCTCTCTGAAATGTGGCCCCGCATTTATCAACCCAAAAGGCATTCGCCTGAAGGCGAAAGTGCCCCAAGGGGTTCTAAAAGCAGTTTTTAGCTGGTCATCGGGAGCAACCATAACTTGGTTGTATCCTGAAAAACAGTCCAGGAGTGAGAACATTTCTGAACCTGCTACCTTTTGCAGAATCTATTCCATGGGTGGAACAGGATAATTGTCTTTTTTGGAAGTCCGATTCAAATTTCAGAAATCGACACATAGCCTGATTTCACCACTCTTCTTGCGCATAGGCACCAAATTGGCAATCCATTGGGTGTGTCTGACAGGAAAAATGATTCGGGATGCCAGTAGTTTTTCTAGTTCTTTTTTCACAGAAGGTTCCAAGCTGGGGTGCATTTTGTGCATTTTCTATTGGTACGGTTTCACCTCCGACTTCATAGGTATGTTGTGATGCATGATGTTCATATCAAAGGTTTTCAATTTGTCATAGGTCCATGCGAAAATGTCCTTGTATTTTGTACATAACCTGATGATAGCTCTTATTTCCTCGGGAGAACAATTAACTCCTATATTGATAAAAGGGGGTTCTTGCTCAGTACCTAAGTTGACTGGCTCGTAGTTAAGTGAGGAGCTCTGGGTTTTGTAATTGGTTTTATGTCTGAATTTATCTTGTAAATCGTAGAACTTCTCCAGACTAATAACAGATTTTGGGATAACGTTTGAAGGATCAGAGAGTGATTTTTCATGTTCTTCCTCATCTATAGCCATGTTTTGAAACGTATCCTGGGCTATGAGGAAATCAAGTATCTGCTGGTCATCATCAAACACTTTCCAATTTGTCACATTGTCAGGTATGGAAGGCATGTACATGAGTTCTATGGATAAGGTTTGAGGCGACAAGCCCTCTAGTGGTATCAATCTAGATGTTGTGTTTGCTAAGAGGCTGGCATCCAAATTCTGTGACCTAGGGACTGAGTTAATGTTAAATGCAGAAAAGGATTTGGTAAGGTCCCTTACCAATTTCTGATAATTCATCAGGCGAGGAGACAAGTAGTGGATCTTATTCCTTACCTGTTTGACAATGATTTCAGAATCACCAAAGCAATGAATTACCTGTACACCCATATCAATAGCTTTTTTAAGTCCTTAAACAAGGGATTCATATTCAGCTACGTTATTGGTACAGTCAAATTCCAGTCTGCATGCTATCATATTTTTAATCCCTTTTGGGTTAATGAGGACACAACCTACACCAGCTCCTTCCTTAGACCTGGAGCCATCAAAAAATAAATTCCAAGCAATCAGATCTATCCTAAAATTTGTATTTACATTAAAAACATTATGTACAACATCTCCAGAGAAAGGTACAGAGGTAGCCTGAATGATCTGTGATTCTTTCTGCACATTTTCTTCTGGGGAACAGTCAGCTGGAAAATCTCCAAAGAAACTGTCAAAAGTAAAATGTTCAATATGTGCACTGTAGTAATTGGCAGGTTCACTAGAATCATTAAGGTCTGTGATTGTCTGTTTCCTGAAAGGCTCCCTACTGATTTTGATTTTGTTGGGTTGTCCATTATAGGGTAACCATAGATGAGACCAGTCAGTGGCAAAGTAGCCCTTAAGCTTCTCTGACCAGTCCCTACTCAGCCACATCCCATAAGCTTGAGGAATGTCAGCTACAACAATGTCTATAGTTTGGTGGATATGAGGATCCGCAGATAATGTAAGCAGGACATTCCTCAACCTTCCTACTACTCTGACTTTTGATCTGTCGAGTTGGACAATCTGAGTAGGGCATGGTTCCCAAGTGGCATTTAATTTCCTACACACAGATAAGGGCATCATGTTTGATAGGCACCCGAATCTATCATGCAGTTATGTACGTTCCTGTTGAATATTTTCAAAGTAAGAAGAAAAGGGGGTGTCCTTTTACTTCAAATTTTTTTATCATCTGGCTTAGTGAAAGAGTCCAGGTTGTTATTCTGTGATTCTCTAGGTTGTTTTATTAGCATGCTTTTGGGTAAAGTATCCCTCATAGAAGGGATCTTCAAAAGTTCAAACAGAGAGATATTTTCCTTAACTCTTTTCAGATCTTCAACTAGATTGGACTCCATGTTTGGAATAATTGTATCCTTTTGGGGAATAGTATTTTTTTTATTGGGAACTGCTGTTGAAAATGAAGGTTCCTGAGGGGGTTGTGGTCTTGACCTTGTTTTATAAGGGTTTTGAACATTAAACACAGTCTCAGGTTCTTCTTCCTCTTCATTCATAGTAAGTTCAGAGAAATAGCTAACAGTGTTCACCTGTAGGTCCTCTTGTTCTTCATCCTCTTCAAGTAACTGTGAATCTCGATTGGTCTGATCATTAGAGGATTCAAGAATAGTTTGGGATTCTGTTGCCAAATCTCTAAAAATGGAATAGAGTTCTTCATTTGAAAGTCCTTCAGTAGGATCAGGAGGTGGTGGATTCTGAGGAGGCTGATAAGGTCTCCTAAAAGGTGGCCTTACAAAACCTCTGTTTTTCTTTTTATTCTCATTATAATTTCTTTTCAAATCGACCATCTCATTCGACATTTTCTGAAGGAACTTCTTTACATTAGTCATGTCAAAGGGATCCTTGCTTTGGGTAGAAGCCTTGGGAACAATGTCAGTTTTCTTCCTAGATGTGGAAGTAGAGGGTTGTTCTTCTACTGTATCAAGGCTATCCTTTAGACAATAAATATCTTTTTCAAATTGAATAGCTTCAGCATAGGCTTCAAATAAGTTGTTCTTATGTTCCCTTTTTACCCACATTACAATGGGAGAAGAAAGACCCTTTTCATAAAAGGAAACCAGAAGCTCTTTTGCTGGAAGAACAGTAGGAGGGATTATATTCTTTAGGTAAGAAAATATTTGATTGTAATCTTTAATCCTTTCTTTACCTTTCATCTTTATGGAATATAGTTCCAAAACTAAATCCTGTGGTGTTTTGTCGTCCCCAAACTTTTGGATAAACAACTTTTCAAAATCATCCCATGATGTTATGGATCTGGCTTCCAAGGCAAAATACCATGTGGATGCCTTGCCCTCAAATGTGTAAGGGAAGAGTCTGCAAACCACATCCTCGTGGATACCACTCCTAAGTATGATGGCCTGCATGAAAGTTTTAATATGATCAAGTGCAAGTGACTTGTCATCTGGGTTAAATTTAGGAAGCCATTTTTATGGGTTCTTAGGTAACTGTGTTGATCTCCAAGTATCCACACATCATCTTGGTCAAGCCAAGGTCTATTCTGGCCTTCCCCGGCCATAGGTAGTTCTTCTTCTTCCTCAGATGAAGAGTTAGAAGAATGTTCACTTTCAGATGAGTAGGATGAAGATGAAGGAGGAGAGGGTGATGGTCCACCTGAAGGAATTACTTGTGAAGCTGGTTCTATTTCAGTGAATAATAAATCAAGATCAAATTCAGGGAGTTGCTGTTGGTTTGATGAGCTATTTTTTTTTGTCTTTTGTTCAGTATTTTTCTCGGTGTTTTGCTCGACTGAATCTTGATTTTATTGAACGTTTTCCTATGGATTAGTGTTTTCTTGGTGAATTGCCGCTAATCCTTGATTTCTCTGTAGAGAGAGTCTCTGCTGCAATCTAGCAGCACTATCACTGCACCTCTTGAGTATCTCTTCAAGTAAAATAGGTCCTCTAGTGGGTGATGTAATAATAATATCTCATTTTATGGGATCTCGGTGAGCTATTGGGGTAACAGGGATAGTAGTGGGTTGTTGCACCGGTTGCTCAACAGAAGTAGATTCCTGCGTGTGGCTCCAGGTTACAATCGATATTCTTGCTGGAGGAGGTTTCTAAGTATTCTGTTTAGGCATAGTTAACTTCTTGCTCTCCTTCTAGCACCATTTGTTGAGGCCTCGGGGGTGCAAGGTAAGTGCGGGGTGCTGGAATGGGTTCCAAGGCTCCCAACAGAGGGTGAAAACCAAGACTGAAAGGCTTCGAAAGACCCTACGCAAGGGAAGTTCTATCCCCAATCTATTTGGTATGGAAATCTCCCACGGATATTCAGCCTCCGCTGGCACTTTATGAGTTGGTGTTTCGACCAATACATCGGTTCTCCACTTAAGGGAAACAAAGGTATGAAAACTTAGTATGTTCTAACTTAACCTGTTTAAGGCAAAATGATCTATTCTAGGTTAGATCTATACTAAGGAAAAGCTTGTTGTTGTGCAGATCAATCTTGATGTGAGATGGATAAGTAAGTTTATCAACTTCAACATAAACGTTAAAAGATGCATTTACTTATTCACTTAGATCATAATCAATTAATGAAAATTAAGTGACAATAATATAAGCATGTAAACCTATTCAAGATTAACCTGTAATCATTCTGTTAATTGAAAAATTAACATTGATTAAATCGAATGTTGATCATTTGCAGAAATTGATAAAGAAAATATCTCAATTGACATAAATTCAATAAAATATCCTCATACATAGATCAGCCATAAAGAGAAATCAGTATAACAGATATTTATGTAAATTAATGCTTGCAAAAGATCACACACTGTAGATGACAATTTGAAGTAAGAAATCAGACACTGTCAAAGAAATTTGAACAATAAACAAGAGATGATTCAAAGGGATTACTTTACTGTATTAATGAATTCTGTAAACAAAATTACAAAGCTCTGCTAAGACGGAGTATCTCCAGTCATCTCCTGCTGATTTATGACCCAAAAATTATCAACCCCTAACATCGAAAGGCATTCCTCCTTAAATAAGAATTACAACAGAGTACAAATGGAAATTCCAAAAAGATAGGTATTACAAAGTTCGGATCAGACTATCTATCCAAGAAATCTTGCCAGAATAATCTGAATAATTTTTGCTCAAATGATTCCCTCCAGTCCTACGACAAATTTTAGAATAAGGGTCATTTTCTAATTTCGGGAAAATCCCATAACAAAATTTATGGAATTCAATAACGGCCCTCTAGCTGTCGATAACCGGCAACAGATGGTCCAACGAATCTTCCTATTGAATCGCCTTGGAATATCCCTGTTGATCCATAAGGTTTTCGAAAACAGAAAAATTAGACAACGGGTCTTGCTTTACGAGAGCCGGTGGAGTGACAGGTTCCTTATTGATTATAAAATCATGGATAAGGGATTCATCTCGATCACATGGATGTTCATTGATTTTTCCTTCGTTCTTCTGAGGGAGTAGTATGCAAACATGCAGCGTTTCATAATCTTCCTCTTCACTTTCAGTGCTGGCATTAGGAACACTCGTGTCAAAGGGTGGCGACATTGTTTCTTGAAATAACAAAGGCTGAAGTTCTTCTTGCATATAACATCCATCAAAGGATTCATAACCTGTCTGCATGTTACTCACACCAGATCGTCAGAAAATAAGCTTTCAAAATAAAACACAAAACTTTTCTAACAAATCCAGACAACGAACTAAGTGTTCCATACTTGCGACCATATTTAAGAAGAGTTAAAGAAGATCATAATGATTGAATATGACGAGATGCTATGAATTTTAATCATACGAATTTGGAACTGCAATGAAACGACGTCACAACATGTGTTAATCCAAATTGGATCATAACAAAGTACAATTTTAACAGAATCACGCACGATTTGAAGTTGCATATGAAAACTGTCATTATAAGCCAATCTAATCAAGCAATCATATCTTCATAGGTGATCATGAGGTGAGAATTTCAGTCAGAAACCTGGTTGTAAGAACAACGAAAAATAAGGCATTAAAACCTAAGTTCGAACGATTGAATTTCATCCACTGGATCAAATGAATCGACGGTGAAGATTAACCAATGCAGGATGTGGGATCAGGTCTTGGAAATTTAATCACAATTTTATTCATGATTCTCGAAATCCACAACCCGAAAGTTTTGGGTTTCAGGATTTCAAACTGAATAAAAAACGCATAAATAGGTTTTCGAAAGCCGCGACCCGAAAGTTGCGGGTTGCGGGTTTTTGAACCGGAAAAAAATTATTAAAAACACAAAAGAATTTCCCGCATCCCGAAACTCGCACTTGTGGGTTGTGGGTTTTGGGAGCACAAAACGCAACTAAAGATAAAACAGATTCCCGAAATCCGAAAGCTACAATTGCGGGTTTAGGGTTTCGCGTTTCGAAATGACAAATTTCCCAAAATTATTAACAACGGATTTCCACAACCCACATCTTTCAGATTGTGGGTTTCGGGTTTCGGAAAACCAAAAGACTAAAAATGGATTCCCGCAACCCGCACCTATCGAGTTTCGGGTTTTGGGTTGACTAGAGTAGATGACAAAATAGTTAAAATTTAAATCTTCCTACAACCAAAACACTTAGAAATTTCCGAGAAAAAAATGACAATCAAGCCAAACAAAGGTACAGGTACAAGATCATAGAAATCAAGTTCAAAACCTCATGTTCACAAGAACACTTACCCAAATACCTTTGTGTTTATTTTAAAATTTGGGGCTCCCGTGCTCAGCTGAAGCATGGGATCTATTGTGGCCAAAAAAGGTAGAAGCTCTAGTAAACCTTCCCAAACGTGTCATGAACGAGGTATCCTGGTGACCACTCTTCTAGGGCTCTTTTACCCGGGATCCATTTTGGTAGAGGGATATCCCTTCATCTATATTGGTTTCTCATTTCGTATTGTCCAACTTGGATTTCATCACCTTTCGGAGGATACGATCCGTTGAGGTCTCGGAATCTTAGATGGGAGGTTGCTTGCTCTTTTACCTTGTAGAGGATCTTTTTTTTTTAGTTCTGGTTGTTGGCGTTCTGGCCTCTTTTTTATAGCTCACTTGCTATGGCTTCGGTTAAAGTAATTTTTTTTAAGATTTCTTTTGGCCTACGTGCCTCTTTTTCTTCTATCTCCCCTTTTACACACTCGTATTCCTGAGGTTTTGAGCTCTTTTTTCGCGATACTTCACCCACATCACTTAGTCTTGTTCCATGGAGGATCCAAAGAAAGATCGGAGACAACAAGGGATGAGTCCTGAACCATTCGCACCTAGAATCAGTCTCCCACCATCTCCATGCACCCAAGATCCTTCTGGGACTACCAATCCAGAGACCTCTTTTCAAGGGGTATCTTTTGCTTTCCCTCCATTTGGAGATATTGGTCCTCCCTTTGTTGCTACTTTGAATCTTCCCAAATTGTCTATAGAATTACTAGTATGGTTATTCTCTAATTCGGTGATCCCTAATGCACCTAATACTTAAAATTTTAACTCTCCATCATGAGAGTATCAATTCCAAATTGATCCTTCTATAGAATTGGCCGTGTCTGTCCATAGAATGCTTCATATGGTTCCCTTTGTAACATCCTGAAAATAACAATTTTTTTTTTTTTTATAATGACAATAATTATTAGAATTATTTAATGTGGAACATATAAACTAATTAAAATCATAACTAAGATAATTAATGACAATGACACATCATTGTCCTCAAATAACATGGTTGTAATTTCTACTTCAGGTAGTAAACGGATGTTAATCCTCTTAAACGAAAGATCTTTGTATGCTTACGTAAACAAGTATAGTTTACAAATTTGTTTAAGTTCTTGGTTAAAATTACATGTTGATACAGTTCTATTGCTTTAAAATCCTTGATGTATTGCTGACAGTTTGTTTGTTGATAAAAGGGGTCCTATGAGGCACCTTGGAGCTTACTTAGCTACGATTAGCTAAGGCAATTGAACTTGTTTCCATGTGCAAACCGCAGGTAACAAATCTTCAAGACAGCATAAAAATTAGAGTACTTCTGTTTTTCATAACGTCGTCAATGTAAAATGTTAAGTGCTTCCTTGAGACATTAAAAACTGAAGGTATGGATACAAGAATTGTACTCCTAGCTTAGCAATGTTTTACAAAGGTCCTTAATGTTACCAACCCATGTCGACCAACTTTCTACTTGTACTGTTATGATTATCGTCAAGAGATCACTATCAGTGATATTAATACAATCAATACTATTATTTATTTAGGTATGCAAATATGATATTCGTAGGAATTTACACTTTCGAGCTATCATATATAAATGGCGTCTTACAAGATCTTAGACTTATTCTATGTACTGCATTTGGCATTTCAATACACAACCTATAAAGAAGAAGTAACAATGTATCTTGTAGCTATCAATTATTTACATAAAGCATAGCATATTACTCTATTATTTTGACACCAATTTTAAAACTTTAGAATTGTATAAAATATGCACTACATATTGCTATTTGACAAGAGGTGATTTTTACTATATCGAACTATGAAAACAAAAGCATTAGTATGTAAGACAAAAGAAATCCTATATAATTCATTTACACCATAGGATATTATCCTATAATATCCACTAAATGATCATAACGACTTTATTGAGGTCGTGGCTTTGAGTGAGAATTTGAAACTATGTTATAAGTTTGAACCATTTCCCTAAGTGTTAATGTTAAAATGTAATTGCCCACATCTCGACGTTAAGGTGATTGATATGACGGGTATTAACTTGTGTTGCAGGTTGACAGTGTTACGGTAATGTGAAATAAATGCACTTCAATATGGAATGGGTGGCAGCAATCCACGTAGCATAACCTTGTGAACTTTGGATGATAATGTAGTGGAGAGTTCTAGCTGGCAAGGATACCCCGTTGTCTCTTCTCCACGCTGTACACTGTATCGTTCCTTCACCTGCAAGGTTGGCAACTTTAATAGTTGTTGGTAATTAATGAGGTATTAATGCAGGTTTGCTTGGATTTCCACGTTGCATTGTTGGCTCTTCTCTATCCATTGATCACTCCAGATCTCGGTCGTTGGTTTGAGTAACCCTAAACCATGTTGTTTGTATTGATGGAAAAAGTTTCGGCCTTTCAATGTGTTAATGTAATGAGGCCGACAGGCTGCCAAATATTTAGGGTGATAGAAGGTGTTCTTCCAGGGTTTCGAACCTGTAACTTATGAGAGTAAACGTTTAAGTGTTGCAGGCTTTGGATTCAAGCCAGAAGGCCGTGATGTCATAGTATGAAGGGTAGGTGAGCATCAACTGTTGAGAGTACTCAGTCATTCGTTCTTTGGCTCTTTAGAAAGCTGATAACACCTGTTGGTTTTTCCTGCGAGTAAGAAGGATTATAACCGACCTTTGTTTTCACCATCGATAGTTGGAAAAGAACTCTCCAGGTAATTTAGTAAGAATTTAAATGCAAGTTAAAAACGTAGATTTTGCATTCATAAAAGTGTCACCCGTTTATAACCAATTGCTTTGTGTTTTTGGCAGGTGGTTCTCTTCATTGGAAGGTTTTCTGTCCCATAAAAATTGAAGGAAAGCTACTATGGCTTCCAAGTAATCTCCGGTGGTTCTTCATGCCTCGTAGGTACCTTGATGTGTTTTCTGTTGTGCCGAGAATGGAAATCTTCGACCTGTAACAGTGATGGCCACAAGCAAGGTTTTAAGCTTGTCTTGTTTTTTTTTATTTGTACCGAGGGTAACTTCTCAGTCAAATGGGTTACTAAAGGATATTTGATGCATGGTTATGTTTAACAATGGGGACTTCAAACTTTTGTTTGTTTTCTATAAGTGTTAAGGGTGAAAACCCTGTACAGTCTTCGTTATTTCTTGATTCTAAACTATGTTTAAAGTGGAAGAGGGCAAGTCCCGAGTACTGTGAAACCGTAACCGAATCATGGTGAAAATTTTGTTTCTAGTTTTGAATGTAAGTCGAGATCTGAGGGTTCTCTTTTGTACTTAAAAACCATAGTTCGTTTTTCTAAAAAGAAAAGATTGTTGAGTTTTGCTGAGCCACAAAGGTTGTCTTCTGACCGAGGGTTTACAAATGCAAGACTGTAAGCATGTGTTTTTATTTCATTATTGGTATGAATGTTTAAAAATTACTATAGTAGTTTGATCGTTTAAACAATGCGTTGAGAGGGTTTGGCCTCCGCGTTCTAGTTTTGAAAAGAGACACTGTAACTGTAATATCCAAAAGTGAACGAGTTTTTAAGCTAGGATTTATGTTCAAGACTTACTTGTTGTGAACAAAATCTCGATAATGTATTTGTTTAAGTGTTAGGATGTGAGCTAAAATTTATACAAGAGTATGTAAATGTGCCTTCGACTACTGTTTAAATAAACCTGTGTGAAGTATGGAGTCTATAAGATATTTTCTAGGGTTTACTAAGTCGTAACCGTGATTAATCTTTGAATGATGTCTATAATTTGTCTTTGAGGAAGAAATGTAAAGTATGAATACAGAACTAGGGTTTCAATATAATAGGTCTTGATATTACTGAAATAAATAATTGATACATGAAATCAAACAGGAAACAATCGTGAAGAAAACAAAGTATGTGTAAAAGAATAAGAAAACTGTATATTGAATTATTTTTGCAGCTGTTAAAATCTTTGGAAATACTATTACTTGGAAAGCATAATATATGATTTTTAATTGCATTTGTTTACTAGTTTAAATGAATAGAGACACATAAGTTAGACTGTAATTTTTCTTTATAAAGTAACAACAGAATTTCCGAATACCATTGATACTATATAGAAGAATCTTTCTATGTTAGATTTAGGATAGAAATGTAAACATAATACTTACTATAATTATTTGTCTAATCAATGGAAATCTGCCTATCTCTCATTTGACACTTTAATTTACTTCCCTATACTAGAGTACCATGCAGATAACAGCATGGGAAAAATACGGGGATGATGATCGAATCATAATTTTAACACAATTTATCTTTCAAACTTAAAACATAAATAAGAAAAATAAATCTATTACAAAACAAAGTTTTATAATTTTACTAAACAGAAACATTAAAACTAGTAAACAAAATAAGAAACAGTAAAACCTGGTTAACTGTAGAGAAACAAACAGCCCAAGGAGACTGTTCCACCCAACCAATTCCTGAAGACAGCCTAGTTACTTTCCTTAGGACCCTCGAGCTTGTTCACTGAACCATGAGGAGGAAGAAACTTAGAAGCTTAGGACCTCAGCTTGCAGTAGTAATAGTTATCCAGTCTTAAAGACTTAGCAGTCAAAAGGACCTGCACCAGCACCTCTGGTTCTCCTTCTCAGAATAATTTGCAGACTTACAATGCACTCACATAGCCTCCCTATTCGAATCTCTCAGTCATCACTTGATGCACATGAGGAATATTTCTATAGAAAATATTGTGTAAGAGCTGCCCGCTCAATTTGAATTTGCCTTATGTAGGATGCCTAGGCCTTTTCAGTTGTTAACTAGTCATTAAATGAGCTGCCTGCTCACTCCCTCCACCTGGGGGATAATGCCACATTTGTAGGGGTAGTTGTCCCATAACCAACAACTAGTGGTGAAGTGAAATTGCTGCCATCTGTCCCATGCCTTCTAACAGCTTCTATTCCTCCTAGTGGGTTAGTGAACACTCATTTAATAGTTCCCTTGGGTGTTTGTCCCCTACTTTAATTTATTAAATAATAATAATTCAGTAATTACATTCATCCTTGACCAAACTTGGTCATAATTACAAAACTTTGTAATTAAAATTTAACATAAAGTATTTTGCCAATAAAATAATAATTTCAGAAATTGGGTAGGTGACATACACCCCCCCTTAAGTCTCAACATCATCCTCGATGTTGGTCAATCACTCTCTGAGTGTTCCTGAAACAGAGTTGGGTATGCTGCCTGCATACTACTCTCCAACTTCCAGGTTGCCTCTTCTAGGATAAGGTGCTTCCATTGCACCTTCACTTTCCCAATGGTGTGATTCTGGAGCAGAGTTTCCCTCCTTTCGAGAATACAGTCCAGTTCCACCTGAAAATCTCCGACTTGTCCCCACCTGTACATCATTCCAGTTTACAACATGAGTAGCATCCTGTACATACTTATTTAAAAATGATATATGAAAAACATTATGTATTTTTAAATTTGGTGGCAAAGCCAGTTGGTATGCCACTGGTCCAACCCTGGACAATATTTTGAAAGGACCACAATACCTGGGTGCCAACTTGGCACAACTTCCCAATGTCAATGAACTCTTTTTCGGTCTTACCTTGAGGAACACATGTTCACCAACCTGAAACTCTTTATGAGTCCTTTTTAGATTTGCTTGGCTCTTTTGCCTATCTTGGGCAGCTTTTAAATTTCCTTGTACCTGTTTCACAATTAGTTCTAACTCCTGCAATAATTCAGGTCCTAAAACAACTCTATTTACTAGGTCATTCCAAGAAACAGGTGTATCACATTTTCTACCATAAAGAATTTCAAAAGGACTAAGTCTAGCTGATGCATGATAATGGTTATTATATGCAAATTTTGCTAAGTGTAAGTAGTCTTCCCACTTACCAGGCTGATCCTTAACATACATTCTCAGTAAGTCTTCTAAAACTTGATTCACCCTTTCTGTTTGTCCATCCGTTTGTGGATGAAATGCTATGCTGAAATTTAAGGTTGTATTCAACCTTTTAAACAAAGATCTCCAAAAGTTTTCAGTAAATTTAGAGTCACGATATGAAATTATCACTTTTGGTATCCCATGTAGTCGAAAAATCTGCTCCATGAAGATATCTGCAATGTCTGGAGCTTTATGAGTAGTCTTCACAGATATAAAGTGTGCTGCTTTGCTGAGTTTGTCCACTACCACCATGATAGAGCATTTTGTTTCTGGTTTTTGGGTAATCCAGTAATAAAGTGTATGCTTATCACTTCCCATTTCCAACTCGGTATAGGTAATGGTTGCAACAATCCAGCAGGATGTTGGTGTTCAACTTTCACTTTTTGACAATCCAAACATTTAGCTATGTACTCTGCTACCTCATCCTTCATCCTGGGCCAATAGTACTCCTTTCTTAGCATAGTAATGGTCTTTTGATAACCTGGGTGACCAGAGTAATGACTTTTGTGCGTCTCATTTAAAATCAGAATTTTTATTTCTGGTATGTTAGGTACATACAATCTGTTTTTGTATAGCAATAGTCCATTTTCATTCATTCTGTAATCTACCATAGAATTTTCAAAACTATTGTTTGTTGTCTTTTCCTTTAGTTTTCTGTATTCTTCATCTGTTTCACTACTTTCAAGGATCTGATTTTCTAAATCTGTTGAGTAAGTACTGATGGCTGAAATAAAATTCAGTTTTGCTTTACGACTCAATGCATCTACAACCTTGTTCTCTTTCCCTTTAATATGTTGAATTTCGAAATCATACTCACTTAAGAAAGTTGACCATCTAGCTTGTCTAGCATTCAGATTTGTCTGATATAATAAATATTTCAGACCCATGTTGTCTATCAATAAGGTGAATTTTCTACCAATAAGGTGGTGACACCACATTTTTAAAGCATGAATTACTGCTAATAATTATAAATCATAAGTAGAGTAATTCTTCTCATGTATTTTCAGCTTTCTTGATTCGTATGCCACCGCATGCCCTTCTTGTGTTAGGAATCCACTGAGTCCGTCCTTACAAGCATCTATGCAAACTATGAAATCTTTATTAGGATCTTCTATCCTCAGAATAGGTGCTGTAGTCAACAATTCCTTTAACTTTTTAAAACTATCAGAACATTTCTGATCCCACACAAATTTCTTCCCTTTCTTCTGTAGGGAATTTATGGGGTTGGAAATCCTCGAAAAACCCTCTATAAATTTCCTGTAATATCCAGTAATGCCCATAAATGATCTTACATCCTACACATCCTTAGGAACTAGCCAGTCATTAATGGCCTTTATCTTATCGGAGTCAACCGAGATTCCTTCTTTAGAAATTATGTGTCCTAAATACTGAGTTTTGTCCTTGTGGAAGTCACACTTACTAAACTTAGCGTAGAGTTGATGATCTCTCAGAACTTGTAAGATAATCCGTAGATGTTCATCATGCTCTTCTTTACTTTTAGAATACATTAAAATGTCATCTATAAACACAACTGCAAACTTATCTAAGTATTTGTGCAGAATATTGTTCATCAAACACATAAATACAGCCGGGGAATTCGTCAAGCCAAATGGCATGACTACGAATTCGTAATGTCCATATCGAGTTCTGAAAACTGTTTTGAAAATATATTCATCCTTAACCCGTACTTGATGATATCCTGACCTTAGATCAATCTTTGAAAATATCGTTGCTCCACGCAGCTGATCAAATAGATCGTCTATGCAGGGCAACGGATACCGATTCTTGATTGTCATCTTATTAAGTTGACGATAGTCTATGCACAGTCTTAGGGTACCATCTTTCTTCTTACAAATATAACAGGTGCTCCCCAAGGAGACACGCTGGGTCTTATATAATTCTTATCAATCAGTTCCTTCAACTGTGATTTCAATTCGTTTAATTCCAATATATTCATTCTATATGGAGCTTTAGAATTTGGTACTGCTCCTGGTATTAACTCGATGGTAAAATCTAAATCTCTTTTAGGAGGTAATCCTGGAATCTCCTCAGTAAATACATCCTTAAAATCCTTTAGGACAGGTATGTCTTCTAATTTCAGTCTGTTCTCTTTACAGATAAACTCATCATTTACCACATTTACTGCAAACAACTGACATCATTTCCTAACTTCCCTCTTAACTTGCATAGTTGAAATCTGTCTAAGGGTTACCTTTCTTGGGATACCTTTTACTTCTACAGTTTTTCCTTCTTCATTTAAACATGTAAAACTTTTTTCATAACAGTTCAGAATGACATGATGGGCTTCTAACCAGCCCATTCCGATTATAATATCATAGGATCCTAAAGGTAAAATATTCACCTTGATTTGTGTTTGTAATTGATTCATGGATAAAGCACAACTTTCTATCAAATCTAATACTTTCCTCTTTGTTTCAGTTGCTAGTCTAACTAACCAAGATTTACTAAACTTTTCTATTTTCATTTTAAGACTTTCCACAATATCTGGTGATATATAACTTAAGCTAGCACCCGGGTCAATTAAAATAGTAACAGGATGATTTTGTAATATACCTTCAATTTCTACCATAGAGATTTGATGATCTGCTTTCCTGTTGTTGAGTGCTGCATTGATTCTGGGCATCTCCCTCGCTACGTCTCCAACAGTAGGTTCAGTCTGAATAGAGTGAATGTTGTTAGTTGTCCGCTTCCTCTTGGGACATTCGAATGCATAGTGAGGACCTTGACACTCGAAACATTTGATAGGTGAATTTTGTTCATTGGTCCTGGTATTAGGACCATTTCTGGGTGCTGTAGAATTCTGCTGTTGACTGTTTCTGAAATGATTTCCTTGAAAATTCCGATTATGAAATTTTTTCTTTTGGAACCCGGAATTCCCACTGAACTTGAAATTTTTCTTTTTCAGCTCAAAATTGCTGGGCTTATGACTTTTCCAGGTTGACATTCCTTCTCTTTTCCGATTAGTGTCATAACAGAAAACTACCTTTCTCATAGCCTCTTCCAAAGTTTTTGGACTGTCATACTCGATTCTATCCTTAATATTGAAAGGTAGGCAGCTCAAGTATCTTTGAATTTTTGGCTTTTCTTCTATGAGGTATGGCACATATCTCAGTAAGTTCAGAAATTTATTGTTCATTTCCTTCATGTTCATACCTCCCAGCTTCAAATCGTAGAACTCTTTGGATTTTTCTTCATAGTACTGTTCAGATAAAAACTTCTTCTTAAAGTATCGTTTAAAAGTACTCCAGTTTACATCTTTATCCTTGATGCCCTTTACTCTTTTGATGTCCTGCCACCAAATATCCGCTTTTCTGGTTAAGTTATATATAGCCATTTTTGCTTTCAAGGATTCTGAATAGTTATAAATCTGAAAATATTTCTTCATACCGGACAACCATGCTTCAGCTGTCTCGCCCTTGTCAGTTTCTCCATTAAACGTTGGAGTTTTAATCTTTTTGAACTCCCCAGAAATCTGTTCATACTCTTTATGGCTTTTCTTCCTGGGTTTGTAATCTCCTTTACTACTATCGCTTGAATAGTTACACCTCTTTTTACGTGCTTCAATAGCATTTCCTGATGATGTCGAACTACTGTTTACATTATCGATTTTCATTTTCTTACTTTTGTTACCATGAGGAAGATCCTCAGCCTTGGAGATATCTTCATTATCTCTCTCCTGCTCATCAATTGGGCACTGTTCAAACAACACTTGGTTTAACTCTTCTTGCGCCTTTAGAATTCTTTCATTATCTTGTTTCACAGATCTAATTTCTGCCTTTAATTCCTGAAACGCAAATAACAATTCTGACGAATTGTTATTTAATTCCCCATGGCCTTCTTCTGCATAGTGCTGTCCCAAGATAAGGCTGTTTGGTTGAAATCTGTCTTCTACATGTTTTGCTGAGTTCTCCATACTTGTAACTTAAAATAATTTCTGTATAACACAGTAATTTATATTTTTGAATTAGTAAACTTTCTGCTGTAATTAAATTTGCTGCTGCGTGTTCTTGGACCTTTTTCAGGCCTAGAGTTCGAACATGAGCTCTGATACCACATGTAACATCCCGAAAATACCAGAATATTTTTTTTTATAATAACAATAATTATCAGAATTATTTAATGCGGAACATATAAACTAATTAAAATCATAACTAAGATAAATTAATGACGATGACACGTCATCATCCTCAGATAACATGGTTGTAATTTCTACTTCAGGTATAAACGAATGTTAATCCTCTTAAACGAAAGATCTTTGTATGCTTACATAAACAAGTATAGTTTACAAATTTGTTTAAGTTCTTGGTTAAAATTACATGTTGATACAGTTGTATTGCTTTAAAATCGTTGATGTATTGCTGACAGTTTGTTTGTTGATAAAAGGGGTCATATGAGGCACCCTGGAGCTTACTTAGCTACGATTAGCTAAGGCAATTGAACTTGTTTCCATGTGCAGACCGCAGGTAAGAAATCTTCAAGACAGCATAAAAATTAGAGTACTTCTGTTTTTCATAACGTCGTCAATGTAAAATGTTAAGTGCTTCCTTGCGACATTAAAAACTGAAGGTATGGATACAAGAATTCTACTCCTAGCTTAGCAATGTTTTACAAAGCTCCTTAATGTTACCCACCCATGTCGACCAACTTTCTACTTGTATTGTTACGATTATCGTCAAGAGATCACTATCAGTGATATTAATACAATCAATACTATTATTTATTTAGGTATGCAAATATGATATTCATAGGAATTTACACTTTCGAGCTATCATATATAAATGGCATCTTACAAGATCTTAGACTTATTCTATGTACTGCATTTGGCATTTCAATACACAACCTATAAAGAAGAAGTAACAATGTATCTTGTAGCTATCAATTATTTACATAAAGCATAGCATATTACTCTATTATTTTGACACCAATTTTAAAACTTTAGAATTGTATAAAATATGCACTACATATTGCTATTTGACAAGAGGTGATTTTTACTATATCGAACTATGAAAACAAAAGCATTAGTATGTAAGACAAAATAAATCCTATATATTTCATTTACACCATAGGATATTATCCTATAATATCCACTAAATGATCATAACGACTTTCTTGAGGTCGTGGCTTTGAGTGATAATTTGAAACTATGTTATAAGTATGACCCCTTTCCCTAAGTGTTAATGTTAAAATGTAATTGCCCACATATCGATGTTAAGGTGATTGATATGATGGGTATTAACTTGTGTTGCAGGTTGATAGAGTTACGGTAATGCGAAATACATGCACTTCAATATGGAATGGGTGGCAGCAATCCACGTAGCATAACCTTGTGAACTTTGGATGATAATGTAGTGGAGAGTTCTAGCTGGCATGGATACCCCGTCGTCTCTTCTCCATGTTGTACACGGTATCGTTCCTTGACCTGCAAGGTTGGAAACTTTGATAGTTGTTGGTAATTAATGAGGTATTAATGCGAGGTTTGCTCAGTTTTCCACTTTGCACTGTTGGCTCTTCTCTATCTGTTGATCACTCCAGATCTCGTTCGTTGGTTTGAGTAACCCTAAACCATGTTGTTTGTATTGATGGCAAAATTTTTGGCCTTTCAATGTGTTAATGTAATGAGGCCGACAGGCTGCCAAATTTTTAGGGTGATAGAAGGTGTTCTTCCAGGGTTTCGAACCTATAACTTATGAGAGTAAACGTTTAAGTGTTGCAGGCTTTGGCTTCAAGCCAGAAGGCCGTGATGTCGTAGTATGAAGGGTAGGTGAGCATCAACTGTTGAGAGTACTCAGTCGTTGGTTCTTTGGCTCTTTTGAAAGGTGATAATACCTGTTGGTTTTTCCTGCAAGTAAGAAGGATTATAGCCGACCTTTGTTTTCTCCATCGACAGTTGGAAAAGCACTCTCCAGGTAATTTAGTAAGATTTTAAATGCAAGTTAAAAACATAGATTTTGCCTTCAGAAAAGTGTCACCCGTTTATAACCAATTGCTTTGTGTTTTTGGCAGGTGGTTCTCTTCGTTGGAAGGTTTTCTGTGCCATAAAGATGGAAGGAAAGGTACTACGGCTTCCTGGTAAGCTCTGGTGCTTCTTCATGCCTCGTAGGTACCTTGATGTGTTTTTTGTTGTGCCGAGAATGGAAATCTTTGACCTATAGCAGTGATGGCCACAAGCAAGGTTTTAAGCTTGTCTTGTTTTGTTTTGATTTGTACCGAGGGTAACTTCTCAGTCAAATGGGTTACTAAAGGCTATTTGATGCCTGGTTATGTTTAACAATGGGGACTTCAAACTTTTGTTTGTTTTCTATAAGTGTTAAGGGTGAAAACCCTGTACAGTCTTTGTTATTTCTTGATTCTAAACTATGTTTAAAGTGGAAGAGGGCAAGTCCCGAGTGCTGTGAAATCGTAACCAAATCATGGTGAAAATTTTGTTTCTAGTTCTAAATGTAGGTTGAGATCTGAGGGTTCTCTTTTGTACTTAAAAACCATAGTTCGTTTTTCTAAAAAGAAAAGATTGTTGAGTTTTGCTGAGCCACAAAGGTTGTCTTCTGACCGAGGGTTTACAAATGCAAGACTGTAAGCATGTGTTTTGATTTCATTATTGGTATGAATGTTTAAAAATTACTATAGTAGTTTGATCATTTAAACAATGCGTTGAGAGGTTTTGGCCTCTGCGTTCTAGTTTTGAAAAGAGACACTGTAATTGTAATATCCAAAAGTGAACGAGTTTTTAAGCTAGGGTTTATGTTCAAGACTTACTCGTTGTGTACAAAATCTCGATAATGTATTTGTTTAAGTGTTAGGATGTGAGCTAAAATTTATACAAGAGTATGTAAACGTGCCTTCGACTACTGTTTAAATAAACCTGTGTGAAGTATGGAGTCTATAAGATATTTTCTAGGGTTTACTAAGTCGTAACACTGATTAATATTTGAATGATGTTTATAATTTGTCTTTGAGGAAGAAATGTAAAGTATGAATACAGAACTAGGGTTTCAATATAATAGGTCTTGATATTACTGAAATAAATAATTGATACATGAAATCAAACAGGAAACAAAAGTGAAGAAAACAAAGTATGTGTAAAAGAATAAGAAAACTGTATATTGAATTATTTTTGCAACTGTTAAAATCTTTGGAAATACTATGACTTGGAAAGCATAATATATGATTTTTAATTGCATTTGTTTACTAGTTTAAATGAATAGAGACACATAAGTTAGACTGTAATTTTTCTTTATGAAGTAACAACAGAATTTCCTAATACCATTGATACTATATAGAAGAATCTTTCTATGTTAGATTTAGGATAGAAATGTAAACATAATACTTACTATAATTATTTGTCTAATTAATGGCAATCTGCCTATCTCTCATTTGACACTTTAATTTACTTCCCTCTACTAGAGTACCATGCAGATAACAGCATGGGAAAAATATGGGGATGATTATCGAATCAGAATTTTAACAAACTTTATCGTTCAAACTTAAAACATAAATTAGAAAAATAAATCTATTACAAAACAAAGTTTTATAATTTTACTAAACAGAAACATTAAAACTAGTAAACAAAATAAGAAACAGTAAAACTTGGTTAACTATAGAGAAACAAACAGCCCAAGGAGCCTGTTCCACCCAAGCAATTCCTGAAGACAGCCTAGTTACTTGCCTTGGGACCCCCGAGCCTTTTCACTGAACCACCAGGAGGAAGAAACTTAGAAGTTTAGGACCTCAGCTTGCAATAGTAATAGTTATCTAGTCTTAAAGACTTAGCAGTCAAAAGGACCTACACTAGCACCTCTGGTTCTCCTTCTTAGAATAATTTGCGGACTTACAATGCACTCACATAGCCTTCCTATTCGAATCTCTCAGTCATCACTTGATGCACATGAGGAATATTTATGCAGAAAATATTGTGTAAGAGCTGCCTGCTCAATTCGAATTTGCCTTATGTAGGCTTCCTGGGCCTTTTCAGTTGTTAATTGGTCATTAAATGAGCTGCCTACTCACTCCCTCCACCTGGGGGATAATGCCACATTTGTAGGGGTAGTTGTCCCATAACCAACAGCTAGTGGTGAAGTGCAATTGCCGCCATCTATCCCATGCCTTCTAACAGCTTCCATTCCTCCTAGTGGGTCAGTGAACACTCATTTAACAGTTCCCTTGGGTGTTTGTCTCCTACTTTAATTTATTAAATTATAATAATTCAGTAATTACATTCATCCTTGACCAAACTTGGTCATAATTACAAAAATTTGTAATTAAAATTTAACATAAAGTATTTTGCCAATAAAATAATAATTTCAGAAATTGGGTAGGTGACACCCTTTTAGATGTGGTATTGTACCACTGGAGCGCTTCTAGGAAATCCATAGAAATAGTTGTCCAAATATGTGTAGGGATGGGTAAGGGTTCAAGCAGTCCCAAAAGGAGTGTCGTTTCACCCTTGTTGACCTGGCAAGTATCACACTCAACCACCATCTATTGAATTTTCATTTTCATTCCCTGCGAAAAGAAGTTACATTGTTCCTGGTCATAGGTTTTGAGGAACCCAGAGTGCCTTGCCGATGAAGAAGCATGGAGTTCATAGAAGAGATAGCCTTGTTGAATAGATTGCAACCAATTTGGAACAAGCAGAGAAATAGCTGTAAGAGAAACTGGGTCATCAAATGTGCGAGAAGGAGCATCTGCCACCATATTGTCCTTACCCTTCTTGTAAGTGATCGCATAGTCATAACCCATGAGTTGGATAATCCATTTCAGGTTTACTGGGGAGGAGACCTGTTGTTCTAGGAAATGTTCCAGACTCTGGAGATCAGTCTTGATGTAGAAATAATTAAAATAAAAATGAATAGTACTATAAAAAAATCTTTCAATTTTTTATAATTAATGGAATTAAAAAATAAAAAATTATAATATAGATATTTCACTGCAATGTCAGTATTCATTGTTCAAAGAATCATTTTTAGTGCTTTTGGTGATATAAGTCGCACCAGTGTGGTTGTACGAATTATACACATCGGTGCATGTATATAAATCCCCCGGTACTCCAATGTAAATTACAAGCACCATTAAATTTAAAAATAAAAACTTCCACTTCTCAGCCACATTTACCGATGCGTTCTTGTTAGTTAATTGCACCGATGCTTTTTAATTGTTTATATGCATTGTATTTTTTAAGAGCTTTTATGAACCAGTAGTTTTTTGCAATTAATTGCATCGGTGCATTTACGTTGTTTAAATGCACCAATATATTTTAATAGTTTGTACGCACCAGTGCATATTATGATGAAAAGCACCGAGGCGCTAATATAAATAGACCGCACCTTTAAAGTGTAAAAATATTGAGAGCTTTCGGTACGTATGACATAAAATATCCACATGGTGTGTTTAAGTTGTTTGTAAGCACCGGTGCATATAATCTATATGTAAGCACCGATGCGTCGTTGAATTTTTTTGCTTTCTGGTGCATGATCTATTTAAGTGCACCAGTGCAAATTGTTTATATCTTTCAGCACAAGTGTGTTTGTGTTGTATCTGCATTGGTGCATTGTTTTTTAGAAAATCGCACCGATAAAAAAACATCTGCTAAAACCTTTGACCGCTAGGATTTTATAGTTATAAGATATATCAGGAATGACCTCCGTTAAAACATCCGCTACAATTAGAGGAGGTTGTATCAGATGCTTTTTTTACAATTTTTTCCATTCTTGATCTCCCCCTTTGTCATTGATGGAAACCTTTTAGTCAAATCTGTATCAACCTTGTGATTACTCCCCCTATCTGCAATTCTCCTTTTGTATGAAATTATTTCCTTTTATGTAAATCTCCCCCTTTGAAATTAATGGAAAAGGACTACCCCCCCTGATCTTGTGCTTCTCGTTAAGTGCTTAGTGACTAGATGAGATGGATATTACTCCCATATTTTTTCTTCAAAGATTATTTCCAATAGGGTGCTAGTTCACATCAACAATGTCACTGGATACAATATCCATGAAATAGGGCAACCGACTCTCACATGTGGTCTCCAAAGGCCTCCTCCAAGCTGCATTATCTCCAAGAATAAATTATGAGTGAAAGGTGGAGTAGATTCATAAAATATGCCTCCAGATGATGAATTCCACATCATATTCTTCCAAGGTCAGTGCCAATCCAAATCAGCCTCTAGATGTGTGAAAGTACCCAAGAGAGGGAAACTCTCCATCAAAATAGATCTCAAAATGTGGGAAGAAAGTAAACAATAAACCTCCTCTAATCTAGTGCTAGGGTCTTCAAGAAAGAAACAACCTCCAAATAAAGAAAAAAACCACCAACCTAGGGTTTGACACCATGATCCTCCTTAAAGGAAGTGGTATTAACAAACAATCATGAACTATGGTACAAGTAACCATGAAACCCCAAATGTGCGAGGCGCAAATTAGTGCCTCCAAACCCTAGTGCTATAAAAGTGCAAGTACCTAAAAAAAATTGCTACTTCCATCATAAGCTCATCAATTACTATGGAAGGTGTCCAATGACTACCACATAATCCCAAATGTGTGGTAAAAGAAAAACCACTTCAATATGTGTGTAAATTCCATGCCATCAAAGGGATAGGGCATCCTCTTCAAGGGCTCATGCAACTTTTCCTCCAAGTAACTAAATATGTCATATAAGTGTCAAACCATAGATCCATAAATAAAGGAGTTAAACCATCCACATGCTAGAGTTAGTCCACATTCCCCATACATAAAATAGTGTCCTAATATCACATCTTAAATACCACTAGTAGTATTCTTCTTTCTCAAAAAAGTCCATTTTGAGTATTTCTTACACTTCCTACAAATGTTTAGAAATGGCATCCTGGAATTCCTTATATTTTCTTTGACATTGTTCTCTCATTTTCTTCTCAGCTTCCTTCTAGTTGTCATTAATTTATACCTTGATTATCTTCTTCCTTGTAGCTTAATTTTTCAAAAGAAGCTTTGAATCTATTTGTCCCATACAACATCTATCGAGTATGTATACATTTCTTGAGGTTCTTTTTCCATTTTCCACTAATATTCCTGAACTTGCTTTCCTTATATCACACCCTTTATAATGAAATGTGAGGTTGTAACATTAATCACACATTTGACTAACACTTAGAATATTATGTTTCAATCCTTCAACAAACAAGACATTATGTGTTTTAGTCTTTCCATCATCAAGACTAACAATACCTTTTCAAACTATCCTTGTAGAATCATTATCCCCAAAAGTAACATTGCCTCTTTTTTCTTCCTTTAAGGTGAGAAATTTGGTCCGGTCCCTTGTCATGTGTTTTGAACATCAGCTGTCAATGTACCATTGGTTCCCTTTATTTCGAGTATAAAGTGTAATTCCACATTCTTCCTTCTTCTATTCTTTTTGATTTTGAACCTTTTTCCAAACCTTTTAGTATTCTTTTTTATGTTTGTAAAAGACATCTTCTTCCATGTTTTGTTTAGGAGATTCTACTATGTTACTTCTATAGTAATGTTCTATGTGCCCATAGTTATTGCACCTATAGAATTCAATACTTTAATCAAGTAGGGGAGCAAATGAATTGTAGTTTCTATCATCAAACCCATTAGAACTTGTATTTTTTTTTCTCACATAATCATCCTTTGAGGTGGTATTATAAGGACCTTTATTTGTATTTATCACATGGCCACTTCTTGTGTAAGATCTATAATCTATTGCTTTAAATGAACAAAATTATTGCAAGAAAACAATAGCTAAAGAAGAGATTTTGGCACCGAGGTGTGAAAGGTCTTCTTGGTGGAACAACTCTTTTGAACTAATTCTTGTTTCTCCTGAGAAAATAACTAGGTTTATGTTGATGATCATTTTCTTTCTTGGTGTTCATTTCATTGCTGATGGAGCCTTTCATAAAGTCAACATAGCTTTTGGGTTTTTCTGCATTTTCCTTGCTTGCAATTTATTTCAGGGTATTATGATTCTGATCATAGCCAAGGCCTACTTTGATGAATGGTGACCTTTGGTGACTAAGGATTTCATTTAAAAATTCAATGCTCTTCAAATTTCTATTTAATTAGGCATTTGACTTCTCCAATTCCTTTCTTAATGAGAAAGATTCATACTCTAGCTTCTCGTATATACTTCCTTTTCTTTGAGATGACTTCTCACTACTTCTATCTATTTTCCCTCTTCTAGTTGAGTCTTCGAGATGATAATTGGATTCTCTATTTCATCAAGATCATGATCCTTATTTCTGTGTTTCTACAATTGGTCCTTTTGCTTTAAATTCTCTTTCTTAAGTCTATTTATTTCTTTTAAGGAACTAACGAGTTCTACTTCAAGATTCACTTCTCCATCAATATATTCTTCTTCTTATTAATCTGACTTTTCTTTATTTTCTTCATCGGCTGAATTCGTATCCATGGCCATTAAGAGAGATTCTTCTTTATAAATATTTTGTAGCTTGTACGAAATCTCTTTAGTTGATGTACATTGCTTTACCTCGATAATCTCAGAATCTGGTAGGAAACTCAAGATGACATCCAGTGTTTTTGCATTGTTTTCACTTGACTCCTTTTTAGTTGCATCTTTTCAAGGAGTGGATGGGGCTATATAACCTGTCATAATTTAATCCTAGATATCAAACCCAAGGGCCATCAAATATATCTTCATTCTTATACTATAGAATGTAGATTTTGTTCCATTGAACAAAGGAGCTCTAGCTATGAAGAGACCTTCCTAATGATCCATATGTGTTTAAGATCTGCCTTCCAATGGTTAGACTATTTTTTAAGGAACCTGCTATGATACCAATTGTTAAAATTATGCTTATAGTGAGAGGGTCGGTGGGTGAATTAGTATAAGATAATTTTTCTTTTAGTAAGCATTTAGCAATTATTCATTAACTTCAAAATAATAAATACACATAAACTCAAATCACAATACATAGAAGTTAACATGGAAACCCTTTTCGGAGAAAAACAAAAAATATTATCTTTATAAATTCATGTAGGCACCAACCTACTGTTTCGGATTTTGTAGGAACTAACCTACTAGAGACAACCATCCCCTCAATTGAGCACAAACTAAGAAAGATTTGTAGGCACCAACCAACTGGAGACACTAATCTCCTCAACTCAACACCAACTCAACAAGATCTATAAGCACCAACCTAGTGAAGACACCAATCTCCTCAATTGAGCACCAACTCGACAAGATCTATAATCACCAACTTACTGAAGATACCAATCTCCTTAATTGAGCACCAACTCTATAAGATCTTTTGTAGTCACCAACCAACTAAACTAACATGTACAATAATGATGATATAATCACCTCAAAAATTGTGCCATAATCTGTCCTTAACCTTGTCATAGGATCTCCTCAAAATTCGTGCCATACTCAATCCTATATCAGCCCTGAAAAATATCATAAGATCACCTCATAATATGTGTCATACTTAACTCTATATCATCCCTCAAAACTATGATAAGATCACCTCAATATTGGTGCCATACTCAGCCCTATATTAGCCCTTTATATTGTCACATAATCACCTTCAAATCTGCCCCAAAATTAGGCTTACATTAGCCCTTGAAAATAAGAAGACATGTCTTACACCTTTGTCTCCTTAGCCCTAGAACACCTTCTTCATTTTCAGATGAAATCTCTTTCTTGTGTTCTTCAAAATGCACCATATTAAGTCTTATAATAGTGTTTTAAGTTACTTTTATGGGTCGACCTATAATTTCCTCGCAATGCATACCTTAGAGTTTGGAAGGGTCATTTTAACACTTCATATATCCACATTCTTATGGATTTAGAGGGATTTTCATACACCATTTGAAAAGTATCGGAATAATATTTTTAACCATATATAATATGCTCCCATCTGAGCTAGATCTTCAAAGAAAAAAAGTCTTCAAAGACATGGTATTCAAATTGGACCTATCAAAAGTCCAAAAATTTCCATCTATAATTTCCATTTGTCTCTGACATCAATGACACAATATTTCCAGCAATCTTCATCTTACAACTTTCTTTTTGGACATCTGTAGTCTCCCATTGTCTTTGACATCAATGACATGAATGTTTTCAACATGGCTCCCTTTATATTGAAAAGACACGAGTTGAGTTCCTACCTCGCTTTCTAAAGGGACTTTTGAAGAAGTTTGCTCACCATCCTCATGCAAGAGAGACTCAAAACTACATGAGACTCAAAACTATAGCATCATTGAGGATCTTGCTCAAGCACACCTTGTGTTATGTATGCTTAGAAGTCCTCCAAAGTTGTCCCCTACAACAAAATTCATTATTGAATGCGATCGGAAGTGTCAACCTATCTGAATCACAACCTTGACCAACCTCTCCCTTGGCATTTGTCTCACGTGGCTTTCTAAATTCATGTTAAATCACACGGAACCAATATCTATTATTGTATTGTTAATGGAAGTGCTTCCACCTACATCATGTATTTACCATATTGGAAAACTTTGGGTTCTCCCACTTTCCCCCTCCCAACCTATGTGTTGAAATACTTCGAAGGGAATACATGACATATAGATCAATTCAAAGTTAGTTACTACAACATGCCATTCCAATTCCTAACATAATTACTATAATGTATTAGATATAGTTCAATTCAAAGTTAATTGAAGTTTGTTCAGTTATTATGATATCTTATTTTCTTTATCATCTTTCATGTGTGATGTTGTTTTTATTTTATGGTTGATAATTATAATGGTTATACTCATTATTATGATTATTATAGATATGATTATGATTATGGTTATTAGATATAGTTCAATTCAAAGTTAATTGAAGTTTCTTGAGCTATTATGATATCTTATTTTCATTGTCATTTTTCATAGTGATGTTATTTGTATTTTTTCATGTGTGATGTTATTTTTATTGTATGGTTAATGATTATAATTATGACTGTTATATTCATTAAAACTAATTTTTGTTTTATGAAGCCCTAAAACAAAGGTAAACAAATTATTAGTTGTAAAATATACATAATACTTGACTAAAACAACCAAAAAATTGTTAAGACAATATAGAGGTTGTAAATCGATGTGAGTTTACTAGGTTAAGAATTGAAAAGCACTAAACCCCGATAAATATAGAGTTTCTTTACAAAACATGGTACAATAAGACTTTAGAGAAACAATCTATCTAGTTTTATCCATAATAAATTACGTGGGAACTAGTTTTTCTTCCAACCTAGCCATTCATGTAGGAATCAAGGCCTGTGGGATCTAGGAACCACTGTTTTTTCTATGCTATCATTAATGGGAACATAGCCTTAGCATGCATTTACAAGAGTCCCCCACCTAGAGATCCACCCCTTTCCTCGCCTGTTAAAATATGAAGACGGAAAAGAATGGAACACAAGTGGGCATATTAATTGCCCTTTGATTATTAACCATAAGCTTATATATGATTACATCATGACAATACTATTGTCCAATAATATGGAACAAATAATACTATGGGACAGCAAAGTGTCCTATTCAAACTATAACCAACTAACAACTCAACTAATTAATGCACTTACGACCATTGAGATTACAATTTTTAACAAACCCCCTTAATCTCAAATGGGGCAGTATTCTCAACACTATCAATGCCTAAGTGCTACCTCTGAAACTCAACTGTAGGTGTTCCCAAATGTTTGGTAAACATATCATCCAATTTAACCTTAGAGCTACAAAATAGCAAAGTGATCTCTCCATTATTGACTAACTCGCGAATAAAGTGGTAGCGAGTGTCAATGTGTTTACTCTTTCTATGAAACACATTATGTTTGGACAATTGTATGGTTGAACTATTGTCATAATAAATAGGTGTTGGTTCTTTTTCTGTGTGTCCCATATCCTTCAAAAGTCTTCTTATCCAAACTGCATGGCATGTTGCTGCTACATATTCTGCTTATGCCGAAAACATGCTAATAATGGGTTGTTTATGAGAGGCCCATGAAATCATATTGGTAGAAAAATGGAAAGCATAATCAGATGTGCTTTTCCTATCATCAATATTTCCTGTAAAATCACTGTAAGTGTACCTTGTAAGAGTACTGTCTAGTGAATGAGAGTACCAAAGTCCATAACCAATCATGCCTGCAACATATCTCAGAATTATATTACCAACTTTCCAATGAGAGTCTTTGGGAGACTCCATAAATCTAGAGATCGGGATGACAACATACATCAAATCAGGTCTAGTTGCAGTCAAATACATTAAACTTCCTACCAATATTTTGTAAATTGTAGAGTTTAATGTTGGTCCTTCATCATTCTTTCTTAACTTGGTTCCTGTAGAAATGGGGGTTTCTGTTGGTTTGCATTTATCCATTTTGAATCTCTATGGAATGTCTGTAGCATACTTATGTTGACAGATGAAGATTCCATTTTCACTTTGGTCAACTTCCAGACCAAGGAAGTACTTCATGAGACCAAGATCAGTCATTTCAAACTTTTTTTTCATGACTGTCTTAAATTCTTCTAGCATCAGATTTCCAGTATAAATCATATCATCAACATAAATACATACAATCAGAATGTTACCTTGTTGATATGTTTTGACATACAGAGTGGGTTCATTGCTACTCCTGTTGAATCCATTGTTGATGGGTAAGAATCAATTATGTTGTACCAAGCTCGTGGAGCTTGTTTTAGACCATACAAGGCCTTTTTCAGCTTACATATTGTGTGTTCTTGACCTTTGACAGCATAACCAGGTGTCTGGTCTACATAGACTTCTTCTTCAAGTATTCCATTGAGAAGGGAAAATTTTACATCCATTTGATAAACATGCCACTGGTTTTGATCTTCTATTGCAAGTACAACTCTGATGGTGTCCATCCTGGCTACTGGAGAAAAGGTTTCATCATAGTCTACACCATATTGTTGAGCAAATCCTTTTGCAACCAACCTTGCTTTCTACTTCTCTATCTCTACTTTTTCATTGAGTTTGGTCTTATAGACCCATTTTACTCCAATATTGTTTTTGTCTAATGGGAGATCAACAAGATCCCAAGTCTGATTCCTTTCTATAGAATCAATTTCTTCATTCATTTCTTGTACCCACTGTGTATCTTTTACTGCTTCATCAAACAATGTTAGCTGGCAGGAAAATAGAGCATACTATAGTTTCCCATCAATAACAAGAGTCTACTCATATAACTCCCTTAAGCTTATGGTTCTGTGGTGGATTGTCTATTGATGTTGCTTCTTGTTGTTGTTGTTGTACCTCCAATATGGGCATTATGAGTGGTTCTAGTGGTATTGGAATTTCTTTCTGTTGAATATCTGTTGTATCACTCCAGCATTTGTCTTCAAGGAACTTAACATATCTTCTCACCACAACCTTTTGGTGACAGGATTATACAACTTGCAAGCCTTTGGATGTTCACTGTAACTAGTGAAGATACATTTTTCACTCTTCTTGTCCAAATTTTTCCTTAATTCATAAGGTATGTGTGCAAATGCCACACATCCAAATACTCTGAGATGTGAAACACTAATCTTAGTGCCACTCCATGCTTCTTCAGGAATCTTATCTTTGACACTTACTGTGGGATATATGTTCAGTAAGTAAACTGCAATAGCTTTAGCCCAATAATCATCTGACAACTTCTTATATGAAAACATACTTCGGGCCATGTCCATGATGGTCTTGTTCTTTCGTTCAGCAACTCCATTCTGCTATGGAGTGTATCTGGTAGTGAACTAGTGTTGGATGCCATGATGTTTATAGAAATCTGCAAAATCATGTGTCATATTCACCTTCACCTTCTGGCCTGAGTACTCTAATGGATTTACCTGACTGCTTTCAGTCAATGCCATGAATTGTTTAAACTTGGAGAAGGAATCTAATTTGTGTCTGAGAAATTAGATCCATACTTTCTTGCTATAATCATCAATAAAGGTAAAAAAATAAAGACTACCTCCTATGGACTGGTTTTGCATGGGTCCACATGGATCTGTGTGAACTAAGTCAAGGTGTTCTTTGGCTCGAGATGTGGAAGTGGGGAAATTGTCCCTTTGATGCTTCCCTAAGATACAATCTTCACAAGAAATGGACTGTTTATTCATAACTGGAAACCCCTTGACCATGGGTTGTTTTTGCATTTGACAAAGACTCTGAAAGGGTAGATGACCATACCTACAATGCCACAACCAGGTTTCATCTAAACTAGAAACAGTATGAGCATATGCTTGTGACAAGATAGCACTTCTCAGACTAAGTGGGAATATTCTATTTTTGGTCATTTCTACTTTGGCTAAGAGTCTTCTACTGGGGTCTTTATCATAGACGACACAATATGAATCAATAAACATGACATCATACTTATTCTAAATAAGTTGTCCCACGCTGATCCAATTGAATTTCATATTAGGAACATAGAATCCATCATGTATAAACTTCTTTTCATTTTGTTTAGTAAGAATAGGAACAATGCCTTTGCCTTGAGCAGGAACAAGATAATGATCACCAAGCTTGATTTTTGTATTGACAGATGGATCTAGATCAGAAAATAATGATTTGTTACTTGTCATATGATTGCTGCAGCCACTGTCTAGAAACCATACATCTTAATGATATTCTTCTTCAGTCGCTTGGCATGAGAGAAACATGACTTCTGATGATCTTTCTTCAACATTGGAGACATGGGCTCTACCATTGTTATGGTCTACTTTTTTCTTCCTACAGTCTCTTTCATAGTGGCCATACTTCTTGCATTAGTTGCACTGAATGTTGGACCTATTAGTCCATCTCTTTCCTCTCCCTCTCTAGTTCTGATAGTTTTGAAAGTGCTCACCATGATCTGAGTGTTCATGAGGAGTTATATCCTTTGTAGAATGAGAACTTCTTCCTCTTTTGCCTTGTCCTCTACCTCCTTTTCCTCGACCTATGCTAAGGGAAGCTTGAATGCTAAATGCATTTGGTAGAGACTCTTCTTCTTGACTGAATCGAGCTTCGTGGGACAGAAGGGACCCCGTTAACTCTTCTAGGGTAAATTTGGACAGATCTTTATATTCTTCTATATTAGTAACAACCATAGCAAACTTCTTAGTGAGATATCTAAGAATCTTTTGGACAACAACATTTTGTTCCAAGGCCTTACCATAGGTTTGGAATTGAGTCACAATACCCGAAACCCTAGTCATGAACTAATCTACAGTTTTAGTTTCCTTCATTTTAAGACTTTCAAACTGAATTCAAATGGTTTGGAGTCTTACCGTTTTGACTTTGTCGGTACCCTTGTATGTAGATGCAAGGAGATTCCATGCTTGATAAGTAGTGGTGTCTCCTGAGATCTGTGGGAAAATGGACTTCTCAATGCAGCATTGGATCAACCATTTTGTAGTGATATTTTGATCTCAACTTTCTTCAAGGGATTTCTTGTGAGCATTAGACATAGTAGCCAGAGCGATTGCACTTGGTTCTATGAACTCGTTTTCAACCATGTCCCAACATTTGTTGAGTTGGAGAAACATTTGCATCTTGATTGACCAAAACTCGTAGTTGGTGCTGGCCAACATTGGTCCGAAGATCTGCTTCATACTTGTACTTGCCATATTTTATGACTGACTTTTAAACACAGTGCCGCAACTTGTAAAACTGACATAGTACGTCAAAGGGTGTGTTAGACAAAATCTGTGTAAGTGAACAGTGATCGCCACACTTTGGCTTAATAACAAGTGCGTCAGTGCTGCACTTTTCCTTCACTGCAGGTGCATTGGTGACGCGCTTTTCCTTCATTGCAGGTGCGTCGGTTGAAAGGGGTGATGCGGTTCTCGATAGGGACAGGTGTGTCGATGCTTCCAAAGGAAAAATAAAATAAAAAAGATTTGGCCCTGGTGCTGTGAAGAGACTCCTCCACGTTGATTTGTTCCCATCTTGATCTGCAACCTACAAAAGATGTGAGATCGGATCGTGCTCTCCACTATGTGAAAAGGATTATCCCAAATACATGTATGGATCATGCCATATTCTCTGATACCATGTTAAAATATGAAAACTGGAAAAGAATGGAACACAAGTGGGCATATTAATTTCCTTTTGATTATTAACCATAAGATTATATAGGATTACATCACTACAATACTACTGTACAATACTATGGAACAGATAATACTATGGGACAACAATGTGTCCTAGTCAAACTATAACCGACTAACAACTCAACTAATTAATGCACTTATGACCATTGAGATTACAATTCTTAACACCGCCAAGGAGAAGTTCATCGCCATATGTTTCTCTTATTACCCTTGAACGTCATGTGCCTCTGCAATGAACAACAAGTGCTAGAAGAAACACCGTTAAAAACTTACAATCATCATCAATGGCTGCCCTGAATCCTAAATTTCTTCATTGTCACAATAAAATAATAAAACATCACTAAAGGAAATTTGTTAACCTACTTGTACCCGTAAACATTGAGTGATGCCCTTAAATGCTATGCTATACTAGTCCATCATAGGTGAGTTCAAATTCTGTGAGTCAGAAGTTGAAACCCAAAACCATAACAGAGCTAAGCAGTGGAGTGTATGTAAAATAATAATAATAATAATAATAATATGCTATGCTCTACTATCAAATACGATGGTCGAAGTTGGAAATTGCTTATCCATTTTAAAACATTCAAACTATCAAATTTCGAAAAAATGAGTGAACAAAAATGAAACTTCGCCTAACTTTAAAAAAAATGAAAACAAATAAATTTGTCAAAACATAGAGTTTATTTAATTTTTAAACAACAGTGGTTTGGTCTATTATGATTACCTGTTTTTTTTTTCCAAGGAAAAATTTAACTTACTATTAATAATGCGGAATAGTAAAATAGGTCCAATTACATCAGTGTATCACAGGGAAAAAACATCCCAGCAGAGAGATCCAAAAAAAAACAAGGGCACATAAATAGCCCGAAAAGCACCAGACCAATAAACTTCATAAGTTCAAGTTCATGATAGGAAATAAACCAGGAGACATAACGCACACACAAAGCTACAATAAACAAAGATCATAACACCGATAGGGCCGGAGAAATCGCCCATCAAGCCCCCAGCATGACAGAGGCCAATAGACCGCGGCCACCAACCATGGTATCTGTGACAAAAAAAAACAAAATCCGATCAGGAAAGAAAACTATAGAGCCGCAAACCCAACAAGGAGTTGGTTGAGTAGTGAAGTAAAGACCTGCACAGATAAAATAAGGCCGCATAAATATAAATATAGCCGCAAGAACCACAAAAATAGCACAAGTAACAGTGCCGAGCCAAAAGAATCAGGACCAATGCATGTCAAAAGAACCCCGGGTGATAAGTAGATCCTCCCGCCATTCCTCCCACAGGATGATCCTCGTCGGTGAGGACAGGGCAAGTTTGGAGAGCTGATCAGCCTCCACATTCATCTCCCAGAAGATATGTGAGAAATGTATGTGTTCAAAATCATTGATGGACTTCCGAATCGCATCCAGCTAGAAATAAAGTAACATCACATTGAGAGGAGCACACTCCTTGGCCCAGGAGATAATGGATAAAGAATCACCTAGAACCAAGAGTGATGATACCAGCTTGATACATGCAAAATGCAACAGGAGCCAAAGAGCACACAGCTCACTGTGCGTGTTGGAACCAACCCCCAAATTCATGCAAATGCGAAAGTAGCAGTTGATGGATAGGTACAATACCACACCATCCCCACCCACACCAGGCCTCCCAACCACCGCACCATCAAAGAAACCACAAGGGTACACCAAGACCGGTGGAGCAAGCCGACGGCCAGGTCCAGCCACCCCATTAATAAGACGACAACCAGCATGGCCAAAGAGACTATTATATTCCTTAAAGTCAGCAATTATCCGACCACAAATCCAATCCAAATGTGGGAAAGTACCCTAAAAAATGAAACAATTTCGAGCCTTCCAAGCTTCCCAAATCATGAAACATGGAAGCTCAGTCCAAGAGCAGGAACCCCGAATTCATAAACCAAGACAGTCTACCAGAGAAGTAGACCACCAAATACCCTGCAGACCAATAGTTGCATTAATTACGTTCCAGAGGTCTTGAACAAAACAACAATTGGCGAAGAGGTGGTTAACCGATTCCTCCTGTAGGCAACATAATGGACACCAACCCAGACCAATGAAACCATGATGACAAAGATTATCCTATGTAAGAATCTTATTGCTCAACACCAACCAAATGAAGCACTTGATTTTAAGTGGAAGAGCAAGCTTCCAGATAGTATAATGCCACCATTGATTTCCATGTTGTTTGTCAGCAAATAAAGAATCATATGAAAGCTTAGCAGAAACCGAGCCATGAGCCACATCCCACGACCAAACCAAATGATCAGGAGTCTCAGATAGCTGAATATTGGCTTAACAGAAGGGTCTAATGTATTATGTACATTCAATCCCCAAGGTACCATAGAGCCCGAATTGTAGAGCAGATATCCACGAGGTACCAACGCCGCTTACATGGACCGTTGCATGGGCAAGTGTACAAAAACCATTGGCCCGAAGGTATGCAATCAGTTCCAGCAACAAGTGGTATGTAGTGGATCCCCCCATAACAGGATCAACCCCAAGTCGAATCCCCCGACCATTCCCGGGAACCCATGAAAGCCACTTCGCAATGATATTGTAAGAGCCCAAGAGCCCATTCCAGATGTTTGAGACACCAGTAGCCATAGGTTGGCCCTTTCGAAACCAATCTGCCACCGAAAAACGTTTCAAATATTTGGCCTTAATGATCCTTCCCCAAACAGAATCGACGAAGAGAGCCCGCCACAAACTCTTTGCGTGAAGGGCCGAGACAAAAAGATCCAGATGTTTCACATTCCAGCTCCCCAAAACCCAGGGCTGAGCCAACGAGGACCATTTTATCAAGTGAAATTTATCTTTCTTCGCCCCACCAAACCATAAGAATCTGAAAAACTTTCTACATAGAAGCTGAAGAATGGACTTAGGTATTTTGCATAAAGAAAACTAGTAGACCCCCAAGTTCTGGAGCACCGACTTTGCCGACGTAAGTCTACCACCCAAGGATAAGTAGCGCATACTCCAATGGCCAATCCGTAAATCAAACCGCCTTAAATCCAAGACCAATCATTCAATTGATAATTCGATGGCTTGATAAATCCAAGATACTTTGTGCCAGCAGCCAATTCTTTGAACTCAAAAGGTAGCATCAAGTTGATCGACCATTCCACATTAACATCCAGGGAATGCTTAAAAAAACAAGATTTATTAAAACTGATCATCATACTAGATACATAACAAAATAATTCTAAAATTTTCTTGTACTGAAACCATTCAGCCAATAAGCCTAAACCAAAGAGCATAACGTCATCCACAAAAAGCGCATGAGTAACAGAAATACCAGCAAAAACCCGGATACCCACAATAGAACCCTCACATTTAGCTTTAAGAATAGAAAGGCTCAAACCTTCAATAACCAGTAGGAACAGAAGGGGCGAGAGAGGACAGCCCTGACGAAGGCCTCTAGAAGCCTTAAAATAGTTCGACGGATTACCATTAATAAGCATAGCAAAATTCACCGAAGAGACACACGCCATAATCCATTTCATAACCTTCCAGGGTAGGCCAATCTGAATAAGTATCAATCTGAGCAAAGTCCAGTCAACACGGTCATAAGCTTTCACCAAGTCCAACTGGAGGATGAGAGCATGATTACCTGTTTAAACGAAGGGGAGCTTTCATGAAATCAATGGTACTCGAAGAAATGGAAAGCTCAACTTCTTGGTGCAAACGAACCATGCAAAATTAAAAATGGTAGTGTGATATTACTTTTCTTTATGTTTGAGCATCATCATATCATATACAGTAAAGTTCAACTTCAAGGCATAAATGAACAAACAGAAAGTTCATTTACAATGCAATCCTTTAGTTATTTAGTGCATATTGCTAGGTGACAGTAAAAAGTCTTCAAAGATGCAATGATATGATATATTAATAAATGAGAATCACAGATTAGTTATTTGGTGCATATTGCTAGGTGACAGTAAAAAGTCTTCAAAGATGCAATGATATGATATATTAATAAATGAGAATCACAGATTAATAATATGATATTAATAAATGAGAATCACAGACTGACAACAACTGCCTTCGAACTAAAACAAAAGAAGATGGAGAATTTCTTTACAAAATAAGAAATTTGACGTCTTATTTAATTTTAACATTGCCTTTCATTTCACGTTTAAATCTTAATTTTATCCATCATAATAATAGTTTTTTAAAATAAATTTTGAACATTTCATGGGTCTTATCTTGTTGTGGTTAAATTTATTTTGATTAAGATTTAAATAAGCTTTAGTTAAGGGGTGGTTAAAAAAAGGATATGTTTATTAAATAGTATTTGTTTTATATTGTCATACTTAACACTTTGGAACATATAAATGTTGATTTGGACATATGTTGCAATGATTATCATAATTTTATTTTTTTTGTCATATCATCGTGGATATTTCCAAGTGACTACTAGATTCTCGAGGTCAAGATTATTATTATTTTTTTTAAATCATTTTTTACATAATTTTTAATTTTTCATAAAGAAAATGAAACATTATTGAATAAAAATGATTAAGACAAAGTTTGATGTCTTAATACTTAATATTTTTTTTATGTTTAATACTTCGTAACATATATATGTTATGTTGTACAATAAAGCTAGATGTTTTAATATTCATACTAAACACTTTAACACATATATGTGTTGTATATTTAACTTGGACTTAAGTTGTAAGACAAAGTGAGATGTCTTAATACTTAATAATTTTTTATATTTAATACTTTGTAACATATATAGGTTGTATATTTAATTTGCTAGATTCCCAAGTTCAAGATTATTTTTTATTTTTTTAAATTATTTTTTACATAATTTTTAATTTTTCATAAAGAAAATGAAACATTATTGAATAAAAATGATTAAGACAAAGTTTGATATCTTAATACTTAATAATTTTTTATATTTAATACGTCGTAACATATACTTATACAATAAAGCTAGATGTTTTAATATTCATACTTAACACTTTAACACATATATGTGTTGTATAACTTGGATTTAAGTTGTAAGACAAAGTGAGATGTCTTAATACTTAATAATTTTTTATATGTAATGCTTTGTAACATATATAGGTTGTATATTTAATTTGGACTCATGTTGTATATTTTACATGGTAAAAAGAAAACATACTTTATTAATTAAAAGTCAAAACATATGAACATATTTGTTTAATAGATTTGTTATGCTTATAGTTGGAGTGGATCCAAAGAAGCACATGGCTGAGGTGGTATTACACCGACCTAAGGGCCTAAGCATCAGCATATTTGTTTAATATATTTGTCATACTTAACACTTTGGAACTTTGGAACATATATGTTGTATACTTTAATTTGGATTTATGTTGTGTAGGCATGAATATATTTGTTTAGTATATTTTCTATTTGGATTTGTGTTGTGACGATAAAGTTAATAATTACCTTAATTTTTATACATTTTAAAAAAAATTACATTGTGAAAAGGAAACATACGTAATTGAATAAAGTTCAAGTGGCATCAACATTTTGGTTCAATATATTTGTTATACTTAATACTTTGGAATATATATGTTATATATTTCAACTTGGACTTATGTTGTGAGGTTAATTTTTAAAAAACATTATTAATGTTAATTAGCTTTAGTTTAGAGAGTGATAAAAAAATATTATAATTATTTATTTATTTTGAATAAATTAATTATATATAAAAAAATATTATTTCAAAATAAATAAATAATATTTAAATTTTTTTATTAAGAAAAATAATTAAAATTTTTTTATATATAAATAATTGAATTACAAAAAAAATTACATTCAGTTTGACTAGCATATTGCATAATTACTCCAAAAAATATTAAAATATAATAACCTAGAATTAGCACCTATACTATTAAAATAGTTATTTTAAAGGTGACTTACAAACAACATTTTAAGTCTCCTTCCAAAAATCAGGTTGCTTTGTACATAATAATGGTGTTGCACCATAATTAGGTTGAATCTAAATTCAAGTTTTGTAATATTAAATGTTCATAATAAGGTTTGAATCTAAATTTGAGTTTTGTATCCCCGCCAAAGGAAGAACTATAGTGATCGGTCACCCGAACACTTTGTAATACTTTTTTTCGTAATTTTAAATGAAAGGTTTCATAATTTTTCTATTAATTTTAATTATTTAATATATATACATATATATATTATACTTTTAGATTTTATCATTTGTATAAATTAGTGATGTGACTAAATTAGACATGAAGCATTTTATTTAATTTATTTGTCAGAACTTAAAAAATTATTTAATATATAGGGCCGGTAAGTGCAGATACGCTTTGTACATGGGACTTGCCTATATTGTGTATAAGTGGGGCTGTGGAAGAACCACCAACAACCTTGTAGAAACATACGCATTGTACATGGGCCTTGACTATATTGTCTCTCTTGGAATTCAGAATGTTCTTGTCATTGGGGATTCTCTTCTAATCATCTCGCAAGTCCTCATAATATGTTGGGCGGGGGCCAATCTAGGCTCACTCGAAATGTTGACTCCAGGTGTGTAGAGGATGAATCAAGTAATAAGTCGACTACTACCATTGTTGAAATTTCAAGTTCTCCTGGTCTGTCTAAGGAAATTAGATATGTATAAGGCTATCTGAGTGGTTCAACTCTCTAAATTTTGTTTATGTTCTATTTCTGCATCTTTATGCTTAGTCTATTTGTAAAGGTTTACAATAGTATAGGAAATTTTGTAAATGGTGTAGTAGTGTCGAGGTTGCAAATTGATGATAGATTGTTGGGTATAGCTCTATAGATCTTGAGTTGAGTTGTACTTTGAAAACATTTGTACACATTCTGGTTGTTTCCATCAGCTTTTTAATATAAACTTTACCAACTTTTGTCAAAAAAACTGATTTAATATATATTAAAAATAAAAAATAATTATTGGTTTAAAATTAGGTTTTGTCCTACATTTTGACAAAGTAATAAATGTAATAGTTGTTGGAATGAATTCCTATAAAGTTTCATTCACCACCTATTAGTTGGCCAAGTTGTTCACCTATCGGCAACTTGGTCTCCTTATGGTGTGAATCTTTCAATTGCATACGGGAACACCACCTCCTTAATGCCACTAATGGCTCTATATTTTTCTCTATTTTTTTGTCACCTTGGTGCATTGTAGTTAATACCTTTTCCTAATTCCTTTCAAGTTGTTCGCATTGGTGTTGTCTTAGCCCTTTTTGGCAATACCCATTGTGGCCTACTAAAAATAAGCATAGGGACTCTTCTAAATAAGTTCTTGATGTCATTTTGCTAAAGATATTTAAAAATTCCCTTCTTCAAGCCACGTGTCTATTTTGGAAGTAGCATATTTCAGACTTCTTGTTGATAAGGAGTGTTTTCCATCTCTTTGTTGACCATAATCCCTTTTTTGTTCAAAAGGATTGAGCCATCACTTGCATTAGTTATCATCATGGACAACAATAAACCCAACTATATCAATCCTTGGCTAGCTGCAAGATATCATCTCTTAATATTTCCTAGAATTTTCAATCCCTTTCTTGATGGGTACTTAAAACACCTTTCAAAGTCCAGTGGTAACAAACCAATTACAACAAACACGCATATCATCATGTTCCAAGATGACATTGATGGTTTCATCATTGAGTATGAGGACATTCTCATATGCATTTTTGTACATTCCATGGAAGAAGAAGCTAGATCTTGATTCAAGCACTTAACAATCAACCCTATCTCCACTTGGAAATAACTACATGACTCCTTCTTGTACCGATGGGAAAAAGGAAAGACCCTGTGGAACTCTTAACATGTTTTTATTCTTTTAAAAGAGGAAATGATGAAAGTGTGATTCTATTTAGGGATACATTTCTCAAAATTTATCATGAAATTCCTAAAACTATAAGGCCTTTATTGGTGGTTTCCATGAGAGTTTTTGGTTGTTGCCCATGATTTTCATTTCTCATTACTTCTTGGAGAGAAGGAGTCCCTAGATTTGAACTCTATGATTAACTATGCATTGGAGCTAGAAAGTAACATATAGACTTCTAAATTGTTGGTCTCCTTGTATCATCATCTCCAAAAAAATGAAAATATGAATCTAATGTTAGAATGCATACTTCAAACCTATTGAACTCTTTCTTACATGAAAGACTCCCAACATGGTCAGAATCCAAAGGAAATGGAAGGAAAACATGTAGGACTCCATGCTGGCAAATGATTTTTTAATGTCTATTAAGCATATAGAGAAGCACTCTCAAAATGATATGCCATTAAATCTTTGAAGTGGAAGTGTCAATAAATGTTGAAGAAGATATACAAGAAGATATAAGCAATGAAAATGATAATTCGCAGCCTAAAGGTTATGAAGTGAATAATTCACTTAAGCAAATACAACGAGTTGCCAAAGAAAAAGCATTACGATCATCATCATAAGGTTGCATTGAATCTAAATTGTCTTTCCCACAATAATAAAACGCAACTTATGTGGAAAGGAAATTTGTTGGCCTACCCGTAAACGTTAAGTGATCCCTATATATGCTATGCTATAGATTACGATGGTCGTCCCTAGCCATATATATGCTATACTATGATATAGAATACATGCAAATCATTATATATATATACACTGACTTACTATACATTTAATATGTCATTTTGATATAGATTAAATACATTTAATATGTCATTTTGAAATACACTCGAATTGTTTAAAACTTTAAAATATTAACTAAATTTTAATATATTGTCATACTTAAAACTTTGGAACATATATATATGATGACTTTGGACTTATGTTTTGACTATTGTCTTATTTTTAATTTTGATATGATTTTTAATTTTTCATATGGTAACATGGAAACATACTTTATTGAATAAAAGTGAAAAAGGTATAAATATATTTTCCACACTTAACACTGTGTGATATATATATTGTATATTTAAGTTGGTCTTAACACTTTGTTATATATATATATATATATATATATATATATATATATATATCATATTTAATATTTTTTTTATATTAACACTTTGTAACATCTATATGTTGTATACTCAACTTAGATTTATATGTAATGTTTTCAAATTTAGCCATGGACCACAATATCTTAAGTCATCTAGTTATGATCATGTTTGTTTTCCTAGATGGTGATTTAGGTTGATTAATTGTTGATCTTAAGGTTCAAAGTTTAGGAATAATGCAACATTAAATACATTAAATATATTGGACTTGAGAAAAATGCATAAGGAGATGATGGTCATTAATTCACTCATAAAATAAGCCAAGTTTCCATGTGGTCAAAAATACTGGAGATATCCTAAAATGGAAATCCTAAGGTTGGAAATAATTATTGAATAAGAAAATTCCAAGGAAGGTAACTCCTAAGCAGTGTGAAAATGGATATACTTGTTGCAGGTTCATCAATGGGTCAAGTAAGTGGAAATGGGTGTCCATTGGTTGTAGCTTGGGTGGTTGGGAGGAAAGATTGTTGCTCTCCCCACCTAGGTTCAATTCTTGTAAGTGACATGATGCTCTTGTTGAGCCCCATTGTAATGATTGTATTTCAAACTTTCCTTGATTCCTTCAGAATAACAGGAAGGTGATTTTCAGAATATTGACTAAGTAGGGAACCCAGGGAGTTAGTTGGAAAGGATAAGAAAGTGGAGAAACTTGGTTCCACAAATCAAGGAAAGTTGAATTGAAGTTGGTTAGAAAGTGGAAAAATCCCATTTGACCAACTAAAACGCCTCAAAAAGTAGGGAAGAAGTGGTCAAGGAGGTTGAGGGTGCACTTATGGAGAGATGTGGTCAAATAGTAACCACCTCGTACATGGTTGATGGTTTTGGTTGCTCCATGGTATTCGTCCATGGTATTAGCTAAGTGGGAAAAGTTGGTCAAAGGTGATTAAGGAGCATGGTTTCTTCTCACACGTGGTATTGATCCATGGTATTGGAGAGCTCACAAGCTTAAAAGGAACAACAAGGCACACTAGAATAGGTTGGCTTGTTTTATTCATGAAAATTATTGAAGAGTTGCATATGTAATTCTATGCTTAGGTGATGTTCCCCTTGCACACAGTTGGGAGATGTGCCTCTCTATCCACCATGATTGAGGAGGGAGGCATTTATCCTTTCTCACAGAGCTGATCTGTAGATTATCTTCAATACTCTTATGTTATCTATCTATTATAGTTGGAGAATCATACTCCACATTTTGTCTTTGCAAATCTAGAGCTAGTTTTCTTGTTTTGTGAGTTGGAAGGAGATGTTGCGTGGGATCCATTAGTCAATAAGGATGTAGTAGAAACTCTCTTATTTAATTGGGTCCCCTAGAACATAATAAAAATAAATATTGATTTATTTATGCAATTGTATCCCTTTCTCTCATGCTTTTTCTCTCCTATGCTCAATGCGCTAGCAGATTTGACTAGTTTTGACTTTCATTGTCATAGACTAACTTATGCTCATCTATTTCATGATTTGAAGGTACCACTAGAAATCTAAGACAAAATTGGACTTGTCCCTTCCCTCATACAAGAAAATTGTGCCCATTTGGTGTGATAAGAAGTCGTTTGTAAAACAACTAGTCAAGTAGTCCTAGAAACTGAACATTCTTCCAAATTGCCCAATCTTGCAAAATCAAATCCTATATCTAAGTCTGAAGTTTCCTACCACACATAGGATTGTAATAGATTCTAGATATATCTAGTGAAGCACCAAGAGCAGTTGGGTTTCCACATAAGTCCCGAGAACTGAAACCACGTGGTCTTGGGACCATCCTAGGCATGACCTACCCAAAGAATGTTCCCACCACATATGTATGGACTCTAAAACCCTACAATATGAGTTTTGCATACCTTTAGATTTCCACTGCAAACCATATCCTTTTGTTGGGTTGGGTAAGAAATTGAAAGAACTCTAAGTGTTTGAGAACCCTTGGGGGAAAATCTAGTCTTCCTTGCTTGTCACCTAGCTAGTGTGGCTACTCTCAACCTTGGGTACTCTATAGTGGTATTAGAGCATGGTCCTCTACACTTGTGAACTGCAACACTAAAGTTCCACTATTCGGAGAAGGGAAAAAAATTGTAGCCATGAGACTTGTACCAGTTATTGCATAGATAACAAGAGTATCTGCAGGAAGCAAAAATGGGCAAAAGTTGCTTCACTGTCACTGGGGATATCTAGCACGGGATAAGGAGTTTCATGCAACCATTTATCTCAAACCTACATTCTGGCAGGGAATGTTTCATGCAACCTTCGTATTGTCGCCAATAATTCGAGCAGTAATCTGGGACGATTTTCTGGCATCTCGGGGTGATACAAATACAGGGAGTTGCCAGGAGAAAAAGAACTACGATTATCATCATAAGGTTGCATTGAATCTTGAATTTTTCCATTCCCACAATAATAAAACACCAACTTCTGAGGAAAGGAAATTTGTTAGCCTACCCGTAAACGTTAAGCGATTCTCTGCTCTACTATAGGTTGGGATGGTCGTCCCTGGCCATATATATGATATGCTCTGCTGTAGAATACTCATTCAACATATATATACATATATTCTTTATATAGATTATGCATTTAATATGTCATTTTTAAATAACTCAACTTTTTTAAAACTATATTGTCATACTTAACACTTTGGAACATATATATGTTGACTTGGACTTTTTTTCATAGAAAAATGCAACTTACTATTAATATACGAAATAGTAAAATATGTCCAATTGTCAGACCACACAACGGCATATAAACCCTGTCATATGTAGGACCAGGGATAAACCGGTCACAGCAGCAATATGTGCCAACAAACAAGTTCAGTAAATGACAATGTGTTGACTTGGACTTATGTTGCAACGATTGTCAAAATAATTTTTTTTGTCAGCCTTCCCCAAGTCGCGTGGTCATGCCATCCTAATTTCCCAGTCGCTGCTAGATTTTCAAAGTCGAGATTAAAAATAAAAGAAAAAACAATTTTTATATAATTTTTATTTTTTCATAAAGTAAAAAGAAACATTATTCAATAAAAATGAAAAAAATATTAACATATATTTTTTTAATATATTTTTCATACTTAACACTTTACCACATATATAGGTTGTATATTTAACTTGGACATATGTTCTAAGACAAAGTTTAGATGTCTTAATACTTAATACATTTTTTTATATTTAATACTTTGTAATATATATATATATATATGTTGTATATTTAATTTGGACTAATGTTGTACAATAAAGTTAGATGTTTTAATATTTTATATGGTAAAAATAAAACATATTTTATTAATTAAAAGTAAAAAAAAAACATGAACATTTAAACATATTTGTTTAAGAGATTTGTTATACTTAACACTTTGTAACATATATATATGTTGTATACTTCAACTTGACTTACATAGGTGGAGTGGTATTACACATGGCTGAGGTGGTATTACACCGACCTAAGGATGGCCTAAGTATGAATATATTTGTTTAATATATTGGTCATACTTAACACTTTGGAACCTATGTGTTGTATACTTCAATTTGGATTTAGGTCATGGTCATGCTCATGCTCAAGGTCTTTTGCTCAAGGTAATATATTAATGTGATTTGAATTATGATGAGGGATAGGGTTGGGGAAGGGAGAAAAATAAATGTAAGATTAAAGACAAGTATAGGAATAAGGAAAAGAATAAGGATAAGGAAAAGAGCAGGTATAGGTATAGACATAAGAATAGGAATAGGAATAGGTATAAGCATAAGCCTTTTAAGGCATGAATATATGTATTTAATATATTTTCCATACTTAACATTTTGGAGCATATATATTATATATGCTTAATTTGGATTTGTGATGTGACCTTATAGTTACCTTAATTTTTTTAAGTAGTAAAAAGGAAACATACTTGAATAATTTATTTACATGGTGAAAAGGAAACATACTTAATTGAATAAAACTTCAAGTGGCATCAACATTTTTGTTCAATATAATTGTTATATACTTAATACTTTGGAATATATATGTTGTATAACTTGGACCTATGGTGTAAGGTTAATTTTTAAAACACATTATTAGTACTAATTAGTATTATTTTAAAGAGTGATAAAAAAAATATTATAATTATTTATTTATAATATATTTATTTATTTTCAATAAATTAATTATATATTAAAAATATTGTTTCAAAATAAATTAAAAAATAAAATAAATAAATAATTGTTAGTTTTAAAGTTTGCTTGATTACAAGAAGACAAAGTTTAGGCACCTCAAGGTAAATGAGATTTTGTTTATTTGGATAATAAACAGGGATAAAAAAGTAAAGTTTAAAAGAGTCATGAACCATCTGCTATATAATCTAAAAACATTAGATTTTAAAAGATATATAAGGATAAAATCTAAAAGATAAAATGAATGATAAAAATGGGAGATAAGTTTCAATCATCAAAAGTACAAGCACAAGACAACAGACAAATCCTGTGTTGAAAACATAAGATGGAAATCATATGTCTAAAAAGACATTTTAAACATCTATTTTGGAATGACATGCCCCATGCTCCAATAAACCTATCATAAACATGAGGTGCAACAACCTCAAGCTTGAACTCTCACAGTCAGAGTGACTATCTAGGAGTGTGACTAGGAGGGATGTCAAACAAAGTGCCCTTGACACCATTTCCTTTTGTTGTAGCTTTCACAGACTCCCATTTGTCAAGACTAGTACCTGGTCCCTCCTCCTCTAGTAAGCAATCTTCCAGATGTCACTAAGAGGCCCCACCCTTTGGTGGACCTCTAACAACACATCAAGCGCATCGATCATCATGGCCATCAATTGTCTAGATGGGAAATTAGGGTGCATGGCCCCAAACTGGGTGTGCAAGCAATCATGATGTGATATGATCTCCTTGATCTTGATCCTTGTGATCTCATCCTCCTAAGGAGGTCAATAAGAAATATCAACACTTGATAAACATATGAAAATATATATCAGTCAAAGTACAAATATTGATACAAAATAAAGATACCGATAGTTGAAAACGAAATAAATATGAATTTAATGTACTTGTGTGATTATGAACCTCCTTGATATGCTCTGAGGGGTTCAATGGGTCATTTCCATTGTGTGAGACACTAGCCACCATATTGTCAGATGCACGTTCACCAAACGGCCTAGCTGGCGGAGGTGCATATGAAAGTAGAAACAAACAACAATTAATAATTACATGTACATGTATACAATAATTTACTTATATATGTAACTCAATAAAAATATATATATATATGTAAATATTTCACTATGATTCCACTCATGATGTTGGGGGAGGTGTCACAACACTATATCATCCTAATGACCATGATTGGTGGAGGGAAGAACCCCACTCCGGAGAACGGTTTGCATGAAACAATGAAGAAAAATCATATATGTCATCATTTGAATACAATGACAAGAATGAAAATGATGATGATGATGACGATGATCTAATGATGGTGGAAATGATGATGAGGATTATGACAGGGATGATTAGGATGGAGTCACTACATGAAAATTTTGTCAAGAGGATGAAGATGATCATGATGATGAGAATGTTGATCACGATAATGATGATGGTGGTGGTGAGAACAACGAAGATGATGATGAAGATGACAAGGATGACAACAATAATGGCTATGATATTAATGATCATGTCAATGGAAAAGATGTGTCCATATCATTATTGTTACGATGATTATATTGATGATGATAGTGAGGAATATGATTATTGAAGGCATTAAATCCTTATTTGCATCAAAAATATTTCGTACCACCTTTTCTATTAGCCCCTACATTCATGATTAAGTGCTCGAGGATGTCACTCCTCCTCATTGTCTAGACTTGATACTGGGTAGCATGAATGATTCACCCAATATGGACCTCATGTGAAATCATACATACTCTCTAAGGATAATCACACCTACCACTTTCATTCCTCCATTACTACAATAGTCAAACCTCTCTCTACCAATTATGTAGTGAGGTAGATCGCCCCTCATAAATCTTACATGGTTATATAATTATTAATATAGTCCTTGGAGCCTCCCTTCCCACTACTAATTTCATTGAAGGGGTGCTCTTGCTATGGCCTCCAATGATTCACATTGACTAGTCAAATTATGTGTCACCTCATAGTCATTTTGAATTGGAATATCCAGTTAAATTCTACAATGATGAAACACTAAAAGAGGACAAGGTCAAATGAATCAAAGAATAAAATCCTTCTGGGCTCTAACAAGAGGTTATCACAAAAACAAATCCCTAGTTTGCAAGCTTACAAATGCTTATGGCTCTAGAAAGACATTTATAGAGAGTATACAATTGAAAGTTTGAATGTACACATGCATTCTCTTCTACAACAATTGATGAGATAAAGGTTCTAAGAAAACTCTACCTATAAATGGATTTCCCCACCAATATATGTTCTTGATTATATACTTAACATGGAAACACCTAGATCTGTAACCTTATGACACTAGACACACTTTTATGAAAGCCATATTGAATGGGATTAATTCGTGACGAAAACTATGTAAACTCATTGAACTATATATTTGAAATTTGGTTGCTATCTCTAGGACCTATTTGTTTCATCCACTAACAATTAATATTAGTATCCTCGTCATGGTCGTACATTTAATATAGAGATGGTTTTACATCTCTAAGCTAATGCACATCATGTAATTTTTTGGAAGATATACCTATAAACATATATGATTAAAGATATTTTTGGAGTTATAAATTGTTGCTTTTTTATCATTTTTGGAACTCTAAACAACAATCCCTTTGCTCTCAAACTAAAGTTTGGATTGCATGTACAATAAACAAAATCAAGTTGACATATCTAATTTGGTATTTTTCTAGTAAATCTTGGGATTCCAAACAAAAATCCCTCTATTAGCAATACTAATAATTTATTTTTAACTAAAGTTTGGGTTGTATCAAAACTATATCTATAAATATAAACTTACAACAAAATATATACACCATTGAGTTAAATAAGTTAATCATAATTAATATATAATTATATTAGCTAAATATAGTAATAGAATTGACAATTTTAAAATTACATAAATTATGAAATTTTGATGTTCGAAATATATCTTGTATAATTTTGATGATGATGATGATTAACGTCCACTTAGACCCTTTGGTCTATCGAACCTTAAGAAAAGAGAAAGATATTATTTGGATTTTTGTAAAATTTGATTCCTATGAGTAAAAAGTTGTGAAAGAAGCATTCTTAGGTCGCCATAGTTTTGAAAAGCAAGAATATCATGGAGATTATAATTATATAAAATATTAGGAAACTAAGATCGAATGTGTGTGTATGTAGGGAACTCTAAAAGAAAGTGAGATTTGTACTCAACGCTCATAGACTCACAGATCCGTCAAATCCTTTCTTCCCATGGCATTTTAGGAATTGACCATCACCCTATCTCACTATGAATCTCATGGGAGTTCATTCTTATATTGGCTATATTAATCTTCTTCTTTGAACTAGTTAAGATAGAGAGGTACTTTTGATCTTCCAGATTAGGATTAATGACTTCCTTGTAATATCTTAACTTTCTTTTACCCTCTAAATTTTTCTCATCCCACATTCTTGCTTTGACATTAGATGTGATAATATTTTTGAGGTTTTTGATATCTTGCAGAGTGGTATTTTCATCAATTCCCCGATGATTTAACCAAGTCATGGCATCCTCACACCATCTTCTCTTGAGCCAAAGATGACCTTGACTAGAATTTAAAGCAATTTTAGGGAGTCTCTAGTCTTCCATGTTATTTATATTATTCTTGTACATTAGATACCTAGACATAGTAATGCTTTCGATGGGGGGAAGACCCACTTCTATAAGGCGAATATGATAAGGTGTATTGCTCTTAATTTTGAGGTTATATGTGATAAAACACTTTTGAATTTGCTTGATATTTCTCCAAGATTCTCGAGAGATGATGCAACCACAGACTTAACACCCGTGCAATATAACGGGAGTGACAAGAGTTTAAAAAAGGAAGTTTTTTTTATTCCACATCACCATATTCGTTGATCTACAATTGTTTTCTAGGACAAAGTAAGCTTTCCACCCTCCATTTATCCTTTTCTCAATGCTATAGTTCCAATTGAGCCTGTAATGGATATAAATCCTAAGATATTTGTAGGAGGACACTTCCTCCAAGTTGTTATTGCCATAAACAAAATTAGTAGTAGTGTTTTTCTTCCACTTGATAATCATAACTTTAGTGTTGGTAGTGTTAATAGACATACCCATGTTAGAGCAGAAGTCCTTAAAGATCTTTAATTGATTAGAAAGGTCAAAGGGGCTCCTTTCCAAAATAACAATATCATCGGCATACATAAGGAGGAGGATGACTATCCCAGCTAAGGTCGTTCTAGTGCAACCTACTTCTTCTAAATAACTTTCTAGCTTGTCGATGTAGTCGCCGAAAAGGGTAGGGGAGAGGGGGCATCCTTGTTTGACTCCAATATTACAATTAATATCTTTTGACCATCCCTTAATTCTCTTAAAGTTGGCAATGAATTTCTTGTATAACCTTATCATGGTATATCTTAGTTCGAAAGGAACCTTTAGCTCTTCTAATCTATTCCACAAGTTATTTCTAGGCACTGTATCAAAATATTTCCTAAAGTACACAAAGCAGCAAAACATATTGTATTTAATATTACGACACTCCAACGCAAGTATCCTAATATTAATGAGGTAGTCTATGGTAGAGTGATGATGTTGAAACCCTGCTTGACCTTTATCCCACTTACCTTCACCTTCAATCCATATGCTGATTTTATTCTCTAAAATGATACCATAAAGCCTGGCTAAGAGAGGGTTGGTCATAATGGTTTGATAATTAGAGGGGTTGTTTTTATCCCCACTTTTAAAGCTAGGAATAATGAGACTCCGAGTCCAAGGTATAGGAAAACCTTGCATGACCTCCGGATTGAAGAGCTTATGGATGTGAGGAATGAGAGTGGTTCCTCCAATTTTTCAGGATTTCGACTTGATATCTTTCAATGTCTCTAGCTTTCCCATTTGCTAACCGTTTGACCCCAAAATCAATGTCTTCTAATGAGAATACTTCTTTCATTGCAATAAGGTTTTGAGTGTTATTAATGACATTCAGGGATTCATAGAGCCCTTTAAGATAGGAATCCAATCCTTGAAGGCAATCTTGTTATTCTCTTTAGTTTTACTAGTTAGAATTGTCCTCTAGAACTTCTTAGGGGCCACCTTAGAGAGGTGTAAAAGGTGTTCCTGTTTTTTATTTATATAAAGCTTCTTTTTTCTTTTGATAAGGTCTTTGTAATTATTTATCTTGTCAAGTTTTAGGCATTCTTTAGCTTCTTCCCTGATGGCTCTTCTGGCATTTTTGCATTCATTATCATACCAAAGGTTGGTTTTCCTATTATTATTTTTACCTGAAATTTTGAAGAACTTGTTAATGGAACAAGAGAGGGTCATGGTGAAATTATGATAGAGTTCTTCTATATTGTCCGTACTAGAGAGAGGAAACAAACTATTTTTTAAATTATTTATGAAAATATTGCCTTTATTTCTATCTAAGATAAAATTCTTTTGACTATAAGGATTGTCTTCTATGGGATCTCTATTCATCGAAAAAATGAGGGTTACAACTAGAGGTATGTGATCTGAGTCGAGTTCATGGTCGATCATAATGTCAAGGTTTATCATACTATTATATAAAGGGATATTATAAGTGATTTAAAGCAAATTGCAATATCCATTTTTTCATTGAAAATATTTGCAGTATTTGTGTTTTCTCTTGGAAAACAAAATACAGTAAGATAAAGACAAATTTCACAAGTCTTGAATGAAATCGCAAGATAATTAATTTTTCCTTAACGAAATGTAATTATATGCTAAACATAAATCACAATGTGGCCCTTTGATTAACCCTCGGGCCTCGATCGATCTTAGAATCTCTATCAAGGGTTTTATCAACCCTCGATCAAGAGTTTCAAAATAGCTCGATCAAATGCTTTATTAATCCCTTGATTGAGCTTTCAAGAGATCAATTGAGGGCTTAACAAGAGCTCTAACAAGCTTGTTTTTTACGATATTCACACCCTCTGCTTGCTAAAAAGTGTTACCCATGTTCATGGGAACATCATCCAGTCTCCTGCATGAAGCCTTGTTCTTGTCCTCTATTGTAGGGCGATGTTTTCTTTTGGGTGAATACAAGAAAAAATCTACTATAGTTAAAAGTATCTTGTTAAACTATGTAGCACAAAGACTTGAGGATCATGGTTCACCTTTAAGAGGGTATTTGTTCTCTTCCACGAGTGTACTCCTATACCGTTACACAAAATGGAGATATGGGGAAGATCTCCCACGTGCCTTGGACCAATTCATTTCCTAGCATATATCTAAATCAAAATGATAGGGAGTAATGCAATTGAGTACTAGGAGGAGGATTGGTCTTATGTGAGTTGGATGGCGATGCTTTGTGCCATATGTACACTGGATCACACATTTATTTCATGATATGTTGCATTGGGTCACTATCATATCCTTGATCATGGTCAATTTAATCTCATGGGAAGAAGTTGGTTGATATAGTTTCCCCATTTTTGTTTAGCATTTCTATGCCAAGACCCGTTGCTTGATTTGTTTAATGGTTGGTGTCTTTGTTTTGATATCTTAAAACTTGAAAATAAGATATTTTTTCAAAAAAAATTGTGATCAATTGTTCCCTCTAAACTAACTTGGATAGATGAGTATCATTAGGGATTGAATAGTGGCACATATGATTGATAATTATCATTAAGTCCTAAAAAAAAATTGATGTTTTAAATTCCCATATTTAGATTGAGTAATAGACCTTGATGGAGGGCTAGTACTTCTACTTGATTATAATTTTCTCTCCAATGCCCCATGCACAGACACGTACTTAAATTCCTTTGGAACCACATATGGTCCCCTTACACCCACCATCCCTAAAATTTTGATTGTAGCTGTAAGAACTAGTGTATGACCTCAAGGAGGACAAGAGGGCGGGATTTGATCTACTTATGTGTGCATGGAGAGTGAAATGCAAGTCTCACATGTTCGACCACTACCTTTGGGTACCTTGGTCACTGATGCAAAACTCCTCATTCCTCACTCATGGATCCAATCCATTTGGACAACATGTTTTCTATTTGCTAAGAAACCACCCATCATCAAGGGTAAACCAAAGTTCATAAAAAAATCCATAATTTTTATTTATTAATGATGAGTCTAATAAATATTAATGTTAAATTAATTTGAAATTTTCTTATTTTAATAGATGATTAATGATAACTATGAGAGACTCAATTTCTTTTTTTATAAATTAATTGAAGGGGTTTCTAAGTTGTCAAAATCAGTGACCCTTAACATGGTTAGAGTCTCTACCTCTCTCTCCTCACGTCACGATTAGAACTCGAACATCAAAACCAAATAAATTTAATTTGAATTATTTTTTATTAATATAAAAAATTTACTGTTAATTTTTCAATAATATAAAATGTAGAATTTTGTTTTCTAAATAATAAATCCAATAAACTTTAAATTTGATTTTTTTTTTGAAATATTATTGCATGGTAAGTGAGAGATATGTTGATTATGATTTGGTATAATTTGGTTTGATTGTTTTTCTCAGTTGATCCATATTTATTTAATTAATAATAAATTTAATAAACATTAATTTTAATTTGGTTTGAACTTTTTATTTTAATAGATGATTAATGTTAAGTAAATAGATTATTAAAGTTAAGTAAATAGATGATTAATGTTAAGTTAATAAGGCTATAAGGCTATATGAGAATGTCATTGCCAAATTAAAAAACACTAAAGGTTGGTCGCAAGATATTAATTGTAATATTGGAGTTAAGCAAGGGTGCCCCCTTTCCCCTACCTTTTTTGGCATCTACATTGATAAGCTTGAAGAATTCCTAGAAGAGGCAGGTTGCATGGGTATGACCTTGGAAGGAATTGTCATGCTACTTCTCTATCCTAACGATATCATTCTTATGGCAAGGCGCCCTTATGATCTTAAAAATCAATTATGAATTCTCAAAGGTTTTTGCACCAATATGGGCATGACTGTAAACACTAACAAAACAAAATTCATGATTATCAAGTCCAATAAAGGTACTTATGACAATTTTTTCTATGACAATCGAATCTTAGAGGAAGTAACCTCCTATAAGTATTAGGAATTGACTTTCATCACAGGCTCAATTGGAACTATAGCATTGAAAAGAGGATAAATGGAGGATGGAAAGCCTACTTTGGTCTTGAAAACAACTGTAAAGTAGAAAACCTTGTGATGTGGGACAAAAATAAATTCCTCTTTAAAATACTCATCACTCTCGTTATTCTATATGGCTGTGAAGCTTGGGGATGCAACATTTCCAGAGAGTCTTGGAGAAGAATTGAGCAAATCCAAAAATGATTTATTACTTATAATCTTAAAATTAAGAGCAACATGCCCTATCCTATTCTCCTCTTAGAAGCAGGGATTTGATCCCCCATTGAAAGCATGGCTATGATTAGACATCTAATGCACAAGAACAAATTAAACAATATAGGAGATGACCGACATCCTAAAATTGCTCTTAAATCCAGCCAAAAGTACCTTCGCCTCAAGCGGGGATGGCTTAAAGATGCCACAGCTTGGTTAAACTATTGGAGGATTAATGAAACTACCACTCTACAAAATATTGATAACATTAATTGCATTATTACTTTTTCCTTCAAAGAGAAAATGTGATGCAAAGAAGAGTTAGAGGTAAAAAGAAAGCTTCGGCATTGCAAAGAGACCATTAACCCTAATCTCGAGGATCAAAACTATCTTTCTATCTTAACAAGCTCAAAGAAAATAATTAATATTGCTAACATTTGAATGAACTCTCGTGAGCTTCATAGTGAAACTGGGCGTTGGACAACCCCTAAAATGCCTTGGACTGAAATAATTTACCATTTATATGTGATTCCATGGGGGTGGAAGATGAAAATCACTCTCTTAGAGTGCTCGACTTTCACTCACATTAGATCTTAGTTTCAAAATCTCTGCTCTGATACTAACCTCTCTAACCTTCTACCCAAAACTATAGTGAGCTAGGGACGCTCCTCTGTAAGCTTTTCGAGCATAGAAATAATAGTTTAAAGAAAACTAATTAATCTCTATTTTCTTAAGGTCCAATAAACCAAGATTGGTCTCAGTAGACCTTAAAGACCATCATCATCATCATTATAAAAAAAATGAAAAGAAATTTAAATTTATTTAAATTTATTTTAATTAATAATAAATGAATTTGTTTTGATTTGAAATTTTCATAAAACCAGGGTGAATCAAATTTTATAAAAGAAATTCATAGTTTTTATCTATTAACTATGAGTCTAATAAATATTGATTTGAATATTTTTATAGTAATTATGAAAGATTCAAATTTTCATTTTTGTAATTATTTTTGAGACTTTTAAATTATCAAATCATCTTTATGGGCTTGGGTTACACCAATTCTTAATATGACTCTTTTAAATGCATGCTCCACCATGATACCTCTTCTCGCTATTACTTTGGAAATTAGATTTCGCAAGAGTTAATGAATTTAATTTGTTTTTTTATTATTAATATATATTTCTTAATTTTTCATTAACATGTATATTTTTGTTTTTAAATAATAAATTTAATTAATTTTTTTTGTTTTTAAATAATAAATTTAATTATAATTTTAAATTTGGTTGAAATAACTATTGCATAGTAAGTGAGAGATATGTTGATTATGATGTAATATAATGTGGTTCGAAATTTTTTAATTTAATTAATGCATTTCTAACTATTAATAAATTTGATAAATATTAATTTTAAATTGATTTGAACTTTTTTATTTTAATGGATGATGAACGTTAAGTAAAAGAAATGAGAATAGGTTTAAATTTTTATAATATTTATTTTAATTAATGATGAATGAGTTTAATTTGGTATTATTTATATATATATATATTATGGTTGAAATTGAATTTTATAAGTTAGTGAATAATTAATTAAATATGAATAAAATTGATATTTGTTTAGGGTTTTGTTAAAAATAATATATGCTATAATTGAAAGTTCATTGTAAATCTGGAGGGGTAACTCAGTTGGTTGGAGCTTTCGAGTCCATGACCAAAGTAATCAAGGTCGGAGGTTCAAATCTCTGGCTCCTTTGGGGTTAGGCTCCCGAACTTGGAATCAGCAGGGTGAGGCCCCTTCGGGTGGCCCGCTTGAGAATTATTACTATGGATTTAGCAAGGCCTCCATCTTCTGGGGATGTGAACCACATGAAATAAAAATTTCATTGTCTATAATTTTCTTACATCCAAAATGAAAATACCCAAACTATATCCTCATATATCAAAGACATGGTAGTGACAAATAACAAAAATTAACACCCTCCATATGCCTATATTACCTGCTATATTACCCATCGCCTTCTTTGAGAATCCGTCAGCTCTAAGATTTAATTGTCTGTAAATATGCATGAACTTTGAAGACTGGAAAGTGGATTGTATATCTCTAAGTTTTTCTTTCCACTCTTCTAGAGCTATTACTTGTAGTCGAGAACACACTGACACCCAATCAAGAATCACCTGTGAGACACCCAAAATCTGCAAGGTAAGGATGTTCTTTGAATTCCCCAGTGATCTTTGAAGTAATGCAATGCAAATATTCTCTCTTATTCTCGAAGATGATCATGTTTTGATGGCACCATATATTCCAAATGATAAAAAGAGGCAAGTTTTTAATCTTCCCACAACTAGAGTCCAAGATGTAAGGCTTTGCTCGAAATAGGATATTTGCCATAATAGATTGCTATTTAGAACACATGTAACTTCTGCCCACACTTCTTGTGAGAAAGAACATGCTGTAAATAAGTGATCTAGAGAGTCCTTCCCCTAACCACATATTACATAGTGAAAAACCTGAAAATACCACGCTTTTGTAGATTCACACCAACCAATATTTTGTCTTCCAAAACTAACCAATCAAATAGTTGAATTTTTAAGGAGTCCTTCCATGCCAAAGTAATTTGAACCACCATTTATTAGAAAATCTAGCCTCATCAAAAGCAAAAGTGTTATAGGCGGTGGAGGCAATGACCTGGCCATTTTAAGTGTTCCAAGACCAAAAAAGCTTATCCTTCGAATATTTTATTCTGACCCCACAATAATCTAGTCCCCAATATATTGTTCCCATTCCAAAGCATCTCTGCCACCTAGGCCGAGCTCACCAAGCTTGAACCCAAAGATTTGTGTTCGATAAACCCAACTCCAGATTATGAACATGTGCCAAAACAATGAAACCATATGAGTTTAGGTGTTGAATAATATTAGGAGATAACTTATACATTCCATGCCACCAATGATTAGAACCACCCCGATTTGAACCTGTACCCCATTACCCACTTGCTAAGCTAACCTTTCTTTTATAACATGAACAAATAAGATCAAACCACGCTAGCTATTAGAAGCAGAGGCATAATGATATATTGGCTTTCTTAACCAATCCACAATCAATTTCCCTTTCAAATATTTTCCTTTTATCACTTTAGATCAAAGACCCTATCTGAAAAGACCCCTCCACAAGCCCTTACATGCAAGAGCCCTAGAAAACCAGAACAAGTTTTTGAAACCCCATCCCCCCGCTCCCTTTGGAAGAGATAAGATTGACCACTTTTCCAAGAGTATACCATCCTTTTTGCGCCCACCCTTCGATAGAAAACTAAACAACAATTGTCTCATCTTATTGAGAATGCTAACCGAAACTCTGCTAGAGAAATCCAATACACAAGTAGGTTTTGTGGTATAGATTGAACCAGGATGTAATGCCCCCCCAAGGAGAGCCACTTCTTTGACCAATGGTTAATTCTATTTTAAAACTTCCGGAGAAGCCAGAGCCAATCCAAGGCTAAGTACAAGTGAGGTTTTAAAAAGAAACCCAAGTACTTGAAGCCGTGTTCAAGCGGGTCTGAATGTTAGGTTAAAAAAGATAGCATAGAGTTGAAAGTATCCACCTCAATATTATGGTGAAAGAAAAAAGACTTTTGAATGCTTACTTCCATTCCACTCGCATCACAAAAAACCTGTATAATTTCTCTATAAACCTACCATTCATCCACAGACCCGAGACCAAAGAGGAATAGGTCATGGAAGAGACAGTGAGTGATATCAACATTATGAACCAAGTTTATTTCCTTATATTACCTTTCACCTTGGCCTTTATGATCAACTTACTAAGACCTTCAATAACCTGGAAGAGCAAGTGAGTGATATCAACATTCTGAGCCAATTTTATTCCCTTATCTTACCATTCACCTTGACCTTTATGATCAACTTACTAAGACCTTCAATAACCTAGAGAAAGAGCATAAGGGAGAACAAGCATCCTTACAACAAACCCCTATAACAATTAAAAAATTTAGAAGAAGATCTATTTACTAAAGCATCAAAAGTGGTAAATGGATGTATGTGTTTCCTACTCAACAATTATATAATTCAAATTAAAAAAATAACTCTTATCCAACTAATAAATTATTTTATACATCAAATTAATATTAATTTATTATTACAATGAAACAAACTATTTTATATATCAAATTAATATTAATTTATTATTGCAATGAAACAAACTATCTTATATATCAAATTAATATTTAATTATCAAATTAATATTAATTTATTATTGCAATGAAACAAACTATCTTATATATCAAATTAATATTTAATTATTACAATCAAGTTTTTTTTTTTAATTTTTTATATTTTAGTTTTTAATTGGTAAGACGAAATAATGATTTAAATTTAAAATTTGAAATGGCATATTTTATTTTTTAAATGTAAATCGCAATAAGGCTTTTTTGGTCAATGGTGTAGAATTTAAAATTGTAGGATATTTTATGGTCATGATCAGAGATGATGCTTTTGTGGAAACCTTGTATTATTGTAATTTTTGGACAGATTCCCACATGCAAAGGATATTTTATGCTATTATTATAAGTAAGGTGATTTTTGTAAGATCATATTCCCTGTATTGATATTGTGTTCTGAGTTATTATTTGAAGTTCCAGAAAGATGGGGATATTCGAGTTTTATGTAATATTGGTTATTTTTAACTTTCCATCAATGATTCTGTGTTTTTTTTTGATGGGGCAGTTACTTTGGGTACAAACATGAAAGCAGAGTTGTTGGCTTTATGGTGTGTTGTTAGTGTGGTAAATATTTTTGGTTTGGCAAGGTAAATTTTTTTGGTGATTCTAGAGTTACCATTAAGTAAGCAAAGGGCGAATATAATTTAAATGTGGCTACCTTAATGAGATGGTGCAACAGAATTATGTGTGAACTTAAATTATTCAGCAATTTGACTCTGGAACATATCTATAGGGAATATAATTCTCTTGTTGATAAGATGTTGAAGTTGGCTTTGGAGGGAGAAGATGGATATTTATATTGGAAAGAATATTTATGCAACCATATCCAGGATTATGATACAGTAAATTTTCTGGATGAGGGTATTTATCTTAAGCAGAAATAACATCTACCATGTAATATTTTTTTTTTTTGTCGATGAAGATGTAAGGAGAAGTATAGTTTTTGTTTTTAAATTTTAAAGGATCTGTCGAAGGTCTTGAAAGAGAGCTTATAACTGTTCTATCATTATACTGTTTGATTGAGTTTTTTGAATATTAATAATATGCTTTATTTTTTCCTCGGAAAAAAAAAAGCTTTGAATTTGAATTTTCCCATTTTCATATTCTATGCGAAGTGGCGATTTTCATCTGGTTTGAGATAAGCCGCGCGTTTGATAAAACAACGCATAGTGCATACACCACTTAATACTTCCCTCCCCTGCGCCTCAGGCTTCGCGAGCGAACAATCCGCTGACGTAATAGAGCGCCGAGCCCCTTTTGAGCACATGAGATTCTGAACTCTCTGTGTATCTGTGTATATTATATTAATGTGGGACGATCAAATACAAATTTTAAATTTCAACGGCGATCCGTGAAATCAGAGTGTAATGAACGGCGAGAAATTGCTCCCTCCCTTCTTCTGCACCCCAAGTCTGCGTATTAAATAGCTATTAGGTTCGGTACAGAACGGCAGTTCCATTTCGAACATGATGATGATTCCGTCCCTCTGTTTTTGTTTTCCACTTCCTTTGCTGCTGTTGTTCCTCTTTATCATATCGTCTGCTCACTCCTTTCATGATGATCGACAATCGCTATTGGCGTTTAAGTCGCTCATTACCCACAATCCCAATCATTCCATGGCAGATTGGAGTTCAGCCGTTCCCTTGTGCAACTGGACTGCGGTTACCTGCACCCACCGCCATCCATTTGACAGAGTGATCGTGCTCAACCTCAATGCCATGGATCTGCAAGGTACCATTTCTCCTGCACTCGGCAATTTGTCGTTTCTCCAGTCACTCGATCTTTCCAACAATGCGCTTCACGGTCATATCCCACCTCAATTGGGACGCCTCTTTCGTTTGAGAACTCTCACGTTGAGTCACAATCTATTGGAGGGCAACATCCCCATGGAGTTGGGTTCCCTTACACATCTACGGTTACTAAACTTAGCAACAAACAGGCTCACAGGTACCATTCCCTCTCTCATAGCAAACTTTTCAGCATTGACTGTTTTAGTACTAACAAGAAATAGTTTTACTGGTGCCATTCCTCCACAATTAGGTTTGCTCACCAGTTTAGAAACACTTGCGTTATCGATAAATGAATTGTCTGGCACCATTCCCTTTTCTCTATCAAATATCTCTACGTTGACTCATTTGGATATTTTCCAAAACAAACTCAGTGGCATGATTCCACACGAATTGGGCCTGCTCTCCAATCTGCAAACACTTATGGTTAATGATAATTATTTGTCCGGCACCATTCCCACTTCTTTATCAAATATATCTACTTTGATTTACTTGGATTGTTCTGAAAACAAACTCACTGGAACCATTCCACATGATTTGGGCCTCCTCACCAATTTACAAGTGCTTTCTCTATATGATAATGAATTGGTAGGTGTCATTCCCACTTCTTTGTCAAGTATCTTTAACTTGAATAGTCTCTATTTATGGGGCAATCAACTGAGTGGAAACATACCAAATTCCATTGGAAATTGTTCTCAACTCATGATACTATCACTAAGCAACAATAAGCTGGGTGGGACTGTGCCAATAGAGTTGGGTAACTTATCACTCCTTGAACGGCTAGACTTAGAATCTAATCAACTTGAAAGTGGAAGCACTACAACCATGTCCTTTCTTGTATCTCTTACCAATTGTTCCCACCTACAAGATCTAGACTTGAGAAACAATAAATTAAGTGGTGTTTTGCCCCCTATGATAAGCAGACTTTCTGCCAATTTGTCTTACTTGTTATTATCAAGCAACATGATAAAGGGAAACATCCCTCCATATATCGGCAATCTTAGCAGCCTGACCTTTCTAAATTTAAGTGGAAACCTTTTAAATGGCAGCATACCCCCATTAGGTAACCTTGAAAAAATAGAAAGATTGGATTTAGGAAACAATAGATTAGAAGGAAACATTCCCAATGATTTTAAACAATTAAAACATCTTGGTCTCTTGGATATTAGTAGAAACATGCTTTCTGGAAAAATTCCCAATTTCTTGCACCATCTTGAACAACTAATGTTCCTTTCTCTTCATCACAACTACTTTTCAGATAAAATACCTACCAGCTTAGGAGATTGCAAGAATTTGGCATCACTTGACTTGTCTCACAATAGACTCAGTGGAAGAATACCACCAAAAGTCACTACTCTTCCTTACTTGTATTTTTATTTAAATTTGTCATGGAATTTGTTGGATGGCCCCTTGCCTCCGGAGATGGGGAAACTTGAAAATGCTTTAGCTATAGATATTTCTGCCAATCTGTTAACTGGTGTCATTCCACCAACACTTGGAAGTTGTGTTGCACTCGAATCATTGAATCTATCTAACAACTCCTTAGAAGGTTCTCTTCCAGATTCCCTTGGAGATCTACAAAATCTCATGGAATTGGATCTCTCTTTCAACTCCTTATCAGGTACAATACCAATTACTCTCAACAAGTTGAAAGAGCTTCGCTATTTGAATTTATCTTTTAACAATCTCAAAGGAGAAATATCAAAAGGAGAATTCTCTACAAATCAAACCATTATCATATCCTTGATTGGAAATCCGGGTCTCTGTGGGCCACAAGCATTTTCCTTACCAGCATGTCCAACACAGAAAATCCATTTTGATGTTCTGAGAAAAATACTACTGCCAATTGTTGGTGCTATTGGTTTTATGCTATGTTGTCTACTTTTGGGATTCCTCTCAAGAGGGAATTTGCATATACAAAACTTTTATTTTCCACGAGTTATTTCTCATAAATCAGAGCATCAAAGTTTATCATATCAAGAGCTTTCTAGAGCAACTAATGGATTTATTGAGTCCAACTTGTTGGGGAAAGGTAGTTTTGGATCGGTGTACAAAGGTATTTTGAGTGATGGCATGCTTGTTGCTGTGAAGGTTTTCAATTTGCAAAATGACCGAGTTGTGAAGAGTTTTAAAGTAGAGTGTAATGCCTTGCAAAATGTTCGACATCGAAATCTTGTGAGAATTATAGCCTCATGTTCCAACCTCCATTTCAAAGGTTTAGTGTTCAAGTTTATGTGTAATGGAAGCTTAGAGAAGCATTTGTATCCTGATAAAGATGATAGCAATGTCGAAGATGTGTGTGAGTTGGGGCTGAAAACACGAATAGACATTGCCATAGATGTGGCCCATGCCATGGAATATCTTCATCATGATTCTTTTGTACAAGTAGTGCACTGTGATATAAAGCCAAGCAATGTGTTGTTGGATGAAAACATGGTCAGCCATGTAACAGATTTTGGTATTGCAAAATTAGTTGGTGCAACCTCCAATCATTCACTTACTTCAACACTTTCTCTGAAAGGATCCATGGGCTACATTGCCCCAGGTGTGTATATATTAAAACATTATTTTTATTTGTATTTTCTTCACAACAATTTTATATGTATTTGTCGAGTAAATTTGATCAAGGTTGTTTTGAATGCAGAGTATGGATTGGGTGAGAGGGTTTCTATTCAAGGGGATGTTTATAGCTATGGCATTCTATTATTGGAAATGATTTCTAGAAAAAAGCCTACTAGCAACATGTTTGCAGGAGACTTGAACTTGCATAGATGGGTGAATTTAGCATTTCCAAATAGAGTAAAAGAGGTAATTGACAGTCGCCTCTTAACTGAGATGGATGGAGATGAAATTGAAGAAAATGATGCATATAAATGCCTACTTTCTTTCCTACGTGTTGGTTTGCTTTGTTCAAAAGATTCACCTAAAGAACGTCCAACTATGAGAGATGTGTCAACTATGTTGAAGAGTCTTAGAGAGGATTTGGTGGAAAATAATGTTGCTTCAAGGCGATTAAGACAAAGCACATCCACTATGCTTTCCAATAGTGAATGCAATACAATAAGGAATAATGCAGTGGCATCAAATGATCAAGAATCTACATTTTAATTTCAAAGATTTCAATTGCACAAGATTTATATTCTTGTAACTGTAAGTATTTATATTTTTGTAGTAGTTGAAGTATTGTGATGTTAATATAATACTTGACCAATAATTTTCATCATGAAAACTATATGGGTTTGTACTTCCATATTTTCACGAGTTTATAGAACTATATATATCTCTTAATGTGTTTCAATTGTTCATCCATTAATAAAGGAACTCACGAAAAGGTTGTGTGGATTCATCACATGAAATTCATTTTGTTATTCTTGAGCATCTCCCAAAAAGTAGTAGGAGCTGCCTATATGAGAATGTTGCTTTTCCCGACATATGTTTTCTGTCAAATCTTTCACATATTTTCAATGCAATGCACATTGCATCCAAATGTTTAATGCTTCTATGTCAATATGTGGTGCTTTCTGGGAACTCTTTTTACTTTAATTTCAATGCACCTTTACTGAGGTTTGCATGCACTTGTGTGTATAGTATAGTATGAGCAAACCTCAAGTGATAAAGAAAAATAATATAAATATATAATGAAAAAGATTATAACCAACCATACAATTTCATAGTCTTCTGCTTAGAGGAGAAATTGTTATTGTGTTGTATAGGGTTCACTCCATTGTCATGAGATCCACTTAAGGTTGCTATGTTTTAACATTTACAGTGTCTGGGCTTTCTGAAAATGGATTCTTCCACTTGTCTTTGTGTATGTTTCAACAAAGGCCTGCCCAGGGGCCTCTACTATTTTGAGATCCCTACAAATTGTAGCAGTCGATTTCCTGAAGATTTTATAATTGTGATTTTTTGCTTCAAATGATATGTAGGTATCAAAAAAGAGTTTGATGTTGCCCTTTATTTATTTCTGATTCCTATATGCTACAGGGTGGGTTCTATGTCTACATCACTTAGAAGAATCTGCATTTGAAGAATTGGAAGACATCTCATGTCAGGACCCTCATGAGCTCTTTCATTATATTCAATAATAGCGGAGTTAGCATATCCCTTTACATATCCTACAGATGCAACTTCATCTAGCTGTGAATGATTGGTTTCAGGTAGTCACTTTCTGATATAGAAATTTGTGTTGAAGGACGTAAAACGGCAACGTTTTCTGAAATAAGACCATATATTTACACCATTCATCCAGCACACAATTTTACCCTCTCTTGAACCATTTCCATATTGAAATATATAGCACCCTGCACCGTGACATATACAATAAACATTCTATCTATAGCAGACAGAAATAACAAGGAGAAAAACCATGGATTGTAGAAGACATTTGGATCGTATTGAAGATGAGACCACATTGAATTAACAGTCGAGTTTTAGAATAAAACTTATAATAATTTGTATCGTCTCAAAAGCACTCAGACAGACTCAACTTTTGGTGTGATACTGAAGGAGATTTTCCCTGTAATCTTGTCCTTCATTTCCTTCAAACCAAATGGATTGACGGAGAGTTGAAAGAACCATCGTCCATGATAACTTAAACAAGCTAATTAGTGCATTGATACGGTCCATTTTGGAGTGCCCAACATACCATAGTCCATGATAACTTACACTAATTATTTCAGTCGAACCTATCCAGACATTGTGAATTTTAAACTTCCCAACTTACCCGGGTATTCATTTGAAAAGAAAATTGAGATGTGAATACTGACAAAGATTGTTGTTTTGCTCTACTTTGGAAATCAAGAGTACCCACGTACGTTTTAGTAGTTTCTCCTGAGAAATTGTCACCGATCTTGAGTTGGGTTGCCGTCATTTGACAGAAGAAACAGAGAAGCAGAGGAAATTTAGACTTAGTATGATGATTTGGTGGTTTTGAAAATTTGAGTTTATACATTTGGCCCAAAGACGAAATTGGTCCATAGGTTTTTCAGGAGCAGACGATGAATCTGTCAATGAACTCGAAAAGTGTTAATTTTGAGTCTAGTATACCTACATTGTTGAGTCAAAAGTTCTCAGATTTTGTAGTTTGGTGTTAATAATCATGAAGAGCAACAGTACATGTCAATGGATCAGCATTTATTCGGATAGAGCTGGGAGAGTATTAGAGGATATGGTGGTATGAATGACTCGGGTTATCTTGCTGCTTGATTGGATTCTGGACCTTCTTCACCACCTGTGTCATTACAAGCGAATGCACATGTAGAAAAAGAGCTGTACAAGGACTAAGTTGAGATGGTTCCTCTTGTGTAGTCCCTATGGTACGTTCCCGACTAATCTTATCCATATCTCCATATGATCCAAATCTTAAGTTTTCATAATCAGTGGTTTTTGGACTTTATGTGTTTCTGATTCATATTTATGCAATTTCAATAAAACAGTGGCACCAAATCCTACAATGGTGGAAACCATCGTTTTTATTTCCTTAATCACAAACATAAATTCTGCGTAAGAATGCAGATGAAAAAGATTATTCTTAGTCTATGGAGTTGGCACTGCCCATTCGCTTTACTAATAAAATATCTTCATCTGTAAGGAGTGTTTTTTCACGAGGAGGCCTCGTGACTTCAGTTACTTACATCTTGGTTTTGGCTTGGAGTTCATGAGGCTTCTGTTTTTTTCTCCACTGACAATTACACTTAGTGTCTTTTCCTTTTCAATGTCCAAATTATAATGAGGATAAGGTTAACTGTGTAGGAATACAGGGTAAACAAGTCCTCTCATTGTTTTTAAAGTAGGAATACAGGGTTAACTGTGTAGAAATACGCAATCAGACATTGTTTTCAAAGTAGATTTGGTGTGCAGTTTCCTTAATCTTGTACCAGGATTCCATAAAGTATTCCAGATCTATCTTTCCAGGTGGTGTTCATGTAATGATTCTGCTGAAATTATTGGGTCTATAATATATAACACTTGTCCTTCCTTCATATTAAATGTAATTTGTTGGATATAGTTTATGTACTTCATATTATATAATATTATATATATAGTTTATTGGGTCTATAATATATAACACTTGCCGTTCCTTCATATTAAATGTAATTTGTTGGATATAGTTTATGTACTTGGATTAATGCACCTGGGTGATGAACACATCTCAGTAGCAAAGAAAGGAACCGATTGTACAAGAGTTAAGGAGCCTAAATCACAAAGAATGTTTTGAGGATTCCTTTAGAGCGATAAAGGTCAAGAGGAATGCTGACCTTTATTTTCCAGAGGCAAAATTGGTGATAATAAATTATTCCAGTACATGCCAACTGGTTTACGCTGCAAATCCTACAGTAAGAAATGCTAGTATTCATTACAGAAGCACTGTTTTCTTTTTATGACAGTTTATTGTCTAAGTTTTGAAAATGTAGTCAGTTTGTTGCCTTTCGGAATAGTTTTCGATCTATCTGAATGACTTAATGTCATAATGTAATTTCCATTAAATGCCATTTGCAGTAACAGTTTCCTTTGGAGGTTGGAACTTAAAGTTAAAACCATAGTAGCAAATACATTCTTCAAGGAAACTATAAAACGTACCAAATACAATTTTTAATTGGGCTTGTTACAAAATACGGTCTCAAATAAAATACATTTATTTGTTTGTTTGGAACACGTCTTACACATTTTAAGCATTTATCGGCTCATACTTTCTCAATCTGTGTATAATCAGAATGTACATTGAATAAACTGCAGCATTCCGTCATAGCATCTGAAAAAAAATCTAATCAAAACTCGTATTTCAACTACAAATGCACGAATCGAAATTTCTCATGCTAGAAGACCCAGCTGAACACAGCTGAAACTTAGACTATAATTGATTCTTGGGTTCGCGAGGTAGATTTCCTTTGTCAAATGTTAACAAATCCTGCCCAAAACCAATGAAAATCCAAAGTTTGATTCCAAGGCACTTGTGTTTGACATGTTGCAGTGTTCAATAGATCAATTTTGTCACTTATTGATGATCAATATTTGGATAGGAAGAAGGCGTACCCGCAAAACAGGTGAACTGTCAGGCTTCAACAAAGGACTTGGGAGGAACATGGACAGGTAAGGGAAATCCATTAAAAGCCGGCCCGTGGATGGGAAAAAGTATACGGAGAGAGGAAGAGATATCCTAGCTGAGGAGTTAGTAAAGCTAGTTAGCACAAATACCACCAGCGAGAGAGCCTCAGTGCTGTAGTGAAGTTTTTGTTTGTGAGTGGCCAGCAGAAAGCCAACAGCAAGGGAGTCTGAACAGGTTTTTGAGCAGAAAAGGCCGCCTGAGAAAGGAAATTCCGAAGCCAGCCTGTGCATGGATGCAAAAACAGTTCGAAGAGCCTGCATGCTTGCATATCTCACTGCAGAAGCTGTTTGTATTCATGTTTTAATGACAAACTTTTCCCATCTGGATTTTCTCTCCACTTTGAATCTTCTGTGTGCAATTTTTAGTGTGGATGCGATGTTTACTCTGATGTACGTTTCATATCTGTCATCTGTTTTTATTCCTGCGCAGTAGTTTAGTTTCCTGTAGAAGCTTTTATGGCAGAGAAAGATTGTTTGGTAACTAAAACACAGAGGCATTCATAACAAAACAAGCATTCTGCACGAATTTTGTTATTCCACTGCTAATTACCTACGGATTTGTATTGCATTCAAGGTAATATTTTGGAGTATTATATTCCAGATCAGGAAGCTTGTAGTTTGAGTAACGTTTTTATTTTATTTTATTTCTGAATCCGCTAAACCCGGCAAGGGCAGGTATTGCGTTCAGATTTATGTTTCCTTGAAAGAGGTCATGGATCTATGGTATTAGATCCATGCACTTGTGTTATCCAGGTCTGTCGATGATGCTGACTCGTAAACGATTTGCAGAGGCAGAGACCCATTGCAAGGTCCTTTGTCAGACGCTGAAAATCCCCAAGACGTCGAGAAGCAGGATGGAGAGAAATATGGAGGACATCCAGATGCTGATGGGATAACTTCTCTTATGTTGAAGACAGAGAAAGTTAATGTCTAAGAAGAACCACAAACCTCTTCCTTTCATCAGCTACAGGTATATGTTGGAAAACTCTGAGTAAATCCTTTTACAGTTGAAGCCAAGCTAAACATTCCTGCATATGATGGCTCTGTAGACATGGAGAAATTAAATAATTGGGTGACACAGCTTGAATATTTATTTTGCCAGACTAAGGATGAGTAGGCATGCTTTCAAATGGTGTGAGGCATATTGCCAAACACTGCGAAAAGGCAATGAAGCTCCATTGACAAATTTAAAACCCTGTTGAAAAAACAAATTTATTTAATATGATACGAAAGAACCTATTACCACTCAAAATAGCACCCTCGACTAGGATCACGATTCATAGCACCCTCGACTAGGATCACTATTCACGGTGCGATGAGTGGTATGTACAGGAGGAGCTAGTGCCCTAAGTGACCACGGCAATATGCCTAAGACCAAGAGGGAGTCCTAGTTTTTAGTGAATGACATATGCAATTGCTTCAACAACACAAAAACACCTTTTCTCAAAAACTCTAAGTGAATATAATTACCTTATGGAGTCAAAATAATAGAGCAAAGAACATTAAATGAGATAAAAGTTATTTTACTTTGTCACATATCCCAAGAAAATAACTCCAATATGCTATTGCTGTTATGAAATTGCAACAGTGAAATCACTTCAAAAAACTTGATAAAAGATAACAAAACTTCACCAACTTACCATATTATAAGATGTACTTTGAAGTATGAGGTGAGGGGGATGTGCAATAGGATGAAGGAGCCTTAAATTAGTTGCTTTTTGGGTCTTCATACTTTCTTGAAATGATCAATTTACTTGTTGCATAAGCAATAATAGATCTGCAAAACCAAACCTTAGCAAGAGGTCACGGAAAACCATACAATCCAACCATGGGAAAAGGGCGCCTTCAAGTATTGACCGTTAACTTGCCTAGGGAGCACTTGGGTGTTTGAACATAAATTCCAAACTCTATGTAATTTTTGAGATATAAATTTTTCTAATTTTTAAGGTTTTTTAGATTTTAGATTTTTTTATAATAAATGTACATGAGAATTTTGATGAAAAAATATGAAAAGAAGGGGTTATGACCTTAGTCCTCAACCCTATTTCGAGGTCAAGGTCTTTACTCAATTTGACTATTCAAGATTTACTAACTAGGGAAAAGGTTAGTAACTTCATACTTATAAATTTTGTACTTGTAAATTTATGATGGTGTAGTTATAATTTTTGTTGTTTCAGGCAATGATGTAGTTAAGGACCCTCTACGAGAAGAGGAACACATGGAAACCAATCCAATGGTGTCAAGTAGTACACTAGGTAAATACCATTGCAAATGTATTTTTTATTAATGAACTACTTCAATGATTAATAATTGACCATATAAATCTAACTATTTTTGTTATTGTAGATGATACCTCGGCCTTACAACATCGTCCATGTTACGAGTACATGACCATGTGTATTGTGCGTCAAAGGATGCATAGCCAATCAACAACAAAAGAGGGCCCAATAGATGAAGAAGTGGAATTGGATGAGACACTTCATAAATATGTAGCATCGTCTAAGAAACCAAAAAAATGATTATATATATTACAAGAGAGATGTATAGTTGAAACATTTGTTCTTATAATAAATTCATTAATATAAAGAAGTTAATGATATAGTTTTTTGTTTTTCCACATTATGCATGAATATTATGTTATGTATTTAATGCTATCATTTTTGTTTTTCCATCTTATGCATGAGTCTTATGTTATTATCACAACCTACACACTACAACACAACAATTCTCAACAAGGATTATAATCTACTTCCATTATTCTTTTTTTCTCATTGGTTTATAACAACAAGTTCTCTAATTTTCCATTGAAGTCCCTCATTAATAATATGTTCTATTTTTCCTTGTATTCCACAATGTTTTCTATGATATGTAGAAATGGTTTATCTCTATTCAAAGCTTGTGCCTGGTATAAATTATATTGTTTGGACTAAAGTAGCCACTGATGCAATGTATATGTTACCACTCTTGCCTCTAACTTCAAGCTAAATGTATTGGTTATTGTATCTAGATTTGTTAGTACAGTGTTATTTTACATGTTTCTTTTACCAAGTAATGCCCTATGTCCTTCGTGATTTTTTGATACTCAAATCCAAATTGACCACTTCTTGAATTACCATATTTCCTTAATCCTACACTCGTCATGATTACGTGTCTCCACTAGGACTCATATATCTTGTACTTTTTCTACTAGCCCAATCTTGCGATTGAAAATAAAAATTACTATCCATCCTTGAAGAAGATGCTCTACATTTAATCTCATTGTACAATATTGACACCCACAAGGATATTCCTACACCCACTCATCCAAATATATGTTGCATTATGAAGACATATAATAATTTCCATTTACTTCAATAGATTGCTAGTCCCTTGCACCATGGTAGATTAGGGAGCAACACAAATGTAGTAAAAAATTCTTTCTCAAAGAAGATTAGATGTCCTCTATTAACTTACCTTGAAGGTTTTTTATCATAGTTGATGACCAACTAAATATGGTACGATGATTGTTGAATGATGTGATTATTAAAGTTGGATATTATGTTCAAATACTTGATTTTCAAGTTATGGGTATTGAAGGAAACATCTACAAGGTTTTACCTAGACAATAATGAATGGAAGATATGTGCATTAGCTTTAGTATGGTGAAGAAGATATTGAAATTGAAACTTAGCACTTGAAAGCTAAAGATCTCCATTACCAACCCATAGAACATGTAGATAAAAAATTGAAAAAAAACACCAAATTTGAAGCTATAACGCCTGATTATTGAAGCTGTACATTGAAGTTGCAGAGGAACTTCATGCTTGGCGATTCCCCACTAAATTTGAAAATGAACACAAGTTGCATGTTGACTTCACTGAATGGAAAAAATAAATTAGCGATATGCATATGTATCTTATCAATGAAATAATGACAAATGGATCAATGTGCTTCCTATAAACCACACTGCCAAGTAGTTTCCAAAGAATAAAACAACTAAGTAATATACTAAATTGCCCATTGATTCAACCAAAGAAATTCAGGCCACACCATCAAAGACAACATGTACATACACTCCAATTAGCTTTCCACATGAATTGAATGTTTGATCCATGGACTGTTCCCTCATTCTCCAGGAAGTAATACATTTCCAAACCGAACCCATCATTCCTTCCAAGCAAGGTGACTTGACTATTTATTGTATCTTCCACTAAAATACCAAAACAATACAATGAAAAATGGTATTTCCTTCCACATACCTTGTCTTAGACTAGTTTAGTGGGATCATAGTGCCATTCTAACAACATGCCCACAAAACACAAAATAGAGAGACAATTCATAGGACAACATAACAACCACACCACATCAACAATAACATAAATCAATTAAATACTAGCTCCAAGGGAGTTACACTATCCTATTGTATTTCATTCCACCATTAGATTTTGGCAAGGGGCTAGATAGTGTAGCGAATAATTAGAAGTACTATCAACTTAAGATAGGTTTGTGATTTGATAGTTTTGTTTATTGTACAATTTTTTCTTTGATGCATATGAGTTCCATTTAGGGTTGGCTACCTAGTGTGGGATCTAGATAATCCATGATGGGATCTCATATGTTGTTGACCTACTTGGGTTCTTCATGACTCACTAGTTTAGATATGGCCAGAGGAACATTATGAAACTTGTAAAACCATGAGACCTTTGAATATCTCAGTGAGGGAAATCTCATTTTCCTCTCTTAGTGCTCTCTTACAAATCAACCTACTTTGTGTGTGTCGATGGATTATAGAAACTAGGGAATGTGTAGAGTGCGTTGGAGAGTTCCTTCAAGTAGAACCCTACACATGGTACATGGCACATTCATCCAATAATCCATTATCTCCTACATGTGAGCTACTTCCATGTCCACCTTTTATGTTTGGCCCCAAATTTGTACAAGCATATGGGCATAAATAGAGACCCTTCTTGCTAAGTAAAATTTGTGTTATATTGTGCTTTGGTCAAAAACACTCATTTCTTGGATTCCAAAGATTATGTAAAATATTAACTCTAATACAGTTCCATGTTTTGTGAAAAAAAAACAACCCAAGGGAGAGAATATCTCAATAGGGTAGCCTTCTAGGTAATACTAGCTAGGAGAAAGGTATGACAAATCTTGAAATCCCAATCGCAAGTTGATTAAGCATATTTGTAGAACCATAAAAAAGTTTTGGAGTTTCAACTTTTCCACACAATGAACATTTGGGATGCATAACTCCTAAGTATTTTAGTGGTTTCCCTATGGGTAAGCCTTCATGTAAGAAGGACAAAAAAAAATCTATGTTGTCACATGCAAATGGACTTTAGTCTATATGACCAAGTCTTATCCTTTTATTTGGTTCTCCAAACTTGATTAAACTTGGCCTCAATCCTAGGCCTTATCAACAATCATTACACCCACCATCGAACCTGTACTTAATGAATCCCTTTCTTTGGCTCCATCTATAATATTTCCAATGTCTAGGAAGAAATTTTTTAAGGAAGAGGTTATCAAGGATCAACCCTCAAATTTTCCTAGAATAATCTTATCTACAAAGCCAAGGCAAGATTCAGTATTAAAAATGTATCTACTCTTCCAGTTTCTAGACTATCTATTTGAAAGATATTTGGGACCCTAATTCTTTTGTTATACAATATCTTGGTTGAGAACTAGGAAGTATTGACCAATGGATTCCCTTCCTAATGCACTAATGGAAACCAACATAGGAAATGGTCATTAAAGGAGAGCCTAGACTTGAACAAGTCACTTTTCCAAACCAAATTATACTTTATGGCTTCCCAATATAAATAATTTTTTGAAAGAATCCCCACAATTGGGATAGGGGATAGTATGGTCAATATGGTTTGCAGATTTAGGTTTTCTAGTTTTTTGGTCTATGGTGCTCTTGAAATAATACAGGTTTTTAGCAATTACTCTTAGGATTCCTTACCTTCTACTACTCTATTGATCCATTTGGAAAGTAAATTTGGCCTATGTTCGAGTGGCCAAAACAATCATTCATCCTTTCTTCATAGGTGTACAACAAAGGAGACCATGTGTCCATTAAAATTGGCCTACAAAAAGTTGCATAGAATCTTATCCAAGTTAGCATAGGCATGGATTAATGGAACCCCTCATGAAGAGTAGTACCAATGATTAGCAACAAACACCTTGGTGCAAATTTGAAATATTATTGTAAGAGATAAAGGCTTCAAAATACATGTATTAATTTTCTTTGAAAACAATAAAAACACTACTTCCCATATAACCCTTATGCAGAGGCTCAAAACGAAACATAAATTCCGATGAATTTGAACACTTGCTAATGAGCCCCATAATTATCCTTATTTTCTAATTATGTTTCTCTTTATTGAACCACTATAACCCTCCAAATATTCCATTTTTGTGCCTTATCTATTTTTAATTTATCACATTATAGTCATTTCATTGTCTCTAGTTATTTTTTGCAAATTGATGTGTTTTGGTATTTTTATGAAGGTTTGTGATATAATATTTGGGTTACATGTGTTATTGGATTTGAATGTGAATCTGTGATAATAATTATGTTGCAAGGTTGTTTACAAATGATATTTCCTTGGCTTTGTGTTGTTAATTAGTATGCTTGTTATGAAGTATTTCTTATGATTGTTGCAGACTCTCCCTTTGCATATTTTCCAATACAAAACATGGTTCAATGACTTGATTGGATAGTTAATTTTTAACCAAAAAGTTGTGGAATTTGTAATTCACATTTAACAGACAAGCTATGAAATTCTTGCAAATTCCATAGCACAAGGATCCACAAAAAAATATATTTACATCACAACTCAACATAACAAAACATACCAAATGGTTAAGGAAAAGAAAACTTGTAGGTTCAATTGATAGAGGAGTGATGAAACTAAAGGAGTTGTTAGTTAATAGTTGTCGTGTTGATCATTTAACTACCAAGAATCTGCAAGTGTTTCCCTTGGAAGAATCAATTGTAGGGATTTTTGAAATTCCATGCGATCCATTCAAGAATCCAAGAACTCCCTAGTACATATAGGTATTTTTGCGTCCCATAGTAGGTTCATCATTTGATAGTATTAGAGAGCTTGAGAGGAAAGCACTAGATAGAACTTTGTATTTCAGAATCCATTAATGTAGACTATTACAAGAGAGTTGTTTTTAGTAGCTTGTTGCTAAGGTATAGTAAATGGATTCATCATCCTAACAAGGGCCCATTTAGAAGTTATAGTTGATGAATGTGCCTTCTGTTAATCCCTAAATATGGGCACATTCCCCCCTATATTGTGGTGCATTACATTAGTTTTGATGTCTACTTTGGTCCACTAGTTGTAATTTTCATCAGTATGGTTATACTATTTACGTCAGCTTGGGTTAGTTAGTTGATATTGTACCCCTTAGTCTCTTATATATAGGAAGGAGACCCTTTCATTTGTAGTATCTTGTCTTGTCTTGTCTTGTGTACTTAGTACATTGTATAAGGAGGTTTCCCCCTCGAAGAGGCTTGTTATTCAGATATTTTATTCAATAAAGTCGTGAAGTACTCTTTTATGATCTATTTTTGCTCTTTTCATGCTCTTTTTGGAAATTTGTTGCATAACATTTGGTATCAGAGCTCTTTCCTCGGGATTGGTTCCTTCAAAAAGATTCATCTTGGAATTTTTTCTATAAGGTTTTTTATAGAAGGGTTCAGAGAGAGAGACATAAAAACCATCCAGAGAACATGCCGAACTAACTATGGTCCAAGTTTCATATCTTGGCACATTACAGGTTTGGAGTTATTTGTTGTAGAAGCTAGGGTTTCTGACTAGTCCAAAAACTAGTCTAAAACAAGTGTTATGGGAAACAAAGTTCATATATCGGGAATGCAATATCCAAATTGAGTGAGACATGTTTCATCAGAAAGAATACGGGTCACAATATCTTTGGTATGGTTTTCAACCTTAGATACAAAATATTGGACACATGGAAGACTGTACAAGTTTGCTATTCTGGAAAGACAAAAAATAAAAAGTGTTGGGAGATTCACAATAAGTTATTATTGGTACATCCAAATTAGGTCAGACCAATGTCATTGGAAATATGACACATCAGGCTACAACACAACGAAGTTTCAAAACTAGAGGAGTAGAAATTTCAAATTTACATTAGTTTCAAGTCAGCCATTAAAAAGTATTCCAATAAGGATTTGAAAAGGTACACCATTTTTAATTTTGAATAAATTTGAATAGAAGGATCTAATTGTGGTGAATCCTAGGGCATGATATCTATTTATATTATTCAAAATGCCACCAAAAGTAAGTGTAAAGACTCACACTCCATCCAAACCACTAGAGGATCCATCCTCGATGTATGATGAAAGGGAAGACCTCTCTTTTTGAGTGTCCCAGTTGGAAGATATGATTAAAGGGTATGCGAAAAAAGTTGATTTGGATAATTTAGAGGAGAAGTTAAATAAAATAGAGGAAAATATGAAAGGTTCAGTGAGAACAACTGATTTACTCAATTTAGAGGAGAAGTTGATCGGAACAAACATTTGGAAGAAAAGGACCAAAGAACAATGCTAAGAAGAATGTAATCTGGCCTTCAATAAGGATCATTGGTATATTGATAATGGATTTTCTAAACATATGATAGAAGATAAAGGAAATTTTATAGACTTACAAAGGGATAAAGGAGACAATATGCAATCAATAAAATAAGACACCTCTTAGAAAGGAACTGCAACAAACTTCAAGAAAATACAAGGGGAGTACTAAAGAATGAAAAAGTGGAAAAGATAGGACAAGAAGATGAAACATTGTTTGGCATAATTCAAGGCTCAATTCAAACCTTAGCCATAGACAGAGGACGAGCTTCGGTATGATTAGTGCAAGAGAAACAAAGAGGATGATAGGGATTATTCGTGCAGCAAAACAATGAAAAGGAAGTAGATGATTAAATAAAGTAGAAGGTACATGCAGGAAAACTTCTTCTTCAAATAATGAAAGCAATTATTTAGAAGGTCAAGATGGAAGAAGTCGTGGAATAATTTGTGCAAATTGTGACAAAGAATGGAAGTAACTAATGATGAAACCAAAAGTTACACAAATTTCAACTAAATATAAGCATCGATGTAGACAATAGACATTCAAGTCATTCATTTAAAAAAAAGAACTATTTTGGACTATAAGGTTGCATCATCTTTCAAAATTAAAATTCAATGAATCAACAAATTATAAGCCACCTCCAGAATGCTAATTTTGTATACAGGGAAGTCTTGTAATGTATATTGCATCATTTAAAATTCACATACTACAAAATCACAACTTGTCCAAAATGGAGGGAAAGTAGTATTACTACAGGACATATGCGTACAAAATAAATTTATACTTGTCGTAGCATTCATGAAATTGAAAATATGGCTAACCAACTATGAAAGCTTCAAAACTTTTGAAGAAACTGATCAGATCAAAATTGAGGAACAAAACCTTATGTTCATAACTACAGCCTAATATCTGGAGTATTCTGATCCTTGTTCAAGTCTGACTAAATATGCTTCAATAGACTCAAGATTTGTTGTTGTTGTTTCTCCATTTGGTCCATGCAATCCTTGAGAACTGAAATATCATTGGCATGATTTCGATTATTCGATGTCTGGGCATACCACTCTTTCAAATTGTTTTCCTCAATCTTTGTTTTTTGGGCCTCCACCTTTTCTTGTAGTTTAAAAAATTCACTGTGCTGTGTTTAAATTGTTTGAAGGAGGAATTGAAGTCCTGGAATTATAGAATCAATCAAAAAACTTAACAGTTGAGTTCTACAGGATTTAAAAAGTGATAGATCATCTCATAACCATAAGCAAAATCATAATATTTACCTGTCCACAACAACTGAAACAACGTGAAAGGGTGACATTTATTTGAACATAAATGAGATGATCAAGTTTATTTCATGTGAATTAAATTTGCTAGGATACAGCTATCATGCTTGCGTCATCTAAAGATCTATGTTGGACATCCAAGAGATTATTTAATTAATAGTTATGTGAAACCATGCTTGGTTTCAATAATCATCTAATCATATGTAATCCAGATGTACACGTGCATTAAAATCTAGAATAAAAGATAACATTACACGACAAAGCTATGAAGGTAGCTAAATAATGCGTGCAGGAGAAAAAGGGATGTTGTAAGAGATGTTGAGGAATGCACACTTGAAGCTAAATCTCAATAAAGAGGTAGAAGAGACAATTTCAATTAAAGAAGAAAAAACGAAGGAAAATGTTACAAGTGTACAAGAAACCCTGAAGAAGTTAGCAACAATGATAAAACCAAAGGAGCAAGCATAAAAATAGAAGAGGTTGTGTAAAAAGGACCATGCAAAGAAGAATTAACTAGCACAAAGGAGCAACAAAAGACACGAACATAAGCATACATCCAAGGGGAGAACTTGCAACTGCAGGGGGAGGATACACTCTGGTAATACAAGTTTGCAAATAATTTAATATTCCTTTTCCATTGATGTCAAAGGGGGATAAAGTAGCAATTAAATATGCAAACAAGACTGCACAACAAAAGAATTCAATGAAGAGATAGTATTCAGAGGGGGATCAACTTTACTTAGTGTTGACATCAATGCCAAATGGGGAGTTTGTTGAGCTTGATGTTGTCATTGATGTCAAAGAGATTGTTGAACTTGGTAATGGAATTGAATTCTTAAAGCTAGTTTGAAGAAGTATATAGAAAATATGTTTCCAAGTCTCAACAGGCCCCACCAAACGTGCGCAAAATCTCGCTATAGCTATCTATGTAGGACTCAACACAAGTATGTTGTGCAATACACCATGCAATAGTTTGTGCGTTAATCAAGTCAAAAAATTAAACTTCACAAATTACAAATGGACAAAGGAATAAGTAATTAGGTCCAAAAAATGTGTGGGTAAACGTATTAGTGAAGAAAGGTAGAAGGGAAGTAGCCAACATAAAAAATCCTTTGCTTATGGATAAATCAATTAAACAAATAAAAATAAAGAATAGTATAAATAAGCAAAAGATTGAAGTGTTTTGATAAGCTTGGGCACAAAAATATATAGTATTATGAAATTACAAGCTTTTGGAACATATGAAATGCTCAGGGGAATCAATGATTGTATGACTTAAGGAAGTGCATGATATTATAGGACAAGGAGAAATACAAGGAGTAATTGCGTAGAAATATAAGGAGCATTTGTGAAGAGCAGAAGGAGTATTTATACAAGGAACATTTGAACATAAGGATACAAGGAATGGTCGTGCATAAAGAGTTGGAAGTGCATATTGGATTGTGATCAAGGAATACAATGACAAATTTATATCTGGGTTGCAAAACAGGGAAAGGATGGAATATTGGTGTCTTCCGCAGGTTGGTGACTGAAAGATTAGGAGGGTTCCTGACCACGCAAGTTGGTGCTTGCTGACTAAGAGTTGATGCTCCTAAGAGGATTGATGTCCTCACAGGTTGGTGCCTATAAAACAACAAGTTGGTGCTTGCAAGGGATTGGTGTTCCTGTCTGATTGGTGTCAACAAAATATGTGAGTGGGTGCTCACACTTGTATTGGATATTGGTGTCTCCTAGCATTATTTTTAATAGAATATTCTTTATATATAAGATTTCTCTACATATTCTTTGCGTGCAACGTTCTTTGCATTGAAAATGGCTTTTGATACATGGTATATGTGTTGATAAATGATTACATGGTATAACGAATTTTTGAAATAATAAAAGGTATGAAATACTAAATCACCCCCCTCTTAGTATTTCCAACAAACAGATTGCTTGGCTCCAAAATTTGAACTCTAGTTCTCACAAGCTTGGGAGCATTGAATAGCCCTTTTCATGTACTTGAAGAACTAGTTGAAGAGAAAGGGTGTTCACATTTGTATCTAGATGTTTCTTGGCCTCCATTTGTACTTTAAAAGGAAGCCATGGGCATGCATTCTATAGGAGAAAATCAAATCAAAGTTATGTTATAGGAATTGCATTGGGAGCTCACCTTTCAATCCAATTCTTACTTAAAGTTGGCATGCAAAATCTCCCTTGCTTTCTTCCTCTAAGAAGAAAATGTTTCTCTATTGTTATATGCTAGTTATATTGCAAATTTGTGGACAAAAAGGACCTCCCTAAGGGATATTGTTGGCTTCCCTTTGAATCCTTAACCTCCTAGGTGACACCATTGTATTTAGTGGGAATTTTGGGCAATCAACATTTGGTTTGGCATACTCTTGTTCTATTTGTTTTGCTTAGCACTTGTCCCTTTTATTTCATGTTAGTTTATCTCTTATTTCTTATTTATAGATTTATTTTCCAGTTGTATTTTTGGATACTAACTTACAATTAACAACATTGGGTCCGTGCTGCAAACTCAAGGATTTCCCTAAAGAGGGAGGATTACTCATCCTTGTAGCTATTTTTCCCTCAACAAAGGTAGTGGGCCAGAATTGTCGAGTTCAAACTAAATTACCAGAAATGGATGAAGAAGTTTCTATTTGGATCCAACCAGAAGTATTTTTTGGACACTTGGGAGCATCAGGTACATCACCGCACTATCCACGAAGTTTTGATACAGTGGAAGGATATGCCACTAGAAAATGCTACTTGGAAACCATCAATAGTTTTTCAATAGTTTTGCCATCTCCAACATTGCAGGAAATGTTGCTTTTGAAGGGGGTGGACATGCTAGGGTCCTACCCTAGCCCCCCTACCTTATCTATGTGCAAGGCCATCAGGCCCATTAGTTAGTTTTCGGGTAGTTGTTTAATGTAAAAGGGATTTCATTATTCAATAAAAGCCCTTAGGTAGTTGTCCCTTATTAATAGTGGGACCACAAGTAGTTGGACTTAGGATATTGAAGTACTATATAGAGAGTAGTAAGATATGTAATGTGAAGTCAAGAACTTTCATTGTATTTGGATCTAGTGCTCTTGGAGGCATCCCCCTTAAAGAGGCAAGTGAACATTGTTATCTATGTCATCTAATTTTATCTTTTTACTAATATTTGGGTTTAAGGATATTGCAATTTATTTGTGTTATGTGGGGCAGAACCAAAAAATTCAAAATGTATTGTATTTGGAACCAACGAATACTTTTGCAAGATAGGAAAAAGTCTTGGGGGATTCTCGAATACTTTATGGATTCCACAATATTCATTGGCAGAAGAACTCTGAGATTGTGGAAACATCTTATGCACAATCCCATGGAAAGGAGCCAATTTCCTTACTTGTGCAACTGTTGTAGTTGGTCTCCTAGGAAATGAAATTCCTGGAAGGTTTTTTCTCCTTCATAAGTGTGGACACTCCAATGCATGATGGCCTTTGGCCATGCATCCTGTACACCAGAATTTCTCTCAGCTCGACTTTGGTATAGATAACTCCTAGATCTTCTTTGTTAGGGAAACAATCTAAGTATGGACTCAAGACAATTCTAAGGTGGATGAATATGCTTCTAGTTGGGGCCCACCTAAATAATTAGACATCACTTCAATATTCATTGCATGTTCTAGAGCGGTGACTCAATAACTTATTGCGATAGTGGGATCTAAGCCAATCACAATAGGCCCTAGATGAACATTTTTTTATGATGAGCATCATGCACATGAAAGGAAAGTTTCACTAAGACATCTTTGAACCACTACACATATTGCTAGGCAAAATCCCCTTGTATCTATCAAATCTCCCTTAGTTCCACAATCCCATGTGGTTCTGACTTCGGCAATTGAAACTCATCCAAAAAACCTATTTCACTTCCCATAACGTCAATGGTGGGGCACTGACATCCCATTGTTCTACTAGTTTTGTATACCACTAGAGTTCTCTATATCACAACATGGTTTGAACTTCAATCAACTTCAAGGTAGATGGAATCCCTCTAGAGTTCCAAATAGATTCACACAGTAACCAATGTTGTCTCACATCCTAATGACCCAAATGACTAAGATTTCTAATTTGGATTTATACAACTCATCTTCACACACTCTCTCCTCATTCATAGTAGATACACATTCTCCCCATATCCTCCTTATTGGCTTGTCTTGTGCATCTAATCCTCTCACTTTCAAGCATGAACTTCCTATTTCTTCTCATCGTTTCATCTTCTAAAGCTTGCTTCGTCCAACCTCATCATTATCATAATTCCCCAACTATTCTTCTAGTTGCACAATTCTCTTCTTTGCATTCCACATATATGTATTCCACCACTTTTTGAATTTTATTGCTCTCTTATCTATGTGCTCATCCCTTGCGGGATCACCAGATTCCCCCTTCATATTGTTGAATTTGTACCTTATGCAACTTTATAGCATCATTACCTACCAATCCTTTATGGAAAGAGAGTTTACTCAACCATGTAGAAAAGGTTGAGTGGTAAAAATACGGCTTCTAGCATCCAAATATTAATCCACATTGGTATCTCTTTCAACATCCTTCCTTGGGATCCCTTCCTAAGATGTTCTTCTCCCTTCAATACTGACTGCTTATTCTCTGCCGCAAAATCCAAAATATACCATGTAAGGGTTTTCTCTACCAAAAAAGGAATGGCTTGGGTTAGCACAATATCAATATGAAGTAGGGATATTATATCTCATGTGGTCCATTGGATAATTCTTCCTTGTCATCCTAATTGATGTTCTAGGGATTCTTCAAGTTTCTTTGGCCACATATATAGAGTTATAGGAAACTTTCACGAAAAACCTTTGTACTCATCAAACTCAAGTCCTTCGTATAGTATTTAATCTCAAATATTAACTAGATTCCATCCTCGTAGTTGAGATTCTTACACTACAAATATTCAAATATTTTCTCTCACCAATCTTGAATATGGATCTTCAGGACCAACGTATCCATGTAGCTAACAACATCATATTGAAAACCAAGTCCCAATAGTAGAACCCTTTTTTGCTTGAAATTGGATGGGACTAGGGTTCTTGTGTAGGTACTAACAAAGGGGAGCACTATAGTCTAGAGTGTTGGTATTTTCAATCATTCGAAGAGAAGAAAGTCTCACTTGAAAAATGACCTAAACCCGTGTGTGATAAGGAAGGTTAGTTGTAAGCATCTACAGGAATAAGTCTATCCATAAAGAGTACTATATCATCCTCCTGTAATCTACATCTTAACCATTAGTATAACATTATATATCAACAAAGTTGCACTTCAAGCATATAAAGAGTAAATAGTAAACTAGAAAAACATTCATAACATTCATAGCAGATACAAAAATTGAAGGGGGGAAAACATCTCCATCCTTCTTAATTCATATCAAACATATTCATACAATATAGGCTTTGTGTCCATTCCATCTTATCCCCTACACTATGGAATTCATGACATCGCAGATCTACTCAAAATACATGTGAAAAACCCATGTAACCCTTAAAGCCCCATATACAACTCCCATCGATAGATATGTTAATTTTAGTAATTATGAATAACAACAAAATCCTTTCTCTTGCTTACATGGTGCTTTTATAGTTGTTGAAGTAGTTGTTTCTAACCACATTAAGATAGTTACATGTCAACATCTTATGAGCTAGCATCTTTATGATGCACTTATCCTTGCGCCACGCCTTCTTCTGCAATTCCCACCTCGTTGACTTCTATCTTCCATGGGTTAGAACCATAAAAAACAAAGGAACCAACAAGTTCAGTAGCCTTGTGAAGATCTTGTAGGCATGTGCAAATAGAGCATGGAATTGGAAGCCAAATAATATAAGACACGACCATGGAAGAAGCCCGCAATGGGCATGACTTCACTTAGGGATACCTGGTTTTTATGTATTATGTATACCCTTTGTTCATTTTATCAAGCTATATAGATATAGATTCTTTTAAATGAAAAATGGAAGTAGGTATAATCGTAATATATAGTGGATAAGAAATTTTTGAGAACTTTGGAAATTTTGATTTTGGTTATGCAATGTAATGGACAATCTATAACTTTTGTTGGTTGGTTTGACCACAATTTTAATATATCAATATAATTACATTTGTTTATGTGAAACAAATAATATCAACTTTAGTGGTCAATAAATGGATCGATGTGCCATCATGGGTATTTTTTAAGGGATGTTCTAATAGTATACTCAAGTATAGTATTCTAGGCGATTATTTTGGATTGGAAAAAACATATATATAGATAGGTACATGGATATTAAATATGAAACATACAATTTATTACTAAAATTTGTAGATTTTGCCGAATATTATGATAAAAAAACGGGTGATTCCATGAAAATAGGTAACTCTTTTTGGCCAAATATGACAGTGAAAAACAGAAATTTTACCCATGTATTAAATTGAAGCCCTCGAAACTCATGCTTGCCACATGAATTTTGACATGTGGTTGAAAAACAAAATGTAGAGAATTATGTTGGATTTCCAATGATATTTTTTTCGAAATATACCAATGTCATATATCGTGTCAAATTTTAATTTAATGAAAGGTGTGTACTTAAAAATTTGAAGAGCAGTTAACAAGTAGTTTGTGTGTGTGCAAAATAATTTAATGTTAAAGTAAGAACTAAAAAAAATAAAATATGTGAACATGATCTAGACAGAATGCACTAGGGCTTACATATTTTTCTTTTAATTTTTCTCGAAAAATTATATTTATTATTATTTTTCGAAACTGACCAATGAATATTTAAGTCGCATTTTGCACACATGTGTGTGTGTGCACGAAATCTTTTGATTTTTTACATAATTTGCAAAATTAAAAATACCCTTTTAAAGAGGATGCATTTATCTAGGGCTTGTGTATTTTTTCAAATTTTTGGATATGTATTTTGAATGTTGTGGATTTATCTTTGAGCTCAATCGAAGTTGTCGGCAGAGTTTTTTAGGGCAAGTTTTAGTAGAAATTTAAAAACAAAGGACATATGAAGATAAAAATTCGTAAATTTTATATATCTGGATAGAGGATTCGTTGACGAATCCAATGGTATCAAGTCCTCTCATTAATGAGCATTTAATGACATGGTTTAACTTTGTGGAAGGCAGAAAAAACTTTCATTCTGTAAGGAAGAGGGCTCTCGGCCTGTATTTTAAGCCCTCGATCGAGTGTTTTAAAATACCTCGATCGAGGTATTAACAACACCTTGATCGAGGGTTTAACAATACCTCGATCGAGGGTTTATCAAGATCTCTATTGAGGTATTGTTAAACCCTCGATTGAGGTATTTGCTCGATCGAAGGTCTATCAAATAGGCTCGATCGAGGGTTTGTCTGTGAAAAAAAATATAAACGAACCAGGGCGAAACCGCGAAAGGAGTTGGAAACAATTAATGTTGCCAACTACCCTTCCCTCGTAAAAACATCAACAAACCTGTATATAACCAGCAAACAATTAATCCGAACCAACAATTTAACTCATTGCTATTTTTTTTTTCCATTAGAGCTTTGTCATTTTGATCTTGTTGAATTGGAGCTTTGTCAATTTCATGTTGTTGAATTAGAGCTCATTAGACATGTAATATTTTTTTGTAGGCATATTTCAAGATTTCATATTAACATATTGTTGTTTTGTTGTTTGTTATAACAATTTGAAATTTTTGTTTGTTTGTTTTCATTGTAGATTGATGGGGAATCAAAAGAAAGACAAAGAAAACATGCAAAACAACAAAATGATAATGAAGAGTGTGAGAAGAATAGAGAATGAATGAGACAACAAAGAGCAAGGTTAAGAAAAGAAGAAGATGCACATTTGATGCAACAAATTCCAATGGAGGACAACCAAGGTAAATTATTGAATTACACGCTATAATAATTTAAATATCATGCTATATAATTTACAAAATTAGTAACAATTTTCCAATAAGTTTAACTAAATTTCATAAATAATTTATTTCATTTTTATTTATAATGATATTCTTATTTATTTCATCTATTTGTTATTTAAATTTCAAAATTTGCAACAATTTTTATGCTAAATGAACAATTTTGAAGTGGCTAAAAAATGTTAAAGTGGAACAATTTTGAAATGAAACATGTAAATTTAGATTATATTTTCATGTTAATACATGTACATATTTTTAACTATTTTCAAATTATTTCAAAGTTGCTTACAATTTTCAAATTATGTTTCAAAGTTGATTTAACAATTTTCAAATTATTTCAAAGTTGCTAACAATTTTCAATTTTATTGTCTAACAATTTTCAAATGAAATTTGTACACAAGTATATTCTATTTTTAAGTTAAAATGTATGTACATATTTACTATTTTTAAATTTCTAAACTTTACTAACAATTTTCAATGTTATTAGAATAATTTTCAAATTAAATGTACACTTGGACATTATTTTCAAGTTAAATTGTACATATTTAACTAATTGCAATTTTTTAAGTTACTAACAATTTTAAGTTAAATGTAATTTCAATTCTTGTTTTGTTAGAAAAAACAATTTCAAAACAAATGAATGAGTATTTTGAAATGAACATGTTGTAATAGTGATGTATTAGTTAGAATTTATTCAATTTGAAAACAAATGAATGAATATTTTCATAGTTATGGTGGTTGGCAATATTTTTATAGTAATGAATATTTGAATACAAATGAATGTTCAAAGAGCTATTTAATTATAATGTTTACTTTAAAAAATTCCATCAATCACATGTACTTTTATTTACATATCACCATGATAAGATTAATGATTAGAATCATATATTTTGTTAGGACAAATTGGATATAATTATTTGCAATGTTTGCAACCTTGCATTGATATGTGAAACATCATTGATAAAAAAATCCTTAAATTGCAACTTATGATAAAAATTACAATTTCCATAATTGTTTATTGTTGAAATTGCAAAATCATCAACTATTGAAATTCTAGGGTAGAAGTGTTGTAATCATTTATTCTTTGTGGTGATTTGCAACTTATATTTTAAATATTTATTTGTTTATTTTATACCATAAAGTTAAAATAACATTTTTCTTGTAATTTATTTAAGTAAAATGGACATAAATTGCATAAAGAAAATTTGCCATGATTATAAATGATATTGATTTTTATGCCCAGGATAATTTTTATCAAGTTATTAATAATTATCTTGAGTTAAATATATATACTTGATTTTCAAACATTACTAGTAATTATCAAACTAAGTGTGCAATTTCAAGTTGCATGTACATATTTAGTTATTTTGAAATTAAGTTGTACAAACAATTTTCTTGTTTTAATGTATTTTCAATACTTGTACATTTTTCTCAAGTCACTAGCAATTTTCAATTTGTTAATTTACATGTACAACAAATTTCAAGTTACTAGCAATTTTAAAGTTAAATGTACAACTTGTATTTAACATGACATATCACCATGATAAGATTAATGATTAGAATCCTATATTTTGTTAGGACAAATTGGAAATAATTAAATTTGCAATGTTTGTAACCTTGCATTGATATGCAAAGCATTATTGATAAAAAATCTTCAAATTGCAATTTATGATAAAATTACAATTTTCATTTAATTGTCTATTGTTGAAATTGCAAAATCATCAACTAATGAAACTGTTATTTTGCATTAAAAATTATGAATTTCTCCTCAATCATATCACTACAATGGTTTTAATTAAATATCATATTCATCTCTAAATCAATTTTTTTTCCCCACATTTAGAGTATAATAGGTATGTTATCATGGGTAGAAAATCAATCTTAAATTTTTATTTCACGTATATACGACATGGGATGCATGATGTTGTCCTTGAAATTCTAAGGTAGAAGTGTTGTAATCATTTATTCTTTGCATGGTGATTTGCAACTTGTATTTTAAATATTTATTTATTTATAAATCATACCCTAAAGTTAAAATAACATTTTTCTTATAATGTAAAAGTAAAATGGACATAAATTTCATAAAGAAAATTTGCCCACAATTATATAATGTGATGATTGTAAATGATATTAATTTGTATGCCCACAATAATTTTTATCAAGTTATTAATAATTATATTGACTTAAATATATATAGTTGATTTTCAAGTTACTAGCAATTTTAAAGTTAAATGTAGAAGTTACTACCAATTTCAAGTTACAAACAATTTCAAATTTTACTAGGAATTTCAAACATTAATTCTAGAACAATTCTCAATTTTAATTAAGTTAACAATTACAAGCATCTGTTGCAAGTTCGAATCCGGGAATAATCCTTGTCCGCTTAACTGTGGGAAGTACTTGGGCATAAGCCCTAAAACTCATTGTGAGGAGTACCACAGGAACCCCAAAGTAGCTTGCCCATTGAGAGGACCTGCCAGCGAAAAGGGCAACGACCCTTACCTAATTGACTAGTTTTTCTTCGTGAGGTAAACCAAGAGCTGTCATTTGTGGCCAAGTGGTTATCAGTTTTACCTGAGCCGTGGAGTGAGGGGTATCGCCCCAATACGCAAGCCATCAGACAGCATTGGTGGCCAAGTGAAACACCTGAACTATTAGGAAGTCGAACATACCTGGGATCTATATCTATTTTCAGTTGAACTGTTGTCGATCACTTCCACGTCTTTTTAGATCCATTCCGAGCCGTCTCAGCTCCAGCTGTTTCAGATCCATTCTGACAGTCGTTCCAGATCCAATCGTTTTAGATATATTTTGAAAGCCATTTCAGATCCAGAGGGGACACCACCGTACGGGCGCACATCCAGCCCAGAGTCTTGACTACGGAGCATGGTGGGATGTTAAGATCCTATTGGGTGGCCTTCACTAACACCTCGGGGTTTTGGTGTAACGGTTCGTATCACTTGAGAAATTTCAAATTTCAAGTTACTAGCAATTTCAATCTTTATTTAGAACAATTCTCAAGCTAAATGTATTAATTGGAAAATTCAATTCTCATGCAATTTTCAATTTTTCAATTTTCACATCAAATTTTAAGTTTCTAGCAATTTTAAAGTTCAATGCACAACTATCAAATAACCAATTTTCAAATTGTTAATTTACATGTTATGTAGGGAGAGATTATGGTCAGACATCATATCATGGTGATAAAGAATCACATGACCCTGTGCCCCCTCATGATCCTGATCAGCCATCACATGACACCTTTTCCTCTCACATTGAAAATATAATTGGGAGTTGCACTGGGGTTGAAAGGGGTGGAAATTTTCTAGAGGATTGTGCAATTCTTTCTGCACAAGAAGAGATTGGGAAATCGATCTCTAGTCGAAGAGTTAGAGAGCATGTCAATAACATAATCAAGGCATATTTTGAACAACATTCAATGATGGCACAAGCTCAAATCCTACATGGTTTGATAAAACACAAAAAATTGAAACGTGCCACAAAGTTGTTTGGTTTTCAAGATGTTAAAACAAAAAAGACATGCCAGAATGCAATAGAAAATGTAAAAACTGCATTATCTTCGTTTGGAAAATCAAGAAACAATGATACCCAAGCTACTTGTAGAGCAATTACAACGGTTGTTGTGGCACAAAGCACCTCAAGAAATCGAATGGTATCAACAATGGCATCATTTCTCAATGTTTCAAAAAGAACATTGCTCAAATATACTAAATTTAGGGTCCGGATAAATGAAAATGATGAAGCTGCTTGTTGGGCTCTTATTTGTAGGGAACCCTGTCAAGGTAGGATGGCAGCAGGCATTAGAGAGAAGGTGATAGAGTTTTGGATAGCCATTCTCGTGCTATTCCAGATCAAAAGCATGTCCTGCGACAACGTTTATCCAGAGGCATTTATCAGGAGCACTGTAAGCATGTGATGGAGATGACAGGAGTAGCATTTTATGAGGAATTCCAAGAAACCAATCCTGGTGTTCAAATATCATTTAGCATGTTCAACAAATTCAAACCGTGGTATATTAGGCCGAATACGATTTGCGACACTTGTTACTGTCGGTACCCACGTTGAATTTCAACTATACTATGACACATTTATGGATTTTTGCAAAAAGCACTGGAACGATGTACTAGCTCCTCACACAATGCGAGATTTGATTTGTATGATACTATGCAACAGGAATCCTGAACACGTGTTTTTCAATAAGAGCTGTGTAGGTGGGATAAAATGCCATGAATGCGGTGATTTGGCATTGTTCCATAGGAACTTTCCTTTCGATCCAACACACCATGGATTGTCAGATATCACCATTAGGTGGAAGAGGTACGAGTACATCACCATGAATCCAACATCTTCTTCATATGTGCCATCCAAGAGGATCGACTTGCTCAATGATGAGATTCCTGTTTCAGATTTCATGGAGAACTTTCAAAGTCAGATTTATAAATACATAAAGCACTCCCATAGGTCCAAGTGGCAAGCTTCAGAATTCAAGCATTCTCGTGACGTATTTGAGTCGGGCACAATCTTATCAGTGGTAGACTTTGTGGAGAACTACACCTTTGCTCCTCAGAGAGAGATACAAAGTGAGTACTATCACTCAGAACAGGTGACTATCTTCGTACATGTATTGTACAGACATTGTTAGGAAAGCATTGATGGTAGGGATATCACTCCCCAGCCACGTGAAGTGATCAAGGAGTACCATTTTTATGTTAGTGATGATCGTGAGCATGACACATTGTTTGTTCAACACTGCTTTGGGTTGATTTATGATTCATTCAGGCAAAGAGGCGTATCATTTACTGAACACTGGATTTGGTTAGATGGGTGTGTAGGGCAATTCAAATCGGCACGCTCATTTTATTGGTTGAGTTGCCTACACAAGCAGACAGGAATCTGACACACTTGGAGCTTTTTTGTGACAAGGCATGGGAAGGGTGAACATGATGGCGCAGGTGCATGTGTGAAACAAGCACTTCGGAGGTACCATATGAGTCATGGTGCAACCCGACTCAAATGCTCCACTGAAGTAGTTGATTGGTGCACACGTCATTTGGGACATCAAGGTCACGAACAAGCAAGGCTGGTGTGCAGGTAATAAACTCCAAACTCAATTAATAAGCTAATAACATTCAATATCATCATTTCCAAAAGAACACATACTCGATAGGAATTTACATATGACAAACTGAATTCCATGCAGGTTCTTCTGGGATGTTTCCCTTGGAGATGTTAATAGATCCATGCCATGGTATTGTGACACCATCCCTGGTACGAGGGAATTGCATTATGTTCGAAGTAAAGACATGGGGGACATATTTTCCATTGACGAGGAAGTATGCTTGCTTTTGCGATTTTTGCATTGATGCAAATGGATGCGGGCTTTATCACTGTGAAAATGATGTATATGTCAAACCATGGAAATATGTATTTCTTAATCCAAAGGGCCCACATTCAATTCCAACATGGCAATAGATGCACACTGAAGAGGCAATAGTCTCATTAGATCATGATCGAGTTTCTGATATGGTTAGGGAAGGTACAAGAGTCTTCATTAAGTTAATTAGTTCATTATATCTTACACATATACAAATGTTGTAGAAATTTGCACATAGGACATTTGAATAATATTTGTAATGTATCTTGTAGGTGATGTATTCGTTGTTATTGCAGCCCCCCACAACCGAGAAAATGTTGCATACTATTTGATGCGGTGCACGCAAATAAAGAGTAGGTTGGTGCGACCCTACAAAGATGGGGACTTCACATACCAGACTGGAGACATGGTTCTAACTGGACACTTTTTTGAAAAAGTGAAAAAACAGGGTGCTCATATTATTTATAGAGATTTTATGCCTGAATATATATCATGTCAATATAGTCATTTGGTGGTTGCAGCTTGGATACCTCTAACAGAAATCAAGGTGAAGAGAGGTGAGTCAAAGAGATGGAAGATGATGGAAGCTAACCATGATTGTATTGTGGAGAGTTGCATTCCTAAAACCCATTGGCTAGATGACTGAGTTACATGTATGCCATTTGCATTATTGGCATAGTTTTCATGTTGCCTTGTGTAATATTTTTTGGACATTTTTGTGGAGGTTGTTTTATAAATGTATTTTAATGTAATTGGGAATTTAAAATACATCTATACAATGTGGAATTGTAAAATTTAAATGTTGAATTGTACAATGTATTCTAAGTTTAAATTTTGATTTCAAATTTGCAAAATTTTATACATTATAATCCATTCATTGTATTTCCTCAGCAATTACATTGTATTTCATTATCAATTATATAAAAATATTATCAAATACCAATTTATTGAAAAAATGTTTCATTCAACAATAATCAATTAATTTTGTTATCAAGAAGATATCAATGTTAGGACCAATTTTTTTTGCTTCTCCTCATTCCATTTAATAACAAGAGCCACAAACTAGAAAATGTCCTTGACATTGCATTTGTATTGGCTAATGATTTGTAATTGTTAGAAGTTTTATTTGCTATAAACAACATTAGTTAACCAGTTTAACATTTAGTAAACAAATTTATATATTGGAAAACTATTAAAAAATAAAAAACACACCCTTTACAACTATGTTTTCAAACTTTGAAATCATACAATGTTTCCCCTTAAAATTTTAAATTTGTTCTCTAAACAATAATTGGGCACCCTATAACATGTAGTTCTTTATCATTAAAAAGAGATTTGAATTTTTAAAAAAATTGACAACGTGGAGAGTAGCATGCAATATCACTTACCACAAATAATGTCATAAGCCACATAACATGTATGCTTCAAGTAAGATATGGGTTTATTATTACAACATTTTGTGCATTAGGATCAATCTCAAAGCCTTAAAACCATGATTTGGGGATAAATCGATATAATTAGACCCTAAATGAATATTATTGGGCTAATTGTGATGATCAAGGCCTTGAATTGTGACGTAGACCCTCTAAAAGTGATATTTTACATGCGAGTTGGATTACACATTAAATTTTCCATGTAATTGAATTGGAATGTGGAAATTGTAAATGAATTTTAATGTGTAGACAACATAATGCAAAATGATAATTTCAATTTTCAATTTCAAATGTATTTTAATTTTAAATTTTGATTTCAAATACAATTGAGTTTATTTAAAATACATCTCTACAATGTAAAATTGTAAAATTTAAATTTTAGATTGTACAATGTATTCTAATTTAAATTTTTTATTTCAAATGCAATTGTAATGTAATTGAAATTGAACTTGTAAATTGGAACAACACATTGAATTTTCAATTGAAATTACACATTGAATTTGAGATTTTAATTTTAAATTGTGATTGAATTGGAATGTGTGAATTGTAATTGAATTGTAATGTGTAGACAACATAATGTAATTGCAATTTCAATTTTTAATTTCAAATGTATTCTAATTTTACATTTTGATTTCATTTATGCAATTGTAATGTAGTTGAAAACGAGCTTTTAAATTGTAATTGTTTTGGAATTGAAATTACACATTACATTTGAAATTTTACATTGTAATCGAATTGGAATTGTAATTTCAATCTTAAAATGTAATGTATGTATTCAATTCTAAATTTTGGAAGATGTTCTATAATGTAGTCGAAATTTGCATTTTAAATTGAACTACATTGTAACTAGACATTAAATTTGCATTTAAAACGACAAACCATAAATTTGTAATTGTAATAACTATATCCAGATCTAATATAAAAAACAATCGATTTCAAATTAGATAAAAAATACACATGATAAAAGTCCATATATGATAAAATCCCATGTATAAATGATAGAAATCCATATCCAAAACATGAAAACGTATACATAGATCAAGAGCACTGACTGCCTTGATTTCCAAGTTTACCAAGTTTAATTGAAATTGAACTTGTAAATTGGAACAACACATTGAATTTTCAATTGAAATCACACATTAAATTTGAGATTTTAATTTTAAATTGCAATTGAATTGGAATGTATAAATTGTAATTGAATTGTAATGTGTAGACAACATAATGTAATTGCAATTTCAATTTTTAATTTCAAATGTATACTAATTTTACATTTTGATTTCATTTATGTAATTGTAATGTAGTTGAAAACGAGCTTTTAAATTGTAATTGTTTTGGAATTGAAATTACACATTACATTCGAAATTTTACATTGTAATTGAATTGGAATTGTAATTTCAATCTTAAAACGTAATGTATGTATTCAATTCTAAATTTTGGAAGATGTTCTGTAATGTAGTCGAAATTTGCATTTTAAATTGAATTAAATTGTAACTACACATTAAATTTGCATTTGAAACGACAAACCATAAATTTGTAACTGTAATAACTATATCCAGATCTAATATAAAAAACAATCGATTTCAAATCAGATACAAAATACACATGATAAAAGTCCATATATGATAAAAGCCCATGTATAAATGATAGAAATCCATATCCAAAACATGAAAACGTATACATAGATCATCCAAACACATGAAAATATATAAAATATGAAAATATCCAAAACATGGAAATGTATAGATCATCAACTCATTGGCCACTACCCCCACAAGGCATGTGATCGTCCCTCTGACTTCCCTCCTATGCAGCAGCCTGATGTTGTCTCTGAGATGCTAAACCCTAAAGGAATTCCTCCATATCCATCGTGTCAAAGATGATATCCGGAATATGGGTAGGAATACAAGTAGATGGCCCTTCATTAGGACCATGTACTCGAGCTCCATCCCAACCATATGTGAAAGCCATCGCAGCATCGACACCCGCCCATAGCGATGCATGTGTAATATGCCATTACATGGAATAAGTTAGATTTATTAAAAATTAAAACTAAATTTAACATAATTTAAAAGTTATCCTTAAAAAATTGAAACATAAAGTACAAAAGTCAATTACTAAATGTGACTAAATAACATGAATTGGAACATAAATTAAAACTCACATGTGTGTCTGAACCCAGCTCGTCAAGACCTTCGCGGTCCTCATGTACATGATCAGGATCTACCCCCTTTCCTTTATCCTGTACAATTTGAAATTCATTTGAAGTTAAGATCTAAATCAAAAAATCTCGAAAATTAAGAAATAAAACACAAATTATTTAAACTGAGAAATAATATTCAAACACAAATTAAATTGGAACATAAATTATAACTTACCTCGACTACTGTTGTCTGCGGGTGGGGACGAGCGGATGGACCGACAGATGGCTCGCTACCAAAGAGTTGATCCATGAATGGGGTCCCCTGCATGGATCAATAGAATACAACTCCCTTAAATATTATTGATTATTCAATTCGCGACATAGATATGATGTAGTTCATGAAGAACATATATACATAATTGTACAAAAGTATACCTGTCCTGTAGCGGCGCATCTATGATACAGCTGAAACTATGCATCTCGGGCTGACTCAGCATACCGCAGTAAGGCCTCACCATCGAAACTCCTGAGCATGTAACTAGGGACATACTCTATCCATGGCTCTGCAGGTGGAGGGGGTGGTCTAGATGCCTCTCCATGCACAACACAAATAGCACTACCCATGGCAGTGAACGACTCTGCAAGGTCCTGTCTAGTCTCTGCAACAAGCTGGGATGTTTGTGCCACATCCCCCGACCTAATAACCATCCTGCTTGGAAACGATACCAACCTCGGAGCGGGTGGCACGAAAGCAGAGTCTCTCTGAGCTCCAGGACGTTGGTAGGAGCGTCCCCTACCAGCCCCATAGAACGGGGACCCTATGCTGGTGTAATCCGGGTGCATGTGCAAAGCAAACTCTGCATAAACATGTTTTGCAAAGTATAATGGGACCTGGTCATGGTGGGGGAACATGCCCCATGCTCCAAAAAATCTATCATATAGATGTGGTGCAGTGACCTCCAACTTAAACTCCCTGAGTCTAAGTGGTTGACCGGGAGCGGGGTCACGAGGGATGTCGAACAAAGCACCCTTGATGTCATACCCATGGCGACTTTGACATCCTCCCACTTGTGGATCCCAATGACATCCTGTCTCCTCCTCTGGCATGCATGATGCCAAATGTCACTGAGAGGTCCTACCCTCCCTTAGAGGGCCAACGGCTCATCAACTGTCGATAACATCATGGACAAAGATCTCCATGTGGGAGAATCCTCCCTCAATCTGCAGATACATGAGGTCACCCACTCTCGCCGGGAAGTGATATCTTCGAGAGTGATTCGTGCGACGTCATCATCATACGACCCCCCTGACGGGTCACCTGCGATCCAAACCAAAACACAAATGTTACTAAAAATATATATTATAATATGCAACTGAAATTCAATGCATTATATACTAAAAATTTACTGAAAATGTGCTAACAAAAAATACGCACCTGATGCACTCGTGTCTTGTTGCAAATCCTCTGCCTGGGGATCCACATGTATGTCATTAGGATGAACCGACACACTACCTCCCCTGCTACCGCCACCAATGGCAGTTGACCCCGGCCTGGCATCACTCCTCGGTGACCGGGAGCGCTGCCGATGGCCGCCCTGTTGGGCGACGTTAGATCCTCTCGTGCTTCACAGAGCACCAAGCAATGAATCTCTCTCTTCAGGACTATCTGCATCACATTTCAATTTCAAATTCTAAGTTTCTTTCAAATTCTATTCCAAATTTCACATTTCAATTTCAAATTTTTTCATTTCAATTTCAAATTCTATTCCGAATTTCACATTTCAATTTCAAATTCAAATTTCAAATTCTATTTCAAGTTTCACATTTCAAATTCAAATTCAATTCAAATTCAAATTCAAATTCAAATTTCAATTTCAATTTCAAATTCAATTCCTAATTCAATTTCAATTCTTATGGTAAGATGGGAGGTAATAACTTATGCTTTCACTATTGTGAGTATGCTATCACGCAAGATCTGAAGAATGCTAGTATATTTTTTTATTATTTTGGTTTGATTCATGGAAAGTACAAATCTAACTCATGTCAATAGATAACTTGGTGACAATATGGTCTTAGTAGCATGAAGACATACAAATACATGATTAGTTTTGCATTGGAATTTTCTAAGTAGGGTGTGTTTTCTATAGATTTATTTCATTTGAATATAAATGGTAGAGTAGTTTTTAATTATTTCAATTTCATTTGGCGCAGTAAGAACCAACCCATCCACTAACCATTGGAAGGAAAAATTATGAAGGGATGCATATGGAGGAGGAAAAACAAGTAGAGTTTTAGGAGCTAAAAGTCTGAGGTTTGCATACGAGGTGAATTTTTTTCTACTATGATTTTAAAGTTGTAGATTTCAAAATATAGAGAGTCACTATATTCATGAGTATGCTCTCTTCCTATGTCTAGTTTTGATTTGGAAGATTAGAAAATAAAAATATGGATACAAGTCTTTATATCAACTTGTAATTCTACTATAGGGGTTTTCTGAAAAATTAAATCCATTTGCAATTCATGAGTGCATGATCTCTTGATGGGGGAACATTGATATCTTGATAGGGGAACAAGTTGTTTAAAAACCATATTTAAGATTAAGAGACAGGTATAGAATATTTTTTGTGGGGTGAACTCATAAATTCACCACAGACACACTCACCAAGAATATCACATACCTAGATCAGATTTAGGGAGAACATTGTAATTTTTTAATTTTGACTATCATATTCTATCATCTTGACTATCATATTCTACGGGGGAATCGATTTCAATATATCATTTCATACCTGTCAAAATGCACTAAGGTACCTTGACATTCATTTTCATTATTGGTTAGTTGTCTCATGTTGGTTAACGTCATACATCAATGGCTAGTAATCCATGATTTCTTCCCATGCTCGAATTTAACAAAATCATTCACATGGATAGAATTGTACCAAAGGTTCGGATATGAATGAAGACTGCATGGTTTCATATCACTAACACCAACTTGCAACAATGTTCCACTAAATCAAGATCCACATCTAGAGTTCAACACCAATAGAGTAGTTCTAGCAGTAAGAAGATTTGGGTGAATCCACGAATGTGATTCACCATTTTTGGCAGATCGAATGGGAAAAGTTTGTAGTTCTAGCAATAATTATTTTCTAGTTCACTAAACAATGGAGGAATTATTTTGTATTGTTCATGACCATTTTTTTGTGCATAATTTTCTCATAATGATTGTACTTGTTTGAATAATTTCTATGTTTGTAAAAGCTATGGCGGCCTAAGTTATTATCTTAAACCTAGTAAGAATGAATTTCAAATAATCATGTGCACGCCCAAAATTCAGGAATTTTATTTTCTTGCAAAGGATAGACCACATGCCTTCATGAGAAATTGATGTATCCCTCCTTGACCACTAGTCCCAATATTTTTTAATAACAATCATAAAGCTATGGTCAAGGGACTTAAAGGATAGAAATAAAATAATATTGTTTCATTGTATTTTCCTTATAAATAATAAGGTTGACAAAGTAATGTTAGGTAATATGAGCTTGTTCTAAGAGGACTTATAGTCATCCATTGCCAATTTCCAAGGAGCATTCCCATAAGTTTTATTTGTCTAGCCATTTTTATATTTTTTACATTTTAGAAATGTCCATATTTTTAAAAAGGTGTTTTTATTGTTGAATTGTAGTTTGTATTCCACAAAGATGGTGGAAAAATCTAATCCAAACACATGTAGTCTAGTCCAGCAAAATGCATTTGTAGTGGCTTATATCATTCAGAGACATCATCTAATGATGTTAGGCCACCTGATGTTGGGAATTTTTCCAAGCTATACAGTATGGTTCTAGGCCAATTTATCTTCATTGATGTTCACATTGTGGACATATTTTTCATGGCCTAAGAGGGGATCTTATTTAAGAAAATTTGGCAAGTTGGTTATGGTTATGATTAATAATATATGATTATATATTATTAATATTCATTTTTTATTTTTATTTTTTATTATATTATTAATATTAAATATTATTTTTTTAAAATAAATTAAGTAAAAATTAATAAATAATATATGATTATATATATTATTTATATTCATTTTTTAATTTTTTATATTACAATATTAATATTAATATATGATTTTTTTTTCAATCCTCTTGGCGTTCTCGGAGGATTGAAAAAAAATGGGCAGCATTTCTGCTTGTAAAAACACATTTTAAAATAAAACCGGTAGCATTTATGCGATGAAATGCTACGGGTTGATATATAAACACAAATAAATCAAATAATTTAAACAAATAACTGCAAAATATTTAAAACCCTAAATCTATTTCAAATTTCAAATGGTTTTGGTTTTTGTTTTGGTTTGAAATGGGTTTTTGTTTTAGTTAAATCAAATGGTTTTTTTTTCAATTAATTTGGTTTCAATGGTGGTTTCGGTATGGTTTCGGTTTTTGTTTTAGTTAAATCAAATGGTTTTTTTTTCAATTAATTTGGTTTCAATGGTGGTTTCGGTTTCAATCTTGGTTTAGTTTCAATGCCTACATCCTAACCATTTCTAGAAAACCAAATTAAAACTAGATTTGATCAAAAACACAATTTTTTACAACAAATACAAAATATAGTTTTTTTTTAAATAACAAAAAAAATGGAGGAATTCTACCCACCTGGTGGAATAGATGACATGGCGACGTTCGTGTAGTGAGGGGGCGTCCGTGTGGTGAGGTGGCGTCCGTGATCTCAGTCAAGGATCCGGTCTGCGTCTTTGTCAAGCCACTGCATAAAAACAGGGCCGACCGGGCCCTATTTTGTTTTTTTTTCCCCTGTCGCATACCCTCGATCGAGCAAACCCTCAATCGAGGGTTTGCTCGATTGAGGGTTTAGGTAGACCCTCGATCGAGGGTTTAAAACAGCCTCGATCGAGGGCTCTAAAATACCTCGATCGAGGGTCCGAAAAACAAATTTTCCCCATGCAATCCGCCAAAAAGGGTGAACGATATTCGTGGATTCACCCAAACATATTTTATGTAAATATAGGTGATATTAGAGACTAAGAATGACCAAATAACGAATTTAGTTTTTGAAAAAATGATCAGAAATAGCCAATTGGCAAAATTTTGCCCCTAAAAATTTCACTGATATGACATATGTATGAGCACACTAGTGTACCTTATATGATTTAAATAGACCAATGAATAAAAATCCACTAAAAACTCTAATTTATTTCCTCCACTAGTAACATCCGCTATAAATGAAGAAGGGATCATTTTTTGGGGGGGTGTGGTTCCACAAAAACTACCACTAGAAGGTGTTTTGTTTGTAGTGTAATGTTCACACTTAGGAACCTAAATCTCTTTAAAAATATTAACAGCATACAATTTTATACATATCCTCATCTTGTTCAAGTTCATTTAGTTTCTCTCTATAAACCCCTCTAATTCTACCAATCAACCTCTTCCTCATTTTCCCATGTTTCAATATTGCTTTACTAATTAGGTTCTGATCAACATATTCCTTATCTTATAGGTTTTCTCTATATCATTTTCTTTGAGATCATTAACCTTCGTTTTACCTAACTATGGTTACAGAGGAACATTATCTTCATTCTCGTTCTTTCTTTCTCTACATCGTCATTAGGGGAAGCCTTGCTTAATACATAGTCATAATTAACTTGATGGTGTCTACCTTCATCCATTATCATATTCAAGAGAATATCATTTAAGGAAACCCCATATATGGGTGGTTATCATTTTTTCTTTCACTGTCACTATCTGTCAATTCATCACCTTGGTTTCCTTCATCTCCCAATCCATGTTCATGAATCTCATATCACATTATATAATCACATATAGACCATTTTCTTGGTTTCAATTACATATAGCTTGGTTATAAGGGGAAGTTGTTATCCTTATTTCCTAGGTTCAAATCCCACTTGTGACATGTTTTCCCCTTGTGGGCTAATTAAAAATGGAAAGTTACCATCAATCTCACTTTCCCTTAATTGCTTGAGGGTGGGAAGATATTTTTGCAGAATCGGGTCTAACTTGGGTGGTTAAGAGGAGATATTATTATCCTCTCCACCAAGTTCAAATCCTACTCACAACATGTTTTCCACTCATGGATCGAATAGGGCTAGCAAGGTACCAACACCGTCACTCTTTATTAAGAGTTTGAGGGCAGGACAAGATGTTTCCAAACATTTAAAATTCCAAAGGTAATAGCTCAACCGATTGTTATCAATGTTGTTGGGATTATGATTAGTTTTGTGCTAGAAGATTCCTAATTCAAATCACCCTAAGTGATGTGCACTATTCTACACCTATGTGTTTACTAGGGATTCCATCCAAGAATGTGGGAAAGCATCCATTGGGTTTCTCCATTGGGATTTGCCTATAAGAAAAACATATTTCAAGCATTTATAATGTACATCCAATCACAAAATCTCTCTCTCTCTCTCTCTCTCTCTCTCTCTCTCTCTCACACACACACACACACACACACACACACACACAAATGTGTGTGCGTGCGTGCACACACACACACACACACAATAAAATAAAATAAAATTCCATTCTTACAATGCTATGGTGAAACGTACACCGCTTTGTTCTTTGGTAACAATTGTGAGGACTCTATTGTATATGAACCATTAGTTTTATACGTTATTCTCGATCTATTATCATATGGCCCAAATAATTTATACTAAAATATTATCATTTCAAAAGAATCTATACAACATGTATTGAGAAATTATTTGATTTTTCCAACATAGTTGAGATGTGTATTAAAATTAACCAAACATTGTGAAAAAATAAAAATACACAATAAGCATAACTCTTCAACTACTAAATACTCTTCAACTTCAACCATTTTTTCCCATAACTCTTCAACTATTAAATACTCACTGAATCAATTTTCAATTCTTATTCATTACATCCTCTTCTTTCATGGTTACTTAAATAGAAGTTGCAATGATCAGTTGCTTAAAAAGAAATTTCATCAGTTGCTTAAAAATAATTTTGCTTAATTAGTGAAGTGAAAATTAGAAACAAAAGTAGATATTAATTAAATATAATAATTTTTTTGTTATATTGTCTTGGCTTAATCACATACTAAGACTCATATATTCCCTCTTCCTTGAAGCGACTCTTCCATTATTTCAGTTCCGCAATCATATATATATATATATATATAACACTTATCAAGCATTCATTAATGAGAAATAAATATTTATGGATAATATATCCTTCAACAACGAAACCCTTTAGACAAGATAGCTTCCTTTAATTCAATTTTTCTTTACATATAACTTTATAAAAAGAACATGCACCTTGTAGACATAAAACCAACAAACTCAATCTAATCGAAATGCACTAGTACCATTTCTAAAATATAAAACTAAGTAATTTTTATAACTTCTAAAAATAAAAGATTTTATGCACTTATCAAAATGAAATTTGTTATGGAGTGAGCTATCTCCTCGATGATTTTCACCCGGGGCCCACCCAGGGCCGTCGAGGAGACCCTCACGGCGTGAGAAAACTCCGTCCGACACACTCCTCGACGTAAACCTTTAGCCGGCGCCGCTGAAGGCTGACAACGTCGTCCCCTCGTGATGTCAATGCATTTTCAAATTCGTGTTTTTTTAACATGCCCGTGCCACATCCCCTGTTCTCCTTTGTTCTTGGTGCCAAGCCCCTCTTGCCACTCTGCAACAGCCTTCCTCCAGCTTAGAGCACGTTGCAACACGATCAAGAACTTGCCCTCATTTACCAGTGTCGATGGGCCGTTTTATATTGTGGGAATCTCTAGAACCATCTCACGAGGAGTTCGAATCCTCAACTGCAAAACCCACTTTCTTAAACTCCAAAGGATCCTTTACCACTAATCTCATATTGCATACGATACCACTTGATTAGGATTTCATCTTGGTTAATATGGAATTTACCTGTAAATTTATCATCCGGCGCCAACAAATCAAAAGAAGTATTGGTATATGAAAATACCACACCCACGATGGCTTCTCCAAGTGCTCAAAGTGGATCGTTCATCAATAATCCATCCCACCAACTATTGGATGCTTTATTTCCCTCATTTTATTATACTTGCGCTCATCTTACTTCCCAGTGTCTGGGATTTCTTGTATGTAAATCGATCTTTAACCTTAAAAGAATCATATTGATGCATGTCTTTGATATCAATGCAGATTTTAGCTAACCTGAACATATTTTCCATTTCTTTTTAGAATTTTAGGATTGCTACACTCTCATTCTAATTCCAGTAGAAGAGAAAAGCGAATGGGGTCAACTGTTGGCCAAGTATCTACCTGATTTCATGAAGATTTGATTTAAAAGATGAATTTATGAGTTACCTACTTGATTTCATGAAGATGGGTAACTATTTTTGGACAAATATCACGATGAAAAACGTAAATTTTACCTATGTATTTAATTGAAGCCTTCAAAACTCATATGAATTTTGACATGTGGTTAAAAAAAGAAATTTAGAGAATTATGTTTCCTTTCCAATGATATTTTTTTTCAAAATATACCAATGTCATTTATCGTGATAAATTTTCATTTAATGAAATGTGTGTATTTAAAAATTTGAAGAGCAATTAACAAGTAGTTTGTGTGTGTGCACAATAATTTAATGTTAAAGTAATAATTTAAAAAAATGAAATATGTGAACATGATTTAACAGAGTGCATTAGTGCTTACATATTTTTCTTTTAATTTTTCTTGAAAAATTATATTTATTATTATTTTTCGAAACTGACCAATGAATATTTCAGCCACATTTTGCACACGTGTGTGTGCACCAAATATTTTGATTGTTTACATAATTTGCAAAACTAAAAATACCATTTTGAAGAAGACGCACTTATTTAGTGCTTGTGTAATTTTTCAAATTTTTTGGATGTGTATTTTGAATGTTGTTGATTTATCTTTGAGCTCAATCGAAGTTGTCAGTAGGGTTTTTCAGGGCAAGTTTTAGTAGAAATTTAAAAATGAAAGACATACGAAGATAAAAATTCGTAAATTTTATGTATATGGATAGAGGATTCATTGACAAATCCAATGGTATCAAGTCCGCCCATTAATGTGCATTTAATGACATAGTTTAAGCTTTTGAAAGGCAGACAAAACTTTCTTTCTGCAGTGAAAAGGGCTCTCGGCTTGTTTTTTAGGCCCTCAATCGAGGTATTTGCTCGATTGAGGTATTTAAAATACCTCGATCGAGGGTTAAATATGACTTTGATCGAGGTTTTTACATAGACCTCGATCGAGGTATGTTGAAGCCCTCGATCGAGCAAATTGCTCAACTGAGGGCCTAAAAAACAAGTTGTGGGCCTTTTTTATTTTTTTCAAAAGCTAAATCGAGCTTTTCAAAAGCTAGATCGAGCTTTTTAAAAGCTAGATCAAGGTCTTGTTTCAACCCTCGATCGAGATCTTGTTTCAACCCTCGATCGAGGCCTTTTAAATCCCTCAATCGAGATCTTTTGAAACCCTCGATCGAGGTTTTAATACCTCGATCGAGGGCTTTATAAGACCTTGATCGAGGGTCCACAACACAAAATTTTGGCACTTCACTCGCCAAAAATCATGAACCAGCTTCATGGATCAACCCCTAAAATCACCTGAAATTTGGAGGGAATATGCATTCTACCAAGATGAACAACCTCTGTAAATTTCGCTTCACTCCACTCCACATATTTGGAGAAATTGACCATTGCAACGTACATCCAATTTGCTTTTATCTAAATATCAGTGCATCCATTTACTCTGATTTTTGGTGTGGAGATGAATTATAGTAAAGGGAACAAACACACAAAATTTCAGCAAAACTCGATTTGTCGTTTGGGAGAAAAAAACCATTGTAACGTACAACCATTTGTCTTTTATCTCTAAAATTGTGCACCCATTTGCTTTGATTTTTGGTAGATGTGTTTTTCTTTGTGAATACACTGCAATTTTACTCAGATATTTCCACATTTTAATGGCTTTGTGCTTTTGCAATCACATTTGTCCATTTGTTTAAAGAGCCCTATAGATACTAATAATTAGTTGGGTCATATTTCACCGATTTGCTGGCGCTGGATGATAAATTTATAGGTAAATTCCATACTAAACAAGATGAAATCCTAGTCAAGTGTTATCGTATGCAATATTAGATTAGTGGTAAAGGATCCCCTGGAGTTTAAGAATGTGAGTTTTGCAGCTGAGGATTCGAACTCCTCGTGATATGATTCCAAAGATTCCCACAATATAAAAAGGCCCAAATTTTTCCTTAAGTAAATAAAGCAGAGAGTAAATATACCTACTTGTTGGCACTAGTAAAGGAGGGAAGGTGCTTGATTGTGTTGCAACGTGCTCTAAGACGAAGGAAGGATGTTGCAGAGTTTCAAGAGGAGCGGAGTGAGTTATCTCATCGACACTGGTAAAGGAGGGCAAGTGCTTGATCGTCCTGCAACGTGCTCTAAGCTAGAGGAAGGTTGTTGTAGAGTGGCAAGAGGGGCTTGGCATCGAGCACAAAGGAGAACAGGGGACATGGCACGGGCGTGTTCAATAAATCCGAGTTTGAAAATGCATTGACATGACGAGGGGACGACGTTGTTAGCCTTTAGCTGTGTCGGCTGAAGGTTTACGTCGAGGAGTGTGTCGGGCGACCGGCGGGAGGTAGGTCAGAGCGGTAACGGAATTTTCTCACGCTATGACGGTCTCCTCGACGCCCCGGGTGCAAATAGTCAAGGAGATAGCTCACTCCATTTGTTATAACTTGAGGTGTAACTAAACTTAGAAAATTTTCAAATTTCTTAATTTTGTGATTCTTCTTAGTAAGAAATCATAATTAGAAATTCCTAGAGCAATGATTTTTTAAACTCAAGAACTTTAAGGAAAAAACAACCAACATGCAATGTTTTTGTTAATTTTGTAATAATGGTGTCCAAAATTTGATTAGGTGGTCAAATTTGAGTAAATGCATGTCATGGTTTACTTTATTTTAGAAAAGACATTGAAATGAAACTAAGAATCATGACCATCAAGTATTTGTTATCATTTGATCATCTATTTATATAGAAATACGATGTACCATCAAGCATTTTTCATCATTTGATCGTCTATTTATATATAACTACCATGTACCATCTATTAGTCTTACAAAAAAACTATCCACAATTGATAGTGAGTTTTCTTCATAGAAAATTTTAGGAGCTAATCTTAGTTCATGGGCTAAATTTAGGGGTTTTAAATTTTTAGTGGGCTAATTTTTTTATTAAACACCCATTAAGTATGATTAGTCCACATTTTACTTCTTTATTTTTAATGAATATAAGGTTAGCCACATTGAATTTCAAAAGGGGAGGTAAGTTAAAATAATTCCATCCCTCTAAAAATCAATCAAAACCTTTGTTCTCCCACGAAAATTGGTAGGTAGTTCCTATTCTCCCTTGATTTCCAGAAATGGAAGTTGCTAGGGGCTCTTTCTCCTTCTATCGATCATGGAAATGAATTTCAGAGTTACATTCATCCAAATTTTATGGGTTGAATCTCATTTTGCAAGTTGCTTAATGTCCACATGAAAAGGGAAGTGTATATTTACTATCAAGTCTTACATTGACCCATTTGCATCTAGTAAAGTTCAAAATCCCATTGCCCTAGATCCAAAGTTTTTCCAAGAAACATGGGGACTGTGAAGCTTGCAATCGATGATGCGGAAATAACACTTATGTGGGTGTTTGGGGCATGATGCTTGGTGGGTGCCACTTCATTCGTAGCCGCATATTTGGGCGTGTAGGGGGGCATGACACTTGATCTGTGCCATTTTGTTTATACTTGTGTTTGTGTTCTCATATCTAGGAAAAGCCATGGGTGGAGCAACTTGGAATCTCATTGTCTTTGATTCTTTTTTTATTTTATAATATAGGGTTGACATTGTATTTTGTGGTTGGTTATCCTATTGTTGTGGCATGCATGTTTCTCTTTTAGTAATGGGGAATGCATTAAATCTAGACTTATAGAGATGTAAAAATGGATATGTGAATCATAAGAGAAGGTATGAAATACTTAACTCTGTTTTCCTAGATACCACCTAGAAAGGTGTATATGATGCTATGTTAGAATTGGTGATATTGTGCATTATTTGATTGACTCTTCATAAATTCAATATATGGGATGAATTAAGATACATATTAGTTTCTTTCTAATTTAAAGAGTTCTTTCTATCAAACGCAAATCTGAGATTGTAGAAATGATACAAAAACTACCTGGTCACTGTAGAATGAGAAAGCAATAAGAACCTATTCCTTACAGTCCCAGATACAACAAATGAGATTCCGAGACTGAAAACCGAACAAAAGTAGATGCAAAGTTTATTTACAAGATAAGATAAAATCTAAAATGTATTCAGAATCCATCGAGTATTATCCATAACAGCTAGGCATCACAAGTGCCCGAGGAACATTCCACCCTTTCACCCTATGAGGGGTCATGGCCTGTGGGCTGTAGGAGCCACTCTTTCTTTCTCCTCATCATTAACGCTCTCCTTACTGTATTTCGGGCAGGCATACGGACAGACATGAGGGCAGCAATTGGATTCATCATTGCCGGGACTCGGGCCGGACGGGGCGTTGCAAATCCGGGGAGTTGCGAGAAGAATTAGCGTTACTGTCATAATCGTAAGGCTGCCTTGTATCCTGAATTTCTCCATTTCCACAATAATTAAACACCAAATTCTGTGAAGCGATAAGAAATTTGGTTTCCGAATCGTAAAATTTAAGCGATGCCTATATCTGCTATACTCTGCTATGGCCGTATATATAGAATACAGGGAAGCCATTCACCTTTTAAGTCTTACCTAGCATTCACGTGTATGTTAAAATTCTCAAACCGCCTTCTCCATACCATGTAATCTGTTTTGAATAATTTCTCCATTCTCACAAATTAGTCACAATAATGTCTCCATTCTCACAATAAAATCTCACCATGTAATGTGTATGTTAAAATTCTCAAACCGCCTTCTCCATACCATGTAATCTGTTTTGAATAATTTCTCCATTCTCACAAATTAGTCACAATAATATCTCCAGAAGAGCATTCCAATCATCATCAGGCTGCCTTGAATCCTGAATTTCTTCATTAATATCCCACAATAATAAAACACCAAATTTTGTGGAGGGGAAGACGCCGAGATACGCTATTCTCTGTTATAAGATTAGATGGCCGTCTTAAAGCCTTTGGCCATTTTACATGGAATCAGGGTTGAAATTTGTATTATTTTTGCCAGTCCTACAATTTTTTTTTGAAGTTTTTTATTTTTATACTTTTCATTGAAGTTTTTTATTTTTATACTTTTCATCAAAAAAACATGTTTTATTTAAAATTTTGGTTAGTTGAAATTTTGATGAGAAATTAATCTTTCGATAATAAAGTTTTAATTAAAAAATTGCCTTTCCATAATGTAATTTTTAAATTAAAAACTATTAATTAATAATTATTTGCAAAAACATACCTAAAAACTTAATTTTCAAACATCTATAAACTCAATTTTCGACTTCATACTTATATATTATAAAATAAATATCTGTAAAAAACTTACTTCTTTGTATTACAATATATATAACTATAAAATACTACATAGGAAAAATTCTACCTTATTTTTATATTTTTTTATTATGTTAAAATTATATTAATAAAAAAACAAAAACAATAATCTCTTAGATATATTATTAAATCTTAAATTAAAAAATATAATTTATAAATATAATATTTTTTTTATATTCTATGTCAAATATCCATTCCAATTATTTCAAAACTTGAAAACACATCCCAATATCATATAACAGAAATCTCATTATGGATGTAATCAGACCACACATCGTTTTAATATAATTTTTTCACCCTTGTAAATGAATTTTTTTGAGGTATCACCATAATCGATGTAAAAAAACCACACATCTATTTGATATAAATTTTTCACAGTAGTAGATAAAGAGACGTAAAAGAGACTCCGTGTGACTGTAAATTAGATACTCAGTTATAAATTAGGTTATTGGTCGTTTCATAAATCCGGTAGTGCCTAAGGATTACATCAATGGCTCCAAACCACTACAAACATTTATATTAAGTAATTTCACATTACCTACCCAGGTTGGGTTTCCATTTAGAAATAGACTTGAACCTAGACTTGTAGCAATGCTGGTGCATTGCTAAACTTGGTGTTTCTTTCAGAACAAAATTCTCTGGAAAATTGCAAAAATTATGTTGGTTGAATTAAGAAATGAAGCCACATATTCCTTCTTACGTCCAGCATTGCTAAACTTGGTGTTTCTTTCAAAACAAAATTCTCTGGAAAATTGCAAAAATTATGTTGGTTAAATTAAGAAATAAAGCCACATATTCCTTCTTCATAAGTAATTTCATCATTAGCACACGACTTCCATGACTACAAGGTCATGTTCATTAATGATTTATGTATGTAATCTCTGTACTATCCCAGTGAAACTTCTGCTCATTTCCTGTTTACCTTTCTACGTGTAAAACAAGGGTTGCTAAAAACTCAAATTAACAAACCACCTAAATTTGAAACTAATGAAGTCTTTCAAAAATTATTAAACGTCAAAAAACGTTTTCATTTATTAATTACCGGTTTAGCTAGACCGTTTCATAAAATTTGTGACTATTTGACGGGCAAAATGCCGGTCAAATTCCAATCCTGCATGGAAGTCGTTGGCCTTTTTTCCCATGTCATTGTCCTTTTTGACATATCCGTTGTCATTATGCATGGATGTCATTATCTTTTTACTTATGGCCGTCTTAAAGGCATTTACATTATCCTTTTTTCTTATGGCCGTGTTAAAGTCGTCATTATGGATGGATGTCATTCTCCTTTTTTTCGTATGACCGTCGTAAAGTCATTGTCATTATGGATGTCATTATTCATTTTTCTTGTGGCGATCAATAAATTTTGATGGAATAGATGTTTACACTATTTCATCTTTGGCACGGTCCTTTAGAGTCAACGACGGAACTGTATAAGGATTAACTAAACGCCCCTTCGCTGGAATTCGATAGAGTAATTTTTATCAAATTTAGAATTTGGAGTGTTTAGATAGTAATTTGGACGATTTGGATCGTTTTAAAATTGGGTAATTAGTTTAGAACAAACAATCTCAATTGCTAAAATTACAAAAATGTGAAGATAGCATTTTCCAGCAAAAAAATTAATTGGTTTTTAAACCAAAATCACGGGAAAAGCGGGGCGTTTTGGTTGTCTTTTATGGTAGACGATGCCCCGGACAATAGATCATTGAACATCTTCTTAATATCGGAGTGGTGGTTTATCATAAATGAATTAAATTGAACAATTCAGGTTTTTGTTTCTCTATGGAGCATTTTTAAATTGTTTTTCCAAACTTGATACACCCCTTTCATCGGGTTACACATAAGTTTAGAGTTGGTGAATACCAAAATGTCACTTGCACTATAGTTGGTTGTTTTTAGCCCTTCAATAGGGCCTCCTACATATATCCCTCTTTCTTTGGAAAACACAAGCTTCTAGTGTCCATACTGGCAATCATACGCATCAGGGAGGATCACAAGCTTCCTCCTTTCTTGCCCAAAACGCTTTGAGGGCAGGAAGGGAGGGATATGCCTTGGAACCCTACCATAGAAGTTTGGATTTAGTTAGGGATTGAATTGAATGAACAAACTGCCGAGAAGGGTCTCCTACATATATCCCTCTTTCTTTGGAAAACTTTATGTGAAGCATTGTTATATAAGACATAAGCAATGATTGCATGTCCTAAGTTAGAATAACAAGACACGTCAATGCACAACGTCCATTTTTTCACCATCATGTATGCTTTGAATGACCTGGAAAAAACAAAACATAAACATAAACAATTTTTTTTATGAGATGCCAATGGAACAATAAAATCACATACCTTAAAAAGCTTGCAAGCTAGAAGAAAGTAGGCATACCTTAAAAAGCTTGCAAGCTAGAAGAAAGTAGGCAGATGGTATCTCAACAAGGCATGCCAAACTAATAAAAATGAAACATAATAAAAATCAAATTCATGGGTTGATTGGATTGACATCTTTGATTTAAATTATGTTTATTTAGTTTCATGAATCTGTTTTTATGTCAACGACATTGAGAAATGCTATCACAAATGCTATCACAAGAAGTTTTTCTATCATTGTTACTTTTATAGTTACAAGCTATCTAACATATTAAAGTTTCATTCAACTTTTGTATATTCACCCTACAAAGTTCTTCCCACTATGGTTGTGTCCTACTTTTTATTCATGTCCTGTGTATTGGATGCTTTCCAGTTTGATACAACGGGAAATGCGTGAGATCTGGGGTTAATAAGAGTGTACTTTGAGGTTTCGAAAGTGCAAATTTATGCATCGGCATTAGAGTTCCAAAGTTTAAGATGCTCGATCTTTAACGTTCCAAGCTTGAAATGCATACGTCTTTGATGCTCTAAGGTGCAAGTGTTTGGAAATTCAAGGGTTGGATGTCTTGAAGTTTGACATGCTAGGGTTTGTATGTTCTAAAGCTTAATTGCTTTGCAGAGAGAGAGTATCCCATTTTAAGCTTCATTTTCTATTATGCTTCACATGATGTGTGTGTATGAACTTAGGAAGTTTTGATGTTTCCAAAACTACATAAATTGAAATTTGTAGGCTTGGACATATTTAATTATGTAGCAAACCATACATGGCATTATTATCTGTGTATATCAACGAAATGCGAAATGTAAAAAGTTTGTTTTAAATTAAAAAAAAAAAATCTGAGTGTGACTTTGCAAAGTAAAATAGATAATCAAATTAAAAACTAAAGTCTATTTTATGAACTTTGTGCTTAAAATAAATGGAGTTAGCTAATGATTCTAGGTTTTGGATTTTTTTTTCCATTTATCTAATAAAATAAGCATTGAATACAAATACCACTAGGTTTCAGATTTTGAAATTTTTTGTCAGTTTATAAAATAAGATTTACCATTGAATATAAATATCAATGGACATCTAGATCATGTAAGTTCATATATATATATAAATAATTTTGAGAAATTAAAGAAAAATAACAAGACATAAAACAATTACCCAATTCTATTTAAAATTTTCAAACCGACAAGCACACTGTAGCCATCCATTATACTACGACCCACAGATTAATTTATGATATATAAGTTGTGTAACGATCATTGATCAATATCGCTTTCAAATTTCAAATTAAAAGCTATCTACAGAATTGAAAAAATGGTATGTTTACAAAGTTCAACACTAAATTGATGATCAAAATTCGTTATGAACTGTGTGAATAGGGACAAACTCAATTTGTCTGTGAATGGATGAAGTAAAATTCTGCTAAGATATATACTTTTTCTAAATTTCAAAAATTTGGATCTGGACAAAAATAGACAAAAACAAACAAGGCCTTTTTTTTATTCAGGCAGAAAAAGCCTACAAAATTTCATTGTTCCAATCAGATAATTTAAATTTCTAGTAACTTATTTCCACTCATATTTTCACCTCTGCAACTAATCAGAGAAGCTTTGTTTATCGATTCCAACCCTGCAAAGTTTTTCTAAAAGTTTGAGGAACTCCATTCCGATAGACTGCTCCATAAAGTAGTAACAAGATTAACTCCGTGAAGGAACTCCATGCTTGCACCAAGAATTACACTACCGTTTTGAGTCCCAATTCATTTTGGTTACTTCTTATATATTGGTTAATTTGATTTAAAAGGAGGACAGAGTAACCAGGATGTCGAACCTGGTGACAGAGGAAACACAAAGCTTTCGCACTCGGTCTTGAAAGGAGCAGTCGTGCCGAAGATATCCCTTGCCATGGCAAGAGTGAACGGGAGAAACTCACTCTGAAACAGGGGTACTCTGATTCCTAGTTCCTTTGATACAGAGCATGCCAGAGATAGTCCTGAAGCAACGCTGGTTCCTGGTTCCTATCGTTACCTTTGGTTGACTGGTGAGGGTGACAAGGGATGCAGCAGCAGCGTATGGAGGGTCTCTTCCGGTGACTGAGGATGCTTGGTTCCTCTGTTTTCTTGGATGAGCAACGTTTGGAGCGGGAGATCGCGTTCGAAATGGAGTTCGCAGCGGAGGATGGAGGGTGATGGAATCACCAAACTCCGTCGTCGCGAGTTATTGTGATGGACGTCTAGGCAGCGACGGGACGGCGCATCGACAGGTATGGATCTGCGGTCAGCAGGCTGATTCTGTGGGGACCCGCGTGGATGAGGTGGACAACGACAAGCACTCTCTGCACATCTATCCGTTGCCCACCTTGGGGCCTTTCATTTTCTCCACACTACGTATGCCCATCTCCTTACGGCTTATGCCACCAAGACCACGCCTCCTCCACTCCCTCCCGCGAATGCGCCTCGTATATGACTCTCCTCCGATCACACCCCCGCCCTCCATCACACTCATTTTCCTCCTCTACCGCGCTTTCTCCTTCCCAGCTACCACCGCGCTCTGCAATCATCCGCTTCTACTTCACACCTCCCACACTTCCCTTCCACGCCCCTCATCCCTAAACTCTCTCACTTCCAATAAGGGATCAAATTTGAAGGGTGGGGTCCCATTTCACTTTGAAGGCCTATGAGATATTGAACTCTTCAATGCTAACATGCAAAAATATGTCATTCTTTTCATTTGAAAATGTATTAGTACATTAAAATTTTATTGTTTACTTACTTAGTAAAGGGTCAGTGCAAGCTAATGAGGGTCACTTTTGGCACGTTAGATGCAATAGAAAACTGAAAAAGCAGGCATCCCTCAACTTACTTGGATTTTTTGATTTACTTACGGAAAATATCTTGCATTGAGTAAAAAAGATGAAATGTAGGAAATTGAATCACGTTTCTGAATATATAACTTTTATGTATTGAAAATTTGCATAGCTATGTCAAGTTTCAGTTTTCCTAACAGACACTTTTTATTTTTCAGGCAAATGATAAGGTATATGTTTTTGTGGGTAGAGCCTTTGAGGGCCTAAATGATGGAATCAAGCTACAAAAATCGGCATGCATGTAGAGAACACATAGCACTTGTGCGCCATTATTTTTCGAAAATTAAATTAGTAATTTTATAATTTTTTTATAATTGTCTAAGTGATCAAACCTCAAAAATAGTACATCTTTTGTGGGTAGAGCCTTTGAAGGTCTTAATGCAAAATTCTTGAAATGGGTTTTTCATAGAACGTGGAGGTTAGTGTCCTCTTGTGCACCATACAATTTTTTTTTGAAATGATTGAGAATTGAAAAAGTTATGGAAGAAACACTAACAATGTGTTTCACGAGTTAAGGAGGTAGGACAGAAAAGAAATTGAAAGAAAATAGGAAAAATTAATATTTCAAAATAAAAGTTACATATTTGGAATCTGCAGAAAAAATGCTATTTGTGTCTAAGATTTCGTCAAAAATGACTCTGTGTAGCATATTGTAACGAGTGGCTAAGCACAGGCTTCTCCAGAAACTGGAAGAAATACCCAATTAGCTTTGGTTTTTCATTAACATAGCACAGGTTTGGAATTACCGAAGCAAACTCCGAAGCATACACATAGGATTATTGTTGACATGTGAGCATGTGACTCGGCCTGTTTAAATTCAAAAATATTGCCGCGCTTTTAGATTTAAATAACGCGTACGCGTTATATAACTAAATAACGCGTGCGCGTTATATCAATAATTAACGCGTACGCGTTATATAACTACATAACACGTACGTGTTATATAGTTACAAAACGCGCTCGCGTTATTCAAATCATAAAATACATGTTTAATACTTGAGAAAGAGGGGGTGTAGAAGTCAAGGGAAATTTTGTTTAATATTTGAGAAGGGGTGGGGAAGGGTCAAGGGAATCTATGGTTAATATTTAATAGGGGTGGGAAAGGGTCAAGGGCTTAGAAGGATGTTGGAAGCTTGAGTGGGGAGAGATGAAGGGAATGAAAACATGATGGGCTACAGGGGGTGAAGGGAAGTGGAGCTTGAGAGCACTATTAGGAGTAGAATAGGTTCTGAAGAGGTATAGGGTTAGAAGTTGAAAGTGAGACTTGAGTGACAAGGGGGATGTGAGAGAGAAATAAAGAATACAAGGGGGGGAGAGACATAGAGCGAGGGAGGGAGAGGGACAATGGGGAGGAATGGATTTGGAGGGAGTGAGAGATAGATGAGGATAGAACGAAATAAGAGATAGGAAGGGAGGGACATAAAGTGTTGGTGGGAGACATGCAGAGAGTGGTGGCGATGGAGAGAGAGGGAGTGATGGAGAGATTGGGATAGGTTGAGGGAAAGATGAGGGAGGGATAGAAGGTGAGAGACAGGCGATGAGAGAGGGAGGGAGAGAAGGTAGGGTGAGGGATGGAGGGAGAAAGTTGGAGATAGATATGGATGGAGGGGGTATGGGTTTGAGAATGGAAAGTGACATAATGTGTGTGTATGTGTGTGTGTTTGAGAGAGAGAGAGAGAGACAGAGAGAGAGAGAGAGAGAGATTGATGGTTGGGGAGAGAGAGACTAGAGGGAGTTGTGAGCATCATATTCTCCATCAGCATCATATTCTTCATCATCATCATCTTCATGACCATCATCGTCATCATCAACATCTTCATCATCATCACCATCATCATCATCATCATCATATTCCTCATCAAATCAAAATCTCCATCATCATTATCATCATCATGATCATCATCTAAACATCACCATCACCATCATCATCAACATCTTCATCATCATCACCATCACCATCATCATCAAAATCTTCATCGTCATCACCATCACCATCACCATCACCATATTCATCATCATTGTCATCTCTAGGTTCCCCATCAACATCAACATCTCCATCATCATCATCTTCTTCATCATCATCATCTTCATCACCATCATCATCATCATCAACATCTTCATCATCATCACCATCATCATCATCATCATTATCTTTCTTGAATCAGATCAACATATCCATCATGTCACCATCATCTTCTGAACATCATCATCTAAACATCACCATCACCATCACCATCATCATCATCATCTTCATCATCATTACCATCACCATCATCATCAACATCTTCATTGTCATCACCATCATCATCATCATCATCATTGGCATTTGTAGGTTCCTCATCAACATCTCCATCATTATCATCTTCTCCATCATCATCATCTTCATCACCATCATCATCAGCATCAACATCTTCATCATCATCACCATAATCATCATCTTCATCGTCATCAGGTCAACATCTCCATCATCATCATCTTCTTCATCATCTTCACCATCATCATCATCATCATCATCTTCATCGCCATCTCCATCATCTCCATCATCTCCATCATCATCACCATCACCATCATCATCATCTTCATGACCATAAACATCTTCATCATCATTGTCATCTCCCCCTTCCTCATCAACATCTCCATCATCATCATCATCATCATCATCATCACCATCTGAACATCACCATCACCATCATCGTCAACATCTTCATCATCATCATCATCATCATCAGCATCATCATCAGCATCAGCATCATCATCAAAATCTTCATCGTCATCACCATCACCATCTTCATCATCATTGTCATCTCTAGGTTCCCCATCAACACATCTCCATCATCGTCATCTTCTTCATCATCATCATCTTCATCACCATCATCATCGTCATCAACATCTTCATCATCATCACCACCATCATCATCATCATCTTCCTCATCAGATCAACATCTCCATCATGTCACCATCATCTTCATCTTCATCATCATCATCATCATCATCATCATCATTACCAACACCATCATCATCAACATCTTCATCGTCATCACCATCATCATTGGCATCTGTAGGTTCCTCATCAACATCTCCATCATCGTCATCATTGGCATCTGCAGGTTCCTCATCAACATATCCATCATCGTCATTTTCTCCATCATCATCACCATCATCACCATCATGATCTTCTGAACATCATCATGATCATCATCTAAACATCACCATCACCATCATCGTCAACATCTTCATCATCATCGCCATCAGCATCATCATCAAAATCTTCATCGTCATCACCGTCACCATCTTCATCATCATTGTCATCTCTAGGTTCCCCATCAACACATCTCCATCATCATCATCTTCTTCATCATCATCATCTTCATCACCATCATCATCGTCATCAACATCTTCATCATCATCACCATCATCATCATCATCATCTTCCTCATCAGATCAACATCTCCATCATGTCACCATCATCTTCGTCATCATCATCATCATCATCATTACCAGCACCATCATCATCAACATCTTCATCGTCATCACCATCATCATTGGCATCTGTAGGTTCCTCATCAACATCTCCATCATCATCATCATTGGCATCTGCAGGTTCCTCATCAACATATCCATCATTGTCATTTTCTCCATCATCATCACCATCATCACCATCATGATCTTCTGAACATCATCATGATCATCATCTCAACATCACCATCACCATCATCGTCAACATCTTCATCATCATCGCCATCAGCATCATCATCAAAATCTTCATCGTCATCACCATCACCATCACCATCACCATCACCATCTTCATCATCATTGTCATCTCTAGGTTCCCCATCAACACAACATCTCCATCATCATCATCTTCTTCATCATCATCATCTTCATCTCCATCATCGTCCTCATCAACATCTTCATCATCATCACCATCATCACCATCATCATCATCATCTTCCTCATCAGATCAACATCTCCATCATGTCACCATCATCTTCATCACCATCATCATCACCATCATCATCAACATCTTCATCACCATCATCATTAACATCTTCATCATCATCACCATCATCTTCATCAACATTATCATCTTTATCATCTTCATCTGCATCATGATCATCTTCATTGTCATCACCCTCCTCCTCCTCATCATCTTTATCATCTTCATCTACATCATGATCATCTTCATTGTCATCACCCTCCTCCTCCTCATCATCTTGTGCACTTATGCACTTAGGGATTAATATTTAGAAGAGGGTCTAAAGGCCTTTATGGGGGAGGGGCTCTAGGAACAAGGTAAGACAGAGAGGGCAGGGGGGAGGGATAAAGGCGTAGAGGGTTAGTGATTAAGGGAGAAGAAGGGAGAGAGTGCTATAGGGAGGGATAATGACGAAGATAAAGAGAAGGTGGAGAGATGGAGAGTGGGGTGGTAGAGACATGGCTGAAGGGAGAGAAAGAAACATGAAAGAAACATGTAGGGAGAATGAGGGACAGATATTTAGAAAGAGATAGGGGGTATCTAGGGATTATTGGGAGAGAGCTAGGGGGTATTAAACCATACAAAACATTTGTTTTGTATGCAATCATATAAATTATTAGTTTTCTTTGATTTTGTTCGTTGCCCTAGCCGTGCACCTAACCTATTTATTGTGCTTGACTATATCGCGTTCGCGTTTTTTAACTACATATCGCGCACGCGTTTTATATTTATATAACGCGTACGCGTTTTTGAACTCCAGAAATAATGGACTGTTGCTGTCCGAGAGCAACTTCACTCTATCCGAACGAAAGCAACAATCCCGCGATTTTTCGAACAGCACGAGCCCGCGTCTGAAAATTTTCACATTCTACACCAACTCCATCATTTTTTTTTATGCAGGTGCAGCATTGAGGACATCTTTCATGGTTGCTCACTGTGGTGTTGGGTTATATGGCCATATTTGAAGAAAATAATTAGCAAGCTTGAAGAATCTCCAATTGAAGAACACCAAAGATAAGGCCTTTGAAAGATTCATTTTGCCTATATTTGAGGAGCACACAAGGTAAGATATCAAGCTTCAAGACCAACAAGGAAGAACTTCCATTTGCTTATTATTGAAGAGCTTGTAATTGAGGAGCAACAAAAACAAACTATATTGAATTGATCATTGTGGTGATGGGGAATGCACGTAACCGAGTAAACAAATCCACAAGGAAGAAGAGACCTCAAGAAGTCATTGAAGAAGAGAAAGAAAAGAAAAGAATATACATGATGAATCGGAGGCTTTCTTTGGAAACTAATCCAAATCCAATTGTAGAGGATACCATGGTTCATCCTATTAATCCACGACAAGAGGGACCTTCAATTTCCACAATAGTTGTTGAACAAGCACCCCATGGAAGTAATCAAGAAGCAAAACGTAGGTGCTCATTAGGGGATGTTTCAATTCCCACTTCAAGTCAAAGTGATAAGTTACCATCTCAAGATGAAGCTCACGAAGAAACACACAATTTGCTATCCGGATGTGGTTATACAAGCGATGAATTCAGAGAGGCGTTGGACATTTTGCCTACTGTTGAAGAAGAGAATGTTATCCACACCATCGATGAGGATGTTGGACTTCCACAAGGGGATGTTGGACTTCCACAGACCATGGATGAGGATGTTGGACTTCCACCATCCAACTACCAGGAAGAGAATGAAGGACACCAAGCTACTACTGAAACGCCAGAGCGTCTTGGTGATGCGCTACATGGTACAATTCCAACCCCCTTACCTCCATTAGCAAGCACACGTCGAAGAACTCCGAAGCGTATACAAGTTGATGAAAGACTTATGAATTCCATTGAAGGTACGCTATCTAAACGTAGTATTGCTTACCAAACTCAACAGATACTTGATAAATATTTTGTTTCTAAATGTGATGGAGATAAATGTAGATTATTTTTATCATTGTTAAAATCTAGGAGCATGAATGTTGTTAGGAAAAAGTTAGGGATAAAGATGATAAAGAATTCTGAACCAAGTTCTCATATAGTTAAAAGCCTAGTAGATGCATTTGGTAAAATTGGTAAGAACACACGTTCAAAGGACCGCAATGCTGCTCGTCGTGTGTTGTCACAATCAATTGCAGATAAGAACACCAGGGCCCTTCGTATTCTCAGGCCTACATCGAAACTAGTTAATTTGAATGTAAAAACCCTCCGTAGGTATTCTATTAGAAGAGAACATCTTGACACAACCAATCAGACAGATTTTTGGGCCTTTGTTGGTCGGTTGCCACGTCGTGACATGAAGCTAGTTGATGCAGTAAAGGGACTAGTGCATAGTTTTTGGCATGATCACACAAGGCCTTCTTCAAACCGAAAGGATGTACTAAAACTAAGAAGGGGTTCAAAGGATCGTGAGCCACATACTAAGCATCTTCTTGATATAACACAGACAGAGCTTTACGAAAAATTTAAGATTGAGCATAGACAATTGAACTTGGGGCAAAGATCTTTTGAGAAATGTAAGCCATGGTATGTTAGAATAAATACTCTTCGTAACACTTGTTGTTGTAGATACCATGTAGAATATGAATATTACTATGAAACATTTTTGTACATTCGTCGTGTGTTGCATACTAACATTGTGCAGGATTGCTCCATGACAATACCACCGACTTCATCAAGAGAATTCATTCATAGCATCATGTGCAATAGGCCCGAGGGGCAAACATACTATGCAAAATCTTGTTTGGATGGAACATGCTCCAACTGTGCTGGAATGGCATTATTGAGCCAATGTATGCACGAGAATGGAGACAGTGAATTTGGGAAAATGGTTACAGACATGAAAAGTTTCAAATATATCAACTATGAAATAGTCCCAGGGAAAGAAAGCAAAAAAATACAATTGGTGACATCTCAGGTATGCATTTATATCTATAAAATTATGTTGTAACGGTTACATTTCAATCCTTACTTACAACAAAAAACTGACATTGAGATCATTTTGTGTCACCAGGTACAAGTTAGTGACTTCATCAAGGAATTTATTGAAAAGACACATCAATATGTTCAGCATGTCCACGTGGCACGATGGCAGGATGAGAAGTTTAGAATATGCAGAGATACATTTCCCCTTGGTACTATACTTTCAGTTGTTGATTTTGCCGAGAACTACACTCTGCAACCTCAAAATGAGATCCAAAGTCAGTATTATCACTCTGAGCAGGTTTCCTTGATGGTCCATATCACATACAGGCATGGCCCAAATAGCACTGAAGAGCAAAGAGAAATTCTGAAGGAATATCACTTCTACATAAGTGATGATAGGTGCCACGACTTCCACTATGTACGTCATTGCTTCATCATGTTCTATGATCACTTGAAGGGAAGGAACATACAGATGGACCGACACTGGATTTGGTCTGATGGGTGTGCTGGTCAGTTCAAAAATGCACGCATATTTCAGTGGTTGTGTTCATTGCATAAAAACTACAAAGTGCCACATATGTGGAACTATTTTGAAACTGGGCATGGTAAAGGAGAGCATGATGGAGCCGGAGCATGTGTCAAAACAGCCCTACGAAGAGAGGAATTGAAAGTATCTACAGAATCTACTATTCTAAATGCTCAATCTATAGTCAGGTGGTGCACGTCAGTAATGGGAGAGGAATCAACTATGCGAGTAGAATCCACAAGAAAGAGACATGTGGAGAGATTTTTTTGGGAGGTGGTAGACATAGATCGTTCACATGCATGGGAATGCAAGACTGTGCCTGGGACTCGTGGCTTTCATTCGGTTCGAAGCTCTGATAACCCAGTATTTGAAATTTGGACCAGAAAACTTGCTTGTTTTTGCCCGCCTTGTTGTGATGGTGACTGGGATGGGTGTGAATCATTGGATTGGGTTGATGGATGGGATCGCATATCACTTCCACTTGATCAGCGTGCAATTGTTGAGTTAACTCCGTTGGAAGAAGACCAATCATCTATTTCTGCAGATTTTGATCATGTATCAGACCTTGTACAACCCGGTATGATGCATTTCCTTAACATTTTTTGTTTGTTTACGTAGTCTTCAAATGCACATTAATGGCCTTGTATCGCACGAAAAATATTTTGATCATATACCTACAATCATATAATGCAGGGCACATATACGCAGTGGTTGCCTCAAAAGATACTGAATGGGGTGATGAATACTGGTTGGCACGCTGTATAGATGGAAATCAAACCCTCATTGTGTCCATGACTGACGATGAAAACAACCACTTTCCAACTGGTTCTATGGTTGTTAAAGGTGAATACTTGACACGGGACAACAATGGAAGAAAGAAGGGTGGATATGTTTACAGGGATTACAAACCAGGTGCAAGTGTATATCACTTTACCAACTTAATCATTGGCACAAACCTTCAGGTACGAACAATGCCTAGTCGAAATACATCGAAGGTACGCTACTTCTTACCGGATACAGAGCACGAGAGACTAATGGAGACCATCAGTATAAGAGATGATCCGGAGGGCTTGGTTGTATGATAATAGGTGGGATCTAGCATGATGAGGTACGTTACATACTTTTAATACTATACTATTTTCACTATTTGTAATTGAATATTGATATATGTTCAATTTTCACATGTATGTTTCATATGAATATGTCAATTTTGCGTTCTTGATATGCCAAATTTACAAGAGATGGATTAAAATTATATTATGTTCATATGATCAGTAAACCATATATTAATCATGTTTGAGAGGTTGCTTAGCTAACTTTAAGGGCATTTAAGCTCTATGTTAAGCCCAACTAAATCCTTATGAATCACTAGACAATCGAATTGGTTCCTTGAGTAATTCAAATTTCTTTATGTAAAACCATTTTTCATTCATTTTAGTATGAAATCAAGTTTTTAGTATTTTTTTCTCTTTACTGGCTCTATTCTAGTTTCCTTTGAAAAATTGCTCAAAGTATTGTTGTTCTTAGTTTTATGAACCTATTTGTGATCTCTTTCATGTGATCATAAGATTTTACACATCACTGCCATAACCACTAGACAATTGTACACTATACAACTATGAAAGTCTCTCTTAATCTAGCGACAACCACCTTTTACCCATTTCTATAGAATTTATCTTCTTTAATAATTTTCTAATCCAAATTTTAATAGCTATTACATTTTCACTATACAACTATGAAAGTCTCTAGTGACAACCACCTTTTACCCATTTTTATTATACATCTCTAAGTTATCCACACAAAAACACACACACATATATATAATAATTATTGTGTATTCATAGTCAAAACTAAAAAATATATGGATTAAAGTGGATAAACATTAAACTAAAATTATAATAATTGTGTTTTTTAATCCATTTTTTACATATGATCAGTAAACCCTAAAATTATATTATGTTCATCATGTTGGTTATTGGCTTCACCCAACAAAATTAATTCAATTCATGCTCACTATATTAAACAATACACTTATATTAAATTTAATTCATGTCTTGTTAAATATTTCATAATGAATTAGCTAGTTGAGAGCACCACCTTAGACCAAGCCATCATCATCATGGACCTGCAAAACCCTAGTTTCCAAAGTGTCTAGGCAGGTTCGGGCTAGGAACACTAGCCATACCCGCCCGGTGGATGATTTTCCAAAGTTGACCCCCATGTGCAAAAATTGCACACTCCCACACTGAGCAAAACCCTAGTTTCAAAGATGGACCTGCAAGGTGACACATGGGCCACCGGGTAGGAGGGGAGGGGCACCCCTGGCACTATCCCGGTGTGCTGAATCCAACGGAGTCGACGGTTCGTCGATCCGAGCCACGGTCTTCATTCTATGGCTCGTCCCGTCTCACTACCAGAAGGCCTTCAGGGACACCTGCTGGATACCTACCGGGGGCATAGAACTCCAACCATGCAACAAAACCGGGTTCCGAGGAGACCTGCAGGTGTGTCTAGACAGGTTCGGGCTAGGAACACTAGCCATACTTGCCCGGTGGATGATTTTCGAAAGTTGACCCCCGTGTGCAAAAATTGCACACTCCCACACTGAGCAAAACCCTAGTTTCCAAGATGGACCTGCAAGGTGACACATGGGCCACCGGGTAGGAGGGGAGGGGCATCCCTGGCACTATCCCGGTGTGCTGAATCCAACGGAGTCGACGGTTCGTCGATCCGAGCCACGGTCTTCATTCTATGGCTCGTCCCGTCTCACTACCAGAAGGCCTTCAGGGACACCTGCTGGATACCTACAGGGGGCATAGAACTCCAACCATGCAACAAAACCGGGTTCTGGGGAGTCCTGCAGGTGTGTCTAGACAGGTTCGGGCTAGGAACACTAGCCATACTTGCCCGGTGGATGATTTTCCAAAGTTGACCCCTGTGTGCAAAAATTGCACACTCCCACACTGAGCAAAACCCTAGTTTACGAAATGAATGCACAATGAAGCCACTGGGCCATGGGGAGACGAGGGAGAGGGCCCCCTAGAGGTAATCGCACGCTAGGAGACCAACGGAGTCGACGGTTCGTCTGTCCGACGTCCGGTTTCCGAGTTATGTCGAGTTGCAAGTCGCATGAAAATGCCGTTCAGGGACACTTGGTGAATTTCCGTCCGGGAGCCAAAAAGCAAACGAAGCAGGAAGATTGCGTGCCGTTGGCTCCTGCAAGTGTGTGTGGGCAATGCCGACGTGGGAACACTGCCGGGAGCCATAAATCCATGATAGTAAATTAATTCATGACAAAAAAAACTGAATTATTCCTTTCAATGGATGTGGTTTTCAATTTCCTATATTGTTAGGTCAATTTGGCACATTCATTGAAAGAAATTGTAGACTTTAATGATGATCACAACAAGTGTGTTTGTTAAAACCTTGTGAAATAGAGCATCAAAAGACCTACATTGTAGGCCATATAATTGTGTTTGTTTACCTTTTGTTTGATGGACCATGCACAATAAGTAATAAAATAATTTTTGAAGTAGGTCATTTCATTTTTCTGATTTTTTCTTTGGTGGTGTTGAAAAAGACCATTGTTCTTATTGATGGGATTTCATGTGCTTATGATTCTTTGGATAATCTGGACACATACAAGGACACCATTATTAGACTAATTCATTATAAACAATTTAATATGAGTAATCTACATAAATGAATTGAAAAATTAACAAAAATAACAAACAACCCATATACCTTGGAATATAACACAAGAGTGACCATGTTAGGCAATCTTACTTATCTACTTACCTATGGTCATCTAAGTAGACCATTTGGATCATGTCTATTACTAATGATCTCCATTAACTTTTCATGTTCACAATGAGGCTTGAAGTATCATACCTTTGATGGGTGCTTCCTTGGCATTGTTTGTAGTTTGAGGTTTGTATCGAAAACTAAGTTTGTAAAGTGGTATATAGATTCACCTAGTCTAATCTTGAAATACATAACCAACCTTCTTCCTTGTTTGGTCATCCAGTGTTAGATATTATCCTTTAATAACCATCAAACTGATTACAAGTTGATCACCATTGTCATCTATTAGTGAGACATGAGGGTTTGGTTCGCCTTTAAGGAACATGCCAACAAATAGTGAGTGCCCCATTAATTATCTTTCAGGGAAACCATTGCATATATGTTCATTTTATTCTCAAAAATGAGATTGATGGTGTTTATTCTCATGCAATGTATACAGTTAGGATTAAGACAACTGTATAAATCTATGGAATTATAAATGGAGATATTAATCCAAAAGGAAGCCAATGTTGGCCTTGCCAATCTTTTCTTCCGAATGCAAACGAAATATTAGATTCCATTTTGCTATGTTTCCATGTAAAATATATTTGAAAAAAAACATATATTTGGATTATATGGAAATCCTTCTTACCTTTGACATTGTTTGGGATCTGCAGGATGGGAATGAAGTATTTTTTAGGGATTAAGAGGAGTATTCAATTACGCAAACTTATGAATGCCTATTGTGACAAGCAATCCATTGATTTCAACTCCATCAAATTTCTGTTTGATGGATGATGTTTGCAAGGTGAGCAAGTTTAACCCACCAATGCGAGATTGCATGCAATTACACTGAGCAAAACCCTAGTTTACGAAATGAATGCACAATGAAGCCACTGGGCCATGGGGAGACGAGGGAGAGGGCCCCCTAGAGGTAATCGCATGCCAGGAGACCAACGGAGTCGACGGTTCGTCGGTCCGACGTCCGGTTTCCGAGTTATGTCGAGTTGCAAGTCGCATGAAAATGCCGTTCAGGGACACTTGGTGAATTTCCGTCCGGGAGCCAAAAAGCAAACGGAGCAGGAAGATTGGGTGCCGTTGGCTCCCGCAAGTGTGTGTGGGCAATGCCGACGTGGGAACACTGCCAACACTGGCTCGGGGGAGGTTTTTGCAGAGTTTACCTACCAATGCGAGATTGCATGCAATTACACTGAGCAAAACCCTAGTTTACGAAATGAATGCACAATGAAGCCACTGGGCCATGGGGAGACGAGGGAGAGGGCCCCCTAGAGGTAATCGCACGCCAGGAGACCAACGGAGTCGACGGTTCGTCGGTCCGACGTCCGGTTTCCGAGTTATGTCGAGTTGCAAGTCGCATGAAAATGCCGTTCAGGGACACTTGGTGAATTTCCGTCCGGGAGCCAAAAAGAAAACGGAGCAAGAAGATTGCGTGCCGTTGGCTCCCGCAAGTGTGTGTGGGCAATGCCGACGTGGGAACACTGTCAACACTGGCTCGGGGGAGGTTTTTGCAGAGTTGACCCACCAATGCGAGATTGCATGCAATTAAACTGAGCAAAACCCTAGTTTACGAAATGAATGCACAATGAAGCCACTGGGCCATGGGGAGACGAGGGAGAGGGCCCCCTAGAGGTAATCGCACGCCAGGAGACCAACGGAGTCGACGGTTCGTCGGTCCGACGTCCGGTTTCCGAGTTATGTCGAGTTGCAAGTCGCATGAAAATGCCGTTCAGGGACACTTGGTGAATTTCCGTCCGGGAGCCAAAAAGCAAATGGAGCAAGAAGATTGCGTGCCGTTGGCTCCCGCAAGTGTGTGTGGGCAATGCCGACGTGGGAACACTGCCAACACTGGCTCGGGGGAGGTTTTTGCAGAGTTGACCAACCAATGCGAGATTGCATGCAATTACACTGAGCAAAACCCTAGTTTACGAAATGAATGCACAATGAAGCCACTGGGCCATGGGGAGACGAGGGAGAGGGCCCCCTAGAGGTAATCGCACGCCAGGAGACCAACGGATTCGACGGTTCGTCGGTATGACGTCCGGTTTCCGAGTTATGTTGAGTTGCAAGTCGCATGAAAATGCCGTTCAGGGACACTTGGTGAATTTCCGTCCGGGAGCCAAAAAGCAAATGGAGCAAGAAGATTGCGTGCCGTTGGCTCCCGCAAGTGTGTGTGGGAAATGCCGACGTGGGAACACTGCCAACACTGGCTCGGGGGAGGTTTTTGCAGAGTTGACCAACCAATGCGAGATTGCATGCAATTACACTGAGCAAAACCCTAGTTTACGAAATGAATGCACAATGAAGCCACTGGGCCATGGGGAGACGAGGGAGAGGGCCCCCTAGAGGTAATCGCACGCCAGGAGACCAACGGAGTCGACGGTTCGTCGGTCTGACGTCCGGTTTCCGAGTTATGTCGAGTTGCAAGTCGCATGAAAATGCCGTTCAGGGACACTTGGTGAATTTCCGTCCGGGAGCCAAAAAGCAAATGGAGCAAGAAGATTGCGTGCCGATGGCTCCCGCAAGTGTGTGTGGGCAATGCCGACGTGGGAACACTGCCAACACTGGCTCGGGGGAGGTTTTTGCAGAGTTGACCCACCAATGCGAGATTGCATGCAATTACACTGAGCAAAACCCTAGTTTACGAAATGAATGCACAATGAAGCCACTGGGCCATGGGGAGACGAGGGAGAGGGCCCCCTAGAGGTAATCGCATGCCAGGAGACCAACGGAGTCGACGGTTCGTCGGTCCGACGTCCAGTTTCCGAGTTATGTCGAGTTGCAAGTCGCATGAAAATGCCGTTCAGGGACACTTGGTGAATTTCCGCCCATTTTATAATTTAAGCAACTTTTAAATATTTGAACTTCCATATTATTTTTGAAAGAGTATAATATTTCAAAACTCCTAAAGAGACAAAAACACATGATCAAAACTCCTAAGGCTGTAATTTAGAGTAGTAATAATGGGGGGTGATGGAGTTGAATTTGATCCTATGGAAGATAATGATACTAATATTATTGAGAATAAAGGGATAATAGGTTGATCCATGACACCTTTGTTTGCATGGATGAGGATGCACCTATGTATGAGACCTATGATAATATTCATGATGTACATCTTATTGATAAGGCACACAAAGGCCTATACAAGAGATCAAAGATGGGTCACTTTGTCTACTAATTTGATGTTGATAAAATTGAAGGTATTGAATGACATTTCAAACAATGGTATGACAAAGATCCTAATGTATACACAAGGTTAATATATAAGGTGCCCCATAAGGTTCTTTGTCATATCCCTATAATTCTAGGTTTTTGATGATTGTTTAGGTTAAAAAACATAGCACATTATATGGATTATCATGTACAAAGATAAGTGAAGATGGTATTATATGAGTGGCTACAAATGGTTCTCAATTTATGATCATCAAGGAAATATTACCCATTTTTTAAGAAGAACCTCATAATGTTAGACTTTCATTGGTAGTTGATGGCAATGGGTGTGCATGAGTGAGTTCGTTGAAACCTTGAAAACATTGTATTGCATTTAGTTTGATTAAATTACACGAGCAAGAACTTTGACATAACTTGTAATGATCATCCAAAATCACAAATTTTAATTAGATACCAATTAGTGCATGCATGTAGTGAATTCGTTGAAACCTTTGAATATAATAGTTTGTTCTTTTGACATAGTGCATTCATGAGTAAAAGATAATCCACACAAATCAACACATTAGAATGACACAAGTACATGTATCCAAAAGTACATATATATCCAAAAGTGCATGTCTCCAAAAGTACATGTATATCCAAAAGTCTCCAAAAGTGCATGTCTCCAAAAGTACATGTATATCCAAAAGTATCGAAAAGTACATGTATCCAATGAAGTCAATGTACATGTCTCCAAAAGTACATGCACAATAAAGTCAATGTACATGTCTCCAAAACTGAATGTATCGAAAAGTACATATATATACAAAAGTATCCAAAAGCACATGTGTCCAAAACTATCCAAAAGTATCAAAACTCAAGCTTTCTCTTGTTCTTTCCCGATGTTGATCCTCTAGGCACATCCCTAGGATCAATGTGCATCCCTGGATCCTGCAAATTAAATATCAATTGTTAAATTCAACTAACTATGTACACTAATACATTATCTCAACAATTATCAACTGGTGCATGGAAAGTGCATGAAACACTTGGTCACTGAAGGACATCTCACCTCAACTGACAAAGGAGATTGTGTTGCTTGTGTAGCAGATGGAGCCGTCGGTTGAACATCCAGGATGGTTGAACCAGGGGGGCCAGGCACTGCTCCTGCTGGTGGTGGCTACAATGAAAAAATGTTGAAATAGTTAGAAATGCATGAATAAACAATAGGTCCAACAATAATAAACTATGTAAAGATAATGTTGAAATAGTTACATACCTGTGTGTGATCAGTCGCCACTGCAGATGCGGCACTAACTGCTGCATCAACCATCGATGCAAGGTTCTCAGCAGACAACTCGGGTTCCTGTTGCAGTAAACATGCAATTCAAACATTAACAAAAACGATTTATGCACTGGATTTCAAGTTAAACAACAAATATCATCGAAGGATATACATTACCGTGGTGTGAGTAATCCCATGGTCGTGGGCAGCTGGAGTCTTTCTCGGAGTAGAACGCCTCACATACACACGACCCTTGTTCACGAATGGCCTGGAGGGAGATGCAAATACAGGCAATGGGCCAGATGTGTCGGATGGTGCCTACAGTCAGCAAGTGTTCATGTAGTTAGACATGCATGATTCAACAAACAAACATGTATTTAAAAAATGTCATTTTTAATTGTTTACCTGGAGCCCAGACGTTTCAGGGGACGGTATGACCATGGGCACTACCTCCACATTACCTTGCCCCTGTGAAGGATCTGCCATCTGCAAGTTTAATAATTGTAAATATTAGACCGTATATAGCATTAATGAACTAAAATGTAAAGTATGTGGAAATTAACAAATTAACAAGTATTAAAAAACTGAAATTTTAAAATGTTTACCTCGGTGTGAGATACGGCAATAGGTGGTATATAAGATGGGCCTGCCGAATGGGTAGCATCATGCCCCCCTGTCGAGTCTGGAACATCCGGCTCTGGGGCGTCACTGCCGGTAATCATCATCAACTGCAAGTTCACAAAATTAATATATTAGCTCAAACTATATATATGTGTACAAAGACGAAAATAAATGAAGAATTTATTACAATTAACCATCAAGATACCTCTCTCAAAAAGCCACTGAAGGCAACATCTGATGCAATACCATAGCAGGGACGACCACATGACGTGCACTCGTGAGGATCAGTACTAGGATGGGGAATAGCTGATGGTCCTCCACTAGTGGATGGTCCTGATGGTCCTGCAGTAGTGGATGGTCCTGATGGTCCTGCAGTAGCTGATGGTCCTGCATGGTGACGAGCTGGTGTATGTACCACACCAGGGACAGATGTCCCTTCCTCACCCATATGTTGAACCATCCTGCCATGGCGAACAACCGTCCGTGCCAAACTCAAAAATGCATCCCGTGTCTGCGGAATAATGCGATGTGCTGGTGGGACATCTGGCCCAGGCAACTGCCTGCGAGGTGCAGGGATAGGGCGATCCTGGTCTCGAAGCCTGGCATTGGGTCGGTTTTGGTGCATCCCCCCACCGATCCCCTGGAACTGTAAGATGTCAAAATAGTTAACGTGTTTATGCAACACGAACTCTGCATACATCTTTCGAAGGAAATATAAGGGAATTTCCCTGTTGTTGTGTGGTGGCATATCAAAAACCATGTACCATCTGTCCATCCAGTTATCAACAAATGGTTGAAATGTGCACCACTCAATGGAGATATGCGGCTTGCTTGCATTAGGGATTTCCCCCGTCCGAGGGTCCCTAAACAATGCAAATATAACCTCTTTGGATATTTTTAGCTTTTTTACTGCATTGTAATCTAGTCCATCAGCATATTGTTGTCTTTTTCTTTCTCTGTAAGATGCAATATCATACAGGACATTCGTAGATTGTGAAATTGTGTCCACAATTGCATCCAAGGTTGATGCAAGTGAACGGCGAATCCTGTCGCCACCACTAAAAGCTTCACTTATGCCCCTCAATTGGGCAAGCTCAATCAATATTTCGGCATTGGCATCCATAGCCGCAACTGCAATAAAGACATTAATACGAAAATCATTAGAAACATATACATGGTATATAATGACGTCTCTTCAAAATTGAACATGTATTAAATCAAACTCACATAAGCAATTTAATGGCATTTACTTACATACATTTAAAACTTAAAATTAAACATTTGAAAATTAAAAAGTAAGTTAGTCAGATTGGCAGAGACGAGGAGGAGGAGGATCAAGGCAGTGATGAGTTTGTTGATTCAGGCATGGAGGAGGAGGATCAAGGCAGTGATGAGTTTGCATCTATGTGTCTCAATGTCTCATTGTGTTTTGTGATTGTGAATGACAAATGTGTTGTGATTTGTGAATGATCTAATTTCTATTGAATATTTCATATTTGTAATTGTAAATGTAATTTCTATTGAATATTTGTAATTGTAAATGTTAAATTTTATTGGATGATCTATATGTCTATATTTTTAAATTTTAATATATTTTAAAAATATATTAATTCCGGGGGTCACCGTGTCCTACGTGTCATAATTCCGGGGGTCACCGTGTCTAGTGGGGACCAGGGATCAAATTTGAAGGGTGGGGTCCCATTTCACTATGAAGGGCTATGAGATATTGAACACTATTGAAGGGCTATGAGAAATTTATTAATATTTATTCTATGTGTATATATGGATGTGTTCATGTTGTATGGATTGGATTCTAGGTTAAGCGAGGCCTTTTTAGAGCAAAGAATGGGGTAATTACTATTTGGGAACAAGTTTTTTATCAAATGTAAATTGCGGTGATGGAAGATATTGAGGGTGCCACATGTTGTGGAGAAAGTAGTATTGATTCCTATGACGTAATAGGGAGTTCAAAAAGTCTGGTTTCAAGTATTGTCATGCGTAGCTCGATTGATTTTTCTCGCGCTAGGGTTGTAGCAACTGTTATGGCCATTACTGTTAAAAGGATTGATGGGGTGGAATCCCGTGAAACGATGAGTTCTTTTGTTAAGACGTAGATTCAGTGAAACCTGGGTGGGAGTCTTATGTTCATTTTATGCACAAAATTCGATTACTTGATTTTGTTGCATTGTTAACTCTCCTCCTAGTCATAGCTACAATCTCTTATATAATTGTGAAGGTTATCAATCCACTCAATATATTAAAGTTGTAGTAGGCCAAAATCATCCACATATTTATTGTACTCACAAATGTTGACATTCCAATTTCTATGTAGAGCGCCCATTAACATTAGATTGTATGGGACATGTTTTTGAGGCATGATGTCATTATCTCATAACAACAAGCTTTTTATCCATAAATATGTCATCTACAAGCCAACGGAATTGTTCCTAATCCTTTATAAAACTGTCATAATTATATCAATACCAACATCCCTACCTATTGACTTAGCTTAGAAGATATTACACCTTCGGATAACCAAACCTGATTCCAAGGTTGGTAATCATAAACGTAAAAGCATCATCATAAGGAAATAGCATGTTGTGTTGAGGAAATTCCTTTTTTTCCATTTCCTTCTCAGTATAATATTTGGTTGTGGATCATTTAAAATGTATAATTTATTTTAATATAATTGGGAAGCTAAATTCAAATTCATTAATTTATTAATATGATTTGATTTTTTTATTAATAATAAGTTATTCTTTTCATTTGAAAATGTAATAGTACATCAAAATTTCAATGTTTACTAACGTAGTAAAGTTGAGAGGCTTTATTTTTCAGTGGATATAGCAGACCTGTAAATTCATAGGATGTCAAAAATCTAGTCAGCCTTGAAGTTGAGCTCCTCAAAGAAAACGAATTTCTTTAAATATGTTTATGGCAGGCTGGCATTGCCAGCTTCGCTCCGCAAACTATCCTGGAGGACTGGAGGAGATAGGGTAGGTGGAACTTGGAAGTAGCTCAACCACAGTGGAATAGGGGTATAAGAAAAATCTTGTTTCTATTCATGCAATATGGTCGGAGCCATGGAAGCATGGAATTCCAGCATTGACTTGATACAACAAAGAAAACAAAAGGTGGAACTTGGGAGCTGCAGGATTGACTTGATACAACAAAGAAAACACAGGGTGTGAGGCTGGGAGCCGTAGATGGTAGGATTAACTTGATACAACAAAGAAAACACAGGTCTATAGGTAGGGGCCACGGGCAGGAGCAACAACCTGCAACATTACAAGAAGTTTATGGATTGTGGATTTTGTCTGAAATGCCAAATTCGCGTGGGCATATTAACATAATATATTATACATTGAATACTCAATTAACTCACGGAGTCAGCATTCACGAATTGGTATGTGATAACTTGTAACTTGGTAAGCCCGCTAGCAACAACACGTATGAGCCACCTTCCAGGTTTAATAATTTTTTTGATGCCATTAAATGTGTTAAACACGTAAGCGCTCGCTACAAACACGAGAACTTCGAAGCGTTCAAGCCATGGGCTACTCAGTGTAAGCCCGTCCACGTAAGTTGCTCAATGATATTATTAGAGGCCCAATGGTCCATGATCCATGGATGATCGAACACGTGGATATTGGAGAGTAAGCGAGTCCCACTCCCAAGTCACCTAGCTAGTAGCCGCATTCCCAATTTCCCACTAAAAATTGTTGATGGGTGAAATTTGAAGCTACCCTTCTGTTGCAATTTTAAACAGTAGTGGTTAATTTAATTATTGAAGGGCTTACCATGAAATTAAATTTTTTTTGCATGGTAAAATTTGAAGTGGCCTTCTATGACGTGTGGGTAAAATTTGAAGTGGCCTGAAGGCTTCAAATTTGAAGCCTGGTGGGGACACTCGTGTCCCGTGTCCTCGTGTCGGGTGACTTAGAAAGGGGGGAGTTTTAATTTTTTCAATTTTTGGTTTGATTATGAAGTTTTGAGTTTTTTGAAAAGGGTTTCATTTTGAGGTGTGAATTTAATTACAAATTGGGTTATTCCCAATTTGATCAATATTACAAAACTAGGTTAAACAATAAAAAAATAGTGATTTGGATTAAAAAATCACAAAAAAATGATTTGGGTGAATAAATTACCTGACTAGATGAGAATGCACCGGTGAATTTGTCTCCTCTCCAGCTAAATCGAGCAACACGGATAGTTGAATGGGCCACAAAGCGTCCTCGTCCAGGGTCAATTTCGCCTCTATTCGCGTTACTGATGCGTGAGTGTCGCGGGTGGTCGGCAATCGGCCGACTGTGTTTTTAAATTCATTTTTAGTTTTACATATCGCGTACGCGATTTGGAAATACATAACGCGTACGCGGTTTTTAAGTACATAACGCGTACGCGTTATTGTTACCTAGACTACATGTCCAATGACATGTTAGGCTCGGGTCTTACCATGGCAGGGGGTAAATATCATAAACGCGTTATGTTTTAGGTATCAGGAACGAGATTTGAAAAAATTAGCATTGCATCTAAAGTGACCCTCATCTTCTTGCACACACCCTAAAGTCAAAAGTTAAGAGGCTTTATTTTGCAGTGGATATGGAAGCACTCAACGTTATATATGTCATATAACACAAATATAACACAATCATATTTATCTCCGATCTAGCTGCTCAGTCTCTAAGCCACTATGCCACCTTTGTCGTCTCATCAGTTTCCCAAATTGATATTGCCTCTTAAAATTTTAACCAATATAATAATACAATTAACTTGCTAACCCCATTCCAATCCAACTTTCATCCTTACAACCAAAATTAATACTATTTTACTCTTTCATGATCTCCTTGAACATGAGGAATTTATTAGTGAAACATAACTTAGGAGACACATGGAAAATCCACTTTCCATATGTTCAGTGTGAATTGCCATAACTAATTTTATAGATCTTTTTTCTGCATCAATGCAGCTATAGTTAGCTTGCTAGCCCAATTCCAATCCAACTTTTAACCAATATAATAATATTTAATACCTCTTAAAATGGGTTCCTAGGCTGCTTCGAACAATACAAGCTCGATGAAGAATTGGGTTCTTCATCTCTTCTAAAAGCAACATGATGCTTAGTCTTGGAAAAGTTCAATCTTTGTAAATCACTAGCGACGGTTCTTCAAACTACTATAAATTCCAGCCTACATAAAATCTAGCTTACTTAATGTTAAGTCAGTAAATTTTTCGTCATTTTTTAGTTATTTTCTCCAATTTTGGTTTGTTTTTGAGTCTACCTTAGTTATTTTTTGATTTTCAGTTTTAGTTTTTGTCTTCTTAGAAACTTTATGAGTGATTGAATAAAGTTTTGAGTCCAGTATTTTTCAGATTTTATTTGATTTTGATGACTTTTTATATTGTAAATGGGGTCAGTGAGAGTCATATGTTCAAAGGAAGAATCATTCATGTCTTTAGAGAATGGTTGAACTTATTTCTTAAACCAAATAGCTGCCAGAACCTCCGACAAATTAGCAGAAAGTTGAAAAACTGCGAAATTCTGGCATGACAGCTATTCCTGTAGTGCTAGACAAAATTTTAACAAAGGGCGCGCTACAGGAATATCGCAGCTCTTTGTTTTTTCAAATTTCAAACGGATTTCAATCAGGATGCAGTATGTGAGTGACTAATCGCCTTGTCTGAGTGTTTTAACACGTGTTTGCTGCAGTTTAAGCATGATTTTAGTTGATTGCTAGTCACGAAGTGAAACAAGCTCATCATTGCATGGTATGCGGGATCAGTTGCACAGAAACCAGCAAATCCCGGTTTAGCTGTCAGTTTTCTCTTGTTGCACGAATCATTGCAGGAGAGGTAGTGTTTGTGAAGGAGAGTTCATTGTTGAACGGTGAATTGTGTTGTTGTGGAAAGGGGACAGGTGTATTCTATCGCCAGCGAAAATTAGGGCTTCTGAATTCATTCACCAGTGGCTAAAGAATCAATATGAGGACACCTGTGCTCGAAGGAGAACATCATTGACACCCCAAATTGAAGACATTAAGCCACAATGGACGAGTAATTGACAGGTATTCCGTTATAACTCTTATAGCTGGAAAATTTGGGTTTTTTGTCTCTGCACGATTTTCTGAAAAATTGGTTGCTGAGGAGGATATAATAGATCGTAAAATGAGGAATTCACCACAGCAGTAGTTATCTGAAGCCCGTTAAGAGAAATGTGCATGAATGTTTCTCTCATGACCTAATATCATTAAGCATCAGAATATACAGAATAGGGCGTCGAAAAGACTCACAGAGCTATCTGTAGTACTCAGTTTTTACACAGAAAGGAGTTTGCTAGTTGGTACAGGTGTTACACAGAAGGGGTCTGTTAGTTTGTGCAAGTGGTTTAAATATCACTGAAAATTGTTATAACCTGTAAAATTACTTGCTCAGAAAACATTGATTTAAAGGACTGTCCAGGAATGTGTAGCAGAGTTTAAAAGAGCTCAAAGCATCAGAAAAACAGCTTATAAAACATTTTTGGAACCTGAAACTAGACTGTTCCTGTTCCCTGAAAAGAAGGATATGGGAAAAAGTAGCAAAAGTGGTAAGGTTAACAGGGCTGAGCCCACAGACTTGACATGGATTCAGAAACTTCCAGATTGTGCAGAGCTGTTCCAACAGGCAGGCTGGTTGAAATTTTTCAAAAGGATAGATGGTTTTAATGCTCAAGTGTCCTGCAATTTTGCTAAAGGACTTAAAAATGAGATGATTATAATGGATCCTTTGAGATTCAAGTTGACTGTGGAATTAATATCAGAAGCCACTGAAATTAGTAATGAGGGTGAGCACTGGTTTAAGAAGTCTCCTTTCGAGTTTGATCCTCAAAGATATTTATTACCTAATGTTATTCCTGACTGGAACAAAGGTATTCTCATACATAATTTCAGGAAGGAATGGATTGAACCTATAAGGATTCTTCAGAGTTATGTGACTTGTGAAGGAAGATATTCATTAGTGTTCAAATATCATCTCAGGTTCCTACAGCACATGGCAGGGGTTTCTAAAATGAATTTGCCATTCTTTTTCTTTAAAAGCCTGCAGAAAATGTCAAGCAAAATAAAACAGCATGATGATCACACTTCTCAATCACTTTTTCATCATGGTCTCATTAAGCTAATCATCACTACATTGTTGCAGCATGAGGGAAAAACTTGGGACTTCTTTTTTTTTTTTGGTTAGGGGTTCATCCTAAAGGAGAAGATCAACAACTCAAAAGACGAACTGACAAGGGAAAGGTAATGATACAAAAGTTAGGTCATTTAGTCAAACCTGCAAAGCAAACATGACATTAAAGCTAAGAAGGTGACAAAACAGGTAGCAGAATAGAGGCAGGATGACAGTCAGCTCCAAGTAATTTCAGAGTACACTAAAAAGCAGTTTACACTATGCGAACCTGTAGCAGATCCTCAGGATGAAAGGAAAGTTGATATCAAAATAGTTCCTGTAGCTAAAGAGGAAATCCATATTCAGCCAAGAAGCCCCATCACAATCCTTTCGGATGATGAAGGATATATGTTTGAAGAAGAGAAGTCTATTCCAGAGATTAAAGTGAAAGATTGATATAAAACAGTCATATTCACTGACAGTTTTCCATTACATTGAATAGTCTGGACATTGCAGTCCTGTGTTGAGTGATTGAAGTCAAATGCAGACCGCGAACTGATGGAGAGGAATTTTTGAAAACCGAAGGAGGTTTTTGTTCCTAAGATACTCGTCTACAAAAACCTCTCTCAGTTTTGCAACAGCTGTCAAGGTTTGAAAGATTCGGTTTAATCTTTGCAGCCTATTTTCCAGGGATTTTAAATATTTAATATTTTCCTGTTTTAGTGTTCATTTTGCGGGGCCGATTCTGATTGATTGGAGATGAATTTTGAAAAACCAAGAGAGGTTTTTGTCCATCACGGACCCATTAACAAAAACCTCTCTCAGTTTTTACACAGGTGTCACCAATTGAGAGACATGGAATCTTCTTTGACACCTATTTTCCAGAAATTCGCCACATTTGCCAGGAATCCGATTTGCTATTTTTAGTCAATTAGTTGAGTTAGTTAGTTAATGTAACTGCTAGTCAGTTTGAATTTCGCCCTAATGAGGGGGAAATAGAACCACTTCTTTGTAATGATAAAAGAGGGACAAAGAGTCATTGAAAGGGTTCAAATTTTTGGAGAGCTAGAGGAGGTCTGCAAACTGTGCTTTCATCCAGACTTGTTCACTGCTAAGTATTGCAAACTCTCATATTGCATTTTTGATGAAACTATGAATATATGACTCCTTATTCCACTTCTGATATGTGTTGGCTTCATTTTAAACTTATACAGTTTCTTGATTGACAAATTCATTTCTGGTTTTAGGTATAATTTCCAGTGGTGCTTGTCTTTTATTGTATGAACTTCATTGCAATCTTTTGTTGGATTCCTGAGATACATATGCATCTTCATGGATATATGTATATGAATTAGTTTTTACTTATCTGTTGAATGTATTCCCTTATGCTCTTGAAGTTTCTAACCAAAACCTACAAAACAAAACCCTAAAAACCTAGTTTGGATTGATTTTATTTTTGAGATTGTGTTGGCTTGTTACCCTAGCCTTAGTAACAATTTCTGACACAAACACTTAACAATGGAAAAAATGATCATGTAAGCCAAAAAAGGAAGAAATTGTTTCAGAAGCCAAACACAGTGGACGTTGAGTCTGGTCTGTATCTGCTGCTAAATTAGTGAGCAATAGAGATGTATGCAGAAAGGTAGTAAAAAAGGTGAAGGGAAAGAATATGAATGGTAACTTTTTTTTACTTCGTTGAATTGAGGACCATAATTCACTTTCATGCACCTCTATCAAACATATGCGTTGCCTATGCCATTTATAATCCTCCTTCACGCGAGTCTATCAGAGAGAACAGTTCAACAAAGAAGTTGGATTGGATTGAAAACCAGTAGCAAGTTTCTTTGTCACTCTAATTTGTACCCTACAATAGAATTGAATGCCGATGACAACAATATATGTTTTAATTTTTCATTCAAAACTATGAATGCCACACGTACTTGGGATAGAATAAGTTTAAGTGATCCTTACATGTTGCATGCTATGTTATGGTTTGAGCAAAGAGAACTATCAGACTCTGGGCAACTTTTGTTCTCAATAGCTGATTAAGGACCCTACCTGCTTCTTCCCTATAGCCCTTCCCCTAGATCTCGTTATACATAATAACTCTGTGGTATGACAGAGTAGAGGATGGGTTGTGAAGCATAAGTAAAACATAGGCTGACCAAGTAGATAGGAGATGCATAGACGGTTGAAGTTCTTGTTATATGGTTGAAGTTTTTGTTCTATTCAAGACCAACTGATAAGGGAAACAAAATCAAAAGGTAAAGTAGCACTGTCATTCTAAAAATCAAGATTACAATTTTCTTTTTGTCCCAGTTCGTACAGTCGAATGTAGGAGTGGGCATTGCGCATTATATGAAAATTGCTAGCTTTCAGCATTGTCCTTCACCAAATGTTGTTGCATATTCTCAATCATATTGAAATTCGATGGCTAGTTGGGATTGTAAGTGTAGTAGCATCGATGGTTTTTATATTAATAAATCCCAAGAATCTTAAACCGTGTACCAGAGTGTCGAGTCAACGATAGAGCAATTGGGGAAAATGGCTCATGCAATACACTTTTAGATACAAAGTCTGGATTCTTGATCTGACTCATTAACTAGATGCATGGAGGCTGGCAGAGTGGGAACTTCCCCAAATCCCCATGATTTTTGGTCAAGCTGGGGGGCGTAGTGGACACACATGTTTCCCGTAGGGCTGCAACCGTGGCTAGTGGCAGCTGCACGGGGAAGCACTTGGTTTCAGAGTGAAAACAATGGTCTTCCTTGTCCCCTCAATTTCAGGAAAGTTAAAGGGAGGCTAAATTCTCAAGAGCTTTGATCGGGCGACATTGGAAAATAGGGCAAGGAAAGGAGCACATGGAATCATATGCGTGTACAGAGAACATATGAAGAAAGAAGCAATTGTTGTTGTTGTTGCTGTTGGGAATTGATAAATGTTGTTATGAACAACCTCTAACAGAGATTTGTGACAAACCCACTCTCTGGTCCAGGCTTCAAATTTGAAGCCTTCAAGGCCCGTTTGAAGTTACAAAATTTCAATCAAATAATAATATTGTGTTTGAACTTTGAAGTTATAGAATTTTAATCAAATAAAAATAAATAAAAATGATGGGATCATGAATGGATAAAATGATGTACATACCTGTAAATTCATAGGATGCCAGCAATCCAGTCAGCCTTGAAGTTGAGCTCCTCAAAGAAAACAAATTTCTTTATATATGTTTATGGCAGGGTGACATTGGTACCTTCACTCTGCAAACTCTCCTAGAGGACTGGAAGAGATATGGTAGTGGAACTTGGAAGTAGCTCAACCATGGTGGAGCAGGGGTATAAGCAAAAGCTTGTTTGTATTCCTGCAATATTATATATTGATGGTCAAATCCATGGAAGCATGGAATTAAATCATTGACTTGATACAACAAAGAAAACACAAGGTGGGACTTGAGAGCCGTAGGATTGACTTGATACAACAAAGAAAACACAGGGCCATGGGTAGGGGCCACAGGCAGAAGTGACAACCTGCAACATTACAAGAAGTTTCTGGATTGTGGAGTTTGTCTGAAATGTCAAATTCAGGGCACATTAACATAATATATTATACATTGAATACTCAATTAACTCATGGAGTTAGAAGTCACAAATCGGTATGTGATAACTGTTAACTTGGTAATCTCACTGCCAACAACACGTATGAGCCACCAACCATGTTTAATAAAGTTGGTGCTGCCATTAAATGTGTTAAACATGTAAGCCTTCGCTGCTAACACGAGAACTTAGAAGCATTCAAGCCATGGGTTGCACATTGTAAGCCCGTCCATGTAAGCTGGTCAATTATATTATTAGAGGCCCAATGGTCCATGATCCATCGATGATCAAACACATGGATATTGGAGTGTAACCGAGTACCAAGTCCCACTCCCAAGTCACTTAGCTAGTAGCCGCATTCTCAATTTCCCACTGAAAACTATGGACAGGTGAAATTTTACGCTGCCCTTCTGTTGCAATTTTAAACAGTAGTGGTTAATTTAATTATTGAAGGGCTTACAATGACATTATTTTTTTTTTGCATGGTAAAATTTGAGGTGGACTTCTATGACGTGTAAAATGGCCTCTGAAGGGCCCTGGAGGCTTCAAATTTGAAGCCTGCTTCCAATGCCATATGCTCCACGTTGCAACACTCTCACGCCCCATCCATGCTCCATTCAACGTTGTGGCATCATTGTTAACCCGCGTCCCCCCCTCGTGTTTTACTCACATGTCCAACTAGATATACTGCACCAATCCGTGCTCAATTCACCCTTCTCCATAACACATATGCCCTCTCAAACTCAATGCATCTATGTCAGACCTGCACCCACGCTGTGAGCTGCCTCCCATGACCACGATCCAACTGATCTCCATTGCACAACTCCACGTTGCCCCTCATTCCACTCTCCCACTCCAAATTGCTTCATCCTCCACCATACCTTCCACATGCCATCCTCCATTCGCATTACCTCCCACAAAATCCCTTCTCGCTTGGTCCATTGGTTGTAGCTTGGGTGGTTGGGAGAAAAGATTGTTACCCTCCCCACCCTGGTTCAATTCTTGTAAGTGACATGATGCTCTTGTTGAGCCCTATTATAATGATTGTAAATTTAAAAAATCCATTGACAAGGCTTATAATGACTAGATAAAGCGCATGGAATATTTGTACACCCAAATTGAAGAATTAACGAATGAAAAGCGTCTCAACCAAAAATCACAAATCCCAGATATCAAAAGGAAAGTTGACGATAGTAAAGTAGAAGAAGTGACACGCTTGAATGCACTTCTGAATGAAAAGAATAAAGAAGTTGCATAAATCCAAGAAAAAATAAGATACCACAAATAAGAGTTCTACCAACGTCAACAATAGATAAAAGAGCTTGAGTAGTAAAAATATGACATTAAAAAGGCGCACAAGTTGGAGATCACAAAGATCAATAAAACATTATCAAGCAATATTGAAGAAATCTTTCGTCTAAAGAACCATAATAAGATGCTAATTCTGAAAATAAGGAAGTTAAAAAATACGCAAAAAATAGAGCAAGATAATCAAGATATTGAAGGGAAATTGTTGAAGAAAGAAGAAGAAGATTGCCACCTTAAGAGTTATACTCAAGATCTTAAGGAACAACATAAGAAGTTCAAAGATGACGAAAAGTTGCAAGAATAAAAGTTTAAGAAGATTCAAGATGTTAACAAGCTATTAGAAGACAAATTAGAGAAAATCCAGAACAATACTTCAAAAACATCAAGAATAAAAGTGCAAGTTATGGAAAAAAGCACACTCACGGATCCAGTTCAAATCACCACTCAAGATATCAGCTCAGTTGAAAATCTTGCACGAAAGTTAAAATAAGAATATACTATAAACATGTTCAAGGAAAATAAGAAGAGATTTTATGGGAATAAAAATCAACTAAAATACTCGAAAGAATTAAAAATTTGTATATTGTAAAATTTTAAAATTAAATACATTTTTGAAGAAGGTAGGAATACTTAATTTATCAAGTTCAAATTTTGGGAGGACTTACATCCAAGGTTGTAATTTTTAATATGATATTTAGATTTGTTAATAAAGATAAATTTATTAAAATATTAGAAAAGATTAGAAATTAGTATATTGTAAAATTTTAACAAAGTAAATACATTTTTCAAGAAAGTAGGAATATTTAATTTATGAAGAAATTTTGGAGAGGACTTTCATTCAAGGTTATGATTCTTGATGTGATAAAATGTTACATTTCCATTTGTTAATAAAGATAAATTTATTCGCCATCCTTTCATATATTGTTTTGGATGACTCTGATATTAGCACATGTGAAATGTTGAGACTTGTAATTTACATTAGGTCATTATTCTTGCTATCAAAATAATAAAAATGTTTGTATTATTGTTGTTATCTAAATCTCATTATGAAGTTAATATTTTGTTAAGCTATTAAGATAATTAAATCCTTTTATGATGTTTAGTGATATTTATTATTTTAAATGTATAATTTTATATAAAATAGTTTAAAAAAAAACATATTATTAGGTTATTTTGTAGAATGTTTAGATTTGTATTGAAATTATATTTTATATTGTGATAATAATAATGATAATAATAATAGAAATAAAATTAATAAATAAAATAATAAAAATTATATTATTAAGTAACATTAAATTGAAATAAAAAAAATACAAAATATATAACTAAATAAGTGGAGTGAGGAATGAGCATTGAAGTTGTCTTTTTAAAAAATGAAAATAAAAAAACAAAGATAATCAATAAATAAATAACAACACAAAATTAAAGATTTTTAAATTTATAATTAAATAATAAAATAAAATCAATATATTTATAAAATGCATGTTATACTTAAATAATAAATATTCATACTAAAAATTAAATTTAATACTAAATAAAAACTAAAAACTAAAAAATATATATTCTATTAAAATAATAAAATAATTATACTAAAAATTAAATGTAATAATATTAAATAAATAAAAAAAATGAAATAAGGAAAAAAAATTACATGCAAAAGTAATACAATTTTAAACATCTAAAGCATTATACTAAATATTCAAAACATTATGACTTAGGTTTGGTCAAAGACATCTCAGTGGCATAGGCAACAAAGTTAACGCATTTTCTATTTATAGATGAAATTCTATTATTTCTAGATGGCTTAGTTAGGGAATGTAGGACTTACAAGCTCTTAATAAAGACGTTTTGTCTAGTGATTGCGATATAAGTAAATAATAACAATTCCTTGATCCTTTGCAACAAATTGTCTCCAAAATTGGAAGCACAAATTCTTCAACAATTGTCATTTTGTGCATAGCCATTAAACCATGGGCTAAAATACATGGGTTATTTTTTGAAAAATTGTCTCCAAAAGTGGAAGCACAAATTCTTCAACAATTATCATTTTGTGCATAGCCATTAAACCATGGGTTAAAATACATGAGTTATTTTTTGAAACTAAATGATTATAATGGTAGATTGGTTGTGGATCTATAGGAATATTGATACTTGTACTTTTTATTGGTGTTACATGTGGATTACTATTAGCGAAAAGCTAGTTCTATTGAAATTAGTACTTAAGAGCATACTTATTTATTAATTATCCTTAGCTCATTGCCAAAGAGCATTGTAGAAAAGATAAGAAGGAGATGATTTAGTTTTTATGGTTAGGTAAAAAGCACAGAACGTACCTCCTTGTTAACTGGAAAACTATGGAAAAAACAATAAAAAGGAGGGGGATGGGGTGTAAAGAATATACACTTGTTCAATCAAGCTTTAACAGTGAAGAGTTTGTGGAGACTCTTGTTCATTAAAGGACTATGAGGTAATATTATGAAAGAAAATATCTTAAATTTTATTAAGTGGAAACGTGGATTAGGATTGAACCTAAATTTCCCAAAGGTGCTTCTACTATTTGGAAAGGATTGGTATGTGCTTTTCCAGTCAGTCCTTGGATGTTGGATGGCTTGGAATGTTGGGATTGGGTTAGGTTGGGTGAAGACCTACGGTTTTGTGCAATTGGAACCTTTGTACTTTCTCTAAATCTAAAAATTAGTTTATGGGATGGTGCAATCTAATGCTTCCCTCTCATGACATGTTACTTGTAATGGAAATCTAAAAAACAATAGCATGCTGGTTAGGAGGAATCTTATAGGTACATGCACAACATATTATAATATAGTGTAAATTGTGAAATGCAAGAAATTGAATAAGGTTCAAGAATGTATAGCTTTTATTTATGGAAAGTGGGTATAACTTAGAGAAATTCACTTTGTTATAATATTGCTATGTTATTTTTACTCTAAAACATAATCACATATGTTTGCATTAAGGGCGTGGTTTAGTATCAAAATGATGGAATTTCTCATAAAAATAGTGTACACTTGTGCATAATAGTCACTTCTTGAGCGCCACTATTTTTCCATATTTTTTAATGTTAATTTTATATTTATTTAAAATTAATAAAGTCAATGAAGCCTTGAAATAATGAGGTCAACCATTAAGGATGGTCTTGAGGGTCTTAACTTAATTAATCCATTCTTTAATTTTTTTTTAGTGTGTAAGCCTCCATTTGTACTTGTGCACCATACAATTTTTTTTGAGATGGGTAAGGCAATAAAAAGTTACACCATAAATAAAAGACCTATGTATTTAGAAATATGATATATGTACAAATAAAAATCAATAAAAAATAGAAATCAATAATTTTTTTCATATATATATAAAGAAAGCTCTATGAGTGTTTGCAGTTTCATAAGCAATGAATATATGATTCATATTTAAAAGAGTGGTTGAAAACAACCTTAATAATATGGAGTTGGGAAAATATATTTGTTTTTTTTTTATGTGGTCCACACCAATAGGTTTGTCATTCTGAAGATAAAACCAAAGAAGACAAGTCATCCAACACATAGATGAATAGATACAATCTTGCTAATTTTTTTTCGAATTTGCAAGACCGTGCTTATGTTCCTTCCTTCCGTTTTACATCTTACATTTTACCATCCAAACTCTTGTGTGGTAGTCTTAGAACATGTGATCTTGGTTATTGAACCTATGGGGAATTGTTTACGGAGCCTTAAGGATGTTTTATCTCCCACCAACCAATGTCAAGGGCCTTAGGATGTTGTTTCCCTACAATGTCTATGGTTAATGCCACGATAAACATCCATAGTGCATGAAACATCTTAATGGCACCCATATCCAGCTCCTAGGGTTTGTTCATGGAACTTGAGCATGAAGAGGTTCAATTAGGGCTTAAAGCCCTTATTAACCCCATTGACCATGTGTTATGGTCCAAACCTATTTGCAGTGGACCAAACATACCCACAACACCTATATACCACTTGAAATCCTACATAGAACCCCTACAAATGATTGATGTGATGGTACAAGGAATTCTTCAAGGCTCTTGAGTATGATAAGATTCAACAATATCCTTAAGAAAAAAAATTCCATCCATGATTGTGTTCAAGGCATTGTGACCCATCCTCGGTGTGGAAAATATCTTAATGGTATCGTTATCCAACCTTGATGCTAAAGACCACTGAGAAATGGTTTGTGTTATGGTTTGCGCATGTTGTTCATGGTGATTGAGACCTTGAAGTGGCGTTTAGGGCACAAGGCCCATTATTGTTCTCTTATGACATTGGTCAGGCCAATAGACACATTTTTTGTGTACAACTAACATATTGATGGAATGCATAGCACCCTTTGAGCTCGATTGTTAACCAACATAGGTCATATGTAGAGGTTAGAGGGTGTGTCAATGGCACTTGAGCTCAAGAAAATCTGTTTAGGTCTTGAGGATAATGCTTCCCTCCCCCAACCAATGTTAAGGGCCTTAGGATGCCATTTTCTTACCATGACTATGATTAAGGCCTTGATACCATCCATGCTGCATGAAACATCTTAATGGCACCCATATATTGTGCCTAGGGAAAAGTCCCCCTATTGATCATTTTGTTGTGTCTAAAGTTTGTTCATGGAACTTGAGCTCAAGAAGGTTAAATTAGGGTAGGTTTATAACTTACACAAATCAAGGAACACCATGTCTCCAATTCCTCTATGATGACCATAACACCATAAAAGAGCACATACGTGTATTGGAAATTACTTATACCCATCCATGTGCCTCATCCAATTGGCTAATGTATATGCTAGTTATATACACTAATGTATATGCTAGTAATATACACTAGTGTATATAGGTAGGCATATACACTAGTGTATATTCTAGTGCATATACTAGTGTAAAAATTGTGTCCCTAGATTAGTCGATATTATGTTGTGTGCTTTTTATGTTGCAATGGTTGTTGCTTTCCCTCGGCATGACTTGCAGTGGCTAGTTGCATGCCCCATTATATTCACATATTTTTCTTGTTCTTCTTCTTTATATTCCTTTTAGTCTTCTAGTTACTAGGAGATATACTTTCATGGTAAAAGGAGGAGGAAAAGATTTCACTGGAAAAATAGGTAAAGGGTTTTGATAATATTGACATATAGGGATTATTTGAAAAGTGTTAGGAGCATTTAGTACATTCAAAGTGGAAACAAACCAAATTGACAGCCCTATATTGAACCCAAGAAGATTCAAGGTGGCCATTAATGGAGCACCAATGTTTCCAACGAAAGGAAAAGCATAAGGATCCCCTTGCAGAGCGGTTCCTTGGTTGGTCTCCTTGGGAACTTGGTCTAATAATTGGTTTGCGTTAATGAAAGAATTATATGGTGTATAGGGACTACGAAGCATGAAAGGTGGATTGACTTGGTAACTAGGGTTATGATTATGGCCAGGTGAAACTTACACATAAGATGTGAAAGATCTACTAATCATGCCTCCCATTATGGGAAAGGGCATGCTTCTCTGTGGTGCACTAGAACTTTTGTAAGCTCCAGTTACTATTGATGGCCTTGATAAAGGAATATGTCCTCCTCCAAATAGAAACATGGTTAAGGATGTAGATGAGATTATTATCGAGATGTTGAAACTTGGAACAAAGGGGTAGCTAGCAACCATATGTGTTATTCCATCCAATGGAATTCCAAATATGAAAGAGTTGTTACCCTAAAGAATGGACATCGAAGTCCCTACTTGACTATTAGGAGTTACTAATGAGGGAAAGCTCTTGTTATACATACTCAAGTGATAGGGGGAACATATAGTATAAACTAGTATGCTCATGAATATGGGATTTACTCCTCCCCTGGGAGTATTCGAAGCAAGAGCATTGGTGTGCCTAGCTCCATTACTACCACCAATGTCACTCATGTTGACCCACTAGTATAATGAATTGGATTGTGCAGTGTGAATTCGATTATCAAAGTTACAACTATGAAATAACTATGAACTATGATCCCTTGTGCGATTTAATACTCAGTGATATTCAATACTATGATATACACTAGTGTATATATACTTGGAATATACACTACTGTATATACTAGGCATATATAGTAGGCATATACACTTAGGGATCTGATGGTTTCGTTTAGACTTTCACAGGTTGCAGTTATCTTCAAGGTGGATTGGATACCTATGTAGAGTTTTTGTTCTCGACGCATTTCAGACTCCATAGTTGAGTCCATCTTCAGGAGAAAAGGTATCTCAAATGAAATCTACACAAATTTTTACATTATTTATATTGTTATGTTATTTTTAGTTAAAGTTCTTTAGAGAGCCGACTTTAATTAATTAATATATCTTAGTGTATATATCTATTATTAATTAATGTGTTTACGTAAGTATTCATTCATAATTGATGTGTCTATGTACACCGTGGTATTGTAACTAGAAGTTCCTTGATTATTGTTTGGGGGATGAAAGAAGAGCGAAAGGAGTGCATGATATTGAAATCATGGCAAGAGTTTCTTTGTGTGTGCAATAAGATAATTTTTTTCATGGCACAAGTGTGTGGCTTCTTTGTGCATGTAATAGACTATGAGTAAAAAGAAGGGTGTAGGTATTTCTATCCTTGCCTTTTGGTTTCCTCGAGAGTAAGAAATGTTTGTTTGCACCCCCTGTGATGAAGTTTTGGATGAGTATCTACGGAAGCATTGAAATTATCTCCTTAAATGATTGTGATTTTGTTCACAGCAACTGTTCCTTTCTCTCTAAGATCTATTCCCATATCATTATCCGCAAGATAATATTTTAGTGTTATATCCTATCATGTCATATTTGTATGAACATTATCTAGTGTCAAGTTTGTGCTAAAAGATGCACTCTGACTGCTGAGAGGGCATGGCTATCACATCTTAGAGGTATGATTGGTTTTGAGTCAAACAGTTCACAAACAGCGGGTCCCAAGAGACATATTACGACTAATGCTAAGTTCCAACTGCTGCATCTCATCAACCTGCACAAATAGAAGACGACTATGTTCTCTCATCCATCGGCTCAAATAAACTCTGTTACCTGATGATGCTGCCCATGGTTGGCTCTCATAAACCTGGCTGGCCTCATCTTACCCAGTCGATAGATACTCATGATGCACCTTACAGACAACCTGAAAATATTCGTTTCATAACGCCCAGTCCCAACATCATTGGTTTTGAGATAATTTGGATCTAGAAGATGGATCAACAATATTGAAGGAGAGAGGAGCAATCAAACTGTAGATCAATGATACACTATTGGGCATGGAGTCACAAACACTCTGTTCATCAAAGGAAATGAAACTGAATTATCAGATGATGGAAGACGGAAGAAAAGAGACGTAACATAAAGTAGAACATCCACACACGGAGAAACTCTCTACAAAATGGATTTAAATATGCTTGAAGAAAATACATAAATGACAGGTAGTCACACCAAATAATTTGTTTCTTGATAATCTCTCATTCAAGTGCAGCCATGATCCTCAAGGTACGCAATTTATCCAAGCAGGATGATAAAGGAAAAATGAAAATGAAAACACAATCTCATAGAACAACTTTCATGAATCTTTAAATGGCAGAAATATTTACATAACAGAATTCCCTTGGGCTTATAATCAAACTCATACAGGCTTCTTGCCTCCTACATCTCTCTCAAGCCTTATCAGACTGATTTCCCCCATTTGCATTGAAAATTCTAAAATTTATAAAAGAAATGTGCAATGTAAACCGTTACAAATTTATTTGCAAGAGATGTGGAACTGCTGGAGACAAATCCCTCCAAATCTAGGAACAATCTTATGTTTGTAGATGTTCATATTTTCAATTCTCTGCCACATATGCCCTTGAATAGCTCGAATTGCTTTCCTTTGAGGATAAAATAAATCTTTAAATCTGGAAAATTCCCTTGACTACTGATTCTACACCTTCAAATGAGGAATCAATAGAACTACCTCCTTTAAAAATGGATTTGGATGCTAAATAAATGGCTGGAAATTATGGATTTAAGTTCTAGCTGTTAGCAAACTAACTCCAAAAATGACACTTCGAGGTAATTTGCTTCAAGTCATGCTAAAAACAATATCAAGTTGCCAGCTACGAAGTACTTTCTTCAGATACTTTGGTGTTCATCTATCACTTGGGCATCATTTTGCTCCACCATTTGCGCCTTCAACAGTTGATACAAAACTTTCTTTACTTTAGCATGTTGAGAACGATGCCAAGACAATCATAAGCTTGTTTGGGCCATCTATTAAACAATTAGAGAGATAACCACATAAACTGCAAAGATTATAAAAGTCGTGTCCTGCATTACTTCCCACCACTAGCATATCATCAGAAAAACAAAATTTAATCAATATCCTGAAGAGATTGAGCGATATCCTCTACTTTGAATTTGCCCTTCCCTTTCTCTACAAATGAAACTTTCTATTATTATTTCGTTTCTCTGGATTGGTGCTCATATGGAAACTTGGCGGGAATTTCCTTTGAGTGCTTGCTTCATTATCATTCCTTCCATTCCAGGACTCGGTGAGAGTTGAAAGTCATTTCTTCAACAACTCAACACTAGACTTTTTTAATGTTTTAGTGTTCACTGGATGCTTCCAACACTTAGGTACTCTTGTCATTTGACTTATGTTTGGATGGTTTTAACTTCTTCACGCATCTGTGAATTCCCTAACAACTGTTGGTGCATTTTTTAATGCTCAAACATCTTTGTTTCCTGGAAACATGATTTAAAAAAATCGGCTCTTGACACCTGCTGCGTATGAGACTATATCTCATATGCAATGAGCAATGAAACTTTAAAAACTTTATATACATATCTGTCTCACTATTTGGTCGACGCGTTGTGCATAAGTGTCCCTCCAAAAGATTTCCCTTCGCGCTTTGTGAGATGGTTGAGCTTGACATTTAGGGGAGGGTTGTCTATTCTTGAGCGGGAAGACCAATAGTTGAGATAGGGTGATCAGTAGTAGACATAGTAATGGTGTTGATTGACCTCAGTTTTAAAACAACTATCTACTATAAGTGGTTCATAAAAGTACTTTATGTACAAGTAATTCTTAATATTTTCATGTTTTTAAAATTATTTATAAAAAAAATTGAACTACATTTTGAAATAAAATGAATATTTGAAATTGGAAAATCATTTTAAGTCACATCTGCTTTAAGTCACATCAATGTTCAAGCATTGGTCCCAATAAAAAATACACTAAGGCACACTAAGATTAGACAACTTGGAACTTTGTGGCTGACATGGCATCATTTTGGATTAGTCACACCTCAAGACCAATATGGTTAGATAGAGAACACAACAAAGTATATGTCATAAAAATTTGGAGGAAAAACAAGCTCGGGAACATGGAGAATTAAGCTGCACCACTACCGGTAAAAAAAACGCTCACTTACTGGCATCCCTCCCCTAGCTTAGTGTGATGGTAGGTGAAGAATATGGCGAGTGGTGTAAAACAAAAGTAGAATAACCATCATTTTATGAAAGTAGACTTATCCACTTTTTTAAAAGAAGTCACGTCATATTCTAATTAAAAATCTTAATGGGTAAAACATAAAAATTTAAAATATATATATATTTTTATAAAAAATATTATTTTAACTAAAAGATTAAAATATCCTTGATTTAAAATAAGAATAATTATAAAAATTCATAATGCACATAGTATAAGTTGGATACAAGATTTATTTACTTGGTAAAGGGAAACTCACAAAAAATTCAGAGGATTTGACAAATTTGTCGAGGTACTATAGCATTTCAAATGCAAACAAGGAGAATAAAACCAGAGATATGGATACAAACCAACCAGGATAAAGGTTTTGAGGCTATTGAAAACTAACCACGTTGACTAAAACACTCATGGATTTTGCAAAAATGCTAGTGACCATTCCGCCAACAGAAGTCAGGCTCCCTCTTTGAAAGCGCGTTGCCATAATCTAACCATTTTGATGGGGGCAGACTCTAGTACCAACATATCATATCAAATGCTGGCATAGAACTCTGCATAGAAGGAAGTTGAAAAGGCATCCCAACTAGAGGTTCAAATTGAACCATGTGTTCATCAGTAGTGTTCTTTGGTGTCTTATCATACACATCAATCAAAGACTCCCCACCACAAGAATAAAACATTTCCTCCAATGTATTATCTACAACAAAATCGATACGTTTTCCAAAGGAACCCATCTAATCAACCACATGGATTGACTCCTAGTGAAGTGGACTATGTACTTCATCAACAAATGGTATATGTACTATGGACTATGTACGAAAGTGGACTATGGACTATGTACTATGGATGTTACACCAAAATATCGTCACCATGAGTCATGTGTCATCTCTATGCCTTAATCCCTGAAGTTTATTGGGTTTAAACATAAGAAGGAAGGTTGTTGTACTTTCCATTTACCTTTTGTAGTCACCCCGACGTGCCTTGCCTTCTTGCAAGGAGCGTCAAACTCAAGGTGACGCACTCTGCACTTTAGCAGAGTGTGTTGATGACACAGTGTGCCTTTGTACAGGGTGCGGTGATCTACTTTTGACGCATGTTGCCTTCATGCAAGGTGCGTCGGAGTTGGTTTAAACGGATAAAAGGAAGCTTTGAGTGACTTCTTGAAGCTTGGTGATGTGGAGTCTTATCCCTATATGCTTGGATAGATGTCTTGCGATCCCTAAAATAGTGGGATGATCCCTTAGACCTATCCCCTAAATCCTCAACCTATTCTATCCCTTTATCCCTATATATACAAAATCCCTCTCCATTGTTAAGGGAGGAAGGATTATGCACCCATATGCTAGTGGAATTTGATCAGGACTATCTTCTTCATCCATAGGAAGTTAGGACGCTTTGTATATTTGAGGAAAGATCATTCGAGTTGGAGTCATAACATCAAAGCATCGGTTGTAACTCTCTCTACTTTGTATTTGTTGCAAATTACATTTAATATAAATATCTTTCCATAAACGTGTTATGTCTTATAGTATTGTTTATGATTTTATTCTTTGACCACCTATCTAGTTAGATTCATAATCTTATCCTTTCATATTGTTCGTTTGCTTCCATTTGCTCCATCTTGTTTTGCAGCCGAAGATCGAGTGACTGGAAGTAGATCAAACGAGGAGAAAGGAATTGCGATCATAAGGTAATTTGTTCTCTCAACTACCTTGAAATTTAATCTAATTAGGACATATATTATGTTATGTACTCTTTTGTTCTAGATCTAAATCATTTAGGCTATAGAGATCAGTTTTTGTCCGCATTAAAATATTGTCTTCAAACAAAAATGGCGACCATACTGGGGAGTTATAGATTATAGTTTTGATTTGTTTTCAAATCTTGATTTTTCTTGATTGAGCCTCAAATTCCCTTTCCTTCCATTGGATCTGACCATAAGTGATTATTTGGGTTATCCAGACTCTGCTTAGGATTATCATCAGACTTGTTACCTTTTTATTTTTGAAGTATTTTAATTTTTGTGACTTGTATCCCGCCTGATGCACCTGGGCCATTCATTCCCTATGTCACCGTGTTTATGACGCTCTTTGCTAGTTATCAACCTGCATCGCTGATGCTACCTGACTATTTGCAAACTGTGTCGCTGACGCTTCTTACCTATTTTCAAAGTGCATTGTTGGATCTTCCAATGCCTGGTGCACACTTACAGGGTGTGTTTCCCTCCTTTGATTTGCACTTGGTATAGAAAATTCTTCAAGTTGGATTTTGGTCTGAATTTCTAAGCTCTATGTTTTGTTCCTTACAGTCACAGAACCCCTAGGCACAACATAGTTTATCCTTGGATTGATTGTGAAGTTTTAGTGTCGATTAGGGTCCTAGCTAGTCAAGCTAGTGATTCAGTCGCTATGGGAAATCTCAATCCCCCATCTATATACTAAGTCTTGTGACTCCCGATTGTTTGACCAGATCTGTTCGATTTGTTCGATCTAACTTCCGAGCCTTCTCATTTTCGTTATTGCAATTTTTTGCTTGGTTTTGTGTGTTTTGAGTGTTATTGAGATTTTGGGTGATCACACTTCTTTGAGAATTTCCAACTGATTAGAGTTTGTAGTAGTGTATTCTTTCATTTTATGAATATAGATATGGAAAGTAGCATCATTCTCAAATCTGTTGAGTGCATTTGAGTAGGAAATCAAAAAGTTTTAGTTATCTTCATTTCAAGTTTCTTTATTGAAAGTGTTGTAGACATTTTTCATACTTTGGAATTTATCATTAAAAGATCTTTGAAAAGTTTTAAAAATTCATCATTATCTTGTATTTTCTTGGTTATGAAAACTTGTTTATCATTTGTTTGAAGAGTTCAAGCATAGTTGAACTTTTCATTAAGCATTCCAAAGATTGAGAGATTCTTCCATTTTTTGGTTTTCTTCCACTTTTTTATCTTTAGTTTGTAAAATTGAAGGTATTGCATTCAAAGGAAATTCTCCCTTTTCACTTTTTCGTAGATTCATTGAAGCTTGAAAAGAGAAAAAGAAAAAACATTTAGATTCAGTGTGTGATTTCATTTTTTGTTGGATTAGTGAAAGAGTGCTTTTGATTCTTTTGGTAGATTTTGAGCGCTTAGAAGTACTTGTTCATTTAATTTTTGGAAACAAAGAAAATTTCTCCTTACCTTAGTTTAGTTCGTGGTTTAGTTTTCATCGAAAAGAAAAAAAAGATTTGCATTTGCATGTAGCTTAGGTTTGCATTCTTTTTAAATTCTTGTCTACACCTCATGCATTCACCTAACCATCAAAGATAAAAATAACGGTAGCACTAGGTTAAAACTATATAGAAACCTGTGTGTTAAGTTAGAGACGTGTTCCGACGTCTTTAAGCGTGACAGCTGTCGTTCTATGCCTGCACTGCATCCCGAGGGGTTGTATTTATTCCACGTACCAATCGATATGTCGAATGTCCTTTCACGTACCCTTGGGTATATAGAAAGGTACTTCACGTACTCGACAGTATATCGGAAAGCTCTTGTCATACGATTGTGCATTAGACAACACAAATATGGATTTGAGCTCCCACGTACCTTGTGTATAGCAAGAGACCCTTCTAGGATTCTTGTAACCATCCGAGTTAACCTATTGGCCGTCTCTGAGTGGAAATACATTGAGAACAACACTCGGGGAGCTACTTCGCACGTGCTTCAGGTAGTCGGGTTATACAGTCAGGGGTACGGTCCTAATCCTCCCTGGTTAGTGCTCTAAAAGATTGGGCCGAGTATAACTGTTGGACCCTGTGGTATATCGCGAGTTGCACCACCTTGATAATCCCATGAGTTTCCAGACCATTGAATCCTACCACATAAGTCTTCTTGCGGCTTTAGCTTGTGTAGATCTTGGAGTGTATTTTTCTTTTTGTATATAAAACTCTTAGGAGAAATATTTGTTCAGTCATTTTGGCTGATCAACCCTTAAGAAGATCCCAAAGGATTTTGAACTTGCCACCTAAATATCCCCTTAATCGGGAGGAGAACTCAGGAGAAAACATGGATCAACCTACCACATCTGTGTCACGCAAAGAAGACACTTCCACCATGGAGTCGGGGATGAACTATTAACCCCCCACACACCCACATATCACTGATCCTATGGGTCTCGTGAATGAGACACAACCTGCTTCACATGACACATCTTTTCATCATTCGATGGAAGGACATTCTGGAGCTACAGACTGGATTTTCAGTCAACCCCATGATGACACAGTATCGTCAACATTTGGTCCAACTGCATCATTTTGGGATACTTCTTTATGACAACATGTTTTCGATTTTGAGTCACTTCCGATGGTGGAGAATCCATTTCATAGGCTTCCTCCATGGATCCCTCGTGACGTCTTTCTCCAACCTGTTTACAAGGCTATAGATTGTTTACGAACATTCGGTAATGAACTTTGATGACAGATTTTCCCACCTAGACCCACCGCAGAAGTGTGAGGCATTGAACAACATTCCCTAATATGTTCTTTATCATTTTCTTCACCAGGAACATCGATACCCACTATGACCACTTATGAACTCGGTCAACCATCGTTCCCAACAAGTACACCTCAAAGTCAAGCGACTGGTTCAACTTCTTATTTGACCCCAACCTCTGGAGGGAAACCTTCAATCTATATTAGCTATGTTACTGGGACGTTACCTTCACCTCCCCCACCTCAAAATTCAAGGGGAGGTTATAATATACCTATTAATATACATTCGAGTGGAAGTAATCCCTTTGTTAGTATTCAACCATTTGTTACAGGTCAACCTACCACTAGTGGTCAACATTCGGTTACTGGGCACAATCTAGTAAGTGGGCAATTTTCAACTGGGGGGGAACCCCTAGCTAGTGGACCTAATCTAACTAGGGGAATTCACCCAGTTAGCAGACATAACGTGAGTGGATGATATACTTCACATCCAAACCATAGTATGCTTGGCAGTTCTCTTCTAACCATGGGACAACCTACATGGACACATCACATGGGGGGACCATCTATTTGGACCCAACCCCCATGGGGGCATATTTTTTCAGGACATCATAATCCTAATATAGGACAAAACTATCCAAGAAACCTCTTTCCTGGATTACCCTATCCCGGAAACCCAAACACCCCTTGGGGGCACCATAATGTTCCACCGACTAGACCTCCGATCGATGGACCACCCCCACCACCTCCACCAGCTATTGCACTACCTCCAACACCATCCGGTCCACCACCACCCCATTCTGGAGGAGGAGGACCCCCACCTTTTGGAGGAGGATCACCCCATCTCGGAGGACGGGGACCCCCACCTTTTGGCGGAGGGCCACCCCATTCTAGAGGAGGAGGGCCCCCCCTTTCGGCGGAGGACCACCTTACTTTGGAGGAGGCAGATCCCCACCTTTCGGTGGAGGCCCACCTTGTTCTAGTGAAGGAGGACCCCCTTCAGGTCCACCTCCCAACCCAGGCGGCCCACCCCCATATGGAAAATTTCCTACAGGAGGACCTTACAATAAATCGGTTATGGTCCTACTGGTACACATATTCCTTATCAGTACTACTAGTATCCACATCCAAACCAACAAGTACCATTTCTTGCTACACTTGATCTGCCAAACTTATCATGGTTGACTAACGATCCCATTTATCATGGCAAAAATTGGCTAGCAATCCCGATGAAGTTACCATTCGATATCTCGAAGTTTGAAGGAAAAACCAGTGAGGACCCGAAGAACCATGTAATGACTTATCATTTGCGGTGTTCGTCCAACTCCTTAATGGATGATTCCATCCGTTTGAGGTTATTCCAATGAACCCTTACTGGTACTGCCTCCAAGTGGTACATTGAGTTGCCATCACACTCCTTTCCTGAATTTCAATCATTGTCTATGTCATTTTTGACACATTTTCAATTACCGATCTGCTACGAAACCGACATGGATCTTTTGAATTCTCTCTGTCAAACCACCACCACTCACATTTATGATCATATCCATGAGTGGCGGAGGAGACGATGTATGATTAAAGCTCCCATTATGGACCAAATCCTTGCATATTGGTTTACAAAGTCACTACTACCTATCATAGCCAAAGATGTAGGTATGGGTGGGGACATCACATAGGAACAAGCTATAGCATGTGCTCCGTATTTAGACCTTGTATATGCTCAATATGGCACTTTATATGATATTGTTCCTGATGCACCCCACCCTACCTACGATCCAACAAAACCACCCACGAGACCTCATGCCGATGGCATCATTGGTTCTATTCACACCCAGCCTGCTACACAATCTGGTGGATCGCATAACCACCATGGCTCGAATCCATCCTCATCACAGGCTGGGAACAACACCAACAGATCACCTAGCCCTACTGCCATCGAAGAAGTGAATTCAGTTCAATCTTCTTCACCTCAAAAATCCGGTGGTAAAAATAAGAACAAAGGTAAAAACAAAAATTATTCTAACCAGTAGGAGCCCAGACAGAATAATCCCAATGACACCAAACAAAAGCAGAAGGTCAAGTATCCTTGTTTATTGTGCAGTGGTGACCACTTTACCAAAGAGTGTGCACATCGGGATGAGGTCCAAAAGTTCCTTAAAGTGAACCCCACACCCGCATCCCCAAATGATCCCTTCCCCACACAACAACAACAGATTATCATGCAACAACCATCTCCTTCTCAAGGAGAAACGTCCTCCACCGCTCATGTTCTCATGATGCGAAGCGAAATGGTCAACCCCTATACTCGATCACGGTCAAATGACTCTACTCGTCCAAAGGAATCTGACGGGGGTAATCCTGAAAAATCCACTGCGTCTACATCTAGCATTCCATTACCTCAAGGTCCTCTCGTCATAGAGAAACCTTCACTGGATTCCGTCTTGTGTCCACCCAAGAGCACGATTAGAAAAGCCACTTTCAATCCTAATGCTTGGGCTACTCATAACTACAATATAGTAGAGGATTTAGCAGAAGCCCCTTTTGCTATGGCAACGCTAGAGGTCTTACAAAACTGTCCCATTTAGCATAAGACCCTGTTATCCGCGATTGGAGATGTAGACCCGGATTCCTCCAATAAAATTATGTTCAACTTAGAGCATTTCAAGATGAGGCTTTCCCACCAACTTGCGTTCCAAATCATTACTAACGTCGCTGGGAAAAGAATCCATCGTACTGTCCTAGATGAAGGTGCCTCCACCTCGGTTATGTCGTTATCTTGTTGGCGAGCCATTGGCTCTCCTGAGTTGAACTGTTCCCCAACTACATTGAAGGCCTTTGATGAACATGGCTCTCAACCACATGGGTTGTTACAGTCCTTGACCATTGAGTTGGGCGGCAAGAGTGTTTCCATTAACATGGAATTTGTTTCTGCCCCATTGAATTACAACTTACTACTTGGTCGAAACTGGTTCTATGCCATGACCGTGGTAGCATCATCTGTCTTCCGCATTGTGCAATTTCCCCACCAAGGGAAGATTGTCACTATTGACCAATTAGACTTCTGTACACCTGAAACCACTACTAATTTTGCAGACAATGTCCCTATTTTAGTACATTCAACATAGATATATGAGAGTATGGGGGTAGGAATCCTTAAAGATTCATCCCTCATGGGATTCTTTCCAACATTAGATCCCCCTATCCATGTTTCCATGGTGAACATGATCTCATCCTCACATTAATCCAATGATCAATGGATTGTGCCTGATCCAGACCATCTGGATACGATTGGAGATGTGATGCCTCTCAGCCATGTAAAAGCCACTAATACAAAATGGGAGATAAGTGACCAAGCGACCAAAACATTTGGTCACCACATCTTTTTCAAGGGATAAATGACCAAAATTGAGAAATTTTAAGTGAACTGGCTAAAAATGACCAAGATAAATAACCAATTTGGTCACGGGATAAGAACTAAACTAAAAATGACCAAGATAAATGACCAATTTGGTCACGAGATAAGAACTAAACTAAAAATGACTACATAACAATTGGTCATTTATGTGGTCATTTTTAGTTGTGTCATTCCAGAAGTTTAAAATTATAATTTTGATAATGAATTTGTACAATTTACTAAATTTTAACACTGCAGATGCATTCGGAGACCCCCCCTAGGGGGGGTCTCCGAATGCATCTGCAGTGTTAAAATTTAGTAAATTGTAACATTAATAGTATACAACTTGGATTATTCCTCAATACATGTCTTCTAAGAGATCATTTCTTTGAGGCCATCCCGATACCTATTGTACTGTTAGATGATAGGAGAATCATTGAGATGCTCATTTAGGGGTTTTTCTACTAATTACTGCCTCGGGTGTGGTGAGTTGATATCTAGACAATACATCATGTCTTGCATATATTTTATCAAGCTGTGATAGATGAGTTCTTCTACATGTGGTTGAGTTGAGTCTTAGATATTTGTCGTCTTTCCCTTTTGGAATTGTCATGTCCTGAAGTTAGTATCACTCTGTTCAGCCTGTTGTACTGGTTGTGTTCATATTTTGTTTGAACACAACCATCACCGTTTGACCATCTCGGCAGTCTCTTAAAGTTTCGACAAGTTCATGTATTTTGTGTCATGTTAGCTAAAAATTCTCAATTTCACCTTAACCTCCATTAATTCTCCATATGCATTCATTCACCACGGTTCTCTTTGCAGATGAGTTTAAAAATCTTTAAAGTCCCCCTATGTCTCTCCCTTACAAAAAATAGCCAATATATATCCTCCATTTTGAAGAAAAAATAATTCCTCTTTTTTTGTAAAAATCCCTTTGTTCCCATCTCCTTGAATAATAATAATACTACTAATAATAAAAATACCCCCATAATCCCTAACCCCTGCTCCTTTCACATATAGAATAAATAAATTATCAAAAACCTTTTTCCCCTATATATTTTCATCCATATATAATATTAATATATTGTATAGTTATTATATATATTTATATAATTAATATATGTAACTAGTATTAACAAATTAAGAAAAAGAAGAATAATGGAGCTATGTAACTAGTATTTATATTGTCTCCCATGATAATGGAGCTACTTTTCAAAGATAGTTGACAATAATAATGTTTCACCACTTAATGTTGATATTGCAAAATAGTATAAAATTCCAAGTAAGTAGTATGCCAAGCTAGACACCAAATTGATATATGAGACTCTTTTGTTTATAGGACAAGGGATCTCTTCCATGGCATTGTCTCCCGTGATAATGAAGCTGTTTTTTCAAAGATATTTGACAATAATAACGTTTCACCACTAAGTGTTGATATCACAAAATAATATACAATTTCAAGTAAGTAGTTTGACAAGCTAGACACCAAATTGGTGTATAATAAACCTTTGTTTATGGGACAAGAGATCCCTTCCGTATAACAATTTGACTATTAAAGTATATGGAGGTGTATATACCTTAGTTTATGGAAGTGTACATACCCCACCTCTCTTTAAATTTGAACTTGTGACCTCCTAAGATGAAACACGTGTTCAATTCACAACGTTCAATTTGACGAACAATAATTGTCCACATAATTTAAAATTTGGTTTGGTCTTGACAAGAGCCCCCCAACTTACCACTTAGCTAGCATGCTATGTATGTGTAGAATTAAACGACAATAAAAATGTGAATGCCTAATAAACATAGAGTTATGTTTTGAGTTAAAGGTCATAACCAAAATCATGCACATGTATTTTTTTATTTCTTTATGCTAGACCCTAATATTTTTCCCAAGAATGAAGGGTCCACTCTATACCCCTGCAATGAAACCTGAGATGTATAGAGACTTAACCACCAAAAGGTACCATTACACCACAAGATCAAACCAAAATCATACACATATATACTTCAATCAGTGAAGCATTGTTCTATTCCTACACCATTGGATGTCAATCTCCCTATACAAAGGGCGATGTGAGCCCATAAAGGTCTTAGTTCCAACCACAAAAATCTCCCCGTACCAAGGGCGATGTGAATGTGAACCCATATGGTCTTAGTTCTAACCACAAAAACCGGCTATAGCAAACCCTAGTAACCAAATCTAACTCAACTCAACTAAACTTGGTTATATAAAGAAAGCAACTTGCTTAAGATGTGGGGAGTTGAGTTTGCACATTATCATAATTAGGTTGATGATATTTTTGGGCGGGATTCCAAGAGGCTATTATTTTACAATTAGGGAACTGACGTAAAGTCAAAATTCAATTGGGAAAAATTTCGGAGGCCATTGATTAGGGACCTAAAAATAGAAGTCGCAATTCAGATTTCATTCAAGCATTCTGCATTTTCGCTCTCTGCAAAAGATCGAATCTCATCACCGTAGTCATCAAAATCCTAATTTTGCCGCGTTGACGACCGAACTTCATTCAATCGCAGTGGTCGGCTAGCTGTGCATGCCTCACAAGGTATGCTTCTCAATACCCACCATTTCATTTTAGAATAAATATTGATATCTTTAATCGCATCCATGGGTTTCGATCTCAAAACCAAATGGTTGTACCTCGAACTTGAGGGTTTCTGCTATTTTTTTTGTTGAAGGAATTCTTGTCATCCTTTCTCCAGATCTCTAGGTTTTGAGGTTTGCCGTCACTATTGTTGGCTTTGTCAGCACACAGGTTTGAAGCCCGCTGGCTGCAGGAAGATTGGTTTGGTTTGTGATGAAACTAATAGTGGCAAGATCTTCATGGATACATTTTCGATGGCTAATTTACTCCGAGGGTTTGAGAGATCATTTTTCTTTTATTTTTCATAGGGTTCTACGGCTTGAAACCCCTATCTAGGTCAAAGTTGGCTCGCATCAGCCTGAAGTGTGGGATGTGATTCTGTTGCGAACGTGCATGTGTAAAAGGGTAAGATACAGGCAAGCGTAAGACATTTCTGCCTTTGGGGTTTATTATCAATTTTTGACTTCTTCAGGGAATGATACCTGCATGTTGCATGGCTAGGTAAATGAGTTGTTCAGTAAGAGATGACCCTGCGATTCTGTGTATTTTGATTCTATCTCCAAAATGGGCACATGCGTGGTATGCATGAAAGAGAAATGTCCCATGGTGCAAAGTAAGTAGAAGTGCTAGTCGCCACTAAGCGCGGAGCAATAAAATGAAGCTGGTTATCTGTTGGGGTATTGCTTGTTTCTTTTGTGGTAAAAAAATTATATTAACGGAACAAAAATATACAGAAACAAGTTGCTTGTTAACCCCTTCTATGGCGAAACAGGGACTAGAAGTATCGTATTTTTTAAAAGAATTGGAAATGGTCCAAGGTAAGGTAAATTGAACCGAAACTAATCACCCACCTGGTGTCTTGTCTTTCTTCTGGCTTGTGAGTTTCCATTGCTGCCCATATGAAAGAAAGGTGGAATGCCTGGTGTGGCATTTGCTTGACAAAGTGGTGCATCTGTAGCTTGTTATCATAGTCATCCTCCTCAATTATTTTTCACGCTGATGAAATTGAGCTTCCTCTCACCAATATCCATCTTTGTCTATGTTTCTGCATTGGTCAAATGCATGAAGTGATCCAGCTCATAACAATGTTTCTTCCAGCTCTCTTATGTCTGCAGCTCTACTTGACTCACTTTTCAACTAATCCCCACAATATTTCTCTAAGTTCAGTTTCAGAGGCTAGTTTATACTTTATCCTCCGCCTTAGTACAACACTTCCCAAGTCAGCCAATGATTAGTGGATATATGGTGCGGGCTATTGCTTAAATATGAATATTGAATATTTATAATACGAATTGTCATATTGGCAGTAAAAGTCGAAGGTCTTTAGGACAGAATACTATTTTACTAGCCGTGGCTACCAGTGTCATTCACTTCATCTATAGACGCTCATCGAGCTTAAACCTACTTTCTCCATAGGAAAGCATCAATTCAGAATAGTGGTTGTAGAGACATATTTTTTTCTTTTTTAATGTCATCTTATTGCTTCTCTCGCTATTCCTATGAAGAGTCTATCTTAATTCATTTTTTCTCAGCTCATCTGCATAGAGCACTAAATATATTTCACTTTCTGTTCATGTTAGTCATGATAGATAGATTCATAAAGGAAGGTGATATAGGTGCATTTTTACCCTTAGTTTGTGGCAAGCTGTGCTAGTGGCTACTTTGTTGTTTTTATAACTTTTCACTCAAATCAGTTTTTTAATGCTTGGTCTTGAAATATTTGAGCTAGCAAATGTCAGTCTAGAACTTTTCATAGATGAATCATTCTTGTATTTCGTTACTTTCAGCAATTGTTTGTGCAAGCTGAGAACTTTTCATAGATGAATCATTCTTCTATTTCGTTATTGTCAGCAATTGTTTGTGCAAACTTCAGCTAGACATGCCAAGCACTATTTTGACTGAACATGCAATTAACTAGTCTGAATGTATATGGGTTATGTTTTTCCGAGAATGATTTAAGAGGGAGCAATTGGACCCTGGATGGATTTAGTTTTACCATTGTTATTTTGTTTACAAGGAAAAATTTGTGGGGAAACCCAAGGGATGCTTTTCCACAGTTGTGGATGTCATCCCTAGTAAACCTGTTGGGGTAAATTAGTGCGTCTCACCCAAGGGTTGCAAATGAACACTTGTTGTCACAGAACTAGCCAAATGCCCAACAACATTGGTGACAAACCAGTTGAGTTAACCTCTTGGGCTATACTATTTCCATTCATTTAATCAATGTCAATAGATTGCTCATGCTCAGATTTCAAAACATGTATTATATGCCCTCTATGGAAGTAATTGCTGAAAGGAAAAAATACACATTGTTAGCCTGGTTTGAAAGTCTAATAAAAATAATTTTAAATTTTGTTTGACCCTTTGCAACAGAGCATTTGGGTAAGTAATGTTTCGAAAGTTGAAAATAACCACTGTTGAATATACAATTAGTAACAATCATATTATCCGGATCCTTCAACATAAATTTCAGTAATTTTATTGAAAAAACCATACTTCAATACCGAGAGGAATTTGAATTATGAAACAGCGCAAGGAACACCTTCCAAAGGCCAAAGGCTGCCACCTATTTCCTATGAAAATTTTGCAAATATAGAATTTGGAATAAAACAAATCGCTGCACACAGGTTGGAATCTCCCAGCTTCATTGTTGTTTGTCAAATAAAATTTTGATTATTCAATGATTTTGGACTCTTGACGGTGGATAATTCCATCCCAATCATTTCGCTTGGTTTCATTGACAGGTTTCATTGTCTACTTCCACGACTCATGCGTCTTTGTGGCCTGCTCCAACAGATTTTATTATACTATGTTTGATCCCTGTTCTGTCTAGGGTGTCTCCAAATTTGAATTATCTCACCTCACGAGTAATTATATGATGGCTATATGGTATCAGGGGGGAATTTACTGAAGGGTATACACAATATCTGTATAACCATGACTTTGGACTAATATGTGAGAAAGTTGATATTGAAGCTACATTTTAAAATACTATGGACATCACCCGTACTCGATCAAAGTTTTATTATTCAAGATTACTGAAATCTGGTACATAGTTTCACAATCATAATTTTGTGGATAAAAGTTCTAAGCATTGACTCACGGAAAGAGTCACTTATGAAAACTATGTTGATGGACAGTTCATGCAGTGGAAACTGATATCAATTCATTTGTAACTTACCATTCTTACTACCCACCCAGTAGAGCCTATAATATACTAAGTACAATTATAGAGATATATATGTCGATTACGGTTAAGTATGAGGGACGTTACATGTTACATGTCTAGCTTCCCCATTTCTGATTTGAATATTTCCATTGCTTACAAATAAAAGGTAACCGATGGCCAATTAGGATTTAGATTCGACCAAGACCATGCCAAAGTGTATCTCATTAGCAAATGAGGAGCCACCCTGTGTCTCATCCAACTAGGCAAGATGTATCCGCTGGTAGTGCTGTTGGTATTCCAGCTGCCCAGGTAAGAAGTTTATTTGGAATGGAATTAAGAACACCTTATAATTAGCCTATTTTTTGTTAATAAGATTGTATTTTTATGGGGTCCGATGACACATAACTGCTCATCCGGGGCACCTAGCTGGATTTTCTTATTACTGAAATGGGCCATTTTTAAGAAATAAATTTCTGGCCTGTTGACTACATAGGTTACAACTTCATGGTAAGGATACTTCTTTTCCAGAAGTGTTGTATATTCCAGTAATATTTCCTGTGATGATGGGATCAAAATGGCATGTATGGAACCAAGTCACATGACTCAAGTTGACAAATTCAAATTGAGAATCGACTCGACAACTGCATAGATTTTAGCGTCTCAAAAATATATAAAATATTCAAAAGAACCAAGGCATGAAAAATACAGGTCAAATTTGGTCAAGTTTTTGGAAGGTGTATTTCACAAAGTGTGACAAGTATTTTCCCTTTAGAGTAAACTCGGCTTGTTCCAGTGCTTAGTCCAGTTTGCTTGTTTCGAGATGAGAAAAGAAGTCATTTTATATGCCCATTCTAGATACTTCATGTATTTAACAAATTGCTTAATTGTCTTGTTTCTGCATACGGGTTTACGTCCCTTTTGTTAACCTGCTAATGGCTTCGTCTCGGGTTTTCTACTGATTCAGGTATGTTTAAAAAATTTCACTAGGTTGTATATACAATCAATCCCAGAATTAATGTGACTTCAAAAAAATTGAAATATTGAAATTTTAAATTATGTACTCTCATAAAGTCAATGAAAATTGTCACATCTCCGTGCATTGAGAACTCTTATATTTACAACAAACTTTCTGAATGAAAACAATCGCTACATGCACCCACGATAAAAATTATTGGGCTTGAATAGAATCTTCGTACATATACATAATAGTATAGGGTTTAGTTACAAGTTTATATAACAATAGACCTGAGTACTACTGATAAGATATTTAAAATTTTGACATGATTAAATTGATAAGATATTTAAAATTTTAATACATGATTCACATGGTCTTCTTTGAAAACAACCGCAAAATAGATAAGGTAGAATAAAAACAATTGGAAGGGTTTATGTTCATCCAATTGTTATTATATATTTTAAAGTGAAGTGGTTGAAAAATTTGTAACCCGTGTTATAAGATTAAAATAATTATATATTATAATAAAAGTATTTATAATTAAAATAATGAATTAAGATTAATGTTTTGTACCGTACTTATATATTTAAAAAAACTTTATTATTATAATAGATACAAAATAATATTATAAAATTTATAGTAGTTAAATATTTTTTAAAAACTTTATTATAATCATAGGTACAAAATAATATTATAAAATTTACAAATATTTTTGAAAATCATAAATTATTAATAAATTATTTGTAATTTTTATTCCAATTCAAAATACTTAAGTGAAAGAGAACAAAATTAAACATATTTAAATCAACCAATAAATTTAAGAAGAGTACACCCTCTCCCTTTCCCTAAAAAATGGTATGTGCTACTATTCGTTGTACCAAAATAACCCTTTTAAACTGGTATGGGCTATTCTTTGTACCAAAATAACCCTTTACTATATTTGCACGAAAAACTTGTCTAAATCTCTCTGTGGAAAGTTTTATTCGGTAATTTTCTATTGACTTTACCTTATTTTATCTCCTTTGAAACTGTTGGGATATGAGACACATATTCTTTCTAGTAGTTTCATTGACTTTCTCCAAGAACCAAGTTATAGAGAGAATATAAAGAGAATTTAGATAGTGAATCTTCCAACAACTATATCAATTGGGACCCAGTAGTTTCATTGAATTTCTCCTTTGCAACTCTTAACACTTCTCTTTTGTGTAAGGGAATATTGAAAACAACTCCGCTAAACCTTGGTCACTTGGTCAAGTTAAGGCCATTTTAACTAGAAGCTTTCCTCTTCTATTATTTTCTTATATTTTAGATGGTATTTTTTTGAATTGAAATTCAAGCATATAGTTATTAAAAGAGTACATGGATATACACATCAAGATTCAAAGCAAAACAATAATTTGTTGTTGTTTAGTTGCCTGTAGAACTTAGGAAAAACTGTTTTCAAGGAGAATTTGTTCTTAATGCCATGCCATCCCCTTCATCAATTTTTGTTTATAGTATTCTGACATTTGGCAAGATGGTCTAAATAATTTTTTTTTGTTTAGGTTCCTATAGAACTTAGGAAAAACTATTTTCAAGGAGAATTTGTTCTTAATGTCATGCCATCCCCTTCATCAATTTTTGTTTATAGTATTCTGACCTTTGGCAAGATGGTGTTAACTGTTGGAAATTTTATTCTCATATCAATCCATAAGGAATTCTATTTAAGGGTGCTAGCTCAATGGTAGAGCACCTGCCTTATAGGCAGGAGGTTGGTGGTTCAATTCCACCGTGCCCTATTTATATTCTGAAACCACTAAAAAGAGATAAATGACTAAAAACATGACCAAAATTTGCATATAAATGACCACCATTACAACATGACAGATAAGTGACCAAAAAAATGACCAAAATATGCATATAAATGACTACTTTTAAGTTGGCGATCACTGGTAGCAAATTAGCGGTCATTTATCATGTGACAAAAAATGTGGTCATAAATTTTGTCATTAATTGTGACAATTAATGACCAAATATATTACCAAATTAATGACCAAATATACAACCAAATATATGACCACAAGATAAGCTGTAAATGACCAAGCTAAATATGACCACATTTTTGGTCGCGTAATATATGACCGCTAATTTTCTACCAGTGGTCACCAACTCAAAAGTGGTCATTTATATGTGGATTTTGGTCGTTGTTTTGGTCACTTATCTATTATTTTGTACTAGTGAGATACATACGAGGCCATCCAATCAGAACCTGATTTCCCCGATGTACACTCTGCAGTGGCATCTACTTCATGTTCTCTGCCATTACAGTGGAGCTCATCCCAACCTGATTCTCTACTCTGTACTTTTCAATCTGACAAGTCCATCATGGAGATTATGAGCGTGGATGAACCCCCATGGGAAGACCTCCATCAAAGATCATCTTTCCTTCCTCCATTAGATTCAATAGAGAACGCTATCGAAACAATTGTTTCACCATATCTCTTTCCTTCCCTCAATCTCCTATCCTAACAGTGGATACAGCAACCGAAGGGAAGGATAACATCATGCCCACCATTCTGATCGACATCTCAGTGAAACTCAGAGTCGTGGAACAAATTCACTTAGGCCAAACTTGTTCTCCGGAAGAAGTCACCACTTTTATGGCCTTTTTTATACAGTTCCGTGAAATTTTTGCATGGAGCTATGAGTAAATGCTCGGGATTGATCCTGCTATTGTGATGCATGAGATTCAAACATGTACCGACGCAAAACCTGTCCGGAAAAATTTACACCATGTGCACCCTCGAAAAACCGCGGCTATAAAGGCAGAAATTGAAAATCTCTTGAAGGATGGGTTCATATATCCTGTACCCTTAACAGATTGGGTCTCTAATGCCATCCCTGTTACTAAAAAACAGGGCACCGTTAGGGCCTGTGTCAATTATAGGAATTTGAATAAGGCTTGTCCCAAGGACAATTACCCTGCCCCGTTCATCGACCAGATCATTAAAAACTGTGGCGGAAGCGTTGTCTTCTCATTCATGGATGGCTTTTCCGGCTAAAATTAGATATAGATCCACCCCACCGATCAACACAAGATGGATTTCATCTTCCCGTGGGGTACATTTGTGTATCGCAAACTCCCTTTTGGCCTTAAAAATGTTGGTGCCACATTCCAACGAGCTATGTCGTACGCTTTCCAAGACATGAATGACTTTGTTGAGCCTTACTTAGACGATCTCCCTGCTCATTCAAATTGTCGATATTTCCACATTGATCATCTGACAATTGTATTCCTCAGATGTAGGAGGTACGATATCCATCTCAACCCTTAGAAGTGTAATTTTTGTGTCGAGTCTGGACGCTTATTAGGCTTCATAATTTCTAAAGACAGGATCCAGATTGATCCCCTGAAGGTGGAAGCCATTCTTTCTCTACCACCCCCAATGGATATGCCGAAAATTCAAAGTTTTCAGGGGAAGGAAAACTATTTAATGCGTTTCATGTGCAATTTAGCTGAAAAGACACAGGGATACACGCATTTGCTCAAGAAGGACGTCCCTTTCATCTGGGATGATTATGATTAGCAGTACTTCGACAACCTGAAACATGCTATTACCCATGCACCTGTGTTACAACTGCCCAATTACACCAATGATTACATCCTTTATCTTGTTGCTTCCACTACCAACGTCGCTATGGTTTTGGTTCAAGAGGATAGTAACGCCCAGGAGCACATGATTTACTACCTCAGCAAGGGTCTCATTGACTCTAAAACAAGGTATTCACATGTCGAAAAGCTAGCTCTCGCAACATTCATTGCTGTCCAAATTTTTTTCCATTATATCCTCCTCTGCACTACCACCATCATTTCCGACTCTAACCCCATGTACCACGTTCTCACATGCCAAGTACGAGGGGGAAATATTCATGCTGGATCGTGATTATTCAAAAATTCGATCTTCAGTTCGAGAAGGCTAAATCCAAAAAGTATTTGGTTTTCGTGGAGCTGATTTGAGATATTCCCCGTATTGATACCGAAACTAAGACCATGGACTCTCTCCCCAACGAGTCCTTGTTTCTTATTTGTACTTATGACCCGTGGTATGGAGATATCACATTGTATCTCCAGACCCAACGTTTCAACCCTCAATTATCTCGTGACGAACGTCGTCGTGTGCGTCACCATGCAACATATTACCTAATCATTGGTGACATGTTGTATCGCCGTGGTGTAGATTCTATCCTTTGACGCTACTTAAATCATGAGGAGGCTGAACACATACTGAATGATTGTCACTCAGGAGCATGTGGCGGTCATCTTTCTGGGATGGCTACAGCTCATAAAATACTACGCGTTGGATACTATTGGCCTTCCATCTTCAATGATTGTATTGAAGCATTTAAGAAGTGTCCACCTTGTCAGATTTTTCATCACAAAAAGTGCTCTCATCCCACCCTTCTACATCCAATTATCGTCGCCGGTCTCTTTTCCAAATGGGGCATTGACTTTATGCATTGTAAGCCTACCTCGGCCAGGGGGCATGATTATGTTATTGTTGCAGTAGACTACTTTACCAAATGGGATGAGGCTATGCCTACATACAAAGAAGATGACGCAACTGTCACACTCTTTATGTTTCACCACATCATTTCACGATTCAGAGTCCCCAAATCCATCGTCATTGATCATGGATCCCATGTTTAGAACAAGATTGTAATGTCCCCATTCAAATAAATTCATGACAGGAAAATTCCACCAATCCTACTAGTTCCCTAGGTTGGATGGAGACATTGGGATTTGGAATAAGGGGGATAATAAATGATGTTTGGACATTAGAGTAGCATAAATATTTAATAAAGGAGCTTAATAAATAAATACAATGGAAAATCAAAGTGGCAATTGATCATGAAGACACATGGAGGATGTGGGACCCACACAAGCTAGAATTTCTATGCCACATCGAATCCTCCTCTTGTAATTTCGAATCCATGGGAAGCCTAATGTTCTTGGGATGAGTTGGAAGGATCATACAATTGGAAATATGCATCATAGGTCGAATTGGGATATAAGTGTAACTCACATGGAAGAGGAAGAGTCAAATGAGAGGTTCTTTGACACTTGGACTAGATTCCCTAACATCTATGACAACAATGATGAAGATGCTATGACACCTATGACAAATTGCAGACCTAATGGCTGACATCTGACCAATATGACATGTCATACCTAAAAATAGCATCTATGTGAGCGCTCATGGGATTTAGAGAAAGCCAAGAGATTCCTACTCGAATTGGTGGAAGGTGGAAGGCTAGGAAGTGGAAGACATGTGGCACAACTTGGATCACTCCCTAATTCGAATTGGCTTGGAGTCTATGGATGGAATTGGAACCTTAGAATACTAAATATGTTTATAAAATACAGGGATGAAGTAAGAGAGAGGATTTTGATCACTTTCAGAATTTTCATTTGTGAAGAGAGCTAGTGTAGTGCTTCTCTACTTGCCTTAGCCAATTTCGAGGGTGAAAGATTCCCATCCTAGTTGGTAGTGGGAAGGGCCATTCAGACATTTCATGGGATCTTCAATGGATTCTTATGTTGCAGGTGTAAGATACAGGGAAGCTCATGGTCTCTTCTAGTTCAGCTTATTCCTCCAACCATTTCTAGTTTTCTTGGCATATTCATGATCCTTGAGGAGAGGCGCATTTGGTGAGCTATTTTACTCTTTGTGGGAGATTATAATTCCCCATTATTTTTTAATCTGATGTAAATTATCTATTATTAATATTCATAACAGCTTCAGGTCGATATTCCAAGTGGAAATATGTAAAACTGATCATTAATGAGCAAATGGTGACAATTTCCCCACCATGTTGATGTATGCCAATGATATGATGTTATTTTCGAATGGACCAGTGAACCACTGATGATTTTATGATGTATGGACTATTAATAATGTATTATAAAAGTTTCATGTTCATTGCTTAAGCTTTTGGAGTCATATTGCTCAGTTTCATAGAATTTGGAGAAGATTTCTTATCGTTTTCCCCAAGGTCGAAACTAGTCTTTTTGTATCTGATTTGAGAGGGTTGTATCAGACTGAATAAACTGAATGGTGCTGCATATGATACTATATTAATTTCCCCTAGATATCCCCTGTTTCTTTTCATAAATTCGAGAGAATATAATAGCTTTTGGAGAGCCATCTTCAGCACTTACCTTTGAGGGAATTGAACCCCAGATTGCTAGTTTAAACCCCTAATTTGGACAGAATTCAAAGGAGATTTTCAGAAGTATTTTGAAGATCCTAAAGCACTCCTTAACCTCATAATATTTCCATAATACCATTCATATACCTTCTGAGACAAATTGGGATCATTTGGATCCATTTGGAGACCAAGAGACCAAAACTAGTCAAGGGTCGAACTAGTGGAAAAGTTGAAAAATTTACCATTTTAATAAATTCTAAAAAGGGACATTACAAGTGGTATCAGAGCATGATATTGGCACCTGATGTGGTCTTATATTCATTAGGACAAGAATTCAGGGACCACCACTAGATATTGAAACCAAAAGTGCTTTTGTTGAAGAGGAAAAAGTAGGAAGAGCAATTTTTTGAGGAAACTATGACTAGGAATGAGAAGGGAACCTCAGATGATAGTGAGGAGTTTAAGAACATCATGAAACCTATTTTTGAAGACATGACCAAACAGATGATGAAATGATTCGAATTGTTGGCTAGCCAGCTTGGGAGCAAAGGAGTAATAGGAGGCAACAACAGTTCCCATTGTGAGGAAAAGAAGCCAATGGGTGAGCATATTTTCTCAAGCATAGGACCCCATAATAGAGAAAATTAATTTCAGAGAACACCAAGGCCTACTACACCAAAATTTCTTGATTCCAAAGCAAATATTAAAGCTCCAAATGACGTGGAATAAATTCCACTCGAATGGAAAAATTTGAGTGAAGATTGCAGAAACACTTTACCATTTGATCAATACATCATTGTCTCGAACAAGCTCAAGATGAAGGAAGGTAATAAGAATCCATTTCAAAATAAAGAATTGAATTATGCAATAAGTTAAATGCCACTTCCCTCCTTTGATTGCTCATCTCAAAGTTCTGCACATACTTGGTTACAAAAACTAGATGTGTATTTTCAGCTGAATCCAATGGTGGAAGAGGATGCTTTAAAAATGGGAATTTTGCATCTTGAAGGGGAAGCCAATGAGTGGTGGTTCCATGGTATGAAGAACTAGGGACATGATCAGGTTCAAACATATGGAGATTTTATTGACAGGTTATTACAAATATTTGAGCAAAAAGACCCAGAATTGCCATTCAAAGAACTAGCCCAATTGAAGCAAGTTGGAACCCCTGTTGAATATATGTTGGAATTCCAAAGATTATCAGTTAAGGTGGATGATATATCTATGGTGAGGTTAGTACTACTCTTTCCTGAAAGTTTGGTTGAACCCTTAAAAGGTTTATTTAAGGCCCACAAACCAAATTCATTGAAGGATGCCATGAACTTGACAAGAGACCTACAAAATGTGCTACCTAGAACAAGGTTTCCTCCCAAGCCTAACTTCAGATTTGAAAAGAAGCCTTGTAAAAGAGATGCATTTGAAAAGAAGTCTTGGGAAAGAGATGCATTTGAAAAGAATAAGAAAGAGGGACTAAACAGGGAACTTGGAAGAAAAAAATTGTGCTACGCATGCTTTCAACCATGGGCACCAGGGCATAAATGTACTAAGGGAAAAGCTCAATAAATTGAATATTTTTCTGTAAATGATGGGTATGAAGGGGGTATGGAGGAAGAAGGACATATTTCAGATCAATAAGAGGGATCTAATACAACAGAAGAAGGGAAACAAGAAGAAAATAATCCCTCGCCTGACAAAGCAAGAATGGCAATACTTTCAGCAGTGCCTCGTTATCACACTATTCGATGCAAGGGTGTGGTACTAGGACAAAGGGCCTCAGTTTTGGTAGATGGAGGAGCCACGCATAAATTCATTGATGCAAACATGGTGGAGAGAAGGAAGATACCTACTGAACCATTCAATGGCTTCACAATTGTCATTCCAGGTCACAACACTATGGAGTGCAAAACATGGGTTCCAAAGCTGCAAATCACCATAGGTAACTATACTTTTTTTGATAGATTTTATGTGGTTGATTTTGCTGATACTACTGTGGTTTTGGGAATGCAATGGCTATACTCTGTAGGGAAGCATACAGTGAACTATCAAATTCCTGAAATGAAATTCCAAGATTCGAAAGGAATACTAAGGGTTGTGAGAGGGAAACACACCTATCTGAATCAAGTAGTGACCTCCCATAGTATGAGATCCATATTGAGGGATGAAGACATAGAATGGGATGCTGAATGTTTCATCACCTCTCCCAAGACAAACATAAAGGTTTTTGAACACCCAAAGGAGATAGAGAAACTCCTACAAAAATAGAAATTGTTTTTGGAGATCTTCCACATGGTAGACTACCTGATAGGGGGGTTGAGAACAATATTGTTTTGGAGGAGGGTACTTCACCCATCCAAATACCACACTATAGACATCCAAAAAAATTCAGAGATGAAATTGAAAAGGCCATCCAAGAACTCCTAGAGGTGGGACTCATTAGAACAAGCTCTAGCACTTATGCTTCTTCAATAGTGTTGGTGAAGAAAAAATATGGAACCTTGAGGATGTGCATAGACTTTAGAGCTTTGAACAAGAAGACAATCAAGAATAGGTATCCTATTCCTATAATTGATGAGCTCATGGATGAACTATTTGGGGAAAAATATTTCTCCAAAATTGATCTTAGATCAGGTTACCATATGGATTATGGACTTCTTGTTGTCCCAACACAACCCCAATAGTAGTGTCTGAAGCATAGGAATAAATGTGGAAAGGTAAGGCCCACGCAAAATAGGTGCTATAGATAGTTTGTTTTTTAATTCTGCGAACATTGTCTGGCATGCATCTGTCCAATTGAATTGTGCATCCTTCATCAATAAGGTAAATAGAGGAGATGCTAGTTTAGAAAAAATTTCAATGAAACATCTATAATAACAAGCATGTCCAAGAAAACTACGTACTTGTTTCTGTGTCCCAGGAATAGGGATGTTCACAATTACCTTTATTTTAGGAGGGTCCACTTGGATTCCCGCAACATATATAGAATGACCTAGGACTACACCTCACTTATCGTCATATGGAATTTTTCAGTACTGAGAGACAGGTGAGTCTGATCACAACGTTTTAATATCTTTTCCAAGTTTTTCAAAGCCTCATCAAAACTACTACCGTAAGGAGTGAAGTCATCCATAAAAATTTCCATACAATCATTAACCATTTCAGAGAAAATTCCAATCACGGCTCGTTGGAATGTAGCTGGTGCATTACATAATATGAAAGGAAGAACCCTATATGCAAAAGTGCCCCATGGACATGTGAAGGTGGTCTTATCTTGGTCTTCAGGGGTGATCTGAATCTGGTTATACCCGCTAAATCCATCTAGAAAGGAGAAGATGTTTTTACCAGACAGTGTATCAAGGACCTGATTGATAAATGAAAAATGAAAATGGTCTTTTTGTGTAACCTTGTTCAATTCCCAGTAGTCCACCCAGACACGCCATTTACCATTTCTCTTTGGTACAATTACTAATGGGGAAACCCATTCACTATCTAAAATCGGGTAAATAAATCTTGCTTGTAAAAGACTTTGAATTTCCTCCTTCACAGTGTCTCTTAGATTTGGATTCATTCTGCGTCGGGGTTGGCATATGGGCCGACAATCATTCTTAATGTAAATGTGATGAGTACATAGCTAAAAGGGGATACCTCTCATGTCAGTGTATTCCCATGCAAAGGCTCCCTTATGTTGATTCAGTAGTGTAGTCAGGTGTTTCAGTTCATCAGGTGTGAGATTGGGATTGGTATTCGAGGTTTTTCTAGACTCAATATCTATTGGAATACTCTTTGAATTTTCAATTATAGGAATAGTTTCGACACTTTTAGCTGGGACCTTCTCGGTAAGTTCTTCTTACTCAATTTCACTCAAGGCGCTATCCAATATCTGATATGCTTGTGTGGAAACCGTCATTGGCTCACTAATGAAATTGTTGATCATGTCATCCTTAGTTTCATTTTTAAAATTCAAATCCCTCCCTATAGTAAGAAGAGGCTGCACGCTTTCTTCTTCTTCCAGATCTACTCATAATGGATTTTTAGCATCTAAACTTGGTTTCGCTGGAGGATATAGGGTCAAATTTTTAGTATCGGTTCCGTCATATATTGTCATGGATCCTAATCTACAGCTAATGTATGCATCTGTTGTAGCCAACCAGGGCCTTCCTAGAATGAGTGGATGTCCCCCCAGCTGCGATTTGGGCCGTAATATGAGAAATTCTGGGGGGTATTCCCATGAATCAACGGAAACCATTAGGTCATCTAGAATTCCCTCAGGTATGATGGTGGATCTATCAACCAATTCTAGCACTATTGGGGTTGGTATAATATTGGTAAGCCCCAACTTATTTACGGTTTCAAAGGTCATTACATTTATCACTGCCCCTAAATCAACTAAAACATTGGGAATTTCAGTAACCCAATATGCATTGTAACGATAGGATTTCCTGGATCATCATATTTAGCCACGGGAACCTTTCCCATCATTAACTCAGACAATTTCCCAACCACATGAACTGTAAGAGGGTCTTTAGGTTTCCTTCCTGGTTTCTTCACAAACAGATCTCTAACAGTCTTGGCATAAATGGGTACATCATGCAGGGCTTGCAATAGTGTAATTTTAGCGTAAAGGTTTTTCAATTCCTATAGAAGGTTAAAACATGGTTACTCTGGTGCTTTCTGTAGAGTTAATCGCTCAGGGTATGGAGGACTTCTTGGAATTCTTACAGGGATATCTTCAACGTATGTTTTGGACGGTGTTTCAGCTGGTGTTTCAACAAGTGTTTCAGCATTCTCAATGATGGGAATTGCTACGTCGATTGGGATCTCCACTTGTTTGATTGTTATTTCTTCAGTCACAGGGGATGGAACATCCTCAATGACAATAGGTTCTACCACCCTCTCAGATCGTAAATGTAATTCAGTATAGGGGATAGGCATGATAGAATAAGCTAGCATGTTTGTTGTTTCAAATTGTTGCATTGCCTTATTATTGGGGTTAGGATTGGGTTGATAAGGAAGTTGAGGCCGAAGTGGTGCGTTGATTGGTGCTACATTAGCAGGGAGTTGCAGCTGTGGTTGTTGATATTGTTGGTGAGGAAATTGGTTGTGAGGGAATTGATTCCCTAGATAAGGATTTCTCCACCCTGGAGACCAATGGGTTTGTTTATTTGACTGAGGTGCCCATGACATCCAAGGAGTATGATATTGCATTGGATATTGAGTAGATGGGTGCCACTGGTTATTAGGATAATAGTATTGTGGAGGAAATTGATTATTCATATTATTCCATGAATTAAAAGATGTGGGATCTGGATTCATACCTGGAGCACGAGGTTGCCAAGGCTTATTTTGTGAGATAAATTAAGATTTCTCCATGTCCCCATTAGATGCTTGGAAAAATTCCTTAGATTTTGGAAATGAAGGGAACTCCTTAGTGTTGTGATCCAAATCACATGGACCACACACCTCTACCTTGTCAAGTGGGCATTCCCTTAATGGGTGCCTCTTTCTGCATTTAGAAAAACGTATCCCCAGTGCCAAATCTTCCTCTTCCTGCCTCTGCTTTGCTTTCAGAACATCCAATTGTGAGGAAATAGAACTCATCATATCAGTTTTGAAGTTTTAGAGAAAATTACCTATTTATGCATGTGTAGCTCCACCACTAGATGAATTTTGTTCCCTTGTAATGACATCCCGGTCTCTTGTGTTGGTTCTAGAAGATCCCCTAGAGTATGTTCGACACAGATCTATAATATGGTCAAAAGGTTCTCTTGAGATATCCCATTTCCCTAACAGGTTGAGCATATACAGACAGTTTTCTCTCATTCCTCGCAATAATATGATTTTAAGGACATCTCTGCCAATATCATCATGGCCAAATCATTACAAATTATAAAAGAGTCTTTGCACAAAATATTCCAAACTCTCATCCTCTTTCTGAACCATTTTGAACAGTTATTCCCTTCTATCCTTGGTTATGCAATAATCTTGATATTTAGAAAGGAAGACTTGTTTCATTGGTCCCATTCTGTAACAGTATCACCACCCAAACTCATAAACCAGCGTAGGGAATTTCCCTTTAAGGTGGCAGGAAATAATTTTAACTTTTGTTCACTGGAAGTGTAGTCATAACTTCGACAGAGAATGTCAAACTAAAAAAAAAACTTGTATGGGTCCGTAGTGGACTTACCATCAAAATTAGGAAATACCGAGGGCGAAATGTTCTTCATAGGAGCCACCCCAAGCGTTTGTCGAATGGGGAATTCAAGTGTAGCAACAGTTTCTCCATGCATATCATTGCCATTGTTCCCCATCGCTTCTTCATGATCATTAGGGTGCTCCTGACGTTCTCCGTTATATTCATTGTTCATTTATTCCTTATCCTCTTGCTCCTTTGTTCTCCTTTCTTCCTCCAATTCCTGTCGATATTCCAGCCACTTCTCCTTAGCGACTTCCTGCTCGTTAATTTGATAAAATTCCTCTGGATTTCTTGTATCCACGGAACTTCCCTTATCTTCTGGAGGATGCTTCTCAAAGGTAGGAGTGGAAATTTATGTTACCTTCTCCACAATTGATACTGATGATTCAAGCTTAGGGAGAATATAGCTTCCTCTTCTCGAAGATGTTCCCGGTACTCTGGTCGAGGAATTAGCTTTGGCAATTAATTCGTTAATAAATGTTGTTCTTCCTAGACCTTGGTTACTGCCATGACCTCTGCCACCTACAAAGTTAGTGCTTTTGGGGGTTTCAGGTTCTTTTCTTCTTGTATTCATGCAAGCTTAAATAATCATACCTTGATTTTGGGGTAGGAACCCATTCAGTCCGTTGAAGGATGCGCAACGCTGCATTGCATCTTACCATCCCTACAACCCAAAAAATCAAGATAGCTAAAGAAAAACAAACTAATCAACTACAATATATGTCTACCAATTACCTTCCCCGACAACGACGCCAAAATTTTGGTCACTATAATTACCTATTAATTTAAGTTAATAAACAAAGTGCTCAATATAAATTATCAACCTAGGGAAGTTTGATTATTTCAAAGGTAATCAAACAAAATATATGCGTAAACATTTCAGTAACTGATGAATCAATTAGAAGTTACCCAATGTATCTAAGTGCTAAGTCTATCCTCTTCTTACTGAGCAATCCAACTTGAAATATTAATTTAGTTGTTCAAGATTGAGAGGGTTACAATCCTTCTACAGTATCGGTTCTGGAATTAACTACTTCAAGAATAAATTAATAAACTTGCTTTTGCAAGAATTTAAATCCTAAATCAACATTATAAAAGACATTCAATCCGCAATTGCAATATTCAACCATGGAGGAGATCAATCTTCTTTATACTTTTTTCTTCTATACTATTTACCAGTTCAACCATTCATGAAAGGAATGAAGCACGCAATGATATGCAGTAGCAGAGCACAGTTGTATCAGTATAATAATTAACACACCTGCAATAAGAAACCACACATTACTTAGTCGATTGTTTCAACAATTAGAAAAAAAAAAACCATAAATGGGAAATCCTATTCTAATTACTCACACTGTTTCAGCAAAGAGAAATTGGAAATTAAGAAATCCTACGCTTAGTAATTAACTGTTTCAACAATCAAATCTAACTAGAAAATCCACACCAAACAAAATAAAAAGAATTAAACAACTAACTAATTCGGCAACTCTGTGAGAAGGTGGGCCCTTGCCTTCTAACAGAGATGCCACTAAAGGATACCAGATCAACTCAGCAAACAATGAATCAGGAAAACACTGCCTCTTTCATTAATGAATAAGTTCAATTACAAAAACTCCCCACTCCTGTTACAATTCTTCTCAGAAAATAAGTCTTCCTTATGAACCCTCTCATATTTTTATATATACTAGATAAGACAATTCAGGTCCTCTTAATTTGGGAAGCTATGAAGATCGAAGATCTTCAGGCTGCCAAATCAACATGCTGAAAATAGAAACAGTTATGTTCATAATTACAATTGGGACAAAATCTGTTTGATAGGTGTTAATTCTCTTTAAGGTCGAACTAATCCGATACCAAATCGAGTCTCAGCATGATGCATGGATAGATGCTCGAACTATTCCTATAACAAGCTAAATCAGAGCCCAGAAAAGCGTGACTGATAGCCATGTATTCCTTTGTCTACGTGTCTCGGCAAGCTGATACACCTGAATCTTATTACTTCCATCAATCCTTCACAAGTCGACACAATTAGGAATAAAACCCATAATCACAAGTAATATTTAAGCATTAAATACAACAAATCAATAATTAATTATACCTGTTTGAATCCATGCTTTTCCTTAGAATGATAATGACTTTGGTTACAATAATAGGGAAAAACAGGGAAAAGGATCTCAATGAAAATGAGCACAAGGGGGAATTTATAGCACCCAACAGGAGGCTACATCAAATTAAATGACAGTCAACTAACAGCCTTGGTTCACTCCAGAAAGTTTGGGAAGGTTCTGAGGAGGTCTCACAAACATATAAGAAAATTTTCCTTCCAGGATTACACAACTAGGCCAAATTCAGTCACTCCCAAACAGTCGGGAAGGCTCACGAATTTATGATATTAATATTGGATTAAGTCATTTAGAATCTTAATTAAAATTAGAAATAGAAATCACTTCATTTGGACCAATACTCATTCATTTACCAAACACATTCTAGAAACTAGCTTTTTTTCATTGAAATCTAGACTAGGTGACAGAAGAGGTATGGGAATTGGAATTCTATTTAGTAAAAATTCAGAATTGACATCATAGGTCCATTATTACAGTCATATCAGCCATAATTAGTTGATTCATACATCATATGTCTCTCTAGAAAAAAATACATCAGGAACAAACTCTTTCACCAAGAAATACTAAGAAATCACTCATAGATCTGTAGGGAGAGCTATCAAATCTCTATTACAAGATCATAATCCACTGGTGCATACTTCAGGACCTGCAATAAACTCGATGACAATGGTTGAATACCATCATCCTATCACAGGAAGTAGGGGCACATATACCAGCTTGGACTAGGGGCACATCTCCCAAGTCAATGAGGCACAATTGCACTCACTCCAATTCTCAAACTGTCAAAAGATGTGATAGTGGTGCACTTTTCTTCTTTTATATATGGAGGATGAATTGAGGAGTAAGTATCCTATGCTAATGCACCCTCATGGATGGATAAGGAAAGCTTGCTTTCTTCCTTTTTTCTTTTTCTGCTTTAGATTTTCTATCCTGCTTTGTTTTTTACTATTTTTTCTTGCTTTTATGCCTTATCCTGCTTTTCTGACTTTATCCTTCTTTTTGCTTTTGTGCTGCTTTCTTCTTTATGCTGTTTTTCCTGATTTTTTGTTTCCTTTCTGCTTTGTACCATCTTTCTTTCTTTTTTCCTGATTTTCTAGCTTTGGATTCTTTCACCTAACGTTTTTTGCAAGTCGTCTCTTTGGTCAACCTTATCCTCTAAGGAACACTTGTGGAGCATTATCCACTTGATTTCAAAATAAAAATAATTATTTGATGAAAAATAATTATTCTCAAGTGCATAACAAACTTTATGAAAAATAAACCACACTCTCTAATTAATTAAATACTTGAACTTTCAAAATTAACCCCAAGTAAATGAAGTTGTCTCCTCAACCCAAGGGATTGGTTGGGTTAGGGACTTAATACAGTAATCATCATTGAGGGGACATGACATTCTTCCAAGTCTCTATTGGGTCTATCAATGCATCTATAAAGAAGGAATATATAGTCCATCAAAATCAATGGGAAATGGAATTTGAAAATGTAGTTCTTAAATCCAATGTAGACCTCAGTAAACAAGTCAATAGTGTGCATGTTTTCCATTAAAAGCTCATTTTTTATGTTTTGCAAAATAATATTTTTGCTAGGCTAGTTTATTAATTTCATAACTGCAATTTTTTCAATTATGTGAAAAAATCTGTTTGTAGGTGGATTCTATACAATTTTGGGAATTTTTGAATTCTTATTGTTAGTCTCTATCTTTTGTATATGTACTAATTTAATGTATGGTGCAAATGAAACTTTCTTTTAATATAATTGATACCCATTTCAGTTTCTAAAAAGGTATCAAAATGATTTTTTTTATAACTTGAGGTGTAATTAAACTTATAATCTTTTCCAAATTGAAAATTTGCTTACTTTTGTGACTCCATTGGTCAACAAAAGACCATTAATAGTTAGTGGGAAATTTTTTTAATTTGAGAGTGGAAAGGAAAAAAGGACAAATCTATAATATTATTGTTAATTTTATTATAATAATATCCATTCTCAACAAAATTGACGATAATTGATTTCATAAATATGATATTATGTTGCATCAAATCACTAGTTTTCTATATGTTAGAGCATCATCATGCTTGACTCCCAATATGGTGTATGGTGCCACCTTCTTACATGATTGACATAAATATCTTGCCATACCAAATATATATTTCATGCATCACTAATGCTAAGCCTTTTTCAAATCTCTTCGGTGATAGTGCAGTTGAAAAAATTCCCTACTACCTAACCAACAATTGAAGGAGCATGATCATAGCCTAGAGGGACTGCATGGATGATCAAACTTGTTTAGGTATGCCTAGGAATGGTTGAAACGATGTGCATGTCATGGTTGACTTGATGTTAGAGGAGGATGTACAAACCCATTGCATACCTATGACACTACTTTAATTCCCACATGATTATTAAATAATAAGATAATGTTACAACATGACTTTAACTCCCACATGGTTATTAAATAATATGATAATTTTTCAACAGTGGCTTCACGTTAACTCCTTGTCATGCATCTTTTCAATAATCAAAGAAAAAAATGTGGTTGCCAATAATTGTGAGAAAAATACAGGTAATCTAAGAGTATTAAGATCCAAAAACTTCCATGAGAGAAGCAAAGATCTATAGATATCAATTATTAAAAATTACATGAGAGTGTCTTCATTTATAGCAATGAATAATGCTCAACAATTTGTAAAAAATAGACAGGTGGATGAGATTGCCTACGTGAGATTACAACTCAAAAATTTGTATGCATTGGAAATGCAAAACACTAACACCACGCCATAAGTGAAACATAGGGAGTAACTATGAAAATAAAAATAGGGGTCCTGGGAACTAGGCCTACTAAGGTACCCATATAGAAACTCTCATAACCAGAGAAAATGAGAAAAACCCACAGGAAAAAAAATCCTCTCCAAAAGAGAGAATACACCATAAACTAAAAGTGAAGGTAGGAGGACTCAAGATAACCCCCCCAAGGACAAATTCCTTTACCCCAAGCATTAATTGTATATCAAGAAAACAAGGAGATTCCAAAGGTTTAGTGAAGATTCAGAAACTTGCTCTTCAGTAGAGAAGTACTCAAAGCTAAGAACACCATCTTGGATGAGTTGTCGAATGAAGTGAATGTGAATCTCAATTTTATTTGTCCTTTGATTCTCAACCGGGTTTATAGAGATGTGTATGACACTTTGATTATCACACCAAAGATTTGTGGGATGATCCTATGGAATGCCAAACTTTCTCAATAGCTGTTGAACCTAAAGGACTTATTGAATAGCAAGAACAACAACACAATACTCATCTTCTACATAAGATAATGTGATTTTTGATTGATTTTTACAAGAGTGTGCAATAGGAGTAGATCCAAGGCGATAAAAAATCCGAATGTGGACTTTCGATCATCAATGGAACTATCTCGATCAGAATCAGTGAAACCCTCAAGCTAAGAAACAACCGGGGTGTATTGAATGACAAACTTGGTAGTGCAGTGAATTACCTGCAAATATGCTTTGTTCCTTCTAGTGACTCTCATGAGGATATTGAGAGAATCAAGATACAAGTCCAAATGCAAAGGAGATATCAGGACATTATTCAAATACAATAGACTCACAAGCAATTGTCTATGCAATGACATATTTACTAGTGGTGAAGGGCAACTGTTAGAAAGAGTAACACCTGACTGAAATGGAGTAGGTGTGGGATAACAATCATCTATACCAAAGCATTGAAGTAAATCAAGGGCATACTTCTGTTGAAAAATAAAGATCCCTTCTAAAGACTGAAGAACCTATAGACTAAGAAAATAATGTAGAAGACCAAGATCGATCATATCAAACTGTTCCATCAATGTTTGTTGAAAATTCTAAATGAAGGATGAAGAAGAACTCCTTGTGACAATTAAGTCATGCAAATGCAAAAAAAAATCAAGAGATGAGTTCCCTATCTTCTAGTGTAAACAACAGGATTATAATGACAGCAATGGAACCTTGAAGTGATCATAAAACTATCCATATTCTCATACCAATCTCAGGAGCTTGTTTAAGGCCATACAGTGAATGCGAAAGCATGTGTCCAAAAGAAGAATCCTACACAAAACCAAGAGGTTGCTCCATGTATATTTCCTCTTGTAAATATCCATGTAGAAATGCACTCTTCACATTCATCTGGTAGACTGGCCAGCCTTGGGAGGAAACAAAAGAAAGCGCAAGATGTATGGAATTCATCTTGGCAACTTGGGAAAAAATATCAGAATAATCAATCCCTTCAACCTATGAAAAATTGTTGGCCACTAGTTGTACCTTATGCTTGTCAATATAACCGTCTACAACATATTTGGCTCTATAGACCCATTTGCAATGAACTATTTTTCATCCCTTAGGAAGAAGAATGAGATCCCATGTATGATTCTTCTTCAAGGAAGAATAATCCTCTTTCATGGAAGCTTCCCATTTAGTTTTCCCACCTACATCAAAAAATTGTTGAGGATCATCTGAAATGACATGACTCAAAAGAGAGACACTAATCGTCTATGGTTGAATGTTGCAAGGAGTAGGAGAAAAATAACTTAAATTAGTTGGCTCATAGCCATATTGGTTAGGCTTCTTTTTCTCATGAAATATCTTCCTCAATTGTTGTTCCTGATCAAGTTGTTCATGTCCAGGCTGCTGAAGTTTTGTTGCTGCCGATGGTTGATTTTTCTCTTCGGTAGGGTGTTTATTATCTTCTTGTTCTTCAAAAATAAAATTGCCATCATGATTTGCACCATCATAGAAATCTATGGAGATAGTATAATTATATGTGTGTTTGAAATGCTCATCAAAAGAGACATCCATTCAAAAGAAGACATTTTTAGTATAGGATCAAATAACCTATATGCCTCCATATCCTTACCGTAACCAACAAATATCAGTGGTGGGATCTTCTTCTCCTTAGCTTTGCACTTTCCATTTGGAATTACTTCACATGTTTCACTTCCAAATACTCTAAAAGTAGAGGAATCGAGCTTAGTATGGCTCCAAGCTTCATCTAGATTCATATGCAACACTGGTTTATGAGACATCCAATTCTAAATGTAATTGGAATAGTTCACTACTTTGGCCTAGAAGGAAGATGATATGTTCTTGGACTGAATCATGCAGTTCACCATTTCTATCAATGTTATGTTCTTTCTTTCAACAACACCATTTTGCTTAGAGGTGTAGGGAAAAAATGCTGATGTAGAATTCTATGTTCTCTACAAAAATTCTTGAATGCTTGATTGACATATTTCCCCCCATTATCTATGAGTGGATTCTTGATGGAAAGAGACGACTACTTCTCAACAAAATATTTGTAGGTCTTAAAAATGGAAAATACCTCACTCTTGTAATTAAGAAAGTACACCCAAGAGTGACATGAGAATTCATCAATGAAAGTGAGTGCATACTTAACCCCTGAAAATGAGAGAGTTGGAAAGGTCATGAGATCATTATGCACCAACTCAAGATGTGTGGTAGAACTCAAGGCCTTTCCTTTTAGAAAAGGATATTGATGTTTTTTTCCAAGAACACAATATGGGAAAACTCCATCAGTACATGAAACTTTGGGGAGTCCATGAACCAAATTTTGTGTGCTCAGCTGCTACAGATACTTATAGTTTAGATGTCCAAATATTTAATGCCAAAGCATACTCAAAGAATCAACATTTTCAATGAAATAGGAATTAGAAAAATGGTTAAAATCAACAAACCTATACACTCTAGAGATATGAAAAACTCCTCTAAAGGCAACAACAATGTTTGAATTATGTATTTCTCGAATGAATACATCATTAGGAGAGAACTCTACTGTTTTCCCATCACTAGAATGGAAAATTTGATGAATTGAGTGTAGACTAATAGATATTTCAGCAGCAAGAAGAACATCACTGGTCCACCTTCATCTAATTGCATAGTGTCTAATCCTAAAACATCAAGATGTGTAGAGTCTCCGATTGCAATCAAATAAATTCTACAATTAGATGTGGAAAGAAGTAGAGTCATTGGAATGAGTCATATGATGAGATGCACCTAAATCAAATATCCAACTATCTAAATATGCATACAAATTATCCCAAGTAGATAAAGTATTCCCTTTACATGTTGAGGATGGTTTGGACACATAAATTTTGTGTTGTTGCATGGATTCATTCAATGCCTCAAGTTTCTTCTAACATTTTGATTATGGATGCCCTTGACCACCACATAAGATGCAAGTTCTACTTGATTTTTTCTTCTTTGTCTTGGAGGAAGACTCATTGGGCTTGGAAGGTGGAGATGATTTGGTTTTGTGCTAAGGTTTAGAGGGAGTCTCACCACTTTGAGTAGAATATTTCTTCTTTTTATACAAGTATTTGTGTTTAACATTGGAAGGATGGGCCACAAGAGATTTATTTTTAGAATTTGAAAGGGAATCTAGCTGCATAAGCTTGGATTGTTCCTTGGTGAGACGCTCACAAAAAAATCAAATAAGGCATTTTAAATTCATCTCCAAGTGCATTCGTAGTAGAGTAAAATATAGAAGAGAATACCTGATAAGGACCTTTCAATTTGGATAGAATCAAGAAAATGTACTCATCATCGGATTTGGTTTTTCCACATCATTTCAACTGTGCTACCAATGACTTGAATTTGGCAAGATAATCTTCAATAGACACATGATCATCAGGCACAAGTGATGACAATTATGCTTACAATTGCAAAGTTCGAAATTCAACTTGTCCCAACATTCTTTTGGAGTTTTACATCCATCAAGATGAAACAACAAACTATCATAAATATGTAAGCCAATGAGACCCATGGCTTCATTGAGTTTTTTTCGATAGGCATCTTTCTTGAATTCCTTGGTAAACTCTAGTGGATCCACATCTTAAGTTTCCATGTTTGATAGTTATATGGATTGAGAGGCTCACCTATCCTTAATTCTGCCATTTTATCAATGGAAAAAAATAAAAAGGACACCATATCTAACTGTGAAATCTCTAAATTATAATGAAAATGGAACCCATGCTCAAAAGAAAGAGCTCACAAGAACAAACTTATAACACCTAATAAAGAATCGGCATATTTCGGCAAACCATAATACTTGGATGTGTATATCTGAGTGTGAATAGATCTAAATCACACGTTGTGGCTTCCAGCTGTAGTCAGATCCCACTACATGTGAGTGTCGAGAAGGAAAGTAATAACCAGGAAAGGAGTGTACTAAGATTGGCATTTGGGAAACCCTAAATTTGTCCGTTGTACAATACTCGAGCGAATGTAATCATGATTGTTCTAGGATCTCATAAATAGAAGATTGGGATGATCCCACAATTTCTCTAGAACATAGATGTTTGTGCCGCAAATCGGCTTCAAGGTCAATGACCTTTATGATCCGAGTAGAGCAAAAATGAGAAGAAATCCAATGCTCCGTGGGAGACTTCCCTTCCTGGGATGATTGATTGCCCTTTTTATCAACGCGGATTTGAGATTTTTGTGGGATATGACAACTACAACTGTTATATTTCCTACATGTATGTATTTCCTGCTCTTTTTATGTAAAACAACGGCTAGACGATTAACACAACCATACAAATCAATTCATATTAAATGAGAATATATTTATTTTTATATTTATATGCAAAATCAATAGCTACAGTTGCAAAAGGTTCATACATTCATGTTTCGGATATTGCCCTATCTCTCATACAATACAAAGTTTGTGCTCTCTAACTTACAACCATTTTCACCAAAAATACAACTTGACTAATAGTGGTTTCTCTTGGAAGGAAGCGTCTTCCAGAGAATCCATTGAATATCATAAAGTAAACTTACCAAACAAGTTTTGCAGAAATACTACTAGAGTGTTTATTTAATGGAGAGACATTAATAAAATGTAATGTCCCTAATTTGAAAAATTACTCCATTTTGGCCAATTTTTGAATCTTGGTCTAGTGAAACCCAAATTGTCCCAAATGATCCCAGATAATTTCGAACTGTGTATGCAAGGACTTGGTAGGAATTAGGACACCCTAATTCATCCCTTAGACCCTTATACACTCACTAGAAGGATTAAGAGTTTGCATTTCTCAAGGATGAAGGAAGGGGAATAAAACTAGTTGAATTCGTTGCATGAAAACCCCAATAGGCCAGTAAATTTTTTGCTTCCCAAACACTGTAGGGCCTTCCCTATTTTATGATATGATACTTGGTTCTGAAATAGGACCTCAAGGGAAACAAAAATGTAGCATTAGATCAGGTTTTAGGGTCTTCTATAACTCCCATAGAACAACAGGTTGTAGGACATTGGAATTGTGAGAAAATTGTTAACAATGTACATAGAGTTTGTGGTTCAATATTTAAGCAAAAATCAGTGGGTATGAACATCATATTTTGGCCATAAATTTTACTTAATATGAATATCTAAACATAAGCTAAAACTCAGAAAATATCTGATATCAAACAGATACAAAGTCACCACAAAAACACCATGTGAATCTAGTGAGGAAACTAGCTCGAATCTTGATTTAGCTTGGAAATATTACATGAAATGAATGGTAATTCAAGCTGTGGATCTCATATGCAGTCCAATAAAATGATATACATAAAATAACATGCCAATGGGGTCTAAATATTAGTCATTAAAATCTTTATGCAGCTATGAGTGCGCCATCACACTTATACATGGACATTGAGAGAAAGAAAGTAGAGAAAGAAGATAGGACATGAAATCAAACTCAAAGGAGGCTCGAGCCTGCATCAAAACATATCCATGAATATATATTTATAGGTATGAATGGCCTCTCTTTCAACCAACTTGGATATGAATCTTTCACCCACGAAATTGGTTCTAAGGCAGGGAGGATGAACATCCACCGTGCAAGGACAAGCAAAGCTATCCAAAAGTGCAAATGAGAAATGATCAAAAGCTTCTCTCATTTGTGATCCTCCTCTTTTATTAACCTCCAATGGACTCCATAGCTCGAATTCCCTTCAAGAGTCTTCACTCAACTCGAGTTAGGGAGAGATTCTCATAGAAGACACTTGTCCACTTCTTTCTTGCATTCCTCTTCCCCCAATTCAAATGGGGAATATTGGCTGACCATAAATACCCCTATGTACCCTATTTGTGGCTATTTTTAAACCTGATATATCATATGTGTCATAGGTCTACAATCAGGTCTGAATTGGTCATATTTGTCATAGATTCTCCATCATTGTTGTCATAGATGCCTGGGAATCTAGATACAAGTGTCACAACTTCTCTATGATGCCTCTTCCTCTTCCATGGGAGTTACTCTTCCACTCAAATTCAACCTTCCTAGATTCATGCCATGAATAATTCCTATTCAACTCCCCCAAGTATGTTACCATCCACCTTGGACTCAAATTGGTGAGAGAACAATTCCAAGTGTAGTGGGGAATCTTGCCACGTGTGGGTCCCACAACCTTGTATGTGTCCTCATGATCCAATGCCACCTTATTTTATTTTATTTTTATTATTATTTGACCCATTTAATGTGAAATTGTAATCCTAAGGTCATTTTGGGTCATGTAACTCCCTTATTCCAATATTTTTATGCTTCCACCCCGACCTAGGGAACTAGTAAGTCGGTGGATTTTTTCCTCCATGATAGTTTATTTGGATGGGGACATTACAAAATTTGAATTGAGAATTTACTCTTCATGTGACCCACCTTGTCCATTTGGATCTAATTTGACATTATTACTAACTTGGACATCATACTTGGCAACTATTTGATCCTTAGCACCAATTTGACAAACTATCATGAACATGGCCAAGTGGCTTAGGCCATTGTGATCCAATACAAAATTTTGGGACATGAAAAACCCTCTCCTCTGAATATTTCTTGTCCTCAAGCAATTTCAAACATGGATGTTGAAGAACTTGCTTTCCTTCCAAAAAATTTATTCCAAAACTTTCCTTCCAAAACTTTAAGTAGTGGCACTCAAGTACTGTAATTGTGTGTTTCCAAAAGTAAAGAGATGTGGATTTTATTTTTTCATATTGATATCTCCTATGACATCACCACTAAACACAAAAAGATTAATTAAATCCACAAAGAAAAAATTTGCACAATTAATCTTTACTTCTTTCATATTTTGGAAACCAATTATGAACTTTCAACTTTTTTGCTCATTGTATAATTCTTTGAAGATGCCACCATGCTTGCTACTGCACTACTCTGATTACAATCATCTTCTCAAGTGGTGAATCAATCTCCCATGCTTCTTGCTTACCCAAAAAATTGAAACCAATGAGACAAAAAAATGATCCCAGGGTCCCATTGCTTGTATTGCACTCCAACAATTAGGAAGCTCTCCAACCCATACCATCAGGCAAGAGAATGCCTGGATCCCATTTCCTTGTATGCATCCTTCCAAACATCATAAGTACAAAATATATATCATCAAAGTAGAATGTGTCTCGAAATGATCTTCAGTAGTTTTAATGGAATATTCTTCATGCTCATGTGATGTTTATTCATATTTTTCAGAGTCACTTAGGAGTGACTTTCGATCCTCCTCTTGTAATGATTCTTCTGCTTCACCACCTACAGAACTAGGTGGCTCATGGGTCTCCTCATTTCGCTCTTCCTTTTCACTCAAACATATATGATTTTCTCTCCAAGTTTTTTTTGCAATAAGGGAATATACCTTTCTTCACTAACTCCACATATTCATTCTTGGGCCTATATCCAAACACCCAATCAACAAAGTCTTAAAAAAGAATGACCTTCTTTGTCTGTCCCATCAAAACAAGATATGTATGATATTGCTGAGGCAAAGTTTTACATGTTTCTCTGAATATTTCTAATTCATTCATAGGATTATACTTTGGTGGTATGACACATTCATATTCATCATACACAAGGTCATAATAATAACCCTCATTCCTTATGAAATTGTAAGAAGTGCTACATGATGGCACCTCTTCCTCATACTATTCACATTCTTCTTCATATTGCTCACAATCATCTTCATATTACTCATAAGCATTGTAATCATAGGGTTCATCATAATAGTAAGACATGGATGAAACTTATTCTTAAAGGGATGATATTAATGTACATGTGCAAGGACCATGCTCTGATACCACTGTAATGTTCCTCTAATTTGAAAAATTACTCCATTTTGGCCAATTTTCGAATCTTGGTCTAGTGAAACCCAAATTGTCCCAAATGATCCCAAATGCTTTCAAAATGTGTACGGAAGGACTTGGGAGGACTTAGGACACCCTAATCCAGCCCTTATACCCTTACACACTCACTAGAAGCATTAAGAGTTTGCATTTCTCAAGGAGGAAGGAAGGCCTGAATAAAACTAGTTGAATTCGTTTGTTGAAAACCCCACTAGGCTAGTAACTTGTTGGCTTCCCAAACAATGTACGAAATTCCCTATTTTTTGATATGAGACTTGGTTATGACATAGGACTTAAAGGGAAACCAAAATGAAGCATTAGATCAGGTTTTAGGGTCTTCTATAACTCCCATAGAACAACAGGTTGTAGGACATTGGAATTGTGAGAAAATTGTTAGCAATGTACATAGAGTTTGTGGTTCAATATTTAAGAAAAACTCAGAGGGTATGCACATAATATTTTGGCCATAAATGAAATTCATATGCAGCTTGAAAAATAAGCTAAAACTTATAAAATATCTGATATCAAACAACTACAAAGTCACCACAAAAACACCATGTGAAACTAGTGAGGAAACTAGCTCGAATCTTGATTTAGCTTGGAAATATTACATGGAATGTATGGTAATTCGAGCTTTGGCTCTCATATGAAGTCCATTACAATGATATACATCAAATAAAATCCCAATGGGGTCTAAATATTAGTCATCAAAATCTTTATGCAGTTATGAGTGTGCTATCACACTTATACATGGACATCGAGAGAGTTTTGAGAGAAAGAAAGTAGAGAAAGAAGATAGGACATAAACTTGAACTCAAAGGGGGCTCGAACCTGCATAAAAAGATCTCCATGAATCTCTGTTGAGAGGTATGAATGGCCTCTCCTTCGACCAAATTGGATAGGAATCTTGTACCCACGAAATTGGTTCTAAGGAAGGGAGGATGAACATTCACTGTGCAAGGACAAGCAAAGCTCTCTAAAAATGAAAATGAGAAATGACCAAAAGCTGCTCTCCTTTGTGATCCTCCTCTTTTATTAACCTCCAATGGACTCCATATCTCAAATTCTCTCCAAGATTCTTCACTCAACTCGAGTTAGGGATAGATTATCATAGAAGACACTTATCCACTTCTTTCTTGCATTCCTCTTCCCCCAATTCAAACGGGGAATCTTGGATGACCATAACTCCCCCTATGCACTCTCTTGGTGGTTATTTTTAACCCTGATATGTAAGATGTGTCATAGGTCTACAATCAAGTCTGAATTTGTCATATTTGTCATAGATTCTCCATCATTGTTGTCATAGATGCTCTGGAATCTAGCTACAAGTGTCACAACTTTTTTATGATGCCTCTTCCTCTTCCATGGGAGTTACTCTTCCACTCCAATTCAACCTTCCTAGATTCCTACCATGAATAATGCCTCTTCAACTCCCCCAAGTATGTTACCCTCCACCTTGGACTCGAATTGGTGAGAGAATGATGACAAGTGTAGTGGGGAATCTTGCCACATGTGGGTCCCACAACCTCATATGTGACCTTATGATCCAATGTCACCTTATTTTCTTTTTTATTATTGTTTATTTGACCCATTTAATGTGATATTGTAAGTCTAAGGTCATTTTGGGTCTTCTAGCTCCCTTATTCCAATATTTTTATGCTTCCTCCCCCAACCTAGGGAACTAGTAAGTTGTTGGAATTTTTCCTCATGATAGTTTATTTGGATGGGGACATTACAAACTTTGAATTGGGAATTTGATCTTCATGTGACCCACCTTGTCCATTTGGATATAATTTGACATTAATACTAACTTGGACATCATACTTTGCAAATATTTGATCCTTAGCACCAATTTGAAAAACTATCATGAACATGGCCAAGTGGCTTAGGCCATTGTGATCCAATGCAAAATTTGTGGACATGACATTAAATGTACATTTATGGGAAGCTAGACATTTTCCAATACTCCCCCTTAATTATGAACTAATGGGGATCATTAAACAAAATTACATCAAGCTTCTAATTTTTTTTTTCAAAATTGCAAACATTTGCAAAATCAAAGAATCCCAAACAACTTCATAGACACTGAAATGTCTCCTTTTCCAATGGAGTTGTAAATATGTATACCAACTGATCTTCATGATGCAAACAACAATTGCCACTGCGTCAACCCAATATTCATTAGATAAATGTTTGGTTTCCAACATACTACGAGGCATCTCCATAATGGGTCAATTCTTCTTCTCCGCCACACCATTTTGTTGAGGTGTATAGCAGGCTGTAAATTGCTTGTGTATGCCATGTGATTTAAAAAATAAATAAAAATCATTAGATACATGTTCACTGCTTCTATCTGTCCTTAAAACCTTGATTTAGTATCCACTTTGCTTCTCCACCAGTGCCTTAAACTATTGAAAATAAGAAAATACATTAGATTTGTGTTTTAAGAAATAAACCCAAGTTTCTCTTGTAAAATCATCAACAAATGTGAGAAAATAAGTGCATCCTCCTATAGACGGTGTTTGCATTGACCCATAAATATTTGAATGCACAATCTCAAGTGGTGCTCTTGTTCTCTTTGATTTGCCAGCCGGAAATGACTTTCTATGTTGTTTGCAAAAAATACAACCTTCAAAAGCTCTTTCCGGTTTCTCAATTAATGGCAAACCTTTCACCATGTTCTTCATATGAAGTAGTTTCATCTCTGCAAAGTTCAAATGCCCAAATCTAAAGTGCCACAACCAAGAATCATTCTTTACCACTGATTGAACTACTATTTGAATTTCTGCACCACTGTCTTTTCCTTCTTTGGAACTAAAATTACTTGCTTCAGAATTTGTTTCGAAGACTATTCCGGAGCTAAGCTTACCTTCTTCAAACACAGTCTGAAGTATTCCTAAGTTAGGTATGGTTGTTGATCCTGTATTTTCTGTCTTATTTAAGCAGCTCCAGAATGTGCATTATTTGTTTCATATAGAGCTCGAGAGGTTTTTCTTTTCATATCCTGTCTTATTCTTGAGGGAAACATGTGATTGCTTGTCATCCACACTTTGGAAATAAGTTGATTGCTTGGAAACCTATCCAAAATCCCACATTGATTGTTTTTCATATACACTCTATAACCCTTTTGCAACAACTGACCAATATTCATTAAATTATGTTTTAAACCAACAACATAATATACACCAGGCATGACTTTTTGCTCCCCCTTTTGGTTATAATATTAATCGTACCTTTTCCCAAAACAATGAGCATGATGTCAATGCCAAGTGTGGCATAAATTTAAATTGTTTCATCGAAACTAGAAAATAAATTTGCATTATCTATCATGTGATTATTGTAGCCAGAATCTAAATACCATACATCACATGGGATTTCCTAGACAACATTACACTGACTTGGGGTGTTTGTAGGAATTGCTTCACAAATCCTATTGCATGCAATAAGCATAGCGTTTGTGGAAGTGCTACTTGGCTGATTTTGAACTTGTTTGTGTTGGTCATGCTATTTTTTCTTGCATTCATATGCATAATACCCAAATTTTTTACAATAATCGCATTGAATGTGTGATTTATCAAATCTTTGGCCATTCGGATGACTGGAATTCTGATTTCGACTTCTACCACCAACATTTGTAGGCCTACTGCTACGTCCACCTCTTGGGGAACTTCTTCCTCTAACTCTAGGATTAGATCTCCCCCATCCTCTTCCTTGGCTTATAGATGACTAAAATGCAAATGCATTTTCCAATGGCACGTTTGATCTATTTAATCTATGTTCATGATTGATGAGAGAGGCATGAAGCTCGTCAACATTAAACTAACTCAAATATTTGGTTTCCTCCAAAGTCACAACTAGGGGATCAAATTTAGAAGGAATAGTCTTAAGCACCTTTTCAACAATCTTCCTATCCTCTATAGCCTCTCCATGAGATTTAATTTGATTAATCAAACCAACAACATGGATAAGAAATATTCCACTGAATCTAAGTCTTTCATTAACAAGTTTTCAAAATCTCTTCCAAAGAGCTATAAGTTAGTAGTCTTTATATTGTCCATACCTTGTTAAGTAGTCTATAATGTATCCCATGCCTTCTTAGCTATCCCATGCCTTCTTGGCTTGCTTTGTTGCTGCTAATCTTGGGAATATGCTCTCAAACATTACGCTCTCATACATTACTTGATGAATGTAGAACAAAGCTTTCCCATCCTTCTTCGTATGTCCCCTCAAGGCATCCTTCTTCGTTTTCAACTATCTTCCACACGTCTTGAGACCGAAATAGGGCTTTTATATTCAAGGACCAATACTCATAATTTATAAATAGGGGTTTGCAGGTTAGACAAAAATGCACCAGATGTGGAAGCCATTTAAATTTTCTCAAATTCACTCCTTTCAAAAAATAAAAACACAAAACCCCTGCAGCCATCAATCTCGGCTCTCACGCCGTCTCCCTTTCCGCCTCTCTCATTCAGTTGCCATCACCATGCAGAACGAAGAAGGGCAGAATGTGAATCTTTATATTCCAAGGAATGAAGAAGGGCAGAATGTGGATCTTTATATTCCTAATCAATTGATTGATACCTTAAAAGGACCATGCATCGGTGCAGTCAAATACTGGGCACTGGACGACAACGGAGTATACACGGGCCAGTTCAGAACTCTCAATCTCTCTTCACTTATCTAAGAGAACTGAATCAATCAAATTGGTATTCGAAAGAGCTTGCAGCTTTTACAACGAGCTGCCTTGGGCTTACTGCTCTCTTCCCCTTTTGAATATCAAAATGCAGATATAGCAATTAAAGAGAGTTTTCCTTTCTTTTTAGATGACTCCTCCAAAGAGCGATCCACGTTTTCAAAGACTCAACGGTTTCCACGTTTTCAAAGACTCTGTCATTGGTCGATCAATTCACGTTCACAATGATTCTTCCAATCCGCAGCTCTGATCATAATCGCAGCAGCTGCAACAGAAATTGGTAGACTATGATATAGCTCGTGAACGCCATCAATTAGGAAGACATTCTCCAAGATCGCGAGAGCTTCTATGGAATCTAGCTTAATATGACTTAGAGCATGCGTATAGCTGCCAGTGAGATCATAGCGAAGACGAAGAACAAGAGGGGAACATTCAAGAAATATTCAATAATTCCTCCAATCGACAGATCTCACCACGATCACCTCGAGAATGCTCTCAACACCAATGCCATGAAGAACCTGGAGCAGCAAATAAAAAATAAGTTATTTTTGTCATCAGCTCTGATACCATGTGAGAAAAGGCAGGTAATCCAGCCCAAATATTAATTTTAGATATTTCTAATCTCACTTCCCGTCCAAACTCACCAAGCTCAATGGTTTTATGTTTTCTCATTGTTCATCATGACCCCACTCTTTTTTGTTTAAATATATATTTAAGTGTTACGTTTAGGCTTTGATTTCATAATATTTATATTTACATTAATAATTTTAAAACAACTTAGACATCATAACGGTAAAACTTAACATTTATATCTTAGAATTTTGGAGTATTACTATTAATATTTTTCTTGAGATTGATTTTTATGATAATAATTTAAAATTTAAAATAAATAATTATAAAAAAAGAAATATAAAAAATAACTAGTAGTTGATACATGGATAATTATTAACTCATGTATAGATAACAGGTAGTAATAAACAATCCATTTAACTAAAGAAAATATTAAGGTCATGGCAATTAACTTGTCACATATTGATATTCATTAACCACAAATTAAGTACTTATACTAATAAATACAATTTCATAAATAAAAATTACAATACACTTAGAAACAAAAATAGAAACAAAAATTATGGATTGTATCAATCGAATTTCATAAATAAAAATTGCAATACTCTGAAAAGAGAAATTCTGGATTGTATCAATCTAACTGCATTGCATATTAATTCTAATTCAAAATATCATGATACGTAACATAACTTTTTTAATATAATAATGCCACGACAAATGGTTTACACACAAATTTTTCAATATGACTTTATTTTCACACATTCCTTTACAACTTAAAATATTAAACCATTTAAACCACAACCAATATTAATTTCTCTGAAATCCATATCATTCAATCAATATTCCACAGAACGCGTAGCTCCGAAATTCAACCATGATCAGAAGGCTAAATGACGGCGACTTATTTGTGGTTCATAATATTTTCTCATTCAGAATTTTCTCTCCATTGACTCACAAGAACTTGCGATGCATTGCCCAGGAAAGGACCATCATGCAGAGACTTTGACGCCATATACATACATATTCATGTTCTCTTGTTTATGCAATTTCCCACGAAAGATCTCCATTTGACTCTCTCCACGTTGTGTCCTGCCTTCTAAGTTTCTCTACTTAAACATCCATTGATAATAGAAAAATTAAAATGCAGTCCAAACACAAGTGGTCTTTTAGCGTTGTTATATTCCTCGGTGTGGTTGTTGTAACGTTGGTATGGGCATTGCGTTTGCCTACAAAACCTTCACTGCGCCATGGGCTTATATATTCCTTTCATTGCTCGAACACTCTCTGCATGTTCTTCTTGTGCAATATTAGCATACTTGCAATTACCCTCATCCCTTCTTGGAATTGCAAATTAGCACTTCCAATGGGAGTGGATTTATTGTGGATTGTCTTGTAATATGACTTAAAACTATTTTTAATTGGTTAAGAATTCATTTTCTTTCCATTTAAAGAAACATGTTAACAACTCAAGACACATAGGCATGTGGTAGGAGAAGAACTTTGCCTCTTTATAGACCACTTGCTAGTTATATAAGGTAGCCCAAGCTTTGTTTGCACACAATAATGTTGTTCTTAGCTTTGTTTGCACACAATAATGTCAATGATGCAGATCAACAGATACTGCATGCTTTGGGAAAAGAGTTCTATGGCCCTTACGATAAAGATGAGTATGAGCACCTAGCTTCCTTATTCATGTCTGTAAGAATATGTGACCTCAGTCAAAGTGATAAATACTTCTGCTATATGCAGAATCTCCTTATCTCCTCCAGAAAGTCTAGTGAACCAGCATATTTGAAACACTATCTTAGAATCTTTCCTGGTCGTGTTCCAGATGGTGTGGAACAATTTCTAAAAGATAAGAAGATTAATCTTTGGAGACTCTCATTAGCACAACTCCATGATTTTATCATAGAAACTTGGAAAGAACATTGCCTAGAAAAGAGAGTCAGTCGGGATTTCAAAAGGAACCAATCTATGTATTCCCCTAGTTTCTGTAAAGATGTTGCAAAAATGACTGATTGGGGTTGTGGTGCTTACAATAGAGGGAATTTCGAAAAAGAATCTTGCCACTACAAGAAGAAAAAGAAATGATTCTATACAAGTGCTCCTAGATATCATCCTTACAATGCTTACAAGCATAAGACTCACAAGTCTTATAAGAAAAAATTTAGAAAACCATTCCATAAAAACGCTTATGTCAGAAAAAGGTTTGAGCCAGCATGTAAAGAAATTTTTTTATTTGTGGAAAGAAAAGTCATTGGGAAAGTAAATGTCCACAGAAAAAATCCAAACCTAAGCTTGTACTACTTTCTCTGAACAACTAGATCTAGCTTGGTGGGATCTTTATTTTTGTGAAAAAGATCAGTATCCTTCTGGAGAAATTATGTTTCTCCCTGATGATGAGTCTTCTGATGATGATTCCGATATCAATCTGAATAAATTTTCTCCCTCCAGTTCTGATTCTTCCTCTTCCGACTCTGATTCATCCTCGAATGCAAATTTAGGGGGCTGTGAGGGACTTCCAGACTTTGATTTTTCTTGTTATATGTTTTATGCTTCAGTAAAACCATCTCCTCAACAACGATTAGTTGCAATTGATCAACAACTATCTGAGATTCTTGTTTTTTAGTATATTCTCACAGGAGAATTAAAGGAAGAAAAAAAAAGATACTGTCATTACTTAAAGGAAAAGAGAAGAAATTAGAAGAAGGTATACTCTCTCCTTCCCATAATCCCGCATGCTACAATTTTGCAAATTTATATAAGCACTATCCTACAGAGCATGAGGATAAGCATAAGTTTCGAAAAGATAAAGAAAATCTACTTCGCCTGCAAATCAAATAAAAACAAAATTCTCTTAGGAATTAGCTTGTAAGGGAAATTGAAGATTTGAAAAGAATGCTTGAAGCTGTGCATATTAATTTGTTAGATAAATCTCAGATAGATTGGGCAAAAACCCAAGGGTATAAGTATGCCCATCTTGGTGCAATTAAACTTGGCATTGGTCCTTTGGTTCAATCATATCTACCTGTTTCCTCTTTATGTGTTTCCATAGACACCCGACATAATGATTTTTCTGATGCTATCATTGCTGGCTTCACCGCTCCTTTACATAATGGTCCGTGTTTTGGCACTATATTTCCTAAGTATTATGTTAGTTTTGATGATCCATATATATATGATTTGCTTGAGGTGTATATCTTACCTCGTGGTTTTAAGATGGATTCTGGCTCCAAAATTCTACAAATCAAATCTTGTTTCCTTGTCTGCTTTGGAAATGATACCCTTCCCCCACTTCAGTCTAAGGTCCATCAAAGCTCGCACCTGCACAACGTGGTGGAGACTGATAAATCCAAACACTCTACCCTAGTTACTTTTGACTAGACATGAATTAATTACCCTAGACAATGGGAAGTCAAATATAAAGAGCTAAGGAACCAAGATAATGTTGTACACAAATTAGAATATATTGTACAACAATGTTGTTGTGTATCGGGGTTTAGAGATTATATCAACAAATACTAGACAAGTAGCCCTAAGTATTTGAAGACTATGAAAGGGCCAAAATTAAAGTTGCATAAACAAAACAACACATAAAGACATAAATTTTATCCAACGAGACAATTAACTTATCTACATACTTATATCATGATTATATTGCATAGAAAGATAATAAAAGCCTTTAATCTTAACATGCAGTAAAGTTTCCTATAGATTCCTGTAAATTTATTATATTCTTCACGTGCATTAACATGCAATTAAGATTGCTGCTAATTATTTCATAAACACATGCAAACTAAAAATAAAATAGACACTGTAAATGATTGATACTACACAGCATCAATCGACAACTACACAACATCAATTATCAACATATTCCCCCTTGATACTGAGAGAGCTCACAATAAGATCTCTAAGATTCAAAAACTGGGCCTTTGAAATAGCCTTAGTGAAGATATCTATTAGTTGTTTATGAGTGTTGATGTATTTCAACTCTACTTGTTTCTTTTGCACCAAATCTCCAATAAAATTATACTTTAAATCAAAATGTTTTGTCCTTCTATGGTGTACTGGATTCTTGGTCAATTTGATGGCACTCATATTATCACAAAAAATTACTGTAGGTTGAATTTGTTTCTCTGCAATTTCTTCGAGAAATTTCTAAGCCATAATACTTATGTACCTACCGAGGTGATTGCAACATACTATGCTTCTATAGAGGAAATATAAACTATACTTTTCTTCTTGAGCTCAAAGTGATCAAACCAGAACCAAAAGAAAAGAAGTAGAATTTCAATCATCCAAACTACCTCCCCAATCAGAATCATTGAATCCAACCAATTCAATGCTCTTTGAAGTGTAGTAATGAATGCCAAAATTTAGAGTTCCTTTCACATACCTCAAAATTATTTTAGCTACCTTTGTGTCCATTTCATATGGCTTTATACCTGGAAACAAGTGAAACTGAATAAACAATATCAGGCCTTGTGTGGGTTACAAACATCATGCTTCCAACAATACTTATGTAAGCAGTCTCATTAGCTATTTTAGCGCCATCATCTCTACACAACACAACTCTATGAGCAATTGGAGTGGAGGCTAGTTTATAATTAGCCATATCAAATTTCTTCAACATATCCTTTGCAGACTTTGTCTGACAAATAAAAAATTTCATCTTCACTTTGAAAAACCTCCATTCCTAGAAAATATTGCACGCGGTTTAAATATTTCATATCAAACTAACTCATCATAGCAAATTTGAATTCATCCTTCATCTTAGAACTGCTACCCATATACAACAAATATTCAACATATAAACTGACAATAAGAATATAATTAACTTCTTGTTTGTAGTAAATGATAGGTTCACTCCAACTTCTCTTGAATCCATTCTCATGAAAATATCCATCAATCCTTACATACCAAGCTCTTGGTGCTTGCTTTAAACCATACAAAGCCTTCTTCAACTTGTAGACTTGTTGTTCTTTTCCCTGCACTTCAAAAACTTGTGGATGTTTCACAAATATTTCCTCTTCTAAGTACCCATTCAAGAAGCACTTTTCACATCCATGTGATGATTTCTCCATTTATTTTGAAAAACCACTGAAATCAATATTCTGATAGTCTTTTGTCTTGATATAGGTGCAAATGTCTTTTCATAATCAATCCCATACCTTTCTGTGAAGCCCTTAGCAACTAACCATGCTTTGTGCCTTTCAACAATCCAATGTGACTTTTATACTTTGTCTTGTAGACGCATTTAGTACCAATTTGTTTCTTGTCATGTGGAAGATCTATAAGATCCCAAGTATCATTCTTATGAATTGAATCTATTTTTTATTGCATAGCATTCACCCAAACCTCATTAGTAGAAGCTTCTTCAAAACTTGATGGTTCAAAATCAGCTTGTGAAAATAAAGCAAAATTTACAGTCTCACGTCTGGGATTTTCTTCATGTGCCAGACTTGTACTTCTCTGATAAATGTCATTTAAGCTTCTTACCTTCCTTCCAATACTTGGACTTGAATCTATAGAATTAGATGAGGGGCTACTTGGTGTATTTCTAGCATTTGGAACTAAAACATTAGTGGGATGATCATGATTAATATCATCAATAATATCACCATTCAAACCATATTTTGACTTCTCAATATGGTCTTTTTGATGACCATAAACTCCCACTTCATCAAAAATCACATGTCTCATGACACAACAATGCTATTGGTGAGAGGATTATACAACCCGTAAGCCTTACCTTGCTCACTATATCCAACAAAAATGCATGATTCACTTTTTGGATCTACATTTTGTCTCTTTTGATCAACTATATGAACATAGGCTAAACAACCAAACACTTTGAAATGATTAACATTAGGCTTTTTCTCATACCAAGATTCATAAGGAGTCATCATGTGAAGTGAACTATGTTGAAGAATGAAACTTCAAAAGATATTCCTATTGTATTTTTATTGTATTATTGGTGTACCTCCTTCAGGAGATGTTATTGATGTACTTGGTCATATAAATGTACTTGAAAGAATCAATGTAACCCTTCCATTGTAAGTCGGGACAATAGTACCCACAAGAATTATTATATAAATTTTATTTAGAATCTCCCTAGGAGGTAGGCCTTGTTTAGAGCAATAGGTCAGCCTAGTTAGGTAAAAAGGTCACTCACTTGATGAGTATAAATAGAGAGGGCACTCCTCTCTTTTGGACATACCTCACACTCAATTAAGTGCACATGAGAGAGGAGGAAGAGGCTCACTGGAGAGGAGAGATAGATGCTATTGTCTTCGGGGTTTATATTGGTTGGCATTGCACTTGGTGACATAATCTATACTAAAGATGTTGCTAGGTTTTCTCCCTTGTGGTTTCCCATATGAAAATATTTGTGTTATTTTCGTGTTGTTGTGCTTGTCTTTCTTTTAGTGATCCTATTGCATATGGTTATGATTCTATGATGCTAAATGTTTGAATATATTGTATAACCATTAAAATTCTAAAATGGTTTTAGATCCATCCTGAAAGAAGTCATTGTACAGTTGTAACAATTGCTATTGCTACAACTCACAGAGATTAGGGCTTCATGCTTGAAACCATAGAAGGTGAAATATAGTCATCTGAGAATTTTCTCTACAACTCGCTTTTGGTCAAGTTCCAGGAGCTGAAACTAGGACATGCCAGAGATAAAATGTTGATGTACCTTGTATGTGAGTTTCAGATTTAGATTCATTGTACTTTAGGATATATGATCCATGCAAATCAGGGTTCCAACCTCTTCTAGAATTCAGTCTTAAACATGTGACCTAGGGAGAAATGCTATATCTAGGGCTATGAAGATCCAAAACGAATTTTGTAAGATGTTATAGAAATTTAATGGACTGAAGTTTCTCTGGTGAGAGTTTCAGAACCCGACACTAAAACAATGACATGTGGAAGTCCGTACAAGTTCGCTTTACTAAAACAATCCATAAACAAGTCAGCTTGGGAAACTTAGGATAAGTTCCACTTGGTGAATCCAATATTGATATAACCTATGGGGTTAGCTAGAGGATAGATGATACTACCTCAGGAAAACGTTTCAGACTTTGAGGAACATAAATTTATGAGATACATTAGAATTAAGACCTGACAATTCAACAGAAGAAATTGAAGAAACTAGGGCATCAAATATTTTGCAGTTCTGTACATAGATTTGGAAAAGGGAGTACATTTCTCAATTATCCTTGAGGAGGCACATATTTCTATCCAATCAGATTCGCAAGTCACCAAATTTGAAAAATTAGGGTTTCTCTATCAAACCCTAGGTCCACCAGAAGCAGTCTTCCATAAAAGCATTAAAGCAAGCATCTAGTTGAAGCACTCTCATTGGTAAGTACTATTATATCTATTTCAATTTGAGGTTCTCTTTATATGAAGATGAAAAAAAATACCAAGCTTGAGGATAAGCTTGAAGTAGTCGAGAACTTCCAGTCATGGAAGTAGATTACTTCTTATACTAAGAAGAGCATGACTTGGAAAACTATGTCAAAGAAGAAGTTGCAAATCTAGAGGGAGATGAGGACATAGCTAATCATAAGAATAACTTGGTTAAAACCAAGAAGATTATTGAAGACTCTATCAAGGATCATTTGATCCCACATGTATCATCCTTGAAAACTCCTTCAGTGATGAGGAATATGTAGTTTGATACAGAATAATTCACTGCATAAAGTGAAATTTGAAGATGATTATCAAAGGTGTAGGAGAAGCCTCCTACAAATCTAGATTTCAGAAAACCCATGAAGATGAAGATGATGCTCTATGGAAGAACCTCTCATTCATTTCAACATTGGATAAGAAGGGATTCAGTTTTCATTGGTGATGAAGAAGAAGGGACACACAAATTCAGCACCAGTACACAATTTCATGTGATCTGTGGTGTAGAAGACTTGCTCAACATTGTCGATCATAAGCAAGAAAGGCACAAGTCCTCAGAATCAGATGATGGAGTAGAGCACACTGTCAGAGACTCTAGTAATTCCTGCAAGGAAACAAGGATCAAGAGGGATCCTACCAAACAAACAGAGGTAAGTATTTGAATTGTCATTTCATGTATATCTAATTGCTTAGATAATATTGTTCAGTTGTGTACATATTTATGTTCCTAGATTTAGGAAGTGTATTATGCATGTTAGAGTGTTTGCATTAATGAACATTATACTACTAATATGCATGTGATGGGTAAGTGGCCTATGGTGTTGTACAACATTCCATTGCTACTTATCTAGAATGAAATCTCTTTGCTGACATGTTGGGAGTAGTGCACGCTCTTAATGATGTTCTGGTAGAGATGGAAGGCATCTAGAAAGTTACTGTATGTATCTAGAAAATGGATGAATGTTGTGTTGAAGCATTGGATAAGTTAGTTGCATGACTATGTGAACTATGTCTTTATGCATAAGAATTTGTCATTATTAATATGTTTTGGAAACTATGAAATGTTTATAATCATGCAATTGTATTTGACTTGTAGGAAATATCGTGTACAATCACCTACAAACGAAGAATGATGAGACTTGTTCTGAAGAACAAGTGATGATGGTTCAGCTATAACATTCAAGAAGATTTATGAAATCGAGCATACTACAAAAGTACAAAGCGAGGGTTCTCTCAGAAAGAGGGAGTTTACTATGACGAGATGTTTCTCTAGTTGCCAAACACACTTCCTTAGTGGTGGATATTACACTAGATAGATGGTGTAATCGAAGTAGAAGTGTATATCGAGCAACCTCCGGGATTCAGGACTCTCTATAGAGAACCACATGTGCGCTGGTTGAAGAAGGATTTGTATGGGCTTAGAAGGGTTGGTTTCAATCCCACTCAATCCTTGTTTCCGGTCCTTTTTTGTGCCTTGTTGAGAGAAAGTATCCTTTTATGAGTGAAATGGCTAATGTTTTCTAGGTAGATTTCCCTTTTATGAGTGAAATGGGTAGATTGGACATTTATAAGGTAAATGGCTAATTCTATATCTATGAATTGGCACTTTATGAGGGGGCCTCTTACTAGAATCGGATCTATATTTATTTGCTTGCCTTTGCATTGTCTAACCACAACGAATTGGCCGGGAATTTAATAAATAAATGTCCAACCAGTACAAAGAAATAGGGGGTTGCCCCACCCCATTTTCATTTATTGGGTGTAGATACAGAAATTTATAGGTACGCCCATTGCAAAGGGACCGGTTCTTTCAAGCACTTCCTAGGCAGTTTCTAAGCATCACTCACTCACTCTTACTTTATATACATAGATGGGTACCATACATGCGCTAACAATACTATTTATCCCTTACTTTATCCATCACACAGTACAAAGAGTATAATCATATCACAATACGATGCACCATGACTTGTAACTATTGTAATCACTGCAACCACTTCATGTACACCATGAGATTTATATACCTATCATCAGCAGCAGGTCTAATTGGGGATGGGGAGGCTACGATATGCCGATCTCCTACCTAAGAATCTCCACTGATGTAGAGTTTTACAAATAGCCTTGTCCTCCTACGTCGAACAAGCCTTTCCTTTTTAAATTATTCCACAACTTTAGTGAAGAACAGAATAAAAGTGTTGCCTCCTTACCTTTACCTTTAGTTAATTATCAACATCTTCATTTAAGGAGACAAATCATTGACCCGACACCATCGGTGGATAATATGGAAGCCAGGGTGTCATATCATCATGAAGTGAACGGAATAACCTGCTGTGTTATATTCTGGGATCATGATATATAGTTGAAAGTGGAGTTCCTACTTACCGATGCAAAGACAAAAATTACAAAGCTCACATCCCGGTATCCTTTCCATTTTTAGAGCCATCAGAAGCCGTTGTTCTTGCCGCATAATCAGTTTATGTTGAAGCAGTTCTAGTATCATAACTTCAAATTGGATATATATATTATGGTAACCTGGCATGGATAAAACCTCTATCGGTAAAGCTAATGCCTTAGGGTGCTACACGGATCATAATAAATATGCTGGCATATTAGGAGCAACATAGGGTGCGTAGTACCAGAGCTCATAATAATTGGGATCTAAAGACGCCAGGGACAAATAAATCTTATTTTTGCTAGTGCAACCTGCGGCTGATGTCTTATTTATTAATAATTTTATTTTTAAAAACGTGTTCATCTTTAGATAGAGGGCCCATGAGTGGTTTGTGAACCTTAAAGGTTATGCTAGGTCACTTTCAGCAGCTGAAGGATAAAACAATTGTTGATCCATAAGGAGATCAATATCATTTTAATCAGGGCTACTCTACAAGTTAGGCAAGTTGTGTATACCTCAGGGAAGGAGAATTCAATTGATGAGGGAAGCTCATACTTCTCAAATTGTTGGATATTTTGGTGTTGGGAAGACCATTGCAAATCTATGGTGGTATGTTTATTAACCTTAGATACAAGAACATGTTTCCAAGTTTATTAGATATAATATTCTTTGTAGCACTAGTAAGCTATAGGAAACTCGCGTTGTATATGCCATTACCAATACCAAGATGACCTTGGTAAAGTATTTATATGTATTTTTGGGAGGTTTACCTACGTAAAAGAGAGGCCATTACTACTTGTTTGTGGTTATGTACTGGTTCAGCATGATCTGTATGCTTATTCCTTGTAATAAGACCATATTAGGGCATGAAGCCATCGAGTTGTTGTTTGCCAATGTGTGGATACATTTTGGTTTTCCAAGTTCAAGAGTGTTTGATTAGGACACCATATTTATGGGCAAGTTTTGAACCCATTATGGGAAAGGATGGATACAAAGCTGAAGCATTCTACTGTCTTTCATCCTCATCCATGGGATATCATGATGAACTTGAGGATCACGTAGAGTGATGAGATAGCAACCTTTGCTACAAGGTTGAATATGAGGAGCTCATAGATTGGTGCAAGAGAAAACTTGCAACAGAGTTCGAGATCTTTGTATCCAGTGACCTAGAGAGATGGAATAGATGGATACACAAAATATCAACAGAAGAGAAGTATACTGGTCACTCCAGTGCAGAATGTCCCAATGCAGAGAGTACAAGATGTAGAGGGAGGATAGTGCTCAGTTACAAAGGGAGCAAGAAAGCTCCGCTTCAGATGGAGTGACTACAACACAGATTGAGAGACATTATCTCTTAGCCTCTATTTGTGGCAAAGGTTTTTTTCCTCATAATCTCAGGGATATGCTCATAGTGATACCATATGTCTCCCATCATGAAGAGGATGTATATGTGGTGTAGTTTGATATAGGTACCCAGAACATGATACAACAAGATAGATAGATTTCTAACGAGCTTGGTCTTTACCAAGACTAAAGAGGATTCCAACCTTCAGTACAAGGTTGAGGACGGGAAATCAATGATACTACTGTTGTATGTAGATGATATGTTTCTGACAGGTAATGAGAAGCTCATAGCATAAACGAAGAAATGCTTTCCTTAGAGTTCGATATGAAACACCTATGTATGATGAGCTATTTCTTAGGTCTCGAGGTGTGGTAGAATCCAGATGAGATTTTCTTAAGTGAAGGAAAATATGAGATAGAGATCCTGAAGAGATTTAGGATGATGGATTGCAAGGTTATGGCCACACCCATGGCATCAAATTTGAAGTTGTTGAGTTATACTTCTTTAGAACTAGTGGATACCATGGTATATAGGCAGATGATTGGTTCATTGATGTACTTGAAAAACATGAGGCCAGATTTATGCTTTGCGGTGAACACTCTTATTCAATATATGGTAGAGCCAAGATATGTTCACCTGGTTGCGTAAAAACATGTGTTGAGGTACCTGAAGGGTACGGTTGATTATGGCCTTAGATATGCGTCGAATCAAAAGATTAACCTACAGGGTTATGTGCATGCGGATTAGGCCGAGAGTGTCACAGATACAAATATAAATTTTTGGATCTGATATGATCTCATGGTTTAGTAGGAAGAAGATGAGTGTGGCACTCAGTTAAGCTAAATCCGAGTTTATGGCACATTGTTTGGCATGCCGTGAGGTAGTGTGGCTTCAGAAGTTGCTATCATGGTTGTTTGATCTTGAGTTAGAGGCGATTTGTGTCTTTTGTGACAACCAGAGCCATGTGAAATTCTCTGAGAACCCCATTTTTCATGACAAGTCGAAGTGCATCGAGATCAGGTATCTCTATATATGGGATATGGTGCAGAAGGGAGCAATGAGGCTCTAGTATATAAAAACAAAGGAACATATAGAAAATGTGTTGACCAAGCCTCTGTCGAGAGTGAAGTTTGAGTACTTCAAGGACAAGCTTGGAGTGGTCCAGATCAAGAGGGAGTGATGAGCTTGAATGAGGTAGCAGGTAGTCATGGGTTATGTGACGTAATTGAGTCTCCTAGGCTACGAGATGATATGGACATGTGGTGAGGTAACACAGGTATTTGCGGTGTGCAACATAATGGAGCTCCTGGACTTGACCCACCAGATGGATTGCTTGGTTCGTGGAAGAGGACAGCTGCATCTGGTATTAAAAAGTACTAGCTTTGCAGGACAGTTGCATCTAGTATAAAAAAGGACCAACTCTGCATGACAGTTGCATCTGGTATGAAAAAGGACTAACTCTGCAGGATATCTACATCCAATATGAAAAAGGACTAGCTCTGTAGTGGTGTGCATCCAGTATGAAAAAGGACTATCTCTGTAGGATATCTACATCCAATATGAAAAAGGATTGGCTCTGTAGTGGTGTGCACCTAGTATGAAAAAGGACTGGTCACTGCATGGGTACACCTAGTATGAAAAAGGACTGGTCACTGTACGAGATGATCCTAGATTGGCTGGTTGTATCTCCAGAGTTACTGATAGTATCTCCGAGGGTAGATCACAACATGGTTGGTGGTATCACCAAGGGAGATCCCAGTATGATTGGTTGTATCTCCAAGGGTAGATCCCAACATGGTTGGTGGTATCACTAAGGGAGATCCCAGTGTTACATATAGTTTCCCTGATGGAATGGGTTGAACTCGTGCATGTGGGATCTCCGATAGACTGGATTGAGCATGTTCATGTTGAATGGTAGTATCACCAAGGGGAGATCCCGACATGGTTGGTCGTATCTCAAAGGGTAGATCCCAGTGTGGTTTGTTGTATCTCCAGGGGTGGATCCCAGTATGACTAGTCGTATCACCAAGGGGATATCCCAATGTGGATGTTGAAGTCCTAGAATGGATATAGGAATCGGTTACACCGACTCAAAGTTTTAGAACGATTTTGTTTTTTTGTTTGTTTGTTGTATTGTTGTAGTTGCGATGAGGAAACATTTCTATTCTTAAACATAAGAAATGTAAGAGCTGAGAATATTTGCTAATAAACTAGATCGATGGAAAGTGGATGAAATTTTTTCTAACAATAGAAATCTATTTGCAACCTTTCTTTAAGTCTTCAATGCAAAGAAAACATATATGAAACTACGATAATCAAGAAGGCAGTAAAAGCTTTTATATATCAGGAAGGCAGTAAAAGATTTTATATATTAACTTATGTATGTTTTCCTATGCCATTATGAATTCTAAGATTCAATGGAAAATTAGAACTAAAAAATAAGCAATAGACAATTGCAGTTTTCTACTTACTATATGTATCGGGACACATATGAGTAATAGCAGTAGACATGAATATGTGGATGCATTGTTTTTTTTTTTTTGGCTATTATTGCTGTGGATTTGTTTTTATTATGGAATGTGTGTTACAGAGATTGTATGATTATTATGCACAATGGTGCTTATATAACCAGATATGACAGAAGACAGTTAAACTTATAAGTGGAAAGGAAAATGCATCTAGAGGTCTTAGTTCAAGACATTGTTTTGTTGGCCAAAAACATAATAACTTTTACTAGAAATCTATGAATTCAAATCATCAATCTCAGAAGGCATATGTGCAATTCAAGGAGCAATGAATTATAGGCACAACAAGATACAAATTATACTTTACATATATTATCAATAAACAAAATGACTAAATTGGAAAGGAGACCGGAAGAATGGAAGTGTGATCTACAATAAATTTCTAAAGAGTGTTATTTAATTATTTTGATTGCATATCATTGTTTAAACTACTTTGATTTGATTGCTGGGTTTTTTGTTCTTTAGTTTAAAATTCAAAGTAGTGATAACTTTTTCACTATAACTAAGACCGCATTTGTAAGCATGTGGACAATCAAAATGGAACTGAAACAGAAAATGAGAATAATTGTCTAATGCTAAAAATGAAACAAGAAGTCCAGCATGTCTAAGTATTCGTGTGCATAAAAGCAATTAAGGAATGCCTTAGTATCAAGTGCAAAATTTTGTTTGATTGCACTATAAATCAAGGTTGATCATTTGAGTTTTTTATCTCACTAAAAGGGAAATGCAATGGACAATACATATATTTATATGAGAGTAAATAAGGGACTTTGAAGCACAAGTTGATCATTTGAGTTTTTTTATCTCACTAAAAGGGAAATGCAATGGACAATACATATATTTCTATGAGAGTAAATAAGGGACTTTGAAGCACAAGAAGAAAAAGAGAATGTTGATTTTGAAAGTTAAATACACTAGGAACAATATTCATTGGGTATGGTGTAGCAATGGTTTCTAGTCGTGTTGCTTTTTGAAGTGGATTGCATGTTTATGTCACTATGTTTTGATAATTGGTTCTATTGACAAAAGTGTCTGAATTCAAAGGTAATGGATTCTTTGTTTTAAATGTGTACTATTGTTATGAGCCTAGATATCATGTTTCCTAGTCCACATTACCAAATAAAAAATTGTCAATAGAAAATTTAGTGTTTGAGTTTTGCAAAAGATAGTAGATTTGTTGAAAACTTGTCAAATTAGTGTTGTAGTATTGTGGCTTTATTGAAGTTTAGGGCATGGGGGCTTCACTAGAAGGAAATATAATATCACGTTCATTCATATTGGGGTATTAAATAATCATGAAAACCTAAAAATTATATTGCTTATATATTAAGGGGCAAAGGTTTTTTTTTATTTAATGTAACAATACAAAAATAATTTGGGGAGGCAAGGCTCAGGCTTACCAGTACGCAGGGAAATCGCGTCTTGAGGCATGCTTGAGGGTTTCCAATCGATCATAGTCGAGAGATAGTGGTCATTGACAACCAGTTGTTACCAATAGCACTTAGCCAGTTGTTACCAATAGCCTCTAAGCCTCCAGGGTTTGTTATAGGCCCTCGATAGGCCTTGGGGGCTTGAATACCCAACCACTCATTCCTATTACAAGCCTTGGGAGGTTTAGTCAACCTCTTATAGCTTGTTACAGGCCCTAGGGGATTGGATACCTAGCCCACAATAGGCTTAGTCAGCGATTGGGAACCTGCAACATGCAATATAAATGTTGTACTATGTGCATTGACTCTAGTGACATACAAGAAGTGATCTCCTATCTCTTCATTAGACCATTAGATGTTGCAAATCATAATGATATGTGGTTGAGTAATTGCAATGTGGCTGAAGTAATGTGCATCCACAATATACATCGAAAGAAGCAAGGTGCATTGTAGAATGCATGTGGGGTCATAATAGGGGTATCATATCAATATACTAGGTATAAATATAAAGGGGTATAAAAAATGTTAATGAAAAAATTGATACAAACAATATCTAGTGAAAAAATGGGTTTTTTAAAATTGGGAAGGCATATTGGGAGGGGTTAAAAAAACGATTTTGGAAGGTATTTTCCAATATTTAGTGAAATTAGGGGTATTGTTTCATATGCCACGAACGAACGTGCTATGATAGCGGTTTATTGAGTGAAGCCCCCGTGATTTAGGGTGACATAAAAGCAACTAAAGAGTGTTAATTCTAGTAGATGGCTATCAAGTTTTAGAGTCCCTATGCATACTATGATTATAAGGTTGAAATAACATATTATGATTTCCAAGATTCTATGTATAACCTCGTTGTCTATTTTGAGTGGGCTAGAATGCTTGAAGCTACTATTTTGCAAAGATGGATGTCTAGCAAAATGCTAGATGCTCATTTTGATTTTCAAGGTTCCATGTATAAGCGAGTTGTCTATTTTGGATGGGCTAGGAAGGTTCAAGCTATTATTTTACAAAGGTGGATATGTAGCAAAATGCTAGATGGTCTATGTTAATAACATGTAAACAAAATAGTTTATGAATAACATCAATGGTTTCAAAGAGAGTGCAAATTGTTTAATTTTGTTTCTCCATACATAGTGACAAAGCGAAAAGCTTGGAGAGTTATATGCATGGTTGCTAATGCAACAAGAGCAGTTGGATGCTATAATAGGCATATAAATGCAAAAACAAGATTAATACTTATATGTTATTGGACATATTGACTCCAAGCACTTAGAAATGAACTAAGGAGTAACCTATTTAGTGATATAAATAAATTGTTTTTTTTTGTATTTAATGTTCATTATATTAATTTATCTATTTTTGGAGAACTTTTGTAATCAGGAAGAGAGACATCTGGCACAAAATGCAATAACTTGTTTTCTGGTTTCAAGCCACTATAATGGCTATTATGATCTACTAGGGTGAGTTAGTTCTCTATATTAAGTGAGCTAGGTTGGTTGAAATGACTATTTTGCAAGGATAGATATGTATAAAAATGTATTTTGCTAGATGATCTAGCATAATGAAATATGAACATAGGAGTTTATGAATAATGCCAATGGTTTCAAGGAGAGTGCAAAACAAAAAGTTAAGAATTATGTGTTAATGAACATGTTGACTTAAAGATGATAAAAAATAACTAGTAACTAAGCTACAGTGATTTGAATAAATTATTTCTTTTTTTATTTAATTTTCATTATATTAATCTATCTAATGTTAGAGAACCTCTATAAAAAGGAATAGATATTTGGCACAAAATGCAGTAAATTGTTCTCTAACTTCAAGTCACCCTAATGGCTATTATGATTTGCTAGATTTTGCTAGGTATATATGTTTGGTTGATTAGATTTGTTGAAATGACTATTTTGCAAAGGTGGATATGTAGCAAGATGTATTTTTAATGACAAATGAACAAAAGTTTTATAAATAATGTCATGGTTTCCTACAGAGTGTGAAAAGTATTTTGTGTCTGTAGCTACTATAGCAACAGTAGCAGAGTGAGAAGCTTCAAGTGTTGTATGTATTTTGTACTAATGCACAAAAAGATGCATTGAATGTTATGTTATACACAGAAATGTAGAAAGAGAAATAAGAATTCTATGTTATTGGACATATTGATTGCAAGCTCATAGAAAACAATTAATGAGTAAGATAGTTAGTGATCCACGTAAGTTGTATTTTTTTTGCATTCAATTTTCATTATATTAATCTATCTATTGGCTAATACGATGCAGTAGGGTCTAAAACATATTTGTTGTTGGCTATGTTGCATTTAAAAAAGAATTTTGTGACAATAAAATTTTAAAAAGACAGGGTAATCAAGAAATGTAAAATGAGGGTAATCAAGAAATGTAGATATTGATAAACTATACCGCAGAGATAAATACACAATGTTGTTGTGCAACTGGAGCGCAAATCTATTCTCTATTATCTTTTTGAATACAAAAACACACTAATATATTATATTACATTTGCAATAAGAGTAGGTGGGAGAACTTCCTCTAGAAGGATTATTTTACCCAACATATTCCACATAGCTTATTGGAGTTACCATTTTTGAAGAAACAGCTTTGGAGTGGACAAACACAAGGCAGAAGTGGTTCGACAAAGTGATCAACTCTAATGAAGAGTCCAATAAATCAAGAAAAACAATCATGATTGATCGAGTCCATGGGCGGAGTTGAGTCAGTTAGTTAGAGATGGTCCACATTGTATTGATGAGTCGGTTAATAAGTTAGTGGGAGCGGAGCAAGCTAAGTGTGCCCTATAAATATGTAAAAAGAGGGAATTTTGGGGGTTGCTCTCTATGATTATTGTATTGAGGGTATTATTGTTGTTATCTTTTGAGTCTGTAATGAAGTGCTATGCTATATCTGTCGGAGTTATTTTGGGGAGGCCGAGTCACTGTTCTGCAGGTTGTGTGCGGAAATCCTTTGTAATTCATGAATAAATATGCAAGTCATACTTGAAGTGCTTATTTGGTTGCGACTCATAATAAAAGACAAGCGCTTCCATGGTTTTTCTTAGATGGGTTTCCAGTTATTTTCTTATTTGATGGGATTTGGTATGTGTTTATTTCCTCTGTTGAATACTTATATGAGTGCATTATCTACATAAGTGTATGTAATGTGAATTCAATTATAATCTGAGTACATCAATCTAGCGAAGTTGCATGGGTTCTGTTGAAGGGACGTATGTATCAAAACCCTGATTCTGTCGATGTTCTAGAATATAATATGTTAATGAGTGTATTGCATGTCGGGCTATTCCCCTTCTACGTTGTAGAAGCATGGTTCCTATAGTATCCATAGGTACTTCGGGTGAGACTTCATTTTCTTTGCAGGTGTTGCCGAAATGGATTCATTCCCTTTCGGGTCGGTACCTGTGTGGGGGGTGTTTTGTTGGTATTGTTGAATGTTGAATCCCGGTCGAAGTAAAAGTGTGCCAATAAATGGTTCCATTGTCAGGACAGGGTTTTGAGTGAAGGGGAATGTTGTGGCATCCAACTAAACCAGAGATCCACGATTGGGTAGGCCAGCAGCTACAATAATTTGCGAAGGAAGATAACCGACATCCTCGGTTGGACGACGAAGGGTGGTTAGAATATTTTCATTGATATTCATGAGCCCTTCTTTGGCAAGTTTTGTTGTGATATTGCATGAATGGTTAGCAAGGTTGACTGAGCATAAGACAAATTTACAAGGAGGTGAGCCTTGATGTTGGACACTAACATTGATACAGTGACTGAAAGCTATGAATAACAAAATATCACGCGTAGTAGATTATTGGTTGGACAGTGTACTGGAGAGGTACATTACTGAATTCATTTTTGACACTATCAAGTCTTATAGTGCAATAGAATGTGAGTTCTTTGAATGTCCACATAGTAAGTACGTCAAGTTGTTGAACTTGTCAATCAAGAAGATACTTTGTGAAAAGGGTGTGATGCAAATGGAATCTGCGAGTATAACGATTGTGCATGGTAGAAATGAGTATGGTATGGAGGAAGGGTTGGATGGATAAATGGGATAAGTTGAAATGATAAGGGGAGAAGAAATTGATTTCGACAAAGAGTATGAATTTATGTGAAGTGGGAGACAGTTTCAGTCAAACAAGAGGAGGAGAACTGCGACATGAAAGAAGGGTTGCAGTGCGAATGAAAGAAGAGACTACGAACCAGTACCACAGCTCGACAATGATTCTAGTGATGAAGAAGATGAGTACTAGCTCATTTACGAGGACAAAGAAGGATCTTCAAAACCATTCCATACCCGAGGCTGTGACATACCCACGACCTCGCGTACGACCCCGTAATTCTTTACATTTCTTTTAATCTATCCAAACTAGCAGCAATAGTCAGAATAATACTTCGACGAGTGGGAAGGATCCAAGTAGTGGTCCATTAGTAGTGAATCAACCAAGACCCCAGAGGCCCAGAACGATTGGGGATGACATGAAGTTGTTTATTTTTAATGGGAATGGAACAATGTGTTGCATTTGAATGCCTGAAGAGGCACAAAATTTCTGAAACTCAGATTTGATGTACTCCCCACCACTATCAGATCTGATGATCTTGATATGTCTACCAGACTGGTTCTCAATTGAGGCCTTGAAAAGCTTGAACAGACCGAACACTTCAGACTTTAGTTTGATGAAATAAATCCAGTAGTATCTGTTAAAGTCATCTATGAAGGTAAGGATGTATTTGGCATGGTTCAAAGACTCATGGGGGAATGGACCTGATATGTCACTGTGAATAAGATCCAAGGGTGTTGAAGTTTGCTTAATTTTGGATCTCTCATACTTATGCTGAGGGTGTTTTCATAGGATGCAACTTTGATAGAGACCTTTGGAAAATATGATATTGGGTAGCCCTATGACCATTTCTTTCTCATAAATTTGGGAAAGATATTTATAATTTAGGTGACCAAATATTTCATGCCATAATTTGATTGACTCATTGGCATGGGTTAATAGAGCAGAAGGTGAGGGGAATGGCACAAAATGAGAAAACCTATAGATTCTTGAGCTATGGTCAGCAGAACCTAAAGCAACAATTCAACCTATTGACATTCCACAAATCTGAACATCATTAGGTGTAAAGACCACCTTTTTGGGTGATCCTGTGTGAGTCATCTGGTATACTGAAAAAAGGTTAGCAGCAAGTCCTGGAACATATAAAACCTTACTGAATGTACCAAAATATAGATCAATGTTTCCTTTACCTTTGCTTGAAGTTTCAGAATCATCACCCAATATAATGTTTGGGCCACTAGAAAAGTCAAGAGATGAGAAGCTTTCTCTTGTGGAAACCATGTGCCTTGCAGCTCCTGAGTCAATGATGAATGAGGTAGGCCTTGATGTGCTTTCCATCAGTGCATGTACTCGCTCCTCATCTTCAGAATTTTGTCCTCCATCCTTCCTCCTTGCGCTCTCAAGAAGAGGAATGTTGGATTTCTCTAGGAGTTGAGCCATTTGATAAATGGTTTCTTCATGCAAGAGCTTTCAGGATGGAAAGCTGAAATCCCTTGATCCAATAATTGCACTTTGTCCTCTCATTCTTCTTGTTTAGATTTCTCTTGAAACTAGATGATTCTTCATGGACTTTATGCTTGTCCTTCCTTTGATCAGTGGGCTTCTTGAAATTTCCCTTCTTCTTCCCTTTCGAACCCTTTGAATCTCCAACATTCAAGCAGTGGTATTTTGATGGATTTTTTATGGCTCCCATAAAGACCAATTTGTCTTGTTCTTGTGTAAGAGACTCCATGAATTATGATAGTGTGGGGCTCTTCCAATTTTTAATTGCATTCCTTGTGGAGTGGAAGGTCGAAACAAAGACTGAGTAATCAGGGCCAAGTTTGGAGAGAATCGCCAAGATTAGTTGCTCATCCTTTTTATCAATACCACATTGCTTCAACTGTAGATCAAGTGACTTGAATTTAGAGAAGAAATCCTGGAGGTTATCAAAATTCTATGGACTCAATGAAACTAGTTCATTATCCAATTGGTGGACTCTTAATTAATCAGTATTTCCAAACAATTATTGAAGCTTTAGCCAAACTTCATTGGGAGAGGTAAGACCATCGAGATGGAATAGAAGATCCTTGGATGTAGTGAGACACAATAAGACATATGCTTCATCTCTTCGATTATGCCACTTTTATTTCTCAATTGCTGAGGTTAGCTTAGCTTCAGTTGCCATAGTCACCCTGCAGAGGCCTTTGCTCCTCAACATGATCTCCATCTGTGCCTTCCAGTCAAAGTAATTGAATGGAGTGAGAATAATATGATGTGACTAATCCATGGAATCTCTGAATTAGATTTTGGAGTTTCTTGGGTGCACCCAAAGATGATATGTTGCGCCCTTTGGATGATAGAATGTGCCCTGTGGATGAATTACTGTGCCCTCCTTGATACTGGTTGGATCCTGCAAGACAATATAAGGAGAAAGGAATAGATTGATAGCTCTAATACCATGTAAAATTTAGTTCACACACAGTTCACACCAATATCTAATCAATAAATTACACACTCTCACAAAAGATCTCACGCAACTAGTCAAGAACATTGAAATTTACTCACAGAAAGTACAAATTGTATTACTCAAATGAATAATAATACATCATCCAACCTTGGTAAATTAAATGGATGTCATTATATAACTTTCCATCATAGATTTGAATGCATAAGGATGCCATTCGAATTACTCAAAAGCTGGCTTACTAAAATAATGCAAATCCCCCCTAGGTGGAAGGTGTGTCCTCCAAGTCACACCAAAGGCTCACGAATTTCTGATTTAATAATCAGATAGTGATGTATGATGAAAAAATATGCCAAATCCAAAAAATGGAAGGAAGAAACATCATGGAGGATGAGTGGTCCAAAAAACAGTTTCCCTAGTCAACTAGCTTTTACCTTTCACCCAAAAAGTGGTAAAAAATAGTAAAAGCAGCATGTACACCAATCTAACTCAGAATTGTCTAAAAATAACCACAATCTATTTTACGGCATCCATAAATAGTCGCTAGTCACTAGTACAAAATGAGAGATAAATGACCAAAAAAAGGACCAAAATCCGCATATAAATGACCATTTTTGAGTTGGTGACCACTGGTAGCAAATATGTGACCATATTTAGCTTGGTCATTTATAGCTTATATTGTGGTCATATATTTGGTCGTATATTTGGTCATAATTTAGTCATATTTTTGGTGATTAATTGTCACAATTAATGACCAAATTTATGACCACATTTTTTGTCACGTGATAAATGACCGCCAATTTGCTACCAGCGATCACCAACTCAAAAGTGGTCATTTATATGCATATTTTGGTCATGTTTTTGGTCACTTATCTCTCATGTTGTACTGGTGGTCATTTATATGCAAATTTTGGTCATTTTTTTAGTCATTTATCTCTTTTTAGTGGTTTCATAATATAAATAGGGCACGGAAGAATCGAACCACCAACCTCCTGCCTATAAGGAAGGTGCTCTACCATTGAGCTAGCACCCTTAAATAGAATTCCTTATGGATTGATATGAGAATAAAATTTCCAACAGTTAACTTGCCAAATTCTGGAAAAGGATCACGAAACCGAATTGATGGTGAGACTTACAATACATATCCAACAAGCCCATTTGGAAGTATCATGGGTACTATCGTCATGCCTTCACGTGTCGAGCCTCTTCCATAGATTATAGGCTGAAATACCATATGAGAAAGTTTAAAAACAAGGTTATTTGAGATTATAACATGTGCACTTTCTCTACCATAGATGACAGGATGAAAGACCTTGTGAATAATTTCACAAGGAAGGTTATAAGGATAATCAATAAAATCTTGGAAAATACAACAAAAATGGGCAGCAAAAGAACTATGAATCTCTAGTAGGTGGTCATGCAAAGAATCACAACAGAAAAATATTGTGTTTTACCTGAGTATGTAGCCCATGGAACCAAAATCAAACATGTTTGGATTGTAACCATACCCAGCTTGAGGCTGAAAATTTGAAAACAAAGACCTCTGAAAAGATGTAGGGTTTTCCATAGTTTGGGGCTTCTTATCACCGAAATGTGTTGCTAAATATAATGACATCTCCCAACCTAGAAATAAAATAAAAAACTTACACATCTTAACATATTTTACCAATCACCCGGATGCAGGTGCTCCTCTTCCCGACACCATGTACAATGCCAACCAAGAACAACTGCCACCTCGCACTGCTGCACATGGCAACATTGGGCCGACCCTTCACATGCATGAACTGGTGGACGAGACGATCGCAGCCACACATCTGTCCACCAGGACCGATGATCACTCCACCACCTTGAGCGTCGGTGCGTATTTAAGATCACAAGATGATGGGAATGGTGATGATCCACTCCCGTGTGTATAGAATGACGTCCTCCCTTGGCAACTGCGTCCTACAATCAATTTTGCCACCTTCTACGAGGTCGACAAACTGCAACATTAATGGCCTCGGCTCTTTAAAACACCCTACCGTCATGCATTCTGCTTCTACCGCCGAGTTCAGGATTCTCTCTGAGAATTATTGCGCAGTGCTTGAAATCTCTAGGGTGGCTTACTCTGCGATTATCAGAGCCATGACAATTCGCAATAGGGGGGTCTCTCGTTGGGGCAGCGGCAAGAAATGCTCCAGCCGTAGGCCCAAGGTCACCATGGACTGGTCGATCATGGATGGTTATGCCCCAATAATATCTGCACGTACTCGTAGCCTTATTGATGGGTAGTAGGCTCGTAAGGTGGTGGCTTTCCTTGCCTCTGGTAGAAATGGAGGCGCCATTAATCATTATTGGTTTCTCAAGAACAGGATCAGTAACCTCATTGAGGAAATGGAAGCTAGTTGGAAAGCCAACTACAATATTGTCAGGAAGATCAATGCCAGTCTAAAAGAGGCGGCAGACCACTCTAACACGTTGGACACCAATATGACCTGGGACATCTTCTCCCTGGGCAACAATTCTGAACCTGTCAAGCAGAATAACAAGGAGACTGAAGCTGCATAAGCCACAAACACCGGGTCTGCAAAGAAACTCTCCAAGGTCAAGAAGAACAAAGGTTCAACCTCTGCAATTCCCGTCTATGACGTTGTTCGTGATGCGGCCCGTGATGTTGTTCGTGATGCTGCCCGTGATGCTGTGCGTGGCATTGCTTCTGATGACACGTGTTATCCAGGGTCACCCTCTCCAACTCTACCCCCTTCAGGCACATTTGAGGATTTATATGCAGCGTGCCCCATCCTTGAAGAAGAACCAGAGAACATGCCTGCAAAATGCTAATGGGAATGCCGTAGCCCCTGGTCATCTTTGTGACTATCAGCTTCTCTGTTATTATATTTTGTATGGTTTAGTTTATAGTTCTATCAGACATTATCAGTATTTATTTTTGCAGAAAGTCCCAATTTTTTCATGGGCAAACCATATTCACATGGTCTTCATTTTGTATTATGTCAGTCACTTTAGTCTTTTTGAGCAATTGGGATGGTGGCTTCATTATTTGAGGCCTCCCCAATCTGCAACAAACTCTACTGCTCACAATGTATATTCTGCTTATGTTAATTAAATTTCTACCTGCAACTTACAAAAAAAAAAAAACATATTTTACCAATCAAAAGTATGAATAGCATAGTTTCAAGAAACAATTGTCCACGTTGCTTCTTTTTCTTTTTACCTTCAATAACATATTTCTCTTTTTTTTCAATAGCTTTTATGGCACTGGAATAGTCAACATAATGAACAAAACCAAAATCATGCTTTGGATGCCCAAGCTTTTGTTCCAATAGAACGGCTTTAGTAACTTCACCATGTCGACCAAAATGTTATTTTAGTTTCTCTTCTGTCACATTTTCTAGCAAATTTTAAAAGACTATCAAAAGTGAAGTACAAATATATTTTTCTACAGGCTCAATAATTAGTTTCAGCCATGTTAAAAGCTTACAATGTATGACCCCTAGGGGTGCAATTTGCTATCAGAAAAAGCCACCACTGACATAAACATTTAATATGTAGTTTTCGGTCTACATTGAATTCATACACACTCTAAATTGCTGCAATACCCATAATATCACTAACAAATGCTAAGGAGGGTAATGACAGTAGACAAACTGATATTGATAATTAAATTGTCGAGGTCAAAATCAAAGGATATTGCTAAATCTTTAATGATTGAAATATCAAAATGACATTTTGTATACAATGATCGATTCATACAACTCTAATGTATGCCCAATGGCATGTATATAATGGACAAGAAAAATTCAGGGGTGTTATACATCAACCTTTAATATACAGAACTTACTAGGAAAAAACCCCATGGCATAGCCATTACCACCAAAGAGATTGCAATATCCATCACAATGTGTTCTTTTCATTAAGAAAAAACCTAGTGTCCAACTGCTGCAAAATTATTTGCCAAAAAACAACTTTGATCAATTTCATACACAAAAAATAGCTCAACAAAGTTAGGCAAGAAATTAAATACTACCTACCTGTAGGTTGTGATGGTAGGGTTAAAGCTAAGGTAACCATGAAGTTATGTTCCATGTGTATACAGAAAGTAGAGTCCATAACCATAATGAAATGACTTGATCTATTCTGAATCTACTGGAAGACATAATTGAGGACATCGCAAGCATCAATGAGCTATTGAAGGGCTCTCAAACCCACCATTTTCCACTGAATGATTTGAATTTCATTTGTACACATATCAATAACCAATAAAAATTGTCTACTATCATAAAGGTAATTTAATATAAAAGATACATTAATATAAATGGGAGCTCAATGTTCTTCGCTCCACCAACAATAACTAGTCTATCCCACACTCTATATTCATGCATGATTGATGATTAAGAATGAAAAGCATCAATACCATTTAAGAATGATGACGAATGATTAAGAATGAAAAGCATCAATACCATTTAAAGCATGTTGCTCTCAATATTTCTAATTCATTCATAGTATTATCTTTTGGTGATATGACACATTCATCTTCATCATACACAAGGTCATAAGAATAACCCTCATTCCTTATGAAATTGTAAGAGAAGTGCTACATGATGGCACCTATTCCTCATACCATTCACATTCTTCCTCATATTGCTCACAATCATCTTCATATTACTCATAAGCACTGTAATCATTGGAGTCATCATAATAGTAAGACATGGCTACAAATTCTTCTTCAATGGATGATCTTAATGCACATGTGCAAGGACCATGCTCTGATACCACTGTAATGTCCCTCTAATTTGAAAAATTGCTTCACTTTGGCCAATTTACGAATCTTGGTCTAGTGAAACCCAAATTGTCCCAAATGATCCCAAATGATTTCGAACTATGTAGGGAAGGACTTGGGAGGACTTAGGACACCCTAATGCATCCCTTAGACCCTTATAAACTCAATAGAATCATTAATAGTTTGCATTTCTCGAGGAATGAATGGAAATAAAACTAGTTGAATTAGTTGGTTGAAAACTCCACTAGGCTAGTAACTTTTTAGATTCCAAAACACTGTACTTCATTCCCTATTTTTTGATATGAGACTTGGTTCTGACATAGGACTTCAAGGGAAACCAAAATGCAACATTAGATTAGGTTTTAGGGTCTGCTATAACTCCCATAGATCAACAAGTTGTAGGACATTGGAATTGTGAGAAAATTGTTAACAATGAACATAGAGTTTGTGGTTCAATATTTAACCAAAACTCAGAGCGTCTACACATAATATTTTGGCCATCAATGAACGTCATATGCAGCTTGAAATATAAGCTAAAACTTATAAAATATATAATATCAAACATCTACAAAGCCACCACAAAAACACCATGTGAAACTAGTGAGGAAACTAGCTCGAATCTTGATTTAGCTTGGAAATATTACATGGAATGTAGGGTAATTCGAGTTGTGTCTCTCATATGCAGTCCATTACAATGATATACATCAAATAACATCCCAATGGGGTCGAAATATCAGTCATCAAAATATTTATGCATTTATGAGTGCACCATCACACTTATACATGGACATTGAGAGAGTTTTGAGAGAAATAAAGTAGAGAAAGAAGATAGGACATGAACTCAAACTCAAATGGGGCTTGAACTTGCATCAAAATATCTCCATGAATATTTTTTGAAAGGTATGAATGGACTCTCCTTCAACCAACTTGGATAGGAATCTTGTACCCACGAAATTGGTTCTAAGGCAGGGAGGATGAACATTCATTATGCAAGGACAAGCAAAGCTCTCTAAAAGTGTAAATGAGAAATGACCAAAAGTTGTTATCCTTTGTGATCCTCCTCTTTTATTAACCTCCAATGGAATCCATGGCTCAAATTCCCTCCAAGAGTCTTCACTCAACTCGAGTTAGGGAGAGATTCTCATAGAAGACACTTGTCCACTTCTTTCTTGCATTCCTCTTCCCCCAATTCAAATGGGGAATCTTTGCTGACCATAACTCCCCCTATGCACCCTCTTGGTGGCTATTTTTAACCCTGATATGTCAGATGTGTCATAGGTCTGCAATCAGGTCTGAATTTTTCATATTTGTCATAGATTCTTCATCATTGTTGTCATAAATGCCTGGGAATCTAGCTACAAGTGTCACAACTTCTTTATGATGCCTCCTCCTCTTCCATGGGAGTTAATCTTCCACTCCAATTCGACCTTCCTAGATTCATGCCATGAATAATGCCTCTTCAACTCCCCCAAGTACATTACCCTCCACCTTGGACTCGAATTGGTGAGATAATGATGCCAAGTGTAGTGGGGAATCTTGCCACATGTGGGTCCCACAACCTCTTATGTGACCTCATGATCCAATGTCACCTTATTTTATTTATTATTATTATTTATTTGACCCATTTAATGTGAAATTTAATGTCTAAGGTCATTTTGGGTCTTGTAGCTCCCTTATTCCAATATTTTTATGCTTCCGCTCCCAACCTAGGGAACTAGTAACCTGTTGGAAGTTTTCCTCATGATAGTTTATTTGGATGGGGACATTACAAACTTTGAATTGGGAATTTTCTCTTAATGTGACCCACCTTGTCGATTTGGATCTAATTTAACATTATTACTAACTTGGAAATCATACTTGGCAATTATTTGACCCTTAGCACCAATTTGAAAAACTATCATGAAGATGGCCAAGTGGCTTAGGCCATTGTGATCTAATGCAAAATTTGGGGACATGACATAAAATGTACATTTACGAGAAGCTAGACATTTTCCAATACTCCCCCTTAATTATGAACTGATGGGGATCATTAAACAAAATTACATCAAGCTTCTTAAAAAAAACATTGCTTCAGTTCTGGAACTAACAGGAATCAACTGTAGAATTGTTTTCAAAATTGCAGACATTTGCAAAATCAAAGAATCCCAAACAACTTCGTAGACACTAAAATGTCTCCTTTTCCAATGGAGTTGTAAATATGTCTACCAACTGATATTCATGATGCAAACAACAGTTGCCACTGCCTCAACCCAATATTCATTAGATAAATGTTTGGTTGCCAACATACTACGAGCCATCTCCATAATGGTTCAATTCTTCCTCTCCGCCACACCATTTTGTTGAGGTGTATAGAAAGCTGTAAATTGCTTGTGTATGCCATGTGATTTACAAACAAATTAAAAATCATTAGATACATGTTCACTACTTCTATTCGTCCTTAAATCCTTGATGTAGTAGCCACTTTGCTTCTCCACAAGTGCCTTAAACTACTGAAAATAAGAAAATACATTAGATTTGTGTTTTAAGAAATAAACCCAAGTTTCTCTCGTAAAATCATCATTAAATGTGAGAAAATAAGTGCATCCTCCTATAGACGGTGTTTGCATTGGCCCACAAATATTTGAATGCACAATATCAAGGAGTGCTCTTGTTCTATTTGATTTGCCAACCGGAAATGACTTTCTATGTTGTTTGCCAAAAATACAACCTTCAAAAGTTCTTTCCAATTTCTCAATTAATGGCAAACCTTTCACCATGTTCTTCATATGAAGTAGCTTCATCTATGCAAAGTTCAAATTCCCAAATCTAAAGTGCCACAACCAAGACTCATTATTTACCATTGATTGAAATACTATTTGAATTCTTGCACCATTGTCTTTTCCTTCTTTGGAATTAAAAATACTTGCTTTAGAATTTATTTCGAAGACTATTCCGGACCTAAGCTTACCTTCTTCAGACACGGTCTGAAGTATTCCTAAGTTAGGTATGGATGCTGATCCTGTATTTTCTGTCTTATTTAAGCAGCTCCAAAATGTGCATTATTTTCTTCATATACAACGTGAGAGGTTTTTCTTTTCATATCTAGTCTTATTCTTAAGGGAAACATGTGATTTCTTGTAATCTGCACATTGGAAATAAGCTGATTGCTTGGAAACATATCCAAAATCCCACATTGATTGTTTTTCATATACACTCTATAACCCTTTTGCAACAACTAACCAATTGTCAGAGATATGGATCTAGCTAAACTAGCTTACCTATCTATGCAAAACAATAATATATCAACAATAAGTACAGAAATAGAACAAGAGAAAAGAGTACACCAGATATACGTGTTTCACCCAATTGGGCTACATCCACGGGAAGGTAGTCTTCTATTATCTCCAAAATATCTCCCATAAGCTTACAAGAGAGAAATTCCAATAACCCCAATACATTATAGCAATACTTGTGTTGAATAAGTAAGATCATGATTGAGTGATGCAACTCCCTTGACTCTATTATATATTAAGAGATGAGGAGGAATTACTCTCGCATATTACATGTGGGATAATGTAGTTCTCCATAATAACATCTCTTTATATAATAATGAATATCAAGAGTATATTTTACCATAATGAATATGGGATATAATGTATTACTCTTTTACATAAGATTACATAATAAAATGACATTATTACCTTCCAAGGAATATAAAATATTCCAACACTCCCCCTTAATAATGGTTGGGAGAAAATCCCACTAACAAAGGAAGGACGGAGTCATTACTGCTCCCCCTTGATGACAACTTCCCTCATACCAAGTAAGGAATGAAGATGCACATAATTTACGGCTGTTAAGGATTTGGTGAAGATATCGGTTGCCTGCTGCTCTGTAGGACAATACTCAAGAGAAAGAACACCATCTGCAATGAGACCTCGAATGTAATAAGCATCAAGATCGAGATGCTTTGTCTTGGAGTGATATACCGGATTATAAGCAAGCTGAATTGCACCATAATTGTTACACTTCAACAGAGTGGACGATTTCGGAACCAGACCGAGCTCAGTGAGAACATGTCGTAACCAAACTACTTCTTTTGCTGCTTCTTTGGCTTCTCTATACACTGCTTCACATGAAGATAAAGAAAGAGTATTCACCTTTTTGCTGGACCAAGAAATCGGACCTGAACCAAGTTGAAATATATAACCAGTAGTTGAACGTCAATCAGGACTGTCACTTGCCCAATTAGAATCTGTCTAACCAGAAAGTGAAACTGTAGCACTACTCGAATAGAAAACACCATAGTACAATGTCCCCTGTAAATATCTCAGAATTCTCTTGGCTTCTTGCCAATGAATTTCATGAGGTTGCTGCATGAACCATGAAACCATATTGACGGTGAAAGAGAGATCTAGTCTGCTGTGATTTAAATATATCAAACTGCCCACAAGCTGACGATAAAGAGTAGCATCAACAAGAGGAGTGGTACACTCAACAATTAACTTTACACCGGACTAAAAAGGTGTAGGAGTAGGTTTACAATCACTCATGTGGAAACAAGCCAAAAAATCTGTAGCATACTTCCGTTGAGAGATAAAAATACCATCTACCAGATGCCAAATTTGAAGACCCAAGAAATAGTGCAATATACCGAGATCAGTCATTTCAAACTGCTTTTGCAGGTCATTTTTCATACTTTGAATGAGAACAAGTTGGCTGCTAGTGATAATAAGATCATCCACATATGAAACAATAACAATGATATTATCATCAACATGATTGACATACATGTTAGGATCAGATATACAATGCTTAAAACCATTATTCATGAAATATGCATCAATTTTATCATACCAAGCCCTAGGTGCTTGTTTAAGACCATATAAAGACACGTGTAATTTACATACTAAACTTGATGATTCAGCATTAATAAAACCAGGAGGCTGTTGCATATAAATGTCTTCATTAAGATCACCATTTAAAAACGCACTTTTAAAGCTCGCACTTTTAAAGCTCTGATACTGTGTCAGTGGTTCACCAATTAGGCTATGTCTATGGGAAGGTAGTCTTCTATTATATCCAAAATATCTCCCTCAAACTTACAAGAGAGCAATGCCAATAACCCCAATACAATATAACAATACTTGTGTTGAATAAGTAAAGATCATAATTGAGTGATGTGACTCCCTTGACTCTATTATATACTAAGAGATCAGGAGGAATTACTCTCATATCTTACATGTGGGATAATATAATTCTCCATAATAACATCTCTTTATATAATAATGAATATCAATAGTATACTTTACCATTTAATGAATATGGGATATAATATATTATTCTTTTACATAAGATTGTGGATATCTTCCGACATAATCCAAAGACATTATTACCTTCCAAGGAATATAAAATATTCCAACACCAATTTTCATTAAATTATGTTTTAAGCCAACAAAATAATATACATTAGGCATGACTTTCTGCTCCCCCTTTTGGTTATAATATTAATCGTACCTTTGCCCAAAACAGTGAGCATGATGTCAATGCCAAGTGTGACATCACTTTGAACTATTTCATCCAAACTAGAAAATAAATTTGCATTATTTGCCATGTGATTATTGTAGCTGGAATCTAAATACCATACATCACATGGGATTTCCTGGACAACATTACACTCAATTGGGGTATTTGTAGGAATTGTTTATGCAATCCTAGTGCATGCAATAAACATTGTGTTTGTGGAAGTGCTACTTGGCTGATTTTGACCTTGTTTGTGCTCGTCATGCTATTTTTTCTTGCATTCATATGCATAATGCCCAATTTTTTTACAATATCGACATTGAATATGTGATTTATCAAATCTTTGGCCACTCGGATGACTAGAATTCTGATTTTGACTTCTACCGCCAACATTTGTAGGACTACTGCTACGTCCACCTCTAGGGGAACTTCTTCCTCTAACTCTAGGATTGGATCTCCCCCGTCCTCCTCCCCGACTTATAGATGACTAAAATGCAAATACATTTTCCAATGGCACATTTGATCTATTTAATCTATGTTCATGATTGATGAGAGACATCAACATTAAACTAACTCTAATATTTGGTTTCCTCCCAAGCCACAACTAGGGGATCAACTTTAGAAGGAATACTCTTAAGCACCTTTTCAACAATCTTCCTATCCTCTAGCCTTTCCATGAGATTTAATTTGATGAATCAAACGGAGAACATGGGTAGGAAATATTCCATTGAATCTAAATCTTTCATTAACAAGTTTTCAAAATCTCTTCTAAGAAGCTATAATTTAGTAGTCTTTACCTTCTCCATACCTTGGTACGTAGTCTATAATGTATCCCATGCCTTCTTGGCTTGCTTTTTAGCTGCTAATCTTGGGAATATGCTCTCAAACATTACGCTCTCATACATTACTCGATGAATGTAGAACAAAGCTTTCCCATCCTTCTTCGTATGTCCCCTAAGGCATCCTTCTTCGTTTTCAACTATCTTCCACACGTCTTGAGACCGAAATAGGGCTTTTATAGTCGGGCCAATACTGATAATTTATAAATAGGGGTTTGCAGGTTAGACAAAGATGCACCAGATGTGAAAGCCATTTAAATTTTCTCAAATTCACTCCTTTTTTATTAAAAAAAAACACAAAACCCCTGCGGCCAACAATCTCAGCTCTCACGCCGTCTCCCCGTCTCTCATTCAGTTGCAATCGCCATGCAGAACGAAGAAGGGCAGAAAGTGAATCTTTATATTCCAAGGAAATGCTCTGCAACTAATCAATTGATTGATACCTTAAAAGGACCATGCATCGGTGCAGTCAAATATTGGGCTCCTGGACGAGAACGGAGTATACACGGGCCAGTTTACAACTTTCAATCTCTCCACTTATCTAAGAGAACGCCTTCCTTAACTTTTGACAAAGAAACGATTCAGCGCTAAATTATAACCTCCGATGATCAGAACTGAATCAAATTGGTTGGTATTCGAAAGAGCTTGCAGCTTTTACAACGAGCTGCCTTGGGCTTACTGCTCTCTTCTCCTTTTGAATATCAAAATGCAGATATAGCAATTAAGATGACTTCTCCAAACGGCGGATCCACTTTTCCAAAGACTCCACGATTTCCTGCGTACCAGATGTGGGATATGGCAGCTACAGCTGCTCTGTTTCCTTAATGTATTTCCCGCTTTTTTAATGTAAAACAGCGGCTACAAGATCAAATATCTTATGATCAACACAATCATACAAATAAATTCAGATCAAATGAGCAGATATTTATATTTATATGCAAAATTAGCTCGTGAACGCCAGCAATTAGGAAGACATTCTCCCAGATCGCGAGAGCTTCTATGGAATCTGGCTTAATATGATTTATGGAATCTGGCTTAATATATATAACTTATAATATATATAATTTAGATCAAACAGCCACAGAATACAATATGCAGCGAAAGCAATTAAAATAAGAAAGCAAATAATTACACATATAAAATATAAGCGAAAATTTAAGTGGTAAAATTTTCTAGAGAGAAAACCCTTTAGAGAAAAACATCCAATCCAATACTTCTCTACAAAAATAGAAGAAATATATATATTTCTTACACAATTTCTTTAACAGTGTAGAAGAAATATATATATTTCTTACACAATTTCTTTAACAGTATAAACTTAGTTACTAGGTTAAACAGTTATACAGTCACCTAAAGAACAGTTTTCACCAGTTTCCAACCAGAGCAGCGTATAGCTGCTAGCGAAGACGAAGACGAAGAACAAGAGGGGAACATTCAATAAATATTCAATAATTCCTCCAATCGACAGATCTCACCACGATCACCCCGAATTAGGTGAATCACCTCCCAACACCAATGCCAGGAAGAACTGGAGCAGCAAATAAAAAATAAGTTATTTTTCTCAACCCATGTGAGAAACCCAAAACCTTCTAGGAGAGAAGGAAAGATCTATAGATTTCAATGATTGAAATTACATGAGAGTATCTATTTATAGCATAGCAATGGAGATTGGAGTTAAGCTCAACTACCAGGTGCCACATCCATGAAATCAATGGTACTCCGATCAAAACAAATTGAAAGTTCATTTACGATACAAGATATTATAGGAACTTAGAGATGCAAATTCAATGATTGCTTAATAGACTCATGGTCATTGTTATTTAGCGCATATTAATTGTTCACAGATACAAGAATGTCTTGGTAAAAACTGGGAATCCCAGAGAGAATCGCAGTCGGACCAAAACAAAAGAGATGGAGAGTTTCTAAATACAAAATAAGATATCATAGGAACTTAGAGATGACAATCTATCCAATATATCCATAATGCCCATAATCAATCATGTTTGGGCGGAACCAGTCCTTCTTCCTCCTCATCATCATTAATTCGATATAAGCTCTCCTCCTCTTCCTCTACTGTAGGGCATACAGAAGGACAATACATTGAGCAGCACGGCGGGCAGCAGCCCGTCTCGCTCTCGTTCCAAGTAATTGACTGCACGATTACAGGCGCTGCCAGAAGAAATAGCATTCCGAACATTATCATATGGGTGCCTCGAATCCTAAATTTCTTCATTCTCACAATAATAAAACACCTACACAAGATTGAAGTGGAACTAACGACTAATATCTGTGAAGGGATTTAACAGCTGAAATTTTGTTAGCCTTCTTATCATCTTCCATCTTGGGATCCTGCAATACCTTATCCATGTAAATAACAGTTGGTTAGTTTGGCACCGGCCTGTGGTAAAACTAAAAAATTAAAATAATGGCATTTTTTTAAACTGATTTCTTGACCAGAAAACATAAGGGCAAGTTACGTAAATAACTAGTCAACGTCATATTAATCGTTCTTGACGACTTCCATGATCAGTTTAGTAATTGTGTAAATAGGGTCACATGAGAGAGAGCAAATTGGGCAAACAACCAATAAGCATCATATTAATCGTTATCATAGACTTATTCCATTACATGACAGCAAATTAGACAAACAACTACTCAGCATCATATTAATCGTAGAATTTCATCACCCATCGTTATCGTATCATAGACTTTCATCACCGGAGTAGTATATCTTTTCCAAAAGGCTTTTGTAATTGCAGGTTGTTTATCGAAATTTAGACGTTAAGACCCTCAAGGGCGGTATGGAAAAACTATGTTCATCATACTTTGACTTATTAAATTAAAACCTATATTCAATTTTCTATCAAGTTTATTACTTAAAATTTCACTCAAAACAAATAAAACTAAATCATTTTGAATAAAGATGACCCTACTCCTCTCATCCCAACTTTATTAGGTTTTTATCCAAACTTCCAGCAATCTCAACTATTATCACCCCCTAGTTTAAAACTTCTAAGAAATTGAAAATTTTAATTTTTCTTTCAAGATTTTGAAAGAATCTGACACAAATGTTTTAAAATTTTGGTTACAACTTTCAAACTCTAAAATTTTGGATGATTAAAAGGTTTTTGATGATGTTGAATCTGTTTCTACCATCAAAATAGTCATTGTTGAATTTTTAGACAGCTCCTCACCAACCTTGACATCCAGATTGATTTTATAGTCATCCTTCAAAATTCAAAATAAACAATTATAAAATATATATATAAAAAAAACTAATAATTACTTGTTCATGGCATTTAACTTGTAACCTATAAATGTTCATTGACCATAAATTAAGTATCTGTACTAATACAGTAAAATTTCATAAATAAAAATTACATTACACTTTGAAACAAAAATTCTAGATTGTATCAATCTAATTTCATAAATAAAAATTACAATACTGTGAAAAGAGAAATTATGGATTGTATCAATCGAATTTCATAAATAAAAATTACAATACTGTGAAAAGAGAAATTATGGATTGTATCAATCGAACTGCATTGCATATTAATTCTAATTCAAAATGTCATGATACGTAACATACACCACAAATGGTTTACACAATTTTTTTCAATATGACTTTAATTTCACACATTCCTTTACAACTTAAAACATTGAACCATTTAAACCACAACCAATATTAATTTCTGTGAAATCCATATCATTCAATCAATATTCCACACAACGCGTAGCTCCGAAATTCAACCATGACCAGCAGGCTAAATGACGGGGACTTATTTGTGGTTCATAATATTTTTTCATTCAGAATTTTCTCTCCATTGACTCACAGGAACTTGCAACGCATTGCCCAGGAAAGGACCATCATGCAGAGACTTTGACTCACTAGACATACATACTGTTCTCTTGTTTATGCAATTTCCCACGAAAGATCTCCATTTGACTCTCTCTACGTTCTGTCATGCCTTTAAGTTTCTCTACTTAAATATCTATTGATAATAGAAAAATTAAAATGCAGTCCAAATACACTTGGTCTTTTTGGGTTGTTATCTTTGGTGTGGTTGTTGTAATGTTGTTGTGGGCAGTGCATTTGCTTACAAAATCTCAGTGGGGCTTCACTAGTGAGACAATATCATATCACGTCCATTCATATTGGGGATTTGAACACTCCTGAAAACCTCAAAAATATATTGCCTTGTATTAAGGGGTCAAGAGGGGTTTTTAATTTGACATAGTAATTTAAATATTGGAGGTTATTTTATTTGGGTGATCTAAGGAATAACCTCCAAATCTTGGGATGGATTCATACCTCCAAATCATGGGCTCAATTCATACCCTCCAATTTATTAATATTATAGAAAACATGAGCTCTACATGGTTACACTTGTATTTACATGATATAAAATTGGTAGATTGATAGGCTATGGTGTGAAACATCTACAATTCTCATATTTTCTAAGCGTTTCAATGACTATTGGACTATCATTCTTTTACATTCTTTGTTACATTGATCTTTTGACTAGGTTTCCTTTTATACATTTTTCCTTCCCCATTAATATTTCGTTGGGAATTCCACTATCCAACGCTACAAATTGATCATTCACTCCTGAAATCCCGGAGGGATCGTTATTAGCATTATACAATTATTTTATTTAGCATCATGTTGGCTTATACTAAGATGCGTTAGGACTCCTGTTTGCTACAACTTGATAATATGATATAAATGAGGTATTGAAAATGAGTTGATAACAATGGATAACTACAATATCTGGTGAAACAAGGGGCTTTCTTAATTGGAAACATATATTGGGAGGGGGGTTCAACAATACAATCTTTTGTCTAGTAATAGAAATTTGTACAGGTGAGGGCTTGGGAGGGGGAAACTTTTTTTGTTGATGACAACAAAATTAATGAAAAGGATGATCGAATCAAAAGACGCCAATTAAAAAAGAATTAGCGTGATTCGATAAACACATACATGGTCTAACATGACGAAACTTTCCAAGAGTGGCATGAGGGGTAAAGGTTGTTGCATATGACGAAACTGCATATAGGCGTAAGGAGGGATTTGGGCATGACCTTATGGCTGAAGGATATTAGCATGATGACATTGCTGAGAGCGTTCGCCATTGACATCATGTTTTGACACTTCGAAACCATGTCAATGTTGGAAATCAATATATATTACTGTATGTGATGTTATCAACAATTGTTTGCAGTCCTCCTTTCTCACTACTTCTCAATGTTTACTAATTTCATGAGCTTCTTATTTTAGGTTCTTCTTTGAGATAATTTCCTCGGGTTTCGATTTTATGCTTTTCCTTCGTAAAATAGATTCCATTTACTTCTACTCTTTACTTTTCATACCTAGTTAGAGATGGAGTATGGTCTATCCTAAACAAGCTTTCATTCAATAAATATTTTTATGGCCTCCATTCATTCCATATGTTTATAGTTCTTAAAACGCATTTGAGTAAGAGTGACTTTTCGTTCTGTAAATTCACCAATCTAATATTATTTTTGTAATTCACAACCGAATTGTTAATGACTCGGTTTCTAATATTTAGAGTGTCGTCCACTTCCTACATACCACTTCGTTAAATTTCTTTTGTGGTGTTGATTTGTACATGGAACTCAAGACCCTAATGTGATAGTCCAAGCTTATAAAATTTCAAGGACGAGAGCTCCAAACTTGTGCCTGGTTGTTATGAATGCACCCGGGGTAAGCTCCCTGCCAAGGCTTAGGCTCCAAAGCCTGAGGCCAATGCCAATGAGATGAAGCCAACGAAAATTCACACACACACACACACACATATTTAAATTTAGTTGAATATAAACTTACATAGAACATTAGTTTTTCTAAACTTCAGAGCGTTGTATGGACATACTAATGCCCAATGCAATTCCTATATGTCATTGCTACACAGAGACATAAAAATGAATATAACGCATCTTGATTTGATTAACTTTGAAATTTCTTATCCAACAATTGTTTTTTTATTAATAATGAATCTAATAAACAATTAGTTTAACTTGATTTGAAGTGTTTTTATTTTAATAAATGATTAATGGTAAGTATGAGAGACTGTAGCCCATGGGGTGTCGACCAGTTGGCTATAGAGTGCACAGTTAAGCCACTTGTTGTGATGTTACGGGTTTAAACCTTGATTAGTCAAGTATATCCTATGTGGGATACCGTTGGTACCCCTAAGCATATAATGGTAGTGGACCATAATTAACCATGTATCACGTGTTGCTAAGTCCCCTGGTTACAAAAAAAGATAAGATTACAATTTAAACTATCCAAATCATAATATATTTAAATCACTGGATTTGATTATATATATATATATATATATATATATATATATATATAACCAAATTTGGAATTTCTCTCCTATTCAATATGTGCTATGTGGAAGAGAAATGGGGATTTTGAGTTTTATATGTATATATATCCAACTAAATTTGTAATTTTTCTCCTATTTAATATGTGGAAGAGAGATGTTCTTCAAAATGGGATATGTTTGATAAAAGTCAGAGTTTTTCTTCTTCTCAACAACACGCGTATGACAAAAAAACACCTAACCCCACTCCACAAAACAACACATAACCCCACTCCACTTAATATATCCATCCAACGAATACTTTGACTTTGGAGTTTCTCCCCTATTTATTATGTGGTAAGGGAGATGCCGAATCCCCATTTTCTTGTCAACAACACGCGCTTTGACAAAACAACACATAAACCCTACTCCACTTAATAGCTCGAGTCGCTCCCCTCCCCTGCGGCCCACCATCTCTCTCCGCGTTTTAAATAGCTGCGAGGTTGTGCCTAGAACGCCAATTCTCCTCTTCCCGCTTCCCTAGTACCCACTTCGAACATCATCATGATGATGCCGTCTCTCTGTTTTGCTTTTCCATTTTCTTGATGATCGACAATCGCTTTTAGACTTAATTCGCTCATCATTCCATGGCCGATTGGAGTTTCGCCGTTCCTCGTTATCATATCGTCTACTCACTCATTTCTTGGTGATCGACAATCGCTATTAGACTTCAAGTCCCAGTTGTTTCATTTAAAAGTCCGAGTTGTTCTTCTTCTCAACAACACGCGTTTGACAATTAAAAATAGATGCTTATGGTTCTTGTGTTGGACATGCACAATGTAAATTAATACATCATGTAAATACAAATTTTAATGAAATACCCACAACTAGCTATGCAATGCAACAAAGAGATGGGGCATGATTTTTATAAGGAATAGGGAGGGAAATTATTCAAACCCTTAAGCCAATAGTGTTAATCCATATGTCAATGAGAAAACCCATAAACCACCAACTACCCATTTTGGGTTATGCACCCAATCATTTAATTCTTCCAAGAGTTGGTTGAGGCAGTTAATGCCTTGGGAATGGAGAGGTATGGCAGTCAATTTCATGTATGGGCAAGCCATCAATCTGCAAAATCGTATTTTTGCTTCTAGGGCAAGAAAACACCCATGAAATGGTGCCCAAATCCATCTTTCATCCAGGGACTTTGCTCTCTCACACAATTTGAGCTAACAAGGACTTTCTCCATCATGTTTTTCATCATTTTCCTGCATTTTCCATGCATGAGAACTCGTTTCTGTATTGCACAATGGCTGGGAGGAAGGGAGTCACGATTTTGGGGTTTATGGAGGCCTTTTTGTCCCTTGAATGGCCATAAACATTTTTTTGAAAACGATTTGCTCTCCCAAGGTTGTTCCCCCCTTCTCCCATTTCGTTTTGGCTGCCCACGTTTTTCTGAACTGGTAGAAACCCCATTTTGGGCATCCCACTGTAAAAACGCTCTTCTTCATGCCCAGCAATTGTGGTTTTGCTGTTATGTACATCTATGTTTTGGTTTGAACCTGTGAGCAAGAAATTTGGAGTGGTAGTGGATAGAATTGGCTTGATAAACCTAGTGAGGGGAGTAACCTCTCAGAAAGATCAAAAGGGCTGGCTACTCTTCTATGCACACCTTGGACAACACTAGAATGGAAGGTATGGCCTGAGGGACTGTGTATTGGTGAAGTGAATACTTCCTTGAGTGGGGTGTGTAGGCATTGTGGGTGCCAAGCTAGATATATCTTGTAGAGAGCATTTATATCTCTGTGGTTGAGCTCACTAGCTTAGCAATTCTTCCTTTCCATTGCCTTAGTAGCCTAATAAACCCAACTGTAGATTGGCTTGGCTGATTTTGGTGTATATTTGGCTATGTGTGAGTCTGTTGTTCCCTTTTTCTTGTAGAAATCATGCCCAGCTCAGGGGTGGCAGTTGTATCAAGAGATTGATAAGCACAACTAGCCTATGGTTGGGTGGAACGTTGCAGTTGCATAGCTGGTTGCTCAGGACTACTCTGTTTTAAGATAAGTAATCTCTTTTATAAATTCTGAAATGTCTTTATGTAATGGATGTCATGAAAATGTTGAATGTATGTTAGATATTAAACATGAATTTAATTCCGCTGTGTTTTATTACTATATGCATATGTATATGTCTTTTATTATCAATGAATTTTACTTAATAGATATGGGGCTAGATGCCTGGATTTAGTGTCATGTTCTCTCCCTGGCTCGGTCTGATGGGAGGGGACTTGACAAATGTACCTGGGATAAGCTCCCTGCCAAGGCCTAGGATCCAAAACCCGAGGCCAATGCTAATGAGACGAAGCCAACAAAAATTCACATAAATATATTTTTTTAAAATTTAGTTTAATATTAACTTACATAGAACATTAGTTTTTCTAAAATTCACAGTGTTGTATGGACATACTAATGCCTAGCGCAATTCCTTGATTTGATTAAATTTGAAATTTCTTATCCAACAGTTGTTGTTTAGTAATAATGAATCTAATAAACAATCATTTTAATTTGATTTGATTTTTTTATTTTAATAAATGATTAATGGTAAGTATGAGAGACTGTAGCCCCTGGGGTGTAGACCAGTTGGCTATAGAGTGCACGGTTAAGCCACTTGTTGTGATGTCATGGGTTTAAACCTTGATTAGCCAAGTGTATCGTGTGTGGGATAACGTTGGTACCCCTAGGGATATAGTGGCAGTGGACCAGAATTAACCATGTATGAGGTGTTGCTAATTCTCCTAGTTACAAAAAAAGATAAGATTACAATTTAAACTATCCAAATCATAATATATTTAAATCACTAGATTTTATTATATATATATATATATATATATATATATATATATCCAAATTTGGAATTTCTCTCCTATTCAATAGGTGAAAGATAAATGCGGATTTTAAGTTTTATATATATATATATATATCCAACTAAATTTGGAATTTCTCTCCTACTTGAGTTTTATATGTATATATATCCAACTAAATTTGGAATTTCTCTCCTATTTAATATGTGGAAGAGAAACGTTCTTCAAAATGGGATATGTTTGGTAAAAGTCCGAGTTTTTCTTCTTCTCAACAACACGCGTATGACAAAACAACCCATAACCCCACTCCACTTGATGTATCCATCCAACGTTTACTTTGACTTTGGAGTTTCTTCCCTATTTATTATTTATCTGGTAAAGGAGATGCCGAATCCCCATTTTTTATTTGGTTTGAAAGTTTTTATTCTTCTAAATTGGATATGTTTCGTTTAAAAGTCCGAGTTCTTCTTCTTCTCAACAACACGCGTTTGAAAAAACAACACTCCGCTTTATATATCCATTCACCGAAGACTTTGACTTTGGAATTTCTCCCCTATTGATATATCCATTCAACGCATTGCTCGAAAGTTTCTTGTCAACAACACGCGCTTTGACAAAACAACACATAACCCCACTCCACTTAATAGCTCGGTCTCCTCGCCTGCGGCCCACCATCTCTCTCCGCGTTTTAAATAGCTGCGAGGTTGTGCCTAGAACGCCAATTCTCCTCTTCCTGCTTCCCCAGTATCACTTGGAACATTATGATGATGCCGTCTCTCTGTTTTTCTTTTCCACTGTCTTTGCTGTTGTTGCTCCTCTTTATCATATCGTCGTGTAGTCACTCATTTCATGATGATCGGCAATCGCTATTGGCGTTCAAGTCGCTCATCACCCTCAGTCCTAACGATTCCATGGCCGATTGGAGTTACGCCGTTCCCCTGTGCAACTGGACTGCGGTCAGTTGCACCCACCGCCATCCATTCGACAGAGTGATCGCGCTCAACCTTCGTGCCATGGATTTGCAAGGCACCATTTCTCATTCACTCGGAAATTTATCGTTTCTCCACTCACTCGATCTTTCGAGCAATGCGCTTCACGGTCAAATCCCATCTCAATTGGGACGCCTTTTCCGTTTTAGAATGCTCAAGTTGCATTTCAATCAACTGGAGGGAAACATCCCCATGGAGTTGGGTTCCCTTACACGTCTGCAACGCCTAAACTTGGGAGCAAACAGACTCACAGGTACCATTCCCTTTTCCATAGCAAACCTTTCAGATTTGACTGCTTTAGTAATGGCAGGAAATAAACTCAGTGGTGTCATTCCACCACAAATAGGTTTGCTCAATAGTTTAGAAGCTTTTGAGTTATCACAAAATGAATTCTCTGGCACCATTCCCACCTCTTTGTCCAATATCTCCACTTTGATTTATTTAAATATTTTTTCCAACAAACTGACTGGCATGATTCCACAAGAATTAAGCTTGCTCACAAGACTGTGCACACTCATTGTCAATGACAATTATTTGTCGCGTACCATTCCCACTTCTTTATCAAATATCTCCACTTTGCTTTACATGGATATTTCCACGAACAATCTCACTGGCACCATTCCACAAGAATTGGGTAAGCTCACCAATCTCCAAGTCCTTTCACTATATAATAATGAATTGGTAGGCAAGATTCCTGCTTCTTTGTCAAATCTCTTTAACTTGAATGGTCTCTATTTATGGGGAAATCAACTAAGTGGAAACATACCAAATTCCATTGGAAATTGTTCCAAGCTCAAGATAATAGCTATAGGTGGGGTGAAAAAATGAAGATGGGTGTCTATTTTGGGGGGTCTCGTGAGAAAATAATTCTGGTTTTTTCATGTTTTTCAACTTCGGGCGAACAAAAGTGATATTTTTGTTTAAAATTTCACTTTGCAGTAAAAAGAAAACTTTTGTAGAATTATGTTAGCTTTCTACTCATAATTTTTTCAATTTTTTTTATTAAGATTTGATATGTCGATTTCGCAAATGTTTGACAGTGTGTTCTTATAAAATGAAAAGACTACAAAAGAGTTATGATTTGTTGCACCACTAAAATCGTTGTTAGACTTGTGTTTTGCAAAAACAGAAAATGCTACGACAATCTACACACAATGTACTAGTGCCTGACTATAAGTTTGCATCCAATGGATCTCTATACTAATTATTATATTTTTTTAAAGTCGATCAATGGGGAAACTCAGTCGATTTTCAACAACCTTTTTGTTGCACCACTTTTCTCTCAATCCGCTATAAAAGCAAACAATCTACGAACACCCTTTTGAAGTAGACACGTCAATAAAGAGTCCCACACTTTTTTCGATTTTTTTGGTGTTGTATTTTCAAAGTTATGGATTTTTCTTTTCGCTATTTTTTTTAAAGAGCTGAATCATAACTCGACACATGTTACGAAGATAAAACTTAAAAAATATCAGTTCTCATCTATATACAACAAAATTTATACCCTCGTAAAGTAGATTCAATGATGAATCTACTGGTATGAAGTCCGACATTCGTTTTGTTGTGTAAGAGGTGGTTTTCTCCTTCCGAAAATGGAGAAACCTGAAAATTTTCAGAGATCTGAATCTTTCATGTTTCAGAGATTATTCGGCCGGAATAATTATTCGGCCGAATAATTATTCGGCCGAATAACGGTTTTCCGTAACGGCGCCGTAAAATATGGCGAAAGTTATTCGGCCGAATAACTAAACGGAAAAAAAATCACGTCGGCCGGAAAAAAATAAAATATATTTTTTATACTCATATAAATAAACCTAAAGTTAATTCATTATTTTCGCATGTTTTAACTTCGCATTTTTTTGTCAAACTAATTTCGGAAGGATGAGATAATTTTTGCAAAAGGAGGTTTTTACAAGGTATGTTTCTTCTTCTTTTTTACAAAAGGCACATTGAAGGAGTTTTTTTTTCTAAGGCATATTTGCAAGGAGTTTTTCCAAAATATCTCTTTTCTTATTGCATTTTTACAAAGAAGACATTTTTTGCAAAAGGAAGTTTTTACAAAGTATGTTTCTTCTTTTTCCAAAGGCACATTCAAGGTGATTTTTTTCTAAGGCATATTTGCAAGAAGTTTTTTCAAAATATTTCTTTTCTTATTGTATATTTGCAAAGAAGACATTTTTTGCAAAAAGAGGTTTTTACAAAGTATGTTTCTTCTTTTTTCCAAAAGACACATTGAAAGTGTTTTTTTTTAAGGCATATTTGCAAGGAGTTTTTTCAAAATATTTCTTTTCTTAGACATGTTTGCAAGGAAGTTCTTTGCAATGATGGTTTTTTTCCAAAGTAGCTTTGCACTTTTTATTTAATTGAAAGAGGTTTTTTCAAATAGTTGTTTTGCTAAGGTATTTTGCAAATGATTTTTTTTCAAAGTAGTTTTGCACTTCTTATTTATTTAAAAGGAGTTTTTTCAAATAGTTATGTTGCTAAGGTATTTTGCAAAGGATTTTTTGCAAGGTAATTTTCTACTTCTTATTTCTTTGAAATTGGTTTTTTTTCAAAGAGTTATTTCTTTACAATGATTTTTTCCCAGATATATTTATAAATAAGTTTTTATTCAAAGTACTTTTTTCTAGTGGTTTTTTTCGTAGATATTTTTTCAAAGAAGTATTTTTGCAATGATTTTTACAACAAAGATTTATTTACAAGGTGTTTTTATTTTTTTCCTTGGCACAAGGTGTTTTTATTATTTTCCAAAGAAAATTTTTGTTCAGAGAGTTTTTTCAAAGGAAAGTTAATTCCAAAGAAATCTTATTCAAAAGACTCTTACAAAATTTTTATAAGGTAAAGTAAATTTCAGTTCATGTTTTTATAAATTCCGTAAATGTTTTTAAATCTTAATTTATTTATTTTTACTATAAAGTAACATGATTCTTTAATTTATCGTCTATAGATTAAACAACCATGGGCAATAAGAGAAAACGTCAAAGAAAAGATGATCGTAAACGTGATGATGATGATAATAGAGAGAAACAAAAACTCAGATATATTGCCAAAAAACAAAGGGTTGCCGAAACGGAAGAGAGAACTATTGAAGATATAAATACAGATTTACATGATAATGTTGAAGAAATGAAAATTGAAAATAGAGTACAAGAAGAACAAATTGAAGTTGAAAAGAACATTGTAGAAGATGTAAATAGTGATTTACATGCTAATGCCGATGAAATCAATATTGAAGATCAAGTTCAAGATCCAGAAATTGGACCTGGTATGTATATATCATATATTTTTCAAATTCATTTTTTTATAATGAATTTTATTTTTTGATATATGTTAAATTAAATTTAACTTGATGTATAGGTACTTTTACTATTGATGATGAAATGTTAGAAGACATTGATTGCGACAAATATGGAGAAAAACTACCAATACATGTTGCACGATATCGTGCTACAAAAATTTATGATGAAGTTCTCAAGGATTACTCAATAGCAGGACAAGCACAAATTTGGAGATGTTTATTAGTGTCCAAGAAGTTAGAAGGTGCTACATCATTATTGGGTATTCACAAAGCAACAAAAGAGTCGAAATTGAAATAAAATGTGATGGAAAATATAGGCGATGCAATAAAAAAATTTGGAAAATCCAGGAAGAAAGATATCAGTGCTGCACGTAAAGCAATTCATACAGCAATTCTTTCAGCTAGTACTAAACAAAAGCGTTTGACAACAGAACTAGCAAAAGCAGTTGGAACATCAAGAAAGACATTATACAAACATAGCAAATTCAGAATGCAAATAGATGAAAATAATGAACTTGCTTGTTGGGCAATTATTTGTAGACAACCTTACAAAGATAGATTAGGAGCAGGTGTTAAAGATATTGTACGAGAATATTGGTTGGAACATGCTCGAGTTTCACCAAATTCAAGAGATGTGATACGCAAAAGAATATCACGAAATGTATATGAAAGCCAACCAAAACATATAATGGACATGACACAAGTACAATTGTTCAATAAATTCAAGGAAGATCATCGTGGAATTAATATATCAATCACTACATTTGTGCAACAAAAACCATGGTATGTTCGACCTATAACTATACGTGATACATGTTGTTACCGTTATCATGTGCAATTTCAGTTATATTATGACACGTTTCTTGAATTTGGTAAAAGGTTTTGGACAAATTCACCACCTCCGCCGACCATACGTGAATTCATATCTCAAATTTTATGTGAGAGAAATCACGATGAAGTATTTTATTCAAAGAAATGTGTCAATGGAAAACATTGTCATCATTGTGGAAATTTGGTGTTATTCCACAATAAATATCCTATCGATAATGATCAATCGTTGTCAAATGTAAATGTTGATTGGAAGAGATACGAATACATCAACTATAATACAAGTTCTAGTGATTCACATTCCAAAAGAATTGATTTGCTAGAAGACAAGATATGCGTCACAGATTTTCTCAAAAAATTTGAAAGCGAAATTTATAAATACACCCAGCATTCACATAGAGCACGATGGCAAGATCTTCAATTCAAACAGTCTCGTGAAATTTTTCCACCCGGAACAATTTTGTCGGTGGTTAATTTTGCTGAAAACTATACATTTGCTGCACAAAAAGAAATACAGAGTGAATACTATCACTCTGACCAAGTTTCGATATTTGTCCATGTTGTATATAGACATTCTCAACAGGATGTCGATGGCATTGAAAGCACATGTGACAATCGAGATGTGATTAAAGAATATCACTTCTATATCAGCAATGATCGTACACACGACACACATTTTGTCCAACATTGTATAGAAAATATTTTCTATGACTCACTGAAAAAACGCGAAGTCAAATTCAAAGAGCATTGAATATGGTCTGATGGATGTGCGGGTCAATTTAAATCTTCACGATCATTTTTTTGGTTATGTCGACTTCATAAAGCGCTGAACATTAAACATCGCTGGAATTTCTTTGAAACTGGGCATGGAAAAGGTGAGCATGATGGTGCAGGAGCATGCGTGAAAAGAGCACTTCGAAGATGGAAAATGAACTATTCTTCTGCACGATTTCATTCAGCTGCAGAGGTTGTCCAATGGTGTCAATTAAATCTAAGCCATGATTATAATCAACAATCAAAAGACGTGCGCAGGTATGTCCACTATTTTTTTAATTTATATTATTTCTTAAAATTTTAAAAAATGTATATACTAACATTTAAGTACATGTACACTATTTATTGTGTAGGTTTTTTTGGCTTGTTGGGGTCCAAGATATAAATAGATCAATACCATATGACGCTAGCACCATACATGGAACTAGAGATCTTCACTCTATTCAAACAAAATCATTTCACAACGTGTTTGCATTTGACAGTAGAAAGAAATCATACTTTTGTCATATTTGCATTGAAAATGTTGAGTCTACAGAAGTTTGTGAAAACATAACAAACAACTACGTAAAAGCTTGGAGACACACAGAGATTAATCCAAAAGGAAAAATGCCACTGGCAAGTGTTAAAGAATTAGAATCAGAAGAAATAGCAATATCGTCTGATGGCGATAGAATTTCAGATCTCGTAAGAGAAGGTAATAAACTTGTTTTTGACTTTTAAGTCAATTGTTCATTCTAATCCATCGCCATAAGTATAGTCAATTTAATTCATTTAAATACACTAACACCAATCATAACTTGCGCAGGAGATGTTTTCGCTATGATTGCACCTGTAGACAACGACGAAAATGTCAAATATTATTTGATGCGATGCACTGAAGGAAAAATGAAGTTATTGGAGGACTACAACGACAACGGATTTACATACGAAAGAGGATCCATCATTTTAAAAGGCTACTTTTTTCAGCAGACGCATATGACTAAAAATTATGTCTACTTTCAAGATTATGAGCCCGATGTTATATGTTGTCAATATAGTCATTTAGTATGTGCATCTCGAATAAAATTGATACAAGTTCCATAAAAAAAATAGTTAAAAACCAAAAAATGGAAACTATCCATATGTGACCATGAACGGATAGTTGAAGATGGCATTCCATTGCGATGTTTTTAACTACATATCAAAAATAAATTGATCTATATTTTTGTCCATGTCAATTGTTGTGTGCAATATATTTTTTGTCCAATTGTCAAAATTGTTGTGCACAGTATATTTTTTCATTGAGATTTTATGAATATTTTCTTGAATGACAACTAACATAAGAGCTTAAATGGTTGTACTTTAACATGCTTAAAAATGAATTCAAATATAATTTAAAAATTCAAAAGTACTTTATTCGGGTCCCCATATGTCTATTAGACCACTAAGGGATGAGATAACGGATGTGGCTATCCCCACTCCGCCCCGAATTTTTACTTTTGGTTGATTGATGTTAACGAAAAATCACAAAAGACTTATTAAATTTTGTATTCTTTTAATCCATCGAACATGTTTCTTTAATACGTACTTCACCATAAATATGATCTTAAAATTGTCACCAAGTTCTCCGTCCCAAATCTTTAATTTAAAATATCGCTCAAGTGCAAATTCACATAACTGAAATCATGGCAAATGGAGACAACGATCATTTGATTTTTAATCACAAGCAAGGATTCCAGGATTGTGAAGCTTATGCTAAATTAGAGAAATGATTATTTACAACAAATCAATGAAAATTCATCAAATTGTTGTTTAAAATCATTGCTCTAATTTAACACAAACTTCACAATCCTGGAATCTTCGCTTATGATTAAAAAACAAAAAACAGTTACCCCCATTTGCCATGATTTCAGCCGCATCAAATGTACCTGAACATTGTAAATAAAAATTAAATTAATTAAAAATCCATTATATCAAAATTTGAACTTAACATATATTTGCTTTAAAACTTCTTAGTTCATCCATATTTCTATAAAAAATTTTAACATTCATAAACTTCTGAACATTTAAAGATAACATTTGAATATACTCTTAACATTTTAAACTTTCTAGAATTGATCCATATTTTTATCAAAACTTCTATCATTCTCTAAAACTTTATATAACATTCCTAAACTTTCTATTTCTTCCATATTTCTATCGACTTCTAACATTCCTAAAACTTCATAACATCCTTGAAGATAACATTCAAACTTACTTAAATTTCATTTTTAAACTTTATATTTCATCCATATTTTCATCAAAACTTCAAACATTCTTGAACTTCCTAACATCTCTAAAGTTTGAATGTAATCACTTTTAAACTTCCTGATTCATCGATGTGTATGAAAACTTCTAACATTTCTAAGCATTCTATCATTCAAAGACAACATTCATTTCTAACATTCCTAAAACTTCATAACATCCTTGAAGATAACATTCAAACTTACTTAAATTTCATTTTTAAACTCTATATTTCATCCATATTTTCATCAAAACTTCAAACATTCTTGAACTTCCTCTCTAAAGTTTGAATGTAATCACTTTTAAACTTCCTGATTCATCGATGTGTATGAAAACTTCTAACATTTCTAAGCATTCTAACATTCAAAGACAACATTCATTTCTAACATTCCTAAAACTTCATAACATCCTTGAAGATAACATTCAAACTTACTTAAATTTCATTTTTAAACTTTATATTTCATCCATATTTTCATCAAAACTTCAAACATTCTTGAACTTCCTCTCTAAAGTTTGAATGTAATCACTTTTAAACTTCCTGATTCATCGATGTGTATGAAAACTTCTAACATTTCTAAGCATTCTAACATTCAAAGACAACATTCATTTCTAACATTCATAAAACTTCATAACATCCTTGAAGATAACATTCAAACTTACTTAAATTTCATTTTTAAACTTTATATTTCATCCATATTTTCATCAAAACTTCAAACATTCTTGAACTTCCTAACATCTCTAAAGTTTGAATGTAATCACTTTTAAACTTCCTGATTCATCGATGTGTATGAAAACTTCTAACATTTCTTAGCATTCTAACATTCAAAGACAACATTCATTTTTAAACTACCTGATTCATATAACTATCAAAACTTTCTAACAAATTATTAAACTTCCTAACATTCTTGTTCTTAATACACTCAATCTTATCATTCATTCATGTCAAACAATTATAACTTCCTCATTTATAAACTTTAAACCTATATGTGAACATCCACTTTTAAAAATTCCCTAAATAACATTTTTTAAACTTCAATCAAAACTTCCTCATTTATGAACTTTAAACCTATGTTTATCCATTTTTAAACTTCCTAAATAACATTTCTTAAACTTAATAATATTCAAGAATGTCATGTTTCTTAACATTCATTTTTACATATATTCATTCATTCAAACATGCAAATACATATTTTAAACTAAATTTAACACCAAATATGTCAAATAAACAAAAATAAACTAAATCATTTAAAAACCATGATTCACGAAATATGTAAGTTCAAAATTTATATGTATATAATCTCCAAAAAAATACTCATGAACATGCAAATTCAATGTACATCCATATATGTATATATCTAGTCCAAAAATAAACCTCCTCAACATGTCCAAGACAAATGTTTCCAATCTAAATGCATATCAACAACAAAAAATTGTCCACCATGAACTATAAAAATAAAATGTATGTGCTATCCTCCACTCGGGCCTCCCCCTCCTCCACTCGAGCGTCCCCCTGGACTCAACCCTCCCTGCAACATGTGTAAAAAAAAATTATGTTCATATCATTTAAATTATTTAAACTATAATCAAAGAATTAAAATATTAAACTAATATATCAAAATACAATTCAAATATTAACAATATTACATCAAATTCTCCAAATGCTTGTCCACCACCATCCTCCAAAGGGCTTTTTCCTTTGCCTCCAAAAAATTTGAGAGACCCAAGCTGCGGTCCATATATAAAATCAATTTATGAATCTCATAAATCTAAATCCACAAAAATTAAAATATTAAAACAGTAAACAAAATTAAAGTAATCAATAAAATTACCTCTCTACCAATATCTGCTTCATTAAGCAAAGAACCTATATCTCCACCCTAAAATTTAAATTGTATTAATAAATAAAACATATAATACAAACCAAAAAAATTACTATACCAATTAAAACTTAAAACTAAAACAAAAAATTTAAAAAACATTAGCTCACAATAGATGGTAAATCATTTATAAAGTTGGTATCTAAAGAAACCTGCATGGATGAGTCAAATTAACAATAAAATACATAGTTAAATTATCATTCAAAAAATAATAATTTATATATATATATATCAAATTCAAACATAATTACAAATATGTTGATAATAAATATGTACCTCTCTCCCTAGATTTTCGCTAGTTGAAATGTGGAAAGAATGTTCATTCATCATTCTTGAAAACTGCAACCAATTTAAACATTTACATAATGTACCTATGATAATGTAACAAAAAAAATAAAATCAAAATAAATAAAATATTTAATTCAAATCAAATCATATCATGTAGTCAACGAACCTCTCCCAAACTCGATGTGTCGTTGGATATAACATTTGCTGCTAAGTCACGACAAATCTTTGCATATGCCCTGAGATCTTCAATGCTCATTCCATCTATTTCATCATCAGTTTTATAAACAAACTTTTGACGAATAGCAGAACGAGCCCTTTCTCTAACCAACCCCACATCTACTCCCACTAATACTGATGATAACCCATCGCCAACAAAATTCCTTGCTGTTGTCCCAAGTTGAGATGTGGGCTCCATCTCTGATTTTAATGCCACCAACCTAGGTGGACGAGATATCTGGGACGGAGGTCTAAGAGTTGCAGGATCTCTATGCGCACCCTCTCGATCATATATTCGACCCTTCCCAACTCCATAAAATTTTGAATGAACATCAGTATAATCTGGCTTCATATTTAAAAAAAACTCAGCATAAAAAAATCTAGCAAAATACTGAGAAACCTCATCGTTCCATGGAAAACGACCATAGGCTGCAAGAAACCGATCATAAAGTAAGTGTGCCAAATGAGGATGTTTGAAATATTGCACTTTCAACATTTCTTTTTTCAAACCTTCTTTGAAATTAAACATTGATTTGGCCTGCTCTCTTGTCACTCTTTCTTTCACAACATCCCATTTGTCTGGACCCATCACTTGATCCCTTCGTCTTCGCATCAAATCTACAAAACCATCTGTAGTCGGCCCGAGATTCTCATATGCTTGAATGAAGTTTTGCAATGATCCCAAAACAATCTCCAAACTTTGTTTACTCTCCGGAGGGAGATCCATAGTAGACAAATCATTTTGCAACTTCTCATAGTGAGATCTACATCTTTCAAGAGTCATTTGATGATTACCACCTTCCCATGGAAGCTCCCGAGGTAGATCAGATGGATATGTCGTAATGGGTGTACAACCCTCAGTTAATTCAACATATTGTGTCCTAGCTCGACCATCATCACCTCGTGTCGAATGGTGAGCCTCTTGAGAACCTTGCTCTGCACCGTCATCCGTCTCCCTTGCTTGCCCTGTCTCCCTCCCTATAGAATTACGAGCATCTTCCGAACCATGCTCTGCTTCAAATGACAAAGTCTCGTTTAAACACAACTACAAATTTTGCACACACAAAAAAACAATTTGCATATATAAATGTTCAAAGATTGATATTCATATGTACCAATAGAGGGTCGAGATCGACGTTCTCCCACAGAAGATACAGGGGAATCATTTGTACCCCTTCCACCTTGTCGATGCGAACTATACAATAAATTAGAGTCCTGAGGAGAGGTTGACAACCTCCGATTATCACTCGTACCACCTACCCCAGAAGATTGTGAAGACCTCCTACGCTTTCGCCTCAAAGAATCCTCTCTTTCCATTTGATATATAATGCCTACACCTAAAGACAAATCAACTAATTACATATTCAAATCCTACAAGTTAATTCTATGAACTCTAAAAACCAACTACTAAAGAGACTAAGTTATTTAACAAGTACCTAGATTTACCTAATTTATCATCTAACAGTTTTCAAAAAAAGTATAGCTAATATTGTTAGATGATGAATTAATGTACCAATCTTTTAGGTGTTTTTGATGTTTAAAATGAATGGAACCAATATAGTTAAGTACTAAGTAATGGGTTCATTTTTTTATGTCAAAGTATGAGTTCATGAATCCCTTTTACCTTCTTAATACATAACTTAATACCTAAAACATAAATCATGAATCTCTTTTACCTTTTTAATACATAACTTAATACCTAAAACATAAATCATGAATCTCTTTCACCTTCTTAATACATAACTTAATATCTGAAACATAAATTAAGTCTTGAAAATATTTTCATTATTGACAATAAAATAGAAATTGACAATTCATGTATTATGTTTTGAGTTGAAATGTTTTCAAAATTTGCCATTTCTGATAATCGTTTTCAGTTTCTTAAACTACAAATTTAAACAAGATATTTTATTACTCTAAACATAAATTATATCTACAAATAATCTCATTGTTCCATAGAACAAAAAAAAAAATTACTGTTCAAAGTATTATGATTGAGTTAAATGTCATGTTTCTCAAATTGGCCTTGTTTGACAATGATTTTTAATTTCAATCTAATAACGGTAACAATTCTTGGTATTATGTTCTCCAAGTCAGCTATGTTGCAAACAAAAGAAAACACAATACCAAGATCACCACCTTTACTAGAATAAAACTCAAACCATTGTGACATAACATCACCTAGTATTTTATAAAACTTACTATAGTACATTTAGATTAAAGCCTATTCATGTCTATAGTTCCCTTTTACATAAAATCCATTTAAATTATTGTTTTATAAAAAATAGAGTTTGTATCTAAGCTATCTATCCACATAGTTTGTAAAATAACTTATATCTTGATCTCTGTCAACTAAGACATGTTGACAGAGTTCATGAACTCTGTCAACTAAGACATGTTGACAGAGTTCATGTTATCATTGTTAAATTACATAAAACTTACTATAATACTTATAAATTAAAGTCTATTCATGTCTATAGTTCCCTTGTACCTCAAGTCCATTTACATTATTGTTTTATCAAAAATAGAGTTTAACTGTTTGAAATTTGTTTGTATCTGAACTATCTATTGCCACAGTTTGTAATATAATTAATATCTTAATCTCTGCACTTTGTAAACAGACAGAGTTCATGAACTCTGTCACCTTAGACGAGTTGACAGAGTTCATGAACTCCGTCAACTTAGACGAGTTGACAGAGTTCATGAACTCCGTCAACTTAGACGAGTTGACAGAGTTCATGAACTCTGTCAACTTAGACGAGTTGACAGAGTCCTTAAGTAAAACAAGCCTACATACAACTTAGAAATGTTCTTTCCAAATAAAATTACTGTTAATTTCTTTTCTAAACACAGCCAAATACAACAATTTAAAACAATACTTAAAAAATTTCTCTTTATATTTAAATTTAAATATTCCTCTTCATATTTTAATTTAAGACATTCTGGACATTCAATTCGACCAACATCCAAGAACTCAATGAAGTGCGCGGAGTCCATCTACCCAACTGGACATAGTCCATGGACTCCGCCCAGTTGAACAGAGTCCATGGACTCCGTCCTACTGGGAAGAGTCCATGGACACTGTCCAACTGGGCAGAGTCCATGGACAATGTCCAACTGGGCAGAGTCCATGGATTCTGTCCTGTTGCAGCCCATGGCCTCTGCCCAGTTGGACAGAGTGCAATACACAGAGTCTATGGACTCTGTCCGTAGACACAGCCGACACGTTATTTAAACAAAACGATCGCAGACAATTTATATAAACGGGAATTACAAGGCTATATCCACCTTACCTCTAAAAAGCAGCCAAAACAAATGAGCGCAACCTGAAATCTTGCCGAGGACAGCGCAAATAAAAATTTGAATCACCCGAAACAGAGCAGCCGTAGCAGACGAACTGGGAGACCTGCGTAAAAACAATAACATTTTAGACAACACAAAATAGCGATGACACCTTCAATAAAATACACATTTTCAAAACCGAAAAACGATAACTTCTACCTCTGCAAACGCCGTGTCGATCTGTCACCAGCCGCAGCTTCTCAACGACGTTCAACCAACCGCTGGGAATCTCTACAAGCCCAAAACTGCTACAGATGTTATCGTGTTGAACGGCCGAAACAATATTACATACAAGCAGCAAACAGAGAACCTCACTTACGTGCAGGTGGCATACCAGACGCTTTCTGACAAACGAACAGGAGAGGCGTTGGCTACGACGAACAGATGACTTACACGCAGGCTTACAGGTCAACAACACACGCCGTCGACCAATAGGGTGGTTGACAGGCGACAGGGCAAAGGGATGACGGAGCAGACGGGCCTCTATCAACGCAACAGGGGTCCACGGGATCCAGCGAAAGTGACGGGAGAGGGGTCGGGACCGAGCTTTTATGCCGAATAATTGTTCGGCCGAACAATTATTCGGCCGAACAAGTGTTCGGCCCGAACAAGTGTTCGGCCGAACAATTATATCCACCGCCGTCAGTTTGCCCCGTCCGGCTAACCCATGGAACATATTCCGAGGCCTCCGTTATGTCTAACGGTGGCCCGTTAAAGATTATTCGGCCGAATAAATACTAGATTATTCGGCCGAATAACTTTAATTATTCGGCCGAATAATTAAAGTTATTCGGCCGAATAATTGAAGTTATTCGGCCGAATAACATACGCTAGAGTTCTTCCCCCGCCGATTCTCACCAAAGTGTTACCCACCTTCGCGTTTCCACCCGGTGACAACAAGTTGAGTGGGGTTGTGCCAGTAGAGTTGGGTAACTTATCACTCCTTGAACAGCTAGGCTTGCAGTCTAATCAACTTGATAGTGGAAGCACTACAACCATGCCCTTTCTCATAGCTCTTACAAATTGTTCTCACCTAGAGGCGATAAAATTGAACCACAATAAATTAAGTGGCGTTTTACCCCTCGCAATAAGCACACTCTTTGCCAATTTGTCTTCCTTGTCATTAGCAGACAACATGATAGAAGGAAACATCCCTCCACATATTGGTAATCTTAGCAGCTTAACCTTTCTAAATTTAAGTGGAAATTTTTTGAGTGGCAACATACCACCATTTGGTAACCTTGAAAATATAGAAAGATTGTCTTTAGGAAACAATAGATTAGAAGGAAAGATCCCAGATGTTTTTAAAGAATTAAAACATCTTGGTCTCCTTGATCTTAGTAGAAACATGCTTTCCGGAAAAATTCCCAATTCCTTACACCATCTTGAACAACTACGATTCCTATTTCTTCATCACAACTACTTATCAGGTAAAATACCTACCAGCTTAGGAGATTGCAAGAATTTAGCATTACTTGATTTGTCTCACAATAGACTCAGTGGAAGAATACCACCAGAAGTCACTACTCTTCCTTACTTGTATCTTTATTTAAATTTGTCATGGAATTTGTTGGATGGCCCCTTGCCTCTAGAGATGGGGAAACTTGGAAATGCTTTAGCAATAGACATTTCTGCCAATTTGTTAACTGGTGTCATTCCACCAACACTTGGAAGTTGCACTGCACTGGAATCTTTGAATCTATGTAACAATTCCTTAGAAGGTTCTATTCCAGATTCACTTGGATATCTACAAAATCTCATGGACTTGGATCTCTCTTCCAACTGCTTATCGGGTACAATACCAGTTACTCTCAACAAGTTGAAAGAGCTTCAGTATTTGAATTTATCTTTTAACAATCTCAAAGGAGAAATGCCAAAAGGAGAATTTTCTACAAATAAAACCATTATCATATCCTTCATTGGAAATTCAGGCCTCTATGGGCCACAAGTATTTTCCTTACCAGCATGTCCAGCACCAAAAAGTCATTTTGATGTTTTAAGAAAAGTTCTATTGCCAATTGTTGGTGCTATTGTTTTTATGCTATGTTGTCTACTTTTGAGATTCCTCTCAAAGGGGGGTTTGCATATACAAATCTTTGATTTTCCACAAGTTATCTCCCATAGATCAGAGCATCAAAGTATATCATATCAAGATCTTTCTAAAGCAACTGATGGATTCACTGAGGCCAGCTTGTTGGGGAGTGGTAGTTTTGCATCAGTGTACAAAGGAATTTTGAGTGATGGCATGCTTGTTGCTGTGAAGGTTTTCAATTTGCAAAATGACCAGGTTCTGAAGAGTTTTAAAGCAGAGTGTAATGTCTTGCAAAATGTTCTACATCGAAATCTTGTGAGAATTATAACCTCATGTTCCAACCTCCATTTCAAAGCTTTAGTGTTCAAGTTTATGTCTAATGGAAGCTTAGAGAAGCATTTGTATCCTGGTAAAAATGACAACAATGTTGAAGATGTGTGTGAGTTGGGATTGAAAACACGATTAGACATTGCCATAGATGTGGCCCATGCCATGGAATATCTTCATCATGATTCCTTTGCACAAGTAGTGCACTGTGATATAAAACCAAGCAATGTGTTGTTGGATGCAAACATGTCTGGCCATGTAACAGATTTTGGGATTGCAAAATTAATTGGTGCAATCTCCAATGAGTCACTTACTTCAACACAATCTCTAAAAGGTTCCATTGGCTACATTGCCCCAGGTATGGATATTTTAAAACATTATTTGCATTTGTATTTTCTTCACAACAATTTTATATGTGTTTGTTGAGTAAATTTGATCAAGGTTGCTTTCAATGCAGAGTATGGACTGGGTGAGAGGGTTTCTACTCAAGGGGATGTTTACAGCTATGGCATTCTATTATTGGAAATGCTTACTAAAAAAAAGCCAACAAGTGACATATTTGCAGGAGACTTGAACTTGCATAAGTGGGTGAGCTTAACATTTCCAAATAATGTGAAGGAGGTGATTGACACTCGTCTCTTGAGTGAGATGGATGGAGATGAAATTGAAGAAAATGATGCATATAAATGTATGCTTTCTTTCTTACATGTTGGTTTGCTCTATTCAAAAGTTTCACCTGAAGAACGTCCAACAATGAGATATGTGTCAACTGTGTTGAATAGTCTTAGAGATGATTTGGTGGGAAATAGTGGTACTTCAAAGGGATTATCACGGAGCATATCTGCTATGCTTGCCACTAGTAACTACAACACAATAATGAATAATACAGTGGCATCAAGTGAGCAAAGTTCTACATTTTAGTTTCTAAAGATTTCAATTATAAAATATTTTTATCATTCCAATTGTAAGTATTTATATTTTTTTTAGCTGAACTAATTTGATGTCATATAAGATTGGAGTAATAGTTTTCATCATGAAAACAAGATATTTTTGTAACTCCATATTTTAATGAGATTGTATCATTGTAGAACTAGATGTGTTAATGTGTTTCAATTGTTCATCTATTAATGAAAGAACTCGTGAAAAGGTCGTATGGATTCATCCAATGAGAAATCATTCTTTATTATTCTTAAGCATTTCTCAAATTGGTGTGAGCTGCCTCTGAAAATCTCTCTTTTAGGCAAGTTTACTGTGAAAGTTTCCACATATTCCATTTAGTAGAAGCTCTGTAGTTGTCCTCGCAGTAAATTATTGTATTTGTCATTTACTGCAAGTAAGGATATATTCTATTGCTTTTTAATGCAATGCACATTGCATCCAAATACTTAAAGCGTCTATGTCAATATGTGGCTCTTTCTGGAAATTCCTTAATCAACTTTAATCACTCTGCATTTTCAATGAGGTTTGCATGCATTTGTGTTTGTATAGTATGCTTTAAGTGAATGTCACATCATACCATAACAAAAGAAAATCAGTATAAATATGCAATGAAAAAAATTGAAACCATAACAAACAACATACAATTTCAGAGTATTCTCCTACTTAGAAGATAAATTATTACTGTATTTTATATGGTTCAGTCCATAGTCATGATTTTCACTTAATGTTACTATGTATTTTATAGGGTTCAGTCCATAGTCATGATTTTCACTTAATGTTGCTATCTTTCTGGGCTTACAGAAAATTAATTCTTCCACTTATCTTTCTGTACGTTTCAACAAGGGCCTGCCCAAGAGTTTCATTTTATTTTGAGATCCCTACAGATTGTAGATTGCATTAGTCAATTTCCTGAAGATTTTATAATTGGGTTTGTTTGTTCAAATGAAGCACAGATATTAAAGAAGAGTTTGACGTTGCCCCTTTTTTATTTCTGATTCTTATATGCTGCAGGGTGGCTTCTGTGTCTACATCATTTGAAAGAATCTCCATTTTGAGGTTGAAAGACATCTCATGTCAGAGAACCCACGGCCTCTTACATGATATTCAAGAATATGGGTTTTCCGGAGTTAGCATTACTATACAGATATCTGCAACTTCATGTATTTGTGAATGATTGGTTTTAGGGAGCCAATTTCTGATAGAAATTTGTGTTGAAGGATGATAAAAACAACATTTTCTAAAATAAGGCACTGTGTTGTTAAATGATTTTGCAAATTACTTTTAATGCATGAATCATCCTTGGACAGAGCCATCAACTAAATTGTTGAGTTTGTAGTTTGCATTCAATAATATTCTAAACATGAATTTCACTTGGGGGTGAAGAATTGTGTTTCTAAATCGGCTTCACTTATCCACAGAACTTTGAGTTTTGTTGTTTCGGCCAAATTCCAAGTCTTCGAGTACCTGAAATCAATTCAACGTAAGGGTTAGCAATTACATATAACACCAAGCATCAAATCATAACCACGAAAGAAAGGGACCCTGCAGAAGCCAATCACCATACTATGCTGCATGAAACGTTACAGCTCCAAGTGGCCATGTTAAGTTGAATGATTTTCATTGCCAGATACTCAGAGTGATTGCGCAGGTGTCCAGAAGAATAAGAGATCAGGTTATCAACATATCGCCAGGTGTTGATATCATCATATGCATAAAAACGAAGAGGAAAGCTGCGGGTTGAAATGACAGATAATGTTAAAGCAAAAGCATCCACAGGAGGTCGCCTAATTGCAAATAAATTCCACTCAAATTCCATTCATCTATGGACATTATTTAAAAGTGCATGTTAATATGACCAAATTCAAAGGGCGTCGAGCACACAGTTAATTATAGTATCAAAGGAAGACAGCAATCGGGACTGAAAGCTGGAGTGTGAGTAAATTTCATCAGATAGCAAATGGCCACGGTGCTGCCATTCTCCAACTACGATGTACAGTATGACAATGCCCAAAGCCTGAATTTGAAATCCTTTTCATGCTATTAAGACTTAGGTCTTTGTTTTAGAGCTTTATCATTTAAAGCAAGGAAAATAAAAAAAAACATGTTTACAAGCATTTGCTGTAGATCATATCAATGGGGAGTTTTTGCAGAGAATACGATGGACAGAGGAAATAGAAGTTATTAAAGGGATTTCATGGTTTTCTTCGGGGAATTTTGAAGCATTCAAAAGAACAAATGGTAAAATTATGAACATGGCAGCTATTGTTGAAAGATATATATACTATTGCTTGGACAGCAAATTAAAAAAATGAATGAAAAGCATACAGGGGTCGCTGAAATTGTTCCAGTCACATGTCAACCATCTAGAGTGAGTGTAACATCAAATAGCTTTCCATTTTCTGCCTTTAATACTCATTCTATGCCTTTAATACTCATCCTATGCAGATCACGATACCAGCTTCTCACGCAGATTGTGCCAGTTGTGGAGTTCTCTGAAAATTGGGTCAAGAACTTATTCCTGATTTGAAGCATCGATTCAGCATTCCCAACAATCTGTTCCATATTGTTAGGCAACCAAATCACAAATGGCAGAGGATCACCACTCAGTTAAACTTGTCCAGATTTTTAAGACATTGATCAGTTAATAAAGATTATGTGGCAGTCAACCATTTCATCGAAGAAGCAGAAAGATTCAATGGCATTCGATCTCAACAACTCCTAGTCTTTTGCAGAAAAATTGAAGATTTGTTTTATTTTGAGTTTGTTGATAGAATTTCATGCCTAATTATTAGTAACAGCTATGATCATAATTATTAGTAACAGCTATGATCATGTAATTGCTATATATTTCATTAGTTTGTAATGTAAAGGGGTAGAGTTCCAGCCAAGAGGGCTGAGGCAGGGGTCAGTACAGTTTGATACAGAAATTTGCAGGCATGTATGTGGTCCTTATTTCCATATTGATCAGAAATGATTGTTTTTGAAATAGATTATGATCTTTGGGCCTTTTCTATTTTAATTAATGAAGTGTAAGCTGTCAATATTCTGTCTATGCATGGTCTTAATATTTCAAGCTGTGATTCTTTTGATTAGTATATAACTATGCCCTTATTCTAAGATAGAACCTGAGCTTTTACATTCATAAAGTCATTCTCACAGTCATTTTCTGTCCATGTTTAACTAAAACAAATGTACTCCCTGTTACCTGATTATTGGGTTGCTTGATCTCTGTCATATACTTATCTGCCACCAAAACTGATAGAGTTACTGTTTAAGTTATCTTATATCTACATTTAAGATTTCCTTAAGCTTGACCTTAGTAGTCAGGGTTCAACTTTAAGGATAACAAAACCATTTATCCAGAACATCATCAAAACCTCTTTATAGCTATTTCCATGTTGAAATAGATAACACCATCCACCATAACATAAATATTTTATCTTTAAACATAAATACCAAACAGAGAAACAATGGATTTTAGAAGACATTTGTATTATATTGGAGATGACACAACATCAAATTAACACTTCAGTTTTATAAGTTCGAAACCTCTTTAGCTATTTCCATGTTGAAATAGATAACACCATCCACCATCACATATACAATAAACACTTTATCTATAGACAGAAATACTAAATAGAGAAACAATGGATTTAAGAAGACATTTGTATTATATTGGAGATGACACAGCATCGAATTAACACTTAAGTTTTATAAGAGAACTTATAGCAAGTTGTATGCTATCAAAAGCATACGGGCAGACTCAACTTTTGGTGTGATATTGAAGCATATTTTCCCTGTAATCTTGCCATTCACTTTCTTCAAACCAAATGGATTGACCGAGAGTTGAAAGAACCATAGTCCATGATAACTTAAACAAGCTTTATTGCATTAAAACGATCAACATACCATAATCCATGATAACTAAGTCAATGGACATGTAGATCAAAACTGTACAGGGACATAGTTAAGATGGTCTCTCTAGTGCAGTTGTAGATAAAAACTGTACAAGGACATAGTTAAGTTGGTCTCTCTGGTGCAGTCCCGCATGGTCTGTATGTGATCAATCTTATCCATTTCTCCATGTGACCCAAGTCTTAAGTTTTCATAACCAGTGGTCATGTATGAATTTTGCTGGACTTGTTTCATGTATTTCTAATTGATAGTTGTCCAATTTGGATAAAACAGTTGAGCCAAATTCCTACAATGGTGGAAACCATCATTTTATTTTTCTAAATCACAAATAGAAATGTTGCATAAGAATGCAGATGAAAATGATTAATCTTAGTCTATGGAGTTGGAATTGTCCACTCTCTTTACTAATTACATATCTTCATCTATACTGTGTGCTGTTTTCATGGGGCGGCCTCATGATTCCAGTTCCTAGATATTCACATTTTGTTTGCCTCCACTAACTGATATTCTGAGTGCCTGTTCAGTGGCCAAATTCCAATGATGATAAGGTTCACAGTGCAGGATTACAATATTAACAAGAAAACATTGGTTCCCACATGCTTCAACACCACGTGGAAGAAACACCTGTTCCCACGTAATTGATTATTATAGATAATATTATATAGATTGTCTCTCTAAATTTTATACCTTGTTTTGTAAGGAAACTCTTTATTTTTCTTTGGTCTATTGCGTTTTGATTTCTTAACCTGGTAAACTCACAGCACAGCGGTTTACAGTCTCTATGTTGTCTTAACAATATACAGCTTGTTGTATTGTTTCAATCAGGTAACTAAATGATTTTTTTACCATTATTTTATTTTAAAAATTTTTGATACAGTAAAATCATAACCATCATAATCATGTAATAAAAAATAAATATATTTTAACATCACTCATTGATAATGAAAATAAAGATATTATAATAGCTAAACAAACCTCTATTTTTATTCAGTGTTTGGATCAATTTGCATTTCTAAGTTTTATTTAGAATGTCATATTTCAGTAATTAATTTCTTTATTTTTATTTTGATGTTTAGAATGCCATAACTTTGATGAAACATAATCATGTAATAAAAAATAAATATATTTTAACATCACTCATTGATAATGAAAATAAAGATATTATAATAACTAAACAAACCTCTATTTTTATTTAGTTTTTGGGTCAATTTGCCTTTCTAAGTTTTATTTCGAATGCCATATTTCAGTAATTAATTTCTTTTCTTATTTTTATTTTTATTTTGACGTTTAGAATGCCATGACTTTGAATTTATTCGTATTTCCTAATTTTTTGTCTTTTCCTATCATAGGTTAGAGGTCTTGCAAGAAAATATCAATCCATGCTAAGAGAAATGGAAATTATATATCTAGACAAGCAAATAAATTATTGAAATACGATGAAGTGGCATGGCTCACAGATTAGCATTGAGTTTATATATATTTCGTATCATTTTTTTTTCTTTTTATATGGTAGGTTTAATTTCTTTCAAGAAAATAACAACTAGCACAAGAGAATTGAATATTATAAATATAAATACACAAAGAAATTATTCATATCACCTAATGCTCCCATCCACCAATTAGCTCTTGTCGAAAGTGCAAAACTTAGGTGGTAGCTACAACTTTTGGATGTTGATCGTATACAACCCAACTTCTTCCCTTATGGCTTTGAGTCCTTCATCATCCCCGAGAGTAGAATGAATGGAGTTTAGTGACCAATTTTAGATCCATTAATAAATCACTATTAAAAATCAATGTCCTATGCCATGCATTAAGGATTTGTTGGATCATCGTGTAGGTGCTCATTATTTTACCAATTTGGACCTCCAAGCCAGCTACCATTAGGCTTGCATGGCCACCAGTGATACTTGTAAAGCAACCCACACGCCAAATTTGGTCTTTTAGAATGGATGGCCATTCTCTTTGGCCTCACAAATGCCCAACAACTTTTATGTACCTCATCAATGATATTTTTCAGCTACACTTGGGTCATTTATCATCTAGAGATGAAGACCTCTTAGTTTTGGGTTGCACATGGGATGAACACCTAGAACATGTCCACACTATTATTTATTTGGTATGCATTCACAAGTTGCATGTAAACATAACTAAATCTTCTTTTGGTGAACATTTCTTTGTTATTTAGGGTTTAGGTTTTCTCATTACCCAATATGGCATCCTTGCTAATCCAAAAAATTTGAAGGCTCTAATGGAATGGTTTGTTGCCCGCATAGCCAGTGAGATCATTTTTTTTCTAGGGGGACTAAATTTTTATCTTCAAATTCATTCCTCGCTTCTCTCAACAAGCAAGTCCACAACATATTCGTTGCAATCATCCACAATTTTCCTAGACACTTGCTACCAACAATACCTTTGAGCATCTCAAATGCATATTTTGTTTAGCTTTGGTTCTATACATTCTAGACCTGCAATAACCTCATGATATTAAAGAAGATAACTCTTGATATGCTATTGGTGTAGTTCGTGAGTAGGGAGTTTAGACTGTGGCCTATCATTCCAAGAGCTTATTGATGGGCCAATGAATTGCAACTATAAAACCAAATCCCCTGGCTCATTACTTAAATTATCAACCTGGGAGTTCATACAAACTTAAAAGGCACTGTGCACTATATATGCAATTGCAAAAGGAATCATTTATTTATAAGCGTGAATGTAATCTATTCTAACAATAGAAATGAACCATAATCTAATAAATAATAAATGAAATCTAATTTAACAACTATAAACTTTAAATGACATCTAACTATAGGTTGCAAGAGTGTAAGATCCAAATATTCCACTTGGCACTTAATTCCTCATTCGTTCCTAGAGGGGGCAAGCATAGGATGATTTTTCACATTCAGCTATAATAACCTTTAGTGAAATTGCCCCTTACTCTTCCTGAGGGTTAAAATATGCATAATTTGAGAAGCTAAGAGTTCCATACAAGTATTCACTACGAGCAGAGGGCTAGAATTAACCAAGTTGAGATAATGAATTTGTACATATAAAATAAATGTCATGAACAGCATAAATGAAATTTAATTCTAATAAACATGAAAATAAATTACTCTAAAACATAAATGAAATCTAATCTACTCCTAAATCATACAAAAAGTAAAATTGTGCACTAAGAAATGAAAATAAAGCTTCCTACATAAAATTGCTACAGAATTTTGTAATTCTACAATTGTTGTTACAACAAACGTAGAATTTCTACATTCTCTGTAATCTGTATTTAAAAATTATGAAATAAAATGCACGACTGAAAGGAAAGGTATGGAAGGGTCCACAGTCCTTCCCTTGAGTGGGCCCAACCCAAGGGAGTTCCTGTAACCCTTGCTAAACTAACTAATTCAAAGATAAAGCAAAACTAGTTTTTATTCATTAAAATTCTGCTTTTAAAACAAGGCAGCAATCTGCCTCTTACAAATTTGCCTTGACCGGCAAGGGAGAAAAAAATGAAATGATAAAGAGAAGAGTAATAATTGAAGATTCATTTCATGCTATCAAATTTATAGCATTTATACAAAAATAACTTGAACTACCCATGCAATCAACTCCTTGATTTGTGGAAGTTGTCCCGGTTAACTAGAAATTTGCATGCAAGTTGGTGTGATTGATAGCCTCTTTAGAAATTTGATTTGTCCTTCATGATTTCAAATTGAGATGATTTTAAGTCATTATTCCATGTACTGGTGGCAACTCATGAGAATATTCAACACTTAAGAAAACTATCCATGCAATCAGTTCCTTGATTTAAGGAAATTACCCCCTAGTTAACTAGAAATATGCATGGTGATTTTTTGGGATTGATTCCCCCTCTTAGGAATTCAACTCGGACTCAATGATTTCATCTTTGGATGATATTGAGCCCTTCTTTATGTTATGGAGATCATTAGAATCACGAGGGGACATAATACCTGAAATTACTCCATTAATCTCTAGTTTAACTAGTGAATTGATTGAAGAGGATTGAGCTGATTTTGGTGACCTGGTGTCCTTCCTTTGGATTGATATAACTCCACCTACAACTCCACCACAACTCAAGAAATATTTGACAAATATTAGCCAATAAATAAAAGGAATAAGAAAATTAAGTAAACGATACTAATCAAATGTCAAGATATTCATTTAACAAACATGCATAGGCTTTAATGGAGATTATCATAAGTTCACCATGAATAACACAAATTAATAACTTTTATCTCCTTAGGTATCTCCAAGATGGGCCAAGTAATGTGCCATTTTAGTGGCCCATCATACCCCCCAACTTTGAGGTTTTGCATGTCCTCATGCAACAAACTGCTCTTCAAAAGTTTCTCTCGCTTCTATTTCTTCTTGCATACATATATTAGTCCTACATTCACACCTTGCATGTTCATATTTCAATTCCCTTTCATTCATATACCTTAACTTTACATGCACATACTCTGACCTCATACAAAGGAAATACAATTTTATGCATTAACTGTGTGTTTGGATGCATTTGAAGAAGGATCACCAAATGGACTTTTATTGCATGTGTTGAAGTCTTGGGCTGCCATTCTGGGCTTTTGTTCAAATTTATACTCACAAATGTGATGCTTGATTTGCCTTCCTGGAGGATTCTTTATGCAATTTGTTTACATATTTGGCAGCTAAATCAGAGTATGACAATGAATCAACAAATTCTCTTTTTCCTTTCTTTTTGTACATCTCCCTTGGTTTCCTTCATTTTGGAGCTTTCTTCCACAGATCTAAAATTTACCATAAACAATTAGCCTTCGAAATAAGCATTCAAGGAATATATCACTTGAAACCTAACCAAAGTATATGACTATGGATGGATAGCGTCAAACTTGAAACTCAAGGTAGAGTATATATTTTCTACAAAAGCATAAATTTGAAAAATGTCACTAGAAAAATACTCAATTAACAAACATTTCAGCAAAAATACCACAGGAATTAGTATCTAGGAAATACTCGTTTTTGAATTACTCTTTCCTGCACTTTCCTTGATGATGTAGCTTTTATGCGCTGATAAGGCATGCATTCTTTCTTTCTGAATGTAGAAATGTGTCATAGAGCTACACACACATGAATCTCTCCTTCCTGGATGTAGAATGGAGCAGTACTTTGCCTGATTCCTTCGGCCTTGACTTATCTTTCACATGTGACTCACATTGTATCACTGCCTCTATATTCCATCATTCATATGCCTCAGATATCCTCATTGTTTTATCTTCCATCCAATTATCCCATCAACAAATCTCTACACACCATGATGATACTTTCTGACTTGTGATTACTAGATATAGTAACTTCTAGATCCACCTTCATGTAGGCTTACTACTTGAACTAGCACTTTAGGTAAGGATTAGATATCAAGCAAATTTTTCTCTCCCGATAACTTAAATCTTGATGTCTTCATCGTGAATTAGTGAACATTTGATATCTTACTAGTGCCTTGTAGATATTGGTAAAGGAATACAATGACAAGAGATAGTAAGTTACCTAAATTACTTATCCTTTTCTTCATGCGTGTTTGAACCTTGAGATGAGTCGCTTGTTGGGGTTGACCTATATGATGTTTCTTCTACCTCACTTGCTTGGATGATGGCTAGCTCACTTGATTGAATAAAGGCTATATCACTTGATTGAATTATGTTAAGTTTAGCATAAAAATCACAACAAGAGCATAATAAGGATAACTGAAAGAAACAAAATCACAAGATAGACATAGATTTATCCTGGGAAACCTTCATGGGGTAGAAAATCCATCAAATATTTCTCAATATAGATGACCAACAAATACAAAGATGTAATCCCCAAACAAGATCTCATTCTCCTCCTTTGCAGATATCTCTCTCTCCTATGTGAGTTTCACAAGTGAGTGAGTGTGTGTTAAATGAGGAACACGCCTCCTCTGTTTATACTTTACTTCACTTGACTTTTAACCCTAACTGGGCCGTCTTCTCCTAGGAGAGTATAATAACCCCTAATAACTTAACTCAGGGTCGACCCCACTAGAAAAGTCTAATAACCCTAGTTACAACATCCCAATGGAGGAATAAACATCTCCGGATATATAATAATGTCCCGACGGAGGAATAAACATCTCCGGATAATAAAGTACAAATAGAATATTCTTAGAAGTTACAATATTTCAACACTCCCCCTTAACTAGAAGGATATTCTAACAACATCTGCAGGAGCAAGGAGTCATCAACAATATCATACATGATACATCTATAAATCATTGGAAGCTTTCTTCGATCATCATCAGTAACTCAAACAACTACTGGAACATCTTCAATATCTTCAATACTGGAACATCAACATCTTCAGTAATGAGTCTTCATCTTCTGTAGCACTCGATCACTCGATCAACTACAACAACATCATTTGGATCTTCTGATCAATAGCATCATCTGGATCTCTCGATCAACAGCATCATCATCTAGATCTTCCGATCAACAACATCGTCATCTGGATCTCTCGATCAACAACATCATCATCTAGATATTCCGATCAACAACAACATAATCTGCAATACACATGATCCAATTATGGAATGATCAATCCCTCTCACTTTAGGACATAAGTCCAAGGATGATACAATCCTGATCCACTTATGGGATGATCAATCCCTATCAATTTAAGACACCATATCATGTCTAGGGACGATGCAATCTATTCATCTACTTAGAAAAATTCTAAGGACCACTTCTCAAAGACATAGGTCTCCAGATCCATTTAGGAAAAAAGTCCAGGGATGATGCAATCCACTCGTCTACTTAGACAAGGTCTAAGGACCACTTCTCAAAGACAGAGGTCTCTGGATCCATTTAGGAAAAAATTCCAGGGATGATGCAATCCTCTCGTCTACTTAGACAAAGTCTAAGGACCACTTCTCGAAGACACAGGTCTCTAGATCCGTTTAGGACTAAATTCTAGGGATGATACAATCCACTCATCTACTTAGAAAAATTCTAAGGACCACTTCTCGAAGACATAGGTCTCCGGATCCATTTAGGACAAAATTCCAAGGATGATGAAATCCACTCGTCTACTTAGACAAAGTCTAAGGACCACTTCTCGAAGACATAGGTCTCCGGATCCATTTAGGACTAAAGTCCATGGATGATACAATCCACTCGTCCACTTAGACAAAGTCTAAGGACCACTCATCGACCTCATCGTCAGTATCATCGACGTCATCGTTGGTGTCATCGACCTCATCGTCGATATCATTGACCTCATCATCTGTATCATCGACCTCATCATCGAAACATGTATCCTCATCATCGACCTAATCATCGGAACAGGTATCCTCATCATCGACCTCATCATCAGAATAGGTATCCTCATCACCGACCTCATCGTCGGAACAAGTATGCTCATCATTGATACATGTATCCTCACCATCGACCATATCACTCCCCCTTTCGAGGAGGGTCCTTCTAAATTACACCAAGCTTGTCTCGAAAATACTCAAACTTTACTCGAGACAGAGGTTTGGTCAATACATCAGCAACTTGTTCATCATTGCTCACATACTCGAGCTTTATAGCTCCTTTTTGCACCATATCCCATATATGGAAATATCGGATCTCTATGTGCTTTGACTTATCATGGAACACTGGATTCTCCGTCATCTTGATACAACTCTGGTTGTCACACCAGATCATAGTGGGGTCCATCTCTAAGTCAAATAGTCTCGATAACAACTTCCGAATCCATATGGCTTCACAACTAAAAGAGCAAGCTGCTATATATTCTGCTTCACCTGTGCTGAGAGCCACACTGAACTTCTTCCTGCTAAACCATGAGATCATAGCAGATCCCATACAATAACATCCACCCGATGTGCTCTTTCTGTCTGAGACACTTCCAACCCAGTCTGCATCTATATAACCATACAATCTGAAGTCATGATCTCCAAGACAATGTAGACCAAAATCTATCATACCTTTCAGGTACCTCATCACATGCTTTGCAGCTATCAGCTGAACACGTCTAGGCTCAACTAGATACTGACTCAGGGTGTTCACAACAAAGCATATATTTGTCCTAGTATTCGTCAGATGCATCAACGACCCAATCATCTGTATGTACTGAGTCACATCCACTAATTCCGACGATTCATCAACTAACAACTTCAAGTTGGAATCCATGCGAGTGGCCATGGATTTACATTCCAACATATCAAATATTTTCAAGATTTCCACAACATACTTTCTCTGGTTGAGAAATATTCCTTCTGGGCCTTTCCATCCTTCCAAACCTAGGAAGTAATGCATCAATCCGAGATCTTTCATCTCAAATCCTGTAGCTAGATTCTTCTTACTTTCCATGATCTATTTCTCACTCCTTGTCAGAAATATATCATCCACATACAATAATAGTATGACAGGTTTATCATCCATAACCTTAAGGTAAAGATTAGGGTCAGCTTTACTTTTGGTAAATCCCAATCTCATCAAGAAGCTATCAACCATACCAAGCTCTAGGAGCTTGTTTCAATCCGTACAGATATTTATTCAACTTACATATGTGAGTTCTTCTATCTTCAACCTCAAATCCTTGTGGTTGTTCTATGTACACTTCTTCCTCAATCACACCATTCAGGAAGGTTGTCTTCACATCCATCTGGTGTAATCTCCACTTCATCATGGATGCAAGTGCCATGATGGTTCTAATGGAAGTGTACCTTGCAACTGATGCAAATGTCTCTTCATAGTCAATCCCCTCTTTCTGAGAGAATCCTTTGGCCACAAACCTTGCCTTATACTTTTCAATGCTACCATCTGCAATATGCTTTATCTTGTATATCCATTTGGTGGATACCACACTCTTGTCTTTTGGTTTGGGAACTACATCCCAAACATCATTCTTCATTATTTACTGGTACTCCTCCATCATTCCTTCTACCCATTCTTTCTTATGAACTGCTTCTTCATAATTGGTAGGTTCTTGATCTACAAGATCACACATCAAAGCCACATAGCTAGAAAATGGCTTTGGTTTCTTGCTCACTCTTGTGGAGCCTTCTAGAGCTCCATACTTTTTTGCTCCCTGTATAATATCTCTTGCCCATGTTGTCTTTCTCTTCTGTGATATGTTCATAGGTGGGGGTGATGAGTCAAGTTTTCAGGTATTTGATAACCTTTTTTCCAGCAGCCAAACTCAAGCAATGGTGATGAAACATACTCATTTGTGGGGGAAAATGTTTTACTTTAATTATTTAATGGAATTGTTTTATGATTATTCTTGGATGTTAGAATGCGTATCAAATAAACTAATTATATGGAAACCAAGCGTGATTGAGCAGGTTCAGGGTCATTCAAAGATGGACGTGTAGAAGACTAAAGGATCACCAAGCTCGGCGCCCTGTTTCTTGATTTATAGAGGACACACTCCCACTTTCAAGAAGAATCGGCATTTTGACAATCAGTTAGGATCAGCATTAAATTGTATAAATATGGACCTCTCGGGTAGCGAGAGGCCCCGGCTGTTATTTTGAGAAAAACATTGTTTTAACGTTTTCTGCCCTATCGATACTGTGAAGTATAGACCTTTGTTTTGACATGGATTCTATATTTTAATTAAGAGATTGATGATTAATTCCAACCAGCGTTTCTAAGTTTTTATTCTTTCCTGAGTACGAGTTGGGGAGGGCCCCTCCAACACGTAGGTCACGAGATTCCTATTTGCAGGTATTTTTCCAAGTATGCGTTTCACATTGATGAACGGTTCTATGACATATGGGAGCATTTGAATGATTCATTATTTCTGTAGTAGTTTATCATACATTATGTAGTACAACATAACAGTTTCAGTAGTCCTGTAGGTTCTTTCTTTCAACGCATATTTGAATCAATGATTGCATGTGTATCAGCTTTGCTTTCAATACCATGGTTTATATCTGAGGTCTTTGACTGTTTCTCATCGTGATCAATTTCTTTAGTATTAGATGGATAGCTTGAAACGATTGCACTTCAATTTTAGTCTTGGGATTTAAAATGGTTTAGATCAGACTTCTAGTTTTAGGCATAAAATAACTACAGACCTTGTTTTCCCCAATCTTAGAATAGATCTGTTATGGCATGTTCATTTTTAGATTTATTATTTTGCATTAAGTAATTTTATAAGATCGTTCCCTTTACTCTCAGCATTTTGATTATTTAAGATAGATTTATTGCTTTATTTCTTAGAACAGATTTACTGCTTTTGGTACCTTTATTTCTTAGAACAGATTTACTGCTTTCAACACTTTAATTCTTTTAATTAGATTGATTGCTTTCCAGTATTTAATTCCATAGCATAATCAGTTTTCATATTTAGTAGACAATCTTTAGAACATCGATACCGACATCCAACCGTGACAAGAGATTATCCTATAAGAGCACAGATAGTGCATGCATCTCTAAAGTTTGTACGTTCCTCGGGTTGACATTTAAAGTAGGCTCTTGGTATAGCTGCCCTCATTAGGCATCCACATTAGGAGCTCGCCACTTTTTGGCGTCATTGCCAGGGAGGTGCTAAATATTTTAGGAGACATCACCTAAAAACCACAAAAAGAAAACAAAAATTACATAAAACAAAAACATAAATATCTTCTACCAATGAATGCCTAGTCGACAAAGGGATAGGTTTGGCTGCTTTCTGCCCAAGCATTCCATCAGCAACAACGGTAATAACAGTTCTAACCATTCTCAGTTTGAATTTCTACACTCTGAAAACAAAATTGACTCCACATACGATCCAAACAGAAGCAACTTCACTACCAGTTCCAGCTTAAACACCTCAATGGAAAATGAAGAGGAAGAACCTAGGGAGCTTTTCACTTTTCCCATTAGCGTACCTCTCGGAGATGCCAGAATGAAGAACATCAATCCTAATAATCTTCCAAACTTTCATGGGTTGACTTCAAAAGATCCTGACACATTCCTATTTGAATTTGAGGTAGTTTGTAGATCATTTGATTACACTACTGATGCACAAAAGCTTAGGATTTTTACTTCCACACTAAAAGACCTATCACTTCGATGGTTCATGAGCCTTGAAGGAAATAGTATCTTTAGCTGGGATCAAATGAAACAGTCATTCTTAGAAAAATATAGGGACTACTGCAAGGCCAAAGATACTAGGGATGAAATCTTTAGGATGCAACGAGATAGAGAGTCATTAGAAGATTATGCCCAAATATTTCAACTCAGCTACAAACGAGCCAGCCATTGCACATTGTATCCTGAATCACTAAAGCTTGTCCTTCTCAGAGGTGTAAAAGAGGAGAATTTCTAAGTCTTAAATCTCCTTGGAGATGGAGATATATTCCAAAAATCTTTTGACCAGATCCTGCAAATCTTCAAAAACTACTCAAGATCTAGGAAAACTAAGAATGGGACGAGGGATACACATACAACCACCAGTGGATCATCATCCTCAACACCAAAACTTACAAAATATGATTTAGGAAACCTGCTGGATGACATGAAAACTGACATACTGCAATCCCTAGCCATGCAACTTGATCCTCTTCAAATAAAAAAGAAACAGGATGAAATTAACCAAGCCTTGGCAATATTTTGTCCTCATTGTAGAAAGAGGCATGAGAAGGGGTAGTGCACCTTGAACACAATAGAAGTATGTGGTCTCTGCACCGATGACCATTCCACTAATAAATGTCCCCTCTCACCCTCATGTAAGGCAGCTATTCAAGACCCAGCAGCTGAAGGAACTGTAGAACAGCTCTATTTTATAAATCAAAGGAGGAATAATTTTGTTAGGCCATATCAAAAGAGCAATCAAACTTACTATAATCAAGGACAGCCAAATTGGAACTCTGCACCGACTCCATGCCAAGCACAGCCAAATCAAAACCAATGGCAACAAAACTAGCAAGCATATCAACCATCCTATCAACAGCCATATTATCCATTGTCTTATCCTCAATACCCCCCACCATTTCCATCCACCACAAATTATGCAAACCAATACCCCCATCCATAAAATTGGAGGGCGCCATTACAACAGCCACTCATTATGCCACCCCCACAACCTCAACCACCCCCCAGACCTCCATCTATTCTAGCCCAACCAATTCCAAATCCTAATAATAACAGACCCCCACAACAGCAACAGGCTTATAACACTGATATCACACAATTCCAAACTTATGTTGTAGACACCATAGAAATAAATGAAATAAACCTACGATATGGAAAAACGTTGCAGAATACATCCCCACACAACATCCAACAAACTGTACCTGAAGCTCAAGACCACACATCAGAACCCTATGTTCAGCATCCTGATGAACCAGAACCTCCCAAGGACGAAACCCAGCCACTTCCACGCAACAGAAATCCCCCATTTCCAGAAAAATTTGTCTGGAATACAAAAGAAGAGGAAAAGAATACAATCTTAAACGAATTCAAACACCTAAACATCCAAATCCCAATTTTACAAGCCATAAGGGATGTGCCCATCTGCAACAAATTCATTAGAGAAAATTTCCTAAAGAATCCAGGAAGAAGGAAGTGTGACCCACCAACTATTAATGTAGTGGGACAATTGGCCGATTTGATGCTAGGTGTCATAATAAATCCTAAATATCTTGATCCTGGTAGTCCTGTAGTAAGCGTCACCATAAATAACAAGCAAATAAATAAAAGCTTAATCGATTTAGGAGCTGCAATCAATGTCATGACTAAAGAAACCATGTTATACATAGGACTCCAATCAATGGTAAGACTAACCACAACAGTACTCCAACTAGCAGACACGTCCACTGTGAAGCCCGAAGGAATGCTAGAAGACATTATGATCAATATCGAGTCCTGGGAATACGCAGCTGATTTTATAATAATCGAAATCAAAAGCAAACTTAGTGGCTATCCAATTATCCTGGGTAGACCTTGGTTAGCAACTGGGGACACTTACATAGGTTGTCGATTAGAAAATATGACAATCACCAGTGGACATACCAGGAAGAAAATCACAATCTACCCACCAGCAATGAAATCCTCAAAGTTAGAATATCAAAATTGGACTGATGATTACCAGAACACACCAAATCACAACCTCCGACCTATCCTAACAATTGATGCTGCAATATCTTTAAAGGCAGTAGATGAAGATGGCCATATAGATAGATTTATACAAAATATATCTCCTAACAATCATGTTATTCAAGAATTTTTTTCTACAGAAATAGGTGAAAGTTCAAAACAGAACATGGATGACTTATGGACATAAGTGCTGCCAGAACAGATTGAGAAGGTAAAAGTCGTGGAAATTAACCCTGGCAAAACAGTCAACATAAATTCTAATTTAGAACCGGATCAAGAAGAGAAATTGATGAAGATACTAACACAACAAAGTAAAGCATTTGCATGGACATATGCAGATATGAAAGGAATACATCCTGATATCTGTAAACACTACATTTACATCAAAGAAGGTTCTACTCCCATTAGGCAACCTCAAAGAAGGCTGAACCTTGCATTAAAAGACATAGTCAAAGTAGATTTACAAAATTTATTAGACGCAGGGTTCATCTATCCAATATTTGATAGTGAGTGGGTCTCACCACTAGTCATAGTGCCCAAAAAAGAGGCAAATGGAGAATTTGTGTGGACTACAGGGAGCTGAATAAAGCAACAAAGAAAGATCATTTTCCACTTCCATTTATAGACCAAGTACTGGATACATTATCTGGAAACAAGTACTTTTCATTCCTAGATGGTTTCAGTGGTTACAACCAAATTTTAATACACCCAGCTGATCAAGATAAGACGACCTTCACATGCCCATGGGGAACTTAGGTCTATAGGGTCGTAACGTTTGGTCTATGTAATGCCCCAACAATGAAGTCATTTCCTTCTTGATTGAAGTAAACACAATGGTCAGCCTAACTTCTTCCAAACCCTTGTGCCATAAAATATTTGTCAAACTATTGGAACCATTATCTTGGGGACTACTTTAATCCATACAATGATGTCTTCAACCAATACACCATTCCTTCTCTTTCTTCCACCACAAATGCTTTTGGCTGCTTCATGAAAATTTCTTCTTTGAACTCATCAAGAATAAATGTTGTCTTCATGTCCATTTGCTTCACTTTGAAATCATAAGTAGCTTATGTCAATAGAAACCTAATAGAGGCCATCTTGGCCACTAGGGAGAATGTTTCCTAATTTACATAATTACATTCTTTGAAATATAAAAATCAAATAATTGTTTTCCATTTTAACCAATACCAATTACACATACAATACATGTGACTTAGTTGCTATTGTTATAGCTTAATATTTGTCGATAATCATAATTTGTATATAGATTAATTTAATTACATATGATCGAATAATCATAAATGAGGGTATAAGGCTCATTTTATGGCAAAGGAATTCTCTAAAGTAGAGGGTGTTGATTACGAGGAAACCTTATCTCCAGTGGCCATGATGGCCTCTATTGTATTATTTGATTATATGTAATTAAAATAATTAAAATAATATATTTTTCCTCCATGTGATTCTTCATAAATGGTGAAACATTCACAGTGAGGAGTTATATGGAAGGAAGCTCCTAAATCAATAAATCATGCATCCTCATGGAAATTGGTTAACAAACATGCATAAAATAGATACATGCTTCCATCACAATTAGAAATCCTAGCATTTGAATCCTCTTTATTTGGTTCTCTCTTTCGAAGGTTCAACCATGTATTTGTTCTTATTATGCCCTATTTAATGGCATCTCTAGTGTATCAACTCTTGTTGCCTCCTACCTTTACTATAAATTTTTCCTCTAGATCTATATTTCCTCCCACTGGATATCTCATCATTTCACACCTTAAAGTGACTCCTAGTCACTTTACTTCAAGATTTATTCTCCTTGTCTCTTCCCATAGTGATTGACCCACAAATATGTCATCCAACATGAAATTGTCTACCTTTGTAGCATCATTGATGACAACTATCAAATTGTCCCAAGAATATAAAACACTATAGAGAAAAGTTGTGCATCATATATTGTCCTTTACTTTGTCACCAATTCCCTTGAAATGATTAAGAAAGAAATTTATGACAACAAGGTGATATGTAACCCTATAACCATACTTCATCTTCAAAGCATGCAACTTCTTTTGCAAGAATATCAAATTCATGAGGGATTTATCCTCATACAACAACCCAATATTATCCCAAAGGTTCTTTGCTATATTTTCCTTTGACATATTCATTAAGAAATAATTAGATAAATTAAGACCAATCAAGGCAATGCCCTTATCATTCATCTTTTCCCAAACCTCCTTCTTCAAAATGCTGGTTTTCACATCCTTCATGACAACTTCCTTCTACTTTATTTCAATAAGAAAATATTCCATATTCAGCTTCCATAAATTTAAGTTATGTCCATTGAATTTCTCAATCTGCAAATGCCTACACATTGTTTCTTCTACCATATATATCTTTCCAACCTATCATTGGATTTGGCTACCTTAAAATCCTCATTGCAATAAGATAGCACTATCTAGTTTGAAATCATTAACCTATAGAATAAAATATGTTTAGTTCTCCAATCAAAACCTCAAAACAAGTCCTCAATCACCTATTAGAATAACATAATCTTCAAGCCAACTCTAGAATTTATGGAGTTAGTGAATAACACTCTATAACAGTCGAAGCAATGGACAAAATGGTTGACTAGTTAATAAAAGTGAATAAAAGTGGTCATGACCATGTCAAGAGGTATGCAAGTCAAAGCATAAAATGTTTATATTCTAATTGATCTCAAATGTTCCTAAGGTGATCAAAGTGGACACTTTTGGGTATATACAAACAATCATATGAATTGGTCTATCATAACTATAATAACATGATCAACCACACTATTATTATTCTATATGTGCTAAACTATGCTCAATTGTGCTTCAATGTTATAATGATGTCTTACGAGACCACCTCTCTCCCTTAGAATTCATTGTTATTCACTTATGAAATTCCTTGGTTCTCCAACATGGTATCAAATCTAATGGTTTGAGATCTAGCCTATGTTCTATAAGTCTCCTTGGAGGCTATTTTTTATATATGGGTTCTCATTTAGTCATATATTTGAGGTATAATGAATCGGTTTTAGACTCACATATTGGATGAGGGTTTGTAGAGTGGCTATGAATTCTAAGAGCTTGTGGTTTTAAATGGCCACAACTATGGCATGTGGTAACATGATATGGAAATGCTATTAAAGAGTAAAGTTATTTAGAAGTATACAAATATTTCAGTTCCAAGCCCTATGGATGAACATGAAAAGTTCATTATTAATGGGAAGAAGGATGAGGTTGTCATGACAACCTACACCTTCAAAGAGATTTGCTTTGATATGAGTGAGGTCGACCATTTGAATCAAGTTGATTATAAGAATTTGAATAATATGTTTGATCAGATCAAAAAAAATTAGGTTATGCACATCTCTTAACCTTCTCTCCTTTGAGAGGGTTGGTGATTATTTGGATTGTGTAAATTAGCTACACTTGAATTTGGGTGAATGTGGAAAACACTTTTCGAAGAATGATGGTCAACTTATTAAACTAATATTGATGAATACGAAGACAGGTTATGATGATTTATGTTTGACATTATGTGCTAGTTGGGTTCCAAAAAAGAATACAGTAATGACTATAACTTTGATTATTTGTGTGGTTTGCTAATTAGGGAAAACATAAAGTTGTTTAATGAGGGTAAACTTGAGAATAAGCAATAAGCATTTCTCTTTAAGGGAAAATGTGGATGGAACTATAAAGACAAAGGTCTTGCATGAAATTGAAGAAAGATAGAAGAAGTTACCATGTTAAGAATTGTGTTGACTAGACCAACCAAAAGAGGCATGATGATAAGGAACCATTTGTTAAGAAGGTAGAGCAATACCTTTCAGTGCCATAGAAATGTGGGACATGTTGAGAAGAATTTTTGGAATAAAATCAATGATCTTGATGAAAATGTCAAAAATATTGAAGGTGAAGTGTCAACTAATTAACCTATCGATCTATGTTTCCTTCAAAAGGTAAAGGAAATAACTTTATATTTTATGTTAGTGCTTCTCGGGCATTTCATACTCACACTTCTAAAATTCAATGGATAGTCAATTTTGGTTGTACCCATCATATGACTAAGGATGATTCTTTATTTTCATCATTAAATAAGAGTATATAAGAAGATACAATTGTTGCAAACAATTATTCAATCACTACCACTAGTTTTGGTAGGGTTGAATGTAAGAATGGTGTGATCACTAATGTGTATAACGTACCAAGTTTCAGTACCAATTTGTTGTCTATATCCCAACTAATCCAAACTAGGAAGAAGGTAGAATTATGTCCTAATAGGATTGTTGTGAAGGATATTAGCAATGACTCTTTTGTTGTGTTGGAGGTTATTCTTAAACCTAAAGATAACTATATAAATTTTATGATTTCCCTAAGTATAGTCCAGGACCAACGACACTCATATTAATTGTTATTATAGAGTTCCATCATTGGCTTTTCTCAATCAGTGTCAGAGACTTCCTACTAATCTCAACTATCACGATTCACGATTCACGATTCACGATTCACCAATTTCTAATATTGTTTTGGATATCCTCCACTACCAATTGCATGGTTGTGCTTCCCAGGGCTTATGAGTCACAATCACTTAAAGAAGTAGTTGAAAGTATCCATTCTCTTAGGTTTTGAGTTCACAACATTTACATTAGTAATTGCACTTCAAGCTACAAATACAAGTTTAAAAAAATCATTTTTAAAACTAAATATTATAAAGATCATTTTTAAAAATAAATTTTATAAAGATTAGATATAACATTTGTGAAGGAAAATCATGGGGGTACGTGCCTTCTGTGAAGGAAATTTATGCATGTACGTGCCTTTGTAGTCTTCTACCCGCGTACGTGTTTGGTATGGCCATGTAACTGCTGATCCACGAAGGTCGAAGCCATCTAGACACCTGCAAAAATATGAACCAGAAATAGGATATCATAACATCTTACGACATTACACTAGACAACATTACACATGTAATATTAATAGTACACATTCCAACACATTGTCCAATGGTGTAAAATGTAACATTATTGATTAAATATATGGATGATTAAATATTACATTGAATAGATGTGTAATCCAAAGGTATAAGACATTAATACAATCATTATATCAAAATGAAATAATTAAAATTAAAATATCAATATTATTATAACAATTATTACATTTAATTATAATTAATGGAATTACAAAAATGACCTCATGTATGGTGTGAGGCATGGGTAATTCGTTCACGGTATTATTTTTTGTTAAAAATGATCTATGGTGCTTTTAAACCAAAAAGCCGCATCAGTGATCCTCTATGAAATAGAGGCCATGGTGTTTGAATTGATAATTGCATCGATGCTTCTTCAAGTAAACACGCACTGCAAATACATCCTAGTGTGTTCATTTTAACTCTACTTCCTGGTGCGATATGAATGATAGTAAGCTACAATGCGATAATGCATTAATAATGTACCATCTCATTATGTCAATGGAGGGTATTGATAATGTCATTTATGTTGAATGCATTGGTGCTCTTTGAGTTACAAAGTACCAGGGATATTATATATTATGGGCACACCGATTTTTTCTATATAATAAAGCACCAATGAGGTGAATTTAAATAAATGCATTGGTGCATCATGTAAATAGAAAGAACCAATGTAAAATATTTAATAAAGATGACCCAATGCATATTTTTTTTTGTTGTAAAGTTGCAGAGAAATATTTAATTACTATAGCTGAAAAAAGTGGCAGAGATTACACAGGTGTCAAAACTATTGTGAGCCGACTGGGGAGGCCTCAGGTGATGAAGCCACCATCCCAACCTCTCAAAAATATTGTAGAAATTGTCATTATACAAAAAAAGAAACCTTACAGAGGAGGCCTGCCCAGTTATGGTGCTGGGTCTTGTTAAAAAAATACACAGTCTGAACACTGAAAGTTCTGAAAAACAGACTATAACAGAAATTGAAACAAAAAGTTGGAAATCACAGTAATAACCCGATGCCTTAGGAGACCGATTAGGGAGTAGTTCTGGCATGGAGCGTGTCCGGTTCTTCTTCAATTATAGGCTAGCTGCCATAATAATATTCCACTATACCAAGGGAGGGGAGAGTGGGGGATGGAGGTCTGGTGCTTCTTTTTGGGAGCGTGTTGCCATTCTTTGCTTCCTCAGTGTCGCCTTTCTGCGCAGAGCTGGGTGTGGCCAACGTTGCAGGAGGATGACCGCTGCACGCCCTGATTTGTTCATCCACCACTTTCGTAACATCCTCTTGTCCATCCGGGTCTTCATTGCCACCGTTCTTTTGGAGCGTTTCCAGTTCATTGCTGCGCCCAAGGGAAAAATTCTCCCATCTCAGGATGGCGTCCATACTTTTTAGACCATCTCCAATTTCAAGCAAGTAGGTATTGAAGTTCCTTAGCATGCTTCTGTTGGCGGACCAGTTGACTGTAACCTCCTCCACCAGGGTGCTCATCATGTTCTTAATTAACCAATAGTGGTTAATGTTTCCACCATTTCTTCTAGAGCCAAGCATGGCCAAGACTCTGCGTGCTTCCCAGCTGTCTATGAGATTGCGAGTGGGTTCAAAGATGCCCTCCGCATATCCATCCATTGATGTCCAGTCAATGATATTTCTGGGTTTCCTGCCAGAACCTTTCCTGATACCCCCTCGCCGAGGAGTGTCTCTGGGCCTTGTCATGGTAGTGGGGCAGCCGAAATCATCTGGACACAGAGCCGAGGCGAGAACAATAAAATGTCGAGCGGGATCCAGAGCAGTGGGATAATCAAGAATGCCGACGGTGAAATGCAGGAAGCTTTGCTTGCTTGATTTAACATTGCGCAAGGAGTTAATGAAGTTCGCAACCATTATCGAGAAGGGTGGCAAATTAAAGGTTGAGGTGACCCCCAACACCATCTTCCGACGTAGAGGTGCATTCTGCATGAGGCCAAGTTAATGCAGTGCCATGAAGCAGGTCCTCGCGAAATAAATCCCAGGCGTCGTCTTGGTGAGCGTGCTGACAGGTGGAGGGTTCGACAGGTCGCAGTCCTGTCATCTGGCTATTGTGCTCATGAGGGTAGAGGGCTCTAATGGGGAGTTGGAGCGTGCGAGCAGTACTGTCACCCGGATCCGGGGGACCCAATGCATATTGTTACATAACATGTCTATGCATTTTTGTGGCACCAATGTGTAAATTATAATAAAGCATGTGTGGTGCATTTAAATAAATGTCCATGCGTTTTTGTGGCATTGTTGTGTAAATTATAATAAAGCATTGGTGTGGTCCATTTAAATAAAGGCACCAGTGCATCATTTAAATGTAAAGCAATGGTGTAAAATATTTAATAAAGATGTCTAATGTGTATTGTTATGGAATTCACTGGAGTGTTCTACCTATGCAATCACACTGGAAGAAAAAAAATCCGCTAAAACCTTCGACCAACAATTCTTTTCTAGTTATAATAAATTTCCATTACAACCTCCACCAAAACATCCATTACTATGTGTGGAGGTTTTTTGGATAATTTTTCCTAATCTTGTAACACTAAAAACATATGCTTGAACGTGTTTTCCTTGTAGGTGAATATTCCCATTTGAGAATCATTTTATCTGGACAACGTTACTATGATCTACCACAATACAAATACAAGCATATGTGGCTATACCTACCTTATCTCTCTCAACATCCATTTTAATATAACTACCCAAAATATTCCCAATATCCTTCAAAATTATCAAAAGTCATAAATGTAATGGGAAATTGGGAAAATGTAACCATACATGCATATTGGTCACTAGCATAGTGTTAGGGTTAAATTCTAGAAACCATGCCATTATAACAATCCTGCTCTTCCCTAGAACCAAGGTCCATCCTTAAACAATTTTTGATATACATCATGATTTAAATAAAAATAAATAAAAAATCCTTTAGATCAAAGTGATGTCTCACACACATCCATCCAATTTGTATGTATCCACTTGTACAAATCTACAAAAATGGGACAATAACCAATAAAATTACAAATGAATGCTTATTTTTTATAGTTGGAGTAGATATAACAAACTTCTTGCGTAAAAAACTTCCAACAACAACACCTCTTGTGACTTGTTTGGTATATATGCACTAGGCATAGAGAGATTTATATCAAATGGAATAGTTGATTTATTTTTTACCACATCTTTAAACAAAGGTTTGGTTGATGAAGTTGCACCCTTAACCACAGTTTGTCCACACAATGTAATATACAAGAAATTAGTAGAATCCTTGAAAATGTTATAATCATGCAGTATCAGTTGATCCTTAAGTTGCTTACTCTCATTGATTAAATGTTGAGATGCCATATGGATCCCCACTTTGGGTTGTAGATAACACTCGAGAGAAATAATGAAATGAAAAGAATTCACCATAATAGGAAAGGATTCCACACACAATGTGTTTATCTATCAACTCATAAAATTTCCCAAAGCACCATCAACTCTACTCTAATGACAATATCTTTAACTCACCATAGAAACATGCCTCTATTATTATTGCATAAACATATTTTCATCTTAAAAAAATGGATTTAAATGTTAAAATATTAAAATATTAAAAAACATACACACCATAATATCTATACTAATCAATGATAATAAAACATTTAAAACACCACAATTAACTCTACTAACATTATATTTATCTCACCATAGAAACTTGCATAAAACATATACTAATCTCACCATAGAAACTTGCATAAAACATATACTAGTCAGTGATAATGAAACATTTAAAACACCACAATTAACTCTACTAACAATATATTTATCTCACCATAGAAACTTACATAAAACATATTCTCGTCTTAAAAAAAGTGGATTTAGATATTGAAATATGAAAAAACGTGCCACACACAATATCTACACTAACAATAAAACATTTAAAAATAAAGTTCAAGAATATTAGCTCACCAATACCATAGAAACTTACCTAAAACATATTCTTGTCTTAAACAAGAGCCACGAGGTGGCAATGTCCCCGAGATTGGCATCTGTTCTTGTGAAAGAAAGAAAGAGCAATTGTTTTAGGAAGACATGTTAAGTAAGATTGAAATAAAATTTCAATTTTTAGTTGTGATTAAACTTTAACATGTGCTAATTTGTGGTTTTAGGCAAGAGGGTCATAATGCTCATATACATCTTGGATTTAGAATGCTCATATACTAAGTAGAGTTAGAACGTGCTTTCAAATACCGGATGACATATATTACTTAAATCAACATTGCTACAAACAACCACCAATACATGCAATGTTTCCTTATCTTTTCCATAGCAATAAGAGTGTTCAAGAACATAAGTCGAGAATGTTATCAGTTATGGAAACAGAAACATTTACACTTGTAGCACATGATAGCAAAACATATTAAATTCAGTTTTTTAAAATGGCATTTTTTTAAAATATGGTTGGTTGTAAAACAATGACGCCAGCCTAGTTTTTCCCAGCCTAAGAGGGGGCGGCGGGCTGGTGCCATGGTGGTTTTTGGCTTCCGTGCAAGGAGTTGCAGACTTCGTAATGGAGAAAATCGTTTTGTTTTATTGTTTGATAGCGAATACATTTATTGCTTGTGTAACCACATTATAGCCCAATGCATTGAGCGTATGGGTGGCGAGTCGGCGAGCTTATCCTAGGACTCACACCATGAGTTTGGAACTTAATTGGACACCAATCAAAAGAATTGTGATACAAAGAATGCTGGAAAATAAAATGAATGTTATGCGAACACAATTCCCAATTCAGCTAGCATGTGCAAGGACAATGCATAGAGCAAAAGGATTGACAATGAACAAATTGGCATTTGACCTAAAAGGAATTAAGAGACATGGCCTTGTTTACACTGCGTTCTCATGTGTTAGAAATTTTAAAACTCGTGCAAAAGCCACTGCTGAAATAGATAGATTAAAAACACATGCAAGTTTGGAATTTGAATATGGTCTGCATTGAATGCCAAATGCTAAGCAATCACTCATTGCATTATTGAACACATGCAGCTTGCTCTTGCATTATGATGATGCTGTGAATGATTATGAATCTATGCAGGCAGACATTCTATGTTTGCAAGACATTTTGTGTGAGAGAAAGTGATAAAGAAACTATATCAAGATTTAGCAAGATTGGAGTGTAACTGGATGGTGACTTTATTGAGTCCAGTTGGCTTTTTATAACTTGTTTTTTCATCAAATACCTTAATGGGAGCATTATGGTCTGCCTAATTAAGAGACTGTAGAATCATTTTTTTTTTGTTATTGAATTTGAAACATTTGGGCTAACCATGTTCTTGTTTATTACAATATTTATGAAAGTTAGTAGAAGAGGGAGAAAAGAAGAAGAAGATCGTGAGAAACAAGATGACTTTGTAGTAGTAGGAGGTGTAGCTTTTAAACGTGTAGATATGGAAACAATTGAGGAGGATGACTGGTGTTGAATTCTACAATAATCTTAAAACTTATTTTCAATCAATTGTGCTTGATTGTACACAATGTAAAGAATGGTGATTTTCATGTAAATCAGTTGTTGCTACGAACATTTTTGGAATCCACTTCTAAGTTTGAGAATAAGATTATCAAAGGCATTAGTGATATTGAAAAGAATGCATAACTAATTGAATTGATGGAAGTGCTCCTATGCAGGAATGTTGAATGCTTGACTTAGGTGAAGGCATTTAATATTCATATCATATTTGTAGAAGGAAGAACTGAAGGAGAGATAAAGAGATTGCATAAGCGCAGTTGGAATGGTGATTGTGTTTTGATTGATAGCATGTTTGAAGAGCCTTGTCAGTTTCATTTTAATGGACATAAGCTTTTCAAGATCAGGAAACAGATTGTAGTTGAATCAAGTGTCTATTTCAAGTATCCAACTTTGGAGCATTTCCGAAACATGGGTTCCATCATAAATGATAACCTTGCGTTTTTAAGATTGAGGAGATAGATTGCTGATAAAAATATTGTTAATATTTTATGCAAACAAAGCAATGATGTTGGCAACTTCCACCACTCTTTTGTATATCATCATTATTTGCATGGATGTTATAGGATGCATCATTGATAGCCAGGGGATATGGTCACTAATGCAATTATTAGCAAGTTGATTTTTTCGGAAATGTATTAAAAATTGCAAAAAAAACAAGGTTCAGATATCTATGAATCTCTATTAAATAAAAGGTCGAGTGTTGTAAACAAAGTTCAAGACTGAAGAAAATTTTCAAATATCAAGGAATATCACGATCAACTACTTAAAAAGTCGAGAGATCATTAAGCAATGCATAACAAGAAAAAATGATTAGTGTATAGTGTGAATGAAGTCACAATGAAACGCTAGAAAATGAGTGCATATAAAAAAAATGTATTCAACATTGTCTCATCGAGATCCAAAATCATTATGTGTTCTCACAGAGGCAACTTCAATGATACAAGTAAATTCCTGTTAATAGCATCCTTTTCAAATTTTTGATCATGTCCAAATGAAGAAGATTGTTAGATAACTGCAATTAAAAAAGAAAAAAAAGCAATTAATGCTAGTGGTCTGGCCTAACCCTCTTAATAGATAGGTTGTTATGTATTGAGATCATCTATGTTAAATCATGTCAATAAGGTAGATTTAGTCTAAAAGCAATATTTGTAAAAATTCTTAGTAGAAGGTTATAGCTATTAGAAAGTCTCTATAGTGCGAAAGCTATATTTGTAAAAAGATTCACTAGAAGGTGCACCTAGTAGAGAGTTTCTTCACTAAGAATGCTTGTTAGCAGGTTCAGCCCACTAAAATGTTCCTTCACTAAAAACTATATATTGCAGTAGAAGCAATGGAACAAGATGTCTTGTGAAGTATTTTGTACTTGTAGAAACAGCTACCATGAGTTGTTTGGCAAAAGCAATGGGAAATAATGATCCAAACACAAAATATTCAGTAGCTTTACTAACTGATTTGAACAGAAGAGATGGAAATTAACCATGATCATAAAATCAATTTAGACTGTAAACTTGTGTCATTCTCATGGAATCTAAACTCAGTGGCGATTAAGCTGCATTCAATACACTTGTCCCATTTTGTCGAAAATCTAAAATCTGTGGAGACCAATTTCCATCCCGAATCAAAAGTGAAAAGAATTATACCAATAACTATCTAAAACCTATGCATGTAAAAATACACTACATTCAATATACAAAATACAAGTTTAAAAGCCTTAGCCACTTTAAAACTCAAGGACAACATTACTAAGGTATAGTCTTAGCTAATGATAATCACTATAAATTATTTATTTTTATAAACTCTAGTTTAGTAAAATTCAAACTATATCAGACCTAGACATGTAGTTTCAAATATTCAAAAGATGTATAAACAGATTGATGGGTACAAATGAGTTATTATTATATGTCCCTGGAACATAACAACTATTTAGAAATCAAATTAATTTTCTAAGTAAATTTTACTGATGGCAAAAAAAATTCAAACATATTTATGGAATTCCTTTATCATGCAAGTAGTAAATCATCATATTGAGATTGAAAAGAAATTGGGAACTTAACCATCAACAGTATTAAAACTGCAGACTTATCGAGATTGGAAACAAATTGGGAACGTAAGCATCAATACTATTAAAATTGCTCAGCATCATGATTTATTTGTTTAAATGCAAAAACAAAAGAAGAAAGCTAGCAGTCAACAAAAAACTTGAGATACACAACGTTTCATAGTAGCTTCAACATGGTAATAAGTGACCAGTGATCAGTGTCTATAGCTAGTTATACAAAAAACAGTAGTAAGTAAACCAGCACAGAGTTGGTCGTCATCAGATCTGATCATTGAGCCCTGCCATATACAAAAACAGGAGAAAGATGTTAGTCCAATTGCATTGCTATATTTGTTAAACCAGACAGGCAAAATAGAATCAATTCTTGCGTTGGTTGCTGAACAAATTGTAAAATTACAGCGAAATTTATGTGTTGAGTAGTTGAAAAGCATGCAAGCTGAAGTAGAATAAGCAAATAATCTTTTATATCCTAAATATTAAACACAAGAGTTAAACAAAATCATAAGAGATGGAGCAGATAAGAATTCATTAGATTTAATGAGACACGTAGAATTGTAAAATTTAAATGCTTACCTGCATGAATGTGCCTCCAAATATACAAGTAATGCATCAGCCATAATTAAAATACATTGAGATGCATAAAAATGCCAAAAAAACTAATTGAGAATTCAATCAAGAAGATGAAAACACAGTGCATTGGGTTATAACCATGTAATTTCTAAGGAGGAAAACATAAAAATATTGTATTAATGAATAGTGCTAGACATAAGCATCACTGGAAACATTGGAAAAAAGGTCACTCCAATATTCAATGTCGCTGCCAGGCTAGACATATTATAGTTTATGCCGACTATTTACAGTGGTTAGTATCCATTGACAGTGCTGGTGTCTGCAGCAGTTTCTCATGCATGGTTATATGGGAAAAAAACTCATGGACAGAATATTACAAGTTTTAAAGGAGAAGGACTTGACAAATAAAATGATTGAGTTGTCAAACCATTAGTTGGGAATGGTTGCAGATTGCAATGATATGGAAAATTGAAAGACAGATGTAGATTTTGAGAATGATGAGATTCAACCTTCTGAATAACCCAATGTATATTATGTGTATCAACTGTAGATGTCCAAAGGACAGGTATATGCAGAAATTAATATGAATGTTATCAGTATCTTCATAACCATGAAAGCAATGTATTTGTAGTTTAAAACAAAAAGCGACCAAATTGTCCTAGTGTTATGTGATGGCAGGTTGCATCGAAGTTACAAAGGCGGGGCTCCATACCAACATCTAATTGAGACTTCAATTTTTGTTTCTCGTAGGTTTGGTTACAGTGGATCATACACTTAAACTGTTCTTCACTTACTTACCTATCGATTCATAAAAAAATTCGTGGTTTAACTTATGTTTTGTACATGATGGCAGGTTGCATTGAGGTGTTCAGACTGCGTACAAGCATGTGCTCCTACTCGTGTTTGCTATATGTTTTCTGCGTTGGTTAGAAATGAACCCAAGAGTGAAAAAGACTGTTAAGTTCTGAGGATGTTACACCAGTTAGTAGCTGCGGTCCAATCTGTCCAATTGACAATAGTTCTGTAGCCTCTGAATCTGGTTATTTCTGCTTGGTCGATTGGGTCATGCAAATATGTGGTGGTGTAGAGTAGTTAGAAAACGAAAGCTCATTATAAGTGGTGTCTTATTATATACCTGGTAATAAAAAGCTGATTCCTAAAGAATGTAAAAAAACCGAATGGATGGTTGGGAGAGGGGTCTGTGGGTCATCATTCCTTTGTGAAAGAGCCCTAAGGACACTAAATGCAGCCGTGCACAATCCCAGTGTCTGTTTCACCTCTAAGCATGATGTTTACTTCAGCTCTATGAATATGGTTTGCAGGTGCATATAAAGAGCAATTTGTTGTTGCACATGCTGTCGAAATTGAGTAGTTTGGACCCATAAATCCTGGGTCAATTGACAACAATGCAGATCTCATGGTTGAGATCACAAAAGTGATGAAAAAAAGGTGTTTTTCTGTTTCCCTAGAGCTATAGTTTGGGTATAGTTTGAATATGCTACATTAAATCCAATTTTTTAAATTGGTATTTTTTAAAAATATAGCTGGTTATAAAACAATGGCGCCAGACAAGTTTTTCCCATTCCAAGAGGGGGTGCCATGGTGGTTTCTGGGTTGCATGCAAGGAGTTGCAGACTTTGTAGTAGAGGAAATTGTTTTCTGTCATGTCCAAGAATAAGCCAGAGCTTTCAATGACGAGCCCAGAGAGGAGAAAGAAGACAATGTATGCATCAGGAGTAGCATGGAAAGACAGACAGTGAATTTTGAAGCAAGTGTGCCATGTCCAAGAATATCGATCTCTGAATTAGATGCTGTTAGGCATGTGGTGCAATAGTGGCCAATGCAGTATTATAGACATAGAGGAAGAAAGATGGATGTGTGCGGTGTTTTTCAAAATGGAAGAATCATCTCTGTTCTCTGGTTCACAGGCTCAAGATATGTGAGACATGAGCATAAAATTCAAGGCTGCAATTGAGCCAGAAAGAAGAGTAATGGATAGGTTTGCCAGCTAGATAATGTAAATAGTTCTATACGCAAATCATCATATTATAAATAAGAACCAGTAAGCCTGAGCAAAATCTAGTTGATGGAGAATTATGTGGCATCTCAGAGCATGGTGATCAATTATGTGCTCAAAGGAATGAGGCAGCTCAAAAGAATTAACAATGAATCCATTTAATTCTAGTAGTTTCTTAGCAAGGATAACAAAGTTCTGAACAGATACAAATAACATGAATGTAGAGATATGCATGATAAATAGCCATATTTTTTTGTTGTTTTTGGACACAGAGAGCAGGATGCAATAATGAAAATTTAGCCTTGAGAATTAGATGAGATAATTTTATTAATGCTCAAGTACTAACCACAAATAGGCCAAAGGGATTGCTAATTACAATAGTGCAGGATACAAATGGGAGTGCACAGGTCACTCTTATAAAATATATAAATCAGAAAGAAAAGCTAAAGCATACTACTAAGAACGCAATGAGAAAATCCCCAAAAAGGAAAACAAGGAGGAGGTTATGTCTAAAATAAGCATCCCAATGACTCTTGAATCCCTCTCTTCTAACATCTGAGGCGAGAGTGAAGAAGCTGATGAGAGATGACCAATTAGATTGATATAGACATGTAGGGGAATTTGACCTGAGACATATCTTGCTTCCCAAATGACGTAGCCATGTAAGTTGATGTGGAGGATATCCCTTCTCTGATGGTGTTGTGTGAGCTGTGCTAGAATGTATTGCAATATCTTTGTACAGGTCTTACTTGATGAGCTCGGAATGGCTCTTAGAATCTGTTGTTTTGTCACAGGTAAATATTATAGTTCAGTACAAGCCAGATCTCAAATGGTGTAGCATATATCTCAGGGAATATAATAGATGAAGAAAAAACCATTGCATATCAATTGCATAAGAAGAAGAAGATCGTGGGAAATCCAAATAAAATATTGTAAATAAGATCAGAGTCTGATGACAACCTTGATTGAATATGCATTGAACAGGGTGTAGCAAATGCAAATGCTGGAAGGGATTTCTAAGGGAAAAAAGTTCCAATCGCAAGAGTTGGGTTTAAAGTTGTTGATTTTAGTCAAAGAAAGTCCAGATTGGAAAGTCACAGTAGAAAGAACACAATATCAGTTTAGGTTTGCAAGGAAATTTATGCTCACGTTTTATTATTGACTCGAGAAGGAATGCCTGATATTAAACAATATCCTATCTATTTGCAAGAAATATATTAAAAGGCTGAAATACATGAAAGATATGAATCAACAGTTTGATTGGCTACGTCGAAAATATTATAGAAAATATGTAATTTCACTCTTTTGGCCCAGTACAGGGTTTTTTCATAATCCCTCAACTAATAGAATGCTATGAGAAATTGCTTTAGGAAAACAAGGTCAGTATTCAAAATATTGCATATGTAAATAAAAGTCAACTATTAAAGTTTTTGACAAAGAAGGTTAAGGATATACTTCGTATTCAATTTTATTTTCCTAAGATGGATAAATAAATAAATATATTTGCTAAAATGCTATTGATGTTGCGGGCCTTGTTGTCTAAACACGGATTGCAGATGTCGGTAATATTGAATAAGAAACTTGTACTCTTTAGAACAGAAAATAGATTTATGTACCTGGAAATCAGTTTCTTTTTACGTTGATGATTCTGTTATCCAGCGCCAAAGTAAATAGCCCTTGCTGGGAAAACCTTCGCAGATTGAAAACTGTCGATGATATGTTTTTTGAGTATTGTTCAAATGAAATATTTGCTACTTCTGGACAATGCTCTTTTAGCTGTGGGTTGCATAGTGTGCATTCTATCAGCCCATCATTTGTGTCCAAATTGCATTCCAGATTATGTTCATATATAATTTCCATTTCTTTTTTGCAAAATGCACAGACCACAGAGCTTTGAATCAGTGGTTGTTTACATTGAGCGCAAAGGCATCGATATGGAGGTGCAAATGGATTTCTTGCTTTCAATATTCCGTTTATCTGCCAAAGTCTCAGAACAAATGACGATAGGAAATGCATATAATATCAGCATGTTTTTAAATAGAATTATGCCAATATTCTTTTCTATTTGAATAGTAATTAAACTTAGATTCTAAGCACTATGACTAGTTACAATGCGAATGCGCAATGTAGCCATTGGCTAATTGTTGTTAGCGGTTGGGTAAAAGCAAAGAAACATTGCAAAACCAATTTTTGCAAATTGATGAATAAGGGTGTTGTGAACAAAGTTCTGGGGTTGAATGTAAAATTTGTTGCAATGCAACCAATGTTTTAAAGCAGTCGTAGAAAGAGAACAAGTTGTATTTTCCTAGCATGCAACAAATATTGTATGTGCAAAGACGATTGTCATTTAATTGGGATGCAAGGTTGTATTCTGATACTTTTGTTTCTCAGATTGAAAGTACAAATATTCAATGCACTTTCTGCAAAAAGCAAAAAATCTAATTCTCGAATGCCATTGCAAATGCAGTTTTGACGAGTTAAACAAATGGAAAACCCGTTTTGTGGCACTGTAAGCATGGTGGATGTATCTTCCGATCACAGAAATCTAGTTATGTCACTGTTGTGCTAGCTAGCATTAATAATTTTAGGTGTGGTAGCTAAAATGAATTGGTTGGATGCACGTTTGGTACTTAAAAGCCTTGTTTGCAAAGAGAGCTTGACATTGATTACATGTTGAGATAAAGACGTTGTCACGAGTAGGAAAAAGTTACATTCAAAAGGTGCCAAAGCATATTCAATCTTGTAAACTTGCAACTTCATATTCAAGCAGGGGAAAGTTCCATTCAAAAGGTGCCAAAGCATTTTGATCAACATAGACTTTGCTAAAATTGCAATCAAGTAGATTTTATGCATATTGCTATAATACCATTTACATAAATCTGTACATATCAAAATTGCTTGAAGCCTACAACATTGAGATAACACCTTAACAAAAGCCAATTAGATATATCAGCATAAAAAAATTTAAATCAATGTTAATAGTCCATTATTGAATAAAACTTCAAACATAAAACAGCAGTGAACTACATAACAGCAAGAAGTGGACAGGATCCCTGACAGTGTTATTTTTTTTAGCTTCAGATAGATGCAGTTCACTATAGTTTAAAACGTGCAGTTTGATATTGAATGATGCATTTGTGCATAAGGGAGGTTTCAATAGCATCTAGATTTTTAGCAAAGAGATGCATGCTTGTCGGAGTCTGTATCTGAGATGTTTAAATATTCTTGGTCATCACAAGCTCACAATGTCGTTGAGCATATTTCAGACAAGATGCAGTCAAAAAGCACAAAAAAGTCAAGGAGGAGATATCAAAGGGTCCACCGATTGGGAGGATGTACTTGGAAAATGTTAACTGCCATTTTTCATTGCAGAAATGAAGTGCTAACATTTAGTTAGAGTACATCACGTTGGTGGTAATACAAGTGCATTTAGACTTTCACAGCGATTGAAGCTTGTTTGACAATTGGATTCATGAGTTTTTAAGAAACTATTATTTTTTGCAACTTGCTTTTTTGGGAGCTAGACTTTTGGGCTTGCATGTGAGGGATGTTTATATATTTTGGGTCATCACAAGTTGATGAGATGAGCATATTTCAGCCAACATATGATCAATGTCATCAGTGAATCATGATAATAGTTATTTTTAGCAATATGCTTATCAATGCTTGTATGTAGTTTTTGAGCACATGTTTGGGCTCCTTGTAAAAAAGTGAGCCTAATGAGATTGCTTTGATCCATACGAGAGATGATGTTATTTTTGGAAGCGAATAATTTTGGATTTTTTTATATTTGACAACAGTCTCCCAGATATTATCTTTATTTTAAATATTTCTTACATTTTTGTTTTTCAGAGCTAGACTGGTTTTTTCTACGTATTTATATTTAGTAGTTTCTATTTATGGCAAGGGCAGGTTGTATAGCCATGGTTGCAACTGTGGAATGATGGAATGATGTCATAGTGTTGATAGGTCAAGGATGGGTAAAATGCAGACTTGAGACGGCTAGACCGTTTTTTTTGCACATATCTATATTCAATAATTTCTATTTCTGGCAGGGGCAGGTTCTGGTGTCATGGAGCTTGTTGCAAGAACTTTTCACTGTGGAGCTATTTGTGTGTGTATATATATATATATATATATATATATATATAACTGTGTCTGTTGACAATAGCGAAATTTAGCCTGCCGAAAACTTTTTCCCTAGTGGATTATGTTATCAAAAACTTAACATATTTATGGTTAAAATAATATTTAGTTAAGTAAGTTTAAAGTTAACATAGTTATGGCTAAAATAATATTTACTTAAATAAGTCTATATAGATTTAACTACTGGGGACTAAAGCAGATATTGGTTTTTTTTTATAGCATGGAAAGGTTGGTTGGGGTTTCAAAATTTGCATAACAAACGTCTGATAGAAGTGGAGAATGAAATCAAGATAAATTCGTGAGTAGCTATATAGTCAAAAAGGAAGTCCTATAGCAGTTTGTTTGCAAAATCTATATCAGTCTTGATGATAATGTTCTGAAGAGATGACAAAAATTTAAAATAGTGTTCAACTAAAGCCTACTACAGATAACAAAGTCAATGCTATCAGACAATGAACAAGAGACAAAAAAACAGAAGAAGCTGTTAAGCAATGAAACTACTTTGCACTAAAGTAAATTCTGTTCTTGTTTTTCCTTGTTGATGAAATGGAAAAGAAGCAATTTTACAACGAACCTGTGTCTTTGAGTCAATGATTGGAAGCAAATTTTGAATTGCATAATCATCATTAAGAGGGTCAATAAAAGTAGCTGCACAGGTCCGGAGCATGTGGCTTCCTTTAGTGTCATTTCGGACAATGTTTTTAAACAAATAGAATGGAGGATTATCAGATGCAAGTTGTTGTTGAATTTGCAAGAGCAGTTGTTGAAAGGCTTCATTGACTTGTAACTACAATAGTAGAAGACACTAGTCAATGAGCATAGGCTACAATTAAAAATCGTTAAATCTATTTGTATTTTTTTTTCGCCTATTTTCTTGTTTATATACAACAACAGAAATTTTATTTAGCTTTAAAAAATAGCAATTCCAAAAGAACATTAGACATGCAAATGGCATATTTACTGTTGCATGGTCGTTTGTCGTTCCACCATCTTTGATATACAAGTCGAATTGCTTGTTGTTGTATTCACATGCAACGACAATTGCTGCGACAGAGCCAACAGAGTAGGAATCGTTTGATGACAACAGATCAGCAATTGTCATATCTGGAGCTAGCTTTCTCATTTTGCAAACTTGATCAATTGTCTCAATTATTGTATGTGGAAATATGACTATTGAATACTTGGCATCACCTCTGTCATACTGGCCTTTTTTCTTGAGCCCAAATCGAGTGATTCTTAGGATTTTGCCAGTTGAGAAATAGCTACCAAAACGTTTGATCAAGTTGTCACTTATTCCAGCAGTGATTGTCATCAGCCCATCTCTGTCAACAAAGTCTGCATGCAGTATTTGTGCCTTTACAGGAGAACCTTGAATTTTGTTTTGTGCAGGCCCATACACGGCCAAGATGTCTCCTTCGAAAACAATTTTTGGGGTTATTGTGCATAGCTCTATAATAGTAGCTGCTTCTGCAGCTATTTGTTTGAACCTGCTATTGTTATAGTTAGAGAAGAAGGCCAAGAAAGAAATTATCAGCAATTCATAGCAGAAAATTTCAAACTTGGATCAAGATTGACAAGATATTTGTCAATGCAATAGTTATATTCTGTTGTTTTCTGTGCTAGGAAATCATAAAAGAAGATGAAGAATTTGCATGTGTTAAAAATGATGTAAAAAGCAATTAGAACCAAAATAATTGCACACCTTTTTGGACTTTGAACAGGTGAAATTGTTTCCATTGTTGAGCTGTCTGATGTTGATATTGTTTTTGTTGTGTTGAGCATAAGCAAAGAACTATTTTCCATTGTTTTGGAATTTTGGATTTTAGTTTCAACAGCTGTACATGCAAGAAGTATCAAGCAAGTCAAATGTACCTAATATTGTTAATTAATATAAAAATTAGAAGAGATTTAGAACAAATGGAAAATATGGAAACAAATAGATAGTATTAAAACAAAGAATCATAGGGAAAAAAAGGAAAAAAACAAATTTCTATAATTCTTTTACTAGATTTTTTACATATGCATAGCATGAAGTCTATGTAGTGCCAGGAATTTGAACAGAACAACTGCTGAAAACTATGTTGTCTATAGCCAAATATTGAACAAATTTTCATTTACAATTATCTTGAACATAAGAATTTGTTATTAAAACATTTTGTGTAGCCTATATATCGTCTAAATTATTATAAAATGGAAATAGCATGTGAATACTTTTGTAAAGAGTGTTTACATATGTTATGCAATAAGTGCTAGTTTTTTAAAATCTGAATTGTGGACAAATTAAAGTCTAAACAACTTTCAACAATAAAAAATAATCAAAATTTTACATCACAAATTAGATTACAAAAATATTAGAAAGTTCAACAGAATTTAAACTGATAGCTATGACATCAATGTTGCAGATGCCCAAAGCTTATCTAAATTTAACTCACTACAAATAGGAAAAAACCAAATTGATATAGTTTAACGTGCATGCAAGTTGCAAGAGAAAGAATAGTACCTGCTTTTGATTTTGTGCAAATATGATACGATGGATCTGTCCATAGATAAGGGGACAACAAAATTAGACAATGCAAAATTGAATAGACTATGCATTGTTATCACAGATTGATAGGAAAGTTGAGTAGTGATCAGTCCAATAAGCATCTGAAATATTGAAAACAATAGTTATGTGTTTCAAATTTGTCCAAAAGTGGTCAAGCATTGAACCAGTGTTCGTTGTTTCCTTTGTTGTTTTCAGTGTCAAGCCTTTCATTTCCATAAACAGTTGCAATTTTCTTTTTGACGTTGTTTCTTGCAACATGTCAATGTTCAGGTATCCAGCTACTAGGATTTGAGTGGTTTGTGTGCAAGTTGACAAAATGCAACTCAATATATGAAATAGATCATCAAGCAAAGCACATGGTCTATTGTAAATGTTTACTACTTTCAACACATTGTAGCCAAATTCAAGATCTACGCAAATTGCTTCGGTCGATTTTTTTGTATAGTTTCTAGAATTGGTGATGGCAATGTGTTTTTTAATCAATGTAAGGATTCCATGCATTGAAAATGCTGAGAAGAAATTGTATTTTTCTGTCATTATCGTTTCTTTGGTAAGTGTGTGCATGTGAGTTTCTTGCAAACATAAAATGTCTGCCTGCATAAGTTCATGATCATTTACAACATCGTCATAGTGCAAAAGCAAGCTGCGTGTGTTCAATGATGCAATGAGTAATTGCTTTGCATTTGGCATTGAACGCAGGCCATATTCAAATTGCAAAGTTGCATTTGTTTTTAATCTATCTATTTCAGTAGCGACTTTTGGACAAGTTTTAAAATTTCTTTGTTCTAACTTATTTAAAAGATAAAGACAATCAATATTTCTAACACGTGAGAGTGCAGTGTAAACAAGGCCATGTCTCTTAATTCCTTTTGGGTCAAATGCCAATTTGTTCATTGTCAATCCTTTTGCTCTATGGATTGTCCTTGCACATGCTAACTGAATTGGGAATTGTGTTCGCATAATATTCATTTTATTTTCAAGTGTTGTTTGTATCACAATTCTTTTGATTGGTGTCCAATTGGAATTTACAACAGGTGTATAAAGATGTTGCATAGTTGCACGTTGCTTGGCTCCAACTTTTGGATCTGTAAACTCAATCCAAACAATATCATGGTTTGTTTGTGCATAGTGTTTAAACACACCTTCTGCACCATTAACCAACCCGTCCTCAGTTGAGTAGTTTCCTCCAACTAGTTCAATAAGCATATCCTTTTTCACTACTATCATAGAGGGAAGTCGCAATGTGTTTTGTCTATGGTCATTTTTTTCAATTGAATCAATTTTGCTATCATGTGCTACAAGCGTGAATGTTTCTATTTGCATAGCCGACAACTTTTTTGAGTTATGTTCTTGAACATCCTTATTACTATGGAAAAGATAAGGTAACGTTGCATCTATTGGTGGTTGTCTATAGCAATGTTGGTTTAAGTAATCTATGTCATCCGGTGTTTGTGAGCATGTTCTAATTCTATTTAAGATTGATGTGAATGTTTGATTTCTTTGACGTACAACTATTGTAAGTTCATAGCATTTTATTGCATCAAACCAAAATGTGTAAGGAAATGTTTGCTGCTGGAATCTTGGTTGTTCAAAAATCCAACAATCATGTACGGGTTGTGCTTGACACAAATCACCACAGAATATGACATCAAGGTTTCCAAATGCTTTTGTTGGTGTGTGCATGATTTCACGTAGTCGTTTGTCAATGTTGTATAGCATTCGAGACCCTATTAAAGAGACTTCATCAATCAACAATACTCGAAGTTGTTCATAATCTTTTGTCAAAAGATCTAGGGTGTTTGAATTTAGCGGAAGCATATTTGAACTTAATGGCAGTCTGAAAGCAGAGTGGACTGTAACGCCACCTGCATTATATGCTGCTTTTCCAGTAAATGCAACTATAAGTCCTTTTTTCTTTAAAGGATCACTACCAATTTCTTTGTCATAGTGATGTAGAATACCATCATAGATTGCTTTTGCGGTGTAAGTTTTACCTGTTCCTGCTCCTCCTGTCAGGAACAAGTGAATTGGAGTGAGGGGATTGTTCTTTTTCCTTGCAATAACTTCTTTCACGATTGATTGTTGTTGAGTATTTAGATTTCTTCGTATTGCATGGTATTCATGCATGTCCAACAGAAATGGATTTTCTTTCAAGTTGCACACAATCCCAGGTTTTGATGCATTGGACATAGTTTTGCGGATTAGATCATGCTGAATGTCATATTGTTTTAATCCAGACACAGTTGTTGTTTTGTCTGTTGTTAGAGGAGGCATAGCTATGTCTTGCAATTCAATTGTTTCAGCAGCATTATCAAGGTCACCCCACTTTGTCGTTGTTGATGCCATGAACTTTTGTTCTACAATGTCTATTTGTTCTTTGAATTTGACATATGCATCAGACCATGTTTTGAAATTGCACTTTAGTAGGTTGCAATTGTCTCTATGTGGCATAAAGAGGATCATCTTTTCTCTAAAAAAATTCTCGGGGTCTTTTTGTTTGTTGTAGTGAATAGATCGTATGATACATGGTCTATTTCTTTTTCTTGTAATTGAGTGCATGCAAGAATAGGAAGATGCATATTCTGCCAAAGAGATGTTTTCAAGCTCAATAGGACGTGCAATGTATTTGTCCAAAATTGATGGGAAAATAATGTCGTCAGAGTCATCTGGTTCTTTTTCCAAAAGCGATGGTTTTTTCAAGACAACTATTTTTTTGTACTCTGGAGCAGTGTTGATGAAAATAGTCTTCCTGGAGGATGAATGCAGAGGTAACGAGAGTATGATATGTATTGCTTGTCTAGTAGACATTTGTTGCATGTTCAAAAGCGCATTTCCAAGTTTACGTATCGTTTCAATCTTTCCATCATTCTCAATGAGACATTGTTCTTTGATCTTTTTGAAAGCATTTGTCATGGATCTATCAAATTTGGTGATGTAAGAGCTTACATATGTTGCTGTAGCGTAAGCATCTAAGATATATTGTGCATCTGTATTTGCTTGCCACAACTCTGGTATTGCTTTTGCAAATGAGTTAATCCAAATGTCAACGGGATCTCTTTTTAGTATTAAGGTAGCACGAGGAAGCAAACACCGTAGCAGCAAAATGTATTCATCCTTGGTTAGTTCTAGCTCTAGAAGCAATTGTGCAAACGACACGTTTCTAGAATATTCTTTATGTTCAATAAGAGAGAACACTTTTTTTGCTCTTTGAATGAGATCGGCTGAAGCATTTTCTAGTGGCTCTAGAATCATGGTACTATCCATAGGAGGTAATGGGAAATTGAATCTGCATGTGGAATGCCGATGTTTTCTACATGTTTTTGTGTGTCGATGCGTTTGAATTTGAATAAGATTTTGATCAAGTAAAGACGAGTTTGTGGATATATAGCGATCAACAAAAGCAACAATCTCCTCATTTGAATTTTTTCCATAAACAGGTGCATTTTGAATCCAAATCAGTCCATGTTCATGCTCATTTCCTCTTTGTTGAAATTCGGTCGTAAAGAAAAAATCTTGTATTTTTCCAAATATTGTGTTGTTTTTTAACATAAGAGACTTTAGTGCTGCTATTTTGTGTCTATAGTAGCGAGTACAAATCACTGGGTGTCTTCTTATTAACGTGTCAATATTTTCTTCCAATGCATTGTCTTCTAACTTTCCCAAATGTTTTTCCTCGATTTGTTTCAATGCATTGCATAAAGGTGCCCAAAGGTGTTCAGCACTCGTAAAGGTTAAAAAGAACGTAGGAGGACCAAGCTGTCAAATCATTGCAAATAGATCTTTTTTCATATTTTCAAAGTAATCAGGTGATGTTCTGATTGCTTTCAATGTACGATACCCGATCGAAGATTGGAGTATTTTTACAAGATTGTCTTTTGACTTGACATCTTTTGCCAATAATTTTTTGTCCTTTAACTCTCCCATGCGGATTGATATCCAAGCAGTGTTTTGTACTTGTTTTATTATGTTTTTAATTGCTTTGAAGAAAATGTTTGTGCCATGTGTTTCAAAGTCTGTACTTTCATGTTGTAGCTCCCACTGCGATATTTGTTGATAAGAGAAGTGATTGAAAATTTCATTAGGTCGATTGAATCCGTAGAAAAGTGTAGGAAAGTTTAGCTCTTCAGAGTATTTGTCTTGGAAAATGCTCAGTGGTCGGAAGCTCTCTGAAGGTGCAATTTCTATGATTTTGTTGTCTAGATCATCTATTAGATGTGTTTCTCCATATCCATGTATCAATGTTTCTGATATTGGTTCTATGTTTATTTCATTTTCATCATCAGCTACTTGTTCTGTTGTTTCTTGAGTATTTGATTCTTGTTTAGCTGTTTCATCAAATATTTTTTCCCAACTAGTATTGATTACAATGCCTTCAATTTTGTAAAGTCCGGTTTTGCATAAATCACTCAGCGCAGTCATAATGATCTTTGGCCGAATATTTCCAGATAGATATGCATTCTTGTATTCCAATTTTCGCTTTAGCATAACTGCAACTGTCAAATTGTCATCTAGACTTCTAGGCAATGCTATTTGAACTTTATCCAAATTTGCAGGCACATTGATAATTGAGCCAGTCAACCCAATTTGTGCTCTTTTATAACCAAGTTGTCTTATTTGTGCAAAGGCTATTCTTGGTGACACCAATCGTTCTTCCAAAGGAGTCAGTATAGCTACAGATGGCAATATGTTATTGCATCGGATTCGTGTAGGTGATGTAAACATGGGCAATTTCCCATTAGCGATTGCTTTCTTGCAAGGCCTACAAATTTGAACAAGTAGCGTGGGGTATGCCACATCTTCTGTACTTGTAAGAGTTTGAAAGGCTAATTTAACTGTGTTGTTTACACTAGAAATGTCTTTTTTAAAATGCAGTTGTTTGCACACGGAACATGCATGAATAGGTGTGTCTTGAATAACTTTTAAGTATGTAACAACTGCTTTTTTTGCTTTTGCACATTCCTTTTGCTTTTGAAGAATGTCGATTCCTTGTTTACGCACATTGTGTTTCAACAAGCGCAAGTTTTTTGGCATATTGCCATCAATGCATGTTTGCGTCTTGATTTTGGTTTTTGAAAATTGATCAGCAATGCAAGACTTTTTTTCCCCTATGTTTATCTTTTGTTTTTGTTCCTTTGCTTTAATTGCATCTATTGGTTTGTTGAATGGTCCGTTGTCAATGTTCTTTTCTATAGTGTTTTCTTTCACTATTGTCTGTTTGTTCTTTTCAAAATTATCTGTTCCAATTGCAATAGAAGTATTTTTGTTGCAATTGAGCGAAAAGAGCATTTTATTTCCACAATGTTGTTGCAACAATGGTTGGAAATGCGAGTGCATTTTATCTATTACATGTTGTATCAGGCATAGAACTTTTGACGATTTATTTGTTGCATGGAATGTCGCAATATTTTCTTGCAAATTATTGCTCCATAAATGTATGTTAGTGTCTAGTAGCTCACATAACCATTGAAGAGCAAATTGATTTCCTTCTATGTGGCCAATGATATATGGCTCTGCCAAATGCACGATATAGGTTTCCCATCCACTAACAAGAGGTGTAGTTGCTAATGTGTTTTTATCAAGATATTTGTCCAAGCATTGTATTGCTCTAATATCGTTTGAAGCAATAGAGTTATAGAAGCTTTGCGCAATTGCTTTTCTAACACTTTGTCCATTAGCGAAGAGTGTCAATTCGGAGATTGATTCGAACAAGGAGTCATGACAATTGCCTTGAAGCTGAAATGACATTTCAACTTCCCTGTATAAACATCGATTTACATTTGCGCCTTGACAAAGCATATCAGTCGCTTGTCTTTCGGCTTGCATTGTTTTATATGACAATAATGGTTCAAAGTGGCCAGAAGCTGGTGTGTGGTCATGGAACAATATATTGTAGCAATATTCAGATATTCCAGAATTGAAGTGAAGGTATTTTGTTCGTTTTGTTAATGACCAAACAGCGACTGGAACATTCAACCATTTTGAAAACCACTTGATGCAAAATATATCACCCCATAGTCCATATACATTTTGATTATCTGGCTGCGAAGCAGACTGCGACATGCGATTGAGATATTCGTTGGCATTTTCTATGTTATGCAATTCCACCAAATAGTCAACTGTCAATTCTGTGCGCATTGACAACAATGCAGAGGGATCTTTTTGATCTAGACGAACACGAAAATGATTAACAATTTCTTTCCTTATCTCTATTGATGTATATCGAAAATGCAATAATACTGCAAGCGCATCAAACAAGCAATTTCCTGGCTCATAGTGGAAATTGTCTAGTCCAAACAAATTGCTTGTAGCCAAAGCCTCATCAATTTCTTGCCAATTAGAATATTTGATGCCAAGACCATTTGCTCTTAAAACATTGTCGCCTTTACTTTTGTCTTTTCCCATATTGTCTACAAACACATTTGCGACGGCATATGTTTTTCCTGCTTTTTGTTCTTGTTTTTTCTATGTCCCTAGTTGTTTATATCGGAAAACCTGCATGCAAGTGAAGAGAAACAAACCCTAAGGAAAACAAAATAAGCAAAGGGCATGGTTTTTTTTTCCAAACCATGATGTTGTAAACATTGTAGATTGTTGTTGCCATTGCAAATAAGCAAAGCAAAGGGAACAACATATTCACAACAAAGAAATTTTGAAATGAAATGTATTTTGTCTTGCTACTAGAATAGAAAAAACCAGCATGTTAATTGCTAAGCTAAAATTATTAAATATGCAAAATTTGGTATCAATACAAAAAAAATGGCAATTAGCAAACAAGAAAATTCTGTGTGTGTTTTTTGTCTTTCTTTTTTTGTTGAAGCTATGTTTGAGTTTGTTATCTTATAACCACTAAAATGTTTTTTTGTACAAAACTATGTAGACACGACTTTGGTCAAAGGGAAAGCTTTTGGCACTTAAAAGGTTAAAAGGTCAAAGTCACTTTACCAAGAAATATGGATATAATGTTTCTCATGACACATCAGTACACACTTGATTTCTTATTCTAGTCAGGGGGAATCATTAGATTCAATGCAATATTAGATTTATTGGTGACCTATAACAAAGGGAATCAAACTCAAGGCATTACATTGCTTATTTAATGTCAATGAATCATTGTACATAACCTTTTACATATATCTAAAGCAGATATGATCATAAACATAAGCCCAATCCCATGTATTAGTATAAGGATTTTCTTCTAATATTCATTAACATCTATGACTATAACTAGAGCTTGAAACTTTTATTCATAATAATATAATGATGTCAAGTTGCCAAGATCAAACACTAAATCCAACTGCTCTTAAAAGAATCGATATAAGTTTAAAAACTCTATTCATCAATCATATCCATGTCTACATTCGCTTGCATTTCATAAGCAGAAGCATGTGTGCTTTGCACTGAAAGGAATTGAAGGAAGATAGGGAAGGAGCAAAACACCTATTGCTGACAAAATTGATGCCTGCCTTTGCTACTTATCGTTGATGAAGATGGTGCGAAGTAAGGCTCTAAACAGCCACAAAATAGAAAAAGCTTTTTTGTCATGTTTCCATATGGTTGATAAAATATAGGCTATGGCACATGTGCATTGTCTTACATAATATACTTACTGCATAGGCCTAGTTTAAAATGTTTCTTGAAAGGTGAAACGACATTTTTTTTTATTTTTTGGTAAGCAAAATATTGCAAGCTATAATTTTGCAAACCAAGAATTTACAAGAATAAACAAATATGGTAAAGTGAATTAGCAAATGTTTAAACATATTTATAGTTTTAAACTTTCATATATCAATAAAATATAACTATGTGTGTTAAGAAATGTTTAAATATTTAAACTCAGTATACCACTATGTTGTATGCTCATGCTATAGTTTGTACCTTGATTGTTAACCATTCAACTACTAATTAATTGCCAATGTAAGAGTGAATTAGAATAGTGGCATAGCTAATATTGATTGCTTATACTATTCATAAATGTAAACATAAATGGCATAAGCGACAATGATTTTGCATCTCAGGACAAAGTAAGAATAAAGCATAGAAAATTAAAGACTGAACATAAAAAAATTATTTCAAAAACAAATTTGCAATTATTGTTTTCCTTAATCTTTCTATTGAACTTTAATTTATGAGCAATTGCTACTACCTAGAATTTTATTTGCAATTAGCTTATAATATATAGATTAAATCCATGAACCTATAATTTTAACACATAATTTATAATTTTTGTTTTATATCATATTGTTTCATTTACGCTTTTGTATTAAACACTCAGATCTTAAACTTTCTTTTTGACACTAGTGATTTCGCTAAGCCTGGCGAGGGAATGCGAAAGATCATATTTTGTGTCAAAGAGAGTGACAAACAAACTATATCAAGATTTAGCAAGATTGGGGTGTAATTAGATGGTGACTTTATTGAGTGCACTTAACTCTTCATAAGTTGTGTCTTGATCAAATACCTCAATGGGAGCATTGTGGTTTCCCTGATCAGCGGACTGTCAAACCATTTTTTCTTCTTCTTGGATTTGAAACATTCTATAATTTTAACACATGATTTATAATTTCTCTTTTATATCATATTGTTTCATTTACGCTTCTGTATTAAACACTCACACCTAAAACTTTCTTTTTGACACTAGTGATTTCGCTAGGCCTAGCAAGGGAATGTGAACGATCATATTTTGTGTCAAATAGAGTGACAAACAAACTATATCAAGATTTAGCAAGATTGGGGTGTAATTAGATGCTAACTTTATTGAGTGCACTTAACTCTTCATAGCTTCTGTCTTCATCAAATACCTCAATGGGAGCATTATGGTTTCCCTGATTAGGAGACTATTAAACCATCTTTTCTTCTTGTTGGATTTGAAACATTTGCACTAATCATGTCCTTGTTTATTACAATATCTACAAAACCTAGTAGAAGACAGAGAAAAGAAAAAGCAGATTGTGAGAAACAAAATGACCTTGTAGTAGTAGGAAGTGCAAGTTTTGAAAATGTACATATGCAAACAATTGAGGAGGATGATTGATGTTGAATTCTACAATAATCTAAAAACTTTTCTTCAATCAATTGTGCTTGATTATACACAACGTAAGGAATAGCGATTTCCATGTACGTCGGCTGTAGCTACAAACATTCTTGTAATCTACTTTTAAATTTGACAATAACATTATCGAATGCATTAGTGATATTGAGAAGAATGGACAACTGATTGAATTGATGGAAGTAATCTCATACAAGAATGTTAAATCCTTGACTGAGGTGAAGCCACTTAATATTCATACCCTATTTGTAGAAGGAAGAACTAAAGGAGAGAGAAAGGGATTTCAGAAACTTGGTCCAAATCATGATTGAGTTTTGATTCACATCATGCCTACAAAGCCCTGTGAGTTTCAACTTAATGGACATAACCTTTTCAAGACCAAGGAATAGATTATAGTTAAACCAACTGTCTATGTCAAGAATCTAACTTTGGAGCACTTTCGAATCATGGGATTCATCATAAATGATAAGCTTGGATTTTTAACATCGAGGACATAAATTATTGATAAAAATATTATTAACATTTTATGCAAACAAAGCAATTATGTTGGCAACTTCCACGATTCTTTTGTGTAACATCATTATTTCCATCGATCTTATAGTAGCCATCATTGATACCCAGGGGATATGGCCACTAATAGAACTATTAGCAACTTGATTTCTTTGAAAGTGTATTAAAAATTCCAAAACAGCTTTCAAATATCTATAAAGCTCTATTAAATAAAAGGTCAAGGGTCTTGTAAACAAAGCTGAAGACTCAAGAACATCTTCAAATATCAACGAATATCATCATCAATTAGTTTAAAACTTGGGAGATTGTTAATCAATGCATAACAACAAAAAATCTTTAGTGTATAGTGTCAATGAAGCTCCAATGAAACGCTAGGAAATGAGCCCATATAAAAAGAGCTATTCAACATTGTCTCATCAACATCCAAAATCACTATGTGTGTATGCTACAAAGTCAATTTCAATGATACAAGTAAATGCCTCTTATCAACATCTCTTTCAAATTTTCCATCATGTCCAAATGAAGGAAAATGTTACATAACCCCAATTAAACAAAAAAAAACAATTAATGCTAGTGGCCTGGCCTAACCGTCTTAATAGATAGATTGTTATGTATTGAGATCATCTATATTAAATCATGTCAATAAAGTAGATTTAGTGTGGAAGCAATATTTGTAAAAATGTTTACTAGAAGCTTCCACCTATTAGAAAGTCTCTATAGCATGAAAACAATATTTGAAAGAAAATTTATTACAAGGTGCACCTATTAGAAAGTTGCTTTACTAAGGACGCTTATTAGAAGGTTCAGCCTAGTAAAAAGTTTCTTCACTAGAAACTATATATCTACAAGTAGAAGCAATGAAACAAGATGTCTTGTGGAGTATTTTGTAATTGTAGATTGGCTTGATTTGGAGGTTTTCCCCTTGAAGAGGCAAATGAATATTGCTGTAATTAATAAAGATATTTCTATTATAATATTTTGTTATCTAGAACTATCTATTGTTGTGGTAATTATGTCTTTTCATATTGAAATCTTGGTTTATTTTTTTTATTTATGTTATGAATTTCCAATTATGTTTTTGAGGCACATAACAAATAAAAATCATGCTTAAGACTCATTAAGCATGAAATAATTGTTAAGCCATGAATTTTGAATGCGCAAAACACAAAGTAGTGAGCATACTGAACAAAATCAAATATGCAGGATGCATAAAAGATAAGAATATGTAGCGTGGCTTGTGACAATCAATTCCAATAATGGGAACACTATGTCCTTAATATCGAATGGATTGGCAACCTTCATTTTTCTAGTCATGGATAGAATGACAATAAAATAACTCATTATTATGTGTTGAATTATATTTTAAGGATCGATAACATCAGTTTAATGTTAGATACTTGAATTTGATTATGAAAGCCGATCTAAATAAAGAAGAAATTCCATCAATCAAGCCATTATATTGCAGGAAAGATGAGGCTGATTTTGGTGAAGGGTCATAAAAGGCACTTGACATTGCTCAAATACAATAGGCACGAGAATTTGATGTTTGTTTGTGTGGATGGCCATATTCCTATTGTTTGGTATAGCCAGAACAAGGAGCAGCTACGGACTTGCTAAGCCCACAATAATTTGTTATAGTGCTTTAATGTCTAAAGCGATTGTACATGTTTGAGAATAAGTAACATAGATCACACTATAAAGTTACAAAATGTGGAAATAGAAACGATACACACCTTATTAGAGAAAGCTTTGATATATAATATAAAATAGATTTTGAGCCAATGTAATATGTATGTGTGTCGCTATGAGCAGTGGACATAATCGCTTTGTAGGTGGATGAATCAAAACTATTCGAGCTTTTGATGACAATAGAATTGCACACTTAAACCAATTCAACACCAATCAGTTATGGAAACCAATCATAGAATTTGTTCCTAAAAAACCTAAACTCGACATTGAATTTGAATAAAATATTACGCAAATTCAAACTAGACTGGAAACTTGCTCTAATACCAATGATGTAGGGATTCTCACTCATAAGCAAAGTTCGAAATCAAAGTCTGGAAAGTAAATTTCTTAATTGCTTTTTATTAAGTAAACATAGCGCTACATAGCTTTAGATGAAGAAAACCTAACCATGAAAACAAAGAGAGAAAATTTGAACAAGATTCTTGAAACTAGCAACTAAGTGCAATAATAGAGATGGTGATTTAATGTCTCAAGCGATTCTACATGTTTAAGAATAAGTAACGTAGATCACACTATGAAGTTACAAAATTTGGAAATAGCAACAATGCACACCTTATGAGAGAAAGGCTCGACATCTAGTAAAAGTTAGATTTCAAGCTAATGCAATATGTACCAATGTGGCTATGAGGGGTGAACATGATCGCTTTGTAGCTGGATCAATCAAAATCTATTCAAGGTCTTGATGACAGTAGAATTGTAGACTTAAATAAATCTAACACCAATCACTTATGGAAATTAATCATAGGATTCCTTCCTAAAAAACCTAAAGTTGAAATTGAATTTGAATAAAGTATTACCCAAATTCAAGCTAGATTGGAAACTTGCGCTAATACCAATGATGTGGGGATTCTTACTCATGAGCGGAGTTCGAAATCAAAGTCCATAAATAGATTTATTAATTGATTTTTACTAAGTAAACATAGGCCTACATAGCTTTGCATAAAGAGAACTAACTATGAAAACAAAGAGAGAAAAATCTGAATGAACAAGATTCTTAAAAATAGCAACTAAGTACAATAATAGAAATGGTTGTAGATAAGATCTCAAGTGCTCTTCAATATTAGGCAACCAACAAGGCATTGACAATAATCTCCTATGTGCACAAACAAGACAAATGATATGATACTAAGTACTAAAAATCAGTTATATGTGAATGATTTAGAATACCTATCGACCTAGTCCTCCACTTCAAATCTAGAGTCTACATGGGTAGTTAGGATCTGCTTATATTGATTCTTGTCCTTCCGTATTACTTCCATGTCCCAAAGAATTTTGCCTAAAGTGTCATACTTTTGATCCAAAAATTCAAATTTATCCATAATGGATTATTGTTGCATGCACCAATCTTCAATAACCTAAGCCACAATGGATTTAGTTTCTGAGTGGAAAGCAATTTTCATGGGTGCCTTGCAAATGGAAGAAGCCAATATCAAGTTTCTAGTGTTTGAGCTCAACAACAATACATTCTAAAGGATTGGTGTCTCATGGCTCCTAAATATTTTTCTCTATTCACTCATGCTCAACTCTGATATTTAGATACAAAGCTCTTATGGTATTTCATCATTGTGTCCTTGGTCTCCATTTCAACTTTTGTGCCTTGGTGCGCTCATCGTGGTTCTCATGCATTATCCTATTTGGTATGTTCACAGGCAGCCCATATTATCATTTCTAGATACATTATTTCTATGCCTTCTCTTGATTTGTATCATCTTCTCTCAAAATTTCAAAATCTAGTATCTTGATGAAATATTGAGAGGGATTGACCTTGATTTTAAAGTAATATTGCACAATGATTTGTCTTTAGTTTAGTAAGGACACTTAACCATTCTTGAACAAGTGAGCTATAAATTGCCATGGACATTCCATTGCAATAGTTTGTCACAAGATATATGACAACTTAATTCATCATGTTAGCTTAATTTCACAAAATGATGAATAAAGTAATATACACTCCCTTATTGCTGGGAAGCCATGAAATAATACAATAAGATTATCATAATGGAACCCCTTCTCCTCATGATGAAGCACTATTTAACATAGCCTAGTAACTATCTAGGGTTAGTTTAAGTGTTTATATATGTCTCAACTCTTGATTAGGGTCAGGGTTTTGGAGTTTCTAGAATTTTCTTGAAGTCCACTTATGACTAGCTCGATTACATAGTCAAAGTTAGGTCCCATGGAGCAAGCGCCACAAAGCGAGTTTTGAACCTAAGTGGAGAGGACAACAACATTCCTCCGGACCACTCGATCTACAGTCAATTGACTATCGCCATAAATTCTTCTAGGCTGGGCGATAAATTATAATCAATTTGCTAATAAGTTGTTCACATTTAGTAATGAATTGTTTAATTAAATGCAAGGAGAAAGGCAAACAATGCAAAAGCAAAATTCAACAACCTCATAGGCAAGGGATTTTCTCAGCAAACATATGTTGAATTGACGACAGTATAACCAAGATTAGAGTATTCAACATTATCTCTTTGTAAATTTTGTATTAAAATTTATTTATAGTTGTCAAAGATGTTATCAAAGCATATTTAAGTATATGGCATTGCAACAAAAATAACAATCAAATAGCTTGAAAATCAAAATACAGAGGTTCAAAACTATGTCTATATAAACCGTTTCGATTTAGTAATATAACCTATTTCAAAACAGTAAAAAATATTGAACAAAGCGACTATTAAATTGCAGCAGAAGAAAATACAAGGGCAAAACCAACAATGCAAACCATCAAACATCGGACATTAAAAAAAATCGCTCATGAGCATAAAAACCAGAGCCGAATAGCAGTCACAAATTGTAGACAACAAAATCGTGATCTCCACAAAATAGTAGAAATTGATACTACCCATATACATATTATAAGCAAGTTCGAAGGCAAAATTTGCCAGCAATAAACTTCTATAATGAAGCGATTTTTTTATTATTATCAAAAGATATATTTTTTATCTTATTTTTATTCATCTATCAAATCTAAATAATCTTTGTTTCTATCCATCTAAAATTTTATTGTGCCTATACATCTAAAATTTTATATTAAAATGTGAATTTTTAAACCTAGACCACAATACTCAATACCAATAAGTACACCCGTTTTATGTATAATGTGAAAAAACTATAGTCATTTAAAAGGAAGCCACATTGGACTTGATACTTTTGTTGTATTCAAAGTTTTGTACAACAGAATATCATTTTGTTGACTTTTTAACTAAGGATATTTGTCGTATTCAAATCTGTTGTTCGAAGAATGTAATTTCTATTTTTTAACTAAGGATTTTTGTCACATTTAAATCTCTTGTTCAAAGAATCTAATTTTGTTGATTTTAAACTGGTTGAAGTTTAGTTAAAAGAAAATAGAGCAAGTGATTAATTTATAGTTACTGTTTTGATTTGTAAAAACTTTTTGCGATGCCTCAAGCTTGTTGCAATGCAGAGGGGAAAACGGAACTTTAGCAGTTTAATAGAGCTTAAAAGTAATGATACTGCCTGTAATTTTAAACGCCGGTTTTAACAAAGACAGAAATGTTAAAGTTTGTAGCATTGAAGCCACAAAAAAAAATAAGCATTCATCCTAGCAACATAGAAAATGTCTAGGCATTGATCCTATGCCAGTGTATCATGTATATATCCAGTATCGCGTATGTATAGATCTTAGATAAAATATTTCTTTTAGTCTACTGTGTGCAATTACAATTAACATTGACTACTCACGATCTATGGGCTTAGCTGGTCAGAAATACTAGGTTTAACACGATCCACACCTTTTTTATTTTAAAGCTTTCGGTCTTTAAAGGCTTGTTCGACGTAGGAGAACAAGGAGCGATCAAGCCTTTTTTATCTCTAGAGCTGACTCGGCAATAAGCATATTTTGGCGCTTCGGTGAGTAAGATTCAGCTGGACAGCCTAGCATCAACCTGCCTAGATCACTTGATTTTATAATATAACCCTCTTACTTGAGAGTAATATCACAAATCATATCTCTATTGGAGTTTGAGTCAATCTAGAAATCATCTCTCATTGGAGAGGAAGAGTCAAAATTAAAGCGCTTATTGGACTAGTCTGTACAGCAAGCCTTAACACCACTAGCTTGAGTCTTCTTGGTCCAAGCAGTTAGTTTTAGCTTCAACATAGAAAATGTCTAAGCATTGATCCTATGATCATCTGTCACTAATCATTTCAAAGTCCAGGGATCAACATGAAACTTTTCATAGAGAGAATCAGCACAACCCTGATGTATTTAAATAAAATTAGTGAATCGATGTTCGTACCAGATTAAAGTATATTTTTTTTGCTAAATATATTTTTAAGAATTGAATCATATCCACCAATGTAGAAAAAGGAGCATACATATTTCAACAAGCTGAACAGCTATGAATATATCTATTCAATACAATCAGATTCAACTAATATAAACGCATGTCGTGTATCCATGTCATAGTACCAATCAAGTAGCAATGCTTCCATGCATATGCTACATTTGGCTGCTACAGCCATCTTTGTTATTTAGCGCCTAAAATCTTGAGCCCATTTCACTAATGCATTTACACTACCTACAAGCGAAAAATTATAAACAATTAGCCTTGTCTTGCATGCAGACGCTAATTTCCCAGCTTATATAGCAGCTGTAAGCAGATAGCATGAGCGGTATATCTTCTTGACACTTGTTTCTTTTTAATCGTTGTGACAGAACATAATTTTGCTACGGGCGTTCGTTCATGTAGCGCACGTCCCTACTTCAACATTTTGTGTTTATACATATAGCTATACGATCGCAGAGACTAAATATAATCAGATTGTACTCGTATAAACACGTGTCGGTCATGTATCGATGCCATAGTATTAATCAAGTAACAATGATTCCATGCATATGCTACATTTGGCTGTTGTAGCCACCTTTGTTATTTAGCGTCTAAAATCTTGAGCGCACTCTACCAATGCATTTACACTACCCACAAGGGAGAGATTATAAACAATTAGCCTTGTCTTGCATGCAGACGCTAATTTGCCAGCTTATATAGCACCTGTAGGAAGATAGTATGCGCGGTGTATCTTGTTGACACCTGTTTCTTTGTAATCGTTGTGACACAACATAATATTGGTACCTCCGTTCCTTCATCTAGCGCATGTCCCTATTTCAACATATTGTGTTTATACAGAAAGCTCGAGGACCGCAGAGACTAGAAATTTTTTTTATATTGAGAGCTCGAGCGAAGCACTACAATCCACTGCGCCGATTGTGGAAATTTGTGGAGGATTGTGGCTTCGATAGGAGACGAGAGTTTCCTCCAGGTACATGGATTCTTACCTCTGCGCAGGTAAATGTTTACAACTACATCCTCCCAAACCTAGAATTTAGTTTTACTTAAGCTTCGTTATTGTTCTCTGTTTAACCATATTTTTCTTTATAGGGCTTGCAATAACATCTTCGTATTACACTCAATATTATTCGAGCTAGAGTAACTGTGCTTGCTATCAGGAAATTCTGGTTTATCGCCTAGAGAATTTCTTATAGCCTGAAGTTAAAATGTATAAGATGTTCCGTTAATGTTTTATAGACTATTTCTCAGGGTTTTGAGTCTGGTAGCCCTTCGAAATTTTATTCCGTCGAAAATAAAAAGAATAAAGTATGAAATTTTATCAAGATATCGAGTCTGCCAGCCGTTGGCATCCTTATGAAAATTCTACCAGGGGTTTCTCTGTTTATCTGTGAAGAGACTCTATGTTGAAAAGCCCCCTGTTTACCCTTATTTTCCTATCAAAACACAAGTGCAATGTTGAGCACCGTCACCACTTGGGTGCTTTCAGATGGCTTGGCAACCACAATTGGTCTTTTTAAAGCCGAGATTGCCATGCACAGTTGAGAATGGCTATATATATATATATAAATGTAGCTCTTAATGGCGCATAGCAAAAAAATACATATATGAAAGCACCTATTAACGCTACATCCTAAAATATATATCTATAAATATATCCAGGTGAAACGATTAATATCACTAATTTTGGATTTCGATTAATTTCTTTACTAGATGGAATCACTCGGCACCTCCCTTCATGATTTGAGCTCCATCCCATGTGCATTGCAAGCAATTTGGTATTTTTTTTTATCTCATATAAGTTATGGTTAATAGTTTTGAGACCTGATCTCGCATTATTTGATCTTTTATTGTGTAGTTAAGTTGTCAACCCTACAGATGAAATTTTTTAGTTTTGAGAAGGTGTCCATTTAACTATTTAAGATTTTAACCCTCTAGTACGCTATGGCCAATCTGCAATACGAATTGGTGCCGTAATAGTTGAAACACAACTATATATTTAAGACTTCCGTTAATACCATACCCCACGTACTGTGTAAAAAATGACTATAGTCAAGATGAGACTTCCATGTTTCAATAGGTTAAGCCACGAAAATTTTTATCAATCAATAGGTAACTAACTAAAGAACAGTTTAAGTGTATGATTCATTGTAACCAAACCTACCAGAAACAAGAATTGAAGTCTCAATTCGATGTCGGTATGAAGCTACGCCTTTGTAATCAGCCAAGTCCCAAAGCTATGACATGGGCTTCTTCAACCCGCGTCTAGCTGGTGTTAGAAGCTCTATTTGCTAAGACTGTGACTCGATTGTATGAGAAAAATTCATAGACCCCCAACCCTAGACCCACCAGAACAAAATCGTAGAATAAACCCTTTCACGCCCTTTGTCTTCCACAGAACTATCGCTTAGAATTTCTACCATCCACCTGTTAACGGCTCGCATATAGTACAACAGGGTAGAGCCCCTTCGCACAGCCCAAGGTCATGGGAGTACAAAGGTTTGACGCTGCCATCATAACACTATTTATTAACATTTATTAAAAACTCCAGCACCAGGGTGGTGACTCACATCCTCGGTCACATTTTACGAGTTTAAACTTTGTATTGTTATCAAGACCTTGGCTATTACCAGATGCAATGTGCATGATAAAATCAAACTATTAAAGCCCAAGACGACTTACGCCACCTGTTTAACAATAATAATAAACAATAAACAACAATTAAAGCGCTCATTAATAAGGCTCTAACCTGTACCAATAACTCTGTCTATTATTAATGCAAGGCATCGATATATGGAATCGACAACAATTCAATTATTACTGGTGGCCATACCATGCATAAATCGTGAATAATCCATGTAATGCGTTGAGCCATGTAACCTTTAATGGTAACCAATATGTTTATAATTATAAATGTTTGAATATAGATAAATCAAATCATATATAGTACATTCAATGGTTTGTAGTACCCAATACTTTACAAATTGACATTGAAAATTATCAGCAGGCCCGATTCATGTCTAATCCTTTGATTATGTAATGCGTTGATTATATACATGTGTGTGTTAGGTATTAGTATCAATATGGTATAGTTATATGGTAATAATAATAATAAGATGCCAAGTTACTATGTATGCAATCGAAATTGCTTTAACTAAGTTCCAAACCCATGGTGTGAGTGCTAGGATAAGCTCGCCGACTCGCCACCCATACGCTCAATGCATTGGGCTATAATGTGGTTACACAAGCAATAAATGTATTCGCTATCAACAATAAATTTATTCGCTATCAAACGATAAAAGAAAACGATTTTCTCCATTACCAAGTCTGCAACTCCTTGCACAGAAGCCAGAAACCACCATGGCGCCAGCCCGCCGCCCCCTCTTGGGGTGGGAAAAACTAGGCTGGCATCATTGTTTTACAACCAACCATATTTTAAAAAAATTCCATTTTAAAAAACTGCATTTAATATAGCATATTCAAACTATATCCAAACTATAGCTCTAGGGTAAATTTCTACGTTCAACAGCCTAGAATAATAGGCAAATAATCAGGTTCTGAGCCTACAGAACTATTGTCAATTGGACAAGTTGGACTGCAGCTACCAACTGCTGTGGCATCCTCACAACTCAAGGGTCTTTTTCACTCTTGAGTTCATTTCTAACGAACGTAGAAAACATACAGTAAAGAGTTTGTTTCTTACCCGAGGAGCAGCACCTGCTTCTACGCAGTTTCAACACCTTGATCCAGCTTGCCATCACGTACAAGACATACGTTAAACGGCTAATTTTTATGAATCAATAGATAACTGAGTAAACAACAGTTTAAGTGTATGATTCACTGTAAGCAAACCTACCAGAAGCAAGAATCGAAGTCTCAATTCGATGTCGGTACGAAGCCCCGCCTTTGTAACCTCGATGCAACCTGCCATCGCGTACAAGACATAAGTTAAACCAGCGAAATTTTTATGAATCAATAGCTAAGCAAGTAAAGAATAGTTTAAGTCCAATATTCATAGAGGTGAAGCAGACATCATGCTTGCAGGTGCCACGGATGCTGGGATTGTGCCCATAGGTATGGGTGGATTTATTGCCCTCAGCGCCCTTTCTCACAGAAATGATGACCCACAGACACCTCTCCCAACCATCCGCTCGACATTTATATTCTTTAAGAATCACCTTTCTATTATTACGTATATAATAAGACACCACTTATTATGAGCTTTCGTTTTCTAACTACTCTACACGACGACTTATTTGCACGACCCAGCAAAATAGCTTATTTGCCATATTTAAGGTTGCACCTTCCATGCGATCCAACGCGCTGTAAGGTTGGGGCATTACGTAATTGGGGTAGGTTAAGTGAGCCGGTCTATAAAGCCTGCCTTGCCAAATTGAAGGTTGTGATCTAGCAGGACTTCCCTTAGGGCTTGTGCTTTAAACAATGATATTAGCAGGAAGACGGCTTAATCTATTTTTTATTGCAAAAATAAAGAAGCGCTACTGAACAACCTATGTTGGAGGGCATATTATTTATACGCAATATCATCCGTCGCAATCTATGCTTCCCACCTTTCGACGGAATCCTTTAAACTGATAAAATGACTTATACCTACAAGCAGGGGATAGAATGCAATAAATGCAATGGATTGGAATGCAATGAGAGTAAATATACGACCATCTGAGGGAACGAACTAAGAATGGAGAGCATCTACTACCGCTGATAGATAGAACATCTACCAACGAACGAATGGCAGTGATCAACATCTACTACCAGGGAAGGATCATACGATTCAGACTACCACACCACTTATTATGAGCTTTCGTTTTCTAGGTACACTACACGACGACTTATTTGCATGACCCAAACGAGCAAGCAGAAATAATCAGGTTCAGAGCCTAGAGAACTATTGTCAATTGCACAAGTTGGACCGCAGCTACCAACTGGTGTGGGATCCTCAGAACTTGAGGGTCTTTTTCACTATTGATTTCATTTCTAACAAACGTACAAAACCTACAGCAAATAGTTTGTTTCTTACCCGAGCAGCAGCACGTGCTTCTACGCAGTTTGAACACCTCGATGCAACCTGCCATCACGTACAAGACATAGGTTAAACGATGAAATTTTTTATGAATCAATAGGTAAGCGAGTAAAGAACAGTTCAAGTGTATGATTCACTGTAACCAAACCTACCAGAAACAAGAATTGAAGTCTCAATTCGATGTCGGCATGAAGCCCCGCATTTGTAGCCTCGATGCAACCTGCCATCGCGTACAAGACATAAGTTAAACCAGCGAAATTTTTATGAATCAATACGTAAGCAAGCAAAAATCAGTTCAAGCCTATGATTCACTGTAACCAAACCTACCAGAAACGAGAATTGAAGTCTCAATTTGACGTTGATATGAAGCTGCGCCTTTGTAACCTCGATGCAACCTGCCGTCACGTACAACACATAAGTTAAACCAGGGAAATTTTTATCAATCAATAGATAAGTAACTAAAAAACAGTCTAAGTGTATGATTTGCTGTGACCAAACCTACCAGAAACAAGAATCAAAGTCTCAGTTCGATGTCGGTATGAAGCTGCGCCTCTGCAATCAGCCAAACCCCAAAGCTATGACATGCGCTTCTTCAACACGGATCTAGCTCCTGTCACAAGCTCTATCTGCCAACACTGTAACTCGACTGCATCACAAAAAATCGATAGACCTCCAAGCCGAGACCTTTCACGCCCTTTGTCTGCTCCACGACTATCGGCTACAATTTCTACGATTCATCTGTTAACGCCTCCCAGATAATGCAACAGGATAAAGCCTCTCCGCAGAGCCAAAGGTCATGGCAGTACAAAGATTTGACGCTGTCATCATAACACTATTTATTAACATTTATTAAGAACTCCAGCGGGAGGGTGGTGACTCACATCCTCGGTCACATTTTACGAGTTGTATTGTTATGAAGACCTTGGCTATTATATTACCAAATGCAATGTGCACGATAAAATCAACAACAAATATCAAAACCCAAGACGGCTTACGTCACCTGTTTAACAATAATAATAAACAATAAACAACAATTAAAGCGCTCATTAATAAGGCTCTAGCCTGTACCGAAAACTCTGTCTACCATTAATGCAAGGCATCGATATATGGAATCGACTTACTGGTGGCCATACCATGCATAGATTGTCAATAATCCATGTAATGCGTTGAGCCATGTATTCGCTATCAACAATAAATGTATTCGCTATTCTCCAATACAAACTCTCCAACTCCTTGCACGGAAGCCAGAAACCACCATGACGCCAGCCCGCCGCCCCCTCTTGGGGTGGGAAAAACTAGGCTGGCGTCATTGTTTTACAACCAATCATATTTTAAAAAAATGCCATTTAAAAAAAACTGGATTTAATACAGCATATTCAAACTATATCCAAACTATAGCTCTAGGGTAAATTTATAGGTTCGATAGCCTACAATAATAGGCACCCGACGATTCATTTATGTTCCCCTTCGGGGACATAAAAAGAGTGGATTTAGATATTAAAATATGAAAAAATATAACACACACACAATATTTACACTAAAAATAAAACATTTAAAAATAAAGTTCAAGAATATTAGCTCACCGTAGAATTTACATAAAACATTTAACATTTAAAAACAAGAGAAATAGTTGCACAACAGCTAGTCCTTGCTTTAAATTTATGTTTATAATTGAACTAAAATATATGTTTATTGAAAATAAAATATTATAGTATTAATTTTATTGTCTATTTATTATTGTGAATATTTATAAGAAGAGTTTAAACATAAATAAGACTTACATGAATATAAATTCTATTAATATATTTGATAAATTAAATCTTTTATAATTAAGAGAAATTGATTGATTGCCTTGTGATCAGTGAAACACATTAATCAAAAGCTAAAGGATATAAAAATAATTAAAAATATATAATTAAAAGGTTATAAAATAAGCAAGTGAATAAGCAACATAGTTGCTCATTGCTTGCCTCTTATGCAAAACATAATGCAAAGTAAATTAATACCTAAGTTTATCTAAAAACTAGAATAAGTATCAAATATCAAAGATATAATTTTATTAGAATTCATTTAATTCTTTAGTTGTTATGGAATAGTAAAATAATTATAAAATATGTTATTACATATTAAAAGAGATAATGTGACAAATAGTTTTTAACCAAATGTATTAGATAAATAGTAGTTTGTAGTAAATATAGATACTTAGTATAGGGAAAAAATGTATTCATTAAAAATAAGTATTGGATTAGTAACAAGAATAATAGAGTTACTTAGTACCTGCTTCTTAATTAAATTGTTTTTCATAGTTGTTAGCAACCCACTTTTTATATATAATAATAATAATTATTCATTAGATTCTTTTTAATAGTTTACAAAATCGTTTTTATAGTTATTAACAACTCACCTTTTAAATATTTTTTTTTCATAATAATTATTTATTAGAATGTTTTAACATAATAATTATTTATTAGAATTTTTTAATAGGTTTAAATATATAGAAAATTACTATGATAAAAATAAATGAAAAAATGATTTTATGAATGTTTTTTAATTTATTTTAGTTATAAATAAAAATTTACATTCAATTATATTATGTTTTATTTAATTAATATTTAAAAAATATTCATTCCTTGATTGTACTTAATCCTTTTGTGGCCTGTATGCCGTCCAAAGAGAGAATTAAGTGGGGTTTATGGGCATGAATGCACATCCCGAGACACTGCTGCGTCATTTAGAAAACTCCACCTCACCATCAGACAAAACTGGTAGTTGCCGCTAAACAGAAACCGCATGAACGCTCAAATTGGCCCTCCACTTCGCGGATAAACACTCGGCTAAATTTGGCAACTTAGAAATCTTCTTCTGCCATTATTTTCCGGCCACTCGCAGCATCACGTGAACACGCCTCTCGAGGGTGGCAGCATTTAATGTTGTGTTACGCTCACTCTCAGTCTCTCACCTTGTCTACTAATATTATGTGTTAATTTGAGAATTATTTTTTAAATAAAATATTTTTTTTAAACAATTGTCACTTTCAATCAGGAGTAATTTGTCAAATCAAATCTTATAATCAATAACAAAATAATATTTTATAATTTCAAAAATTAAAAATATATTTTATTATTTAAAAAAATTAAAATTAATAAGTTTTCGTTAATAACATTGTAAAACTACTATTGAATTGATAAAATTAATAAAAAAATAAATTTAGTTTTGACAATAACTCATTGCTATAATCCCTGCCTTGGCAGAGACTAATAAAGTTCAAAAATATTAACTCACCGTAGAATTTGCATAAAACATATTCTTTTTAACATTTAAAAATAAAGTTTAAGAATATTAGTAGTGTTCAAATATTTTTTAATAAATTCAAAAATGGGAATAGTTTTAGTGTAAAATTTAAAATGGTTTTATTCCTTTTTAATACATGTTAATGGTAAAGATTAAGAGACATATGGTAAAAGAGAACATCCAACTTTTAAAATCTATCAACTAGTCATTTCATATGATGTGATTCTCTTTAGTGATGGTGATGATTCAACTATATTCAAGAGAGCTACCAACTAACAACTAAATATTGATAAGATTTATCAATTGAAAGAGAGAAGTTGTTAATGATCAAGACCAAGAGACATATGGGAAGAGTCTTGAAAATCTATCTCTTAAAACCTGCCAACTAATAGTCAAGATGAACTGTTTTGGGTGCTGATGCTTTTAGAGACTTTCTGATCTGTCTCTGTATTGGAGAGACTAACTACTGGATTAATGGTGGACAAATTTTATATGTAATCATCTTTATGAAGGAGTTCGGGTAGTTTCCTTGATTCACTTATGAATAGCAGGGAACTCCTTTTCTTTTGAAAAAAAAATGTCAAGACCAAGAGACATATGTTAAATAATAAAAATCTATCACTTAAAATCTGTCAACTAATCATTTCATGTGATGAATCAACTACCACTAGAAAGAGAAAATAAAATAAAATAAAAATAGAAGATTAATAGAGAATACGTATTTGTCTCTACGAGAGATAACATCGAGCCAACGATAGAAATAGAACGCGTCTCAACTTGCATTGCAAGTCCCAGGAAAGAAGCATGCAAGACTTTGATTGATTGTATTGCCTAAACAACTAGTCAACATCATATTAATTATTGCTACTAAAAGTCATAAAGTCTCAAAACCGAGTGAATTGCCCTAAACAACTAGTCAACATCATATTAATTGTTGCCATTAAAAGTAATAAAAACTTAAAACTAAGTCAATTACCTAAACAACCAGTCAACATCTGTCAACTAATCATTTCATGTGATGAATCAACTGCCACTAGAAAGAGAGAAAATAAAATAAAATAAAAAGAGAAGATTAATAGAGGATACGTATTTGTCTCTACGAGAGATAACATCGAGCCCAGGGATCAAATTTGAAGGGTAGGGTCGCATTTCACTTTGAAGGGCTATGAGATATCGAACCCTTCACTGCTGACATGCAAAAATAAATCATTCTTTTCATTTGAAAATGTTATAATACATCAAAATTTCATTGTTGATTCAAAGGATAATGAACTGTTCATAGCAGTAAAGTGAAAATTAGGTTCGGAAAAAAAAAGGTGACAATTAGGTATTCGTACCTCTCGTGAGGTCTTTGTCTTGTAAACTAAGATGTATGCAACGCAAGGGATTATGTAAACCGAGAAGCTCATAATAATGGCTCCAACAATAGAGTTCAGCGGTCCAAAAAAAGGGAAAACCAATGCCAGTAAGCATAATAAGAGCGCCACTGGCACTCTGCACAGAACACGGGTCAAGTAAGATGATCGGTGCAGTCCCAAAAGCTTCTCCCACATACAGCCCAAATGCCAGTGCCTGCATTCCATGAAGTTATATCAAGTGGTTTTTATATATAAAATTTATCATAATTTAGTTGTTAATTAGAATTGAGGAACTTATTATTAATTGTTATTACATTCATTTATAATCACCCTTATTGCAAAAAATAACATAATTTGTAAAATTTGATTTGTTTACCGGATGACAAATCATGAAACACAAAGCAATGCTCCTGAAAATGGATGGTGGAAGCACAGACAAGGCATTTGAATGGCTGAGAAGCTCATCATCGAAGTTAGAGTAGAGTACGATACAGTGAGGCATGGTTATTGTTAGAACATATCCCACTGTACACAAATACACATATTTGTACACCTTAGGCTGCCACATAGCGTGCATAATCTCTCTGTGACAGGAACAATGGACATAGATATTGTTGGTATCATGAAAAACTAAATTGAATGGAATCGTTTAGAAGTATAACTTGCTGAGAATTAGATATAGTTAGTGAACAGTTAATCAGCATCATCTATTTATCTTTATAGTATAGTTCGCTCTGTAGATATATTTTATAAATCAGATCTATATATGTATGTAGAATTATTCTCTCATACAGATATGTTTTTTTAACATTTTAATTCATCTAGAATTTCTTATCTTAAAACTAACAATCATCGTCAAACCAAACTGAATTAAAAATACACTGAATTCAGTTCAGATTAATATGGATAAATGGGAACACTTACATAGTAATAGCATGACCTCCAAATGCAAACAATATATTAGTTGTTCCTGTAAAGAACTTCTCCATATCTTGTGGTGCAGAATGCTTTACATCTGGAATCTGATAAACCACAAGAATTAAACAGCCAAATGGGCAATTTATAGTGTACTTTAAATTAGACAGTAAGCCTCCTAATTCAACCCTATGTAACAATTAGGCAGACATTCCCTATAACTTATGTAATTACCTTGCCATGGAGGAGACCAGCAATTAGCATGTACCAGGCCGTGTAAGTAGTTGTTACTACTCCCATGATAGACCATACTCGAAAATTGTGGAAAGATGGAAGGAGGCATGTAAGGATGGAGATCCCACCAAATATGATTGCCCACTCTCGCTTGTTATACTTGGAGTTCAGATAATATGCGTTGCTGGGAAATTATATATAATAACCTTCTTATTGGTTTGGATAATTCAAAATCCTGGCTAAAAGATATATACAAGAACATACAACAAGATACCTTGCACAAGCAATGATCTGCACAACTGCAACCGATCCCATGGTTACAACGTTGAAAAACAGAGCAGCCTTCTTAAGCCAAGATCCAACAAGATATCCCATAACTTCATGGTACTGCAAAGAGAAAAGAAATCGAAATTATTTAACAAAAATTTACAGTATGGTTAGTAAATTTACAAGATATCCCATAACCTATTTTTTAACTTAGAGTATAGTCTGTAATATTTAAGCAAAGCATACACAAAAATAAAGTTAAAAAATGATGGAATAAGGTTGTAAGTGTGTTTGAATGGTGTCAGATTGTTAGTATGGGAAGATTTAGTGGTTTCAAACTCAGCTATGATAGGAACTGACATCAAAAAAATCTAGTCATGTTAAGATGTTAAGAGTTGATGTGGTCCAAACAAAACAAAAAACTATGTTTTAATAATTATAGATATCCATTTATCCATTTAGATCAGAAACAAATACCATTGAAAAGTGGTAAAAATTATATAAACACCTTGCATGGTTCAAAAGCTTTCAAATGCCATTGAAAATATATTGATTCATTATTAAGTATACAGATGAGATACACATAATTATGACATGCCTGTATAACATGTTTTTTGAAATCAGCTCCTTCCTTTTCCTTGCGAGATCTGTACTCAAGGTAGAGGCATGCCAGCATATAACAAGTCCAAATGCCAACACCTGCGTAGAGAAGATGGAAGAAGATTCCAAGCCCAAAGCCCATTTGAGAATATGAATATGGCATTGAGATAATGACCTGGCCAACCTGTGGAAGCAAAAATAAATCAAAACAACTTACAAACACCCGTTTCCAATATATATATATATATATATATATATGAGCGATTCTCAGTATCTAACTGAATATTCAGTATTAGAGAAAGAAGGTGCCAAAAATTATGAAAATTGGGTAGCTTGGTCAGTCCATCAACATTAAACAAAAAATTCACTAAAACTTCTGAAGAAAATACTGTTCGTACCTGACCAGATACAGCATTGAACCAAGCATCATAACGGGAGCCACCATGCCACAGAGTTTTTTGTACCCAAGCTTTGAATCCAGCAGAATTTGGACCTGCAGGTTGTTGCACAGTTCCATTACTTATTGTACTCAACTGCAATGGAATGATTTTGTCAGTTGCTTTGGTGTGCTCGTGCAGCCCATACTGTTCAGTCACACTCTCTTGTTCATCTACTGACTCATCTGAACAGACTTTGGCTTCAATTGCTGCTATTCCCTTGAAAAAATCGTCTCCATCATTTCCCCGGACTCTGGTATTGCTCCTAGCTCTGCTACTGCAGTTCAAATGGACTCCCCTCTGAGCCATCTCATAGGTTGTTGTAATACCAATACTGATGCAGAGTCACAGACAACACCAGTCTTAAGTGCTCTATTTTCTCAGAACTGCTCAACACAGTTGTACACACTGTTTCTTGCCTTACTGGACAATCCAAGAATGCCTCACAAGATCTGGGAAGGGGATGGTAACTAACATAGATATAGACTGTGCAATACAACATCATAACAAGGATCAAGAGAAGATTTTACACATAATGTTAGCAGATTAGAAAGTCAACAAGAATACACAACCTGTTGACCATCAAACACAATCTCTTTATTTATTAGCTCCTTCTCAAAACACAACAGAAACCACGTAACAGTAGCGAAGGCAAGTCCCTCACAGGAAATACAAACCAGCGCTACACTTGCTTATCTATAATCCCTAAATTGGGATAAAGCCCAAAACCATGGTTGTCACCCAATGATCAATGCCCCAGGCATACTAAGGCTCCTCAGAGCATATTCTCTTTCTCCCTATTACACAGAGACAAGCGGAACTCTTTATACACAAATATCACCATTAGTTATCACCCTAAATTCCTTGACAGCAGAACTCTTTATACACAAATATCACCATTAGTTATCATCCTAAATTCCTTGACAGAAATGCATTAAACCCCTAAATTTCATGCTAGAGGAATGACAACACGAACATCAATTTTGCCACATTTTTGGGTTTTGGAGACCCATAACACTGTGCCTCGGCTTCATGGCCTCATTATTATTTATCTTCATGCCACTTGGCATAAAAAATCTGATCCTTGTTCTTCACAAAGAACACACCCAATAGCTCGAGAAAATCTCTCAATAGATGTTGGTAAAGGAGCATGTAATTTAAACTTGATGGGTGACATTTCTATTGCCCCTGCATCATCTCGACCTTTATTATTTACTGGTTCAGAATTGGACTATTGTAGTTCCTTCCCAATATTCATGCATAACACTGGTCCCAGTATTGATTGTGCTATCTAAATCCCATTTGAGGCTTACAAAAGTATTACTTCAGTAAGATAACTAGATCCATATTTAATAAACATGTGACATTATATGAAAAGAGATAGAACAAGTTCCTAACATGAATTGAAACTTCAATATCTTTCGTAGACAGAGTTGCATTAATCAGAGCATTGCAGATTCACCATTTAGGCTTCAACTACTGTAACCTCCCACACACAAGAGTATGCTATTATACACTTCAGTAAAATAAAACTGTTTTAGGTCCAAAATACAAGAATCCATGACAGCACTAGCCTATACTACGCAGAGAATTTCAATCCATTCACAAGACAAAATTTCACTATTGATGGGACATTGTGGAAATAAATTCATGTATTGGTGAAAATTGATCATAGCACCCCAATTTTGGCTCAGAAGCATTTTTGAAATACAGAATTGCTGAGAAAGTAACAGAAACTCTAGCAGCAGGTGCCAGGGTTACATCAGACTGGTCTGATTCATCTCCTGTAATCAGATAATAAGTATTATAATTATTATAAAAGGCACAATGGATTGAAGTATCCCATCTTTTCTTGGAAGTTCAATCATCTGTGCATTCAAGAAAGAGCCACTGAATTCAAAATGGGCATTGTATGCATGTATGCTTATCAGTCTTGCAAAAAAAACTACAACGACGCTGCTTATATTATTCACTCCTCCAAAGAATGAACAGTGTAGTAATCAAACAAGGATTGTGATGAGATTCAACTAATCATCAACGAATATTCCCAGCATGTCATTTACAGGCCATAAGAGTGCCAACATCAAGCACCAATAGTGATACAATAAATGAGAAGCCATCTTATAATAACAAATCTGAATATAATAACAAATCTGAATATGATAACAAATCTGAATAAAAATGCATCATGGGCGTGCCTTAAATATGAAAGAGGTCAGACACAGATTTTTCATTAAAAATAAAAATATATGCTAAATAAGCCAAGGTAGCATGGACATGAACAGAGAGGGACCTTTATCAATTGGATGAAATGGACAAAATCAGTTGAAAACTAATAATATTTTTGAAAAATATAAATCAGTATTTCAAAATTACTCTATCCATATCAAACCACTATCTTAAGATGGTTATATGTTTGCAAAGACTGTTATAACTGTGATACAAGTCCTACTAAACATATGGTAACTTGATGGAGCCACATTGAAAATAGTTTCTGCTACATAGTAATAACATTCTTATATTGAACTACAAAAAAATAGACATTACAGTATTGATTAAAATATTGTATCATCATCAACTTACTCAACCTAATGGAAGAGGTCGCCGCAACTTCATTTTTGTCCAAGTTTCATAAACTGCATTCCAATCTACCTCATGCAACTCCTGAGGTGCTGATAGAGATAAAAACATTAAAGTATCTAAGGTTTCTAAACAAAGTCTAGATCTATCATCATTTTTTATACGGTTCAACTTAGAGAATCCTCTTTCACAACTAGCAGTACTTGCTGGAAGAATAAGAACAATCTGCCATAATTTCATCAAATTTGGAAAAGAATCCCACCACTCTGGTTCACCTTTTCATTGCTCCCATGTTCCAAACAAGTTTTTCTTTGGATAGGCTCGATGTAGAGTGACAACAAAACTTTCCATTTCACCTTCACATTTTTCAGTATCAATTATTGGTGAGTTTCCAACATCAAATTTTTCACATAGACGTAACAACCATCGTTTTGTTTCAGAATCTCTTTCATCTTCTTCTTCAAAGTAACAACGGGGACTAAAAAACTTTGCTGCATTGAACACAGGTAAATCTGTAAACCTATCATTGAGACAATCAATCAGCTTTTGGATAAATGCTTTTCCTAAGTGAATACAATCTTCCATAGTACCAGACCCAAGTGAATTTGGTATTGGTTCAAATCTTAATGAATGGACATGTGAAACACCTGTATTATCAATAAACTCCAAATTTCCATTTTCAGATTTCTTCAAGAAAGATGCAACATGTTGAGAACCAGCCCCAAATATGTTTCGCAAGAATCTCCTCCGAAGAAGATCAATGAGCACATCTAATTGCATGCCAATGGATGTTATATCAATATGTTCCTCTTGAAATCGTTGGCTCAATTTATTTAGTTCAGTAAGAACATCAGCAAGCAAATGGATGCAAAATTGAACTTGAAATAGTGTTCCCATTTCATACATCTTTGCATCATCATTTTTCCATTCGTGTAACAATGCTGGCATGACTTTAACAAGCCTGTTCATAACCTGCCCCCTAGAAAGCCATCGGATGTGATGAATTTGAAGTATTTGCAGCTTGTCAATTTGAAATAGGTCCAACAAACTCTTAAATTCTCCATGCCTCTTTGCAGATTTTCCTAGCCATGAATATACTTTATTGGCTAGTTTATCAATATACTTAAATTCAGGAAAATAGTTTGTAGCATCTGTTATAGCTAAGGCCTCGCGATGTGCTATACAGTGAATACATAACAAATGAGGCACCTCCCGGAGCAACTTAGCTGCCAAACCTTCATGGATACCTCTCATAGATGAGGCTCCATCTGACCCAAAACCCACCATTTGATGTTTTGACAGCTTCATCTCAGATAATAGCCCTGAAAGTGATTCATACATGGATTGTGCAGTGCTATCTTTGATTTTCAAAAGTCGAATAAATTTTGTCATGCATGACCCTCTCCCTCCATCCATTAGATAGGTAATATATACAATCAAGTGTTGCTGCATTGTTTTATCTGTGCTTTCATCAACCAAAATGGAATAAAAAGGGCTAGAACAAATTTCTGCCTTCAACTTTTCCCAATAAACCTCTTTTGCTGCAAGTAAAAACTCTTTACCAGAAGTGATATTAATATATGAAGAATATTCATTGGTTAATGGCATATTAGGAGTTCTCTTATACCTGTGCAGGTCACATAAGTCTTTGTACATTTCTAAAGGTAAATCCCTTATAGCCACAAAATACATAGTTTCCATAGCACTAACTATTCTAGATTTTTCAACATTCAGCATTAGTTCAACATGCTTTGAGATGGGTAAACAGGGTTGGCTTGATTCATATTCCAATAGATGAATTGAACGTTTATGAGCCTCTGATGATGCATGAACATTTAATGCACTTAATTGGATTGTGCTGCTACCTTCCTTTGCAAATGGTGTATCTCCTTTGAATTTAACACACCATAAACATTTGATGCGCTCTTCACCATTTGGACCTATTATCGGATAAGCCCATTTGTGCATTAACTTCCATCCATGTTTGAATGATCTTTTGGTAGCTACTCCTTTTCCTTTCTTTTCTTGACGGCCTTCTTCTTCAATATTCTTATCAATTTCAAAATCAACATCTTCTTCAACATTTGCATCATGTCGACTCAAGTTAAACGCATTATCAAGTGTTGTTTGTCTCCCATGCTTTTTAGGTCGACCAATTCTAGACATTGTTTCTCAATAAATTATGTACCAGAAAATTCATTCATGAGCCCCAAAGAACCCCATCAAAATATTGTAAGTTTTGAATGTAGCTGAGAAATATAAGTCTTTGAATATGTATGATTTCTCTACAAGTCTATAACCTGAAACCATTTTCAACAAAAAAATACTAAAATAAATATCAAATGGATTTTTATTTTGCATAACTAGCCAAACATATGAAACACTAAAAATGGAAAACATGTAAGGAAAAATATTATTGCATCTGTCACAAACACATCCAAACTCCAGAATAACATCTGTATCTTGAATCTGACTGGTGTTTCCAATCATTTGGATAGGATTTGTGTTTCCTTTGGCTGCCTCTCAATACAGGCTGAGATTGAATCTGGTAGATCCAAACTCCAATGCATTATATTTTAGCAAATAACAAATCCTGGTGCATGCTCACAATGTTGCAGGTTACTGTTTCCTTTGATGAGACCACTACATTGGACGATGTAGATAAGCTACTTAAAGTTTTTGCTGGAAATAAACCTGTAAGTATAACTTGCATCAGTCTTCTTGCCCGGATATTAGAATTCACCTTACTGAACAGTTCTCTCAATTACGTAGGTAAACTTCACAGCAGACTCCCTTGCCCCGGAAGTCCAATATGCAATTCCAAAAGCTTTTATCCGGGAGAGTGCTTATTTGACACATCCAATTTTCAACATGTAAGAACTAGTACTGAATTTGACTAGATGCTATATTCAGTATTTTTTAGGTTTTATAAACAGGCAGACTAGTCCATTTTAAACATGTTGAATTACGTGGATGTTTGTAGGTACCACACAGAGCATGAGCTGCTACGCTGCCTTCATAGGTTACAAGCAAAAGATCTTTCTTTGTGCCACAGTATGATTCCCTTAGGATCCTGCACTATGAAATTGAATGAAACTGTGGAGATGATGCCTGTTACGTGGCCAAGTTTTTCTAACATTCACCCTTTTGCACCTCAAGATCAAGCTGCTGGTTATCAGGTAAGGCAGTCATTTTCTTTGGTGAGATATACATGAATTTTTTTTAATATAATAAGAAATACTTCTTCAGAAAGGCTTAAGCTTGCATATTCTGTTGCAGGAAATGTTCAAAGATTTGGGAGAGCTTCTTTGTGCCATAACTGGGTTTGACTCATTCTCTATGATTAGTAAAGTTACATTAGTTTTGATTAATAATAATGTGTAAAAAATATTTAAATAATAAAAACCAATTTCATTTTTCATGGAAACACATTAAAATATTAAATATATGATTATTTGTAATAAAATTGAAATTTAAAAATAAAAATGTCATAGGGGCAATTCCCCTATGTATGGAGTTGGAGAACATTTTTAATTATCATAATCGGGATTTGAACTTTTACCTTTTGCAGCATTGCTTCAGTAGATAGCATATTTGCCTACTTCGTTTGGGATATAGATTCTAGACAGACTTATTATCGACCCTGGGTATCATATTTCTCCATATTTGTTTTTTTTAACTTATGGAATAAAGACGGCGAAAGGATTGAAAAAGCATAAAAGTGTGGAAAATAAAAACAGAATCTCCAGCAGGACATGGGTAGGCAAAAATGCTTTGGGTCATACTCATGCTCCTCCGCGGATTAACAATGGCAGCTCCAGGCGGCTAAATGTAATACACATGCACAAAGCAGTGCCATGCCAGCCACGCAGTACTCTTCACTCTTCAACTCATCAATATCAAAGTTGTAGGTGAGAGGTTAAGTTTTCATAGGTCACCAGTTCAAACCCTGTGGGTGAGAAATTGAGGTGGGGAGCCATTATGAACAAGGTTGACCTGAGGGGCGTCCAAAGCATTCCTGTCTTAGCACAAACTTAGTTTGAAAAAAACAAAACCTTATCATTATCAAAGTGTACGAGAGTCTTGACAGTCTTTAGAAACTGTGATCAAATTGGCCATAATTTTTATGAAGAGTTTTGGTCGATATTAGTGTTAAATAAAAATGTCTCTTGAAAGAAAATTTGAACGTGTAAAGTAAAAATGTCCCTTCAAAGAAAACTTGAAAACTTAAGTTTATTATCTTGAAAACTTGAAAACAAAATTTCAATTCTTATCAATGTCATAGGGGCAATTCCAGAAATGATCCTTACACGATCCCAAATTCACAAAGAGAAGGGGCTTAGGGGCAATTCCATTTCCCACATCCCCAATCTGGGAGCATTGCAATTACTGTATCCAAGCACGAGCACTAACATTAGCCCAAGAAGGACAACCCACAAGAGCAAATATGTCAAGCTAAGGAGACTTGAACCTGGTGGCCCGGTGGGGTATTCGTTACCAAAAGAGAAAATGAATTCATTCTGTAATTCATCCATACAGGCAAAAGGCTATAGAGGATTTCAGATTGGTTTCTAAAATATAAAAGAGATACCCTAACACTGGCCCTGGCTGTTTTTTGGTTCCAATAAGAAATAATTCCCCACATATTGAAATTCAGACGAAACAAATATAATACAAATACTGGAAATCGAAGCATATTTTTTTGTGGGTAAAGCAAAAAGGACTAGTTTCAGACGATTTAAACTTGCTTGGAAAAGGATATCTTCTGATTGATGTACTGGCAGGAGATCGACAAGCTGAATCGTTCCCACTTCCCAGCGTGTTATGGGTCGCGTGTTCGAACCCTGCGACTCTCCCTGGATTATGTAGAACTTGGCTTCTTGTCCTTCTGTTGTTCCTTGGCTTCCCCTGCGATTCTGCGAAGCGTGTTTTTGCAAATGAAGGCTTCGCCAATGCCAGGATAAGTGACCACTGACCATCGTCCCAGACTCCCAGCCCATGAAGTAAACACGTTACACCGAGGTCCGACACGTATCTACTATCTACCCACTACCCAGTAACATTAATTGCTTTGCTTGCTTTCACAGTTCAAAACTTCAATGAGTTCATAATCCGTAAGTCAGCTTCAGCTACTCCACTGGTACGGACGTCCGGCACCGACTACCAGGCAGGCAGGCGCCAGGCACCATAACTCGTCATTGCGTGACGCGTCAAAGTCTCAAATTTCAATTTTCCAGTTCCAGCTGGGATGGGGTCACGGGGTCACGGCCCACGGGAAACAGATGTGGCACTGCCGACGTCCAAATCACTAAAAACCCCTGGACGGGCAGAATTTGCAGTTGCCCTTCTATTGCAGATTTTCACAACTCAGCCCAATTTCATTCTTGACGGGCTCCGCATGGCGTTGAGTTTTATTTGCAGGGTAAAATTTGAGGCATACTTCTATGATGGGTAAAAGTGCCTTTGACGGGCACTGCAGCCTTCAAATTTGAAGCCTGATTGAGCCAACGATAGAAATAGAACGCGTCTCAACTTGCATTGCAAGTCCCAGGAAAGAAGCATGCACAGACTTTGATTGATTGTATTGCCTAAACAACTAGTCAACATCATATTAATTATTGCTACTAAAAGTCATAAAGTCTCAAAACCGAGTGAATTGCCCTAAACAACTAGTCAACATCATATTAATTGTTGCCATTAAAAGTAATAAAAACTTAAAACTAAGTCAATTACCGAAACAACCAGTCAACATTGGTCAACTAATCATTTCATGTGATGAATCAACTACCACTAAAAAGAGAGAAAATAAAATAAAATAAAAAGAGAAGACTAATAGAGGATACGTATTTGTCTCTACCAGAGATAACATCGAGCCAACGATAGAAATAGAACGCGTCTCAACTTGCATTGCAAGTCCCACGAAAGAAGCATGCACAGACTTTGATTGATTGTATTGCCTAAACAACTAGTCAACATCATATTAATTATTGCTACTAAAAGTCATAAAGTCTCAAAACCGAGTGAGTTGCCCTAAACAGCTAGTCAACATCAGATTAATGGTTGCCATTAAAAGTCATAAAAACTTAAAACTGAGTTAATTACCTAAACAACCAGTCAACATTATAATAAGGGTTATTATAGACTTCCATCACCGCCTTTTATCAATCGGTGTCAGACACTTCCCACTAATGTCATGCGATTCTCAAATATCAGGATTCACCAAATTCTAATCTTGTTTTGGCAATCCTCAAAGACGTAGTTGAAAGTTTCCCTTCTGTTAGGTTTTGAGTTCACAACATTTACAGTAGTAGTTGCACTTGAGGATACAAATACAGGTTTAAAAAAATCATTTTTATAAATAGATATCATAAAGATTAGATTTAACATTTTTACACTAAGCTCAAAGTTTAGAGACTTATTTAGTGATTAAAAAACCCTGACACAATATTTTATTAACTATTAATTAAGAGACACATTTTAGATTTTGAACAAAAAAAAATCACCGTAATTTATATCTTAAAAGAACCAAACATTTAGTACTAGTCATGGTTATTAAATACAGAGCAGCTTTCTGTTTGTGTTAATACGTGCATTTCTCTTATTTTGCTATTTTTCCAATGCCAATTGTGACACATTAGGGACATCATCATTAACGGCATTTCAGGTAATATCTCTCTTCCCTTCCCCGCGCTACACTATCCGTCTCCGGGTAATTTTTCTATCCCAACAACACGAGTTTGACAAAACAACACAGAGAGCCCACTCCACTTAATAGCTCTCTTCCATTCCCTTTCCCTCCCCTGCACCCCCACCATCCCTCTCCATGTTTTAAATAGCTGTGTGGTTGTGCACAGAACGTCGATTCTCCTCTAGCCTCTTCACCATTTCCATTTCAAACACGATGAAGCCGTCTCTCTGTATTTCTTTTCCACTCTCTCTATTGTTCCTCTTCATCATTTCCTCTTCCGCTCACTCATTTCATGATGATGGGCAAACGCTAAGCGACTTTAAATCGCTGATCACAAGCGATCCTCATCAATCCATGGCCGATTGGAGTTCCGCCGTCTCCTTCTGCAACTGGACTGGCGTTACATGCCGCCACCGCCATCTATCGGACAGAGTGGTCGCGCTCAACCTCACCGCCATGGATTTGCAAGGCACTATTTCTCATTCACTAGGTGACTTAATCGTTTCTCCACTCACTCGATCTTTCCAGTAACGCGCTCCACGGTCATATCCCACCTCAATTGGGACGCCTCTTTCGTTTGAGAACTCTCACGTTGAGTCACAATCGATTGGACGGCAACATCCCCATAAAGTTGGGTTCCCTTACACATCTACAGTTTCTAAACTTAGCAGCAAACAGCCTCACAGGTACCATTCCCTCTCTCGTATCAAACCTTTCAGCGTTGACTGTTTTGGTATTAGGAAGAAATAGTCTCATTGGTGCCATTCCTCCACAATTGGGTTTGCTCACTACTTTAGAAACACTTGAGTTGTCAAAAAATAAATTGTCTGGCACCATTCCCACTTCTTTGTCAAATATCTCCCGTTTGACTTAGTTAGGTATTTTTGAGAACAAAATCAATGGCATGATTCCACAAGAATTAGGACTACTCACCAGTTTGCAAATAGTTATTATTTCTGATAATGAATTGTCGGGTACCATTCCCACTTCTTTATCAAATATCTCTACTTTGATTTACTTGGATATTTGTATAAACAAACTCATAGGCACCATTCCACAAGATTTGGGTATGCTCACTAAACTGCAAACACTTTCTCTATGTGATAATGAATTGGTAGGCATCATTCCCACTTCTTTGTCAAATATTTTTAACTTGAATCATCTCTATTTATGGGGAAATCAATTGAGTGGAAACATACCAAATTCCATTGGAAACTGTTCCAAGATCATGATACTATCACTAGGAAACAACAACTTGAGTGGGAATGTGCCAGTGGAGTTGGGTAACTTGTCACTCCTTGAACAACTAGACTTACAGTCTAATCAACTTGAGAGTGGAAGCTCTACAACCATGCCCTTTCTTGTATCTCTTACCAATTGTTCCCACCTACAAGATCTAGACTTGAGCAACAATAAACTACGTGGTGTTTTACCCCTTGCAACAAGCTTGCTTTCTACCAATTTGTCTTATTTGTCCTTGTCAAGCAACATAATAGAAGGAAACATCCCTCCACATATTGGCAATCTTAGTAGCTTGACCTTTTTAAATTTAAGTGCAAATCTTTTAAATGGCAGTATACCACCATTGGGTAACCTTGAAAACATAGAAAGATTGGATTTAGGAAACAATAGATTAGAAGGAAACATCCCCAATGATTTTAAACAATTAAAACATCTTGGTCTCCTCGATATTAGTAGAAACATGCTTTCTGGAAAAATTTCCAATTCCTTACGCCATCTTGAACAATTAAGGATCCTTTCTCTTCATCACAACCACTTATCAAATAAAATACCTACCAGCTTAGGAGATTGCAAGAATTTGGCATTACTTGACTTGTCTCACAATAGACTCAGTGGAAGAATACCACCAGAAGTCACCACTCTTCCTCACTTGAATCTTTATTTAAATTTATCATGGAATTTGTTGGATGGCCCCTTACCTCTGGAGATTGGGAAACTTGGAGATGCTTTAGTTATAGACATTTCTGCCAATCTACTAACCGGTGTCATTCCACCAACACTTGGAAGTTGCATTGCACTTGAATCCATGAATCTATCTAACAATTCCTTAGAAGGTTCCATTCCAGATTCACTTGGAGATCTAAAAAATCTCATGGACTTGGATCTCTCTTCCAACTCCTTATCAAGTACAATACCAACTTCTTTCAGCAAGTTGATAGAGCTTCAATATTTGAATTTATCTTTTAATAATCTCAAAGGAGAAATATCAGAAGGAGAATTTTCTACAAATCAAACCATTATCATATCCTTAATTGGAAATTCGGGTCTCTGAGGGCCACAAGCATTTTCCTTACTAGCATGTCCAGCCCCAAAAAGTCATTTTGATGTTTTGAGAAAAGTACTATTGCCAATTATTGCTGCTATTGGTTTTATGCTTTGTTGTATACTTTTGAGATTTCTCTCGAGAAGGAATTTTCATATACGAAACTTTGATTTTCCATGAGTTATTTCTCATAAATCAGAGCATCAAAGTATATCATATCAAGAGCTTTTTAAAGCAACTAATGGATTTATTGAGGCCAACTTGTTGGGGAAGGGTAGTTTTGGATCAGTGTACAAAGGAGTTTTGAGTGATGGCATGCTTGTTGCTGTGAAGGTTTTCAATTTGCAAAATGACCAAGTTGTGAAGAGTTTTAAAGCAGAGTGTAATGCCTTGAAAAATGTTCAACATCGAAATCTTGTGAGAATTATAACCTCATGTTCCAACTTCCATTTCAAAGGTTTAGTGTTCAAGTTTATGTGTAATGGAAGCTTAGATAAGCATTTGTATCATGATAAAGATGACAACAATGTTGAGGATGTGTGTCATTTGGGATTGAAAACAAGATTAGACATTGCCATAGATGTGGCCCATGCCATGGAGTATCTTCATCATGATTCTTCTGTACAAGTAGTGCATTGTGATATAAAACCATGCAATGTGTTGTTGGATGAAAACATGTCCGGCCATGTGACAGATTTTGGGATTGCAAAATTAATTGATGCAACCTCCAGTTATTCACTTGCTTCAACACTTGCTTTAAAAGGATCCATGGGCTACATTGCCCCAAGTATGGATATTTTAAAACTATTTTTATTTGTATTTTTCTTCACAACAGTTTTATATGGATTTGTTTAGTAAATTTTGATCAAAGTTGTTTTGAATGCAGAGTATGGATTGGGTGAGAGGGTTTCTACTCAAGGGGATGTTTATAGTTATGGCATTTTGTTATTGGACATGCTTACTAGAAAAAAACCAACCAGTGACATGTTTGCAGGAGATTTGAACTTGCATAAGTGGGTGAAGTTAGCATTTCCAAACAGATTGAAGGAGGTAATTGACAGTTGTCTCTTGAGAGAGATGGATGGAAATGAAATTGGAGAAATTGATGCATATAAAAGCCTACTTTCTTTTCTACATATTGGTTTGCTATGCTCAAAAGATTCACCTCAAGAACGTCCAACTATGAGAGATGTGTCAACTGTGTTGAAGAGTCTTAGAGAGGATTTGGTGGAAAATAGCATTGCTTCAAGGAGCTTAAAACGAAGCATATCTGCTATGCTTGCTAATAGTGAATACAATGCAATAATAAGTAATGCAGTGACATCAAATGATCAAAGTTCTACATTTTAGTTTTTAAAGATTTCAATTACAAAAATTTATACTCTTCCAACTACAACCATTTATATTATTTTAGTAGTTGAAACAATTTCATGTTAATATAATACTTCAGCAATAGTTTTCAACATGAAAACCAGATACAAAAGTAACTCCATATTTTATGGAGATTGTACTGTTAAATTTTCAGAATTTACTTCAATCTGATCTAGGATCTTAACTGAGAGAACATGTACAGCAAATCTACAGCATATCAATCATGGACACAATAATGCAAGCACACAAGAGACACAGAGTTTACTTGGGGAAAACCATAAAGGTGAAAAACCCCAATAACTTCCTCAAAGATAGATACAGCAATGATACAACCAAAATACAAGAGATAGTCTTCTCCTAGCACCAGAGCCTCCTCCTCCACAAGTGCGCCACTCTCCAGAGTGTGAGTGAGAGAATAGAATGTGTAAAATGAGAGAGACACACTCTCTATTTATACACTAACTTGACTTGACCTTTACTCAACTAGGTTGGCCTCAACTTAACCACTTAACATAATGCTGATTGGGCCGACCCCCACTAGGGTGGTCTAATAACCCTTTGACCCACATGGCCGACCCCCAATAGGGTGGTCTAATAACCCTTTGACCCACATGACTTATACAGGGCCGACCCCAACAAGGTGGTCTAATAACCCATCAAGTATAAGCTACGACACTTACAATATAAATGACGACACTTCCGTATAGAGGAATAATAACATCTCTATAGGAATACAATATACATATATGTGAAATACATTCCGAAGTTACATATACATCAACATGTACTATGTAGAACTAGATATGTTTTAAGGTGTTGCAATTGTTCTCCCTTTAGTAAAAGAACTTGCAAAAAGGTTGTATGTATTCATTTCGTTATTCCTAAGCATCTCAGAAATTCGTGGGAGCTGCCTATGAAAATATTGCTCTTTCAGTCATGTTTTTTGTCAAAGATTCACATATTCCATTTAGTAGAAGCTTTGTAGTTATCTTCACATTAAATTCTTGTATTTGTCCTTGCATGGAAGTGAACGATAAATGCTGCTGCTTTTCAATGCAAAGCACATTGCATCCAAATGTTTAATGCTTCTATGTCTATGTGGAGCTTTCTGGAAATTCTTTCCACTTTAATTGTTATTCACGTTCATTGATGTTTGTATGCATTTGTGTTTGTATAGCCTAGTGTGAGCGAACTTCACGTTGTAACCATGACAAAGAAAAATAATATCAATATACAAGGAAAAATGATTAAAACTATACCATACAATTTTAGAGTATTCTCCTACTTAGAGGAGAAATTATCATTATATTGCATATGATTCACTCCATAGTCATGATATTCACTTATTGTTGCTATGTTTTAACTTTTATAGTGTCTGGGCTTACTGAAAATGTATTCTTCCACTTGTCTTTCTGTATGCTTCAACAAGGGCCTAATCTTATTTTGAGATCCCTTCAGATTGTAGTAGTCAATTTCCTGAAGATTTTATAATTGGGTTTGCTTCTTCAAATGATATGCAGATAATAAAGAAGAGTTTGATGTGGCCCTTTATTTATGTAACGCCCATATTTTGATTCGGCATATTTATTAGTTAGATACACCATACTTTATTTCTTATATATTCTGTTGAACTCAGCTCGACTGAGTAAACTATATTGGACCTCGTTATATGATGTTACTCTGTTTTATGATTTCACCATGATTATGATGTTACTATGTTATGCGATTATGATGTCATGATTATCATATGATTTCCTTATTTTACGATTGCAGTATATGTTTATATGTTTTCATTTAAATGAAATGTGAAATATATGATTCGGTACGTGGATACCATCTTCTTATGTGAATTATTGAAATGTTATATGTATCTATGATGAGCTGAAAGGTTACATGAAATAAAATGATAACATGGATCAATTGGCGATCAATGGAAAATACTTTCTATAAATTATATTTTGCAAAATACTAACCTACAGGACACAAGGGCTATGGGATAGCCAGTTACTTGATCTGATATATATTGGAAAGGAAAAACATGTGCATACAGCAAACCTTAGCAGCCAAAATGAGGATACGATAACACAAACTGATAATCCCGATAGCAGCAAGTATGAGTTGATAAGGGCGTAGGCCCAGTATGTTGAGAGGGATGGATGTGTTTCCCACCCTATGTTTCCTTGAGACCCGAGGTCGTGGGAGGGCCGTGCTTAGACACGCTCCCCATGTTGTTGTGATGACGATTGTCGGATGCCTGCTAGGGGAGGATAGGTCCGCTGTTCAGCCGACGCTATCGCTCTCAAGTCCTATGTGGTCAGATCGGTGAGTCCGACATCCACTGTTGTACTAGCAGAGGAAGGATAGGGAGGATGCTGGACGTAGGTTATGATGGGAGGATGTGTTAGTTAGCACTGTTGGGGGTTTAGTATTCCTTGATTCCGAGTTAGTGGAAGTAGGCACCCTTCCTGTACTTGATTGATTAAACTAATGTAAACATAAAGACAATGATGTTAAAACGTAAAGGGTTAACTGTTAAATAACCGAGGATGTTAAAGTAATTATACTATAGATTATGCTTGCTCTTCTGCATGGGGGTAGATACTATTGTTAGTTAGCAAGTATGCATAGGCGGAATGGGGTTTGTTTATAGTACATGTCCGACATGTGCATACACTGGCCATGCATGCACACCTCGTACGTGTACAATATTACTGGTGTATAACATACTTGTCATGCTTGAATAGTAGTATAAATGTCATAGATAACTCAGTTAAGGGTACATCAATCAACTTAGGTAATGAATGGTTAGGTTGTCAATGTGTAAATAAGTGAATTAGTAAATTATATGAAAACATTGTAATAATAAACTAAGACAAGTATCGTCAGTTAACATTGTCATAGAAGAACTGTTGTGAATAGGGTAATGATAGTGTATAATTAATTAGTAAAATTGTTTAAGCCCTCACAAGTGCTTTGTTCATAAGAACAAGGGTGCTATGTTGATGATAGGGTACCTATGTGATAAACAAATAATTAAGAATACTATGATTGATTCACCTTTTATTATTGTCAAAGGGTGATTTAATTATTATTATTAATTAATAAATGATATTCCAGCAACATTTATATCCCTATCGTAACAAATGCAATATAAGTAAGATTTAAAATATTGATTTATAAATTAACATTGTGTGATTAATTCCATTTCAAAAGTTAGCCATAATAAGATAATCATTTTTGGAATAAACGTGATGTGATGGAAAATGGATATTTAATTATTCAATGTTAATCTTGGAATTTAAACCTCAAGCTAAGTAGTCTCGACGGATAAGGTGGATCATTAAGACACATCATGTCCAAGTTGACAAGGGGCAACTAATTATATAATATTTTATTAATTACATTAATAACATTAAAATATCAAGGATGGCGGATAGACTTGTATTTAATGAAACTTGTCCCGAATGGATAACCTTGGGGTGATAATCCCCACCGTAATAAATATTTACGACCGTCAATCCAAAACCAACTAATTTTTCCATGAGAGTAATTAATTATACATTTTTATAAAGAACCGTGTATGAATGAACTAGTGATAGGGGTAAATGTTGAGGGGCTCGAGAGGGGGATTTTGGGGCGGTGGAGTAAGCCGAAGATATTCTCGAGGAAGGGAAATTATATAGAGGGGGAGAGCTTGGAGAAAGGGGAGGTTTTTTTGATTGAGGGAAGAAGAGAAGTTGGGAGAACAGAAAGTTGGGAGAACAGAAAGATTTTGAGAACAGAAGGAAAGACTGCTCTCGGGATTATCAGATTGTGGGCTCGGGGGCTTGGAAATCCTTTGATTTCCAAGGGCCAGCAAGATTATAGCTGGTTGGTAGGGTGGACACTTCAGTTTGGCTGTCTAAGGGGTTATACAACCTGCCACAACTTACGGTTAGCATCAGCATCAGGTAATTTCCGTTATTTACTATTATGCTTAAACTTAATGTAAACATGCATCACTTGCTATTTACTGATTTACTGCTATTTACTGATTTACTGCTATTTACTGATTTACTGAGTTGTGAAACATATTCTTATGCTAGAACATGATTGTTGGAAAGAGAATATTGGTATGTTGTCTATTTTAAATTACGAATGTAAGGTGATAAAAGAAAACACGACAGTACACTAATTATTATTTAGGCACATAGTAATTCTTAGAAATTTACTTCCATAAACTGGTAAAGTTAAAACGTAGAAAACTAAACCTGAAATTTTACACAGTGCTCTGCTGTAAAAACCAGAGCACTACAGATGGTATCAGAGCGAAGGCTCAAAAACTTAGACCTTAGGGCACACTAACCTTGGAATTTTCAAGAATTTCACACTACAAAGTAACTACATGCCAATTCCTAATACTATTTTTTTTTTTTAAAAAAGGGAAAAGAAAATTGAACATAAAATTTTGAAATTTTGTATAAACATAGCCTCCTCAACCTCAACCTGGAAACTTGAATAGAAACAACCTGAAGCAAAAGCTACAATCGATCATTACAGTCACAACTATCCTGATTTCACCCTCCAACTTCTTAGTTGTCGTGCACACAACTTTTGCTTCCTGCAAGAGAAAAGTTAAGCTTAGAAAATAAAGAAAATAACCAGGCTACAGAAACAAATGTATCACAGATGCAAATGAAGTAATGCGAACTATTCTGAGATTGCAAAGACAATCAATTTCTAATTGTGAATAGTGTATAACAATACAAAATATATATGAATAAGAAAAAACCACACACACAGTGAAGAAAAGGTGGTGCAAACCCAACATTGAGAGACAACATTGAAAGAGATGAACCCACTCACACAGCTTTCTTAGAATCCCACACAAAGAAAAAAAAAATACAGAAACTTTTATAGTCAAACAGTATATATATATATATATATATATATATCAACAATGATAGTAGAATATATAAGGTCATAGTGTTTTTTTTTTAAACGTTTAGAAATCGTATATTGGCTATTTGTGTAAACTGCCTGTAACCTCATCGTTAGTTTTAAAAGAATGAAGTCTATCCAATTTCAATGGCGAGTAAGCAAATACTAGGAATTTTTGCAATTCGGATGGTTATGTGGAAAAACATTAGTCAGTAAAACTAGGAATTTAGTCAGGAAAAGCTTTGACAAGCATTTCAATGGTAATTATTTCTTTGACAGAAGATAGCACGTCGAGAAGGCAGTCTTGGTTGTGTTTTTATTTTTTTTTAGGCTTTGAAACAGCGACAGGCGATTCTTTTGGCAAAAATCTGCCAGGAATGCTGGCAAGCGAAGGATCCCAGAATGCTTTAGCCCATTAGACGTGTGCCCAAACCCGGAAGCATTAAACCGTACAGGCAGACTATGTCGCTTGACGATCCCTATATATAAACTTTCTCTGTAATAAACAAATATCAGAGGCGTGCTTTTTATGAATAATTTGCTGTATGATTTACTTTACGGTTAAATAATTACTCTGACCATTACAGCATATATGTCCCTGATATATGCATTACAGTAGCAGGAGGATGTCTACAATGGTATTTATATCAGTTTCATTCTTTAAGTAAACAAAAATAATGATAATATGTCATTAAGAATCTGAATTCAACTCCACATTTCGATCAATTAAAAACTTTTAATAAACAACTCACGGGGTTTCAGGGAAGGTACAACAGCAATTAGGTTTACTGGTTGTGAGGATGCCTAACTGGTTGAATAGAGAACACGTTGAATAGAGACGCGTGGGCATATAGAGTCTTCTCACAGAGTTCATTTGTTCCTCCTGCCAGTGAGACTGAATTTCTTGCATGCAGAAGGAAGAAAGCTACGCAAAATCAAAAGCAGATGATGGGAAATACAAAATGGAAAGAGGGAAAATGTTAAGCCAATTTCAAAGGGTATATTTTATTCTTCATAGACAAACAATTAAAAATTACTTAACTGTATAATACATTAAACCGAGGTCGATCCCCTCAAGGAGGCGCCCGTCTGCATTTTGGAAAATAAATTTATTACTTACAGAGGAAAAACGGACTCCACTCCAACACCAGCAACTTGTCTCCGGATTCTAAAAGTTGAATTCAAACCAGCATTTCGTCTTGCCATGACTAATCCTTTAAGGATTGAAACTCTACGCTTATTCTCAGGCACTTCCACTTTGAGCTGTACAATATGACCTGGCTTGATATCTGGAATCTCCCTTTCTTTTTTTACATAGTGCTCTGTCCTAATTGCGCCAATTGTCTGCTCCACGACATTGCCTGCTTCTGCATATGCTTGCTGACCTTGGCTTGACCTCTTTGATATTATCTTAGCCATAGCACTACCCGCTGCTATCAAAAGGGGAATCGCAGACAACGTTACCAGGGTAAGTTTTCATCCTTTGATGAAAGCCACGGTGAAACCTCCAAAGAAAGTAGAGGTGGACTTTATGAATTGCCCGGCTCACTCAGGTCTCTCTCAATTACTTGTATACGTCTTCCATCCTTGCCAAGTGTGTAAGCGAGAGATGAACCTGCGACCCCTGCGCCCACAATGATAACATCCGTCCCTCCTTCAGCAGCTTCGATGGCAATGCCATTGTCGTCTGCTAATTTCTCAAAACTTTTGGTTTGCATTCCCCGTAATTCGTCGGATCTGTGTTTCCACCTGCTGAAAATTATATAATAGGACATTAAGACAGAAACAAAGGCAATGGCTACCGTAATCACCAGCGTATGATGCTCCATCGTAGACCACATTATCAATCCTTGTTGATGCTGAGGCGTCCCCATTGATAATGGCAATAGCAGGTCCGACCAGAAATGAAAGGGTAAATCCCGTTCATTCTTTACAATAGCAGGTCTGACAGTAGTGTTCTGCGGTAGAAAAATGGAGAGCTCCTTCCTTTCTGAAACCCTAAGCGAGCTTGCATTTGAGTTGCAGAGCTAAAACTCCAGGAGAGAGGGTGAAAATGGCCGCGTCTTGGGGATTGACCCTATTTAGGGTTTCCCCCACCTTCCGAGGGCGGTGGGTTGCTTGGAGAGACCGCGTGTCCTTCATGCGGACTCGCCCTTGCATGGCGGTGAACTGACACGAAGAGCCGCGTGGCCATACCTTTTGCTTAGCCGAGAGTCGAGTGAAAAGGGATAAGCGGTCGAGTAAATTTTCCTTATTTATTTTTATTTTTTTTATTATTGTTTTATTTAAATTTAGTTTTAGTGTTATAACCTAAGTTTTGGCAAATTTCGTATAAATATTTATATAGTGTTAGTATCATTTTATTTAAAAATTAATTAAATTTTGTATACGTTTATATAGTGTGTTAGCATTGCTTTATTTAAATTTAATTTCGTATATATATATTTATATAGTGTTAGTATCATTTTATTTAAAAAAAAATTTAATTGAATTTTTGTATACGTTTATATAGTGTTAGCGTTGCTTTATTTAAATTTTATTTCGTATATATATTTATATAGTGTTAGCATCATTTTATTTAATTTAATTAAATTTGGTATACATTTATATAGTGTATAACCTAAGTTTTGTTAAGAATTAAAATTTAATATTAAAAATTTTGCCGAGATTTCAACTCCTAGTCGAAGGGATGAAAGAGACCCGAAAAGTAAAAAACAAGACACCATTAAGACCAGCACGACGAGCTGAACACCATGACAGGATTGTTTAATAAAAACGACTATAGATTTTACCACGCTAATCCTGACAATCTGTTATCTCATGATGCAAGTTATTTCTTATGCATAAGTATAAGTTATTAAATACCTACATTTTAGTTCCGCGTATATTTGATTGAACAACTAAGGATATGACTTTATTTTAATAACTCAGGGACTATCATGGTGACAACACGCAGAGGTCGAGGTCGGGGTCAAGGTCGACCACCGTCACCACCACCTCCGCCACCGCCAACACCGCCACAAACAACCTCCACACCAGAAATGCAGATCATAATGAGGTCATTGGAGGCTATTATGACTACGATGAACAGGCAGTCGGAAAGGGCCGCCGAGGTGGAAACCACTCAAGTGAGTCGAGAGAACTCTGAAAGGGCACATGGCCCAAGACTGGAACCGCTTCAGGACATATCGAGGGAGTTACAAAAGATAAAAGTTCCAGAGTTTTCAGGAGGACGACCCGGTAAGCATGCAGAGGCATGGCTGGAAGGCATGAAGAGATGCTTCGCATTGAATGAGTACACATCTAGTTCCAAGGCTAGGATGGCCGTCTTTCAGCTTAAAGGTGATGCTTTGAATTGTTGGTCAGATCTCGAGAAGCAGTTGCACCTTACTCCTCTTACAACTTCTTGGGAACTGTTCGAGGAAAGGTTCCACATGAAGTATTTACCAAATTATTACAAGGAAGAACAGGCAGGTGCACTCCATGCCTTAGTACAGGGAGACAAGACAGTGGAGGAGTATGAATCTCGGTTTATGGAACTGGTAAAATATGTTCCTTACCTTGATGCAGATGATTGTCAGGTAGAGCGTTTTGTGTATGGACTTAACTACAAGATTAGAGCTGCTGTGCAGATGTGGAAGCCAACTTCAGTTGCCATGGCAGTTGAGTATGCTCGTTATGCAGCTGATATGTCAGATGGAAAAGGGGGCAGTAAGTTGACAGGAACCAATCAGTATGTTTCAGGGAAGGCATCACGTCCTTACTTCAGGGGAGGACAATCTAGACCTCCTCCTTATGGTAACCGGTTCACACCGAGGGGTAATACTTCAGTTAACTCAATCTCGCAGGCATCGTCCGCAACCCACCAAAGCCAGGGACGTACACAGGGAAGTTCCTATAGAGGAGCAAGGGGTTTTAGAGGAACCAGGGGAAGGAACTCATCTCAGAGGATTCCTTCGAGCAACAGGCAAGCCCCTCCCAATCTCTCTTGTTGGGGATGCGGAGGTCCTCATTTCCAGCGAGACTGTCCCAAGGGTCAGTCAAGCAGCAGGCACAGGGAAGGAAAGGCACCCATGGATAATTCGGGTAACAGTCATCGGATTCATGCAGCGGTTCATAACCACCAAGCAGAACATCAGTCTACCGTAGTAGAATCCACTGGTAATGTAAACAATGTCAAACTTAAAATTTTGTTTGATCCAGGAGCAACTGATAGTTTTATTTCACCATTTGCATTAGATAAATGTGGGTTGGCAGCCTACGAGCACGGTGATTTCAAACTGGTTGAAATGGCTTCAGGAGCTAAGCAACCAGTAGGTCTTAAAGTGACAGGTTGTGAGGTTGACTTAGGAGTGTGCACCACTAAGTTGGATGCTTATGTCACCAATTTGGGGACTTATGACCTCATTATTGGCATGGATTGGTTAGAAGACCATAGAGCTTTCATAGATTGCTATGCGAAGATGGTGTTGTGCCTCGATGACGAGGGAAGGACAATTCAAATCCAAGGCTTGAAGAGGAAGGTATCCCTCCGTTTCATCTCTATGGTGAAAGCTAAGCGGTGCCTAAGACAAGGATGCCAGTTGTTCGTAGTGGAGGCCGTGAGCGATAGTAAAGGACCTTCCTTGAATTCTTACCCAGTACTTTCTGAGTTCAAGGATGTCTTTCCAAAGGAATTACCAGGACTACCTCCAGAAAGAGAGCTCGATTTCACAATCGAACTAAAACCTGGTGCAGAACCTATCTCAAAAACTCCTTATAGAATGACAACTCCAGAGCTCCGTGAGTTACAGATCCAGTTAAAAGAGTTGCTAGATTTGGGACTGATTAGACCCAGTATCTCACCGTGGGGAGCACCAGTGATCTTCGTTAAGAAGAAGGATGGATCTTTGCGACTGTGCATAGATTACAGAGATTTGAACAAGGCCACCGTGAAGAACAGGTATCCCATACCAAGAATTGATGACCTCTTTGATCAAATGAAAGGTGCGTCAGTCTTCTCAAAAATTGATTTACGATTAGGGTATCACCAGTTGAGGATCAAGGAAGGCGACATTCCCAAGACTGCCTTTCGAACTCGATTTGGGCATTACGAGTTTGTAGTGGTACCATTTGGTTTGACCAATGCTCCAGCTGTATTCATGAGCCTCATGAATGGTGTCTTCCGAAAATACTTGGACCACTTTGTTCAGGTCTTCTTAGATGACATTCTTATCTATTCTAAGAATGAGAAGGAGCACGAGGAACACTTGCGGTTAGTCTTGACGTGCTTAAGGGAACATAAACTTTATGGTAAATTGTCAAAGTGTTCCTTCTTCCAAAAAGAGATTCACTACTTGGGGCACATCATCTCAGGTGAAGGGATTTCCGTAGACCCAGAAAAGGTAAAGGCCATTGAAGATTGGCCAATTCCAAGGAATGCTCATGAGGTGCGCAGCTTCATGGGGTTAGCAGGCTATTACCGGAGGTTTGTGGAAGGATTTTCTAAAATTGCAAAACCTATTACCACCTTGCAACGCAAGGGAATCCGGTATGAATGGACCGATGAATGCGATGCCGCTTTTACAGAGTTAAAAAGATTGTTGACAAGTGCACCGATCTTGCGGGTACCAGACATGGATAAAGATTTCATGGTATGCACCGATGCCTCGAAGCAAGGATTAGGAGCGGTGTTGATGCAGGAAGGTGGGGTAATAGCTTATGCATCTCGAAAGTTGAAACCTCATGAGGAGCAGTATGCCACGCATGATCTAGAATTGGCAGCAGTAATGTTGGCACTAAAATTATGGAGGCACTACCTAGTTGGTAGAAGCTTCACCCTTAAAACAGACCATCAGAGCTTGCAGTACATATTTACCCAAAGGGATTTGAATGCTAGGCAAAGGCGATGGAGTGAGTTCATGAGTGAGTATGACTTTGGTATCTCTTACATCAAAGGAAAGGAGAATGTGGTGGCAGACTCTCTAAGCCGAAGGCCGAGACTTTTCTCCTTAATTCCCTTGAAGGTTGACTTGAGGGAAAGGGTACTAGGACAACTATTGGGCGATAGTTGGTATCTAAAAGTAACCTCAGCTATTCAGAATGGAAAGAAACAGGAATTGAGGTATGATGGGTACCATCTTGAGGAAGATGGGTTGTTGCGGTATCAGGGAAGGATGTATGTTCCTAAGGAAGGTGATATCAGGAAAACAATCCTTAGAGAGGCCCATAGATCACATTACTGTGCCCACCCAGGAGTGAAGAAGATGTATGCTGACATGAAACAACTCTTCTTTTGGCCAGGTATGAAGATGGATGTAGTGGAATTTGTTTCGAAGTGCCTTGAGTGTCAACAAGTGAAGGCAGATCATCGTCACCCGGCCGGTCTCCTACAACCGCATGATATTCCTATGACTAAATGGGAAGTCATTTCCATGGACTTCGTTGTAGGATTACCACTCACATCTCTGAGACATAATGCTATTTTGGTGGTAGTTGACAAACTGACCAAAAGTGCTCACTTCATTCCAGTCAGAGACACCTATGATGTGACAGATGTGGCAAGGGTATTCATAAATGAGATTGTACGTCTTCATGGAGTTCCTAAAAAGATAATCTCTGACAGAGACCCTAAGTTCACCTCCAGATTTTGGACAAGCATGCAGTCAGCATTAGGGACACAGTTGAACTTAAGCTCAGCTTATCACCCCGAGACAGATGGACAGACTGAGAGGGTGAATCAAGTGATGGAGGACATGCTTAGGATGTATGTTATGGATCAGCAGACACAGTGGGAGAAATATCTTCCTTTAGTGGAGTTTGCATACAACAATAGTCATCACAGCTCCATTGGTATGCCGCCATATCAGGCATTGTATGGGAGGCCGTGCAGGACACCACTCAGTTGGGACAGGTTAGAGGATCGAGTTTTAATTGGGCCTGAATTGATTCAGGAAATGGAGGAACAAGTGATACAGATTAGGCAGCGGCTGAAGGAAGCACAGGATAGGCAAAAGAGTTACGCTGATGCACACAGATCAGATAGAACTTATGGAGTAGGGGATCGTGTATTTATTCGCATTCGACCAAATAAAAGTACCATTCGGTTTGGGAAGGGTACCAAGTTGTCACCTCGCTTTATAGGTCCATTTGAAATTCTTGAGAAAATCGGACCAGTTGCTTATCGTCTCGCGCTGCCACCCCACTTGCATAAAACTCATAATGTATTTCATGTTTCTGTATTACGACATTACATAGCTGATGAGACTCACAAAATTCATTGGAAGGAATTGCAGGTCTCGGACGAGGGAACCTTCAGGGTCGAACCATTACGTATACTTGATCGTAGGGTTCGACAGCTCCGTAGTCGCCATGTGGACCAAGTTAAGGTCCAATGGGACAAGTATAGCCCAGGATCTGCTACCTGGGAGGATGCAGAGACCATGCGTCGAGATTTTCCCTCACTATTTTGACCATAACTTCGGGACGAAGTTTCCCGAAGGGTGGGTGTATGTAACACCCATATTTTGATTCGGCATATTTATTAGTTAGATACACCATACTTTATTTCTTATATATTCTGTTGAACTCAGCTCGACTGAGTAAACTATATTGGACCTCGTTATATGATGTTACTCTGTTTTATGATTTCACCATGATTATGATGTTACTATGTTATGCGATTATGATGTCATGATTATCATATGATTTCCTTATTTTACGATTGCAGTATATGTTTATATGTTTTCATTTAAATGAAATGTGAAATATATGATTCGGTACGTGGATACCATCTTCTTATGTGAATTATTGAAATGTTATATGTATCTATGATGAGCTGAAAGGTTACATGAAATAAAATGATAACATGGATCAATTGGCGATCAATGGAAAATACTTTCTATAAATTATATTTTGCAAAATACTAACCTACAGGACACAAGGGCTATGGGATAGCCAGTTACTTGATCTGATATATATTGGAAAGGAAAAACATGTGCATACAGCAAACCTTAGCAGCCAAAATGAGGATACGATAACACAAACTGATAATCCCGATAGCAGCAAGTATGAGTTGATAAGGGCGTAGGCCCAGTATGTTGAGAGGGATGGATGTGTTTCCCACCCTATGTTTCCTTGAGACCCGAGGTCGTGGGAGGGTCGTGCTGAGACACGCTCCCCATGTTGTTGTGATGACGATTGTCGGATGCCTGCTAGGGGAGGATAGGTCCGCTGTTCAGCCGACGCTATCGCTCTCAAGTCCTATGTGGTCAGATCGGTGAGTCCGACATCCACTGTTGTACTAGCAGAGGAAGGATAGGGAGGATGCTGGACGTAGGTTATGATGGGAGGATGTGTTAGTTAGCACTGTTGGGGGTTTAGTATTCCTTGATTCCGAGTTAGTGGAAGTAGGCACCCTTCCTGTACTTGATTGATTAAACTAATGTAAACATAAAGACAATGATGTTAAAACGTAAAGGGTTAACTGTTAAATAATCGAGGATGTTAAAGTAATTATACTATAGATTATGCTTGCTCTTCTGCATGGGGGTAGATACTATTGTTAGTTAGCAAGTATGCATAGGCGGAATGGGGTTTGTTTATAGTACATGTCCGACATGTGCATACACTGGCCATGCATGCACACCTCGTACGTGTACAATATTACTGGTGTATAACATACTTGTCATGCTTGAATAGTAGTATAAATGTCATAGATAACTCAGTTAAGGGTACATCAATCAACTTAGGTAATGAATGGTTAGGTTGTCAATGTGTAAATAAGTGAATTAGTAAATTATATGAAAACATTGTAATAATAAACTAAGACAAGTATCGTCAGTTAACATTGTCATAGAAGAACTGTTGTGAATAGGGTAATGATAGTGTATAATTAATTAGTAAAATTGTTTAAGCCCTCACAAGTGCTTTGTTCATAAGAACAAGGGTGCTATGTTGATGATAGGGTACCCATGTGATAAACAAATAATTAAGAATACTATGATTGATTCACCTTTTATTATTGTCAAAGGGTGATTTAATTATTATTATTAATTAATAAATGATATTCCAGCAACATTTATAACCCTATCGTAACAAATGCAATATAAGTAAGATTTAAAATATTGATTTATAAATTAATATTGTGTGATTAATTCCATTTCAAAAGTTAGCCATAATAAGATAATCATTTTTGGAATAAACGTGATGTGATGGAAAATGGATATTTAATTATTCAATGTTAATCTTGGAATTTAAACCTCAAGCTAAGTAGTCTCGACGGATAAGGTGGATCATTAAGACACATCATGTCCAAGTTGACAAGGGGCAACTAATTATATAATATTTTATTAATTACATTAATAACATTAAAATATCAAGGATGGCGGATAGACTTGTATTTAATGAAACTTGTCCCGAATGGATAACCTTGGGGTGATAATCCCCACCGTAATAAATATTTACGACCGTCAATCCAAAACCAACTAATTTTTCCATGAGAGTAATTAATTATACATTTTTATAAAGAACCGTGTATGAATGAACTAGTGATAGGGGTAAATGTTGAGGGGCTCGAGAGGGGGATTTTGGGGCGGTGGAGTAAGCCGAAGATATTCTCGAGGAAGGGAAATTATATAGAGGGGGAGAGCTTGGAGAAAGGGGAGGTTTTTTTGATTGAGGGAAGAAGAGAAGTTGGGAGAACAGAAAGTTGGGAGAACAGAAAGATTTTGAGAACAGAAGGAAAGACTGCTCTCGGGATTATCAGATTGTGGGCTCGGGGGCTTGGAAATCCTTTGATTTCCAAGGGCCAGCAAGATTATAGCTGGTCGGTAGGGTGGACACTTCAGTTTGGCTGTCTAAGGGGTTATACAACCTGCCACAACTTACGGTTAGCATCAGCATCAGGTAATTTCCGTTATTTACTATTATGCTTAAACTTAATGTAAACATGCATCACTTGCTATTTACTGATTTACTGCTATTTACTGATTTACTGCTATTTACTGATTTACTGCTATTTACTGATTTACTGAGTTGTGAAACATATTCTTATGCTAGAACATGATTGTTGGAAAGAGAATATTGGTATGTTGTCTATTTTAAATTACGAATGTAAGGTGATAAAAGAAAACACGACAGTACACTAATTATTATTTAGGCACATAGTAATTCTTAGAAATTTACTTCCATAAACTGGTAAAGTTAAAACGTAGAAAACTAAACCTGAAATTTTACACAGTGCTCTGCTGTAAAAACCAGAGCGTATAGTCTAGTGTGAGCGAACTTCACGTTGTAACCATGACAAAGAAAAATAATATCAATATACAAGGAAAAATGATTAAAACTATACCATACAATTTTAGAGTATTCTCCTACTTAGAGGAGAAATTATCATTATATTGCATATGATTCACTCCATAGTCATGATATTCACTTATTGTTGCTATGTTTTAACTTTTATAGTGTCTGGGCTTACTGAAAATGTATTCTTCCACTTGTCTTTCTGTATGCTTCAACAAGGGCCTAATCTTATTTTGAGATCCCTTCAGATTGTAGTAGTCAATTTCCTGAAGATTTTATAATTGGGTTTGCTTCTTCAAATGATATGCAGATAATAAAGAAGAGTACATGACATGTCTTTCAATTCTTCAAAATGCAGATTCTTCAAAATGATGTAGACACAGATCCCAACCTGTAGCATATAAGAATCAGAAATAAATAAAGGGCCACATCAAACTCTTCTTTATTATCTGCATATCATTTGAAGAAGCAAACCCAATTATAAAATCTTCAGGAAATTGACTACTACAATCTGAAGGGATCTCAAAATAAGATTAGGCCCTTGTTGAAGCATACAGAAAGACAAGTGGAAGAATACATTTTCAGTAAGCCCAGACACTATAAAAGTTAAAACATAGCAACAATAAGTGAATATCATGACTATGGAGTGAATCATATGCAATATAATGATAATTTCTCCTCTAAGTAGGAGAATACTCTAAAATTGTATGGTATAGTTTTAATCATTTTTCCTTGTATATTGATATTATTTTTCTTTGTCATGGTTACAACGTGAAGTTCGCTCACACTAGGCTATACAAACACAAATGCATACAAACATCAATGAACGTGAATGATATTCACTTATTGTTGCTATGTTTTAACTTTTATAGTGTCTGGGCTTACTGAAAATGTATTCTTCCACTTGTCTTTCCGTATGCTTCAACAAGGGCCTAATCTTATTTTGAGATCCCTTCAGATTGTAGTAGTCAATTTCCTGAAGATTTTATAATTGGGTTTGCTTCTTCAAATGATATGCAGATAATAAAGAAGAGTTTGATGTGGCCCTTTATTTATTTCTGATTCTTATATGCTACAGGTTGGGATCTGTGTCTACATCATTTTGATTCTCCTACTTAGAGGAGAAATTATCATTATATTGCATATGATTCACTCCATAGTCATGATATTCACTTATTGTTGCTATGTTTTAACTTTTATAGTGTCTGGGCTTACTGAAAATGTATTCTTCCACTTGTCTTTCTGTATGCTTCAACAAGGGCCTAATCTTATTTTGAGATCCCTTCAGATTGTAGTAGTCAATTTCCTGAAGATTTTATAATTGGGTTTGCTTCTTCAAATGATATGCAGATAATAAAGAAGAGTTTGATGTGGCCCTTTATTTATTTCTGATTCTTATATGCTACAGGTTGGGATCTGTGTCTACATGGAAGTGAACGATAAATGCTGCTGCTTTTCAATGCAAAGCACATTGCATCCAAATGTTTAATGCTTCTATGTCTATGTGGAGCTTTCTGGAAATTCTTTCCACTTTAATTGTTATTCACGTTCATTGATGTTTGTATGCATTTGTGTTTGTATAGCCTAGTGTGAGCGAACTTCACGTTGTAACCATGACAAAGAAAAATAATATCAATATACAAGGAAAAATGATTAAAACTATACCATACAATTTTAGAGTATTCTCTTACTTAGAGGAGAAATTATCACTATATTGCATATGATTCACTCCATAGTCATGATATTCACTTATTGTTGCTATGTTTTAACTTTTATAGTGTCTGGGCTTACTGAAAATGTATTCTTCCACTTGTCTTTCTGTATGCTTCAACAAGGGCCTAATCTTATTTTGAGATCCCTTCAGATTGTAGTAGTCAATTTCCTGAAGATTTTATAATTGGGTTTGCTTCTTCAAATGATATGCAGATAATAAAGAAGAGTTTGATGTGGCCCTTTATTTATTTCTGATTCTTATATGCTACAGGTTGGGATCTGTGTCTACATCATTTTGAAGAATCTGCATTTTGAAGAATTGAAAGACATGTCATGTCCGAACCCCATGGTTTTTTTCATTATATTCAAGAATATGGGATTTCCAGAGTTAGCACACCCCCTTACAGATCCTACATATGCAACTTTAGCCAGCTGTGACTGATTGGTTTTAGGGAGTCACTTTCTGATGAAGAAATTTGTGTCGAAGGATGTAAAAAGACAACGTTTTCTGAAATAAGACCACATCATCACACCATTTGTCCAGGACACAATCGTAACCTCTTTTTAACCATTTCCATATTGAAATATATAACGCCATCCACCGTGACATATACAATAAACATTCTCTCTTTTTAACCATTTCCATATTGAAATATATAACGCCATCCACCGTGATATATACAATAAACATTCTCTCTATAGCAGACAGAAATAACGAGGATAAAAACCATGGATTTTAGAAGACATTTGGCAGTATTGAAGATGACAATACATTGAATTAACAGTCAAGTTTTATAATAGAACTTATAATAATTTGTATGGTCTCAAAAGCATGCCAACAGACTCAATTTTTAGTGTGATAATGAAGGAGATTTTCCTTGCAATCCCGCCCTTCATTTTCTTTAAATCAAATGGATTCACAGAGAGTTCAAAGAACCATAGTCCATGATAACTTAAACAAGCTAATTTCTGCATTCATACGGTCCATATTTTAGAGTACCCAACAAACCATAGTCCATGATAACTTACATTAATTACTTCAGTCAAACGTAACCAGATATTGTGCATTTTAAACTTCCCAACATACAGAGGGTGTTCATTTGACAAGAGAATTCAGATCTGAATACCAATAAAGATTGTTGTTTGGCTTTGCTTGAGAGATCAAAGAGTAGTCAAATACTTTTTAGTGGTTTCTCCAGAGAAATTGTCACATATCTTGAATTGGGTTCCATCATTTGACAGAAAAAACAGAGGAGCATAGGAGATCCAGACTTTAGTAAGATGATTTGGTGGTTTTGAGCATTTAAGTTTATACATTTGGCTCAAAGACGAAATTGGTTCTTAGGATTTTCAGGAGCAGATGATGAATTTGTCAATCAACTCAGAAAATGCTAATTTTGAGTCAAGTATAGCTACCCTGTCGAGTCATAAAATTCTCATATTTTGCAGTTAGGTGTTAATAATCATGAACAGCAACAGCTCATGTCAATGGATCACCACTTCTTCAGAGAGAACTAGAGGATATTAGAGGATATGGTAGTATGCATGACCCGGGTTATCTTGCTGCTTGATTGGATTCTGGACCTTCTTCACAACCTGTGTCATCACAAGTCAATGGACATGTAGATAAAGAGTTGTACAGGGCCATAGTTGAGATGGTTCCTCTGGTGTAGTCCCTCCTGTTATGTTTGTGATCAATCTTATCCATTTTCTCCATATGACCCAAGTCTTAAGTTTTCATAACCAGTGGTCATCTCTATGGGTTTTGGACTCGACATGTTTCTTATTGATATTTGTGCAATTTTGATAAAACAGTGGCCCCAAATCCTACAATGGTGGAAACCATCATTTTATTTTCCTGAATCACAGACAAAAATGCTGCTTAAGAATGCTTATTAAAAAGATTATTCTTAGTCTATCGAGTTGGCATTGCCTATTCATCTACAATGTGTGCTGTTTTCATGGGGAGGCCTCATGATTTCAGTTAATAGATATTTACATCTTGGTTTTGGCAGTTTTCTAGTGTAAAGCGCTGGAGTATGAGGCTTCTGTTTTTTCCTACACTGACAGGTACACTGAGTGCCTTTTCCTTTGGCCAAATTCTAACGAGGACAAGGTTAACTGTACAGGATTACAGGGTAAGTAAGTCCTCTCACTATGCAACCCGGTTACACTCGCACACTTAGGGACTTGTTTGCTAGAAAGGTAAAACTGGATTCTGGGAATGTGTTTATCGTTTTTTGAAGCTCAATATCATGAGTTTTGCTAAATGCTGGATTGAATTTTTTTATTTTTTCTTTCACTGTAATTCCTTACTGCAGTTGGAAGATTGAAAGACATGAGACGTTGTGACATAATACTGTTCCTTGATTTCTATTTTTTATTTTTTCCTCTGCTTCTGTCCTTCCAAGTGGCTCTGTGAGTGGGACTAGCTTTATTACTTTGAGCTGGCTAAGCTCAGGGATCGGACCTAAGTCCATGCTTAATAGGTCAAGCGCATTCCCACTGTTGAGTGGGAGGTCTTCATGTAGCAAGACTCCTATGGGCTTCAGAGTCACAAAGAACAGCCCAAGGATATGCAAAAAACTAGAAACATTTTTTTTCCTTTTCGTACAAAAGGGTGACATAATTTTGGCTTGGATATTAGCAGCTGTAATGCATATCTTCTTACTTATAAGAACTACAGTGTATGAACATAATTATGTTTTAGATTTTGATTTTGTAGTAATCGTGTTTTCTCTCACGATGTTAACAGTATATAAGGATATTGTTTGGCTTAGATTCATTTCCATGTTTGTGATCAACATTATCCTGTTTTGGATTTTGACTTTAGTTTATCGGAAGGTGTGCTAGCTCACTGACTACAGATAAAAAACAATGCACCAACACGTTGTTTACTTGGATTTGTTTCTGTCTAATGTTTGATTCTGTTAACACAATTAGAGTACACCTACTTGATAATCTAGTGGATAAGCTAATTAGTATTATAAGCTTGAGCATTTAACCATTTGACATTGTAGACTATGACAGAACATGTGTGTAGCATTTATGTAGATTTTTTTTTTTTTTTAAAATTCAGATCTAAGATAGTGTTTTGGTGAATTTTTTCTAAAATAAAAGACATTTTCTATCTTGTAGAGATACAAGGTAATCTCATAGATTTACTAGAAATTTCACCAAATGATGGAACTATAAGCTTCTGATGCGCGACTGCCAATGCCAATATTTTAGTACAGATGTGAAATTACCATTTCTTCTATTGTTTGGCAAGGTAATTGCAGTTACCTGATTAAACTTTTCCCCGATCCTGTGGAGTTGAGCTTCTCTACTGATTATGACCAGGAATCCGAACAAAAGTCAAAGCCAAAGTCTCATTTTTTATTTTATTTTTTTCTTCTGTCGAGCAGAGCAATTTCTAGTATTCTGGAAAAATTGGCTTTCGACTTATAGTATCACTCCCCTACTTTGAGCATGAAAGATATGTTGGTGGCTTTCAAAACCTCTACTGTTCAATACGTCTTATAGTGCCTTCAGATGGTTACAATAAACAAATCTATTTCGAAAAGTCAATTTGTGTTCTCTCGGCAGCTAATCATAGACCATTATAGGTTCCCTGTACATAATATTGATCTGCTTACTGTGATACATTGAAAACTTGGGAGAGCCTAACATTCTGCAAGAACTATCTCTTAACGGATTTTACTTGTCCCTTCAACAGACTGATGTTTTACTCTGAAAGCTTCAAGTGTTGATTGACGAGGATTTTAAAACTGTATTTGGCCAACGTTTAATTGAAATCTCAGTCTCTGACCTCATGAAGGGAAAGCACAAACACTTCCATGACACAAGACAAAAACTGATTGATTTAGACTGTCCGCCCCCAAATACACGACTTGGTTTGCTTAGCCCGAAATACTAGATCAACTAGGTTGTGGAATGAAAACATAATTTTGCATAACTTGTGTCTTCAATTCAAAATGCTTTCTGAATTTTACACGCTCTTTGTTTCACAGTCAAAATTTCTATTTTTACCTTTTTGTTACAAATGTGTTAAGGTATCACTCTTTCAAGGATTCCAAACATGCCTTTGCATTTAGGGGCTGTAAATCTTTAGCTTCTCTCAACATTGTTTTGAGGTAGCACCATTTTTTTGCCCTAGGTAAATTAACAAATTGATAGATAAAAAGACAAGTGGGAAAAGTTGTGACATAGGATGATGCACCAAGTGTTCATTTTAGTCCATTACAAAAAATGGTCCTGATTTTAGTTCATTACAAAAAATGGTCCTGATTTTGGTAGTGTTTAGGTCCTAAACTTACAACTCTGTAATGAAGAAAACGAAGAAAATAACTCTATAATGCATTTTAAAGTGTAAGAGTATCAAGATATTTTCAATGAGGCATCACATAAGCATTAACTTTAACCTTTAAATTTGTTATTCGATGCTCACTAAAAAGGAAAATAACAATCTAAACAACCATAAACTTATGCAACTTTTATAAGCATTTAAGACTAACACCCTTCGAAGGTTGAATAAGATTTGTCTTGAGAACTATCCACTATACATAGATCTTCGTCAATGATGATATATTCGATGATATATTCACTCTCATTGTTCACTGTTCCCTCTTCACTGTCCATGGAATCCCTCTCCCCTATCCATGTGAATCTAAATGCCTACTTCACAACCCATAGCTAAATAGAAACCACCAGTAGAGTTATCAAAAAATGAATGTGTTCCTCCATGAATTTGGAAGGGTATTACACCATACACTATTCGAATTTTCATCCATGAATATTTTAAAGCATATCCTATTAGATAAATAACAACCACTAACAGCCTTATAAAAACAAATTGTGTTCCTCCATGAATATGGAAGGATATTACACCATTTACTTTTCGATTTCGAGGCTCCATGAATGTGTGTTCAGGCATACAATATTCGCTTATACACCATCCAATTGAATACATATTCATCAAACTAATGGAAACATTGATATCTTTGGAACGGTTGCAAACAGAGGGATGAGCATTCGGGGGTTGGAGCAAGCGACAAAGCTTCAATGGTCAGATGTTAGCAGGTGCTCCAAGTTAGAAGAGCTTCCAAGGAGGGAAGCATTGGTATATTTGGCGGAGTTGTGGGAAAAGGGATGTGTGAAGGTGAAGATCTTACGGGGTTGGAGCAGTGTGGCCTATAGAATCCCACAAGTAACTCCCTTTGGAAGTAGTAAACGACGCACCAGTTGAAGAGTGCAAGAGAAAATAGAAGACCTCTTGGAAGAGGATGCAGAGCACGAGGGACAACAAAATCATAGCCAACACTGCCCTCGGTGATTCAAACATCTGGTTGAGGAACACGAGAGGCTCTCTCATGACAATGTACTAGACAACCATCGCCGCCAGGAGGAGCAAGTAAAGCAAGAAAATATCTCGGAAGAGCGTGCAGAGCACAAGGGACAACAAAACGATGGCGTAGTCCATGAAGAAGTAGATGAGGTTCCCATGCACTTGGGTCGTCATCGAGGCCAGGGATCTTCGCCAAGAGGAGTCGATATTGTTTTCCACAGGTGGCGCCATGAGAGCAGATTGGCCTATGCTAAAAAAATCAATACAAATATAGACATATAATTCTAGTTGAATGCAATTTCAACAATATTAATATGAAACTACTTTGAAAGTATTAAGCCAAAATAACAATATCAAGTTTGTGGGAGAGAAAGTTAATTTGATACATCAATGTTCTTTAAAGCCACATTATGTTGCTCAGGGAATAATGTCAAGTGTTTTTGAAGGAGACATTGTACAATTAGAACCACTAGATGCTGGTGAGTTTGGTATTTTAGTTCATAAAGTATTCTGCAATTGTGACGATTGTGGTGTATTTGAAGGCTCTCTTGTAAGATGGCCTACAAACAATTTGCTTGACCTCAATGATGTTCCTTTGGATGTTGTACTGAAAAAGAACACAGACGAAGACATGGTCAACATTTGGAATATTTTTGAAGAATGTCCTTTACAGATGGTCCTTCTAGGTACTCCCCATTGTGAATATACAGATGTTAAATGTAATGGAACAAGGCCATACAATTCCGTAAAGTGGCATGCTAGAACTATAATTTCTGAAAGAAATTCAAGCTCAGTACCTTATAGGCTTGGAATTGGTCAGGGTGCATTCCATTAAAAAAATTTCACTGAACATTGTTGCTCAAATCTTTGTATATCAAAAACTTCACTTCAATCGATAGTTGAATGTGTGAATAAATTTCATAGTATGAATAGAAATTCAAGAAGACAGTATGTTATAAATTCTATGGGATCAAATGCTCCTGTGGCCAAAGAAGGAGATGACATAAAAATAAACATGTTTACAATGATATTAGACACAATAGACGTCTGTCAAAATGCATGCTATAAATGTCATGGGATAAAAAGGAGCACTTTCTACAATTATAAAAGCATGTTCTTGAATGGTGATGTGAGTGTTGTGCATGGTAACAACAACTTGGAAAAATCTAGGGAAAACACTATTGCACTGGTAGCTACTATTAATAAAATTGTATAAGAGAATTCAAACAAATCTCCACATCTTACACGATTAATCAATGAAGATGTGACAAGGACAACCTTGAAATTATTGTCATATATGTAACATTAATTTTACAATTCATTAAAATAACAACTATTATGTTGTATTTTTCCAGGTTGGAGCACATTTCATTATACATAAAAACTACTTAGACTATCAATAATCATATTGGGGCACCCACATGATCTTATGGATAGTTTATGGCATTGTAACTAGATATAGTCTTAAAATAAAACTAGAACCATGAGAAAATTACTTACTGTAAATTATGTACTAAATGAAGCCACTAAGCAAAGCAAGGCTATAATAAACCTCTAACCAAAAAATACATATAAAACCAATCAAAAACGTAATTCAAACCACAGAGAGGGCATCCATTCAAGCCTGAGAGATGTAAGAATCATGGGTGTTAGGCGCCTAAGAAAAAATAGTGCATATATCATAAAACATTAAAAAATATATTCCATACCAAGCAAGTTAGCAACACTAGCATTAGAGAGGTTGGGGCATCAAATTTTGTTGTTCAACACTTGTTGTGACAACATACAGGTATGGGATGGAGGGGAAATGGAACCAAGCCTAAGTCAACTAGAGCCTTGCAACTCATTGCATGTTTGAGTCTCGACAATATTCCTTTTAAATTGAACCAAAACGCCAAAAGAAGTTTCTTAATGGTTGGACTTCAGGAAATTCTATATGTGAGTAATTAAGAACTCGAAGCTCTAAAATTTGTTGTGTTTTGTACCAATCCATGATCCGACGAATTTGCAGACACTAGCATGAAATTTAAGTTATTTAATGAAAATAATTAATGTATCTACCTCTATGTCGAAACCATCTTCAATGTTGATGCCACTACCCTCCTTATTGTCTTACCAAAAGGCATGGGTCGAATGAGGAAGAAGACTTAAAATTGTGGACTTCACCTTCAAAGAGTTCCTTACAATCACATTGATAAGGAGTGATAAGAATATCATAACAATCCAACGTGTACAATCTTAGTTTATAGTGTCAATTAAATACTTATATGGTAAATTTAATATAAGACATACTTATAGTTTTCTCTTACTCTTTGCATCTTGACACATGGCCCCTCGCACGAAGTTGAGGGACCTTTTAGATGCAATCGTGCATTCGCAAAACGCGCTAAAGTTTAGCAAATTGAAAACGCGTGCACGTTTCTTAGAACTATGCATGGGCGGGCTCTAAGCCTGCCATGTCAATTAATATGTAGGATGGGATTCCATAACGCACGCGTGTTATGGACGAACAAAATGTGCTAGCGTTATGGACACACAAAACGTGCATACTTTTCTTGAATGTTAAAAGAATCCTAGGCATTTAATATGTTTGGTGCACGACTAAACAACGCCTAGTGGTAATAAACGCATGAGAGCTTCGTCATCCAAAAACGCGCAAGCGTTATGGTAATCTACACAATTTGCATTTTCATCAAAAACTTATTTAATAGTTTCTATGGGTTAGGAGGTTAAATAGGGATTTGGTGTTAGGGGCTTAAGGTTTAGAGATGGGGGGTGGTTAGTGGTAAGAGAAGGGGGACTAGGAGAGTGCGAGAGGGGGGGATTAGGAGAGAGAGAGAGGGGGGGGTTAGTTAGGGGTAAGGGGATAGGAGGGGGGTTAGCGAGGGGGGGAGAGAGAGAGAGAGATTGAGAGAGGGGGTTAGTAATGGTCAGGGGGGGGAGAGGAGGGAGGGAGAGAGAGAGAGAGAAGAGGGTGTTAATTGTAGGGAGTGAGAAAGAGAGATGGGAGGTGTGGTTAGAGGTAGGTGGAGGTGTAGGAAGAGAGAGAGACTAAGAGAGGGGGTTAGTAAGGGCTAGGGAGAGAAGGGGAGAAAGATAGAGAGGAGGGGGTTTGGGCTAGGGGGAGTAGCAGAGAGATAGAAAGAGTAGTATGGTTAGGGATGGGGGAGAGGTTAGGGAGAGGGAGAGGGGGTTTAGAGGGAGAGAGAGAGAGAGAGAGATGTAGAAGCAGGGAAGAGAGAGTGAGAGAGGGGGGGGCGGTTAGTAATGGTTAGGGGGGGAGAGGAGGGAGAGAGAGAAAGAGGAGAGGGTGTTAGTTGTAGGAAGTGAGAAAGAGAGATGGGAGGTGTGGTTAGAGGTAGGTGGAGGTGTAGGGAAGAGAGAGAGACTTAGAGAGTCTGGGTTAGTAAGGGATAGGTAGAGGAGGGGAGAGAGATAAAGAGGAGGGGGTTTTGGGTTAGGGGGAGTAGCAGGGAGATAGAAAGAGTAGGATGGTTAGGGATTGGGGAGAGGTTAGGGAGAGGGAGATGGGGTTTAGAGAGAGAGAGAGAGAGGTGTAGAAGCAGGGAAGAGAGAGAGCAGGTTAGTTAGGGGTAAGGGACTAGGAGGGGGGTTAGCGAGGGGGGGGAGAGAGAGAAAGATTGAGAGAGGGGGTTAGTAATGGTTAGGGGGGGAGAGGAGGGAGAGAGAGAGAGAGAGGAGAGGGTGTTAGTTGTAAGGAGTGAGAAAGAGAGATGAGAGAGGTAGGTGGATGTGTAGGGAAGAGAGATAGACTGAGATATCCCGGGTTAGTAATGGCTAGGGAGAGGATGGGAGAGAGATAGAGAGGAGGGGGTTTAGGGCTATTGGGAGTAGGAGAGAGATAGAAAGAGTAGGATGGTTAGGGATGGGGGAGAGGTTAATGAGAGGTAGAGGGGGTTTAGAGAGAGAGAGAGGTGTATAAGTAGGGAAGAGAGAGTTAGAGAGGGGGGGTTAGTCAGGGGTAAGGGGCTAGGAGGGGAGTTAGCGAGGGTGAGAGAGAGAGAGAGAGTGGGGGGGGGGGTTAGTAATGGTTAGGGGGGGAGAGGAGGGAGGGAGAGAGAGAGAGAGAGAGAGAGATGAGAGGGTTTTAGTTGTAGGGAGTGAGAAAGATAGATGGGAGGTGTGGTTACAGGTAGGTGCAGGTGTAGGGAAGAGAGAGAGACCGAGAGAGGGGGTTAGTAAGGGATAGGGAGAGGAGGGGAGAGAGAGAGACCGAGAGAGGGGGTTAGTAAGGGATAGGGAGAGGAGGGGGTTTAGAGCTAGGAGTAGGAGAGAGATAGAAAGAGTAGGATGGTTAGGGATGAGGGAGAGGTTAGGGAGAGGGAGAGGGGGTTTAGAGAGAGAGGGAGGTGTGGAAGTAGGGCAGAGAGAGTGAGAGAGGGGGTTTGTAAGGGTTATGAGGAGGAGGGGATAGAGAGAGGGGGGTTAGGGGTATGGGGAGTAGGAGAGATAATAAGAGAGGGGAGGTGGTTAGGTGGGGTGGGGTGGGTTAAGGGTTTATAGAGAGATAGAGAGGGAGGAGGGTGTTAGGGGGTTAGAAGAGAGAGAGGGGTGGGGCATAGGGTTTGGTGGAGGAGTACATAAGAGATAGAGTGAGAGGGGGTTAGTAAGGGTTAGGTGTAGGAGGGGATAGAGTGAGCAAGGGTTAGGTGTAGGAGGGGAGAGAGTGATCATGGGTTAGCAGTGACAGGATTATGAGAGATATAGAGGGAGGGGGGTTTAAGAGTGGTGGGAATTAGGGAGAGGGAGAGGAGGGGTTAGGGAGTGGTGGGTATATAAATTTATTCAACACTTAAATACATAAATTTGTTAAGTTAATAACGCGCGTGCATTATGTACATACAAAACGTGCACGCGTTTTGTATATACAAAAACATGCGTCAATCAAAACATTTGAATTTAAATAGAACATGCACGTGTTCCGGAGCATCTAATCACCCCCTCCTCCCATGCCCGCGTGTCATCCACAGTCCTATGTGGTTGGTTCGAACTTACCAAACCTGTACTATGGAATTTACTAAACCATAGCTAATTAGGCATTTCCACCATTTTTCTCAATATGCCTGTTTTTCACTGCTCTCTACAGCATGACATACCTGACCATTATTGATGTTGGGCCTGGCCCAAGGGGGGGAAATTTCGAGCAAGAAGGATTTTTGGAACTACAGAGCTGAGCGGAGTTCAGTTGGAATATTTTTTGTATAAGTTTTGTAATGCTGCGAAGTTGTGCGCAGCACAACGTCGGAAGAGCTACGAAGATCAGTGTTGCGAGGAGATAGTGCTACGATGTGTCCAGTCTACGTGGATCCGACAAAGCAGAGTGTTGGATGGAAGATGGCACAGATTCCGACTAAACCATCGGCGGTCTATTTTTGGTAAAGATGCTCCAAGAGTGCTAAGCGGCGGGCAGAAGCAAAGCAGAAAGAAAGCGATTGGTCGCACATGCGAAAGAACCACTACCTGAACCAGTCGCACAAGACAGTTAGAGGAAGAACGGCTCGGTGCAAGTGACCTGTAGGCATGTGTGCAATAGGAAGGCCGATAGCAATGTGAGGCATGCGTTGAAGGTAACCTCGATGGAATATTCACTACCAGAAGCCAGCGGTCCGGTTTTGGGGAAACCGTGACAGTTTTGTAAACCTAAGGGTTTTAGCCTTCGAATTGTAAAGACATGACCTACGGGCATGATCTATAAATAAGGAATTTTTGTATGGGAAAGGGTTACTCTTCATTTTGTAAGTCTGGAATATTGTTAAATCTTAAGCTAGAAGCTATTGTGAAGGCTCTGCAGCCGAGTGCACAGAGGCCTATTTTGAGAGAGAAGAGAGTCTGCAGCTGAGTGCGCAGACAAAGAACTGTTGTACCCTTCCCAGAGACTAATATAACAACAGGTCTTGTGGACGTAGCCTCCATCCGGGGGGTGAACCATGTTAAATCCTGTGTAGTGTGATTGTTTGTGTCTTTGCAATTGCTTATTTGCTTACATTGGATGCTTGGATTCTCATTTTATCAGTTATTGTGTTAATGCTTTTATATGTATTCGCCATAGGAGAAAGATGGGAATAATATGTTAAGTCTTGCGGAAGTGAATGAATTTTGAATGCTCAGTAGTCCAAGTTTGTGAACGTATCGGTGTATGGAATAATCACATGTACATGTAGAGATTGAACTGTATACTCTTCGATGCACAATACTAGAGGAGCGCAGTATCTTATGTTCATCTGTTTGCTTATGTTATAAAGATAAATAATCTAAGGCAGTAGACGAAGGTTAAGTGTTAAGGTAAAATATTCGTAGTGGTTAAGATTGGAAGAGGAAGCGCCCAAGTCAGTGCACTGTCATATTAGTTACATTCTGTCCGAACCGCACAACCCTTGGGTGCGCTGGTTGCGCAAGTGACTAGTTCTTGGAAGTGCGGACCGTGACGCCTTCTATTGTCACACAGTCCTCAGCTCGCAGCGCGGGTATGATAGTGCACTGTGCAGTAGTCCTGTCCGAACAACTCATCACATCACTATGGAAACTTGATTCCGCAGTACCCCCATAGCTACACCTCGGGTGAGACCTCAGCCTGTTCGCAGGATGTTACCGAAAGGGCCGGTGAGAAGGGGTTTTGCTGGTTAAGCTAAACCGCGAAGAACCTGGGTCTATATTGGAAAACCTCTAAATCAGTTTGTAAGCCAACAAATGGTTTCGTTGCTGCGCTAAGAATCCGTGATGAGTTGAAGTCGTGATGTGCGAAGTAGAAGAAGTTGAGCTCGGTGTCAACTTTTGGTATCCAAACAAGAAAGAAATCTGGGTTTGGTGTGACAAGATAGAAAGAGATTTCACGAGGAAAGAAAACAGACGCCCACATCTGTCTGACATTCAGTGGTTGAAAAAATACCTGTGGAAGGACGTTCATGAAGTTTTTTGGGCATGCTTTGGAAACGAACTACATGAGTGGTTGTCAAGGTTCGTTGAACACAGAAACTGTATACCGCGAAGCGTACCAACCGAGTGGACACCCGAGCTTATTGAAAGGCTCAAAGCATTAGACAGTCTGTTTGTACGCGCAATTGACTTCTGGGTTGACAGTACACTGCAGAGCTTTGTAACACAGTTCGCTCTAGACATGCTAAAGTCCTACAATGCAGCAGAACGAGAGTTTTTCAAGGGTTTCAGAGGTAAGTACCTGAACAACCTTAGTCTATATATTAAAATGCTTTTAACTGAGAAAGGTGTTTTTAGATTATAGTAAATTTTTTGAATCTGTCATGGTCAATAGCATTTTTAGTGATTCTGACGAAGAGACACATAACCTAAGAAGTGGGAAAAGATATAAATATACACCTAAGAAACATTCTAGTGGATCTGGACTCCGCGTTGACGTTGAGTCACCATCCGACCTTGACAGCCAAACCGCACCTCTATCTTCCACCTGTCAGCTCATTACGCCACAGAATCCACCAGTTGTGAACATCGCACTGCTCATTGCACATACCCAACCAGTTCAACACCCCACAGTTGTGTACATTCAACACAATACCACTTTCATTTTTTTCGCGTGGAGCACTGCGCGCAACCCTCCACCACCTAGGAGAAGCATGACTTAGGACATTAAGATGTCGATATTCAAAGGAATGGGTCTAGAAGACCCTGATCAACATTGGTTTCTATGTGAAGCCGTATGGAGTGTAAAGCAAGTACAGGATGACGCTGTGAAGCAAGCATCGCTCATTACCACTTTTAGAGATAGAGCCTTACATTGGTTCATGAAATACTCGCAGGCATAGCCTAGAACCATGCTAGAAATCAAGGCTGCACTCTTAGCAGAATTCAAGAAGCCGAATTCAGAGTCGCAGTGTATAACAGAATTGAAAGAGATCAAACAGAAACCTAATGAAACAGTCTGGGAGTTTGATCAGAAATTTAAGACTCTCTTGGACCAAGTAAGTTTCGTTATAGCACCGCAGCAGCACAAGGAATGGTTTATAGCCGTGCTCTTGCCGCATATCAAACAACCATTGATGCAGCAGAAGGTTGCAACGCAGGCAGAGGCCTTGGAGATCGCAATGAAGTTGGAGGCTTCACCGATTGGACAGAGTAGCACTGGGATGTCTCAGATTCAGAACTAGTTGGCTACCCTAACACTACAGCTACAAGACATCAAGAAAGGAAAACAAGAAAGACAAGAAGTCTGGTGTACAGGTTGTAAAGGAGAAGGACACACTAAGGATCATTTCCCTTTATTTCAAGAATTCCTTAACATGGGTGGACCAAACCCATTAAATCCACACCCAGGGCCATGGTGTGAAATTTGCAGGACTAGAGGGCATCGGCCAGAAGACTGCCACATGATACAGAAATACGTAAGAACACCTAAAAACCTATACTGTAATTTCTGTAAGTCAGTGGGGCATGATGAATCCAATTGCCGTGCATATGAGCTCATGTTAGAAAGAAATAAATATATTGAGCATATGTATGGAGAAGTATATAGAATCCAAGAAGAGACTCCGCATAAACAGAATAATGCATAGCAGGATCAGGGAGCATATAGAGGTCGTGGAGGAGGAGGATATCGCGGGAGAGGAAGGAATAACGGTCCAACACAGGGACGGGGCCGAGGTCAAGTAATTTTTTATAACTGTGGCCAAGCAGGCCATGTATCTAGAGATTGTACCAACCCATGCACTACATGCAGTTATTGTCAATCATTTGATCATTTTATTAAAGACTGCCCAGTCTTAGAGGTAGAAATGCAGAAAAGGAAGCGGCCAGAGGCGCCGAAACCAAATATTCAATTAATCGCAGCAGAAAGGAGACCTGCAGATCCTAGTATTAACGTAGTGATGCGAAGTGGCGCTACGACAGGAAGAGATGGAGGAGTAGAAGCTTCGACGTTTGGAGATTTTAACACTAGACAGTCTCCTCTTGAAACAATATGGATAAGAAAGGCTGCTAGAAAAGCACCTCCTTTCGACTTAAAGAAAAACAAGGAAACATTTACAGATGCGCGGGATATCCTCAGAGAATTGGCACCCGAGTCACTGAGAATCCCGCTATGTAGTGAAATACGTAGTGAAATACCATATGTAGAAGACATACCGGCTGCTTATGACAATACAAGCACCGCAACAGAGATAGACACTTCTGTTGCGCAGTTCCTCAGGAGCTGCATGAAGTTGCTGAAGAGCCCAAACGCAATAGCATAATTGCAAAAATTGTTAAATCAGTATGAACCGCAGGACAAAACAGAAATTACCGATAGCGCAGTTCACTAGATCAAGAAAAACAAAAGAACAAGCTGAGAAATGAGGCTCAGTGCTCAAATTGGAGACTATGAAATGGATGAGATCATTCTTGATCTGGGATCAGAAGTAAATGTCTTAACCAAACAGACATGGCAGCAGATGGGGAGACCAAAGCTATCATGGTCACCTATCCAGTTGAGAATGGCCAACCAAAAGAAAGTTATACCCTTTGGACGGTTAGCTAATGTGATTGTTGACATTGACGGAGTGCAAAGTCATGCAGACTTTGAAGTGATCGAGATTGTCGACGATAGTCATCCTTATCCTGCGCTGCTAGGGATTGACTGGGATATGGACAATCTCATTATCATAAACTTGAAGACGAAGAAGATGATCTTCAAAGGGAAGCACCTCAGGGTCATCGCACCACTGGAACTTGCAGATGGAGAGAGATACAATGAGCCGATTCAGGAGGAATCCAAAGCTCAAGATTTGGATCGTCTTTATCAGATGACTGCGAACCAGGAAGATTATATTAATCCAACTATGGATGGTACACTCAGCTGGAGATGCGACAACTCTTTCATCTCAGACTCAGACGCAGGATTGGAGAATTGGCAAAGTCGCATGCATGAAGTATTAGCAAGGAGATGCGCGCAGGTTACAAAGTCACTGTGTTGGATTGGAAAGGAGGTAAGCCAAATCCCCGGCTATGATGGTTTCTCTAATGTTTATTCTTTTATCAATGAATATATTGCAACAATTGCAGATGAACATTGCTTACAAGCATTAGATATGGCACTGCGTGACACACCTTCCAGATGGTGGGCTGTGCATAAGCAGACATTGACCACATGGGATCAATGCAGAATCAAGATGCAGATCATGTTTGCTGATAAGGTTACCCTAACCTTTAATAAATATAATGGACAGACAGACCCAAGAAAACATATTCAGGTCTGTTCAGAAGCATGGAAGGAGAGACCACACACAGAATGGGTGCATCTATTTGTACACACACTGGAGAACGACATTCCAAAGAAATGGTACCTAGACTTGGAGTTGCATAGCAGAACCACAGATTGGGCCATGTTGACTGCGAACTTCCAGAAGGGCTTCAATTTTGAGGATGAGAACCTGCTTATACACGATGCTTTGCAGATAATTAAGGAACGCATATTCAAAGAAGACTGTCCACATATAAATATGACCTTAGATGAATTCTTTGGGGCAGATCGCATACTTGTGAGCCTACAGTCAGTTTGCAACGAACAGGAAGAGAATGATATGGAATGTTATGACCTAGATGAAGAGGTTGAAGGACAAGAAGACAATGATGAGAATGACCTGTGGAACATAAACATACCTGAGTCTGAAGGTGCGTGGGAGGTAGAGGGACCTCCATTGGAAATCCCAGACATGAGTGGACCCGTGAAAACACATCTACGCAGGAGGTCACTATGCAGGGAAAACTACACAGTCGAATAGTTGTTTAGCACATACAATGAGTTCATGTTGGCTGATGCACATTCAGGTGTTGCGGGAGGTCACTATGCAGGGAAAACTACTGCACAAAAGATACTGCGCACAAGAATATGGTGGCCTACGATCCATAAAGATGAAAAGGAGCACTGTCAGAACTGCGATGTCTGTCAGAGAACAGGAAAGCCATCGCGGAGAGACAGAATGCCATTGAATCCATAGATAACATTACAAGCATTTGAAAAATCCCAGACATGAGTGGACCCGTGAAAACACATCTACCCGTGAACTCATTGTATGTGCTAAACAACTATTCGACTGTGTCCTTCGTATCTTGCTCGACTTGCTTGACTGTATCCAGCATCTCAGGTGTTATCTCATCATCGATCTGTCCTTCCACCTGTTCTTGATTTTCATGCAAAATCCCAGGCATTCTAGTTAGCCACATTAGCAGGAGATAATTTGCCTGGCCTAATCAATGGAAGCAGACTAAAACCTTACCGGGATAGTCCTGCCTCGCAGAACCTTTAATGATTAGAACAGAAGGAAATTTCTAAGTGCTAGTACAGTTGAAAGTGGGCACTAGAAAGGGGGAAGAGTCTGTATGCAATGTACGATGAGGAACCTGTATATACCGTGCAACACTAATAAGATGTGCTACTGTGGCAAAAAAAAAAATGAAAAGAAAAGAAAGAAAAAGAAGCAGGAACCGTGCAGTTGCGAAGTCCAAACGACAATTATGGGGATCAAATGAACACGGAAAGATGTTAAGTTCAGAGGCAAGAATTCAGGCACCACGAAGTAACTGCGCAGGAGTATAATGAACCTATCGCGTAGTTTGACGCAACACTCAAAAAAATAGCCGTTACAATGTCGGTCGAGAAAATAGCGTATACAGTACTTTGCCAGTGACTGCTTGGGCATTTAACGCACAGATAGCCATTCTGAATGAGTTTATGAAGGGAATGGACCGAAGAATCCGTTGGATTTGGCCAATGGATACCGCATTTAATTCTCATCTAGTCGTTAAGGGTATGGAGGGAGGTCAGCTGCGCCTATAAGTAATGCTGCATTTTAGACTTGTGGGCGTTACCAAACACTTAGAATTTTCCTGTGCTCACTACTCTGCAAATTGTTTCCAGTATGCTGTCCGAAACCCTGTGAAAAATTGTCAAGTGGATGTCTGAGTGGTCCACCATTGAAGAAGAATTCACAATCTAGGAGACTGTGAAGATATTCCAATACGGAGGGATAGAAGGGTTAATGAAAACCCCATCCAAGAAGGGAGTCTTAGAACCAAGTCAAGCGTCAAGAAGATCACTGAGAAATTGTCCAACAATGTAGGACAAAGGCAAAGAAACAGTGGGGCCGACAACGAAGATACCAAAGATGGATTCAACAGTGCAAAAGCCGTCGATAACTGATAAGGAAATACCCCTGACAATGACCCTAGATTATATCTCACCGCATGCACAAGATGCACCAGTCTTTGCGTTAGCAAGAATGCAAAATACGACATCCCGCTATCACCCATATCAAAGCACGTCGAGGTTGATAAGAATTTGCCGGGTAAAATTCCAGAATGCAGATGGAAGATATGATCTTCTTCAGATGCAGAAAGAAAACGATGAGCCGAGATTCCCACAATTCCAGCTTGACCAGTACATGTGCTGGAAGAAAGATGTGAAGGGCGAGCTCCATTTGGTTGCCGAAAGCTGGTTATCAGGAGTAGTCAAGTCTGGACTGCTCAATTTGGTCAAACTCCCGTGTTTCGACAGATCACCGGAGCTGAATGTGGTGGTGTGAACACTGATGACACTCATTCACCAGGGATATTTGTGGCTTGACCGCAATGTCGACCTGACCATTGACATTATCCACCGCATCATTGGATTGAGTAAAAGGGGTAAACACCCGACAGCAGTTTTTCCAAGGGAAAAGCAAGGACAAAGAAGCAGTGGTGAAAATGAAGAAAACTCAAGCCGTCGTCAAAGGAAGAGGGGCTTTCAGACAGACGCCATAGAGGATAGAGCAACAAAGTTTGTCATGCAACTGTTAGTGGGAAAAATTCTAAGAAAATGCAGGCCTTTGGAGGTGCCTCTGCGGGCGCAGCACTACTTGGCGCCGCAGCCGCAGAAGGTGAACCATTCAACTGGTGCTAATACTTATTAAATGAGTTCCTGGAGGAATTAAATGATACACAGCTCAATGGCGGAAACTTCATTTTACGTGGCTGATAGTTTTGATCGCCTTCGTAGGATGGAAGGAACCGAAGGATTATGTCGGTGTAATTACTGATACCAATGATTGCAGAGGGGCCTGTTACTCAAATCTTTGTGAAAATCTAAACTCACAGAGACAGCACGCGATAGCTTGAGGTGTTCTACCAATATTATGACCAGCTGCGTGAAGCAATCATCCTCATGCCGCGGATAACAAAGCAGGTAACAAGCCGATATATTCGCACTGTTGATTTTTATGCTGATATGCGTTCCATATTCATTTCATCCAAAGCACATAAGAGGAACATTGAATGGTAGTAAAGCAACTACCATATGTACGAAGATGATATTGAAACTGTCATGAAAGAAGGGATTGTTGAGTTTCGAGTGGAAATTGTAGATGTCACAAGCAATTCCGATGACGACGAATATATTCCATGTCCTATTATTGAAGAGAAGGAGACGGGAAAAACAAAGGAAGCTGAGAGCCTAGTGCAAAAAAAGGGGCAAGGAAGAAGCAGGAAAGCTGATAAAGGAAAGTTAGATACGTACTCAAGAACGATGATTATGAAATGATCACCGTAAAGTTCATACAGCAGATGGAAGATCTGATGACTGATAAGGAGAAAAAGGATAAGGCGATACATGATACTCTGCTGAAGAATCTGACCGCGTTGCAGGGGATTACAGAGAAGATTGAAGAAGTACACAAAATATTACCCTTGTCGCGGGACTCAGATTCTGAAGGGAAGTCAGGGGAACTTCGCAGCAGCGGATGCCGCAGCTAGCCATAACTGTACCTGTGAAGTCCCGCATCGTCCATCTAGACCCATTGACTGTAAACCTGCCACTGCCAGAACAAATAATGTTGGAAGAAGTGTCGAAGGCATTCACCGCCCTTGAAGAGGACCCCGGATTGCTGCAAGTAAAGACTAGTGTGAAAGATAAGCAAGCAACACTGAAAAAGTTGGATGCAGAAGTGAAGGCCCTACTACCAAGAGACAGGCTTCAGAAATACAGGGAAATCAACGCCCTCAAGAAGGAAGTGCAAGCCTTATGAGAAAAAGATGCTGAAATGGGCGATAAGTCACAACCATTACTAGAGGACGCCAGCACGATCTCGCAGGAGATCGAGGAGAAGTTAAAGGAGTTGCATGAAAATCAAGAACAGGTGGAAGGACAGATCGATGATGAGATAACACCTGAGATGCTGGATACAGTCAAGCAAGTCGAGCAAGATACGAAGGACACAGTCGAATAGTTGTTTAGCACATACAATGAGTTCACTGCGAAGCTAGCTCTGCAGGTGGAGGAACAGCTTTGGAGAAGTTGCAGGTGGCTCGAGGGCGAGCCACATGTAAGTGTTAGGGGCCTGTTGGGCCTGGCCCAAGGGGGACAATTTTGAACAAGAAGGATTTTTGGAACTGCAGAGCTAAGCGTAGTTCAGTTGGAATTATTTTTGTATAAGTTTTGTAATGCTGCGAAGTTGCGCACAGCGCAGCGTCGGAAGAGCTGTGGAGATCAGTGCTGTGAGGAGATAGTGCTGCGATGTGTCTAGTCTACGTGGATCCAGCAAAGCAGCGTGTTGGACGAAAGATGGCACAGATTCCGGCTAGACCATCGACGATCTATTTTTGGTAAAGATGCTCAAGGAGTGCTAAGCGGCGGGTAGGAGCAAAGCAGAAAGAGAGCGACTGGTCGCACATGCGAAAGAACCACTACCTGAACCAGTCGAACAAGACCATTAGAGGAAGAACAACTTAGTGAAAGTGACCTGTAGTCATGCGTGTGACATGAAGGCCGATAGCGACGTGAGGCATGCACTGAAGGAAGCCACGATGGAATATTCGCTACCAGAAGCCAGCGGTCCAGTTTTGGGGAAACCGTGATAGTTTTGTAAACCTAAGGGTTTTAGCCTTTGAATTGTAAAGACATGACCTATGGGCATGATCTATAAATAAGGCATTTTTGTATAGGAAAGGGTTACTCTTCATTTTGTAAGTCTAGAATATTGTTAAATCTTAAGCTAGAAGCTATTGTGAAGGCTCTACAGCTGAGTGCGCAGACAAAGAACTGTTGTACCCTTCCTAAAGACTAATATAGCAACAGTTCTTGTGGACGTAGCCTTCATCTGGGGGGTGAACCATGTTAAATCCTGTGTAGTGTGATTGTTTGTGTCTTTGCAATTGCTTATTTGCTTACATTGGATGCTTGGATTCTCATTTTATTAGTTACTGTGTAAATGCTTTTATATGTATTCACCATAGGAGAAAGATGAGAATAATATGTTAAGTATTGCGGAAGTGAATGAATGTTGAATGCTTAGTAGTCCAAGTTTGTGAACGTATCAGTGTATGGAATAATCACATGTGCATGTAGAGATTGAACTGTATACTCTTCGACGCGCAGTACTAGATGAGCGCAATATCTTAAGTTCATCTGTTTGCTTATGTTATAAAGCTAAATAATCTAAGGAAGTAGATGAAGGTTAAGTGTTAAGGTAAAATCTTCGTAGTGGTTAAGATTGGAAGAGGAAGTCAGTGCGATGTTCGATTAGTTACATTTTGTTTGAACTGCACAACTCTTGGGTGCGTTGGTTGCGCAAGTGAGTAGTTCTTGGAAGTGCGGACCGTGACGCCTTCTATTGTTGCACAGTCCTCAGCTCGCAGCGCAGGTCTGATAGTGCGATGCGCAGTAGTCCTGTCCGAACAACTCATCACATCATTGTGGAAACCTGATTCCGCAGTACCCCCATAGCTACACCTCGGGTGAGACCTCAGCTTGTTCACAAGCTGTTGCCGAAAGGGCCAGTGAGAAGGGGTTTTGTTGGTTAAGCTAAACCGCGAAGAACCTGGGTCTATATTGGAAAACCTCTAGATCAGTTTGTAAGCCAACAATTGACGAGATTTTAGACATAGATAGATTTTTTTATGCAGATTCCAAATATGTAATTTTTTTTTTTAAATATTGAGATTTTCTATTTGTTTCCTAATTTTCTTGTGTCATCACTCCTTAAGTCAAAAACATGTTGTTAGTGTTTATTCCGTAACTTTTTGATTTCACAACCATTCTTAAAAAAAATTGTATTTTGCACTAGTAGACACCGACCTCTACATGCTATAAAAAATCCAAGTCGAAATAACTACATTAAGACCTTCAAAGGCTGCACCCACATTTCACGTACCATTCTCGAAGTTTGATCAGTTACATAATTAAAAAAAATAAAAATTAAACATTTAATTTTGGAAAAATAGTGTTGCACTAGTACTACGGGTTCTATACATGTCTACCATTTTTTGTAGCCTGAAACCATCATTTAGGCACTGAAAGGCTACACCCACAAAAACATATACCTTATCATTTGCCAAAACAAAAACGTGACTGTTAGAAAAAATCAAATTTTACATAGTTATGTAAATTTTGAATACTTAAAACTTCTATTTTTGGAAACGTGATTCAATTTCCTATGTTTTATCTTTTTTACTCGATGCAAGATATCTTGTGTAAGTATCTCAAAAAACCAAGTAAGTTGAGGGATGCCTGATTTTTCAGTTTTCGATTGCATCTAACACGCCAATAGTGACCCTCATTAGCTTGCACATGCCCACATTTGATATTTTATGGTTGTCTTTGCGCCCTGACCCAATTGATATTATAAGGTGAGGATGTGCATGCATGATAATCCTTAGTTATGACTACGAGATGAGGATTTAAAGAGAAAAGGATGTAAAGACATGTAATTTTTATATGTATTTTGGTGGTGAGCTCCAAAGACAAATGTGGTGAGAATAATCCTTAGTTATGACTATGCGATGAGGATTTAAAGAGAAGAGGATGTAAAGACATGTAATTTTTATATGTGTTTTGGTGGCGAGCGTCGAAGACAAATGTGTTGAGAAACCACATATGTTTGGAAAGACGGAGGGAGATTACATCATGATCATTCTACCCATCGAATTGAGACTATTTCCGAGTCAATTTTTTTTTCTAAATTTTATTAATAACCATTGTGGTGCTTTGGTCCAAATGTTTTTTCTAACTCATTGTTTTTCTATATCGTGTGCCCAATGCACTTCTCTATATCAATGCATAAATCGACCTCTACATGGTTTGTGGTCCTAGCTGCATGCCATTATTTGTAGTTGCATGCCATTGAGTGTTGTTTAGAGTTGCCATGAGTATGTGACATTCATGCAATAAATGAAGTATTGTAGAGGAGGACTCATCAAACCAGCCATTTGAATTTCATTTTGATGAAAAACGAGTTGACATTGGTAACCAGCTCCACATAGGTAGTAGGCACAAAGTTTTAGTTTCGTTTTGGGCCTAGTAGTAGACTAGTAGTGGTTATCTGTTGCTACAGCTATAGTCGTTGACACATTGTCACACCTTAGATCCCAGCCCAAAGTGACTCGAGAGTCAAAGTCAAATATCAGTGGCGAGTGCCTCGTAGTCGTTAGTCATCACTCACCATCTTGTGTAGCTAAGCAGTGAATGAGTGACGTGAGTGATTACAATTTATGATATTTCCAATATTTTGAATGATGAATCCAATTTTATAGCATAGGAATTTCAACATAGAAATTGAAATTTATATGGATGGGTAATTTCAAATGTTGCCATTCTTTTGAAATATTAATATAAATTATGTCCTTTTTAATTGGAAAGGTAAAATTCAAATTTTAAATTTTCTTTGAAAGGCAATTTTAACTTTACAATACAAAATGTCGATTTAGATTTGATTTGAATTTGTTTTATCAAGAAAAATCAAAGCTTTGAATTTGAAAATTTTGGTTTTCTAGAATGACATAGCCTGTTTTCGGGTAAGTATGAGAAATGCCGATTTTGATTTGGTTTGAGATGTTTAGCACGGACGAGTTAAATTAGTTTTCTTCGGTTCTGTCTCTCTCTCAACAACATGCGTTTGACAAAACAACGCATAGTGCTGCACCTCACTATCTCTGTCCACATTCGTTGGTTCGTGTCTCTCTCTCAACAACACGTGTTTGACAAAACAACACATAGACCCCATTACTCTCCGCGTTTTAAATAGCTGCGAGGTTGTGCCTAGAACGACAATTCTCCAATATGCGATTAAGACAAAGAATTGAAAGATATCTCATGTCAGGACCCTCATGAGCTTTTTTGTTGTATTCAATAATATGGGATTCCCATAATTAGCATATCCCTTTACATATCCTACATATGCAACTTCATCTGTCTGTGAATGATTGGTTTAGGGAGTCACTTTCCGATATAGAAATTTGTGTTGAAGGATGTAAAAAGAAAACGTTTGCTGAAATAAGACCATATCATTACACCATTCATTCAGCACACAACTTTAACCTCTTTAACCATGCCCATATTGAAATAGATAACACCCTGCACCGTGACATATACAATAAACATTCTATCTATAGCAGACAGAAATAACAAGGAGAAAAACCATGGATTCTAGAAGACATTTGGATTGTATTGAAGATGAGATCACATTGAATTAACAAAACTTCTAATAATTTTTATCGTCTCAAAAGCACGCTGACAGACTCAACTTTTGGTGTGATACTGAAGGAGATTTTCCATGTAATCTCGCCCTTCATTTTCTTCAAACCAAATGGTTTGACAGAGAGTTGAAAGAACCATCGTCCACGATAACTTAAACAAGCCAATTACTGCATTCATACAGTCCGTGTTAGAGTGCCCAACATACCATAGTCCATGATAACTTACATTAATTACATCAGTCAAACCTATCCAGACATTGTGAATTTTTAACTTCCCAACTTACCTGGGGTATTCATTTGACAAGAAAATTGAGATTTGAATACTGACAAAGATTGTTGTTTTGCTTTACTTGGGCAATCAAGAGTACCCACGTACGTTTTAGTGGTTTCTCCTGAGAAATTGTCACCGATCTTGAGTTGCGTTCCCATCATTTGACAGAAAAAAACAGAGAAGCAGAGGAAATTTGTTCTTAGTATGATGATTTGGTGGTTTTGAGCATTTGAGTTCAGACATTTGGCCCAAAGACGAAATTGGTCCATAGGTTTTTCAGGAACAGATGATGAATCTGTCAATGAAGTCGAGAAGTGCTAATTTTGAGTCTAGTATACCTACATCGTTGAGTCATAAAGTTCTCAGATTTTGTAGTTAGGTGTTAATAATCATGAAGAGCAACAGTCCTTGTCAATGGATCAGCATTTCTTCGGGGAGAGCTGGGAGAGTATCAGAGGATATGGTGGTATGAATGACTCGGGTTATCTTGCTGCTTGATTGGATTCTGGACATTCTTCACCACCTGTGTCATCGAAAGTCAATCGACATGTAGAAAAAAGAGTTGTACAGGGACTTAGTTGAGATGGTTCCTCTGGTGTAGTCCCTATGGTATGTTCCCGACCAATCTTTTCCATTTCTCCATATGATCATAATCTTAAGTTTTCATAATCAGTGATTTTTGGACTTGATGTGTTTCTAATTCATAATTGTGCAATTTTCATAAAACAATGGCCCCAAATCCTACAATGGTGGAAACTATCATTTTTATTTCCTTAATCACAAACAGAAATGCTGCATATGAATGCACATGAAAAAGATTATTCTTAGTCTATGGAGTTGGCACTGCCCATTCGCTTTACTAATAAAATATCTTCATCTGTAAGGAGTGTTTTTTCACGAGGAGGCCTCATGACTTCAGTTACTTACATCTTGGTTTTGGGTTGGAGTATGAGGCTTCTGTTTTTTTCTCCACTGACAATTACACTTAGTGTCTTTTCCTTTTCAATGGCCAAATTATAATGAGGATAAGGTTAACTGTGTAGGAATACAGGGTAAACAAGTCCTCTCATTGTTTTTAAAGTAGGAATACAGGGTTAACTGTGTAGAAATACGCAATCAGACATTGTTTTCAAAGTAGATTTGGTGTGCAGTTTCCTTAATCTTGTACCAGGTTTCCATAAAGTATTCCAGATCTATCTTTCCAGGTGGTGTTCATGTAATGATTCTGCTGAAATTATTGGCTCTATAATATATAACACTTGCCCTTCCTTCATATTAAATGTAATTTGTTGGATATAGTTTATGTACTTCATATTATATATAATAATAACTTGGATTAATGCACCTGGGTGATGAACACATCTCAGTAGCAAAGAAAGGAACCGATTGTACAAGAGTTAAGGAGCCTAAATCACAAAGAATGTTTTGAGGATTCCTTTAGAGCGATAAAGGTCAAGAGGAATGCTGACCTTTATTTTCCAGAGGCAAAATTGGTGATAATAAATAATTCCAGTACATGCCAACTGGTTTACGCTGCAAATCCTACAGTAAGAAATGCTAGTATTCATTACAGAAGCACTTTTTTCTTTTTATGACAGTTTATTGTCTAAGTTTTGAAAATGTAGTCAGTTTGTTGCCTTTCGGAATAGTTTTGGATCTATCTGAATGACTTAATGTCATAATGTAATTTCCATTAAACGCCATTAATGTAATTTCCATTAATTGCCATTTGCAGTAACAGTTTCCTTTGGAGGTTGGAACTTAAAGTTAAAACCATAGTAGCAAATACATTCTTCAAGGAAACTATAAAACTTACAAAATACAATTTTTAATTGGGCTTGTTACAAAATACGCTCTCAAATAAAATACATTTATTTGTTTGTTTGGAACACGTCTTACACATTTTAAGCATTTATCAGTTCATACTTTCTCAATCTGTGTATAATCAGAATGTAGATTGAATAAGCTGCAGCATTCCGTCACAGCATCTGAAAAAAAATCTAATCAAAACTCATATTTCAACTACAAATGCACGAATCGAAATTTCAACTACAAATGCACTTATTGATGATCAATAATTGGATAGGAAGAAGGCGAACCCGCAAAACAGGTGAACTGTCAGGCTTCAACAAAGGACTTGGGAGGAACATGGACATGCAAGGGAAATCCATTAAAAGCCGGCCCGTGGATGGGAAAAAGTATACGGAGAGAGGAAGAGATATCCTAGCTGAGTAGTTAGTAAAGCTAGTTAGCACAAATACCACAAGCAAGGGAGCCTCAGTGCTGTAGTGAAGTTTTTGTTGGTAAGTGGCCAGCAGAAAGCCAACAGCAAGCAAGGGAGTCTGAACAGGTTTTTGAGCAGAAAAGGCCGCGTGAGAAAGGAAATTCTGAAGCCAGCCTGTGCATGGATGCAAAAACAGTTCGAAGAGCCTGCATGCTTGCATATCTCACTGCAGAAGCTGTTTGTATTCATGTTTTAATGACAAGCTTTTCCCATCTGGATTTTCTCTCCACTTTAAATCTTCTGTGTGCAATTTTTAGTGTGGATGCGATGTTTACTCTGATGTACATTTCATATCTTCATCTGTTTGTATTCCTGCGCAGTAGTTTAGTTTCCTGTAGAAGCTTTTATGGGCAGAGAAAGATTGTTTGGTAACTAAAACACATAGGCATCCATAACAAAACAAGAAGCATTCTGCACTAATTTTGTAATTCCACTACTAATTACCTAAGAATTTGTATTGCATTCAGGGTGTTAACAATAAAATTAACACCCTTTATCAAGTGACGGAAGAAGCGCATTTTTACCATGCACATGCAGCAGGAAGACATGACACAAGTTCATGCAGTGATGAATCCTCTCTAAGAAATGCATTAATTGTGCTTAAAATCATTATGAATGGTGTAAAAAAGCCTAAAAGCTATGAAAAGTGGATTTTCAAGTTAAAATAATCTAAAATGGATTATCCCACACTCAAAAGAGAAACCTAAGGCACACTTCCCAATGCAATATAAGAAAGGCTTTGGGGCATGGTAAAGACACACAAAAGAAGAGCAAAGGAATGCTGGAAAGATTCTGAAGGAGGAGAAATGGCTCAAATTCTTCAAAAGCAAGGGTGAAGGAAGGGAAGCTCATGTCAATGGAGGAAGGATGCATATCTAATGCCATGGTAAGGATATATCTCTTCATTGTTCTACTATGAATAGATTCAAGTTTCTACCATCTATGAGTTTGAATTTAGCTTATCATGCATGAATTTAATTCTTAATAGTCTTTAGATCTTAATGATTTTTTATTATAGAATCTAGATCTTTGGAAACTTGTGATAATCTTTTCATAACGCTGACGTAGAGACTCACTATCTCTTAGAAAAATAGTCAAATTAGTGTAGACATGTCCCTGCACTAATTATTGTTATCACAGGGTAATATTCTGGAGTATTATATTCCAGATCAGGAAGCATGTAGTTTGAGTAACTTTTTTATTTTATTTTATTTCTGAGTCAGCTAAACTCGGCAAGGGCAGGTATTGCGTTCAGATTTATGTTTCCTTGAAAGAGGTCATGGATCTATGGTATTAGATCCATGCACTTGTGTTATCCAGGTCTGTCGATGATGCTGAATTGTAAACGATTTGCAGAAGGCAGAGCCATTGCAAGGTCGTTTGGAAAGTCCAAGAAGACCAAGCAAACCCAATATGATGCTACAGACGCTAAAAATCCCCAAATCCGCAAGACGTCAAGAAGCAGGAGTTTAGAGCTTGCTTCAACAGAATGGAGAGAAATATGGAGGATATCCAGATGCTGATGGGACAACTTCTCTTATGTTGAAGACAGAGAAAGTTAATGTCTAAGATGAACCACAAAACTCTGAGTAAATCCTTTTACAGTTGAAGCGATGCTAAATATTCCTGCATATGATGGCTTTGTAGGCATGGAGAAATTAAATAATTGGGTGACACAGCTTGAATATGCTTTTGTTGTAATGGGCTAGATGATGGACATATTCATCTTGCCAGACTCAAGATGAGTGCTTTCAAATGGTGTGAGGCATATTGCCAAACAATGCGAAAAGGCAATGAAGCTCCATTGACAAGTTTAAAACCATGTTTGAAAAAGCAAATTTATATTACGATCACGATTCACGGTGCGATGAGTGGTAAGTACAGGAGGATCTAGTGCCAAAAGTCACCACGGCATAGCTCCTTAACACTTAGGTCAACTTCTAAGACGACTTAACACTTTAGGTCAACTTCTAAGATGACCAAGAGGGAGTCCTTAGTTTTTAGTGAATGAGATATGCAATTGCTTCAACAACACAAAAACAGCTTTCTCAAAAACCTCTAAATGAAGATGATTACCTTATGGAGTCGAAATAATAAAGCAACAACAATATTAAATGACACGTAAAATTATTTCACTTTGTCACATATCCTAAGAAAGATAACTTCAATATGCTATTGCTGTTATGGAATTGCAACAGTGAAATCACTTCAAAAAACTTGATAAAAGATAATAAAACTTCACCAACTTACCATATAAGATGTACTTTGAATTATGGAGGTGAGGGGGATGTGCAATAGGATGAAGAAGGGGCCTTAAATTAGTTGTTTTTTGGGTTTTCATACTTGCTTGAAATGATCAATTTACTTGAACTGCATAAGCAATAATAGATCTACAAACTCAAACCCTAGCAAGCACAAGTCACGGAAAACCATATAATCCAACCATTGGAAAAGGGTGCCTTCAAGTATTGACCATTAGGGAGCACTTTCCTCTCTGAACATAAATTCCAAACTCCAAGTAAGTTTTGAGATATGAATTTTTCTATTTTTTAGGGTTTTCCGATTTTATATTTTTTTGGATTTTTATAATAAATGTACATGAGAATTTTGATGAAAAAATATGAAGAGAAAGGGTTATGACCTTAGTCCTCAACCCTAGGGAAATTAGTGATCGAGGTCAAGGTCTTTACTCAATTTGACTATTCAAGATTTACCAACTAGGGCAAAGGTTGGTAACTTGATACTTATAAATTTTGTACTTATAAATTTATGATCGTGTTGTTATAATTTTTGTTGTTTCAGGCATATGATGCAGCTAAGGACCCTCTACGAGAAGAGGAACACATGGCAACCAATCCAATGGTTTCAAATAGTACACTAGGTAAATAACATTGCAAAGGTATTTTTTATTAATGAACTACTTCAATGATTAATAATTGACCATATAAATCTAACTATTTTTGTTATTGTAGGTGATACCTATGCCTTACAATAGCCTCCATGTTATGAGTACACGACCATGTGTATTGTGCGTCAGCGGATGCATATCCAATCAACAACAGAAGAGGGCCCAATAGATGAAGAAGTGGAATTGGATGAGCCACTTCATAAATATGTAGCATCATCTAAGAAACAAAAAAAAACATTTTTTTTGATAAATTCATTAATATAAAATATTTAATAATATAGTTTTTTGTTTTTCCACATTATGCATGAGTATCATGTTCTGTATATAATGCTATAATTTTTGTTTTTCCATCTTATGCATGAGTCTTATGTTATTCTCACAACCTACACACTACAACACAACAATGCTCAACAAGGATTATAATCTACTTCCATTATTCTTTTTTTCTCATTGGTTTATAACATAAAGTTCTCTATTTTGCCATTGAAGTCCCTCATTAATAATATGTTCTATTTTTCCTTGTATTCTACAATGGTTTCTATGATATGTAGGAATGGTTTATCACTATTCAAAGCTTGTGCCTGGTATAAATTATATTTTTTTGGACTAAAGTAGCATGATGCAATGTATATGTTGCCACTCTTGCCTCTAACTTCAAGCTAAATGTATTGGTTATTGTATCTAGATTCTTTAGTACAATGTTATTTTACCATGTTTCTCTCACCAAGTAAGCAATGCCCTATATCCTTTGTGATTTTTTGATACTCAAATCCAAAATGACCACTTCTTGAATTACCATATTTCTTGAATCCTAAACTCGTCATGATCATGTGTCTCCACCATGACTCATATATCTTGGACTTTTTCTACTAGCCCAATATTGTGATTGAAAAACAAAATTACTATCCATCCTTGAAGAAGATGCTCTACATTTTAATCTCATTGTACAATATTGACATCCAAAAGGATATTCCTACACCCACTCATCCAAATATATGTTGCATTATCAAGACATATAATAATTTCCATTTACTTCAATAGATTGCTAGTCCCTTGCACCATGCTAGATTAGGGAGCAACACAAATGTAGTCAAAAGTTATTTCTCAAAGGAGATTGGACGTCCTCTATTAACTAACCTTGCATTTTTTTTTATCATAGTTGATAACCAACTAAATATGGTAGGATGATTGTTGAATAATGTGATTATTAATGTTGGATATTATGTTCAAATACTTGATTTTCAAGTTATGGGTATTGAAGGAAACATCTACAAGGTTTTACCTGGACAACAATGAATGGAATATATGTGCATTAGCTTTAGTATCACGAAGAAGATATTGAAATTGAAACTTAGCACTTGAAATCTAAAGATCTCCATTACCAACCCATAGAACATGTAGATAAGAAATTGAACAAAAAACACCAAATTTGAAGCTATCATGCCTAATTATTGAAGTTGTACATTGAAGTTGCAGAGGAACTTCATGCTTGACGATTCCCCACTAAATTTGAAAATGAACACAAGCCACATGTTGACTTCACTGAATGGAAAAAATCAATTAGCGATATGCATATGCATCTTATCAATGAAATAATGACAAATGAATTAATGTGCTTCCTATAAACCACATTGGCATCTAGTTGCCAAAGAACACAATTCAACTAAATAATATACTAAATTGCACATTGATTCAACCAAATAAATTCAGACCACACCATCGATGACAACATGGACATACACTCCAATTATACCACAAGTAGCCACATTCCTCACTCTATATTTTCAATTATACCAGACCTCTTCCCTACACTTGCTTTCCAAGCCCCCCCTCCATGATAGCTTTCCACGTGGCTTGAATGTTTGATCCATGGACTGTTCCCTCATTCTCCAAGAAGTAATACATTTCCAAACCCCACCTGCCATTCCTTCCTAGCAACGTGACTTGGCTATTTATTGTATCTTCCACCAAAATACCAAAGCAATACAATGAACATTGGTATTTCCTTCCACATACCTTGTCTTAGACTAGTTTAGTGGGATCATAGTGTCATTCTAACAACCTTCCCACAAAACAAAAAATAGAGAGACAATTCATAGGACAACATAACAACCACACCACATCAACAATAACATAAATCAATTAAATACTAGTTCCAAGGGAGGCACACTATCCTATTGCATTTCATGCCACCATTATATTTAGGCAAGGGGATAGATAGTGGAGTGAATAATTAGAAGTACTATCAAGTTAATATAGGTTTGTGATTTGATAGTTTTGTTTATTGTACAATTTCTTCTTTGATGCATATTAGTTCCATGTAGGGTCGGCTACCTAGTATGGGATCTAGATCATCCATAATGGGATCCCATATGTTGTTGACCTACTTGGGTTCTTCACGATTCACTAGTTTAGATATGGCCAGAGGAACATTATGAAACTTGTCAAACCATGAGACCTTTGAATCTCTCAGTGAGGGAAATCTCCTTTTCTTCTCTTAGTGCTCTCTTACAAATCAACCTACTTTGTGTGTGTCAATGGATTCTAGAAAATAGGGAATGTGTAGAGTGTGTTGGAGAGTTCCTTCAAGTAGAAACCTACACATGGTACATGGCACATTCATCCATTAATCCATTATCTCCAACATGTGAGCTACTTCCATGTCCACCTTTTATGTTTGGCCCCAAATTTGTACAAGCAAATGGGCATAAATAGAGACCCTTATTGCTAAGTAAAATTTCTGTTATATTATGCTTTGGTGAAAAAAACTCATTTCTTGGATTCCAAAGATTATATAAAATATTAGCTCTAATACAGTTCCATGTTTTTTGAAAAAACAAAATCCAAGGGAGAGAATCTCCCAATAGGGTATCCTTCCAGGCAATACTGGCTATGAGAAAGGTATGACAAAGCTTGAAATCCCAATCGCAAGTTGATTAATCATATTTGTAGAACCATAAAAATGTTTTGGAGTTTTAACTTTTCCACACAATGAACATTTGGGATACATAATTCCTAAGTATTTTAGTGGTTTCCCTATGGGTAATCCTTCATGTAAGAAGGACCATAAAAAATCTTTGTTGTCACATGCAAATGTGTAATACCCCATTGCGACCCTTAGGATATATTGGGCTATAATGTAAATATTGTATGCATGTTATGTATGATTACTAGTGTGGAGCTCAAGGCCAAGGCCCCGCTAGTGAATGATCGACCTTGAAGGGGCAAGTATTTGGTATTATGCTACTCGTGTGCTAGTGAGCCATGGAAATTGTAAATATGTTTAATAGAAATGCCCACAACTAGATATGCAATGAAACAAGAGACGAGGGCATGATTTTTACAAGGAATTTGTAATGTCCCTTTTTAAGAATTTTATTAAAAGGACCAATTTTTCATTTTTTCCCCAAATTTGACCTTTGACTAGTTTTGATGCCTAGGTCTCCAATTTCCCCAAATGCTCCCAAATATTCTGAGAAGGTATATGGATGATGTTAGAACATAAATATGTGTTTCATGGATGCTTTTGTACCTTTAAAATACTTCTGCAAATCCTCTTTCAATTCTGGCCAATGTAGGGAACTTTACTAGTAATTTCCCTTTGACTAGTATTGGTCTCTAGGTCTCCAATTGGCTCCAAATGCCTCTAAATATTCAGTGAAGGTGTATGAATGATATTTGTACTTTATTATGATGTTCATGGATGATTTATTACCATAAAAATACTTCTGAAAACTTGTTTAAGATTCTAGACAAAGTATGGAATTTAACTAGCAATTTGGGGTTCAAATCCCCCCGGGGTAAGTACTGAAAATGACTCTCCAAATACCTCCAAAATCACTCGAAATTATGAACAGAGGTAGGGGATGTCGGAGGGAAATTATTTAGGTCTCATGTGCACCATTAATAAATTATTAAGTCTGTTTTAACCTTCTCCCAAACAGCAGAAAAAATCACTAATTCGACCCTTGGGGAAGTGGCACCAAATCTTCTCCAAATGTAAATAAACTGAGTAAAATGACTCCAAATGCTTAAGTACTGAACATGAAACTTGTATAATACATCAATATAATTCCAATCATCAATAAACCATCAGTATTTTTCTTATCCATTCGAATCCATCAACATTACATTGGTTCACAACAAGGTAGTGGGGAAATGGCACCGTTCTTTCATTAAAAGTGAGATTTATACATCTCTACTTGGAATTTAGACCTAAAAATTTCTGGAGATGAAGAACAGAGTATTTAATTCATATTAAAAAATAAATGGGGCATGAGAAGATCCCCCAAAGAGTACAATAACTCACCAAAAACGCCCTCCCTCATGGAGCAAGAATATGCCTTCAAAACTAGAAATGGTTGAGAGAATGTGATGCATTAGAAGAAACCATGATCTGCCCTATAGATTACACCTGCAAAAAATGAATCCATTAAAGCTCCAAATGAAAGGTCTGAATTGCCTTTTCAATTACCAACTTGGGTGGGAATCTTTCACCCTCGAAATTGGCTAAGGTAAGAAACTAGTCATCCACTAGCTCTCCCTCTTCACAAATGCAGTTGCAAATTTCTCAAATGATCAAAAGCTGGTTTCATTCTTTGTTATTGACATTTATAAACTTCTAATGTCCTCCATGGGTCGAATTCCTTCCAAGAGACTCATGCCAACTCAAGTTGGGAAGAGATTCCAAAGAACGCCACTTGTACAACAATTCCTAGTCTCCCACTTCCACCAAATCACATGTGGAAGCATCTTAACTGCCCTAACTCCCTTGAGCGCCCTCTTGGAGGCTATTTTTATCCCTGACATGTCATATATGTCATATGTCAGCCTTTAGGTCTGATTTGTGTCATAGGTGTCATAGCATCTTCATCATTATTGTCATAGAGCTAGGGAATCTAGCCCAAGTGTCTCACTAGCTCCAAATTGCCTCTTCCTCTTCCATGGGAGTTACTCTTCCTATACATTTCGACCTTGGATGAGTAATGCAATGAAAAATACCTTTTGAACTCCCCCAAGCATGTTACCATTCACCTTGAATTCGAATTGGTGAGAGAATGATGCCAAGTGTAGTGGGGAAATCTGGCCATATGTGGGTCCCACTTCCTCCATGTGTCTTCATGATCAAATGCCACTTTGATTTTCACTTCTATATATTTATTTAGATCCTTTATTAAATATTTATGCCATTCTAATGTTCAAACATCATTTATTATCCCCCTTATTCCAAATCCCAAAGCTTCCACCCCAAACCTAGGAAACTAGTAATTTTCCTCCTTGGCAATTATTTGACCCTTAAAATCAATTTGACAAACTCTAATGAATATGGAAAATGTGATTAGGCCATTGTGACCCAATGCCAAATTTGGGACATGACATAATTGGGAGGGAAATATTCAAACCCTTGAGCCAATCAAGTCAAGCCAAGTGTCAATGAGAGAACCCATGAACCATCAACTACCCATGTTGACTTTTGTTCCCAATCATTCATTTCTCCAAAGAGTTGGTTGAGGTAGTTAATGCCTTGGGGAATGGAGAGGTATGGCTGCCCAAATTTGGGTATGGGAAAGCCACCCTTCATGGAAATTCGTGTTTGACTTCTTGGGCAAGAAAAGAGCCACAACATTGCTCCCCAAGCCATTCTTCACCCATGTTCTTTGCTCCCTCACGTAGTCTGAGCTAGTTGGGGGCGTCTTCCTTCACGTTTTCCATCATTTTCCTTCATTTTTCCAGAGTTGGGAACTCGTTATTGTGTTGCACAGTGGCTGGGAGGAAGAGAGTCACGGTTTGGGGGTTTATAGAGGTCGTTTCTTCCCCTTGAATGTCGATAAACGTTTTCTGAAATCAATTTTTCCCTCCCAGGGTTGATTCCCCCTCTAAAATTTCATTTATGGGTGTGCCACAAATTGGGGAAAACCCATGGAACCTATTTTGTAAATTCCATTGTTGAATGTTGGGGTTGAGATGGGTATCCATTGCTTTGGGTTTTGCTGAGCTTGAGAGTTCCCTTTTCCTTGTAGATATCATGCCCAACACGGGGGTGGTCTCTGAGTGCTGAAAGAATATAGGCTGGGAAGAGACCTATGGTTGGGTGGAACGTTGCAGCGACATAGCTAGTTGCTTGAGACAACATTACTTCAAGATGAGTATTTTATTTATGTGTTTTACTTCTGCAAGGTTTTAATTATTGATGAATGTTATCAATATGTTGGAATTTGCATGATATATGTGTATAGAATATTTTTACTTCTGATGTGTTTGATGGATTTGCACATACATATGTTTTTATTTGTATGGATCTAATGAATGGGGTTGAGTTTATGTTAAATCCCAAGATCTACAGTCATGTTCCCTTCCTTGTGCTGGATCCACGGGAGGGGACGTGACAAAATGGACTTTAGTCTATAAGACCAAGTCTTTTCCTTTTATTTGGTTCTCCAAACTTGATTAAACTTAGCCTCAATCCTAGGCCTTATCAACAATCATTACACTCACCATCGAACTTGTACTTAATGAATCCCTTTCTTTGGATCCATCTATTATCTTTCCACTATTTCCAATGTCTTGGAAGAAAAATATTAAGGAAGAGGTTATCAAGGATCAACCCTCAAATTTTCCTAGAATAATCTTATCTACATAGCCAAGGCAAGATTCAGTATTAAAAATGTCTCTACTCTTCTAGTTTCTAGACTATCTATTTGAAAGATCTTTGGGACCCTAATTCTTTTGTTATACAATATCTTGGTTGAGAACTAGGAAATATTGATCAATGGATTCCCTTCCTAATGCACTAATGGAAACCACCATAGGAAATGGTCATTAAAGGAGAGCCCGGACTTGAGCAAGTCACTTTTCCAAACCAAACTATACTTTATGGCTTCCCCATATTTCCAAATAATTTTTGAATAGAATCCCCACAATTGGGATAGGGGATGGTATGGTGATCAATATGGTTTGCAGATTTAGGTTTTCTAGTTTTTTGGTCTATGGTGCTCCTGAAATAATACATTTTTTTAGCAATTACTTCTAGAATTTCTTACCTTCTACAACTATATTGATCCATTTGGAAAGTAAATTTTTGGCTCGTGTTCGGGTTTCCAAAAAAATCATTCATCCTTTCTCCCTAGGTGTACAACAAAGGCGACCATGTGTCCATTAAAATTGGCCTACAAAAAGTTGCATAGGATCTTATCCAAGTTAGCATAGGCATGGATTAATGGAACCCCTCATGAAGAGTAGTACCAATGAGTAGCAACAAACACCTTGGAGAAAATTTGAAATATTCTTGTAAGAGATAAAGGCTTCAAAATCCATTTATTATTTCTTTTTGAAAACAATAAAAACACTACTTCCCATATAACCCTTATGCAGAGGCTCAAAACAAAACATAAATTCCGACGAATTTGAACACTTGCTAATGAGCCCCATAATTATCCTTATTTTCTCATTATGTTTCTCTTTATTGAACCACTATAAGCGTCCAAATATTCCATTTTTGTGCCTTATCTATTGCTAATTTATCACATTATAGCCATTTCATTGTCTCTACTTCTTTTTTGCAAATTTATGTTTTTTGGTAGTTTTATGAAGGTTTGTGATAGAATATTTGGGTTACATGTGTTATTGGATTTGGATGTGATAATAATTATGTTGCAAAGTTGTTTACAAATGATATTTCCTTGGCTTTGTGTTGTTTAGTATGCTTGTTATGAAGTATTTTTTATGATTGTTGCAGACTCTCCCTTTGCATATTTTCCAGTACAAAACATGGTTCAATGACTTGATTGGATAGTTAACCTTTAACCAACAAGCTGTGGAATTTGTAATTCACCTTTAAACGACAAGCTTTGAAATTCTTGCAAATTCCATAGCACAAGGATCCACAAAAAAAAAATGTTTATATCACAACTCAACATAACATAACATACCAAATGGTTAAGGAAAAAAAAACATGTAGGTTCAATTAATAGAGGAGTGATAAAACTAAAGGAGTTGTTAGTTTTTTTTTTGTAAATAAAAAGAACTATATTACTTCTAAAACAGTTTACAAAAAGTGCTTAAAGCGCAACCCTTGGCTTACAAAACACAGACCATCTTTGCAGGATACCCACACCATTACAAAATTTGGAGCCATTAACAGAACCCTCCCCAGATTTAGACCCAACATCAAAGTACATACTACCAAAAATTAACAACCCGAGACCAGCAATAATGCCGAAAAAGAGAAAGAAGACAGAGTACATTCCTCAGACCAACCGATAACAACAGAAAGGAATTAGGGAGCACCGACAGTGACTGCGTCCTCGTCGAGCTTCTGTTTTCCTTTCTCAGTCGAACCATTCGCCTTGTCCGCATGCGTCTTCTAAGCCGAAGCAGGCTGGCGGCGAGTGCTAGACCCTGCCAGCTTCGCATCCTCCATACCAGGGCAAACAAAGGTCAAGCCAATTTTCTTGGCAATTTCATCTATTTTGAGGTGCATCGACCGGGCATTGGCATTGTGCGCCTTCCAGGCCCGCACTGGCTCCTCATCACCCTCCTTTTTGAGATAATTGGTCATAGTGACATGTGCCAAAAGGTTCTTGAGGACGTAATAAACCATCAACATGCAATCGTAGGCCGAGGCATGACCAGAAGTGGTACCCAGGTCGACGACCCAGTCATCCACCTCACGTTAAAGATGATCAACAGGAATGGCCCAAGCAGTATCCCACAGCCGATGCTCAATCTGATCAATTTCTTCCCGAACCAGGGACATAATACGCTAACGAAAAAAGAGAGCAGCCTCCTGGGCTCTAGAATGCGCCCTAGTAACCCAACCCTGGGAATTACCCCTCTCAACAGAAAGCTTAGCAGAACCCGAATCCAAATTGGGCTCCGAACCGGTGCTGTGTTTTGGAGCCATCCCCCTAAACCAGACAGAGTCATGTGGACATCCAAAAGAGAATCTATAACCCACACTCACCCACACAGTCTTACTACTCACAAAGGACAGGGAGAACCTGATACCAGGCAAGGAGCTATCGATCAAGCGCAGGTCTGTGAGGCTATAAATAACTAGAGATGGTATGATCAGCCCATTCGCAAAATATCGGTCATTCCCCATCTCGTACAGAATATCAATCATGAAACATCCACCACCATAAAGGGTCATTAAATGGACACTAATGGCTAGAAAAGGAATGTTATACGGAGCATTCCTCTCGTTCAAACCCTGCTAGAATTTACATGTTGGTACTGAATATGGGATTTAAAAGGATGGCGGAGTTTGATTCTCGCGTGGCAATCCCTAGTGCTGGGACTCACCATTACGCCTCCCCAAACACCCCATGTCAGTATCACAAGGAAGAGGCATCATCTGCTTGCTGGAAAAAAATTTAGAGATCAGAACTGGCCAAGTGGTGGCAATTAGATACCTAGGTGTCTCGTTGGTAGTCCTCCAGGGTACCCATCGAGTGGGCTCTACCATCATTAATACCTTGGTTAGCCATTAAGTCCGCCACCTTATTAGCATCCTAATGAACATGGCTAAAAGTGATGGCACTATGATTCACCAACAGATATTTCAGAAGATCTAATCTGTAACGCAGGCGCCAACTGGAGGAAATTTTAGCAGGAGATTGACCATTGGCCAAATGCCTAGCCAAAAGAATTATAATGTGAGAATCCCCCTCCAAAATAGCCGGGAACCAACCTTCGTTAACCATCAGGTGGATTCCCTGTATGAGACCCTCCAGCTCAGCAGAGTTGTTGGAATCAACGCCAAGGTTACCGAAAAAGACTTTAAGGATTTGACCAGCTTCGTCCCTGCAAATCCCACCAAAACCAGCCAATCCCCGATAACCCCTGGAAGCCCCGTCAAAATTAATTTTAAAGACACGAGCTTGAGGAGGGGACCAAGATTGAGGACTGGACGACTGACAAATATTATATTTTATGTGCAGACCTTCCAAATCAGAACTGCAAATCCCCCATCCTGAAGCAATGCATCGATCCCCCTTAGACAGATCACGATCCTTATCCCTCCATGTAATGCTACAGATAACCTCTTTCATATTATTGATAATCAAATTCCATATCACCTCAACGTTATGACTTTTGTCCCTGAAGATACGGTGATTTAGTTCCTTCCAAGCATTCCATAACACCATCCCAGGGAACATTATCCACAGGGTTGAGATGATCAGATTGGAGAAGGCTTTGAGATTCCAATTATTGATGGTCTGGGCCAGGTGATCGCTAACCCGATCGCTCCTGCAAAAGATCATAGCAACCTGATCCCACAGACTGGACGAGAAGGTGCAACTATCCAATGAATGCCTAGAGGTTTCCTCAGAGCGACAACATAAGGGGCACTGAGAGGGGCCCAGGATACCTCTTTTCCTGAGATTTTCACTGATTAAAATTCTTCCCCAGGAAACCAGCCAACAGAAAACCGTAACTTTAGGCTAGGGATGCATCCCTCACACCTTTTTCTAGATGTTGTCGCTCTCAGCATTGCTATTGATTCTGATGTCATATGCCTCCTTGATACTGAAAAATCCTTTTGGGTTATAACCCCATCGAAGCTTATCAGGCCCCACCTTGACAGGAATAACACGTTCCTTAAGCAGGGTCTCAAAAGCCCTCATATCCTCAATGCTAATAATCCCTTCCATCCAACCACATGTCGCCCACTGTCTGTGACCACCAACTGAAACCTCCTCCTAATAGTCACATAGTTTGAACTTTCCATCGGCCATACCTCTAGCTCGAATATCCTGCCACCTGGGGTTTGCACCCAGTTTCAGGAACTGATGCCATGAGTCATCCAAAAAGTTGGCAGAATCACCATTGTAAATTTCACAAAGGTTGCGATCTTGCACAAGATTACGTCCAGAAAAGGATTTTTCCCAAATATGGGATCCATTCTTGACTTCATTCAAACGGATCAGATTCCCATGAAGCCTATCTCTAACATATTTCACATGCCACAAACGAGCCCATGGTTCCGAGTTGTAGTTGCACCACCTCCACCAAATTTTGGAGCCATAGACTTCGCTGAGGATCTCCGGGTCTCTAATGCCAAGAACACAATTATTCTTAGGATGACAGAGCTTTTCCCATCCGACTAGAGCAAACTCAGATTTTCCTCCCTTCTACCCCACATGAAATTTCGCTGAATACTCCTTATTTCTTTGAGAACTGACTTAGGGGCGGAGAGCAGAGAGAAGAGGTAAACATGCATAGCTTGGAGGATAGACTTAAGCAAAACCAACCGACTGGGGAGATTTAGAGGTCTCAGTGTCCAACATGCAAGCCTTTTCCGGATCCTGTCAATTAAGTCTTGCCATGATACCTTCCAAATGGTGCTTTCTGTGAGGGGAACACGTAGGTACTTAGAAGGTAAAGAGCCTTTGGCATAGCCTAAAATCCTCAGAATATTACGCTGGGTGATTTCAGTAGTATGAAAGAAAAAAACTTGAGACTTGGTAGGATTGACTTCAAGCCCGGATGCCTTCATGAAAAGTTTTAATCCTTTCTTGAAGATACGAGCTTCTTAGACTGAAGGGTGCCCCATTAGCATGGTATCGTCAATAAATTGTTGGTGCGTCTGCTTATCCAAACCAGGGTGGAGTTGAAGGCCACGGCTACTACCATCATTTTCCAGGATCTGGAGGAGTCTACTCAGGCCCTCAACCATTAGGATAAAAAGAAAAGGAGAAAGGGGATCACCTTGGCGGATGCCCCGAGAGGCCTGTAAGATCTTCGACATGGATCCATTGAGCACGATGGAAAAGAAAGGAGTAGAGATTAGGTTCATGATCCACTTCACCCAAGTTCTATCAAACCCAAAGGCATCCAAGATGCCACGCATGTACTGCCAGCTGAGCTTATCATAAGCTTTGGCTAAATCCATCTTGATAAGCATACCCGGTTTCTTTGTAAGATTAAGGGAATGGATAGTCTCGTGAACCAGAATGATACCATCCACAATTTGTCTTCCTTCCACAAAACTAGACTGCTCCAGGATAATTAGGGAGGGGAGCAGAGGCTGGAGCCTATTGGCGATCACTTTGGTAATGATCTTGTAAATGACATTACAAAGGGCCATGGGTCTGAACTTACCAGGGGAATCAGCTTCTTCATCCTTCGGAATAAGAAAGAGGAAGGTCTTGTTGAAAGCTTTTAGAACCCCACAACACTTACAAGATTCTTCAATAATGCCTAGAACCTCATCCTTGATCAAATCCCAGAATGAGTGGAAGAAGTTAGTAGTAAAACCGTCTGGTACCGGGGCCTTCCTAAGAGCCATCTGATGCATAGCCTCCTCAACCTCCTGCAGAGACACTAGTTTGTTCAGCAGCTTGTTGTGGTCTCTAGTGACAATTCTGGGAATGTGACGAGTTATTTGGGAAATAGCAGGGCTCTGATCCACCCTATCTTCCCTTAAGACCGAAGCAAAATGGCTGACAAGAACATCTTCAATCTCATCTCTCGTTTCCACTTGACTCCCATCATCCTTTTTGATCTTAAAAATCTTGGATCTATGGCGATTTTGAATAACTGTGTTATGAAAGAATTTCGTGTTCTTCTCACCATCTTGGAGCCACTGGTTCCTGGAATTTTGTCTCCAGAAAATCTCCTCCTGCCTTTCCTTGGCTTCAAGTTGATCTAGAAGGAGGTGCTCTTTCTCTCTTAAGGCATCATCCTAGCCTTCAGTCATACCTTTGCGCTGGATCTACTCCAAATCTTCGGTCAACTTCTTCTTGTCCTTGAAGATGTTTCCAAAGTATTCCTTGTTCCAAGTGTAAATTTTGGATTTGAGAGCTTGGAGTTTTTTCTGAAATTGGAACATTCTGGTACCCTCTTGGGGGACCAGCTCCTACCACCACCGTCCCACCAAATATTTGAAGTCTTTATGCTCCAACCAGAACTGCTCAAACCTAAACGGTTTATAAAGAACATTGTTTGACCAATTCTAGTTGAGACAGATAGGCCAATGGTCGGAGCCTGCTGAGGGAATCACACTGGCGCTGAATTATCCGATGCCTCGGGGAATGTCCTCAGTAGTTAGGAATCTATCAATTCTGGAAGCAAAAAGATGCTGACCACCTCATTTGTTATTCCAGGTATGCCACCCATTTCCAGTCTCAATGTCAATGAAAGGACTATGGGATAGAAACTCCCTGAATGCTTCTTGGAATCTATCCAGAACTCTCCTGCCACCCTTCTTCTCATCAAGCGAGGATATGAGATTAAAATACCCTCCCACTATCCAAGAACAAGAAATATCCTGCTCGGCCACCCATGATAAGAATTTGATAAAAGAATTCTTAAGAGGGAAGGCACTAGGACCGTAAATGTTAACCAGAGTACCTTTCACACCCAAATATAAAATAGTAAAATTAGATGAAATAGAAAACTGATTCGCTCTCCATCAGACAAAAGAAAAGAGTGAGGTAGCCACAAGACAGCTAGGCCTCCATCCATGCCTGCAGCATCCGTCACGATAACTTTGCAGCATTTACAGATCCTTTGTCCCACCTTCTCCATAGTTTCAGAACTACATTTTGTTTCCTGTAAAAAAAGAACGTTAGGTTTCTCCTTCTTGATCTTTCTTGCTAGAGTTTTTATTTTCCTCGGATGGTTACACCCTTAGATATTCCAGGATATGAGATTCATTGGGTAACCTTACTAGCTTCATAAAATGTTTCCTTAATCGTAGGGTACTGGTCTGATTCGATGAGTCTCACTCCAATCTCTGCAATTCTCTATCTTTTTGAATTCCTGCCCCGTTTCAATTCCTCCTCCGGGGATTTCCTTTTGCTCCCTTTGTGGGGGTCTGACGATATCCCGAGCCGCTGACAAGCCTTGGATTTAATAATTGCCTCCTGTAGAAGCTCTAGTTGCTTACGCGAGACGTAGCCCTTAACCTTTTTATTACATTCTTTTTCGATTTCGTCAAGCTCAAGTTCTCCTAGCTCCATTTCTTCATCCTCATCTTCCTCCATAGCCATCAGTTGATTTTCAGACGCTTCTACCTGAAGCATAGGGATTTTGGCTTCCATCACAACTGTTTCCTGAGGATTCTTCCCTTTGTTTCCAACCTGGCCATCCTCGATAGTTTCTTCTAGGATTTGGAAGGGATTCTTGTTATTGATCTCTTTCTGGTCTTTCTCCTTTCCTTTCTTCTGATGATCCCCCCCTTTATTCCTCCGCTTGTTCGGACTTGGGTACAACCATCTTTATCCTTCACCCCCTCCTGGGAAGGATTGGACGGAGGGGGCGCCTGAGTAGTCTTCGGGCAGTTCCTTCCAAAATGGCCATAATCGTGACAGATTCTACATCTGAATGGAAGTTGTTCATATTCAAGGGGTTGGATCCACTCCTCGTCGTCCTTGTTCAGGCTAATCACTTCGAGGAGATCTTTAGACAGGTCCATATAAACACAGATGCAGGCACATGCAGTGTACCTCTAAAGCTTGGTCTGCTTTGCAACTTTCACAAACTCTCTAAGGGTATTGCCAATATCTTGCAAGATATCCAGATCCCAATACTCACAGGGGAGAGAGTAAAGCTTGATCCAGACGGGGGCAACTCTCATATCCTCCGTTTTAGGGTTAAATATTTCTTTCCAGGGCCTAAGGTATAGATTCGAGGAAAGAAAGAAATAAGGGCCTCCCTCCAAAACCCTATCCCTATCCTCCAGATTGAAGAAAATAATAGAAAAAAACCCTTTGGCACCCAAGTGTAAATCATAATGCCCTTTGGGGTTCCATGCGGTCTTGATCCATCGAACCGGATATTTTTCTCATGGATAGATCCCAACAAACTTCCCAATTAGGGATTTCTCCTTCCATTGCTCGACCCTCTCTCTGATTTAACCTGGATTGCAGGAATAGTAAGGGTTTTGGGAAGGCAGCCCCCCTGGTCCAATCTCCTGTTCCTCCCCACCTCCGATTCATTTGATACGCTTGAACCCATGTCCTCATCTCCTGCCGAACCTGAAGGGATCAAGGACGGGGTCGGCATGCTTACCCTGTGCGTCACCAGGGTGGCCGAAACCACAGAAAACAACCGCCCTGTAGCCTGACAGTACCGAACGCAGGGCAAGCATGCGGCCAAAAACTTCAAACCCTAGCAGGCTCCACGCGCAGCATTCGCTTCGTTCTCCCCTGGGAACACATCAACTAAAGGAGTTGTTAGTTAATAGTTGTCCCGTTGATAATTTAACTATAAAGAATATGTGAGTGTTTCCATTGGAAGAATCAATTGTAGGGAGTCTTGAAATTCCATGGGATCCAAGAACTCCCTAGTACATATAGGTATTTTTGCATCCCATAGTAGGTTCATCATTTGATAGTATTAGAGAGCTTCATAGGAAAGCACTAGATAGAACTTTGTATTTCATAACCCATTAATATAGACTATTACAAGAGATTTTTTTAGCATCTTGTTGCTAAGGTATATTAAATGGATTCATCATTCTAGCAAGGGCCCATTTGGAAGGTAGAGTTGATGAATGTGCCTTCTGTTAAGCCCTAAATATGGGCACATTCCCCCTATATTGTGGTGCATTACATTAGTTTTGATGTCGGCTTTGGTCCATTAGTTGTAATTTTCATTAGTATGGTTATATTATCTACGTCAGCTTGGGTTTGTTAGTTGGGATTGTACCTCTTAGTCTCCTATATATAGGAAGGAGACATTTTCATTTGGAGTACCTTATATTATCTTGTGTACTTAGTACATTGTATAGGGAGGTTTCCCCCTCAAAGAGGCTTGTTATTAAGATATTTTATTCAATAAAGTCGTGAAGTACTCTTTCTGATATATTTATGCTCTTTTCATGCTCTTTTTGGAAATTTGTTCCATAACATTTGGTATCAAAGCTCTTTCCTTTGGACTGGTTTCTTCAAAAAGAGCCATCTTGGAATTTTTGTTATAAGAATTTTTCTAGAAGGGTTCAGAGAGAGAGACATAAAACCCATCTAGAAAAAAGGCCGAATTAATTGTGGTCCAATTTTCATATCCTGGCACATTACAGGTTCAAAGATATTTGTTGTAGAAGCTAGGGTTTCAGACTAGTCCAAAAAGTAGTCTAAAACAGGTGTTCTGGGAAAAAAAGGTGATATCTAGGTAATGCAAGATCCAAATTGAGTGAGACATGTTGCATCATAAAGCAGACATATCACAATATATTTGGTATGGTTTTCAACCTCAGATATGAAATATTGGACACATGGAATATTGTACAACTTTGTTATTTTGGAAAGACAAAATATAAAAGTGTTGGGAGATTCACAATAACTTATTATTGGTACATCCAAATTAGGCCAGAACAATGGCATTGGAAATTTGACACATCAAGATACAACACAACAAAGTTTCAGACCTAGAGGAGTAGAAATTTCAAATATACATCAGTTTCAAGTTGACCATTAAAAAGTATTCCAATCATGGTTTGAAAAGGTATGCCATTTTTAATTTTGAATAACTTTGAATAGAAGGATCTAATTGTGGTGAAACCTAGGACATGATATCTATTTATATTGTTCAAAATTCCACCAAAAGTAAGTGTAAAGACTCACACTCCATCCAAACCACCAAAGGATCCATACTCGATGTATGATGAAAGGAAAGACCTCTCTTTTCAAGTGTCTTAAAGGGTATGTGAAAAAAGTTGATTTGGATAATTTAGAGGAGAATTTGAATAAAATGGAGGAAAATATGAAAGGTTTGTTGAGAACAACTAATTTGTTAAATTTTGAGCATTAATACAAAATACTCTAGGATCTTTGCTGAGAGAATAACATATACAGTATATCAATGCATGACAATCACAATATGACAAGTATCACAAGAATCAAAAGCATAAGAGACAAGAGACACAGAGTTTCCGTGGGGAAAACCCTAAGGTGAAAAACCCCACAACTTCCTCAGAGATAGAGAGAGCAATGGCTCAACCAAAGTACAACCAAATAACACTGAGATAGTCTCCTAGTAGCAGATGATCCTCCTCCTCACTAGTGCGCCACTTTCTGAGTGAGAGTGAGTTACTTTTCCGAGTGTGTAAAATAGAGATCTCCGATCTCTATTTATACTAACCTTTTTGCCCAGTGACCTTATGGGGCCAACTTGTCTAGCTAGGTACATCCACATTATATTATATATAATTCAGGGCCGACCCCACATGGTGGTCTAATTACCCATCGGCAAGTACACACACTTGCGACACTTGTCAATCCACATGACGACACTTCCTTATAGAGGAATAACACATCTCTTATAAGGGTACAATAAATATATATAAAATACACAGATGAAATACATTCCGAAGTTACATATACATCAACACTCCCTCTTAACTAGGAAGGTATTTCTCAACACAGATCTGCTAGACAAGTCTTCTTCTCGGGATCATCATCATCGATGCATCGTCATCATCACCGTCACTGCTGCTGCTATCTCAACCAATCTCTGACTCTACTCATCATAGGAAGTTTTACAAAGCCAGTCCTTTTTCATACTGCATGTAGGCCCACCACCTGCAGGTCTTCATCATCACTGGCCATACTGTGGAATCCTTAGGACTTATTACGTGCATCACAAAACCTTAAAAGAGTCTCTTGACTAGCAAGAACTCTAAAGAGCATCTGAGGCCTTTTTCATCCTGTCAAGATCTCCAGGACTTATTACATGTGACCCCACCACAAAACCTCGCAAGAGCATCCCAGGCTGTTACGAGCACGCAGCTCTACCTATAGGATCTCCCAGGGCACGAATTACATGTGGTCATGGCAAAACCTCGCAAGAGCATCCCAGGACTGATTACGGGCACACAGCCCAACCTATCAGATCTCCTAGGGAACCGAATTATATGCCATAGGACAAAACATCGAAAGAGCATTTTCCAGATATCCCAGAGCACCGAATTACATGCCATAGGAAAAACCTTGAAAGACTATCTGCAGATCTCCCAAGGCACCGAATTATATGTCCTCCCAGAGCAAAACCTCGAAAGAGGATTTGCCATATATCCCAGGGCACCGAATTACATGCCATAGGAAAAACCTTGAAAGACTATCTGCAAATCTCCCAGGGCACCGAATTACATGCTCATCTGCACAACCTGATCCACGACCATAGAGTATCAACTTGATACTCACCATACACCATCCTGATGTACACATGATTATCCTGATCATCATCACTGCAACATCCTGCTGCATGTCATCTGGAGCAACATCCTGAAGCTCGTCTTCCATGATCATCCTGATCATCATTACTGCAACATCCTGCTGCATGTCATCTGGAGAAACATCCTGAAGCTCGTCATCCATGATCATCCTGATCATATAATGCATCTACCTGATGCATACCAAGTATCTACCTGATACATATCATCATACATGATCCACCTGATCATACAATGTATCCACCTGATACAAACACAAATACATGATACATATCACCATACATGATCCACCTGATCATACAATGTATCCACCTGATACATATACAGATACATGGTCCAAGCATCCAACATGATGCATATACAAAAATATATACACATGATCCAACCGCTCATATCCAACATCCAACATGATGCGTACATACATATAAATGATCCAACTGATCATATCCAGCAGAAACCAGAACATCATCCTGATGCTCATCATCCAATGCTTACATCCACATCCATGTGAAGGATCCTCCTTCCAACATGCTTGGAATGGCTTCAGCAGATGTGTCCATCACTTCTTCCTCGAAGTGTCCTCGATCTGAAGAACACCAAGCCTCTCTCTAAAGTACTCGAACTTCACCCTGGCTAGTGGCTTCATCAGCACATCTGCAATCTACTTGTCCGTCGCAACATACAGGAGCTTCATAGCTCCTCTCTGCACCATATCCCTGATATAGTGATATTTGATCTCTATGTGTTTCAACCTATCATGAAACACTGGATTCTCGGACAGCTTCACACAACTGTGGTTATGACAGAAGATTCCAGTAGCATCCAACGGGAGATCAAATAACTCAGACAGTAGCTTCCGTAGCCATACTGCCTCACAACTAGTTGAACAGGCTGCAACATACTCTGCCTCAGCTGTACTCAGTGCTACGCAGGACTGCTTCCTGCTAAACCAAGAGATCACACCTGATCCCATACTGAAGCATCACCCAGATGTGCTCTTCCTATCTGTAGCACTGCCATCCCAATCTGAATCAACATAACCCTGCAGGTTAAACTTTTTATTCACCTCATACTTGAGCCCATAATCCACTGTACCCTTCAGGTACCTAAGAACATGCGTTACAACAACCAGGTGAACACTCCTCGGATCTGTCAGGAACTGACTCAATGTGTTCACAGCAAAGCAAATGTTTGGTCTCGTGTTCGTCGGGTACATCAAGGACCCAATCATCTAACGATACATAGAGACATCAACCAGCTCAGATGAAGCATCACATAGAAGCTTCAGATTCGATGCCATAGGTGTGGCCATGGCCTTGCAATCCATCATCCCGAATCTCTTCAGGATATGTACTGTGTACTTCCCTTGACCAAGGAAGATCCCACCTGTACTCTGCCACACCTCCATACCTAGGAAATAATGCATCATTCCCGAATCTTTCATATCGAACTCGGCAGCAAGCTTCGTCTTTGTATCACACCAAGTTCTGGGAGCTTGCTACAAGCCATACAAGGATTTCTTCAATCTGCACACATGTGACTCCCTGTCAGGTCTTGGGACTGCATCCCAAACATATTCTTCATGATCGACAGATCATGGCATTCCATTTCTACATCCCAGATCCTGGGAAGTTCAATATCTTCAATATCTTCAATAGATATCTTTGTTGTTGGAACAAATGTTGTAGTCCTTTTGTAGGTGAAGATATACGGTCTTTCCTACAAAACAAGTTAAATTGCATGATTAGAAACATCTCATAATTTTCAGAACAAATTCTTTACACATAAAGAAATATGTCATGCAGTCATGCAGTTATCTTAGCCAATGCTTCAATACAACATTTATCCATGTTCCATAACTTTCTAGATGCCTTCCAATCTCTACCAGAACATTGTTAAGAGTTTGCATATCTCGCAACATGTCAGCAAAGAGGTTTCATTCTAGATAAGTAGCAATGGAATGTTGTACAGTGCCATAGGCCTACTTACCTATCAAATGCATATTAGTAGTAAGTTGTTCATTAATGCAATCATTCTAATATGCATAATACACATCCTAAATCTAGGAACATAAGCATATACAACATTGAACAATATTATTTAAAGAAACAAATATGCAAGAAATGAAAACGAAAATACTTATCTTTGTTTGTTTGTTGGGTGGACTCCCTCTGAGTCTTTGCTTCCTGGCAGGAGCTGCTGAAGTAGCTTCTTCTACACCTTTCTGATGTGGAATGTAGGAAGATGGTCAACTCCCTCTGAAAATCTGCATCCTTGCAGGAGATGCTGGAGTGTGCTCCCTCTTGATCTTTGCTTCTTGGATTACCTGTCCTTGAACTTATATTCATCAATCTTCTTGAACCCTGGAAAGTATATTCTGTAAGCCTTCGAGCTTTCACTGTAACCAACAAAGATACCCTTCTTTCCTGAAGGATCTAGTTTAGTCCTCTTTTCCTTTGGGACATGAGTGTATACTGGACAACCAAATATTCTGAGATGACTGACTTCAGGTTTCTTACCAAAAAAGACCTATTCTGGTGTCTTGTTGTCCAATATCTTGTGGGGTGTTCTGTTATGCACATATACAGCTGTTCTAGCTGCTTCTGCCCACAGATGCATAGGTAGATCCTGGTCATGTAGCATTGCCCTTGCTGCTTCCATGATAGTTCTGTTCTTCCTTTCTGCAACTCCATTATGTTGAGGATTATAAGGAGCAGTCAACTCCCTTTTAATACCTAAATCACTGCAAAGCTTCTTGAAATCATCTGAGGTGAATTCTCCACCATTGTCGGATATGAATGTTTTAATCTTCTTGTCAGTTTGATTCTCCATCAAGGTTTTGAATTCCTTGAACTTATCAAACACCTCATATTTGTTCTTCAAGAAGTATAACCAAGTCTTCTTGGAGAAGTCATCAATAAATGAGACATAGTAAACATACCCACTCAGAGAACTGGATGACATAGGACCACATACATCTGAGTGGATGATTTCCAGGATGTCTTTTGCCTTGCTTTCACTGCTTGGGAAAGCCTTCTTAATGTTCTTACCTTTTGCACATCCTTTGCAAACACCTTCATGTTTGATCTTGATCTCAGGAAGACCCTCTACAGCCTTGCTTGCAATTGGAAGTGCCCTATAGTGCATATGAGAAAGTCTTCTATGCCAAAGTTCACTTGGCTCCATGGATTCATGCACCATGGCATGTTCAGGTTGTCCCTTCAATTTATACGAACCTCCCTCTTGCTCTCCAATCACTACTGCATCATCTATGTTCTTTCCCTTTGGCCACATTAGGACTTTTCCATCTACAAATGCAACCCTCATACCTTTTGCATCCAATGCAGAGATGGAGAGTAAGTTCTTCTTGATCCCAGGTACATAAAGGACTTCTTTTATCTTTAAGGATTTTCTAGAATCTAGGTTGTAGGAGGCTTCACCACTTCCTTTGATTGGGTATTGATAATCATCCCCAAGTTTCACCTTATGGGGTGATTCATGTTCGGATAGGTTCACAAAAGATTCCTTAAGCCCAGTCATGTGTTTGGAAGCCCCACTGTCAATTAACCAATCATTACAACCATGAGAGATAGTACCTGTAAGAGCAGAGATCAGAACATACTCTTCTTCACTTGATGAGTCATTATCACTATCACTTTCTGCCCTAGCCTTCTTCTTTGGGGGTTCATCATCTTCGGCAGCATGAGCATGAAACCTTCTTTTGTTGCCCTTCTTCTTCTTATTGTTGTTATTATCCCTTTTGTTCTTGGGACAATCTAAAGCAAAGTGACCCTTCTCATTGCATGGGAAGCATCTTAGGTCCTTCTTACTCTTTTGATAGGATCTATTGTGGCGAGGGTGCTCCTTCTTGGTTTTGCTTCTTTTGGTGTGATCTGCAAGAGCTTGATCTTCACCTCCCATCTTTTCCTCATGAGCTATAAGTCTAGCTTCTTCTTGAGAGCATTCTTCCCGCAATCTATTGAAGGAGATCAACTTCTTCCTTGCACAAATTCCTTGAATGAAGGAATCCCATGACCTGGGTAGGCCATTTAGAGTGGTCATCACCACTTCACCATTCTCCACCATTTCATCCACTACTTCTAGTTGTTCCTTGATCTGGGAGACCCTTGAAAAATAAGATTGAATGGTTTCTTCATTCTGAAACTTTACTCCTTTCAATTGGTTCCGTAGGGTCATCTTCCGATTTATGTTCTTTCCTTCAAATAGCTTGGTCAAAGATTCAAACATCTCCTTGGGTGTCTTAAGAGAAGACATATGGGGTATGAGATGGTCTTTGATGGAATCAGCAATGATTCTCTTTTCCTTGACCAAGTTCTTCTTATGCAATACCTTGGCCTCTTCATCCTCTGGGATAGGGATGTCTTCTTTCACATATGAGTCCAACTCATTCTCTTCCAAGATTAACCCAATCCTATACTTCCAGGCTTGGAAGTTATCAGCCCCTTCAAGCTTATCCTCAAGCTTGGTGTGGAGAGACATCTTAAAGAGTACTTCAAATGGAAATAGAAAAGATTTAGATCTTACCACTTGAAATGCTGAAAACTGGATCTGGTCTCGGATTAGGGTTTGTCAGAAAAACCCTAAAAATTCAAAATGTGAATTTCAAATTTCTGAAAGGATAGAAAGATGCGCCTTGATGAGCTGATCATCCTGGTGCATTCAGAATTTGAGATCAGCAAAGCTTTACCCTTCAGAATTGCCTTTTTGTCCTCCCGGGTTCACTAGGGAGAGCCCTGAATTAGGGTTTGAGTTTCCCGGAGATCTACTCAGCCAAAAATCTCGATCCAAAGCTCTAAACTTCGATTTGTGCAAGGAGCTTCCAGTTGTGCCTTCAGATTCCATAAATTCCTATTTTTGTGGAAACCCTAATTTTTAGGGCCAAATCTGAAAATGCTCGGAATTGAATTCTGATTGGACAGATAGATGCGCCTTGATGAATAGAGTCAATCTACTATACTGATTTTCAAAAATCTGTGGAGAGAAACCCAATCAACAAGGAACTCAAGCTTCTGTCACTGCAAAATGTCTTCTTGTCAGGTTAGCTCTGATACCATGTTAAATTTTGAGCATTAATACACAATACTCTAGGATCTTTGCTGAGAGAATAACATATACAGTATATCAATGCATGACAATCACAATATGACAAGCATCATAAGAATCAAAAGCATAAGAGACAAGAGACACAGAGTTTCCGTGGGGAAAACCCTAAGGTGAAAAACCCCACAACTTCCTCAGAGATAGAGAGAGCAATGGCTCAACCAAAGTACAACCAAATAACACTGAGATAGTCTCCTAGTAGCAGATGATCCTCCTCCTCACTAGTGCGCCACTTTCTGAGTGAGAGTGAGTTACTTTTCCGAGTGTGTAAAATAGAGATCTCCGATCTCTATTTATACTAACCTTTTTGCCCAGTGACCTTATGGGGCCGACTTGTCTAGCTAGGTACATACACATTATATTATATATAATTCAGGGCCGACCCCACATGGTGGTCTAATAACCCATTGGCAAGTACACACACTTGCGACACTTGTCAATCCACATGACGACACTTCCTTATAGAAGAATACCACATCTCTGATAAGGGTACAATAAATATATATAAAATACACAGATGAAATACATTCTGAAGTTACATATACATCAACATAATTTACTCAATTTAGAGGAGAAGTTGATGGGAACAAACATTTGGAAGAAAAGAACCAAAGAACAATGCTAAGAAGAATGTAATGTAGCTTTCCATAAGGATAATTGGTATATTGATAATGGATTTTCTAAACATATGAAAAAAGATAAAGGAAATTTTATAGACTTACAAGGGGAGAAAGGAGACAATATGCAATCAAGAAAACAAGACACGTTGTAGAAAGGAACCACAACAGACTGCAAGAAAATACAAGGGAAGTACTAGAGAATGAAAAAGTGGAAAAGATAGGACAAGAAGAGGAAACATTATTTGGCATAATTCAACGCTCAATTCAAACCTTAGCCATAGATAGAGGACGAGCTCCAGTATGATCAGTGCAAGAGAAACAAAGAGGATGATAGGGATGATTTGTGCAGCAAAATAATGAAAAGGAAGTAGAGGATTAAATAAAGTAGAAGGTACACACAGGAAAACTTATTCTTCAACTAATGAAATCAATTATTTAGAAGGTCAAGATGGTACACGTAGGAAAACTTCTTCTTCAACTAATGAAATCAATTATTTAGAAGGTCAAGATAGAAGAAGTTGCGGAATAATTCGTGTAGATTGTGACAAAGAATGAAAGTAACTAATAATGAAACCAAAAGTTACACAAATTTCAACTAAATATAAGCATCGATGTAGACAATGGGCATTCAAGTTATTCATTTAAAAACAAAGAACTATTTTGGACTATAAGGTTGAATCATCTTTCAAAATAAAATTTAAGTGAAACATCAAATTATAAATCACCTACAGAACATTACTTGTGTATACAGGGAAGTCTAGTAATGTATATTGCATCATTTAAAATTCACATATTACAAAATCACAACTTGCCCAAAAAGGAGGGAAAGTAGTATTACTACAGGACATATGCTTACAAAATAAATTTATACTTGTCGTAGCATTGACGAAATTGAAAATATGGCTAACCAGCTATGAAAGCTTCAAAACTTTTGAAGACAGTGATCAGATCAAAATTGAGGAACAAAACCTTATGTTCATAACTACAACCTAATATCTGGAGTATTATGATCCTTGTTCAAGTCTAACTAAATCTGCTTCAATAGAGTCAAGATTTGTTGTTGTTATTTCTCCATCTGGTCCATGCACTCCTTGAGAACTGAAATATCATTGGCATGATTTCAATTAACTGATGTCTAGGCATACCACTCTTTCAAATTGTTTTCCTCAATCTTTGTTTTGTGTGCCTCCATCTTTTCTTGTAGTTTGGAAAAGTCACTGCGTTTTGTTTAAATTGTTTGAAGGAGGAATTGAAGTCCTGACATTATAGAATCAATAAAAAAACTTAGCAATTGAGTTCTACATTATTTAAAGTGACAAATCAACTCATAACCATAAGCAAAATCATAATATTTACCATCGCATGTGTCCACAACATCTAAAACAACATGAAAGGACAACATTTATTTGGACATAAATGACATGATCAACTTTATTTCATGTGAATTAAATTTGCTAGGATACAACTGTCATGCTTGCGTCATGCCAAGGTCTATGCTGGACATCCAAGAGATTATTTAATTAATAAAGATGTGAAGCCATGCTTGGTTTCAATAATCATCTAATCATATGTAATATGGATGTACATGTGCATTAAAATCTAGGATAAAAGATAGCATTACAAGATGAAGCTATGAAGGTAGCTAAATAATGCAAGCAGGAGAAAAGGGGATGTTGAGGAATGCACACTTGAAGCTAAATCTCAATAAACAGGTAGACGAGACAATTTCAATTAAAGAATCAGAAACAAAGAAAAATGTTACAAATGTACAAGAAACCCTAAAGAAGTTAGCAACAATGATAAAACCAAAGGAGCAAGCAAAAAAATAGAAGAGGCTTTGTAAAAATGACCGCTCAAAGACGAAGTAACCAACACAAAGGAGAAACAAAAGACACAAACATAAGCATAAATCCAAGGGGAGAAATTGCAACTGCGCAGGGGGAGGATACACTTTGGTAATACAAGTTTTCAAATAATTTAATATTCCTTTTCCATAGATGTCAAAGGGGGAGAAAGTAGCAAGTAAATATGCAAACAAGACTGCACAACACAAGACTTCAATGAAGAGCTAGTATTTACAGGGAGATCAACTTTACTTAGTGTTGACATCAATGCCAAATGGGGAGTTTGTTGAGATTGATGTTGTCATTGATTTCAAAGATATTGTTGAACTTGGTAATGGCATCGAATTCTTAAAGCCAGTTTGAAGAAGTATATAGAAAATATGTGTCCAAGTCTCAACAAGCCCCACCAAACGTGCACAAGAACTCTGCGCAAAATCTCAGTAGAGTTATCTATGCAGGTCTCAACACAAGTATGTTGTGCAATACACCATGCAATAGTTTGTGTGCTAATCAAGTAAAAAAATTAAACTTCACAAATTACAAGTGGACAAAGGAATAAGTAATTAGGTCCAACAAATGTGTGGGTAAACGTATTCGTGAAAAAAGGTAGAAGGGAAGCAGCTGACATATAAAATCCTTTGCTCATGGATAAATCAATTGAACAAAGAAAAGAAAGAATAGTATGAATAAGCAAAAGATTGAAGTGTTTTGATAAGCTTGGGCACAAAAAATGTAGTATTATGAAATTACAAGCTTTGGGGAACATATGAAATGCTCATGGGAATCAATGAATGTATGACATGAGGAAGTACATGAGATTATAGGACAAGGAGAAATACAAGGAGCAGTTGCATAGAAATATAAGGAGCATTTGTGAAGAGAGAAAGGATCATTTATACAAGGAACATTTGAACAGAAGGATACAAGGAATGGTTGCGCAAAAAGAGTTGGAAGTGCATATTGGATTGTGATCAAGGAATACAATGACAAATATATATATGGGTGGTAGGACGGGGCAAGGACATAAGATTGGTGTCTTCCACAGGTTGGTTCCTAACAGATCAAATGGGTTCTTGACCACCCAAGTTGGTGCTTGATGACTAAGAGTTGATGCTACTACGAGGATTGATGTCCTCACAGGTTGGTGCTTGTAAAAAAACAAGTTGGTGCTTGCAAGGGATTGGTGTTCTTGTCTGATTGGTGTCAGCAAAAATGTGAGTGAGTGCTCACACTTGTATTGGAGATTGGTGTCTCCTAGCATTATTTGTAATAGAATATTCTTTATATATAATATTTCTCTACATATTCTTTGCGTGCAATGTTCTTTGCATTGAAAATTGCTTTTGATACATGGTATATGTATTGATAAGTGATTACATGGTATAATAAATGTTTGAAAGAATAAAACGTATGAAATACTAAATCACCCCCTCTTAGTATTTCCAACAAATGGATTTCTTGGCTCCGAAATTCGAACTCTAGTTCTCACAAGCCTGGGAGCATTGAATAGCCCCCTTCATGTACTTGAAGAACTAGTTAAAGATAAAGGGTGTTCACATTTGGATCTAGATGTTTCTTGGCCTCCATTTGGCCTATAAAAGGAATCCATGGGCATGCATTCTATAGGAGTAAATCAAAGAAAAGTTGTGCTACAAGAATTTCATTGTGAGATCACCTTTCAATTCAATTCTTACTTAAATTTGACATGCAAAAGCTCCCTTGCTTTCTTCCTCTAAGAAGCAAGTGTTTCTCTATTGTTCTATGCTAGTTATCTTGCAAATTTGTGGACAAAAAGGACCTCCCTAAGGGATATTGTTGGCTTCCCTTTGAATCCTTCACCCCCTAGGTGACACCATTCTATTTAGTGGGACTATTGGGCAATCAAAATTTGGTTTGGCATACTCTTGTTCTATTTGTTTTGCTTAGCACTTGTCCCTTTTATTTCATGTTAGTTTCTTTTTATTTCTTATTTATAACTTTCTTTTCCATTTGTATTTTTGGATACTAACTTACAATTAACAACATTGGATCCTTGCTGCAACCTCAAGGATTTCCCTAAAGAGGGAGGTCTACTCACCCTTGAAGCTATTTTTCCCTCAACAAAGGTAGTGGGTTAGAATTGTCGAGTTCAAACTAATATACCAGAAATGGATTAAGAAGTTTCCATTTGATTCCAACCAGAAGTATTTTTGAACACTTAGGAGAATCAGCTACATCAACGCACTATTCGAGAAGGTTTGATTCAGTGGAAGGATATGTCACTAGAAAATGCTACTTGGGAACCATCAATATTTTTTTAATAGTTTCCCCATATCCAACATTGAGGGCAATGTTGCTTTTGAAGGGGGTGGACATGTTAGGGTCCTACCCTAGCCCCCCTACCTTATCTATGTGCAAGGCCACAAGGCCCATTTGTTAGTTATTGGGTAGTTGTTTAATGTAAAAGGGCCTTCCTTATTCAATAAAGGCCCTTATTAATAGTGGGACCACAAGTAGTTGGACTTGGGATATTGAAGTACTATATAAAGAGTAGTAAGATATGTAATGTGAATTCAAGAATTGGCATTGTATTTGGATCTAGTGCTCTTGTAGGTTTCCCCCTTAAAGAGGAAAGTGAACAATGTTATCTATTTCATCTACTTTTATCTTTCTACTAATTTTTGGGTTTAAGGATGTTAGAATTTATTTGTGTTATGTGCAGTAGAACCAAAAAATTCAAAATGTATTGTATTTGGAACCAAGGAATACTTTTGCAAGATAGGAAAAAGTTGTGGTGTATTCTCGAATACTTTATGGATTCCACAGTATTCATTGGCAGAAGAAATATGAGATTGTAGAAACATCTTATGCATGATCCCATGGAAAGGGGCCAATTTCGTTACTTGTGCAACTGTTGTAGTTGGTATCCCAGTAAATGAAATTCCTGGAATGGTTTTTCGCCTTCATAAGTGTGGACACTCCAATGCATGATGGCCTTTGGCCATGCATCCTGTTCACCGGATGTTTTCTCAGCTCGAATTTGGTATAGATAACTCCTAGATATTCTCTTTTAGGGAAACAATATAAGTATGGACTCGAGAAAATTCTAAGGTGGATGAATATGCTCATGCTTGGGGCCTACCCAAATAATTAGACATCACTTCAATATTCATTGATTGTTCTAGAGTGGTGAATCAATAACTTATTGCGATAGTGGGATCTAAGCCAATCATAATAGGCCCTAGATGAACAATTTTTTATGATGAGCATCATGCACATGAAAGGAGAGTTTCACTAAGACGTATTTGAACCACTGCACATATCGCTAGGAGGAATCCCCTTGTATCTGTCATATCTCCCTTAGTTCCACAATCCCCTTTTGTTGTGACTTCGGCAATTGAAACTGATCCAAAAAAACCTATTTTACTTCTTGTAACGTCAATGGTGGGGCACTGTCATCCCATTGTTCTACTAGTTCCATATACCACTAGAGTGCTCTATCTCACAACATGGTTTGAATTTCAATCAACTTAAAGGTAGATGGAATCCCTCTAGAGTTACAAATAGCTTCACACAGTAACCAATGTTGTCTCACATCCTCTTCGTTAGCTTTTCCCAAAAATGCAAGATATTTCATAAACGAACCTCTCTATACTCCGATCATTCTAGTGTCTGGGAGTCCCACCAATAAAAATCCTCTAAGTCTAGGTTGTAATATTGTATTCAAGGCCACGATGGATGTGGAATGACTACTACTATTATATTTATTTGCGACTAAGGTCGAGATAAAACTGCTATCACTACTTCCACCTACTACTGCACTGACTCGTATACTACTGAAACTACCACCTACTTGATCATACCAAGTTAAACTTAGAACATGTTTAGAAACAAAAAATACCATATTTTCTAGAGACGCTTGGGGAGTATTTGAAATCGCACTGGTGTTGTTGTTTCCAATATCTCCTTCTACAACCAATGGGGGTTCACTTTAAGGCATTTCATTGTTCCCATAAGAATTGATAACTTGGATTGTTCCGTAACATATTCTCTAGCTAACCCAAATGAATAAGATTTCAATTTGGAGTTATACAGCTCACCTTCACACACTCTCTCCTCATTCATAATATATACACCTTCTCCCCATATCCTCCTTACTGGGTTGTCTTGTGCATCTAATCCTCTCACTTTCAAGCATGAAATTCCCATTTCTCCTCATCATTTCATCTTCTAAAAATTTCTCCGTCCAACATTGTCATTATCATCATTCCCCAACTATTATTCTAGTTGCACAATTCTTTTCTTTACATTCCACATATATGTATTCCACCACATTTTTCATTTTATCGCTCTCTTATCTATGTGCTCATCCCTTGCGGGATCACCATATTCCCCCCTCATATTGTTGAATTTCTACCTTCCGCAACTTTATAGCATAATTACCGACCAATCCTTTATGGAAGAGGGTTTACTCAACCATGTGGAAAAGGTTGTGTGGTAAAAATACAGCTTCTAGAATCCACATTGGTATATCCTTCAACATCCTTCCTTGGGATCCCTTCCTAAGATCTTCTTCTCCCTTCGATACTGACTGGTTATTCTCTGCTGCAAACTCCAAAATATGCCATGTAAGGGTTTTCTCTACCCAAAAATGAATGGTTTGGGTTAGCGCAATATTGATATGATGTAGGGCTATTATATCTCATGTGGTCCACTGGACAATTCTCCATTGTCGTGCTAATTGATTTTATAGGGATTCTTCAAGTTTCTTCGGCCACATATATAGAGTTATAGGAAACTTGCACGAAAAACATTTGTACTCATCAAAATTAGGCCCTTTGTATAGTATTTACTCTCAAATCTTAACTAGATTCCATCCTCATAGTTGAGATTCTTACACTACAAATATTCAAATATTTTCTCTCACCAATCTTGAATATGGATCTTCATGACCAACGTATCCATGTAACTAACTACATCATATTGAAAACCAAGTCCCAATAGTAGAACCTTTTTTTTTGCGTGAAATTGGATGAGACCAGAGTTATTGTGTAGGTACTAATAAAGGGGAGCGCTATAGTCCAGAGTGTTGGTATTTTCAAACCTCCCGAGGGAAGAATGTCTCACCTGAAAAATGACCTAAACCTGTGTGTGATAAAGAAGGTTAGTTGTAAGGCTCTATGGGAATAAGTGTATCCATAAATATTACTATATCATCCTCCCGCAATGTACAGATTAACCATTAGTATAACATTATATATCAACAAAGTTGCACTTCAAGTATATAAAGAGTAAATAGTAAACTAGAAAAACATTCATAACTTTCATAGCATATACAAAAATTGAAGGGGGCAAAACATCTCTGTCCTTCTTAATTCATATCAAACATGTTCATACAATATATGCTTTGTGTCCATTCCATCTTATCCCCCACACTATGGAATTCATCACATCGCAGATCTACTCAAAATACATGTGAAAAACCCATGTAACCCTCAAAGCCCCATATACAACTGCCATCGATAGATATGCTAATTTCAATAATTATGAATAACAACAAAGCAATAACAACACAAATTATTTCTCTTGCTTACATGGTGCTTTTATAGTTGTTGAATTAGTTGTTTCTAACCACATCAAGACAGTTACAGATCAACATCTTATGAGCTAGCATCTTTATGATGCACTTAGCCTTGCACCACTCCTTATTCTACAATTTCCACCTCGTCGACTTCATCTATATTCCATGGGTTAGCACCATAAAAAAAAGGAACCAACAAGTGCAGTAGCTTTGTAAAGATCCCGTAGGCATGTGCAAATAGAGCATGGAATTGGAAGCCAAATAATATAAGACACAACCATGGAAGAAGCCCACAATGGAAATGAATTCACTTAGGGCTACTTGGTTTTTATGTATTATGCATGCCCTTTGTTCATTTTATCAATTTATATAGACATAAATTATTTTAAATGAAAAATGGAAGTAGGTATAGTCGTAATATATAGTGGATAAGAAGTTTTTGAGAACTTTGGAAATTTTGATTTTGGTTATGCAATGTAATGGACAATCTATAATTTTTGTTGATTGGTTTGACCACAATTTTCATATATCAATATAATTACATTTGTTTTTGTGAAACAAATAATACCAACTTTAGTGGACCTGTTCAATAAATGGATCGATGTGCCATCAGGTTATTTTGTAAGGGATGTTCTAATAGTATACTCAAGTATAGTATTCTAGGCGATTATTTTGGATTGGAAAAAACATATATATAGATAGGTAGGCGGATATAAAATACGAAACAAACAATTTACTACTAAAACTTGTAAATTTTGCTGAATATTATGATAAAAAAACATATTTTATGTAAATATAGATGATATTAGAGACTAAAAATGACCAAATAGTGATTTTTTTTTTTGAAAAAATGCCAAAAAATAGCCAATAGGTGAAATTTCGCTCCTAAAAATTTCACTAATGTGCCATAAGTATGAGCACACTAGTGCACCTTATATTATTTAAACACACCGATGCATAAACCTCCACTAAAAACTCTAATTTCTTTCCTCCACTAGTAACATCCGCTATAAATGAAGAAGGGATCATTTTTTTAGGGAGGGGTTCCACAAATACTGTTCGGGTACACAGGGTACTACCAAAGGAACGAACACCAAGAGAAACCACTTCACACAAACAGATCACAGATCAACACACCGATGTTTTGACGTGGTTTAAACCCTCTTGAGGGAAACACTCCACGGCCCCGGCCAAATAGCTTCTATGGGACAATTTATTATGCAAAGAAAGAAAGTTACAAATGAGCTTCTCATAATCGATCAACTAAAGAATGACCCTCCATGCTCTTTAAATAGAGATCATGGACCAATCGGGTGTTAAGCCACGGATCAAGGTTAGGCTTGATCTAAGAGAAGTTGAGCCGTCGGATCACTCTATGTCGGAAACATATCATGATCGTCGGATTAAGTATTTACAAATGCATACTAATGCATACTAAAGAAACACACTATCCCTAACGGATATATTACACAAGTTGATCTTAACTAACTCCTAAGTGTCTAAATATCCTAACATCCCCCCTTAAGAACAACTTAGGATAGGATTGAAGGATTTACAAAAGTGACACTATTAGGAGAAGGAAGGAGGCATTAGAGCCTATCCCCCCTTAATGACAAGTTCCTGAACTCCTAACATAGATCGAAGTTTAGAAAACTTCGCTTCTGTAAGAGACTTGGTGAAGATGTATGCAACTTGATCATCTGTAGGGCAAAAGAGCACTTCAAGAACACGATCATGAACAAGATTTCTGATGAAGTGCATATGTAGCTCAATGTGTTTGCTGTGTTGATGTAGAACTGGATCTTTGGCAAGCTTGATGGCACTTTGATTGTCGCACCAAAGTGGAGTAGGCTGCTGCTGCTCGAATCCAAACTCTGAAAGGATCTGTCGAAGCCATAAAGCTTCCTGACTGGCATTAACTGCTGCTCGATATTCTGCCTCTGCTGAAGAAAGAGCAAGAGCTTGTTGTTTCTTACAAGCCCAAGTAATAGGTCCAGATCCCAGACTGAAAACATAACCTGCAGTAGACTTCCGATCATCAGGATCGTCGGCCCAATCTGAATCAATGAAACCAACCAACAAAGGTTTCCCCCCTGTACTGTAATGAATCCCAAACTGAACTGTACCTCGAATATATCGAAGTATTCTTTTAGCTGCTTTCCAGTGACTTTCATGAGGTGTCTTCATATAACGGGCAACACAACCAATGGCAAAGGAAAGGTCGGGACGGGAATGAGTCAAGTATAAGAGACTACAAACAAGCTGACGATACAAGGTGGCATTGACTTCAGGTGAAGTACAAGTGGCAGAAAGTTTGACTCCAGACTGGAAGGGAGAAGGGGCTGGTGTACAATATTCCATGTGAAAGCGACGAAGAAGGTCACAAGCATACTTAGACTGAGAAAGAAAGATTCCTTCTTTGGTTTGCAGAACTTGGAGACCAAGAAAATAATGCAAATGTCCTAAGTTTGACATTTCAAAAGTTTGTTTAAGACTGGATTTCACATGGGTTATAAGCTTAGGGTCACTACCAGTAAGACTAAGGTCATCAACATATAGAACAAGTATGATGAGATGGTTTCCTACTTTTTTGGTATAGACATTGGGGTCAGAATCGCATCTAGAAAAACCAGTGTTAAGGAGAAAGTTATCCATTTTGGCATACCAAGCTCTAGGAGCTTGCTTAAGGCCATATAAGGATTTCTTAAGGCGGCAGACAAGGCTAGAGTTATTCTGAACATAGCCAGGAGGTTGTTCCATGTAAATTTTCTCCTGTAAATCACCATGTAAGAAGGCAGACTTGACATCCATTTGATGGACTTCCCAGTTGTGTAAGACTGCAAGGGAAAGAACAAGGCGGATGGAGTTCATTTTGTCGACGGGAGCAAAGGTTTCATTGTAGTCAATCCCTTCAACTTGGGAAAAACCTTTGGCAACTAACCTTTCCTTAAGTCTTTCAACACTTCCATCTGATGCATACTTAGTTCTGTAGACCCATTTACATCTGACAAGTTTTCTTCCTTTTGGAAGAGGTACAAGATCCCAAGTATCATTCGCCATTAAGGAACGATATTCTTCATCCATGGCTGCATCCCAATCTGGATTCCCTAAAGCTTCTGCAAAATTTTCTGGATCATGATTCTCGGAAACTTGAGCCAAAAGAGAAGAGGCTCGCTGAAACTGAGAATGTGTTCGACGTTGATCTCTAGGATCACCGGCAAGATCACCAGCTGCTTCACATGTTGAACGGACCCATCGAGGAAGCACTTGTGCTGGTGCAACTGGAGGAACATGAGCAGGTGGAGGTGGATTTTCATCCTCACTGTCATCATCAGAAACTGGAGTTGGAAACCTGTCAAGGAAGTTGGAAGAAGAAGAAGAAGGCACAAACGCCGAATCAGGCTCGCAGGCCAAAGATGGCACAATCGCCGAGTTAGGCTCGCAGGCTAAGATATTTTCATCAAATTTAACATCTCTTCTAATGATTATATCTTGAGAATGTGGTTGAAGAAGTCTATAACCTTTTACATCTTCAGAATATCCAACAAATATGCACTTTTCACTTTTAGGCTGCAATGTTTTCCGTTTTTCATCTGGAATGTGAGCCCATGGTTCACTACCAAATACACGGAAGTGACTTACATCAGGTTTAGTTTTACTCCATGCTTCTTTCGGTGTTATACCTTGTAATGCTTTAGTGGGGGTGCGATTAACTATGTAATTTGCACAATTAATGGCTTCAGCCCAAAATTGAAGACTTAGTCCCTTAGATTGGATCATACAATTAGCCATTTCTTTTAAAGTGCGGTTCTTCCGCTCAGCTACACCATTTTGTTGTGGTGTATATGGAACAGTGTGCTGTTGTTGGATGCCTTGTTCAGTGCAGAAAGTAGTGAACTATTTGTTAACATATTCTCCTCCATTGTCAGATCTTAACTTAATAATTTGATGACCAGATTGTTTTTCAACAAGGGCCTTGTAGGCCAAGAACATGTTAAATACTTCGCTCTTAAGTTTTAGGAAATAAATCCAAGTGCGTCTTGTGTAATCATCAATGAAAGTTAAGAAATATTTGAAACCAGAAAATGAAGCAGATGGAAGAGGACCACACAAGTCACTATGCACAAGCTCCAAGGGAACCGAGGTGTGCCAAGAGGCACGTTTGTCAAAATTGTCTCGATGATGTTTTCCGAGTACACAACCGGAGCAAACACCATCTCTGCAAGATACCATCGGAAGACCTGTCACCATATTTTCTTTACATAGTTGTTGCAATGAGCGATAATTTAAGTGACCAAATCGCTCATGCCAAAGTTTGCTCAAGTTATCACTATGAGCAACAAAAACTGAAGGGAAAGGTGATGACCCAAAGTTGTTAAACTTGTACAACTTGGTAATATCATCAACAATTCCGGTAGCTAGGACCTGTTGAGGATCTTTAAGATCCTTGATTACAACTTGGTGAGGTGTAAAGGTCACAGTTTTACCTTCACCAGAATGAGTGATCTGATAGACTGATAACAAATTGCAGGAAATTCTTGGAACACATAGTACATCACTAAAATGACCATTATCTACTGGAACTGTTCCAGCTCCTACAACACTTAGAGATCTATCATCACCAACAAATATTTTTTTGGTGTTACATTCATGCATAGTAGAAAAGATGGCTTGATCCTTAGCCATATGATAAGATGCTCCAGAATCAATGAGCCATTCATTTGAAGTAGAAGAAGAAGATGCATTATAAGAATAACCAGAAGCACAAAGTGCATGTCCATGAGAGGTAGATTCTGAAGACGAATCTAGGCTGATGTGGTGCTTCTTCATTGCTGCTTCCAAGGCTGCCATCTTCTTGAAACACTTAGATTCATCATGATTATCTTTCTCGCAATAGTTGCAATGACGCTCAGTCTTCTTTCCTTTTTGCTTTGATCCTTTGTCATTTTTTAAAGAAGGAGCTGACTGAGAGGGTTTGGGACCCTTGTTTGACTTATTATTGCGAAAATTTTGTTTCTTGGGAGGCTTGGACTTTTCTTTCTGTTGGGACAATAAGGCTTTCCCAGATGTATCTGCATTGTTGATTATTCCAAGATGAATGAGTTTATCTTGTTCTCTAATCAGGGAATCACAAAAGGATTCAAGACTAGGCTCTTGATAGCTAGCTGCATTCAAGGATGCTTTCATGGAGTAAAATGTAGATACAAAAACAGAATATGCAGGTCCAAGTTTGGAAAGAATATGATAAATGCACTGTTTGTCTTCCCTCTCAATCTTACATTCTGCACATAAGAGTTTAAGAGTTTTGTACTTAGATAAATAATCTTGAATGCATGAAAAGTCACTTGGATTTAAAGAAATCAACTCATTTTCGAGTTGATGACCTCGAATTTCATTGTGTTTACCAAACACAGTTTCCAACTTGTCCCAAGCAGCATTAGGTTCATCAATTCCAGATATGTGGAATCGCAAATCAGTAGAGATTGACATCCCAATCAATCCACGAGCTTCATCACATCTATTTGCCCATTTTATTTTCTTATCATCATCAGTGGGTTCTTTTTCTTTCCCTGTTGTAATTCTGAAAATTTCCGTACTTCGTAGAGCATCCTCCATACGAGATTTCCATGAGAAATAGTTGGAACTGTTAAGTAGAATATCACAAGGGGCAGCCATATTTGTAAATTAGTGGCTGTAAAAGCAGAAACCAATAGTCTGGATGTGAAGAGCTCGAAAAAATAGGCGGTTTAAAAAAAAACGGCACTGAAAACTGACTCTGTGTGATGAAGTTATGCTTGAAAAAAGAAACTGTTGAAGATGTCCCCAATAGTGACGTGGCAGCTAGAGAATGTCCAGCTAAAAAAAAGAACCCCCCTCTTCCCAAAATGAACCTTTTGACAATCACTTTACAAAAAAATTGCTTTAAGTGAACCACTTTTGTAAAATAAGTGATTTCACTTTTACAATGATATTACTTTTAAATAGTGCAACAATAAAAAAAACTTAAGTGACTCACTTGTATTTTTATTTTTTATTATTTAAGTGAGATGCACTTTTACAATAAAGTAACTTGAAAATAGAAATTGCTTGTACTTTTTCTTTTAAAAGTAACTTCCTAAGACTTGAACTCAAGACCTATTAAGGAATAAAGCAACTTTGAACCAAGTGAGCTAGATTAAAAGGTATGTAAAATATGGGAATGAGGAAAGTTTTTTTTTTTTTGTGTGCTTGCCATTTTTCCTGCAAAACAAACCACAAATTGAAACAAAAAAAACTTTTCCACACTTGTGGAGTTAGATCTTGTTAGCTTGCCCAGAAAGTATACGTTTTTTCTCTGTTTCTGATTTGCCGAGATCGCGCAAGGTGCACGGTAAAGAGCATACGCAGCCGAGAAAAACCCTTTCCCTATTTGTTTCTGATTTGCCGAGATCGCTCAAGGTGCACGGCAAAGAGCATACGCAGATGGGAAAGCAACAATCCGAACCAAAAAAAAATCTAACAGTAAAAAAAAAGATGAAATATGAGATTTTTTTTCTTTTCAAAAAACGAAATAAAAAAATGCGTCACTGTAACATTATACCTTCAGATCTGATGAAATACGCGTTTCTGGAGCAACCGGGAACTGTTTTCGATCAAACGAAAACTATTTCCCAATGGAAACGACGCTCCGGATGAAATGGAACACATCCCACAGTCCAGAAATGCACAGAAATACCAGAACTAGAAACCCTTTCGAGTTTCGGCAACAACAGTTCAAGATCTAGATCATAACCGGAAGCAGCACTTCATAAAAGCTCTGATACCATGTTCGGGTACACAGGGTACTACCAAAGGACCGAAAACCAAGAGCAACCACTTCACACAAACAGATCACATATCAACACACCGATGTTTTGACATGGTTTAAACCCTCTTGAGGGAAACACTCCACGGCCCCGGCCAAATAGCTTCTACGGGACAATTTATTATGCAAAGAAAGAAAGTTACAAATGAGCTTCTCATAATCGATCAACTAAACAATTAACCTCCATGCTTTTTAAATAGAGATCATGGACCAATCGGGTGTTAAGCCACGGATCAAGGTTAGGTTTGATCTAAGAGAAGTTGAGCCGTCGGATCACTCTATGTCGGAAACATATCGTGACCGTCGGATTAAGTATTTACAAATACATACTAATGCATACTAAAGAAACACACTATCCCTAACGGATATATTACACAAGTTGATCTTAACTAACTCCTAAGTGTCTAAATATCCTAACACTACCACTAGAAGATGTTTTCTTTGTAGTGTAATGTTCACACTTAGGAACCTAAATCTCTTTAAAAATATTAGCATCATACAATTTTATACATATCCTCATATTGTTCAAGTTGATTTAGTTTCTCTCTATAAACACCTCTAATTCTATCAATCAACCTCTTCCACATTTTCCCATGTTTCAATATTGCTTTACTAAGGTTTTGATCATCATATTCCTTATCTTATAGGTTTTATCTATATAATTTTCTTTGATATCTTTAACCTTCGTTTTACCTAGCTATGGTTACAGAGGAACATTATCTTCATTCTTGTTCTTCCTTTTTCTACATCAACATTAGGGGAAACCTTGCTTAATACATAGTCATAATTAACTTGATGGTGTCCACCTTGATCCATTATCATATTCAAGAGAATATCATAAGGAAACCCCATATATGGGTGGTTATCTTTTTTTCTTTCACTGTCAGTATCTGTCGATTCATCACCTTGGTTTCCTTCATCTCCCAATCCATGTTCATGAATCTCATATCACATTATATAATCAAATGTAGACCATTTTCTTGGTTTCAATTACATATAGCATGGTTACAAGGATAAGTTGCTATCCTTCTTTCCTAGGTTCAAATCCCACTTGTGACATGATTTCCCCTTGTGGACTAATTAAAGATGGAAAGTTACCGTCAATCTCACTTTCCCTTAATTGCTTGAGGGTGGGATGATATTTTTGCAGAATCGGGTCTAACTTGGGTGGTTAAGAGGACATATTATTATCCTCTCCACCCAAGTTCAAATCCTACTCACGACATGTTTTACACTCATGGATCGAATAGGGCTAGCAAGGTACCAACAATGACACTCTTTATTAAGCGTTTCAGGGCAGGACAAGATGTTTCCAAACATTTAAAATTCCAAAGGTAATATTTAAACTGATTTTTATCAATGTTGTTGGGCTTATGATTAGTTTTGTGCTAGAATATTCCTAATTCAAATCACCCTAAGTGATGTGCACTATTCTACACCTATGTGTTTACTAGGGGTTCCATCCAAGAATGTGGGAAAGCATCCATTGGGTTTATTCATTGGGGTTTCCCTACAAGAAAAACATATTTCAAGCATTTATAATGTACATCCAATCACAAACTCTCTCTCTCTCTTTCTCTCTCTCTCACCCACACACCCACACACCCACACACAATAAAATAAAATAAAATTGCATTCTTACAATGCTATGGGGAAATGTACATCACTTTGTTCTTTGGTAACAATTGTGAGTACTCTATTGTATATGAACCATTAGTTTTATAATTTATTCTCAATCTCTTATCACATGACTCAAATAATTTATACTAAAATATTATCATTTCAAAGGAATCTATACAACCTGTATTGAGAAATTATTTGATTTTTCCAACATAATTGAGACGTGTTTTTAAAATTAACCAAACATTGTAGAAAAATAAAAATATGCAATAAGCATAACCCTTCAACTACTAAATACTCTTCAACTTCAACATTTTTTTTCCCATAACTCTTCAACTATTAAATACTCACTGAATCGATTTTCAATGCTTATTGATTACATTCTCTTCTTCCATGGCTACCTAAATAGAACTTGCAATGATTAGTTGCTTAAAAAGAAATTTCATTACTCTTCAACTATTAAATACTCACTGAATCGATTTTCAATGCTTATTGATTACATTCTCTTCTTCCATGGTTACCTAAATAGAAGTTGCAATGATTAGTTGCTTAAAAAGAAATTTCATTGATTGCTTAAAAATAATTTAGCATGATTAGTGTAATGAAAATGATAAAGAAACAAAAGTAGATACTCATCAAATATAATAAATTTCTTGTTATATTGTCTTCACTTAATCACATACTTAGACTCATATATGCCCCTCTTCCTTGAAGCAAGTCTTCCATTATTTGAGTTCCGCATTCATATGTCCTAGTACATTGACATAACACATATCCAAGCATTCATTAATGAAAAATAAGTATTTATGGATGATATATCCTTCAACAACGAAACCCTTTAGACAAAATAGCTTCCTTTAATTCTATTTTTCTTTACATATACCTTTGTAAAAAGAACATGCACCTTGTAGACACAAGACCAACCAACTCAATCTAATCGAGATGCACTAGTACCATTTCTAAAATATAAAACTAAGTACTTTTTATAACTTCTAAAAATAAAATATTTTATGCACTTATCAAAATGAAATTTGTTATAACTTCAGGTGTAACTAAAATTATAATTATTTTTTGAAATTGAAAAATTCCTTAATTTTGTGATTCCTATTAGTAAGAAATCATAATTAGAAATTCCTAGGGCAATGATTTTTTAAACTCAAGACCTTAAAGGAGAAAACAACAAACATGTAATGTTTTTGTTAATTTTGTAATAATGATGTCCATTCTCAACCTACAAAATTTGATTAGGTAGTCAAATTTGACTAAATGCATGTTATGGATTACTTTATTTTAGAAAAGACATTGTGATGAAACTCATCTATCGTGTATGAGAATCATAACCATCAAGCATTTTTCATCATTTGATCATCTATTTATACATAAATACCATGTAATATCTACTAGTCTTACAAAAACAACATGTCCACAATTGATAGTGAGTTCTCTTCATGGAAAAATTTAGGGGCTAATCTTAGCCCATGGGCTAAATTTAGGGGTTTTAAATTTTTAATGGGCTAATTTTTTATTAAACACTTGTTAGGTATGATTAATCCACATTTTATTTATTTATTTTTAATGAATATAAGGTTAGCCACATTGAATTTCAAAAGGGGAGGTAAGTTTAAATAATTTCGCCCCTCTAAAAATCGATCGAAACCTTTGTTCTCCCACGAAAATCAATAGGTAGCTCCCATTCGCCCTTGATTTACAGAAATGTAAGTTGCTAGGGGCTCTTTCGCCTTCTATCGATCATGGAAATCAAATTCAGAGTTACATTCATCCAAATTTTATGGGTTGAATCGCGTTTTGCAAGTTGCTTAATGACCACATGAAAAGGGAAGTGTATATTTACTATCAGGTCTTACAGTGACCCATTTGCATCTAGTAAAGTTCAAAATCCCATTGCCTTAGATCCAAAGTTTCCCCAAGAAACACGGGGATTTTGAATCTTGCAATTGATGCTGCAGAAATAACGCTTATGTGGGTGTTTGGGGCATGATGCTTGGGGTGTGGCACTTCATTCATAGCCACATATTTGGGCGTGTAGGGGGGGCATGACACTTCTTATAGCCAATGCCATTTTGTTCCTACTTGTGTTTGTGTTCTCCTATCTAGGACATTGAGCCATGGGTGGAGAAACTTGGAATCCTATTGTCTTTGATTCTTCTTTTTCTTTGGGCGTTTTCAGGTATTTTGACATGTTTCGTGCTTTTTTTTATTGAATTTTATGTTTATCAAAGGATTTTTATAGGGTTGACATTGCATTTTGTGGTTGGTTATCCTATTGTTGTGGCATGCAGGTTTCTCTTTTAGTAATGGTGAATACATTAAATTTGGATTTATAGAGCTGTAAAAATGGATATGTGAAACATAAGAGAAGGTATGAAATACTTAACTCTGTTTTTCTAGATGCCACGTAGAAAAGTGTATATGACGCTATGTTAGAATTGTTGATATTATGCATTATTTGATTGACTCTTCATAAATTCAATATGCAGGAACGTATTGGGATGAATTAAGATACATAAGGCAAGAAAATAGTTTCTTTGTAAGATTCTCCCACACTTGTGATTCATTGAAAACATACCTATATGCACTGGTATTGCTCTCATAAAATGATATCTGCTAGCATAAATGAGGTGTTGTTGGGTCCTTGCAATAGCATGGAGAGCTAAATGAGGATCGAGGTGTTGTTGGGCCCTCATATTAACATTGATTCTATTTGTCGTGGTGATGAAAATTTTCATTTTTGTTTTCCAAGAATATTCCTATAGTATGGTGAATTTATATGTACTGGGATAGTTAGAGTGAGGAACCAAACTACCACCAAAAGATGGCTTGTTATGTGATCGTTTATTAAGATTTATCTCCTATTTAGTATTTTTTTGTGTATGTTTTCCTATTACTATATAATGTTTTTATACTTTATCAAAAAATTCACCAAGACTTTAGAATATTTTATAATTTGGTAAAATATTCGCCAAGAAGTATTACAAGGCTTTATAATTTAGTGAAATATTCGCTAATATTTTAGAAGGTTTTATAATTTAGTAAAAGATTTTCCAAGATTATATAATTCAATAAGAGAATCACCAAAAAATTATATATACATAATATAACATTGATAAAATAGCCTTCATATTTTCATATATATCATGGGGATTCACCCATTTATTATACATAGAAATTTAGGGGAGGTTCTTAAAATTTTCCATGGTTCTCTTTCTACCATTATTTGAGATTGAGCTCTATAATCATACTACATACATGACTAAAGTATGTCATGGATCTTAAATTGAATTATTGTATTTATCAAATGTAATGTAACTTTTATATATAAACAATACATTATATATATTAAGTAATTGTGTATAGGGTGAGCACACAAAGTTGCTCCCCAAAACAATTGCAATGGGGCTGCACTAGCGGAGACAAAACGAAGACATGCACACACCTAAGGAAGCGCGCATGCGCCATTAGGTTCAATACCGAACCGAGGCACATCCGTGTTGTTTCCCGTGCATGTATTTAGTGCATATGCATCCAAAAGCGTGCACACACTCATGTTAAACAAAATAAAAAAGGGGGGGGGGGCAGGACACATTCTATTTACCTTCCAATCGACCAAGATTCACTCACCCGGCACGTACGTAGAGTAAGATACCACTTAACTCACCTATTGCACTCAATAAATCCATCAATCCATCTACCGAGTGATCATCAATTGCATTGGATAGATAAGATCATTGTTTTTTATCATTTTATTGATTATTTTTTTGTTTATTAAATTTTTAATAATTCCCAGATTAGTAAAATAATAGAAAATAATGTTAACATCAATTGCAGAGTCTAAACCTATACAATGAATGAAAATAATGTTAACATGGAATCCGATGGAACACAAGAAAACAAAAATCTTGGAACCAATGAAAACCCTCAACAAAATCAAAATGCCCAAGAAAATAAAAACCCCCAACAAAATTTCGACCAAGACGACTTGAACCATTACGTAAATGAAATGAGAGTGCACACTCGAGAATTAAGAAACACAAGGGAACCATCTCGAGTGTCCCTTGCCACCTCAATTGAGATCTCAATTGACTCCCTCATCCATGCACATCGCCAATTGACTGACATGACCGAATATAGAGCTAGCATGCGGGAGTATTATTCCACAAGCATTTCCAAGGAGGAAATAAAAGCATTGAATATTACAACGGCCCAATTATATAGTATGTTCACCAATCCAAGAACACAACAACCACCGGACATTAGAAAGCCACGTGTCTGCATGGAATGGTGTCATTTCCAACCATGGAGGGACAATTGGATGCATAGGTGGTTCATGGCTTATGATAAACCTCGTTGCAATAATAGGGAGGTTCCACAGTACTTCCTTTGACAACTGTGGGCTGAGTTTGCGCTCGGTTTACATGTAAACTATTTGACATAACCGAGTTCCAGGGTGTTGGGCTTGGCTCTACCCAAGATCGACCTACTACTAGAAGGAACCTATTGAGAGGGCCACCATATCCTAGGTGCGGTCCCAACCGCTATCCCCAGCCACCTCAGTTACCCCACAACTTGATCAGATCGAAGGGGCAATGACGAGTGTAGCACGTGGACTCCTTATACACACTGCCTTTATAGAAACGACTACAATGGAGAGACAGGTTGACCCTGATAGAGACTCAAGTGCAGGGCCTTCACGACAGAGTTAGGATAGACCTGTGACTGGTGGTATCCATGATGGGCCTTCTAGTTCGATGGGGACAATGCCACATATTTGTCCCCATTGCAGGCACACTTTCCTTGTCCTAGTCGAGGCTTCTATATGGAGTAGGTTAGCACTTTTTTTAATGAGTTTTCAATCATCACTTGAGAAATTGTAAAGTAATTTTAAAGCAGTTATGTATTACTTAAACTGTTATTTCAATTTATAGTTATTTAGAGTGGAGATGCCAACATGGGAGAACGTAGGATCTCCCAACATGGACGTAGCAATGGCAGCTGCAACTGAAATCGCAACACCTCACACGGAGGTATTTTCAGTACCTCACACAATATTGTTATTACTTATGGCATTTCTATTATTTATGTATTTATATTTATGACATACACGATGATAAGTCGTACAATATTTTTGAATATTTTGATTTCCTAAATAATTACTTATTTAATATGTCCATAATGTGCATGCATTTTGGTGTCCACAGGTATGCCCAGAATACGATGATTAGCCATCTCCTCCAGGGATCGACAGGTCACCATATACACAGGTACAATGTGTAGTTAAAATCCTGCTTTTAATTTAAATTGTTATGACTTACTATGGTTTAATTTGATTTTTGTCTACTAAACTATGATATTACAAATGTATATGCAGGGGCCACCAACAGCTGCAGGTGACACTGTTCCACCTCCCCACTTTAGTCCCATGTTTACATCCTCTCCCATGAGTCACCCCCTCGCTTCCATCTAGACCCCTCCCTCCGTCCACCCCCTCCCTTCCATCCAGCCTCCCCTCTCCGTCCATACTCCCCCCTCCGTCCATTCTCCTCCCTCCATCCAGGCTCCCTCATTCGTCCACGCCCCTCGTATATACTTCCTCCCCCATTCATCCATGCCCCCCCGTCTATCCATCCTCCCCCATTCATCCATGCCCCCCCTTCCATCCAAATTCCCCCCTTCATCGACAACCCGCCTTGTATCCATCCTCCTCCCTCTATCTAGGACTGCACTCCCATTCACCATACCTCAACATCACCCCTAGCCCTTTTAGGTTGATACCCACTATCGTACAACCGATAGGGGTTCATTGTCCACAACGTCCTCCTCCACCCTATACCACCATGACCTCTTCCACCATATCTTCTTCAGTTCCCGCCACTATTGTGGCAACTACTCTTCCAGTATCCGTCGATGTATCTACAGTGGTTGCACCCGTAGTTGATTCAACTACATCTGTTCCCCCCCCCGCCATGACTGCATCGATGCAGATTGTCCATCCAACTGCTCCACCTGCTATCCCTGAAGCCCAGTCATGTCCATTGTCGAAGGTGTTCACGGTGAGAATCAAGTTAATTTAAGAAAATATTTTGATGCATGAACGAAAATTAATTTAAGCAATTACTATTTTTCAATGAAATGATTGCCGTAAATGTTGTAGGGTGGCATTTTTCAGAGGCTCAGTATATCGAGGACACCTGCGTCACGTCTCCCACTCCCATCAGCGGTGAGTTATTTAAGATTTGAATTCTACATTCATTTTATAAATGTGGTAAATGTTACAAATGCTTGAAAATGATGGTATCTTATATCATTTGTTTCAGATCTTGGAGAGACGGTCTACTCCTAGATGGAAGAAGGCCCGAGATACCACTAGCTCCAAGAAGAGGAAGATCGATTTGGAGATGCGCTTGGGAGTGACGAAGGTGGGAACAATACTTGGCATACCATGTTATGCACATTAGCCACGATGTGGCATTTTTGGGCACCAGTTTCCATGTACTTGGTATCTATGGCACGAGTTTCCATGTATTTTGTATCTACGACACGAGTTGTCAGGCTTTGTATAGGGCACGAGTTGCCATCATGTGTACAGTGGGAACCATGTTCCACTATTTTCCAGAAAATTTATATGTTTGGACGAGTTTTGTAGCTTTGATGTACATGGATTTTCAGTTATGTGATTTATATCCATGTTGTCTATATTTGTATCTTGTTGTCTCTTGTTGTGTGTAGTTTCCTAATAAACACCATCATTCTTTTAAAACAAATGGTTGAGTTTGAATGGATTTTGATATGATTTCTTTGTTTAGGTTTAAGTTTGACTTTAGATTTAAAAGTGACATAATGAATATTATTTCAATTGGTTTATATTATGAAATGTATTTTGATCGTAAAATGTCATTCTAATAAAATCCAACTAGTTTGTATACATCACAATGTAAGGATGAAAGCTCGATGGTAAAATTCAACACATTGAGTAGTTATTGGAGAAATTTTATGGGGCCCTTGATATGATGACTAGGGAGATACGTGACCTTTTCCGATACCTTATTATTTTGACAAGTTTTGATAAAGTGTTGTCATTGCATATGAAATTGTTGTGTAAGTGATGAATGATAATGGTGATCTTCCCAAATACCAAAGGTTCCTTATGTTTGTTGAAAATGTGATCTCGATCTCTTGATAGAGAGCATTTAAGTCTATGCTTTATTGTTTGAACCATTCCCTAGGCCCCATGATATTTTGATTTATTGAGTTCTCTCTAGATAAATGAAGGATCCCCCTTGTGTACCTGCCACCCCTATTCATCCCCCTTGTGTACCTACCACCCCTAGACACCCCCCTTGTGTACCTACCACCCCTATTCATCTACACACAAACACACACAAATTAGATGCACATAATTATATTTGCACACATATTAAAGATGTACAGATACATATATATTTACACTACAAAAAACTACACACATAAAAAGATTTCTACATAAACATACAAAAAATACATGCACATAGGAAAATATCTATGCACACATGCAGTAAATTTAAAAAAACTTGCACAAAGAAAACCATACAAATATTAGTATAAAATAACAAATAACATCATCTTTTTAAACACAATTACACACCTAAATATCACATTCAAATATTTTGAATTATGTATTAGGCTATGTAATACCCCCATTCTGACTCTTAGGATGTATTAGCCTTTAATGTAAATAATGTGTACATGTGATGTATGTTTTCCTAGCGTGGAGCTCAAGGCCAAGGCCCTGCTACTGAAAGCCCGAATTTTATTTAAAGGGAAAGTATTTGATATTTTGATACCATGTGCTCTGAAGCCATGGAACATTGTAAAATGATGTAAATAAACATCATGCAATATAAAATACCAAGACTGGCTACGGAGGCAACGAATGAGAAGGGGCCACGTGTATCCACTAGGGAGTGGTGAGGGGGATAAGGGAGTGAACCATAGGTTGCCATATGTCATTATGAGAACCCATTTGACTTTTCTAGATGACATTTATTCCTGTTGTAAGAAAGTGGTTGAAGAATTAAGTCAATGGCTTTAATGGAGGATGGGCAACCCAGAAATTCGTATGGGTAGGTATGGGCTCTGTTTACTTGTCCCACAAGTCACTCTACCTCATGGGAGGTTGCTTCATTCTCATCCCCATTCCATGGGGGAAGAACCCAGCATCATGTTCCATCCAAAAACGAGCTCCCATGAATGAGAAAACCAGAAATCGCGACTTGGAATGAACCCACGTTTTGGGAAGCCAAAAACGCCCAGAATGGGTATTGGACAGTGAAATCCAATGGGGGATCCGTTGGTATGAGCCTTGGGGTGAATTTGGGAGCAATAGCTACCCCAAAATCCATGGGAAAACCCAGTTTTAACTGCCAAGAAAATCAGTGACGGATTTGGGGTTATTTGTGACGGAGTTGTGAGAAATCAAAGAGTGGATGTATGAATAGAGGGTGGGATTGCTGAGTCCAACTTGAAGTGTATGTGGCTCTGGGATTGAGCTCAATGGACTAGCATCCTCCTCCATCTCCTATTGCATGCTTGAAAAACCCAACTGTGTGTTGGCTTAGCATGGCTGTTTGAGTGAAACCCTGACTGCGAGTGAGCCATCTAGTTCCTCCTTAGTGGATACATAGCCCAGCTTGGGGTGATCTCTCAGCTGAAGGAATACAGGCTGGACAAAGATCTATGGTTGGGTGGAACGTTGCTCTCCCGTAGCCAGTCATTGGACAAGCCCGTTGCAAGATAAGTATTCTTTGTGGATTAAATTATATACAATCTGTGTTCTGCAATGTGTTATTTGAATGATTATTCTTCATGATTAATGAAATCAATATGAAGTAGCATAAGAAGGGGATTGAATTCTCTGCTTATTAATTGCTTGAAATAAGTATGCTGATGCGAATCTATGCTTATGTGTGTTATTATGTTTAACTCCGCTGTGCTTTATTGAGTTTGTATCTGTACACAGAGGTTTTAATTATTACAGATATATGAGTAAAGAAGTGGGGCTAAGTTTGCCAAAAGCCCGGTGTGTTGTTAATGTTTTCCTTCCCTGCAATTCATGGGCGAAGGGGACATTACAGAGTGGTATCAGAGCTCTAGGTTCAACACTACGGCTGTTGGGCCCTTTACAGAGATATAAATCGTTGTGTGTATATGCATTTTGTATTTGGAACTAAAATGCATTAAAGAAACATCAAGATCACATGGCTTTTATTTGTTGGAATGGGAAATCATTTCCATGACTGTTTGGGGATTTTTTGCAAGCTGCTTGCATTGATTGCATTCTATGAAATAGAGGAAGGAGTGAGAAAATTCATTTTCAGGTTGAATGCTTGCTCTAATTTGTCCCCAATGCTGTAGCATTCAGTTTTGTATTTGTCTGTTTGCCTCCATGGAGGAGAGAAAGGAGGGGCAACCTCTGCCATCTTATACTGTTTTTGTTGTTTTGCTGTTTCATGCTTAACATGAAGAGGTGCAATTTATTTTCTTGAAATACTGTTTTGTTGCAAATATGATTTATGTTTGTTAAATTCCTGAGTAAAAGCATGAACAGTCAGATGTTACAGCCCCATATCTCAATGGTGATTTTTACTTACAATGAACCCACATTGTGTGGCCGATTGATGGTTTTCGGAAGTGAGGAAAGCCTGCAAATTATGCCCTTATACTCATGAGTTTTCTTGCCCATGCTTGTTGGCTGCTTGGGGATTAATTGTGAATCCATTGGTTGGATTGTTGAATGTGAGATGAAAGAAAGATTTCAAATTTTTTCCTAAGTGTTTTCGAAGATTTTGTTTAAGTCTATTTCGGGAAGAATTCGGGAAGTTGTCTCGAAACTGCAGAAAGATACCGCGAATCGTTCCGCAACGTAGAAGAGTTCGGGAAATCGTTCCGAAAATTGCGGAAGAGTTCCGTGAACCGCTCCGAAATTTGCGGAAGGAATTCTCTTCCGAAATTTGCGGAAGGAATTCTCTTCCGAAACTGTGGAAGACTTCGGCGAATCGTTTCGCAACTGCGGAAGGCTTCGGCGAATCGTTCCGCAATTGCGGAAGGCTTCCGCGAACCTCCCCGAAACTGCGGAAAGAATTTCCCAGTGTCTTCCGAAACTGTAGAAGCATTTTGCAAATGGCTCCGCAATTGCGGGAGCATTCGCCGAATCGCTCCGCAACTGCAGAAGCATTCGGCGAATTGCTCCGCAATTGCGAGAGCGTTTGGAAAATCGCTCTGTAATGGGAGCATTCGCCGAATGGCTCCACAACTGCGGGAGCGATCGGCGAACCGTCCCGCAACGTCGGCAAACAGGAAAAAAAAAAAAAACCAAGTGACCAAAACTTGATTTTTGGATAGAAGGAACATCCGGGCTCAGAATGGAATGATTCCTGTGGGGATCAGAGGCCATTGACGAAGGCCATGAAAGAACCAGTGAAGACCCTGAGCCCATTACACTTCGATTTGACAGAAAATGGATAATAGTGACTTTTGAAGGACGGAGTCCCGAGGCTTGACGGAAGGTCGGTTTGAGCTGAAATTGATCAGGCGCGGCCATGAAGCAGGCACGATGTTAAGTTCAGAATCTTGGAGTCAAACTCCAAGGGATGTGAAGTCGGGGTGAGCAAGAAGGCCAAAAAGCACTATTCCGGGCCACTTTTTCGGGATTTTGAAAAGCTTGTGGGTAGTAAAAGTGACCCTGGATGTGGGAATCAAAATTTTTACTGAACTAGACATTTCATATTCTCAATAAGACGGACAGTTTCCGTTAGACAAAGATTTCCCAGAAATGCACCGTTTGGGAGATAGCCATTTTTGGTCCAAAATTTGGAATTTTGGAAAAATGTGGAAAGTGAGAAGTAGTAAAACCCAGAAATTCATAGAAGATGAATGGTGCATCGGAATTGAGATCCGTGAATTGCTGAGTGTTCCTTGTTATATGGAATAACTTCTCCCGATATAAAAGTTTTTGTGATTCCTCATAGATTGTCTTCCACAGGTGGCTAAAGTTGGCATTCTGGACCAAAATGCAACTGTGTAAAATGCACAGAATTGGAGTGAAAGTTGTCATTTTTGAAGAGATGTAGTTTCCGCACCTGATGTCGGAATGGAGCATCAAGACAGGCATTGGAAAGCTTGTCCAGCAGAGAACAATGATGCATGACCAGAGTTTGAATGAGGTCTACATATATCATAGATATTTAGTGCAGAAGAGTGCCAGTGGCTGTTTTGACAAACAAATTTTGTTGTCAATATGGGCAATTTTTACAATTGCATGATATGGAAGAGGAATTCCATGTTACAATGAGGGATCGAAAAGGGAAGAATTCTTTAAACCCCTGTTTGTTATCATACTTATAATTATGAAATTGTCATATGGCATAAAAATGTTAAAAATGTAAGGGATTACATAGATGTATATGCACTAGATGACATCTTAACCAACATTGCATAGTGCATATGGAAATGCTTGTGCATAAATGGGATATTGCATATTGGTAGAATAATGAAGTCTGCATATGCAATGAACCACTAATGGAGAATATTGTGGTTGATAATCACTATTGATGTTGGTATTGGTTGCAGGACCAAAGATAACAAAGAGCATGGCTAAATGTGCTGAGGATGTTGTTGCATGAAGCCAACAACCTTATGCAGAAAGGATGGTGCAACAAATCTATGATCATAAAGTTGGAAAAATGACTAAGCATCCTTGGTAAGAAGCCAACTGATTAGGTAACATCAGGCGATGTTAATGGTAACAATGCAGGTAATGATTATTGGTGCCAAATTGCATGAATGTTGAAAGAGAATTTGGTAAGATCTCTTCAACTATGTTTGAGCTATGTTGAGTTAGTTTGCATGTGATATTCAATACCGATTGGGACTGTTAACCTACCAAGCTTGGTGAGGTGTGGGTAAGTGAAGGAAATGATCCTTACACCCTATGACTGTTTAGAAATCTCAATGTATTCATATGAATTTATATCATGCCATGTGTATGTTGGTTATATGCTTAATAACCAAAGCAAGTGAGGACTGGTGGTCCTGATTATGGTAATGCAAGTTATATGAGATAGTCATGTTTCGATCATAATATGCTTGAATGCACAGTACTCATGAAACAATGCAAGGTAGCATTGAGTAGATGTGCATTAAGAGATTTTATAAATCTTGTGATGCATTGTATGAATGCATAGGGATGATGCATATGTTATTGCAAAATAAATAATGAATGAAATGATGAATTGATGATAATTCTAGGATCATTTCATGGGATGTTATGAATGCAGAATAGTAAGTGCATGAAGAGCCCAATCATGATCGATGGGCTGCTAGAATGCTTTGTGGAAAGACAGAGTTGTATGAATGATATGACTGTGAAATAATGAGTATCCCAAGGTCCCACTAAATTGCATAAATGATGTGACTGTACCTTGCAACTGAGTATGTTAATGATGCACGTGAAGTAAATAAATTTTGGTGGTATTGATATATTAACAGCTGAAAATTTTGAATTATGGAATGTTATAATTCTGAAAATGTTTCAGTAACTGTTGCAGTAATGAAACATTATATGCATAGGGACTTACGAAGTGTTTGGCTGATTGAAGTTTCAATTTTCGGTAGGAAGGTCTTACATATGGCAATGAGGATAAGTCCATAGTAGAGACCGGGATCTACCCCATGCAGAAGCCAAAGGTTATGAGAAGGTTCTCATGGTTGAGAGCTCTAAGTTCTGTTAGTAAGAACAGTTGTAAATCTCAGATTTGTAAATGTTTCGGATTGGAAATTTTGCTAATAATTGCTAATGATTGTTTGGCCTATATGAAAATGTGTCAGGAGGACATGCTGTAAGTGGATGCTCATATATGGCAGCGGGCATAAGACTATAACGGGTAGAGTGGTGTCACTTACATGAGCCAAACAATATGAGGATAGCCTCATGGATAAGAAAACCAATTTCTGTAGTAGACAGAGTTGCAAATTCATACTGAATTTAATTATTAGTGCCATGGATTGGTTATGGAACAATCGGATTTGAATTGTATTGTTAAATGTTGCTGACTGTTTGGCTGTTTAATAAGTGTGCCAAGGAGACACATTGCAGTAAGACCAATAGAGAGGTCCTGCAGAAGCCAAACTTCATGGGAAGGGATTCCATGATTTGAAAATGGGTTTCAGGTGAAATGCCATAAGACATTATTAATGTCTCATCTGCACTACATGATTGGTAAACAATATGAGTGGGATGGTGAAGATTATGTCAGTAAGACATATGAAGGTTATGTAACATCAAAAGGAATTGGGATGGCAAACCGAGGGACTGTCAAATCAGAGAAGGAGCCTCCATTCCTCATTAAAGAAGAGAAATAACATCTGCAAAATGGATAAGTGTTCCATAAACCCTGAATGATATATATATATATACATACATGCATGTCTAATTATTAGAGTTAATGTGTAGAGCATTTTTTAATTTTATTTCCATTATGGCAGACTGCTTGAAGTATGATTAGGACCTTCATAGTTCACATCAGTAAGGAGTGCACGCCTTTCTGGTGCTGAGTTATGTTAGGGATGCCAATATTGACTACGCCTTAAGGGAATGGATGCATTCCTGGTGTTTCAAGGTTGGATAGTGAATGTTATGAAAGATGTTTACAAATTCTAGAGAAGCAATACTAATGAGCTTGCTATCCATTTTGTGTTGACAGATTATACATATGAAATTTAGTGCTGCACATTAAAGGGAAAAGTGAAGAAAAGAATACTCAAGAGGACTGTATGAGCAGTGGTAACCCTTGTGTAGGGTGAGTGGGTATCATGGGGCCATGATAGCCTGCAGTTAAGAAAGTCACCTAAAGAATTCCTAAATGGAACCGCCGGCATACACAAGAGAAGAAGTGCCACCCTTGTGTGGGTGAATAATTGTTATGCACATTGAGGGATTGTGATACATGTGAAAGGATGATGCAAGCCTAAGGCAGAGTAGTGGAGCCTTGACTTGTAATGGTCGGTGGTGCAGTTACCTTCCATTGGCCGATGACCCAGACGTATGTGCTGGCTCGGCAATGGAGAGGGCCAACTAGGTATGGGACTGGTTGGGCACCACCAAATGCTTGGTAAACCCAGTTGACGTGAAGGTGTACTGGTAGGGCATTAATTATTTGATGATTTGGAGCAGCCTGCATGCTGGCCAAACATCCTAGTTCGCAGGAGGATCCCAAGGCTTATAAAGTAAAAGCAGGACCCTGTGGACCAGAGAAGAAATGTACAATACAGATAAGTATTCAATTTCATTCATTCTTATTCGAAATAATGAAGGTTTCAAGTATAAAGCTTGTAACAGTGAGCTGATGCATTATTGTTTCTTTGTTGGAAACCTTGGTCAATGCATGAAGCAAGGACCTTGAAGGAACTATAAGCTGCTTGGTAAATCTATGAAGTGACTGGTTGAGCATTGATTAATTGATGTCGTGGAGCAGCTTGTGCGCTGGCCAAACATGCAAGATTAATTGATGTTGAGGAGTAGCCTGCGTGCTATCCCAACATTCGTTACTATACCCATAGGAGATCCAAGGCTTGTAAAGCAAAGAAGGGTCCTATGGAATAAATTGAAGACATCCAATGCAGGTATTGTTGGAAGCAAGAACCTTGAAGCATCTTAAGGATGCATGTGGACATGTAACCACCCTAAAGAGCTCAGCATGAGCAGTAATGAAAGATGGGGCTAGTGGAACTGGGTGAGTCCTAGCAGCCAAAAGTTAGACCAACCAAGTGGAGGAACTCCATGGTTGAGAGGTCTGGAATAGACCATAGACACTACGTGTCATAGCCAAGAAGGGCAGGTCAAGCATTCGCGTTGAAGTGAAAAAAAAAAGGACAGGAGCATGAAAACCACAGTGGTGGTGTGGGTTCCAGAATGGAACAAGACTAAGAGGAGAAAACTCTTACTACTCTCTCTCTTTCCTTTTTATTGATGCATTTATAAAATTAGAAAATTGTTGAATGCATGCATGACTGAAAGTAAAAGTGTGTTTATTTGATTAAAGTGAATTGTGAATGCTAATTAATGAATTCCCGGTGAATGGATGAACATGAAGGAATTCATGTGTATGTTGGGCAAGCATAAAAAGTGTGGAAGTCTCATGAGTAAAGCATGGACTATCCATGTCCACTGGGGAGAAACCATTGACTGATTTTTTTTAATGTTTGGGTTATGCTTGGCCTAACGAGGATTGTAATGATGAATTTCACAGGTGGAAATTGAATCAATTGGTTGCAGCCGGTGCAGGCAAGTGTTGCTAGTGAGCAAAGTGTGTTCAGTTGTCTCCATTGACCATGGCGGCAGACCAAGGGCTATTAGAATTGGCTGGAAGTCTTCTTCAAACAATTGCCAAGACCCAAAAAAATCTTGGAGAGATGCTCAAGATGCAAAAGCAGCAGAACGAGATGAACCACAAGGTCTTGCAGGACTCTATTTGTCTGCAGAAAGAGATAAAAAGCATTATGAGAGCAATCAGCAAGGGAAAGAAAAGTGGATCAATGAAGAAGCATTCATCCAATCATCCGATTAAGAAACGTTCCAAGTGGGAAGACTCAAAGGAAATTGAGCAGGTAAAGATGAAGCAACCAATGAAGTGTTGGAAATGTGGAGGAGATCATTGCCTCCGCAACTGCCAACAAGAGAACCTCAAGAGGGTAAAAGCCATAAATGTTTTAGACTTATGGATGAGATGGAAGATCCGAATCAGCAGGAGCAGCTCATGAAGATCAAAGGACTTGGTCTTGAAAGTTCAAAGTAAAGAACAGAATGCAGGGCAGATCTGCAAAGCTTTTTGAAGTTTTGGATATGTGTAAATTGTATATGTATGCCTAAGTCTTGGAACACCGAGGACGGTGCTATTCTAAGGGGGAGGGGATTGTAATACCGCCATTTTGACTCTTAGGATGTATTAGCCTTTAATGTAAATAATGTGTACATGTGATGTATGTTTTCCTAGCGTGGAGCTCAAGGCTAAGGCCCCGCTAGTGAAAACCCGAATTTTATTTAAAGGGCAAGTATTTGATATTTTGATACCATGTGCTCTGAAGCCATGGAACATTGTAAAAGGATGTAAATAAACATCATGCAATATAAAATACCAAAACTGGCTACGGAGGCAACGACTGAGAAGGGGCCACGTGTATCCACTAGGGAGTGGTGAGGGGGCTAAGGGAGTGAACCATAGGTTGCCATATGTCATTATGAGAACCCATTTGACTTTTCTAGATGATATTTATTCCTGTTGTAAGAAAGTGGTTGAAGAATTAAGTCAATGGCTTTAATGGAGGATGGGAAACTCAGAAATTCGTATGGGTAGGTATGGGCTCTGTTTACTTGTCCCACAAGTCACTCTACCTCATGGGAGGTTGCTTCATTCTCATCCCCATTCCATGGGGGAAGAACCCAACATCATGTTCCATCCAAAAACGAGCTCCCATGAATGAGAAAACCAGAAATCGCGACTTGGAATGAACTCACGTTTTGGGAAGCCAAAAATGCCCAGAATGGGTATTGGACAGTGAAATCCAATGGGGGATCCGTTGGTATGAGCCTTGGGGCGAATTTGGGAGCAATAGCTACCCCAAAATCCATGGGAAAACCCAGTTTTAACTGCCCAGAAAATCAGTGACGGATTTGGGGTTATTTGTGACAGAGTTGTGAGAAATCCAAGAGTGGATGTATGAACAGAGGGTGGGATTGCTGAGTCCAACTTGAAGTGTATGTGGCTCTGGGATTGAGCTTAGTGGACTAGCATCCTCCTCCATCTCCTATTGCATGCTTGAAAAACCCAACTGTGTGTTGGCTTAGCATGGTTGTTTGAGTGAAACCCTGACTGTGAGTGAGCCATCTAGTTCCTCCTTAGTGGATACACAGCCCAGCTCGGGGGTGATCTCTTAGCTGAAGGAATACAGGCTAAACAGAGATCTATGGTTGGGTGGAACGTTGCTCTCCCATAGCCAGTCGTTGGACAAGCGCGTTGCAAGATAAGTATTCTTTGTGGATTAAATTATATACAATCTGTGTTCTGCAATGTGTTATTTGAATGATTATTCTTCATGATTAATGAAATCGATATGAAGTAGCATAAGAAGGGGATTGAATTCTCTGCCTATTAATTGCTTGAAATAAGTATGCTGATGCGAATCTATGCTTATGTGTGTTGTTATGTTTAACTCCGCTGTGCTTTATTGAGTTTGTATCTGTACATAGAGGTTTTAATTATTACAGATATATGAGTAAAGAAGTGGGGCTAAGTTTGCCAAAAGCCCGGTGTGTTGTTAATGTTTTCCTTTCCTGCAATTCATGGGCGAAGGGGACATTACATAGTGGTATCAGAGCTCTAGGTTCAACACTACGGCTGTTGGGCCCTTCACAGAGATATAAATCGTTGTGTGTACATGCATTTTGTATTTGGAACTAAAATGCATTAAAGAAACATCAAGATCGCATGGCTTTTATTTGTTGGAATGGGAAATCATTTCCATGACTGTTTGGGGATTTTTTGCAAGTTGTTTGCATTGATTGCATTCTATGAAATAGAGGAAGGAGCGAGAAAATTCATTTTCAGGTTGAATGCTTGCTCTAATTTGTCCCCAATGCTGTAGCATTCAGTTTTGTATTTGTCTGTTTGCCTCCATGGAGGAGAGAAATGAGGGGCAACCTCTACCATCTTATATTATTTTTGTTGTTTTGCTGTTTCATGCTTAACATGAAGAGGTGCAATTTCTTTTCTTGAAATATTGTTTTGTTGCAAATATGATTTCTGTTTGTTAAATTCCTGAGTAAAAGCATGAACAGTCAGCTGTTACAGCCCCATATCTCAATGGTGATTTTTACTTACAATGAACCCACATTGTGTGGCCGATTGATGATTTTCGGAAGTGAGGAAAGCCTGCAAATTACGCCCTTATACTCATGAGTTTCCTTGCCCATGCTTGTTGGCTGCTTGGGGATTAATTGTGAATCCATTGGTTGGATTGTTGAATGTGAGATGAAAGAAAGATTTCAAATTTTTTCCTAAGTGTTTTTGAAGATTTTGTTTAAGTTTGTTTCGGGAAGAATTCGGGAAGTTGTCTCGAAACTGCGGAACGATTCACGGAAGAGTTCGGGAAATCATTCCGAAAATTGTGAAAGAGTTCCGCGAACCGCTCCGAAATTTGCGGAAGGAATTCTCTTCCGAAACTGCGGAAGACTTCGGTGAATCGTTCCGCTGGACAGAGATCTATGGTTGGGTGGAACGTTGGTCTCCCGTAGCCAGTCGTTGGACAAGCGTGTTGCAAGATAAGTATTCTTTGTGGATTAAATTATATACAATCTGTGTTCTGCAATGTGTTATTTGAATGATTATTCTTCATGATTAATGAAATCGATATGAAGTAGCATAAGAAGGGGATTGGATTCTCTGCCTATTAATTGCTTGAAATAAGTATGCTGATGCAAATCTATGCTTATGTGTGTTGTTATGTTTAATTCCGCTGTGCTTTATTGAGTTTGTATCTGTACACAGAGGTTTTAATTATTACAGATATATGAATAAAGAAGTGGGGCTAAGTTTGCCAAAAGCCCGGTGTGTTGTTAATGTTTTCCTTCCCTGCAATTCATGGGCAAAGGGGACATTACAGGCTATAAAGGCACCTTCTAGGGACCAAGGTTCATGAATGATGCCCTGAAGCATTACAATGACCCATCAAATTGATCATTTGTTCTAAGCCATAAATATATATTTCTAGCCTTGAGGTGTTGGTCTCCCTCCTCGAATCATGTTTATGGATTTGAGGTAAACCCATAAAGCTCAAAACCTACTAATGGTGTCCATACTAGCATTCAAATATTTAAGTTATACTAGACCAATGTTATGTGGTTGGTTAAGGCTTCACATTTTCCCTATCCTTGGAAACCTCCTTTCGAGCCTAAGGTCAAGGTTTCATCGTTTGATCATGTTTAGTGCCATAAAACTCATACTGAGTGCTAAAATACTCCTAGTTGCACCCATATAATTTATTGGAGGCTAAACATATCCTTGTTATTTGAAGCCTCTTTCATGGTTGTGAAGCTATGTAATTAATACACCTGTAAGGTTGAGTGGCCTCAGGTTTCCCTTCCCTTAGAAGCTTTATTTTTATTAAGGTTTGCAGTCCTCCTCCCAACCATGTACAAGGCCCTAATATCCATAAATGGTTCTCAAAATATCCTAATAAAGTATGTATCAACATTTGGGAGCCAAAGAACCCTAAGACATGTCATATATGGTACTTTGAAAACTCCTTTCTTGCCCTTGATCGCTAAGTTTGTGCATTTAGGGAATAACTCCTAAGTTTCCTACATTTACCATGTATTGATTCATGACTTGTATACGGGGATCAAAAATTCCCATTGGTTAACCTATTCATCTTGTATTCCCACATAGAGAAAAAATGCACCTAGTATATGCCAAGTGTTATGGTCCAAGACCTTGTGTATGGTCGTCAAGCCCTAGAAGCTTCTCTTTGGACCTATGGGCTACGTTTCATCCTTTGACCACTTCCATATCCTAAGAACAAATTTTGGTGTTCAAAACCTCCAAATAGTGTCCATATCCTCACCAATAAGGTAAATATTCACATCCATATCTAGGCCCTCAACAACCAACACTTGGTGTTCATAACCTCCTAATCATATTTGAATATGCTCATATGGAGGCCAAATATCCCTCGATCCTAGATGTTTTGTGATTTGAACATCATTATTGGTCCTAAATGCATAGAATCCTTGTTTAGGGCATAAGGCATATGTTTCTTCCATTGAACATGTTCATGGTCCCAAGCCCCATACCTAATCTCCACAACCTATTTATTCCATCTAGGTCAACAATCAAAGGAAAAAGATACCCTCCAGAGGTCAACTGTTATTCTTTAAGGCATTATCCGTGGCTCAGGATGCTTATAATCGATTCTTACAACCTAAGGCTCAAATTTTCTACCTTAAACATGTCCAAAAAACTCACATCCAAACTTAGTGCTTAAAAAATCCTAATGGATCACATTTCCCCCCTTGAAAATAATTATAACCCAGGGAGTTAGTGTGGTTGCAAGCATTTTACCTACCATAAAAACTAATTAATGCCATATATGTTGTCATAAGAATGTATGCACCTTTGTAATGTGTCTATCGCATTTATAATGCATACAAATTCTTCTTGTTATAAGAGAAAAAGGTAAACCAACCTTATTTTATGCAAACCAAAACTTACTTGTCTCTTATAGAATCATTTCGCATAAACACTATGGCTCCCGATACAATTTTTCTAATGTTTTTTACAATTTTCACTTCATGTTTTGTCGATTTATTATTGCATTTGTCCCTTCTAAAGATGGGTAATTGACGCAATCAAGCACAAAAGTTTGACCGCGTCAATTTGTACATAAACAACATGCACATATACAAATATCTACACATAAGACCATGCACATACACAATAAATAAACCCAAGCTTGCAGAAGGCCATGCCAATCTTGCTCAAAGGGGTCATTTATGATCCGAAGGCTCTCTGGAGAAAGGGGCCATCCTGAACACATCCACAATGGCCATATGCACATGTGGGAGTTGAAAGAATCCAAGTCTGCTCGCCGGATTGGGTTTCGTGCACCCGGAGCAAATCCTCAATGTGTCCTTGAATGACCACATGGTGCTTGGAAAAAATTCTCGTAGCACCAAAACCGTGACTCCGATCATGCATCCATCGATTCTGATGGATTCGGGACACTGGGTTTCAGTTATGGGTCCCCCCACACCGTTCCTCAAATTCCTGGAAATGGTGTTATTGTGCCATCTCAGGAACTAGGGTTTTTCTCAGTGAAGGCCATGCCAATCTTGCTCAAGGGGGTCATTTATGATCTGAAGGATATCAGGCGAGCGTGGTCATCATGAACACATCCATAATGGACATATGCACATGTGAGAGCTGAAAGAATCCAATTCTGCTCGCCGGTTTCGGTTCCATGCCATCATAGCAAATCCTCAAAGTGTCCCTGAATGGCCACGGGGTGCCTGGAAAAAATTCTCATAGCAACAAAACCGTGACTCTAGTCGTGAATCTTTCAATTCTGATGGATTCGAGACCCCTGTTTTCAACTAGTGGAGGCCCCACACTGTGCCTCAAACACTCGAAACCAGATCTATTGTGCCATCTTAGGAACTAGGGTTTTTCTCAGTGAAGGACATGCCAATCTTGGTCAAGGGGGTCATTTATGATACGAAGGCTCCTGGGTGAGCGTGGCCATCCTGAACACATCCACAATGGCTATATCCACATGTGGCAGCTGAAAGAATCCAAGTCCGTTCACTGGTTTTGGTTCCGTGCTCCCGGAGCAAATCCTCAAAGTGTCCATGAATGGCCACGTGGTGCCTGGAAAAAATGACCATCGCACCAAAACTGTGAATCCAGTCACAAATCCGTTGATTCCGATGGATTCAAAATGTTGGGTTTCAACTAGGGGACCCCCCACACCATGTCTCAAACGCTTGGAAACGGTGCTATTGTGCCATCTCAAGAACTAGGGTTTTTCTCAATGAAGGCCATGCCAATCTTGCTCAAGGGGATCATTTATGATCCGAAGGCTCCCGGGTGAGCATGGCCATCCTGAACACATCCAAAATGGCCATATTGATATAACATCAATAATATAGGATCTATAACTTATAACATTGTCATTAAATGATCAATCATCAACAACATCAACCTTCAAATTTCAACATATAATATTTGCCATCAACAAACTCTAACATATAACATCAACCATGAAATGAAACAAAGCATCATTATATCATATTCAATACCAAAGAGTGGTAGGATGCAATCAAAAATTTAAAGTTTAAACTTCAAAGGTAGGTTCATCTGTTCTAGATTCAAAGGTCAAAGACTAAAGTTCAAAGTAGGCCATAATGTTTACAAAATAGGACATAATAAAAATGAAATACAAAGTACTATGATACTATCTACTAAGCTTTCCGCTTGCCACGATAAACTTCCAATTTCTCTTCTCGTGGTCTAGGTGGAATAGGACCTGCTGGAAGTGATCGTGGAACATGAGAAGAATATTAATGGCTCCATACTCCACATTAGCCTCCTCTGGATTGTTGTCCCAAGTAAAAAATGTTCTATCATTCTTGGCCGTCTCATAATAATGGGACAACAACCTCAAGTTGTAGTACACATAAACCAAGTTTTCTACGTGTTCTACATTCAAACTGTTTCTCTTGACACTATGGATAAAGTTGTAGGTGCTCCAACACCTCTCTGCAGAAGAACTATTAACAACCTGTATGAGCATTGTCACCGCCAATTTATGCAAATATGAGGCTCCAGAGCCATAGATGTTCCACCAACGGATAGGATCCAATCTATGTCGATCTTTGGTTGCATGCAGGGTACCAAAGACTCCATGATCACTGATCTCTTCGCTCAATTCACTCCGTACTTGAGCACACTCCTCCCCATCAAGGACCAACTTGTCTAATGCAAGCATATACCCATTTTGCACCTCTGGATCTGTGTGTGGTTTTTTCCTAGCTCCACCCCCAGGTGGAGGTTGGGCCAACCAAATTGGAGAATAATATTTTGGGGTAAGGACATATGCAAGGGCATGGAGTGGAACATTTATATTATCCCACCTTTTGACCACATGTTTATGAATATGCTCATACGAGATTGCATCTGTTTGTTCCACAATGTCTTTGATTTGACCAAGCATGCTATCCATCTACTCATATACCTCCCCAATCACTGGTTGATCTGTATCTGCAAAACGAATCATATTATAAACTAGTTTGGTGAATTGCAGAACATACCTAACCTGTGACCGGAACTGGCCATCAAGAACGGTGTCCTCCACCTCCTGAAAGTCATGTCTATCAGCTGCGCTTGCAGCTTTGTATTTTAATTCTTGCCATGGATCACTTGAGACCATAGTAGCCAATGCCTCTCCTACCTTCAAAATCCTCCTGAAGGTGAGGTAGTAGCTAGAAAATCTAGTCTTTGCAATATTCAATAGCTCCAACCTAGAGTGATTGCGAAAATTGTGGTGGGCCATGCTATGATTGGTAATAAATTTGATCATTTTCTTACCTCTGTTGTACAAGGCACCAATCCATCGGTAATTAGGGTCCTTCATTTTAACAATATCGTGCATCAAAAGGTTCAATGTGTGAACCAAACACCCTGACCAAAATATGTTGGGATATTGATCCTTAATGATTTCTCCTATTGCCTTACAATTAACAGCATTATTAGATATGAATTGGACCAATCATTTGTAAACTTTTCAAGAGCACTATGTATTTTGGCTCTTTCCCTTTCAAGTCCCACGGTTCTGGATTTTTCATACCCAGGGATCTTGTATCCTTTAGGGGCACCATTGATGGCTTGTACCATTTCATGCCAATAAGGTGAGCGAAGAACATTGAATGGCACACCACATGCATAGAGAAACCTGTAAACTTTTGAATGCGCATCATCTCTACAACAAAGGTCAAGGAAATATGATAATGTTCTTCGCATAGTTAAGAATCCAGGAGAGAATCCCGATGGATTCGATGTGTTGATGTATTTGTAACTTTGGAAGATATTCACTTTTATATTGTATGTATTACATTTGTACTTTATTGTATCCCCAATGGAGATGTATTATTCCTCTGATTGGAAGTGTCGTCATTCGTATTTGCAAGTGTCACAAGTTATATTGTAAGTGTCGTAACTTATATTTGATAGGTTATTAGACCACCTTGGTGGGGTTGGAACTGTATACGTCATGTGGGTTAAAGGGTTATTAGAACACCCTAGTGAGGTCATCCCAGTGTCAAGTGGTAATGGGTTATTAGACTCTCCTAAGGGAGGTCGTCCCAGTTAGAGTAAAATACAAGTAAAGGTAAAGTATAAATAGAGAGGAGCACCTCTCTATTTATCACATCCACTCACTCACTCACTTCACATTAGTGAGAGAGAAGAGGAGTGCGCACAAGTGGAGGAGGAGGAGCTACTGCAGACATTTATCTTTTGGGGATTCATCTTGGTGATCTTTGTATTGGTGCTTATTCTATCTCTGAGGAAGTTGCAGGGTTTTTCACCTTCTTGGTTTTCCCCAGTGAAATGCTTTGTGTCTCTTGTCTCTTATGCTTGATATGTTGTACATGTTGTTCTCTCAGTTAAGATCCTAGATCATATTGAACTAAATTATGAAAAAATAACATGGTATCAGAGCTAACCTGAAGGAAGGCATTGTATGGCATTTATGACATTTGTTGCACTTGCGACAAATTGGAAGCTAGGGCTTGATATAGTAAAAAATAGTCATCATGGTACTTTCGCTATAAATAAGTTTTGGAGAAGGCTCAGGATCTGAAACGTTTATAGGATGAAGATGAAATTTTCATGTTCCTTGTGTCTGAAGCTTAGCCTCAGATTCATTGTAAGTTCTGAGATATGATCCGTACAAGTTAGGGTTTCTTCCTCTTCCAGATTGAATCCCTAAACAGGTGACCTAGCCACAAAGGTCATATATCGGGATAGGAAGCTCCAAATGGAATTCCGTAAATTTTTTTAGTTAGGGAACGAAATTTAGTTTCATAGGACCACGTTTCAGAGGCCGAAGTTGAAACAGTGACACATGTCACTCCGTACAAGTTCGCTATGTTGTTTCTTCCCATAAATAGGTCATGTTGCGACACTTGTAATATCTCTCTAATGGAGAATCCATTTGAGGTCTGATATATGGGGTTGGAAAGATGACAGGTCATTCTACCACATGTCGAAGTTTCAGAACCCGAGGATCAAAAATTTCAGAGTTTCATCAGAAACAATATGGCATATTTTTTTGTCAAAACAGAATTGGATTCTGAGCACTTTCATTCTTGGCTTGTCACTCCTGCAGGAAATTAGGGTTTCTGCAAAATTTAGAATTTTTGGAATATGAGACCATGGTTGGATTCTCCTCATTAAAATCAAAATTTAGAGACCAAGATCAAAGTTTTTGGTTGGGTAGAACCCCAGGCTCTATCAAACCCTAGTTCGGGATTTTGACCAGAAAACCAGAATTTGACAAAAGTTGCAGGTCCGAAACTTTCAAAGTCAATTTTGAGGGGTCAAATTTTGGAGATTTCAAAATTGAAGTATACTAGCTTGATTAGCTCAGCAAGGCGCATATTTTCATCCAATCAGAAGTTTGAAATACAAAGTTTGAATTTTTAGGGTTTCTCTGACTAACCCTAATCCAGCTCCAGATCTAGTTTCAGCAAATCAAAGTGGATTGGGTTAATCCTAGAAGATAATGAATTGGACACCTGCATAAGTGAAGTTCCAATTTTAGAGGGAGATGAGGCTAAGGCCTTACATAAGAATACTACAAGCAATCCTGACAGGTTTGACTTGAGGAGATACAGGTATGTTTTGAAATCTGTTCATGATTAAGTTTATAATATGTTTGTCTTCATATTATTGAGGTTAGTAAAATCTTGATCAATTTTAGACTTGTCTTATCATCTTATTAAAAGCATGAATGCATGTGAATGATAGAAGACATTCATTGATTAGGGTTATGACACTTATGATTGTACTAATGCACTGTGGTGTTGTATGAGGATGATGTTGTCCGCTAACATGAAAGGTACATCAAGAAAGAATTTTCAATTTCTAGATCAAGAACATATGACTATGGTGACATGAATACAAAAACTCATTCATAATTATTGACCACATAGAAGCTCTACTTACGAGGTATGTATAATTTGGTTATACAGTGCTTAACTTATAAGATATGTAGGTTACTAGCACAAGCTCTTTAAATCATTGAAGAGAACAAAGAAGACATTGTTTGGGTATGTTAGACATAACTAGCAAACATGATAATCCAAGTATGTTTTTCCTATATCAAGTTAGAATCCTACCTTGTGTTAGGATCTCATATAAGTATACTTTTGTATGATTGATAATGATTATTCATGAAGTTATAGGTTTGAGTAATCATGGGTTTATGCATATTATGCTTCTTACTTTGTAATGATATGACAAGCCAGAAGATTCCTATGGTCCAATAAGAATATGCATGAGTAAAAGAAGTCCTCCCTAAAACCTTGAATACTAATGCTTGTGATAAATTACCTGTGTATGCAATGACCATGACCATACATGTTTAAGATTATTTAGAATCATAATGTTTTGATAGTATTGAGATTATACTAATGAATGTATGATTATGTATGAGATATTGAGGATGAAAAAATGATGACACTAGTGCACATTTAAGCATGCATAGTGGTCCAAGATGGATAGAAGTTCAAAGACATATAATCATGATGATATCATAAAGGAATAAAAGATCAAGAGGGAGCACACTCCAATTGTTCCTGCAAGGAATCAAAGATCAAGAGGGAGCACACTCCAGTAGTTCCTACAAGGAAGCAAAGATTGAGAGGGAGTCCACCCAACAACCAAACAAAGATAAGTATTTGAATTGTCATTTATTATATATTTGATTACTTAAATGATGTTGTCCAGTCATGTACATACTTATGTTCCTAGATTTAGGATGTATATTATGCATATTAGAAAAGTTGCATTAATGAACAAGATACTACTAATATGCAAGTAATGGGTAAGTGGCCTATGGTACTATACAACATTCCATTGCTACTTATCTAGAATGAAACCTATTTGCTGACATGTTGGGAGTTGTGCACACTCTTAACAAATGTTCTGGTAGAGATGGAAGGCATCTAGAAAGTTACGGGATATGGATAAATGTTGTATTGAAGCATTGGCTAAGATAATTGAATGACTGTATGACATATGTCCTTGTGTGTAAGATTTTGTTCTGAAAACTATGAGATATTTCTAATCATGCAATTGAATTTGACTTGTAGGAAAGATTGTGTACAATCACCTACAAAATAAGGACAACGACATTTGTTCCAGCGATGAAGTTCAAGAAAACTACCTATTGAAGAATCTGAAGTTCCCAGAATCAAGGATGCAGTAATGGAAGGATGCCATGATCGAGGAGTACTAGTCGATCATGAAGAATGATATTTGGGATGTGGTCCCAAGACCAGAAGGGCAGTTTGTTGTGACTTCCAAGTGGATCTACAAGATCAAGCATGTTGCAGATGGTATCATGGAGAAATACAAGGCAAGGTTTGTGGCTCGTGGCTTCTCCCAGAAAGAAGGGATAGATTATCAAGAAACCTTTGCACCTGTAGCCAGATACACTTCCATCAGAACAGTACTTGCTCGGGCTGCAGTGAAGAAGTGGAAGATACACTAGATGGATGTTAAGACAACTTTCTTGAATGGTTTAATCGAAGAGGAAGTGCATGTGGAGCATCCACTCGGTTTTGAGACACATGACAGGGAGTCATATGTGTGCAAATTAAAGAAATCCTTGTATGGCTTGAAGCAAGCACCCAGGACATGGTACGACAGGATAGACAACTTCCTGTCTAGTTTGGGCTTTACCAAGAGTAAAGCAGATTCCAACCTTTACTACAAGGTTGAGGAAGGAAATTTAGTGATTCTCCTACTGTATGTGGATGACTTGTTTGTGATAGGTGAGGATAGGTTGATTGTCGACACGAAGAGGAAGCTTGCTGCAGAGTATGAGATGAAGGGCTTGGGTATGATGCATTACTTTCTAGGTATGAAGGTGTGGCAGAGTGCATACGGAATCTTCCTTGGACAAGGGAAGTATGCAGTAGAGATCCTGAAGCGGTTCAGGATGATGGACTGCAAGGCCATGGCCACACCTATGGCATCAAACTTGAAGCTATTGAGTGATGCTTCATCAGAGTCGGTTGATGCCAGGATGTATCTTTAGATGATTGGGTCCTTAATGTACCTGACGAACATGAGACCAGATATTTGCTTTGCGGTGAACACCTTGAGCCAGTTCCTGACGGATCCTAGACATGTTCACCTGATTGCTGTAAAGCATATTCTGAGGTACTTGAAGGGTACGATTGACTATGGTCTCAAGTATGATGCGAATCAAAAGTTTAACATGGAGGGTTATGTTGATTCAGATTGGGCAGGAAGTGCTGCAGATAGGAAGAGCACTTCGTGGTGCTGCTTCAGTATGGGATCAGGTGTGATCTCTTGGTTTAGTAGGAAGAAATCCTGTGTAGCACTGAGTACAGCTGAAGAAAAGTATGTTGTAGCTTGTTCAGCTACTTGTGAGGCAGTATGGATAAGGAAGCTACTGTCTGATTTGTTTGATCTCTAGTTGGATGCTACTTATATCTTCTATGACAACCAGAGTTGTGTGAAGTTGTCTGAGAACCTAGTGTTCCATGACAAGTCGAAGCACATCGAGATCAAGTATCACTATATCAAGGATATGGTGCATAGAGGAGGAGTGAAACTCTAGTATACTGCGACAGTGTTGACACAAACCTAGTCGAAAGGGGTTCCCGACACTGTTGACACCCAAATCGTTGCGATCTCCCCGAGCACCGGCCAAGACAGGTTTTACCCCGTCCGGCAACACTTGCAGAGCATATGAAGTCTCACTCGAGATGTTCAAGGGAGGGTTGATGGAACCATGTTTCGGCCGAATGTATGTTGTGCATCAAAACCCATCAACTTATTGCATCATTCAGACATAGATCCAAACATTCAATTTAAGCATAATTGCAACATCATTAACAGATCGCAACATCATAATTGTGCAACAGATATAACAGTTGTTAATGCTGAAATTGTTCCCTTTTTTGTGTGTTTCCTTTATGATTGTTTGAAATTTATTTTCCTTTATTTATCCATAGTTTGCATTATTTTGTTTTTAATTTATTTTTATTAAATTTTGATTGCTTTTATTTTCTTTAATGCAAAATCTTCAAAAGGCTTATTTAACATGGTATTAGTCTCAAAGTTTTCAGTTATGCTTATTCAGCTTTATTATAAAGTTTATAAGCAAGTTTTAACCTCTATGCCAAGTGTATTTATCAAGTCAATTATGTTGAAAGATTTTGGTAGCGCAAATTGAAGAATAGACCCCTAATGTGCTACAAGAATCCACAATGATGAAAAATCATGGTTATTCATGCTGAGTAATGGTTTGCTTGAATTATGATGATGGGAGAGGCTCTGCTATGATTATTTGAAATGCTGAAAGACATGTCAAAGAGTCATGATAGTGGTAAGTTCCATAGCATTTCATCATGAGGATAAATCGGGGTTTGAGGTGCCACGAGTCTATTTGGGGATCGTAGAAATGAGGACACCTGTTGATGAACGTGGTTAGCTCTTAAGCTTTAAACATTTGTAATTTCTCTTTCTCTAAGAGGTTTTATTAACAAATTGCAGTTGTAAGATGGGAAAGAGTGGTAAGACCAACAGGGTAGAGCCGATGGATACGTAATGGGCAGAGAAATTTTCGTTATGTGCAGATGTGTTTAGGGCAGCTGGATGGTTCAATTTATTTGAAAAAATCACAGGGTTTAATGAGGAGGTTACGATTTATTTTGCAAAGAACCTGAATGATGATGTTATTAGGTTCAAAACTTTGAGGTTTTAGCTCACATAAGGCCCTAATTTTTGAGGCTACAGGTATCTCCATGGAGGGAGAGTTATGGTTCAAAACATTTCCCTTCGAATTCGACCCAAATCCTTTCCTACTACCAGGTAATGAAGATTTAAATTGGTGCAATGGAGTTCATATATCAAATTTTCGAACCGAATGGAGGCATGTGCTCAGCGTTATACAAACCTATATTACATGCGAGGGCAATTTCTCAGTGGTTTTTAAGTACCATATCAAGTTTTTAATGCATCTTAAAATCAACTGTAAAACGAGCGTGCCATTTTTCCTGTACAAGAGTATCTAGAAGATGTCAAATAAGGTTAAAGAAAATACTGAGCATTCGAGGCAGTGCATATTTCATCATGGCCTAATAAAGCTAATCATTCAAACAATGTTACAGAAAGAACAGAAAACCTGGGAGCATTTTATATTTTTGTCTGGTTTAATTGCTGAGCGGGATGAGCGTGTGAACAAGAATAGGACTAAAAAGAAAGGTAAAAAGAGAAAGAAGAAAGGATTTTCTGATAAGCCTCTGTCATAGGAAAAGCGTAAAAGCTCAGAATATCAGGAATCGGTTAATATATTTGTGATGCACCTGCAACAATTAATTAATAAGAATATGCGAAATAGCAAAAATAATAGAACAGAATCACTTTTATATTGATCACGGGCCACTTCGAGGGGGCAACCTCCTTTGAGCAAGCTCAATACAATTAACTTCACGGTGCCTTCAATGACCTCAACACACACTTATATACTAAGTCTATGCCCAATACCATGAGTCAAAACCATGGGACATATAATACTACGGGACGACTTACAAAGCATATGCGTCCAATACTATGGGTCAATACTATGGGCTAATATAAACTACGGATCAACAAATACTACGGGACGACTTACAAAGCATATGCGTCCAACAACAATATACTAACATAGTAAAGAGAAGGGTTGACATGGGTTCCTAACATCCCCTCTCCCTTAGAAAAAGCTTTGTCCTCAAAGCTTTGGTTGGAGAAATTACTGCAGAATCTGAAGGAGTGGTTCCCCGGTAGCATCCTCGGTTTGCATTTCGGGCCACTGACGCCTTTGGAGTGTCAAGGAGGATTGCTTGGAAGGCTGTAGATGAAGAAGAACCCTGTCAGCTACGTGGAAAATGCGCTCAGAACGGTGCTGATCGGCTTGTTGTTTCAGGCGAATTCTGGCCATGTGAAGATTGTCCTGCAGAATGAGAAGAATCTGATCGCGGTTTCGAAGAACTGAGTCAATTTCCTGAACTGGAGAGCTGCTAAGGGTGTATGGAAGAAGAATAGGTGGTGTTTTTCCATAGACTGCTTCATATGGTGTCCTTTGAGATGTGGTATTGTACCACCAGAGCGCTGCTAGGAAATCCATAGAAATAGTTGGCCAAAGCTATGTAGGGATGGGCACGGGTTTGAGCAATCCCAAAAGGAGTGTCGTTTCCCCCTTGTTGACTTGGAAAGTATCATCGTCAGCCACCATCTGTTGAATTGTCATTTTTAGTCCCGACCAGAAGAAGTTACATTGTTCCCGGTCATACATTTTGTAGAACCCAGAGTGCCCTGTTGATGAAGAAGCATGGAGTTCATAGAAGAGATAGCCCTGTTGAACATATTGCAACCAATTTGGAACAAGCAGAGAAAGAGCTGTAAGAGAAACTGGGTCATCAATTGTGCGAGAAGGAGCATCTTCCACCATATTGCACTTAACCTTCTTGTAAGTGATCACATAGGGACAACCCATGAGTTGGATAACCCATTGCAGGTGTGTTGGGGAGGAGACCCATTGTTCCAAAAAAAATTTCAGACTCGGGAGATCAGTCTTGATGCAGAAATAATTCCCTAATAGGTATGGCTGCCACTTCTGTTCTGCATGCAAAATAGCCATCATTTCCTGCTGAGAGGTAGATGTGGCTACATTCTTACCGGAAAGGTCTCTTGAAGGAAGCAAGCGCATTGGTTTAGCAAAGATACCTGCATATCTATCCAAGGAAGTAGTGGAGACTGTTGATGGGTGCATCTGAATGGAATTGAGCTGAGCGATGACACCATGTGAATTCTTCTTAAGGATTTTTTCCAGGCGATGTGAACTGATGATGCAGAAAGACCCTGGTTGTAAGCCCATAAATTTGTGTTGTGCCCCATTGACTTTGAACTGCATCCAAAGTTCCGCAAAATCCCATAAGATGGGTCCAAGTGTGCGTAACCATTGAACGCCCAAAACCACATCACATCCGCCTAATGACAAGGCAAACATGTAAGAGCGTAGGTTATAATCTTCCATAGAGATACGCACATTGTGACACTTCCCCTTGCAAGGTAAGGTACCCCCATTGGCAACCATGACTTCAAAGTTGGAGCAAGGATGGACAAAACAATCAGCCTGTTTGGCAATCCGAGGGTCAATGAAGTTATGAGTGCTACCAGAATCAATGAGGATGGTAAGAGGGAGCTTCTTGAAGTATCCCCTGACTCGCATTGTTTGTGGGGTGGTGACTCCGGTTACAGCATGGAGAAAGATCTCGGGTGGGTCGTCTTGAGATGGGGTGTCAACAGGAAGGTGTTGAATGTCGACCTGATCATCTACTGTATCTGTAGCTTCTTCACCAAGTTCTAAGGCAGGCAGAGAATCCACATCCAAGAGATAGAGCTTTTGTTGAACACATCTATGTCCTCGAGTGAATTTCTCATCACAATTATAACAAAGCCCTTTTTCTCGACGTGCCTGCATTTCTATTTCAGACAAATGCTTGATAGGAGTTGGTTGAGGAGCAGGCGTGATGGAAGGTCGTTGGGAACCCATATTTCTGAAGGGAACAAAGGTGGGTTTGGAGCATTGTTGAGCTGCGATCTTGTCCTCGGCCAGCTTAGCCAACCCTAGGACTTCCATCATTGTGTTGGGACAAAACATTTTGACCTCTGAGCGGATTTCATCCTTGAGACCACTGATAAAACAACTCCTGTAAAATTCATCAGACAATCCTTTTGTGTGATTGGCTAGTTTCTCAAATTCCGTCTGATACTCTCTCACTGTGCCAGTTTGGTGAAGTTTAGTGAGTGCTCCTGTGAAGTCGTCAAAAGCACTAGGACCAAATCGCGGCAAAATGAGGTGGCAAAAATCTGTCCAGTTTGGTTCGGGATGAGCTTTGATATACCAACGGTACCATTGAAGGGCTTCCTGTTCCAAATGAAAGGATGCAAGTGGAACTTTCTGAACATCAAAAGTATTATGCAGACTGAAATATTGTTATGCCCGGTATATCCATCTAGTTGGATCGGTACCATTGAAGCGAGGAAAATCAAGCTTCGGACCACGGAAATTGCTGGAAGAAGAGAACCCATTGTCTGCTGAAAACTCGGACTGCCGTTTGTTGTTCATAGCTGAATATTCAAGATGGAGACCGAGAAATTTTTCATCCAGATTCTGGAGTTTGGCTTGGATGGCTGCAAGTGCTTCCTCCATGGTTTTTGCTCCTGCACGGGTGACAACCATAACCAGGATTTTTTTTTTTTTTTTTTAAATTTTTTGGTTGACTGGGTAGGAAAACAAAAACAGGAACTACTTCAGTAAGGGAAAATTTGGATTTGGGAAAAAATCAGAAGGGTAATTGGGGTTTGACTAGGTTTTGGACACTGTTGGATAGACAGGGAAGCAAAAATGAGGATTTCAGAAGCGGGGTGAAAGAATGGGAAAATTTGGCAGAGGGGAACAAAGAAGCAGAATTTAGAAAGGAACTCTGTGGTAAAATTTGAAGGGGATTGGGTGAAATCTGAGGAAGTTATGGCAAACCCTAAAACTAGACAAATGTGAGATTTCGGGCTGTAGGAAGGGGAATTGAGGATAGGGTCCTCAGGAATGAAATATGCAGAATGGAATGACAGGGGTTCCCTGAAAATTTCAAGGGAAACAGAGGTTAAACAAGGAAGATATGGAGAAAAAACTGAATTTTATACTTTTTTTTTTTTTTTTTTTTTTTTTACAGACTGTAGCGGCTACGGCTCAGATTTTTTTTTTTTACAAACTGGAGCTGCTACGGCTCGGAAGGAATCTGGAATAACGCCGAACGACTGGATCTGGAATGACTTGCAAAATGGATCTGAAACAGCGCAGCAGTGATCGACAATAGTTCAGCTGAAAGTAGATATGGACCCCAGGTATGTGCGGCTTCCTAACAGTTCAGGGTTTTCACTCGGCCACCAATGCTGTCTGACGGCTTGCGTATTGGGGCAGTACCCCTCACTCCACGGCTCAGGTAAAACTGATAACCGCTTTGCCACAAACGACAGCTCTTGGTTTACCTCACGGGTGGGAACTAGTCAATCAGGTAGGGGTCGTTGCCCTTTTCGCTGGCAGGTCCTCTCAATGGGCCAGCTACTTCGGGGTTCCTGTGGTACTCCTCACAATGAGTTTTAGGGCTTATGCCCAAGTACTTTCCACAGTTAAGCGGATAGGGATTATTCCCAAATCCGAACCTGCAACAGAAAAAATTTGGGTAGAAATTCCACCCAATGTTCAAAAACCGGATCGATATTGCTCAGAATCGCTATTATAGCATGTTTCTGGAACTGGAACAACCACTCTGCTTCTACCCATGAAAGTGGAATAGAAATCTGGGCACTCAGTCAAAAGATTTTCTCGCCGCAATTTCCGCGGCCGTCACCGAAATTCTAAAAAATTGCTGATTTTAAATCCGCGATATCTCCACTTTTAGAACTCCAAATGAGATGATTTTTTTTTTGAAACTGCGTATTTTTGAAAGAGGAATTCAGATATGCAATCGGTTTCTTCTGAATTTGTGCAGAAAGTTTCAGAAATTGATTTGAAATTCGCCGCCCAAAAAAAGAAAAAAAAATTTCCCACTTGTGCCAAGGAAAGTGCTTTGATACCAGATGTGATGCACCTGCAACAATTAATTAATAAGAATATGCGAAATAGCAAAAATAATAGAACATAATCACTTTTATATTGATCACGGGCCACTTCGAGGGGGCAACCTCCTTTGAGCAAGCTCAATACAATTAACTTCACGGTGCCTTCAATGACCTCAACACACACTTATATACTAAGTCTATGCCCAATACCATGAGTCAAAACCATGGGACATATAATACTACGGGACGACTTACAAAGCATATGCGTCCAATACTATGGGTCAATACTATGGGCTAATATAAACTACAGATCAACAAATACTACGGGACGACTTACAAAGCATATGCGTCCAACAACAATATACTAACATAGTAAAGAGAAGGGTTGACATGGGTTCCTAACAATATTTGAAGAGAAACAAGAACAGGATCAAGTTACATCAGAACAGGATATAGCTGAGAACTTAGTTACACAGTCTTTTGCATATAATACCAAAGATGAAAATTTGTAAGATATAGACTTTGAAGCAGATGCAAGCCTCCTTATGCAATTAAAAGAATCAAGTTGGAGGTTTAGAACAAGATCAACTACAAAGAATAAGATGGAAAAGGGTTCAAGCTCTAATCAGCAGACAGAGGAGGTAACCTTAGTTGAAAGTTCTTCGACTGATGGAGATGAGGAGGAGAAAGATAGATCATATTATCATCAAATGAGCCTACATCAGGAGTGCATAGAGGCAGAAGAAACATATGAGGAAGTAAAAAAGGTTGAAGAAGAAGAAATTATTCTCAAATTGGAACAAGATGAGTTTGAAATTGTAGAAATATTAGCAAAAGATAAAGATGAAGAAGATTTAATCTTCAGAAAGTTGGATATCCCACCTTCCATATCTCAAGATCCTACTTTGTGAGGGGTAAACATATTCTCAGAGCTTGAAATCCTAAGAAAGATCCAGGAGCAACATCAAGCAGAAATAGTGGTTCTTAACGAGTCAAATGATAGACTTACAAAGAGTAACAAACATTTAAAAGAAGACTTAGGAGAAGTTAATGCTCGTTATCAAGAGCTGATTGTTGTTTCTAGGAAGGCTCTGAAGAGGAAAAGAGAAGCAGAGGCTCAGACTGATGACTTGAACAAGCAGGTACAGAAACTAAAGGAGAAGAACAAGCTTCTGTCAGACAAGATCAAAGCTTTGGAAGCTGAGCATCCACAACATAATAAAAGGACTCATGCGTTGGAAGGAATTGCTATGTTAGTTGAGCCTACAAGAAAGGCTACTTAGTACCTAGTCTCCTTTTTTAATGCATTTTCATTTGTATCGAATATGTAATTATTATTAATTAAGTTTTTAGTTAAAGACTTAGTTATAAGACTCGATTGTGCAATTGCTTTTGATACCTAAAACCTAAAAGTAGTTACAAACTACTCTTTTTGTAAATGGTTAAAAGGAAGTAAAGGAGGGGGTAGACAGGTTCCACTTTTTGGTTTCAAGAAGACTCATACAGTGATGATTTTGAAGCTTGCAAGACTCTCATGTAAGTCCTGAAAACTGAGATAATACATATGTGATATAAGCCATTTTATATTATTTGATTGAGTTTTTATTTCTGATCAGTTTGATCATTCAACACATGATTTCATTTCTGTTTTAATGTTTTTAATACAGTGAATGATTATGTGTTATGGATAAAAAATAGAATGTGTGATTGTAAATGTCATGGTTTATGCCTTCTATATTAAAAAAAAATTTCAGTTATTTGATGGATTGCATGATTTAGAAGCTAGTTAAAGTTTCATTTCCTTTTTTCTACTTTCTTGAAATTGAAACCTTCAAACCATTAAACCCAAAACAAACAAAAAAACCTATTTCGTATTCTTTTTGAGACTGTTAAGATTGTGTTGGCTTTCCGCTTTGTAGTCTAGGGACAAATCCTGGCACTAACATCTTTTGGCACCTTGGCCGGGGATGGAAGTGAAGTTTACATCTTCCCTAGGATATCTTTATTGTTCTGGTTTTGAGGTGGACAAAACCAGAAAATTTTCATTTCAGACTACAGTTCACCAAGGTTCTATTTCACAGCGGCTTCCAGGAATTCTGGGACTAGAGGGAAGCCTACTTCACCATTACACCCAGAGGTGTCAGATCCAGAAAATATTTTGGATAAATCTAAACAAAACTTAAATACTTCTTCTTTTGGAAGATCCCAATCTTCCCTATCTTTACTCTCTCTTGGTCAACCATAGTTTTTATCTCCTTTTCTGTATTCTGAACCAAAGTCAGAAGAAGTAGATATTCAGACCTTCACCAGTCCATTGTCTCCAAAAAAGTTCAAAACTGACTTATTTCCATTTCTTCAATTTAAAACTAATATTCCTACTGCTCAGTCCCATTCTGGTAAAGCCAACAAGCCTTTTTCTACCATAAATTAGACTACTACAAAGATGGCAGGTTAGCCATTGGACATGATGGATAGAATGATTGCAGCTAGGTATGCACCTTTAGTGCTTCCACAGCCCTTAAATTCTCTTCCAGTAGGAGATTACCAAAAATATCTACCTAGGTTTAATGGGCTGGGAGAAACAACCGTAGAAGAACATTGGAATGCATTCCTTAGTTATGCTGATAACCAAAATATAGAGGTGAAGGATGTTTGGATGCTTATGTTTGTGCAAGGTCTGGATGGTGATGTTAGAAAATGGTTCAGGGAGTTACCATAAAACTCAATAACCTTGATAGAAGAATTACAAGATATTTTCATGAGGCAATGGGGAGACACAAAAGATCACACATATTATATTACTGAGTTTGTAGCTTTAAAGAGAAAACATGATGAAACTATAGCTGACTTTTCAAAACGCTTTAGCAAAATGTATGGCAGAATTCTAGTGGCAATTAAACCTTCAGAAACTTTAGCTAAACTGACATATGAAAATGCATTTGACCATGATTTCTCTTTGCACCTGAAAGAGAGGAGAGCTATAACATTACTGAACATGCAAGAAGCTGCCCTAGAGGTGGAATCCAACATTTTGGCTTCTAAGACTTAAGGATCAGTCAGACCATCAGGTTAATGATCGAAAGGGTAAGAATGTTGTAATGCCTGCGGCCCACACATCAAAGAAAGAAGAAGGTCAATTAGATGAAATGAGTAAGATAATTAAAAGCTTGACTGCAAAAGTGAATAGATTGGAGTTGGAGAAGAGTTCAAATAAACCCTTTCAAGATGGAGAAATAAATCCTAATCCCAATCAAAATCCTCAGTTTAGGAGACAATTTGTACCAAAATTCATCCCTCGGGAAAGGAGAAACAATGATATTCAGAGGGAGAGAAGAGAAAATGAAGACCAGAGAGTTCCTCCCCCTTTTCAAAATAATTTTTTAGAAGAAGTTGAACAGGTGGAAAATTTGCAGTATGAGGATGATTCAAATCAGAATTTAAACTATTTTGGAGAGTTATCATCTGAAGGCTTTACAGCTGAATGCAGCTATCAGAATTCTGAGTATTATGATTCATATGAGTATCATGAAGGAAATGATCATCATCCTTAGGTTTCAACTAGTATATGTCAGACTGATCCAAAAAAGTCTTATAATTTAAGGTCAGGCCCTAAACAAGTTGTTCAGATTCCAAAAAAGAAAGTAGTTCCACCTATTAGACAATTACCAAATCAAACATAGGGAAAGAAACAAGATCATAGTGATCAGACCAAAACAACAGAAATTGAAGAAACCAACAAAAATTCACAGACTTTTAACTTTGAGAATGAATTGTGCAAAATCAAGGTTCTAGTACCATTGACTGAGTTAATGAAGACTGCTTCTTTTAGAGATTTTGATGGTTGTTCATGTAAAGAAGGAGCAGGGGATGGCATTATTTTGATTTCTCCTGGTGGAGAGGTAATTAGTTTGATGTATAAATTGGAATTTGTCACTACCAACAACACATCAGAATATGAGGCATTGATACTTGGTTTAAGGGTTGCGAAGGATTTGGGAATTCAACAACTTTCTGTTTATGGCGACTCTGAATTAGTTGTCCAACATGTGAAGGGAAAATATCAGGTAAAGCAGGACTTGTTGAAGGTATATAGAAACGAGGTTTGGGATATAATTGATAACTTCTTCATATCATTCAATATTACTTACATTTCCAGAGATCAGAATCAGGCTGCTGATTCATTGGCATTGGCAGCCACACATTTTAAGATTCCAAAGCATACTCAGCTGAAATATCCAATTGAAGATAAATATAGACCCTCAGTGCCAGACACTATAAAACAATGGAGAGTTTTTAAGGATGATGTGGAGATTAAAAATTTCTTGGAATTAGCTAGAGAGTTTTCCAATTCTTTAATTGATCAAGATCAAGATGAGGAAATAGATGACACTGCTGCATACACAGAGAATACAATTGTTGATCACAGAATTATTGAATTGAAAGGTAATTTTATTCCTAAGGGACTGGTCCCCCTTGAAAGAATCTTTTCCAAAGATGATACTCTGCTGAAACCATCAATGAAATATTCAGAAGAAAATATCATGAGCTGCAACATTGGTTCAAAGGAGCAGCCAAGAATGGTGAAGATTTCCAATTCTCTTCCAGTTGAGCAAAAAAACAGGTATATTGCATTGTTGAGGAGGTTTGTTGATATTTTTGCTTGGTGATATGAAGATTTAAGAACTTATGACACAAGTATTATTCAGCATAAAGTTCCTTTAAAGCCAAATGTGAAACCTTTTAGACACAAAATGAGGAGAAATAACCCAGCTCTGCTGCCAGTTATAGAGAAGGAAGTCAAGAAGTTATTAGATGCAAAGATAATTGTTCCACTGAGATATTCATCATGGGTTGCGAACTTGGTTCCAGTTCGAAAGAAGAATGGAGAAATAAGGTTATGTGTGGACTTCCGGAATCTGAATAGAGCCTCATTAAAAAACAATTACCCATTGCCAAAGATTGAACAAATTTTGTAAAAAGTAGTAGGTGCACAGAGAATTTCCATGGTTGATGGATTCTTAGGATACAATCAAATAGCTGTACATCCGGATAATAGGGAGAAAATAGCCTTCACTACTCCATGGGGCACATTCATGTATGATAAAATTCCATTTGGATTGATGAATGCAGGCACAACATTCCAAAGAGATATGGATATACCCTTTGTAGGAGAAAGGGAAAAGTTTGTTGTAATTTCCGTGGATGATATTACTGTCTTCTCTCAGTCAGATGATGAACACTTGAAGCATCTTGAGCAAACATTTCTAAAATGTAGGAAATTTGGATTGTCATTGAACCCTAAAAAGTCACATTTTTCTGTACAAGAGGGTAAACTTCTGGGACACCTTGTTTCAGCTGATGGTATTAGAATAGACCCAGAGAGAGTCAAAGCAATTTTGAAGAGTACTATCCCGAGGAGTAAAAAAGATGTTTAATCATTCATTGGGAAAATTAATTTTCTGAGGTGGTTTATCCCGAATTTTGCTGAAACTATTAAACACATTGCATCAATATTAAGGAAGGATCAAGAAGTGAAATGGACAACAGAAGTTAAGGCTTCATTTGAGAAGATTAAACAAGCTTTGACAGAAGCCCCAGTCTTGGTAAGTCCATATTTTTCAAAATATTTCCTTACCTTTTCTTTTGCATCCCAAGACACAATAACAACTTTTCTTCTACAAAAGAATGCAGATGATTTAGAGCAGCCAATAGCTTTCTTTAGTAAAACCCTCAGAGACTCAGAATTGAAGTACAACACACTTGAGAAGCAAGCATATGCACTTGTTAAAGCCTTAAAATTTTTCAGAATTTACATCTTGCATTCAAAGATAATTGCCTATGTGCCTAATGTTGCTATTAAAGAAATTTTAACTCAGCCAAACAGTGAAGGTAAAAGAGGTAGGTGGATTGCAAAAATCATGGAATACGAGGTTGAGATCAGACCTACAAAGTTAGTGAAAGGAAAAGTTTTAGCAAAGTTGTTAACTGATAATAATTGTGAGGCTTTGGATATCCATTTGGTGGAAAATCAACCAACTCAGGAAGAATTGTAGATGAGGGAAAATAGAGAGCATATTTTAGATAAATATGCAGGATCAGAATGGTATTCTGATATTGTCTATTTTTTATTATGTTTAAAATGTCTAGATCATTTTGACAAAAAGGCATTCAGATCATTGAAGTTGAAGGCCACAAAATACTGCTTGGTTAATCAACAGTTGTTCTGGAAAGATCTAGGAGGAATTTTGCTCAGATGTTTGGAAAAATCACAAGTGAAGGAGGTTATTTCAGAAATGCATGAGGGTGCTTGTGGGGGTCACAAGTATTGAAGTTTACAACATATAAAATCCTTAGGTCTGGATTTTATTGGCCCTCTTTATTTTTAGATGTGTATCAGTAGGTTCGAGGATGTCTTCAATTTCAAAAGTTTGCTGGGAGGAAAAAGCTCATTTCTCTACCATTAAATCCTATTACAGTCAATGCCCCTTTTCAACAGTGGGGATTAGATTTTATAGGAGAGATTAACCCTACATCAATTGGAAAACACAGGTGGATCCTTATAGATACAGATTTTTTCACTAAATGGGTGGAGGCAATACCAACACGTAATGCAACTGATAAAGTTATCATGAATTTTATACAGGAGAATATTTTGAGTAGGTTTGGCTGTCCACAGAAATGATTGACTGATAATGCACCTGTTTTCAAGTCAAAAGCTATGGTGAGTTTTTGTGAGCAGAATGGGATTGATTTGAGGCATTCAACACCCTACTAACCCTAGGGCAATGGTTTAGCAGAGTCACCAAACAAGAACATTATTCGGAGTATTAAAAAGTTATTGAATCAAAATAAAATATCTTGGGATTCGATGCTGAAATATGCACTATGGGAAGATAGAATAACCACTAAGAAAGCAATAGTTTGCCCCCTTTCCAATTGGTGTATGGTACAGATGCAGTATTTCCTATTCAGCTAGGCATTCCAGTAATGAAGTTTTTCCAAGATAGTCAATAAGAACCTAATGACCTCCAAAGAAGAATTTTCTCATTGGTTGAATTGCAGCAAGAACGTGAGGCTATAGAAGAAAGAGTTGATGCATATAGAAGGAAGATTAAAGCTGGATTTGATAAAAAGGTAAAAGAAAATACTTTTTTCTCTTGGTGATATGGTGTTGAGATGGGATGCGAGGAGAGACCAGAAGGGTTAGCATGGTAAGTTTGACAATCTCTGGTTAGGTCCTTTCATAATTTCAAAGATTTTAGAAAATAACAATTTCATAGTATAGACTCTGGAAGGTGAGGAATTGTTTACTCCAGTTAATGGACAATTCCTCAAACATTTTTATAGTTCATAAAGGTAAATGAGTTCATATTCATTGCACATACCGGTGTGAAATAAGACTCCATACCGAATGGAAGTTTGCAGAATAAAACAACAGTTTCAGGTGGTAGAAAAGGCATTGGTCTACAAGTTCTTGAAACCTCACAAGGAGGTTTTCATCCCGCAGCAAGAGCCAAATGTTAATGCTGAAATTGTTCCCTTTTTTGTGTGTTTCCTTTATGATTGTTTGAAATTTATTTTCCTTTATTTATCCATAGTTTGCATTATTTTTTTTTTAGTTTTTTTTTATTAAATTTTGATTGCTTTTATTTTCTTTAACGCAAAATCTTCAAAAGGCTTATTTAACATGGTATTAGTCTCAAATCTTTCAGTTATGCTTATTCAGCTTTATTATAAAGTCTATAACCAAGTTTTAACCTCTATTCCAAGTGTATTTATCAAGTCAGTTATGTTGAAAGATTCTGGTAGCGCAAACTAAAGAATAGACCCCTAATGCACTACAAGAATCCACAATGATGAAAAATCATGGTTATTCATGCTGAGTAATGGTTTGTTTGAATTATGATGACGGGAGAGGCTCTACTATGATTATTTGAAATGCTGAAAGATAGGTCGAAGAGTTATGATAGTGGTAAGTTCCATAGAATTTCATCATGAGGAGAAATTGGGGTTTGAGGTGCCATGAGTCTATTTGGGGATAGAAGAAATGAGGACACCTGTTGATGAACGTGGTTAGCTCTTAAGCTTTAAACATTTGTCATTTCTCTTTCTCTCAGAGGTTTAATTAACAAATTGCAGTTGTAAGATGGGAAAGAGTGGTAAGACCAACAGGGTAGAGCCAATGGATACGCAATGGGCAGAGAAATTTTCGTTATGTGCAGATGTGTTTAGGGCAGCTGGATGGTTCAATTTCTTTGAAAAAATGACATGGTTTAATGAGGCGGTTGCGATTTATTTTGCAAATAACCTAAATGATGATGTTATTAGGTTCAAAACTTTGAGGTTTTAGCTCACGGAAGCCCTAATTTCTGAGGCTACAGGTATCGCCATGGAGGGAGAGTTATGGTTCAAAAAAATTCCCTTCGAATTCGACCCAAATCCTTTCCTACTGCCAGGTAATGAAGATTTAAATTGGTGCAATGGAGTTCATATATCAAATTTTTGACCTGAATGGAGTCATGCGCTCAGCGTTATACAAACCTATATTACATGCGAGGGCAAGTTCTTAGTGGTTTTTAAGTACCATATCAGGTTTTTAATGCATCTTAAAATGAACTGTAAAATGAGTGTGCCATTTTTCCTGTACAAGAGTATCCAGAAGATGTCAAGTAAGGTTAAAGAAAATCCTGAGCATTCGAGGCAGTCCATATTTCATCATGGCCTAATAAATCTAATCATTCAAACAGTGTTATAGAAAGAACAGAAAACCTGGGAGCATTTTATATTTTGGTCTGGTTTCATTGCTGAGCGGGATGAGCGTGTGAACAAGAATAGGACTAAAAAGAAAGGTAAACAGAGCAAGAAGAAAGGAATTTCTGATAAGCCTCTGTCACAGTAAAATCCTAAAAGCTTAGAAAATTAGGAGTCGGTTAATATATTTGAAGAGAAACAAGAACAGGGTCAAGTTACATCAGAACAGGATATAGCTGAGAACTTAGTTACACAGTCTTCTGCATATAATACCAAAGATGAAAATTTGCAAGATATAGACTTTGAAGCAGATGCAAGCCTCCTTATGCAATTAAAAGAACCAAGTTGGAGGTTTAGAACAAGATCAACTACAAAGAATTATATGGAAAAGGGTTCAAGCTCTAATCAACAGATAGAGGAGGTAACCTTAGTTGAAAGTTCTTTGACTGATGGAGATGAGGAGGAGAAAGATAGATTAGATTCTCATCAAATGAGCCTACAACAAGAGTGCACAGAGGAAGAAGAAACATATGAGGAAGTAAACAAGGTTGAAGAAGAAGAAATTATTCTCAAATTGGAACAAGATGAGTTTGAAATTGCAAAAAGATTATCAAAAGATAAAGATGAAGAAGATTTAATCTTTAGAAAGTTGGATATCCCACCTTCCATATCTCAAGATCCTACTTTGTGAGGGGTAAACATATGCTCAGAGCTTGAAAGCCTAAGAAATATCCAGGAGCAGCATCAAGCAGAAATAGTGTTTCTTAACGAGTCAAATGACAGACTTACAAAGAGTAACAAACATTTAAAAGAAGACTTAGGAGAAGTTAATGCTCGTTATCAAGAGATGATTGTTGTTTCCAGGAAGGCTCTGAAGAGGAAAATAGAAACAGAGGCTCAGACTGATGACTTGAACAAGCAGGTACAGAAACTAAAGGAGAAGAACACGCTTCTGTCAGACAAGATCAAAGCTTTGGAAGTTGAGCAACCACAACATAATAAAAGGACTCATGCATTGGAAGGAATTGCTATGTTAGTTGAGCCTACAAGAAAGGCTACTTAGTGCCTAGTCTCCTTTTTTAATGCATTTTCATTTGTATCAAATATGTAATTATTAGTAGCTAATTTTTTAGTTAAAGACTTAGTTAGAAGACTCGATTGTGCAACTGCTTTTGATACCCAAAACCTAAAAGTAGCTACAAACTACTCTTTTTGTAAATGGTTAAAAGGAAGTAAAGGACGGGGTAGAAAGGTTCAACTTTTTGGTTTCAAGAAGACTCATACAATGATGATTTTGAAGCTTGCAAGACTCTCATGTAAGTCCTGGAAACTGAGATAATACATATGTGATATAAGCCATTTTATATTATTTGATTGAGTTTTTATTTCTTATCAGTCTTATCATTCAACACATGATTTCATTTCTGTTTTAATGTTTTTAATACAGTGAATGCTTATGTGATGTGGATAAAAACTAGAATGTGTGATTGTGACTGTCATGGTTTATGCCTTCTATATTAAAATTTGTTTTCAGTTCTTTGATGGATTGCATGATTTAGAAGCTAGTTAATGTTTCATTTCCTTTTTCTTACTTTCTTGAAATTGAAACCTTCAAACCATTAAACCCAAAACCAAAGAAAAACCTATTCATATTCTTTTTGAGACTATTAAGATTGTGTTGGCTTGCCCCTTTGTAGTATAGGGACAAATCCTGGAACTAACAACAGTAAAACATTAACTGCAATAAGGAAACATCGCATCATTCACATAAAGCATTCATCATAGAAAGATGAAAACAACACAAGGATTTTTCTCAAAAACTCTGTCGCATCATATTTATCCCCGCAAAAACCCAGATACAACAAAATTGGTCTCTGTCACATACACAGATCAACACATACTTGGATCAATCCCATCTCGGATGATGATATCCCTTTCCTCAAACCTACATCTATTTATAGGCTTGTGCCTTTACATTGTTTGTCCACTTACTAACTATTTCTTAACGACTCTACAAACAAATGATCGAAAAACCCACATTATGTGGTCCAAATGACCCTAAATACATATGATATGGTCCAATTGACCAAAAACACATATGATGCAGTCCAAATGACCCAAAAACTACAAAAAGTACTATCTCCATGCACGTTGCTTTCCTCCTTCCATGGTACCTTTGGCCTTGCATAGCATCCGTGATGTTGACTTACCAAACCGCTTGCGAACAGGCTCCCAACACAATCTTGTGGCTCGCCCTCGAGCTACGTCAACTGGACATGGTGCTCCCACACTCGTCGGTTGCTGAAATACCCCTCTGTAACCGTTCTTGCTCTCTGGATCTTGCTGCTACATACGTCGATCACCAGTTCTCTATCATGTACTTCTCATGCTGATATAGTGATCTTCCATCCTGCTATCAACTACTGTTCAAAATCATCCTCCAGTCTCTGGAAACTGGAAGCAGACTGAGAAAAAGAGGATGAAACAGGCTGACTGATGAAACAGGCCAATTGCTCCGGCACATCTATTTCTCAGCAAAGATCACCTACTATCGGGACCAGGGGCTGGCCGCCCCTATCATTCTGGTGGTTGCCATGACCGAAATGCTTCGAACGACCACCTCATACCTAAACATCTCAGATGAAACTTTGTCTTTGTTACACCTGAGTGCCCTCGCTACTTACATCTCGAGGCACTCATGCACACTCGTCGTTCGGGCCCTCAGCGCCCTTGGTGTGTTACCGCATGAAATGAAGTGGATCATTTCCATAGCCTCCTTGGAATTCCTAACTTAGCTACACGCCTGACCCTCTCATAACATAAATTCCTCTCCCCTAGGAGATATCTCCGTGCTCATCTAGCCTCTGGTTTGGGTATTTATGCAATGCCTCGGCCCGGTCATCTACCGCGAGAATCATTCGTAGCCTCCATTCACGTAAGGTGTCGATCATGTCCTGCCGCTATTTCCTATGTGTGTAGACCATTATGCTGACATGCGGAGTGGCAACCATACTTCCACCAACTATCATGCGTGCCAAGATGTGCGGCCTCTCACGCTTGGTGCCACCAGCCATGCTGCCCCAGTGTGTTCCATGTGCCAAACGTGGCTTACTCGGGAGCCAACCTGAGCCAGCTTATCAATAAGTCCTATCTGCTAATGATCCGTAATGATTGTTGATTTGACGGGTTCACAACCCTGTGACTGTCGCAGACCTACTTTCAAACAACGATACCCCCATTTCTATTTGTGCATTCTCTTCTGGCTGGTGCACTATCCTACCACCTAGCATTATTATTATTATTATTATTATTATTTTCCATGCAAATCAGGCATCGCGCTGCTCCGGGTCCGTCCTATAGGGCCTCAACCTACTACCATTAATCAACTTGGGGAGCATAGCTCCATCTATCTACTGTAGCTATACTACACCACCTGAAGTTATGCTACTGATGCGATATGGACCCAGGCAATGCATCTACAATTTTCCTGGATGCTTCATAAACTTGCTGTCGTACAACAACACCAAGTCACCCTGCTGAAACTGTTTATTCTTGATATGGAGATCATGCCAATCCTTCTGCCGATCCTTCTCAACACTCTGGTGAAATCCTGCAGTAAAACGGCCTTCCTCCAGTTGCACAAGCTGCGCCAAATGTTCGCTTAATGCTGCTTCATCATTCATACATGTTGCTGCCGCTATGCGTAGAGTCGGATCAATGTACTCCATAGGCATAATTGCTTCTTTCCCATATACTAACTTGAATGGTGTCTTCCCCGTCAACCTTTTACAAGTAATGTGATATGCCCACAACACTGTTGGAATCTTCAAATCCCAGTCATCATGGTTCACATTACAAGCCTTAGTAAGCGCATGCTCCAAGACCTTGTTGAAAGCTTCCACTGTCCCATTTTCCCGCGGATGATATGGTGTGCTCTTCTTATGCTAGATTTGCAGCTCCACTGTCAATGCGCTAATGGTACAATTGAGGAAATGACTACCTTGATCACTCATCAATATCTTCAGGAAGCCAAACTGAGTGACAATGTTTTCAAACAAAAAATGCGCTATTGTTGCAGTGGTGCAATCTACGACTAGTGTAGCCTCCGCCCATCTTGTCAGATAATTTGTCGCTGTGATGATGTATCGTGCACCAGTGCATTTCCCAGGTGGGCTGATAGGGCCCACGAAATCCAGTGCCCATTTTTCAAATGGCTGCAAGGTCACTTGAGTGATTAGCGGCATCTCATCCCTCGTGGAGGGTTTCCCAGTTCTCTGACAGACATGGCAGGTCTGCGCATAGTGCGTCGCATCATTGTGCAGCGTGGGTGACCAAAGTCCTGCACGAAGCACCTTTCTTCTAGCCTCCCGACCACCATAGTGCCCACCAGCCACCCCTGCATGTGCTTCCGACAAGATCTGCCCTTGCTCGTGAGGTAGAACACAACGCCTCCAGATCTCGTCTGGTCTCAGTTTGTACAATTATCTTGCAATCAGCTGGAAATCCGCAGCCTTGACCACAAGCTGCTTCTTCTGACTAGTGGTGAGTCCCTCCAGTGCGGTTCTTGTCGCCAGAAACTGAAGGATATCTTCGTGGTAGTCATCAGCAAATTCAACCCTGAACAGTTGCGCATCTTGCAACCCATCTTCAATGTTGGTAGGTTCCTCCCTGTTTTCAATCCACGACAGATGATCAGGTCCTGCATTCAAACGTCCTGGCTTCACAATCACTTTGAAATCAAACTCCTGAAAAAGAAGTAGCCAACGACATATCTTTCCCCCCAACACAGGCTTATTGACCAGATATTTTAAAGCTGAATGATCCGTGAACATCTTGAAGTGACCTCCCAATAGGTAGTACCGAAAATTCTGTAGCGCATAGACCATTGCCAGAGCTTCCCTCTCTTTAGTGGTGTAGTTCCTCTCTGCATACGACAAATTCTGACTCATGAAAGCAACGAAGTGATCCAGATCCCCTTCCCCTGGTTGCGTGAGCATGACTCCCAGCGCAATCAATGACGCATCCACATGAACATGGAATTCCTTGCTCCAGTTAGGAAAGACCAATATGGGTGCAAAATCCATCTTAGCCTTCAGCATTTCAAAACTGGCTCTGCACTCGGGACTCCATAAAAATACCGCATCCTTCTTTAACAGCTTTTCCATAGGAGCTGTGATCGTTGCATACCCATAGATGAGCTTGCGATAGTACCCGGTGTGCCCTAACGTTGCTCTCAACGGCTTGACATTGGTCAGCGGTGTCAGGCTCAGGATGAGCACAATTTTTGCTGGGTCGACCAACAATCTTTCCTTGCAGACAATGTGACCCAACAGTATCCCAAATGGCGCACAAAAGATGCATTTCTTCAAGTTCAGCGATATCTAATGCTGTTGACAACAGTCCAACATTAGTCGCAGGTTTTCCAGATGATCATTGACCAACCCATACACTGTCCATTCGTCCATATAAACCTGTAGAAATTTCTGAAGAAAATCCTTGAAGGCAGCAACAACAACTCAGGAGAATATTGCAGGTGCATTATTGAGTCCAAACAGAATCACCGTGTACTGAAAACAACCCCATTCGGTCAAAAATGTTGTCTTATGACGATCCTCCTTCGCAATCTTGATTCGATGATAACCATAGAAACCATCCGTGAATGAATACATATTTTGATCGCCCACACCTTCTAACACCTCATTAGTGAACAGGGTCGGAAATGGGTCATGCAGACATGCGTCATTCAACTTCCGCAAGTCGACACAAATGCGCACTTCACCTGTCTTCTTATCCTGCACCACCATAGGACTAATCCAGTCTGATTCCTCAACCGGTTCAATAATGCCAGCATCCAACATGTGATCAAGTTCTAATTTGACCCTCTCCTTATGGTGCAGATTCAGTCGATATGGTCGCTGCCTAATTGGTTTTTCATCCGGCTTCAAGGGGATCTTCATCTCCCCTAAATCCCCTAAGATTCCCTTCATCTCAGAAAACTTTGTCGGGAATAAATCTTGGAACTCATGCAAGAATTCAGTGATCTTCTCCATCATCTCTTCATCTCAATAATCCCCAATATTTGCAAATTTTGGATTCTCTGTGCCAATGTTGACCTTCCCAAGCTTCAGCAGCTGATGGAATGAATATGCTGGTGCATTAGGTGCTGCAACATCGCGACTCCCTTCTGACTCTAAAAGGTTGACATTGCACGGATCATCCCCATATTCTGGTCCTCCACTGATATTATAACACTCCATCATTGACTGCATCGTGCAATGGGTATGCAGATCTACAAGATATGCCACTTGAACTACTTTCAAAATGACGTCGTGAATCAGCTGCACGGCATTGTGAACATCTTGGTTGGTATCCATGAAACTGAAGGTATGCATAAAGCAAACCGTCAACTCTAGCCATGTGGTGATTTCCCCTCGTAGTTCAGCTGAATCATACCATGACCACGACATTTCATCCAAAGTGTGGATAAAAGCATGGACCCATTCATCCCATGGTCATGATGTCCATAGAGTTTGACACTCCATCAAATGACTACCAGGGTCGTTCCGCCCATCATATCGCCCGGTGTGATAGACTTCGTTGTCACCAAAGTGAACCATCAGCAGCCGTCGACAATGCGTCCAGTCAATAATCAACTTCTTGTGGGTCGCCCACCACCTTTCTAGAGTAGCCTTCAGTTCTTCCTCCAATGCCAGCAGTCGCTGCGGTTCTGATACCCTAGCTTCAAATGAAACTAGAAACTTGGACAATCCTGGAAGTCCTTCATATACCGAGAGCTCAACAGAATCAGTTGTGACACGACACAGGACTGCGTAACCAACCCGCACTTTCTTAATGATACTTCATGCATGCGGTTCTGCCAATTTTCTAAAGCATCTTCAGAATCAGAAGTCGCAGAGCTAGAACTGCACCAACCGATTTCTCCCTCGACATTTGGATGAATGTAATCCTCTAAAATGTTGTACGCATGATCCCATCCTCATACAATTTCATCCTTCACCGGTTCAATATACCGTCGTCCTTCTGCCGGATCCAACAGAGTGATGACGCGGAGTTCCTGGTTTTCAAAGGTCATCACTCGCTTCTTAAAATTAATGATCGTTGCACTGTCATCAGCCCATCCAATCCCTAGCAGTGCAGGATAGGAATTTCCACCTTCGACGACTTCAATAATGTCTAAATCAGCACATGTCTTCATTCCTTCAATATCCACAACGAGGTGTGGAACGTGCCCAATAGGTGTCACCTTGTGTTGACTCAACTCCTCTTGACAGGGGTTCACACTGTCGTCAACGAGCACCAACAATCCCTTATACACCGGCCCAGAAAGGAGTTACCCTTCCCAGCAACACCTGCGAAGCAAGTGAAGTATCACCCGAGGCGGATAAGGGTGTTGCAGGAACCAAGTTTCTGCAGTGGCGTTGAGGATATGCTTTTACACATACAATTTCACTATCGCATAAACCAGAGATCATTACCTCTACAATTTACTATTTACTCATCAGTCGCATAAGCAAACATTTCATAGATTTAACATAAATAACCCATTCATCCTACTTAATCGCATGAATCATCATCAAATCCACAACATAATAAACACAATATAATCATTCATCATCGCATACCAATAGAGATGGACTTAACACAATAATCGGACATCTTCATGCATTCATTACACTCTGCGGAAAACCCGTCGTAGGAATAGTAAAAACATCGTACTGCGGATACAAAATAAGTCGAAACGGAGCATAGCTATCGCTATCTTAATATCTTCTAATATTCCCTTAGGCTTACAATTCACTTCTACTTATATGCTTCTATTCTATTACAAAAATGGTCCACATGACCGACTTGACTCATTGAATTTTCTTGCGCTTCCTTAATCTTCGCGATTGTCCCTCCTTTCACGGGATTACCCTTTCGTGTCTGTCGGCTTCCGCATTTCCTGCGGATCTATCCCGTGCCAACAGGCCCCCAACACAAACTTGTGGCTAGTCCTCGAGCCACCTTAGGTGGACACTGCTGGTTTATTGTACTGCTGTTGGAGGTCATCATAGATGGTCCAGACCTGGTCGACTATCTCTTTTACTGATGCTTGGATCTGTGCGCTCTTGATCACCTGCTGCTCTGTTGGGTGGTCACATACTTTTTGTTGTACCTCCTGCAATTGCTCCTGTACCTGTTTCAGCATTGGTACAACTCTTGTTATGAGGGCCTCAACCTTTATTTGAAGCTCATCCAGATGTGCCGCTTGTCGTTGCTTCATACTCTGGAGTTCTGCGGCTTTTTCCATTCGCATCATCGTGGGCATCGTTTTGAATGACCCCTTAAATGTTTCCAATTGCTCTTCTACTTCACAAAGCTTTTTCTTCAGTGCGGCTAACTAGTCATCCTCGACCAACTTGTCCCAGAATTCTATAAGGTTGACCGCTACCTGCTGTGCTTCCTGTTCCATTTCCTTAATCTCTGTCACTACTTCCTCTATCGTCGTCTGCCGATTCTGGACTTGTGTTGGTGGCGTGTTGGGTGTTACTTGAGTTTGGAGCTGCACATTTTCTTTTCTGAGCTCAGTGATGGCGAATCCTAACATAACCACCTGAGCTTCCAGGGCAACGTTTGAATCTAGTGCTTCCTTCTCGCATGCCTTTGCAAGTGCTCTTTCTAGCTTCTCCCATTCTTTGACAACCTTTTCCTTCGCAGTGAGTGTGGTAGTTTGTTCCACAATGACCTTGTCCTTTTCTTCCAAAAAATATTCTAAGCGGGCCTTCTCCTCGATGGCTTGTACTTTCGCAGCTAGTACTGCGGCTTGCTTGTGTCAAAGGTTGTGTGCTTCTATCTCGGTGTGTTGTAATTGCTTCATATATTCGACCATATTGTTGTGCATTGTAGCCTCGCAGTTGCGGATTTCTGCGCTTGTTGCTTCCTGGACTTGGTGGAGGGTCAGCATTGGGAGCAAGTTGAAATCAACCATTGCTTGGTTGGCCTTCCAAATCTCAAGGTCCAAAGTATCGTCTCCTATTATAAAAGCGTGGGTTTCGACCTGTACCACACGTTTCTAGGTGCCCACGTCGACCTCGATTCTAGGGGTCAATAGGTTTTGCTCGATATATCCATGTGGTACCTTTCTGTTGATTATTGTATCTGCTATGGTGATTAACAATTCCCCTATGTACTGAAATTTGTTTGCTAAATGTTGTGTCACCTTGTGGTGGTTACTCTCCACAATATGTGTAATGCTATTGAGAAATTTGTCGGCTTGTTGCATAGTAATCCCTTCCTGTGCGCTACTACTAGTCTGGTCGATTTTGTGCTTTGTTTGTTGTTCTTCTTGCTAGAGTTCTAGTTCAAAATCTATGACGGTGTTGGCTGTGGATGCTCCATCATGGCCAGATTCAGCTATCTGATCCTGTGCATCCTCCTCGTGTTCTGCGCTCTCTTTGTGGTTGGCTGAAGCTATGTCTTCTCTGTTCTGGTCACGTCGCTCTGTTTCCTGCTCAGTTGTCATATCCTTTGGATCAGCAAGGACCTTCCATGTCTTTGGCCATTTGGATATGATGCTGTCAATCTCACCCTTTGTAAGCTTGTACTGTGTCTGCAACCATTGTTTTGTCGGATCCTCCCGAGCCTGGAGATAAATCATGCGTTCCTCTACCGATATCTGGGCGATGGAGTGGTACTTCGTTGCAGCTTGTAGTGTGATTCGCAGTATCATTTATGTGTCAACCTGCATTCACTCAAGCCATATGTAAAACTGGATGACATTTTCTTTCTATCGTTCTTTGTCAGGGGTTTCCCATAAATTCTGGTACCACGCACCATCGCACACTCGTGGTTCTGTGGGATCCACCCCCTGGTAGTCGTCAGGTTCCCTCCAGGATTTCAGGGAATGAGGAGGAGTAACCAGGAATATGTGAACAACCGTCCATTTTCCTGTGTATCACTCACGTCCTCGGTCAATTCATGTAACATGAACTGAGCCCAGTTCATCTGTTCTCCCGCGGTGCACCGTTTCACAACTGTGAGGACACCTGAATTACACTGCAGCGGTCGATTTTTCCATGTTATTTTGACCGCAAGTATCTTCGCCGCTACTCTGAATTCTTGGTTTTTGATTGATTTGATTAGGTAGCCCCAAGAATATTTCTCTACACCATACTTTATGGCTAGTTGCTCGGCCAATTTCTTGTCATTATCTTTACTGTGGAAAAGCTGCGACGGGTCGGCTCCTTCTTATGGAAGACCAGTCATTCTGGAAATGAGGTCGACTGTGATAGGGATTATCTCATGTATCCCAATGGATCTGTCATGAAAGCACACCAGGAGTTGCTTGACGCATGCGTTAACCTATGCCAGGCGCCTGAAATGTGGTAGGAGGGTGACGCCAAGTAATCCTGAGTGCACGTCCCACTGCCCACTCCTTCGACTCCTTTGTAGTTGGGCCTCCTTCATGGGGAACATCTTTGTAGGCCTATGCGTATTCCTTGAATTTCGCTAGGTCGTGGTCAGTATACTGTAACTTCTGCAATTTGGTGGTGATATCTCCCACCACGGTAACCCCTTGTGGTACCGGTGCGACGACAATCTTGTATTTTTCATTCGAGGTGATTCGTGGCATGGGCACCCCTGCTTGACGTGGTGGGACATACTTGGATAATGGGGGGCCATCATATCCCTCTTGCGCTATCTCAGCTACTGAAGGCCTGGCGCCATCATTTGTACACCGTGTTGATGCTCGGATGGCTCTCTTCGTTTTCTAGCCAGAGTCTGCCGGTCGAGTTGCACTCTGCCTCTTCTTGTGCAATATGGTAGACATCACTTCTGGCTGCTCCTAGACGACTAGTGTAGGAAATGGTGTCTCACTGCCCCCACTTGAAACGCAAATGGCTGTTCACTAGTTACACAAAATCTTGCTTAAGACACAATGGTCTGGTCGATGCTGCGGCCTCCGCTTTATAGGGGAAGGCACTCCAGTTGTCCGATCGTGCATAGTAATTGTTGAATCCATCACCAAATACCCAAATCCCTCACATGCGTCAGCATTAACTGGGCCGGTTTTTTTTTTAGCCGCTAGTTAATGTGGGTAATTGCACATTTATTACTGACTTGAATGCCGCCATCCTACTGCATCACCTTTTTTTTCTTTTTTCTTTTTTACTACAGTACCAGGTGGTGCCTTACTATCGACACCTTGTCGTTGGGTCTGGTATTTGTGCTGAGTGATGTAGTATATGGTCTAAAATTGTTTGTGATCGCATCTCCATCCTGCTCGAACTCATCGTCCGAAGTGTTAATGTCCAATTGGTATGGTTGTTGTTTAACTGTCTTCGCATCAGGTGTCAGGGAAATATTCACTTTGCTGAGGTCCCCGGAAATTCCCTCTATCTCTGATAATTTTGGTGGGAACAAGTCCTGAAACTCGTGCAACAGATCTGTTATCTTTGCAATAGCCGGCTCGTCCCAATAATCTCCAATGTTCGCGAATTTTGGGTTTTCGTCCAATACAATGTTTACCTTCGTAGTCTTTAATGGCTAGTCATACTTGTTAGATGGTAGCTTTGGGGCCTTCACCTTACGACTTCCTTCTAACTCTGAAACATATGTGGCTCTTAGATCATCATCGTCATTCGGTTCTCCTGAGACATTGTAGCAGTCCATCATCATTTCTGGTGTCACAATCAACCGCAGTTCTGATGGCTGCGTTATCGGTGTTGCCTCAAAAATCATCTTCTGGATGACCTGGAGTGCAGCATGTATGAAGGGATTTTCATCTTAGAAGGTGAACATTTGGCTGAAGCCAATTTTCAACTGATCCCAAGAAAGTGTACCGTGTCGCAGTTCCGTTGCGACATACCAATTCCGTGGTACTTCATCCAATGTATGCACAAAAGCATGTACCCACTTCTGCTCCGGTTGCGCTGCCCATTGGTTTTGACAAGCCTTCATATGTTCGTTCAGATTTCCTTGCCATCAAACTTCTATCCCTGCCATGCTATGGTGTCGCCGAAACGTACCTCCAAGAGATGTCGTCATAGTGGCCAATTTGGTATCTTCAACTTATGAGCTTCCCACCAGCGCACAGGAGTAGCCTTCAAGGCTTCCTCCAAGGCCAATAATCTCTACGGTTATGCTACCTTTTTTTCGAATTTGGTAAGAAAATTGTTCAGGTTTGGTAATCCTTCGCATGTTGGAAACACGCATTCTTCGGTAGCCACCCAACGCACTGACTATGTAATTCTTGCACATCTGCGAAACGATACTTCATGAAGTCTATTTTGCCAATTCTCCAATGCCTCATCTGAGTCCGAAGATGCTGAACTATAACTGCGCCATCCTAACTCCCCCTCGTCTGTTGGATTGAGATAATCTTCATAAATGTTATACAGGCTATCGCATCCTTCCGCATACTCGTCTCTTGTTGGCTCCACATATTGCTGCCCTTCCGCAGGATCCAGGGGCGTGACAACCCTCATTTCCCGATCTTCGAATGACATGATCCGCTTCTTGAAATTAATAATATCCTGATTTTCCATGGCCCAATCGATTCCCAATAGCGCTGGATATGGACACGTGTTATCTACTATCTCTATAACATCGAAATCGGCGTATGTGTGAAGTCCCTCAATTTCGACGGGAAGTTGACACACCTGGGAAAGAGGGGTGACCTTGCTCTAGTTTGCCAATCACAGCTGCACTGGTGACCAAGTCATTTGTGGTTTTCCCATCATCTCCCATGTTTGTTTGGTCAGAATATTCACATCTGACCCTAAGTCCAAAATGATGGAGTCAACATCAAATGCTCTGATTTGTGTTGACATTCACATCTCTCTGCCTGTCTTTTTCTTGTGTATGCGTTGACTCTAATTTCTTGGCGTCCATCCTCCCATCGATGCAATAGGTTGGATATCTCTTCTCACGCCTCCTCATTCTTTGCTAATTCTAGACAACTCTCTAAGAAGGATCTTAAGGTAGTGGCCTTCCTTCGCGACTTCATCTGGTCGAATGTTGGTGGCATATCATAGATCTCTTCTTGAAAAGGTACGTTCCTCTGCTATCATAGTATTTCCTGTTGTGCTTTCAAGAAGATGTCCTTTTCATCTTTTGCGTCAAAAGTGACATGTTTCTTTCCTGCCAGTCGGACGATGGGCTGTGGTTTGTCAGCCCCTGTCACTGCTCCTCCTCGCGTCACTATTCCCACCATCGCAGAATGCCTCTTAACCTCTACCGATATTTTCTGTACTGCTGGTTGGGTCTGATTCTGGTTTTGGTTATGGTTCTGTGGGTTTGGCATATTCTTCGTATGCCATTTGGCGATGAGCTGTGGGTAGTCCTCCACGGGGTGGTCCACCCCACTACAATAAGTACACTCTGGGGCTGGGTTTGGGAAATCCCTTGCGAAATTTCCTTGTTTCCCACAATTATAACATGTAGGAGGTCCTCAACCTCGTCCGGAAGCCCCTCATCATCCTGCACCACCACCTCTTCCTCCGTGGAATCCTCCACCAAAACCTCTGCGTGGCGGCCCATACTGCGCCTGTTGGTACTGTGGCTACTGATACTGCGGTTGCAGGTATTGTTGATATTGCAGCTATTGGTACTGAGGTTGCGGATACTAAGGTTGCTGATACTGTGGTGCACCATACGATGGTTTCTTGTACTGCCCTTGGTCAAATTGCGGTGTCTAGATAAACTGTGGCTGTGGCTGGGCATACTGCGGCTGCTGCAGCCCCAGCTGTTGCTCTTCTCCCTTTACTAGATATGCATCGATGGTTCGTTCTTGCAATAAATCGTGGGCTCTACAATCCTTCTCATCATGTCCCACCGATCGATAGAATTTACAATATAGACTTGCTGGTTTAGACACTATTTTCTATAAGTATATGCATTCCTTCGGTCGATGTCCCCTAGTCTAGTAGACAGGACACCATGGTAGACCTTCCTGGAGAAGCAGGTTCAGTGCCCCCGAATTCAAATATTACTGAAACACTGAACAATTATCCTTATGGTGGCCTTCCGTCTTGCATCTGGTGCACCATATGTCTGCGCGGCTGTCTTTTCCTTGCTTCAGATCCTGTAGTTAGAGCATCAGTGTATCCAATTGTGCTTGTATTTTATCCATTCCGGCTCCAGTTTCTCCAATCAACGAAGCCTCCAGCTTCATCGCGATTTCTAATTCCTCAGCTTGGTCTGCAACCTTCTGCTGCATCAATGGTCCTCGGATATGCGGCACCAATCTGGAAATAAACCACTCTTTATGCTGCATGCCATTTATCGAAAAACTTACTTTTTCTATCAATGTCTTGTATCTCTGGTCAAACTCCCATACTGGCTCATTTGGGTATTGCTTAATCTCCTTGAGCTCAGTAATATACTGCGACTCTGATTTGGGTTTTCTAAATTCTTGAATCATCACTGCTTTAATCTCTGGCAGCATTTTTCCTAGTGTTCCCGTCGAAACCTTTGTAAACTTTATGAACCAGTCCAATGCACGACCCCAAAAGGTCGTCGCCAACTTTATCTTCTTGATGTTCTCATCTTGGACCTACTTCATGGTCCACACTGCTTCGCATACAAACCAAAACTGCTCGGGATCCTCCATCCTGTCTCCTTGAAAACTAGGCATCTTTGTATTGTCCGCCATTGTAGTGTTCCTACTGTTGTTACTTACTGATGTGCTACTTTTTCTGTTGCACGTGGGACAACTCTGTGAATTATTTGTGGTGCTTCCATTGAAGTGATGAGTAGTGTGCGGGGTCGAATGTATGTGGTAACTCACCATCCGTCCTTCCTCTGGGGTAGCTTGGTCACCGCCTTCCTCCTCGTAATAAGGGATCTCTATCCTCTGTGGCCCTATTTCGTAGTCTTTTCTTCCGGTCCTCTCAGGAGACTCTTCCTCAATCCTCCTCCTCTTTTCAGGATGTCGAAATATCGTTCCACTCCTCAAAGTGCCACGGTCTTCGTCAACTTCCCTTAAAAATTTGTCATCGCTCATGTCCATCTACCCCACATCTTTTCTAGCGGATCTGTATTTACGCGATACCTACAACCCCTGCACACCGATCTGTTTACTCATTGGAAGTCATCTTCAACATGCCCTTTTCACACGCCAGCATCTTAATCCATAGGTTTAGCGACAGTACGAACCTTCCCCTAGGTCCCCTAAAAAATCACTTTTCTGCGTCGCTGTAAGAGCTGTTTGTATCTACTGCGAACTCAGTGATGTACCCTTCTAGGATACTATCGACCCAAAAATCAACAGCGCTTGATACTGTATTGTTAACTTGTTTTAGTTGTCAAATCAATTCTGGAGTCCACTGATCTGGTTCAATGTTCTGAACGGTGTGCCTTCTGAATGTCAACTGCCCAAGCCACTCTTGTAGTATCACTGTAAACTCGGTGAAGAATATTTCATGGATATCAAAATATATATGCTTCTGTAACCAACCTTCTACTGTCTGTACCGGGTTCTTCTTCTCTTCTTCTAGGAATTCCTCTACTTTTCGGTCGAACCACTCCTGGATCTCTGGTTTCGTCGAATGCCACAGCATATCCCCTTCTTTTTCCTCAAGGTCCCAGCAACAGAACCATTTGATGACTCAACTCCTCTCGACAGGGGTTCACACTGTCACCAACAAGCACCAACAATCCCTTATACACCGGCCTGGAAAGGAGTTACCCTTCCCAGCAACACCTGCAAAGCAAGTGAGGTCTCACCCGAGGTGAATAAGGGTGCTATAGGAACCAAGTTTCTGTAGTGGTGTTGAGGATATGCTTTTACACATACAATTTGACAATTGCATAAACCAAAGATCATTACCTCTACAATTTACTATTTACTCATCAGTCACATAAGCAAAAATTTCACAGATTTAACATAAATAACCCATTCATCCTACTTAATCACATGAATCATCATCAAATACACAGCATCATAAACACAATATAATCATTCATCATCGCATAACAACAGAGATAGACTTAACACGATAATCGGACATCTTCATGCATTCATTAAACTCTACGGAAAACCTGTCCCAGGAATAGTCAAAACATCATATTGCAGATACAAAATAAGTCGAAACAGAGCATAACTATCGCTATCTTAATCTATTCTAATATTCCCTTAGGCTTGCAATTCACTTCTACTTATATGCTTCTATTCTATTACAAAAATGGTCCACATGACCGACTTGAATCATTGAATATTCTTGCACTTCCTTAATATTTGCGATTGTCCCTCCTTTCGTGGGATTACCCTTTTGCGTCTATCGGCTTCCACATTTCTTGCGGATCTATCTCGTGCCAACACCTTGGCTTGATTAGCCAATCGCAACTACACAGGAGACCAGCTCAGCTGTGGGCTCCCCATCTTCTGCCATGCCTGCTTTGTCAAAATGTCGGCATTTGACCCGAGATCCAGAATGACTGAGTCGACCTCATAGTCCCCAATCTGGATGTTCATATGCATTTCTTTGCCAGTCTTCTTCCTTTGCAAGGAATTCACCGCAGACTCTCTCCGTCCTTGATTCGATCGACGTAATAGGTTCTCAATCATTAGGATCCTTAGCCATCAATAAGAAACTTTCTAGGAAGTGTTGCAATGTACCATACTGACGCGATGGTCTTGCATCCGAATTTGAGTAAAAAACCAGAGGCATATCGTAAACAATCGACTTACCGCGATCTTTTTCCATTGTGTTACGTTCTTGAAAAAATGCGTCACGTTTGGCACCAATATCAAACTGTGCTTTCTTTATCTTAGCTGGATGTATCAGAGGATACGACCCATCTTCACCCGTCATCGCATCTCCTCGAGTAATAACAGCAACAGCAGCATCTTGCTTCCTCGGCTCTATTGAAATTGTCACAACAGTGGATCCTTGATTTTGGTTTGGCGGTTGGTTCGCAAGATGGTTCACATTCTGAGGTACATTGCTTGGAGGCCGCTGATTCTGGTTCTGCCATCGATTCTGATTTGGCACCTGGTTTTGGTTCTGAATTTGTGGTATATTTCAGGCCTACCATCGTGCAATTAGATGCGGACAATTTTCGACAATGTGCTCAACAACAAAACAATACATACACTGCGTTTGCAACTGTGGGCAATCCTCCTCCACGACCTACAAAACCTCTGAAACCTCCACCGCATCCTCCACGGAATCCCCCTTGTTGCGGATACTGCTGCAACAAGGGATGCGGTTGCAACTGCCCTATCTGAGCATACTACGGTTGTTGAACATACTGGGGCTGTTGAACAAACTGCGACTGTTGAACATACTGCGACTACTGAACAAATTGCGGCTGCTGAACAAACTGTTGCTGTGGCTGTGGTGCGAACTCCATCTGTGGCTGTGGAGGCTGCTAAGCCACCTGTGGCTGTAGTTGTGGTAATCTATGGTGATCATCCTTAACATAGTAGGCATTGTATGTTCTTTCCTGAAGTAAGCCATATGCACGACAGTCCTTATCATCATGTCCCACAGACTTACAAAATGTGCAATACAAATTCATTGGCTTCATCACCATCTTCTGCATGTATTGAAACTCCTCATGTCGATTCCCATATACTTGACAGATGCGACACCATGGCATGCCCATGCCACTCAAGGGGTTCAGCACCCCGAATACCAGATAATTGCGAAAATCTGGGAAAATATCCTTAGTATTCCTTTCTTCCCAACATCGCGTACACCAAGCCTCTTCACAATGTTCCTTACGCTTCTTCAGGTCTTGTAGTTGTATTGTCAAGTTTTCCAATTGTGTCTGAATCTGCGACATACCTGCCGCGTTCTCGCCAATTAGAGAAGATTCCAATCATATTGCAATTTCCAGAGCCTCACTCGGTGTTGTAATGTTCTATTGCATTAGTGGTAACCAAATGTGAGGTAGCAATGCTGCGATGAACCATTGTTTGTGCTGGACCTCACTCATGTCGAAACTGACCTGCGCCATCAGCATTTTGAATCGTTGGTCAAAATCCCACAAAGTTTCATTGGGATACTTCTTAATTTCTTTTAGTTCTATAATATACTGTGCTTCCAACTTGGGCTTACTGAACTCTGCAATCAATTCTTTTGTAATGTCATCCAACGTCTTTTCTGGAGCGCTGGTGGGAACTTGAACAAACTTCATAAACCATCCCAATGCGCAACCTCGAAGAGTTGTCGCTAATTGTCCTTTTTTCGCATCATCATCAGTAATCTGCTTAACAGTCCATACTGCTTCGCATAAAAACTAGTACTACTCTAGGTTGTCTGTTCCACTTCCTTGGAACAACGACAACTTTGCATCTTCACCGGTCATCTTGGGCTTCCTTCCTATAGTCACTGAGCCACTAGTAAGTAAATGTTGTTGACACGATGAACACGGTGGTGTCGAAGTTGTATTTATTACTGGTTGTGCGATAGTGAGCGGAGGAGTGGGTACGTTGCTGCTGGGGTTTGGTCCTGCCTCTATCCTGGGCATAGCCTAGCTGTCCCTGTCGACAATGTGAGGTCGCTTCGTCCCGTGTGGTCTTCCTTCGCGGCTTTGCATTTCTATCCCAACATGACCTTCTCCTGTCCTCTGCCTCTTTTCCTGTCGAAACCTTGCTCCTCCCCTCGTAAGACCACTCTCTTCCTCAACTTCCCTCACAGTTTCGTCATAACTTCCACCCATCTACCCCATATCATTCCATTCACCACCCCCCTTTAGCTGCGGTATCCACAGCCTCCGCCCACCAGGGTTTCTATTGATCAAGGTGCATCTTCAATATGCCCTTCTCGCAAATGATCATCTTGATAGACAACTGGAGAGACAACAGAAACCTGCCTCGTGGTCCACAGAAGAAGTATCCTCCAGCTTTGCTATAGGATTTGTTTGTATCAACCGCAAACTCAGTGATATATCCCTCTAGTATGCTATCGATCCACACTTCGATAGCCCGCGATGCTTTGTTGTTGACCTCTTGGAGTTCTTAGATCAGCTCTGGAGTCCATGACATCGGCTCACCACCTTGAAAGTTCCTCTTCTGAAAGGTCAACTTTGCCAACCACTCAAACAAGATGACAGGGATTTCACAGAAAAACCATTCATGTGGACCGTCGTGAATGTACCTATCTACCCACTGATCTTTCGTCAGCCGAGGGTTTTTGTTTTTTTTTTTCAGCAAATTGTTGCAACTTCTGGTCGAACCAGTCTTGAATTTCCGGTTTCATCGGATTCCACAACATGTCCTCCTTTCACTTCGCATAGGGTTTGTGTCAACAATGGAACCATTTGTTGACACAAACCCAATTGACAGGGGTTCCTGACACTGTCGACACCCAAAGCATTGCGATATCCATGAGCACTGGCCTAGACAGGTTTTACCCCGTCCAGCAACACTAACAGAGAAGATGAGGTCTCACCCGAGATGTTCAAGGGAGGGTTGACGGAACCATGTTTCTGCCGAATGTAGGAGGATGTTGTGCATCAAAACCCATCAACTTATTGCATCATTTAGACATAGATCCAAACATTCAATTTAAGCATAATTGCAACATCCTTAAAAGATCACAGCATCATAATTGCGCAACAGATATAACAGTAAAACATTAACCGCAATAAGGAAACATCGCATCATTCACATAAAGCATTCATCACAGAAAGATGGAAACAAGACAAGGATTCTGCTCAAAAACTCTGTCACATCATATTTATCCCTGCAAAAACCCAGATACAACAAAATCGATCTCTGTCACATACCCAAATCAACACATACTTGGATCAATCCCATCTCGGATGATGATATCCCTTTCCTCAAACCTACATCTATTTATAGGGTTGTGCCTTTGCATTGTCTGTCCACTCTACTAACAATTTCTTAACGACTCTACAAACAGATGACCCAAAAACCCACATTATGTGGTCCAAATGACCCTAAATACATATGATATGGTCCAATTGACCCAAAACACATATGGCGCGGTCCAAATGACCCAAAAACTACAAAAAGTACTATCGTCATGCAAGCTGCTTTCCTCCTTCTGCGGTACCTTTGGCCTTGCGCAGCATCCGCGATGTTGACTCACCAAACCGCCTGCCAACAGATGGATGAGCAAATTGCAGATGTGTTGACCAAACCACTAGCCAAAGTGAAGTTCGAGTACTTCAGAGAGAGGCTTGGTGTTCTTCAGATAGAAGATACTTCAAGGAGGAAGTGATGGGACACATTTGCAGGAGCCATTCCAATCATGGTGGTAGGAGGATCCTTCCCATGGCTGTGGATGTAAGTGTTCTGTCGTGAGCATCAGGTTGATGCTCCAGATGTTGTACATTAGGATGATGTATTGTATGATGATGATCAGGATGATCATGTGTGGTGAGAATCAGGTCGATGCTCCAGATGTTGTACATTAGGATGATGTATTGTATGATGATGATCAGGATGATCATGTGATGATGATGTGCATCGGGATGATGAACCATATGATGATGATCAGTATGATCATGAGCATTAGGATGATGCTCCATGCGAAGAAGATGATCGGTGGGATCATGAGTGTCAGGATGATACTCCGTGGTCGTGGACAGGTTGTGCAGAAGCATGTAATCAACCCTGGAGATCCGGATAGGTTGTGTTAGTCATGTAAAAGATCCTGGGATGCTCTTTAGAGATCTTGCAGTTGCAAGACACTCTTTTAACGTTTTAATTGACCACATGTAATCATTCCTGGAGATCCGAACCGGTTGTGCTAGTCACGTAAAATATCTTGGGATGCTCTTTAGAGATATTGCAGTTGCAAGACGCTCTTTTAAGGTTTTATGGAGACCACATGTAATCAGTCGTGGAGATCCAGACAGGTTGTGCTAGTCATGTAAAATATCAGAGGATGCTCTTTAGAGATCTTGCAGGTCGCAAGACACTCTTTTAAGGTTTTGTGGAGGTCACATGTAAAAGATCCCGGGAGATCCCATAGGTTGAGCAATAAGCTCGTAGAAGTCCTGGGATGCTCTTTCGAGGTTTTATTGACGCACGTAATTAGCCCTGAGAATTCCACAGGATGGCATGCTCACAGAGATGATGAAGACCTATAGGAGGCTAGGCCTACATCCAGCATGAAAAAGGGCTAGCTCTATGGAACTTCCCATGACGAGAATAATTGAGAGATAGCACCGGTGATCAAGATGACGAGTACAGCAGCAGTGACAATGATGCTCTGTGATCCAGTAATGATGATCTAGCTCCAGAATTAAAGACTTGTGCCTATATGTATTGATGACTTGTGTCAAGAGAATACCTTCCTAGTTAAGAGGGAGTGTTGATGTATTTGTAACTTTGGAAGATATTCACTTTTATATTGTATGTATGACATTTGTACTTTATTGTATCCCCAACGGAGATGTATTATTCCTCTTATTGGAAGTGTCGTCATTTGTATTTGCAAGTGTCGCAAGTTATATTGTAAGTGTCGTAACTTATATTTGATGGGTTTTTAGACCACCTTGGTGGGGTCGGCCCTGTATGAGTCATGTGGGTTAAAGGGTTATTAGACCACCCTAGTGAGGTCGGCCTAGTGTCAAGTGGTAATGGGTTATTAGACTCTCCTAAGGGAGGTTAGCCTAGTTAGAGTAAAAGACAAGTAAAGGTAAAGTATAAATAGAGAGGAGCGACTCTCTATTTATCACATTCACTCACTCACTCACTTTGCATTAGTGAGAGAGAGGAGGAGTGTGCAAGGGTGGAGGAGGAGGAGCTGCTACATACATTTATCTTTTTGGGATTCATCTTGGTGATCTTTGTATTGGTGCTTATTCTATCTCTGAGGAAGTTGCAGGATTTTTCACCTTTTCTTGATTTTCCCCAGTGAAATGCTTTGTGTCTCTTGTCTCTTGTCTCTTATGCTTGATATGTTGTACATGTTGTTATATCAGTTAAGATCCTAGATCATATTGAATTAAATGATCAAAAACTAACACGATGATGATCCACTACCAAACATTCTATTTGAGTGAGAGGATTCATATTCAATCCTTGATCTCTAGGAAGTGTTTTGAGAGGCCTCTTCTTCCATCTTGTATTTGTTTCTCTTTAGTGGGCTCTTTTTCATAGGTTTTGACTCCAACAGCCTTACCTTGATCACATGGCATAATCCCACACAAATGCTTTCTTCCCCAAGTATATGAACCAGTGTAAGTATTAGTGCAATGGGGGCATATAAACTTTGTGGTTCTACCCCCTCTCCCTCCCCCAAGCCTTGTCACATACTTCCACAAAGGTGTTGTGTCTATTTGGTTTTGCTACTCATCACTCCCAAGCTCATCATTATCATCACCATCTTCCCCTTCCTCCTCTTATCCATGGTATGTGTCACTCTCTACCTCTTCCCCCTCATCACTACCACCACCATATCTACTTCGCAACACCATCATAATGAGAAGAAGTGGAACCAAAATCCAAAACCACATACCCACCATGTTTCTTGACTCAATATGAGAATCACTTGTTGCCTGCAATAGAATGATGGAGAAGAATAAATTCGAAAGATTAAGAGAAGAGAACATTGCAAGGTTTAAATTTTTTAACATAGTGAAATATTTTTTCAAAAACAAACAAAGAGTGGGTTTTGGAGCTTACCTATTAATTATCTCTCCAATGGTGGTTGAATGTCTCTATGGAAGCCTTCAATCTTCCTTCCAATCTCTCAAAAATAGTATCCTTTAATCTCCCTTTCAATATCCCTTCCAAGATCCCACAAATTTTCTCTCAAACAACTAGCAAACCCACTCAAGAACCCTAACAAAGAGAAGTGAAATGCATGAAATGAGAAATAGAATGAGAGGAAATGAGTGAAAGTGTGTTTATATCCCGTCGAATTAAGGGGGTCATTTCTGATCAGACGGCTCCCAGGCGTGCATGGCCATCGTGAACACCTCCACATTGGCCATATGCACGTGTGGGAGTTGATGGAACCCCGTTCCGCTCGCTAGTTTGGGTTATGTGCCCCCAGATCAAATCCTCAAATTGTCCCTGAATGGCGACAGGGTTCCTGGAAAAACTGCCCGTAACACCAAAATCGAGACTCTGATAGTGAATCTACCGATTTCGATGGATTGGGGATGCAGGGTTTCAGCTAGGGGTCCCCCCACACCGTGCCTCAAACACTCAGAAATGGTGCTATTGTGCCATCTCTGGAACTAGGGTTTTGCTTAGTGAAGGACATTCCAATTTTGCTCAAAGGGGTCATTTATGATACAACAAATCTTGAGAGTCCATGGCCATAGTGAACACCTCCAAACTAGCCATATACACATGTGGGAGCTAACGGAACCCAAGTCCGCTCGCCGGTTTGGGTTCCATGCCCCCGGAGCAAATACTCAAAGTGTCCCTGAATGGCCATGGGTTGCCAAAAACAAATGCCCATAGCACCAAACTCATGACTCCGGTCGCGAATCTGTTGATTCCAATGGATTCAGGATGTTGGGTTTCAACTAGGTCACCCCCCACACCGTGCCTCAAATGCCCAGAAACGGTGCTATTGTGCCATCTCTGGAACTAGGGTTTTGCTCAATGAAGGCCATGCTAATTTTTCTCTAGGGGGTCATTTATGATCCGACAGCTCCCGAGCGTGCATGGCCATCGTGAACACCTTCACACTAGCCATATGCACATGTGGGAGCTGACAGAACCCAACTCCACTCATCATTTTGGGTTCCGTGCCCTCGGAGCAAATCCTCAAAATGTCCCCGAATGGCCACGAGGTTCCTAACAAAAATGACCGTAGAAACAAAATCGTGACTCCGATCGTGAATCTGTCAATTCCAATTAATTCCAGATGTCGGGTTTCAGCTAAGGAACCCCCTACACCATGCCTCAAACACCTTGAAACTGTTCTATTGTGCCCTCTCCAGAACTAGGGTTTTTCTCAGTGAAGGCCATGCCAATTTTGTTCAAGGGGGTAATTTATGATCCAATGTCTCTCGGGCGTGCATAGCCATCGTGAACACCTCTGCACTGGCCATATGCACGTGTGGGAGTTGATAGAACCCCGTTCCGCTCACTGGTTCGGGTTCAGTTCCCTCGGAGCAAATCCTTAAAGCGTTCCTGAATGACCACGAGGTGCAATGTCACATCCCCATCTTGACCCCACTACATTAAAAATGTAAAGGATGTAATATTGTTATAAAATCATGGCGAGGAGCTCAAGGCCAAGGCCCCGCCGTCGATTTATTGATGCATGCGGTTTATGTGCTATCCAGGCACGTTGGAATTCAAACATCATGTAAATATGCATTTTAATAAAATACCCACAACTAGCTATGCAATGCAACAAGAGATGGGGACATTCTTTTATAAGGAATTGGGAGGGAAACATTCAAACCCTTGAACTAATCAAGTTAATCCAAGTGTCAATGAGAGAACCCATAAAACCCTCAACTACCCATGTTGACTTTTGTACCTAATCATTCATTTCTCCCAAGAGTTGGCTGAAATAGTTAATGCCTTGGGGAATGGGAGGTATGGCTGTCCAAATTCGGGTATGGGAAAGCCACCTTGCATGGAAAATTGTGTTTGGATTCCTTGGCAAGAAAAGACCCATGAATTTTCTAGCCAAACCATCATCCCATCAACTAGTTTTGCCTCTCCCACGTTTTTGGATCTACCTGGGCGTTTTCCAGCCACGTTTTTCTAGTTTTTCCTTGTTCTCTAGCTGGGAAGAGGGAATTTTTTTCTTGCAGAGTTGCTGGAAGAGGAGGGAGCTCGATTTGGGGTTTCAATGAGGCTGTTTTGGCCATTTGAAATGCTCATAACCTATGGGAGAAATCGGGTTTCTCCTTGGGGACGAATTTCCCTTCCCACAGTTCGTATTGGGTGAACCATGATTTGGGGAAAACCCATGGAGCCTGTTTTGTAAAATACCTTGGTTGTAGATGTGTATCCCTGCCCAATGATCATTTTTGTTGTGTTTAGAAAGAGTATGTTGGGGTATGGGTAATGGGTGTCCATCGCTTTGGTTTGAGCTTGAGTGCAAGCATGGGAAACGAAGAGGGTTCAGATTTAGCCTTATAAATCCAGTTGTGGACTGGCTTGGCTTAGAGGAAATGATTATTTTGGTTGTGTATGAGCTTGAATGTCCCGTTTTCCTTGTAGAAATCATGCCCATCTCGGGGGTGGTCTTTGAGTGCTGAAATAATATAGGCTAGGAAGAGGCCTACGGTTGGGTGGAACGTTGCAGCGACATAGCTAGTTCCTTGGGACAATTGCACAATGAAGATAAGTGTTTTTATGCCTATGTGTTTTACTTCTGAAATGTTAAAATTTGATGGTTGTTTTTAATATGTTGAATGCATATGAAATGTGTAAGGATGATGCTTTTATTCTGCTGTGCATGTTTGCTTGATTTGCATCTGCACACATTTTTTTTTATGAATATAATGAATGGGATGAGTTTATGTATAAGCCCCAGGATTTGGTATCATGTTCCCTTACATGAATTGGGTTCATGGGTGGGTTTGTGACATAATGGTATCAGAGCAAAGGTTGCAGCATTGGGCCTACATGGGACAACTTGAACAACTTGCAGGGGTAAGTATTCCTTCTGCTCAACACTGATCATTCAGAAAATTTTGAAAATTTGAAAATTTTCTAAGTGTTTCTGAGTTTTCTGCCAAGACTCTGTCTGCAAAGATAAGCCATAAAACACCGAAACAGTTGATGAATTTTAAGCTAAATTGATGCAACACGGTCGATACTTTTTAAGCTAATTTTGCGCAACGCGGTCGACGAAAGTTAAGATAATTTTACGCGATGCGGTTGGCGAAAGTTAAGCTAATTTTGAGCGATGCGGTCGACAAAAGTTAAGCTAATTTTGCTCGACGCGGACAGCGAAAGTTGAGCTAATTTTGTGCGACGTGGTCGAAGAAAGTTAAGCTAATTTTGCGGGACGCAGTCGACGAAAGTTAAGCTAATATTGTGCGACGCAGTCGGCGAAATTTAAGCTAATTTTGTGTGACACGGTCGGCGAAAATTAAGCTAATTTTGTGTGACGTGGTCGGCGAAAATTATTTTATTTTCTGCGACGCGGTCGGTGAAAATTCAACTAATTTTGCACGATGCGGTTGGTGGAAATTATGCTAATTTACTGTGACATGGTCGGAGGATAAATTGCTAAGTTCGCCAAAACAGGGAAATTTAGTAGTTTTCCAGGGTGAATTTCAGGTGTCCGAAAGTGAAAAATGGCCTTGAACTTATGCGCCAGATTGTGCGAAATTGACCCCCGTCGTCCCCCGGAAACAGTCATTGAAAGTGTGAAATGAATTCTCTAAGCTTGGAATGAGAAGTAGGAATTGCATAGAAGGAGTTGTGGAATTTCAGTAAGAGTAATGGGTTGTAATATCTATTATGGAGGATGAAAGGGAAATTCCTCACCTTAAACTATTTCTGTTTATAGCATAAGAATTGCATATTTGGAAAATAACAAGAATGAATGTTATACATGTATGTATATGTTGAATTGCTAATTCATAAGAAGATCATAGCTAATGATTGCTTGTATGCTTGGTAGGGAAGCCAAGAAAATGATCAACTATGATGTGCAGGAGGAACTCCATGTCATGATAGGGAATTGGAAAGGGAGAATTCCTTAACTCCTCTTTTGATATTGTATTTATATTTCCTGAGTTCATATACTGAAAATTATGGCATAGGGATGCTAAAAATGCAAGAGAGTAGCATATTAAATGCATATGAATTAGTGGGCACGATTAAAGAATCCTTGCATAGTGCATGTGAATTGCCTATGCATGAGCATGATGTTGCATATGGGTAGTGAAGTTACACATGCAATGGCCCATTAATGGTATTGCCTATGATTGATTGCAATTAATGTTGTTGATAATTGTTGTATGAATCAAACCATAGAAGCATGATTGAAAATGCAAGAGATTAAATAGATGAAGTGAATATGCACTAGTTGGAATACTAATAGACATTGCACAATTCAGGTGAAAATGTTTATATATATATATATATATATGATATTGCATATTGGTAAAATAGTGAGGTTTTACATATGCAATGATCCACTTAAGATAATTATTGTGGTTGGTAATAATTAGTTGTGTCCGCATTGGTTGTAGGACCAAAGAAAACTGAAGCATGGCTAAAGATGTGGATGATGTTGTTGCATTTGACCAACAATCTTATGAGGATATATGATGGTGCAACAAATCTATGATCACGAGGTTGGCGAAAGGGATGTGAAGCCTTGGTAAGAGGCCAATTGATAAAGTAATATCAAGCGATGTTAATAACAACCATGCAGGTAATGTTCATTTGTGCTTAATTGCATGAATGTTGAAAGAGGATTTCGTAAGATCCCTTCAACTATGTTTAAACTATGTTGATTTGTTTGCATGAGGTATTGAGTGCCTGAATGTGAATGTCAACCTACCAAGTATGGTGAGGTACAGATAAGTTAAGGCAGGGAGCCTTACACCCTATAGTTTCTTAGAAACCTCAATGCACTCATATGAAATTATATTATGCCATTTGTGTATGTTGGTTGTGAGTTTAACAACCCAAGTAAGTGATGAATTATGGTCCTGTTGTGGTGTATGCCATATGAGATAGTCATGGTTAGGCCATAATATGTTGGAATGCATAGTATTCATGTATTAATGCAAGGTTGTATTGAGGGGTTATGCATTGAGTGAATGCTCATTAAAAGTTTATGTACATGTTGTGAATGTGCATGCATATGTGTGGGTGCACACATTGAGAAGCATCGTGTGAATGCATGGTTGTGACATGTATATATTTCAATGCCGTTAGATAACAAATGAAATGGTGAACTATTATTAATCCTGAAACCATTTCACGAGCTGCTATGAATGCACGAGAAGGATTGCACAAAGAAGGTAGGCATGTTGATGGGCTATCAGAGCACTCTATTGGAAGGACAGAGTTGCATGAAATGTGAAGTAATGAGTATTTACAGTTTATTTAAATTGCACGGATAATGTGATTGTGTCTTGCAATTTTATTGTGATAATGATGCATATATCTATAGCTATACACATCTATATATTTCATTTCATTTCAAATGTTGACAGCTGAAGGTGTTTGAATTATTGAGTGTTATAATTCTGAGATCACTTCAGTGACTGTTGTAGCAATGAAAAGATTATATGCATAGATACTCACAACATGTTTGGCTGATTGAAGTTCATATTTCAGGTAGAAAAGTCTTGTGTATGGCAATGAGGATAAGTCCATAGTAAAGACCAGTATCTACCATGTGCAGAAGCCAAAGGTTATGAGAAGGTTCTCATGGTTGTAACTTATTCATGAAACAAACCTGAAAATTTTCCGGTTTAAGTATATGAGAATAATCTCATGGTTGCAAATCTAATTCCTATAGGAAAACAGATTTGTAAATTTCAGATTTGAAATTCTGCTAATAATTGCTAATGACTGTTTGGCTTATATAAAATTGTGTCAAGAGGACATTGATAACAGTAATTAGTGCAGGGTCGTGTCTACACTAGTTTAACTATCTTACTAAGAGGTGGTGAGTCTATATGTTAGAAACATGAAAAGATTATCACAAGTTCCTAAATATCTAGATTCATTCATCAAAACTCATTAAGATCTTAAGCCATTTAAGAATTAAATTCATACATGATAAGCAAAATTCAAACTCATAAATGGTAGAAACTAGAATCCATTCATATTAAAACAAGGAAGAAGTACATCCTTACCAATCATCTTGGGTGTGCATCCTTCCTCCATTGCTGTGAGCTTCCCTTCCTTCACCCTTGCTTTTGAAGAATTTGAGCTCTTCTCCTTCCTTCAGAATCTCTCGAACATGCCTTTGCTCTTTTTATATCTTCTTACCATGCCTCCCATGTCTTTCTTATATAGCATTGGGAAATGAGCCTTAAGATTTTCTTTTGAGTGTGGGATAAGTCATTTTCCTCAATTTTGATTGTTTTCAAGTGAAAACCCACTTTTGAATAGTTTTTAGGCTTTTTGCTCCACTTAGGATGTTTTAAACACAATTAATGCATTTTAATGCATTTCTCAGAGATGATTCGTCTCTGATTGATCTTGTGTCATGACTTCCTGTCGCGGGTGCATGGTAAACATATGTTGCTCCTTCACTTAGTTAAGGGTGTCAATTTTATTGTTAACAGACATGTTGTAGGTGGATGTCCATGTATGCTAGCAAGGGCGAAACCATAATGGATAGAGTAATACCACTTACGAGAGCCAAACAATATGAGGATAGCCTCATGGTTAAACAAATCAATTTCTATAGAATACGGAAATGCAAATTCATACTGAATTCGATTATTAATGCCATCGATTGGTTATGGAACAATCAAATTTGAATTTTATTGTTAAATATTGATGACTGTTTGGCTATTTGATAAGTGTTCCAGGAAGACACATTGCAGGAAGACCATGTGTGATGGCCTGCAGAAGCCAAACTCCATGGGAAAGACCCCATGCTTTGGAAATGGGTTTCGGGTGAAACACCATTGTAAATTTTGATAACACCTCAGCTACATTGCATGTGCATGAGATGGTGAAATTATGCCAAGAAGGCATGAGTGGGTTATGGAATGTGAAAATATTGGGTGGAAAACTGAAGGACTGTTGACTCAGAGAAGGGAGCCCCCATTCTTTGCAAATGAAGAAAAGATACATCTACAAAACATATGAGTATTTTGTAACCCTAACTAAGAATATACATGTCTGGTTATTAGATTTAATATGCAGAGCATGTTTTATTATTTCATTATTATTCCAGGCTGCTTGAGTATGATTAGGGCCTACATGACTCACAACAGAAAGGGATGCATACCTTTCGGGTTCTAGGTTATGTTGGGGTTGTCAATATTGACTACACCTTAAGGGAATGGACGCATTCCTAGTGTTTCAATACTTGATAGTGAATGTTATGAAATATGGTTAAAATTCTAGAGCAACAATACTGATGAGCCTGCTTATCCTTCTTGTGCTATCAGCTTACATAGGTGCAATTTGGTGTTGCACGTTTAGAGGCAAAGTGAAGAAAGGGTACTCAAGAGGACTGTATGAGAAGTGGTAACCTTTATGAAGTGTGAGTGGGTATCGCGGGGCCATGATAGTTTGTAGCCAAGAAAGTCAACTAAAGAGTTCCTAAAGGGAATCGTCGGTTTGCACAAGAGAATGAGTGCCATCCTTGTGTGGGTGAAGAATTGTTATGCGCATGAAGGGTTGTGATATGTGTGAAAGGCTTATGCAAGCCTAAGGCAGAGTGGTAGAGCCTTGACCTATAATGGTCAGTGGCGCAGTTTCCTTCCATTGGCTGATGACCCAGACGGATGTGCTGGCTCGGTAATGGAGAGGGCCAACCAGGTATGGGACTGGTTAGGCACCACCAAATGCTTGGTAAATCTAGTTGGCGTGAAGGTGTACTGGTTGGGCATTAACTACTTGATGTTGTGGAGCAGCATGTGTGCTGGCCAAACATCCAAGTCCATAGGCGATCCCAAGGATTGCAAAGCGAAGCAGGACCCTGTGGACCAGAAAGGAAATGCATAATACAGATACGTATTCAATGGGCTATTTTTAGGGGCGAAATTTAGCCCATGGGCTATTTTTCCATGTTTTTTTCCAAAAAAAGATTTGCCAATTTGCATTTTTTTCAAGCCCCATTTCACCCAATTTTGATGGGGTAAACTTTTTTCACTCTAAAATTCGCCAAATTATTATCTAAACTATATAAAATCCTTAGAAATTGAAATAATTTTAGAAAAATATCGCCAAATATTTTATAGTTGACATTTTAAGAATTTGTAAGATTCGCCAAGGTTTCTACACTTTTAAATAAGTATGGGTCCTTAAAATTATCCCTAGTATTCATTTTCATTTAGTTCTTGTTTGGAATAATGAAGATTTCAGGTATAAGTCTTCCAACAACTAAGCTGATACACTATTGTTTGTTTGTTGGAAACCTTGGGCATTGCAAGAAAGTGAGGACCCTTGAAGAACTATAAAATTCTTGGTAAACCAGAGAGTAACTGGTCGGGCGCTAAACTTCTTAGTAAATCCAGAGAGTAACTGGTCGGGCGCTAAAATTCTTGGTAAATCCAGAGAGTAACTGGTTGGGCGCTACAAATGCTTGATAAATTTAGAAAGTAGTTGGTGTGGGTATTAACCACTTGATGTTGTGGAGAAGCCGACATGTTGACCAAACATTCTTTAATTAATTAATAAAACCAGTCGGAGCAATGACTTAGCATATTGCTAAATGGGATATTGTTAGGATATTCCTATACTCCATCCTAGTCCTACCAGCATTTTCATCCTTTGCATCTTCATTCTTGCATGCAATCCTGCATGCAGCATGCATTGCATGCATTCCTGCATGCAGCATGCATCCGCATGCTGGCCAGTCTAGGTTGACACCTACAGCACCTAGTTCCTATTCTTCCAGCACTCGGGAGCTTATTTCCACTTAGATCCAGCCCTCCTAGCCAGTGATGCCCCCACATCTGTGATATACCTGCAATAATTAATTAATGCAAATACATGAGATATCAGAAATAATGGAACAGAATCGCTTTTATATTGATCACGGGCCACTTCGAGGGGGCAACCTCCTTTGAGCAAGCTCAATACAATTAACTTCACGGTGCCTTAAATGACCTCAACACACACTTATATACTAAGTCTATGCCCAATACTATGAGTCAAAACCATGGGACATATAATACTATGGGACGACTTACAAAGCATATGCGTCCAATACTATGGGTCAATACTATGGGCTAATATAAACTACGGATCAACAAATACTACGGGACGACTTACAAAGCATATGCATCCAACAACAATATACTAACATAGTAAAGAGAAGGGTTGACATAGGTTCCTAACATCCCCTCTCCCTTAGAAAAAGCTTTGTCCTCAAAGCTTTGGTTGGAGAAATTGCTGCAGAATCTGAAGGAGTGGTTCCCCGGTAGCATCCTCGGTTTGCATTTCGGGCCACTGACGCCTTTGGAGTGTCAAGGAGGATTGCTTGGAAGGCTGTAGATGAAGAAGAACCCTGTCAGCTGCGTGGAAAATGCGCTCAGAACGGTGCTAATCGGCTTGTTGTTTCAGGCAAATTCTGGCCATGTGAAGATTGTCCTGCAGAATGAGAAGAATTTGATCACGGTTTCGAAGAATCGAGTCCATTTCCTGAACTGGAGAGCTGCTAAGGGTGTATGGAAGAAGAACAGGCGGTGTTTTTCCATAGACTACATCATATGGTGTCCTTTTAAATGTGGTATTGTACCACCAGAGTGCTGCTAGGAAATCCATAGAAATAGTTGGCCAAAGCTGTGTAGGGATGGGCAAGGGTTTGAGCAATCCCGAAAGGAGTGTTGTTTCCCCCTTGTTGACTTGGAAAGTATCATCGTCAGCCACCATCTGTTGAATTGTCATTTTTAGTCCCGACCAAAAGAATTTACATTGTTCCCGGTCATACATTTTGCAGAACCCAGAGTGCCCTGTTGATGAAGAAGCATGGAGTTCAGAGAAGAGATAGCCCTGTGGAACATATTGCAACCAATTTGGAACAAGCAGAGAAAGAGTTGTAAGAGAAACTAGGTCATCAATTGTGCGAGAAGGAGCATCTTCCATCATATTGTCCTTACCCTTCTTGTAAGTGATCACATAGGGACAACCCATGAGTTGGATAACCCATTGCAGGTGTGTTGGGGAGGAGACCCATTGTTCCAAAAAAATTTCCAGACTCGGGAGATCAGTCTTGATGCAGACATAATTCCCTAATAGGTATGGCTGCCACTTCTGTACTGCATGCAAAATAGCCATCATTTCCTGCTGAGAGGTAGATGTGGCTACATTCTTATCGGAAAGGTCTCTTGAAGGCAGCAAGCGCATTGGTTCATCAAGGATACCTGCATATCTATCCAAGGAAGTAGTGGAGACTGTTGATGGGTGCATCTGAATGGAATTGAGCTGAGCGATGACACCATGTGAATTCTTCTTAAGGATTTTTTCCAGGCGATGTGAACTGATGATGCAGAGATTCCCTGGTTGTAAGCCCATAAATTTGTGTTGTGCCCCATTGACTTTGAACTGCATCCAAAGTTCCGCAAAATCCCATAAGATGGGGCCAAGTGTGTGTAACCATTGAACGCCCAAAACCACATCACATCCGCCTAAGGACAAGGCAAACATGTCAGAGCGTAGGTTATAATCTTCCATAGAGATACGCACATTGTGACACTTCCCCTTGCAAGGTAAGGTACCCCCATTGGCAACCATGACTTCAAAGTTGGAGCAAGGATGGACAAAACAATCAGCCTGTTTGGCAATCCGAGGGTCAATGAAGTTATGAGTGCTACCAGAATCAATGAGAATGGTAAGAGGGAGCTTCTTGAAGTATCCCCTGACTCGCATTGTTTGTGGGGTGGTGACTCCGGTTACAGCATGGAGAGAGATCTCGGGTGGGTCGTCCTGAGATGGGGTGTCAATAGGCAGGTGTTGAATGTCGACCTAATCATCTACTGTATCTGTAGCTTCTTCACCAAGTTCTAAGGCAGGCAGAGAATCCACATCCAAGAGATAGAGCTTTTGTTGAACACATCTATGTCCCCGAGTGAATTTCTCATCACAATTATAACAAAGCCCTTTTTCTCGGCGTGCCTGCATTTCTATTTCAGACAAATGCTTGATAGGAGTTGGTTGAGGAGCAGGCGTGATGGAAGGTCGTTGGGAACCATATTTCTGAAGGGAACAAAGGTGGGTTTGGAGCATTGTTAAGCTGCGATCTTTTTCTCGGCTAGCTTAGCCAACCCTAGGACTTCCATCATTGTGTTGGGACAAAACATTTTGACCTCTGAGCGGATTTCATCCTTGAGACCACTGATAAAACAACTCCTGTAGAATTCATCAGACAATCCTTCTGTGTGATTGGCTAGTTTCTCAAATTCCGTATGATACTCTCTCACTGTGCCAGTTTGGTGAAGTTTAGTGAGTGCTCCCGTGAAGTCGTCAAAATCACTAGGACCAAATCGCGGCAAAATGAGGTGGCAAAAATCTGTCCAGTTTGGCTCGGGATGAGCTTTGATGTACCAACGGTACCATTGAAGGGCTTCTTGTTCCAAATGAAAGGATGCAAGTGGAAATTTCTGAACATCAAAAGTATTATGCAGACTGAAATATTGTTCTGCCCGGTATATCCATCCAGTCGGATCAGTACCATTGAAGTGAGGAAAATCAAGCTTCGACCCATGAAAATTGCTAGAAGAAGAGAACCTAGTGGCTGCAAAAGATTCTGGCTGTCAAGTATTGTTCATGGCTGAATGCTGAAGATGGAGGTTGAGAAATGCTTCATCCAAATCCTGGAGTTTGGCTTGGATGGCTGCAAGTGCTTCCTCCATGGTTTTTGCTCCTGCACGGGTGACAACCATAACCAGGATTTTTTTATTTTTTTTATTTTTTTGGTTGACTGGGTAGGAAAACAAAAACAGGAACTACTTCAGTAAGGGAAAATTTGGATTTGGGAAAAAATCAAAAGGGAAATTGGGGTTTGACTAGGTTTTGGACACTGTTGGATAGACAGGGAAGCAAAAATGAGGATTTCAGAAGCGGGGTGAAAGAATGGGAAAATTTGGCAGAGGAGAACAAAGAAGCAGAATTCAGAAAGGAACTCTGTGGTAAAATTTGAAGGTGATTGGGTGAAATCTGAGGAAGTTAAGGCAAACCCTAAAAATAGACAAATGTGGGATTTCAGGCTTTGGGAAGGGGAATTGGGGAGAGGGTAGGGTCCTCAAGAATGAAAGATGCAGAATGGGATGACAGGGGTTCCCTGAAAATTTCAAGGGAAACAGAGGTAAAACAAGGGAGATATGGAGAAAAAACTCTTTTTTTTTTTTTTTCCATCAGACTGGAGCGGCTATGGCTCGGATTTTTTTATTTTTATTTTTATTTATTTATTTATTTTTAATAGACTGGAGCAGCTACGGCTTGGAAGGAATCTGGAACAACGCCGAATGGTTGGATCTGGAACGGCTTGCAAAATGGATCTGAAACGGCGCAGCAGTGATCGACAATAGTTCAACTGAAAGTAGATATGGACCCCAGGTATGTGCGGCTTCCTAACAGTTCAGGGGTTTCACTCGGCCACAAATGCTGTCTGACGGCTTGCGTATTGGGGCAGTACCCCTCACTCCACGGCTCAGGTAAAATTAATAACCGCTTTGCCACAAACGACAGCTCTTGGTTTACCTCACGGGTGGGAACTAGTCAATCAGGTAGGGGTCGTTGCCCTTTTCGTTGGCAAGTCCTCTCAATGGGCCAGCTACTTCGGGGTTCCTGTGGTACTCCTCACAATGAGTTTTAGGGCTTATGCCCAAGTACTTCCGACAGTTAAGCGGATAGGGATTATTCCCAAATCCGAACCTGCAACAGAAAAAATTTGGGCAGAAATTCCACCCAATGTTCAAAAACCGGATCTATATTGCTCGGAATCGCTATTATAGCATGTTTCCGGAACTGGAACAATCACTCTGCTTCTACCCATGAAAGCGGAATAGAAATCTGGGCACTCGGTCAAAATATTTTCTCGCCACAATTTCCACGGCCGTGACCGAAATTCTGAAAAATTGCTGATTTTAAATCTGTGATATCTCCACTTTTAGAACTCCAAATGAGATGCACCTGCAACAATTAATTAATAAGAATATGCGAAATAGCAAAAATAATAGAACAGAATCACTTTTATATTGATCATGGGCCACTTCGAGGGGGCAACCTCCTTTGAGCAAGCTCAATACAATTAACTTCACGGTGCCTTCAATGACCTCAACACACACTTATATACTAAGTCTATGCCCAATACTATGAGTCAAAACCATGGGACATATAATACTATGGGACGACTTACAAAGCATATGTGTCCAATACTATGGGTCAATACTATGGGCTAATATAAACTACGAATCAACAAATACTACGGGACGACTTACAAAGCATATGCGTCCAACAACAATATACTAACATAGTAAAGAGAAGGGTTGACATAGGTTCCTAACAACATCTCACCATCCACTTGACAAAGGCACCCTTCTTCACTTACCAGTCCAGTTATCTTTAATTAACTGAGTTCTCTCCTTGATTTTAGCTTCCATGTTTTCAGAAGATCCTCCTCTTTATCTATTCAACTATGTTGAATGGAAACCCAAAATGATAGCATATTTGAAGAGACATGATCTCTTTGATTATTGTTTTGAAAGAGAGTTCGAATCCTCTAAAGAAGAGATTGACTGGTTAACTAAAGGTGAAAGATCCATTGTAGCCATAATGTTTGCTATGTCTCGAAGCTTGGCATTCTACTCCCTTGATGATGTTGAATCTCCAAAAGAGCTATGGGCCCACCTGGATGAAAGTTTTGGCAAGCAGAATGAAGGGATTGGTCCAAACCCTTTCAAGAGAAAGCCCAGTGATGCATTCGCTCCCCTTGATGGTTTCCCATACCATGAATCAGTATCAAACATATCTCATATTGAAGTTGTCCACAAAGAAGAAGAGCTTGCAGATTCTACACTCATGCTCCAAATTTCTTCTATTACGAATTCTGTTCCAGCTCACATTCTAGAAATTGCAGAAGGTCCTAAATTCTCTCTTGCACCAGAGTCTAATGGTCTGCATCATGATCTATTGAATGTTTCGGAGGTAAAATCATCCATTGGAGGTAATGCATTCGCTCTCCTTGATCACTCACCTCTTATGTACTACAATATGATCATTATTTCATGCTTTCAGAAGGTTATTGAAGATAATGGCCATTGCCATTCGCTTGGGATAATTTCTCATGCACTTACTGGTTTTGATCTCACCTCTAATGGTTCAAAGGAGATCTCAAGAAACCATGATTCAAGTCTTGGATCTAATTTGGATTCTAAGCAATCACTACTTGGGATAATTTCTCATGCATATGATGGTTTTGATCTCACCCCTGCTGGTTCAAAGGAGATCTAAAGAAACTATTCTTCAAGTCTTAAATCTGATTTGGATTTCAAGCAATCATGTGATGGTTCTTTTTGGCATAATCTCACCCATGATGGTTCGAAGGAGAAGACAAAGACTATCTGCACATTCATAGATTTGATCCTACCTCAGCTGATTCGAATCACAGGTTCAAGGATCATCCTCATAGTTTTGGATTTGTTCTTATCACATTCGATCTGAAGAGCAAGTACAAGCACATGCTTTCTGAGCATGATCCACTTCTTCCCAAGAAGAAGATACCTCTAGACATATGACAAAGCATCACACCTGCTTGAGTTTGGAGCATTTATTTTTGTGTGTGCCTTACAGTCTATTTTGAGGGGGGGTATTTTTCCCATGAGGTTTTCCCCATTTCCTCGGTTTATTGACTGTTATTCATTGTATTGGGTGACCTTTGGTCTTAGTTACCAGGGACCAAGATGGATTAAGGGGGGGTGTTAGGATATTCCTATACTCCATCCTAGTCATATCAGCATTTTCATCCTTTGCATTTTCAGTCTTGCATGCATTCCTGCATGCAACATGCATTCTGCATGCATTGCATGCATCCGCATGCTGCCCAGTCATCAGGTTGACACCTCCAGCACCTAGTCCCTAGTCTTCCAGCACTCGGGAGCTTATTTCCACTCAGATTGAGCCCTCCTAGCCAGTGATGCTCCCACATCTCACCATCCACTTGACAAAGGCACCCTTCTTCACCTACCAGTCCAGTTGTCTTCATTTAACTGAGTTCTCTCCTTGATTTTAGGCTTGACTCACTCTTAACTGACCTTACCACTCTGATGGATGTCCAGTGTGACTAGACTACTCATTCTGACTCCAGTTAGCTCCTCATGCACCCTCCACTAAGCCTCCTTCATTTAGTTAGTGTCTCCATGTGCCGGTTACACTAGGTTACACCTACCACACTTAGTTAGACTTAGTTTGACTGACAGTTGATAATTACTTGAGAATTGATGACTCCACTGATGATGAGATAGACTACTAGTTGTGCTCTGATGACACTCCAATGATCTTTTGATCACTCCATTAAGGCCAATTCGAATTCCTCATGCATTGTATTATTTATTTGTCCATTTGTGATTAATGAATTAGTGTGTGTGAAGTTATTTTGCTTCTATCTGAGTTCTACTGTATTATTATTCTGTTGCTCATCTTACTGCATTGACCACTCTTAATCTTATTCCTAAATTCTTTCTTGTGAGGTATACATCAGATCTTAGATCTGTTGTGAGGATTTTCACAGATATCTGATAAACCCAGTCGGCGTACTGGCCTGGCATTGACATTCGAATGTTTGTGGAGTAGCCTGTGTGCTAGCCCAACATTCGTTATTGTATCCACAGGAAATCCAATGCTTGTAAAGCAAAGAAGGAGCCTGTGGAATAAAGTGAAGACATCCCATACAGATAAGTATTTGGTTATCTTGCAACTTCTTGCTTATGAATATACATGTGTATATGATTTCTCAAACTCTTGTTTAGAGATAAATCCTATGAGAATAAACTAAACATGTGAATTGATTCAATGTTTGAGTGTAGGTATTGTTGGAAGTAAGGACTATGAAGGCATCATAGGGATGCATCTGGACATGTGATCGTCCGAAATAGCTCAGTCTGAGCAGTAATGAAAGATGGTGCTAGTGGACATGTGTGAGTCTTAGCAATTGGGAAGGATTCTGTGAAGAACCTGCAATAATTAATTAATGAAACACACGAGATAGCAGAAATAACAGAACCTAGAATCACTTTTATATTGATCGCAGACCACTTCGAGGGGGAAACCTCCTTTGAGCAAGCTCAATACAAATAACTTCACGGTACCTTCATTGGTCTCAACACAAAATTATATACTAAGTCTAGGCACCAATACCATGGGTCAATACCATGTGTCAATACAAACCATGGGCCAATACAAAATATGGATCAACGATTACTACGGGACGACTTACAAAGCATATGCATCCAATAACAATAATACAAACTATGGATCAACAAATACTATGGGACGACTTACAAAACATATGCGTCCAAAAACAATATACTAACAAAGTAAATAGAAGGGTTGACATGGGTTCCTAACATCCCCTCTCCCTTAGAAAAAGCTTTGTCCTCAAAGCTTTAGATGTGGAAACTGATGCAGAATCTGAAGGAGTGGTTCCCCTGTAGCATCCTCAGGTTGCATTCCGGCCCACTGATGCCTTTTGAGTTTAAGGGAGGATTGCTTGGAAGGCTGTAGACGAAGAAGGACCATATCAGCTGCGTGAAATGTGTGCTCAGAATGGTGTTGATCGGCTTGTTGTTTCAGTCGAATTCTTTCCATGTGAAGATTGTCCTGCAGAATGAGAAGAATCTGATCGCGGTTTCGAAGAACCAAGTCAATTTCCTGAACTGGGGAGATGCTGAGCATGTATGGAAGAAGAGCTGGCGGTGTCTGTCCATAAACAGCTTCATATGGTGTCATTTTAGATGTGGTATTGTACCACTGGAGCGCTTCTAGGAAATCCATAGAAATAGATGTCCACATCTGTGTAGGGATGGGAAAAGGTTCGAGCAGTCCCAAAAGGAGTGTCGTTTTACCCTTGTTGACCTAGAAAGTATCATAGTCAGCTACCATATGTTGAATTGTCATCTTCAGTCCCTGCCAAAAGAAGTTACATTGTTCCTGGTTATACATTTTGAGGAACCCAGAGTGCCCTGCTGATGAAGAAGCACGGAGTTCATAGAAGAGATAGCCCTGTTGAACAGATTGCAACCAATTTGGAAGAAGCCGAGAAATAACTGTAAGAGAAACTGGGTCATCAAATGTGTGAGAAGGGGCATCTGCCACCATATTGTCCTTACCCCTCTTGTAAGTGATCGCATAGGAATAACCCATGAGTTGGATAACCCATTTCAAGTGTGCTGGGGAGGAGACCCATTGTTCCAGGAAATTTTCTAGACTTTGGAGATTAGTCTTGATGCAGAAATAATTCCCTAATAGGTATGGCTGCCACTTCTGTACTGCATGCAAAATAGCCATCATTTCCTGCTGAAATGTAGATGTGGCTAAATTCATACCGGAAAGGTCTTGTGAAGGTGACAAGCCCACTGGTTCAGCAAGGACACCTGCATATCTATCCAAGGAAGTAGGGGAGACCATTGATGGGTGCATCTGAATGGAATGGAGTTGAGCAATGACACCATGTGAATTCTTCTTAAGGATCTTTTCCAGGCGATGTGAACTGATTATGCGGAGAGACACTTGTTGTAATCCCTTAAATTTGTGTTGTTTTCCATTGACTGTCAAAGTTCAGCAAAATCCCATAAGATGGGGCCACGTGTGCGTAACCATTGAATCCCCAAAACCACATCACATCCGCCTAGGGACAAGGGAAACATGTCAGAGCGCAGGTTATAATATTGGAAAGAGATACGCACATTGTGACACTTCCCCTTCCAAGGTAAGGTGCCCCATTGACGACCATGACTTCAAAGTTGGAGAAAGGATGGACAAAACAATCAGCATGTTTGGTGATCCGAGGGTCAATGAATTTATGAGTGCTACCAGAATCAATGAGTATTGTAAGAGGAAGCTTCTTGAAGTAACCCCTGACCCACATTGTTTGGGGGGTGGTGATGCCATATAAAGCATGGAGAGATATCTCTGGTTTTTCATCCTGAGATGGGGGGTCAATAGGCGGCTCCTGAATGTCGACCTGATCATCCATTGTATATGGATTTTCTTAACCAATTGTAGAGGCAAGTGGAGAATCCATATCCAAGAGATAGAGCTTTTGTTGAACACATCTATGTCCCCGAGTGAATTTCTCATCACAATTATAACAAAGCCCTTTTTCTTTGCATGCCTGCATCTCTGTTTCAGACAAATGCTTGATAGGAGTTAGTCGAGGAGAGGGAGGTCGTTGAGAACCCATATTTTAGAAGGGAACAAAAGTGGGTTTGGAGCGTTGTTGAACTGCAATCTTGTCTTCTGCCAACTTAGCCAACCCTAGGACTTCCATCATTGTGTTGGGATAGAACATTTTAACCTCCGACTGGATTTCATCCTTAAGACCACTAATAAAACAACTCCTGTAGAATTCATCAGACAATCCTTCTGTGTGATTGGCTAGTTTCTCAAATTCTGTCTGATACTCTCTCATAGTGCCACTTTGACGAAGTTTAGTGAGTGTTCCAGTGAAGTCATCAAAAGCACTAGGACCAAATCGTTGCAAAAGGAGTTGTCAAAAATTTGTCCATTTTGGCTCGTCATGAGCCTTGATGTACCAACGGTACCATTGAAGGGCTTCCTGTTCCAAATGAAAGGATGCAAGTGGAACTTTTTGGACATCAAAAGTATTATGTACACTGAAATGTTGTTCTGCACGATAGATCCATCCAGTTGGATCAGTACCATTAAAGCAAGGAAATTCAAGCTTCAGACCACGGAAATTCCTGGAAGAAGAGAACCCATTAGCTGCCGAATATTCGTGTTGTTGGTTATTGTTCATGGCTGAATGCTGAAGATGGAGGCTGAAAAATTTTTCACCCAGATCTTGGAGTTTGGTTTGGATGGTTGCAAGTGCTTCCTCCATGGAAAATTTGAATTTGGGAAAAACGCGAAGGGGTAATTGGGGTTGACTAGGTTTTGGACACTTTCTGATTGATAGGGAAGCAAAAAATGGGGATTTCAGAAGCGGGGTGAAAGAATGAGAAAATTTGGCAGAGAGGGTCAAAGAAGCAGAATTAGGAACGGAACTCGGTGGTAAAATTTGAAGGCGATTGGGTGAAATACGAAGAAGTTATGGAAAACCCTAAAAATAGACAAATGTGGGATTTCAGGCTTTGGGAAGTGAAATTTGGGATAGGGTCCTCAGGAATGAAATATGCAAAATGGGATTACCGGGGTGTTAGGGAAGTTTCAAGGGAAACGGAGTGAAAACAAGGGAGATATGGTCAAAAAACATATATATATATATATATTCAGGAATGGATCTGCAATGACGCGGAAGGGATCTGAAACAGATAGATCTGCAATGGTGCGGAAGTGATCGGAAACAGAGGGATCTGAAACGGCGCCGACTGGATCTGGAATGGCTTTCAGAATGGATCTGAAATGGCGCGACAATGATCGGCAACAATTCAGCTAAAAATAGATATGGACCCCAGGTATGTGCAGCTTCCTAACAGTTCAGGGGTTTCACTTGGCCACCAATGCTGTCTGACGGCTTGTGTATTGGGGTAGTACCCCTCACTCCACGACTCAAGTAAAACTGATAACCGCTTTGCCACAAACGACAGCTCTTGGTTTACCTCACGGGTGGGAACTAGTCAATCAGGTAGGGGTCGTTGCCCTTTTCACTGGAAGGTCCTCTCAATGGGCTAGCTACTTTGGGGTTCCTGTGGTACTCCTCACAATGAGTTTTAGGGATTATGCCCAAGTACTTCCCACAGTTAAGCGGATAGGGATTATTCCGAGATCCAAAGCTGCAACAAATGCGAAAAAAAAAAATTTGGCAGAAATTTCACCCAGCGAGCCCAAGAAAGTGCTCTGATACTAGATGTGAAGAACCTGCAATAATTAATTAATGAAACACATGAAATAGCAGAAATAACAGAACTCAGAATCACTTTTATATTGATCGCAAACCACTTCGAGGGAGCAACCTCCTTTGAGCAAGCTTAATAGAAATAACTTCATGGTACCTTCATCGGTCTCAACACAAACTTATATACTAAGTCTAGGTGCCAATACCATGGGTCAATACCATGTTTCAATACAAACCATGGGCCAATACAAAATATGGATCAACAATTACTATGGGACGACTTACAAAGCATATACGTCCAACAACAATAATACAAACTATGGATCAACAAATACTATGGGACGACTTACAAAGCATATGCGTCCAACAAAAATATACTAACAAAGTAAATAGAAGGGTTGACATGGGTTCGTAATAGATTTCCTAGTTGAAAATCCTTAGATAGACCTTAGACACTAAGTATCATAGCCAAGAAGGGAAAGTCAAGCATTCACATTGAAGTGAAAGAGGCTAAGGAGCATGAAACCACCGTGGCGGTGTAGCTCCAGATTGGAACAAGACTAAGAGGGGGAAACTCTTACTCTTCTCTTTCCTTTTGACTGATGCATCTTAGAAACAAAAGATTGTTGAGTGCATGTCATAGCTAAAAATAGATTGTGTTTAACTGCTTGAAATGAATTATGAATGCTGAAATAGTTGTTTCCCCATGAAAGGATGAACATGAATAAGTTCATGTGTATGTTGGGAGAGCATGAAAAATGTGGAAGTCTCATTAGTGAAAAATGACTCTCCATGTCAATTGGGAAAATAATTGACTAATTTTAATATTGTGTTATGCTTGTCCTAACGGGAATTTCCATGATGAATTTCACAGGTGATAATTGAAAGCCATTGATTGCAGCTATTACCAGCCAAGTGTTGCTAGTGAGCAAAGTGAGAACCAGTTGTGCACATTAGCCATGGAAGCAGACCAAAAGCTAATTGTTTTGGCTTAAAATATCCCTTCATTAGTTGCCGGGATGGAAAGAAAGATGGCAGGCATAAAGTTCTAGACTTGTAGATCAGCTGGAAGGTGAATAAAGGGAAGGGATTGTTGTGGAGCAATGCCCACCTGCAAAGTAGGAAGATCAAATCCAACAGGAGCAGCTTGTGGAAGCCAAAGTATTGGTTCCAGAAAGTTCAAAGTAAGGAGATGAACGTGGGACAGACCTGCCACATTTTGTGAATTTTGGACATGTGTAAAGTGGGTATTTATTCCTAAGTATTGGAACACCGAGGACGGTGTTATTCCAAGGGGAGGGGAATGTCACATCCCCATCTTGACCCCACTGCATTAAAAACGTAAAGGATGTAATATTGTTATAAAATCATGGTGAGGAGATCAAGGCCAAGTCCCCTCCATCGATTTATTGATGCATGTGGTTTATGTGCTATCCAGGCACATTGGAATTCAAACATCATGTAAATATGCATTTTAATAAAATACCCACAACTAGCTATGCAATGCAACAAGAGATGGGGGCATGATTTTACAAGGAATTGGGAGGGAAACATTCAAACCCTTGAACCAATCAAGTCAATCCAAGTGTCAATGAGAGAACCCATAAAACCCTCAACTACCCATGTTGACTTTTGTACCCAATCATTAATTTCTCCCAAGAGTTGGCTGAAATAGTTAATGCCTTGGGGAATGGGAGGTATGGCTATCCAAATTTGGGTATGGGCAAGTCACCTTGCATGGAAAATCGTGTTTGGATTCCTTGGCAAGAAAAGACCCATGAATTTTCTTCCCAAGCCATCATCCCATCAACCAGTTTTTCCTCTCTCACGTTTTTAGAGCTACCTGGGTGTTTTCCAGCCACGTTTTTCTGTTTTTTCCTTCTTCTCTAGCTGGGAAGAGGGCGTTTTTGTGTTGCAGAGTTGCTGGAAGAGGAGGGAGATAGATTTGGGGTTTCAATGAGGCCGTTTTGGCTATTTGAAATGCTCAAAACCTATGGAAGAAATCGGGTTGCTCCCTGGGGACGAATTTCCCTTCCCACAGTTCGTTTTGGGTGAACCACGATTTGGGGAAAACCCATGGAGCCTATTTTGTAAAATACCTTGGTTGTAGATGTGTATCCCTGCCCAATGATCATTTTGTTGTGTTTAGAAAGAGTATGTTGGGGTATGGGTAATGGGTCTCCATAGCTTTGGTTTGAGCTTGAGTGCAAGCACGGGAAATGAAGAGGGTTTGATTTAGCCTGATAAATCCAGCTATGGACTGGCTTGGCTTAGAGAAAATGATTATTTTGGCTGTGTATGAGCTTGAATGTCCCGTTTTCCTTGTAGAAATCATGCCCAGATCGGGGGTGGTCTCCGAGTGCTGAAATAATATAGGTTGGGCAGAGACCTACGGTTGGGTGGAACGTTGTAGCGACACAGCTAGTTCCTTGGGACAATTGCACAATGAAGATAAGTGTTTTTATGCCTATGTGTTTTACTTCTGAAATGTTAAAATTTGATGGTTGTTTTTAATATGTTGAATGCATATGAAATGTGTGAGGATGATGCTTTTATTCCGCTGGGCATGTTTGCTTGATTTGCATCTGCACACATTTTTTTTAATGAATATAATGAATGGGATGAGTTTATGTATAAGCCCCATGATTTGGTATCAGGTTCCCTTACTCGAATTGGGTTCACGGGTGGGTTTGTGACACTGAAAAAAATTCTTGTAGTACCAAAACCATGACTCTAATCGCAAATACGTCGATTCCGATGGATTTGGGACGGTGGGTTTCAACTGGGGGACCCCCCACACCATACCTCAAACTCCCGAAAATGGTGCTATTGTGGTATCTTTGAAATTAGGGTTTTGCTCAGTGAAGGCCATGCCAATTTTGCTCAAGGGGGTAATTTTTTATCCAACGGCTCCCGGGTATGCATTGCCATCGTGAACACCTCCACACTGGCCATATGCACGTGTGGTAGCTGACGGAACCTAATTGATCTCACCATTTTGGGTTCATTGCCCTAGGAGAAAATCAAGTGTCCTTCAATGGCCACAGAGTGCTTGACAAAAATGCGCATGAACCAAAACCGTGACTCCAATCGTGAAGCCTTCAATTCAGATGGATTCAATACGTTGCATTTCATCTAGGGCACCCCCTGCACCATGCCTCAAACACTCATAAATTGTGTTATTGTTCCATCTCTGGAACTAAGGTTTTGCTTAGTGAAGGACATGCCATTTTTTCTCAGGGGGTTTCATTTATGATCCGACGACTCTCGGGCGTGTGTGGCCATCATGAACACCTCTGCATTGGGCATATGCATGTGTGGGAGTTGATGAAACCCAAGTCTGCTAGCTGGTTTGGGTTCCATGCCCTCAGAGAAAATTCTCAAAGTGTCCTTGAATGGCCACGAGGTGCCTGACAAAAATGCCCGTAGCACCAAAATCGTGACTCTGATAGCGAATCCATTGATTTCGATGGATTTGGGGCGCCAGGTTTCAGCTGGGGGTCCCCCCATAGTCTACCTCAAACACCTAGAATCAGTGCTATTGTGCCATCTCCAAAACAAGGGTTTTTCTTAGTGAAGGCCATGCCAATTTTGCTCAAGGGTTCATTTCTGATCTGACGACTCCTAGGAATTTGTGGCCATCGTGAACACCTCCAAACTGTCCATATGAACTTGTGGAAGCTGACGAAACCCAATTCCGCTCGCTAGTTGGGTTCCTTGGCCCTAGAGCAAATCCTCAAAGTGTCCTTGAATGGCCATGGGGTGCCTAACAAAAATTCCCATAGCACTTAAATCGTGACTCCGATCGTGAAGTAGTCGACTCCGATGGATTCGAGACGTCGGGTTGTAGCTAGGGGACCCCCCACACCGTGCCTCAAATGCCTGGAAATGGTGTTATTGTGCCATCTCTGGAACTAGGGTTTTGCTTAGTGAAGGCCATTCCAATTTTGCAAAAGGTGGTCATTTATGATCCGAAGGATCCCAGGCGTGCATAGCCATCGTGAACACATCCACAATGGCCATATGCATGTGTGGGAGATTAAAGATGTTCGGATATCCAAATCATCATGTTTAGGGTTTTGCATGCAATTTCTAGGGTTTGCATGCATCCCAGTCACTAGGTTGATGCCTCCAGCACCTTATCCACTCCTTTCTAGAACCCGGGAGCTTCTTCCATCACATTTTTAGCCCTCTTAGTCATGAAGGCGCTCACTTCTCACCTACTTCCAGAGAAGGGCGCACTTCTTCACCTACCCACTCAGTTTACACTCACTTAGCACCGATTCTCCTTGATTTGAGGCTAGTTTCACTCCGTTGGACCTCCATATTGACTAGATGACTTGTTCTGACTTCAGTTAAGCCTCCCATGCACCCTCCACTGAGCCTCCTTCCCTATATCAGTGCTACACACTTCAGTTACACTCAGTTAGACTCAGATTGACACCTGGATGACTGGTTCTTGTGCATTGATGACCACCAATGATTGATGATGAGGAATCCTAGTTGGATCCAAGCTACACCATTCAGTAATTTGAATGACCTCCTTAGTCAATTCGAATTGCTCACTCATTGTGAGGATATTGTATTGTAATTATTCACCCTTATTGGGATATTGAGCACTGATGCATGTTTTGCACAGTTTTACACCATTTTTCTGAGTTTCATCTATTGTGATTGATTTACTTGTTCATTAGATCTGCTTTGACTAATTTTACATGGTATCAGAGCCATTGCAGGGACAAGATCACTTTTCTACAGGTGTTCTACAAGGAGATTTGAGTGAATTTACTCAAAATTACAGAAGTTTTGGCATGAAAGATCTCAAGAGAATTCGCTCCTGTGCATGTAAGGCATAAAAATACTTCCTGTGCATGCAAAGCATAAAAATACTTCCAATCCACTCCAGAAGCTTGAGTTTTACACATAATTCCTGTATTTGATACATTGGACCCATTCAACATTGCTTGATCTCCAATCCCAGGTGTGATGCAACTCTAAAAGGGTGGATTGTTCGACCTTACCGTTCTTGGCTTTCATTGTGATTTGTAGGTTTTTGTCTCCATCAATTTCATTCACTACCTTGCTTTTGCAAGCTTTTCTACATCAAAGTGCACTCACTCCTAGCAATGGAATACTCTTCCTGAAAGCCTATCCTCACTCCCTTCAACTATTTTGATTGGAAAGATGATATGGAGATCATATTACATTCAAAAGGATTCTATAGAGTCACAGTTGGCCTCGAATTGGAGCCAAGCACATTGTTGGAAAGAACCAAACACTACAAAAAGATTGATAAAGATTATGGTCTCCTTTGCCTCTCTATTTCCAAAGATGTCCACTTCCATCTCAGCAGATTGAAGACTCCAAAAGCAATATGGGAGCAACTTGAAACACTTTTTGGAAAGCAGGACGAGCTTAGGGCTTTTCAATTAGAGAATGAATTGATTGCTCTTAGTCCTGAGAATTTCGAGACCATCAATGAGTTTTTCACAAAATTCAAGCACTTGACATTGCAGTTGAAGAACAGTGGAGTTATCAAAGAGGATAAGCAATTGATCCTCTCTATTCTCACCAAGATTGGTAAAGACTATTAGGAATTTGTCTCTACTTTCAATTCCGGTCAGCTAACTACCCCGAATTGGAAGATGCCTACCTTGAATGCCTTCATTGAGTCTGTCACAGAAGAGCATGATAAGTTGATTCAAATGGGGTCCATAAGCTCCAAAGATTCAGCCCTATTTGTTTAAGGACCCAAAAATTTGAATGGTAAAGGAAATCAAAAGAAAGAGAAGCCCAAATTCGAACCTCACAAGCAAAGAGAGAAAGGCAAGTAGACGGATGCACCATTGGGTTCAAGATTCAAGCAAAAGGGTAAAGAGGGTAAGGAAAAATATAAATGTACTTATTGAAACCATGGATTTCATCCCAAAATTTCATGCATGAAGAAAACTATAGATCAAATGGCCCTCCTTTTGGAAAAGAATAACATAACTCTTCCAGATGGTGCAAGGAAGAAGGATAGGAATGATGATCATGAAAGAGGTCAAGCACTCATGGCAACTGTTTCGAAGCCCACTACTCTTTTGGTAGATTCGGGTGCCTTGAATCATATGGCTGCAAATATTGATTCTTTTTCTTCATTCGATCCAAATAGCTCCATCCCCATCCATTTGGGAGATGACTCAAAAATTTCTTTGAAGGGAAAAGGTACAATCCATGTTGAACATGGAAGCTTTCAGAATGTTCTCTATGTGCCTTCCTTGGTTTCAAATCTACTTTCTGTGTATCAAATGACACACACTGGTGAACCGAAGCAAGTTACATTCATCCCTAATACAGTTGAAATTTCTGATATCAAAAGTGGAAGACTTATTGCAGCCGGAAAGGCGAACCACACTGCAAAATACTATGAGTTTTCACAATTTATTCCGCTTGCAAAGCCCACTGCTCTTCGCACACATGGTAATGAGGTTAGTAGGATTTGGAATGAAAGGTTTGGACATCTTAATTACAAGTATTTACTGCTGCTACAACAGAAATCCATGGTAGATGGTCTTCCACAACTCTGTTCCTCAAAGGGAATTTGCCCCGGTTGCATTGTTGGGAAGCACCTCGAGCACAGGTTCGATCGCGACAAAGCTAGCTAAGCTTCTACAGTTTTGGGGCTGATACATTCCGATATCAGTGGTCCGCTGCCCAATATGTCATTAAATGGTTCAAGGTATGTTTTGACATTTATTGATGATCTTTCCCGCTTTACTTGGGTATTGTTTCTCAAAAAACAAGTCAGAAGTGCTTGGAAAATTCAAGGATTTTAAGGCTTCTGTTGAGAACGCCACTGAGAGCAAGATCAAAGCTCTTAGATTTGATAATGGTGGAGAATATATCAAGGTCGAGTTGCTGCAACTTTGTGACGAAAGCATAATTCAGATCCAACATACAGTTCCCTACACACCCCAGCAGAATGGTGTAGCGGAAAGGAAAAATCGGTCGCTGAAAGAGATGGCTACATGCATGATTGAGTCAAAAGGTTTGGCTGCAAATATTTGGGCTGAAGCAATTAATGTTGCTGCATATATTCAAAACCAAGTTCCACATTCCTCCATGAAAGGTATAACTCCTTTCGAAGCATTCTTTGGTCACAAATCGGATGTGTCAAATTTGAGGGTTTTTGGCTCTACTGCATGGGCTAGAATTCCTTCCAAGAAGAGACGAGCTTTGGATCCACAAAGTATTGAGTGCATCCTGATAGGATATGGGGAAGAATAAAAGGCATATAAACTCATGGATATCAGATCCAAAAAGATATTCATAGAGTGCAGTGTGCAATTTGAAGAACCGCTTCAAGAATTGCAACTAGTCGAGGAAGAAACTGTCGTTTCACCGCCTTCACCAGAAGAAGATTTGAGCAGTGATAATGAAATTATTGGTTCTGATATTTATGATATTTTAGAAGCCCATGATGATCATGACATATCAGGTTCAGAATATGACCATTATGATCCTCCTCAGTTACCGAAGTGGGCCTAAAACAGTCCTCAATCTGCTGGTTCGAACATTGGAAACCTTGCTGATCCAAGACGAACAAGAGCAGACTTTCAAATAGCAGGTATGGCTCTTTCTATTTCTGATCCATTACTTCCTGAGATTTTTTATTTGATGATTGGTTCAAATCCCAAAACATACTACCATGCCCACCGAGATCTAATATGGCAAAGTGCCATGGATGAAGAGTACAGTTCTCTTCAAAAGAACAATACATGGGAGCTAGTTTCTCTTCCACCTAGAAGAAAATTAGTCCAATGTAAATGGGTCTACCGCACGAAATTTGCTGCTGATGGATCTATAAGCAAATACAAAGCTAGGTTGGTGGAAAAAGGTTTCTCCAGTTCAAAGTTCTATCAAGATCTCCACAGATCTAGTTCAGCAGCAGAGGACCAAAACATTGAGATTCATATGCACTACATTCGAGAGCTGGTGCATGATCACACCATCATTCTGCAATATTGCCCTACAGATGAGCAAATTGCAGACATCTTCACCAAGAGCTTCACTGAGAAGAAGTTCTCTTACCTCCATTCACTGTTGGGGGTGAGTTCCATCATGGTGGAGACAGATTGATCCATTATTATGTTTTAGCTTGAGGGGGGGATTTCTTCCCACTGGGTTTTCCCTCTTTCCTCACTTAGCTCATTTTCAGCATTTTTTGGATTATTGTATTGGGGTGACCATTGGTCTTAGTAACGAGGGCCCTACATTATTATTTTTTACATCATAGTCTAGTTTGAGGGGGGGGTGTTTGGATATCCACATCATCATGTTTAGGGTTTTGCATGCAATTTCTAGGGTTTGCATGCATCCCAGTCACTAGGTTGATGTCTCCAACACCTTATCCACTCCTTTCTAGCACACAAGAGCTTCTTCCATCATATTTTTAGCCCTCCTAGTCATGAAGGCGCCCACTTCTCACCTACTGCCAGAGAAGGGCACACTTCTTCACCTACCCACTCAGTTTACACTCAGTTAGCATCGATTCTCCTTGATTTGAGGCTAGTTTCACTCCTCACTGACTGTTTCACTCCGTTGGACCTCCATATTGACTAGATGACTTGTTTTGACTTCAGTTAAGCCTCCCATGCACCCTCAATTGAGCCTCCTTCCCTATATTAGTGCTACACACTTCAGTTACACTCAGTTAGACTTAGATTGACACCTGGATGACTGGCTCTTGTGCATTGATGACCACCACTGATTGATTATGAGGACTCCTAGTTGGAGCCAAGCTACACCATTCAGTAATTTGAATGACCTCCTTAGTCAATTCGAATTGCTCACTCATTGTGAGGATATTGTATTGTAATTATTCACCCTTATTGGGATATTGAGCACTGATGCATGTTTTGCACAGTTTTACACCATTTTTCTGAGTTTCATCTATTGTGATTGATTTACTTGTTCATTAGATCTGCTTTGACTAATTTTACATGGTATCAGAGCCATTGCAGGGACAAGATCACTTTTCTACAGGTGTTCTACAAGGAGATTTGAGTGAATTTACTCAAAATTACAGAAGTTTTGGCATGAAAGATCTCAAGAGAATTCGCTCCTGTGCATGCAAGGCATAAAAATACTTCCTGTGCATGCAAAGCATAAAAATACTTCCAATCCACTCCAGAAGCTTGAGTTTTACACATAATTCCTGTATTTGATACATTGGACCCATTCAACATTGCTTGATCTCCAATCCCAGGTGTGATGCAACTCTAAAAGGGTGGATTGTTCGACCTTACCGTTCTTGGCTTTCATTGTGATTTGTAGGTTTTTGTCTCCATCAATTTCATTCACTACCTTGCTTTTGCAAGCTTTTCTACATCAAAGTGCACTCACTCCTAGCAATGGAATACTCTTCCTGAAAGCCTATCCTCACTCCCTTCAACTATTTTGATTGGAAAGATGATATGGAGATCATATTACATTCAAAAGGATTCTATAGAGTCACAGTTGGCCTCGAATTGGAGCCAAGCACATTGTTGGAAAGAACCAAACACTACAAAAAGATTGATAAAGATTATGGTCTCCTTTGCCTCTCTATTTCCAAAGATGTCCACTTCCATCTCAGCAGATTGAAGACTCCAAAAGCAATATGGGAGCAACTTGAAACACTTTTTGGAAAGCAGGACGAGCTTAGGGCTTTTCAATTAGAGAATGAATTGATTGCTCTTAGTCCTGAGAATTTCGAGACCATCAATGAGTTTTTCACAAAATTCAAGCACTTGACATTGCAGTTGAAGAACAGTGGAGTTATCAAAGAGGATAAGCAATTGATCCTCTCTATTCTCACCAAGATTGGTAAAGACTATTAGGAATTTGTCTCTACTTTCAATTCCGGTCAGCTAACTACCCCGAATTGGAAGATGCCTACCTTGAATGCCTTCATTGAGTCTGTCACAGAAGAGCATGATAAGTTGATTCAAATGGGGTCCATAAGCTCCAAAGATTCAGCCCTATTTGTTTAAGGACCCAAAAATTTGAATGGTAAAGGAAATCAAAAGAAAGAGAAGCCCAAATTCGAACCTCACAAGCAAAGAGAGAAAGGCAAGTAGACGGATGCACCATTGGGTTCAAGATTCAAGCAAAAGGGTAAAGAGGGTAAGGAAAAATATAAATGTACTTATTGAAACCATGGATTTCATCCCAAAATTTCATGCATGAAGAAAACTATAGATCAAATGGCCCTCCTTTTGGAAAAGAATAACATAACTCTTCCAGATGGTGCAAGGAAGAAGGATAGGAATGATGATCATGAAAGAGGTCAAGCACTCATGGCAACTGTTTCGAAGCCCACTACTCTTTTGGTAGATTCGGGTGCCTTGAATCATATGGCTGCAAATATTGATTCTTTTTCTTCATTCGATCCAAATAGCTCCATCCCCATCCATTTGGGAGATGACTCAAAAATTTCTTTGAAGGGAAAAGGTACAATCCATGTTGAACATGGAAGCTTTCAGAATGTTCTCTATGTGCCTTCCTTGGTTTCAAATCTACTTTCTGTGTATCAAATGACACACACTGGTGAACCGAAGCAAGTTACATTCATCCCTAATACAGTTGAAATTTCTGATATCAAAAGTGGAAGACTTATTGCAGCCGGAAAGGCGAACCACACTGCAAAATACTATGAGTTTTCACAATTTATTCCGCTTGCAAAGCCCACTGCTCTTCGCACACATGGTAATGAGGTTAGTAGGATTTGGAATGAAAGGTTTGGACATCTTAATTACAAGTATTTACTGCTGCTACAACAGAAATCCATGGTAGATGGTCTTCCACAACTCTGTTCCTCAAAGGGAATTTGCCCCGGTTGCATTGTTGGGAAGCACCTCGAGCACAGGTTCGATCGCGACAAAGCTAGCTAAGCTTCTACAGTTTTGGGGCTGATACATTCCGATATCAGTGGTCCGCTGCCCAATATGTCATTAAATGGTTCAAGGTATGTTTTGACATTTATTGATGATCTTTCCCGCTTTACTTGGGTATTGTTTCTCAAAAAACAAGTCAGAAGTGCTTGGAAAATTCAAGGATTTTAAGGCTTCTGTTGAGAACGCCACTGAGAGCAAGATCAAAGCTCTTAGATTTGATAATGGTGGAGAATATATCAAGGTCGAGTTGCTGCAACTTTGTGACGAAAGCATAATTCAGATCCAACATACAGTTCCCTACACACCCCAGCAGAATGGTGTAGCGGAAAGGAAAAATCGGTCGCTGAAAGAGATGGCTACATGCATGATTGAGTCAAAAGGTTTGGCTGCAAATATTTGGGCTGAAGCAATTAATGTTGCTGCATATATTCAAAACCAAGTTCCACATTCCTCCATGAAAGGTATAACTCCTTTCGAAGCATTCTTTGGTCACAAATCGGATGTGTCAAATTTGAGGGTTTTTGGCTCTACTGCATGGGCTAGAATTCCTTCCAAGAAGAGACGAGCTTTGGATCCACAAAGTATTGAGTGCATCCTGATAGGATATGGGGAAGAATAAAAGGCATATAAACTCATGGATATCAGATCCAAAAAGATATTCATAGAGTGCAGTGTGCAATTTGAAGAACCGCTTCAAGAATTGCAACTAGTCGAGGAAGAAACTGTCGTTTCACCGCCTTCACCAGAAGAAGATTTGAGCAGTGATAATGAAATTATTGGTTCTGATATTTATGATATTTTAGAAGCCCATGATGATCATGACATATCAGGTTCAGAATATGACCATTATGATCCTCCTCAGTTACCGAAGTGGGCCTAAAACAGTCCTCAATCTGCTGGTTCGAACATTGGAAACCTTGCTGATCCAAGACGAACAAGAGCAGACTTTCAAATAGCAGGTATGGCTCTTTCTATTTCTGATCCATTACTTCCTGAGATTTTTTATTTGATGATTGGTTCAAATCCCAAAACATACTACCATGCCCACCGAGATCTAATATGGCAAAGTGCCATGGATGAAGAGTACAGTTCTCTTCAAAAGAACAATACATGGGAGCTAGTTTCTCTTCCACCTAGAAGAAAATTAGTCCAATGTAAATGGGTCTACCGCACGAAATTTGCTGCTGATGGATCTATAAGCAAATACAAAGCTAGGTTGGTGGAAAAAGGTTTCTCCAGTTCAAAGTTCTATCAAGATCTCCACAGATCTAGTTCAGCAGCAGAGGACCAAAACATTGAGATTCATATGCACTACATTCGAGAGCTGGTGCATGATCACACCATCATTCTGCAATATTGCCCTACAGATGAGCAAATTGCAGACATCTTCACCAAGAGCTTCACTGAGAAGAAGTTCTCTTACCTCCATTCACTGTTGGGGGTGAGTTCCATCATGGTGGAGACAGATTGATCCATTATTATGTTTTAGCTTGAGGGGGGGATTTCTTCCCACTGGGTTTTCCCTCTTTCCTCACTTAGCTCATTTTCAGCATTTTTTGGATTATTGTATTGGGGTGACCATTGGTCTTAGTAACGAGGGCCCTACATTATTATTTTTTACATCATAGTCTAGTTTGAGGGGGGGGTGTTTGGATATCCACATCATCATGTTTAGGGTTTTGCATGCAATTTCTAGGGTTTGCATGCATCCCAGTCACTAGGTTGATGTCTCCAACACCTTATCCACTCCTTTCTAGCACACAAGAGCTTCTTCCATCATATTTTTAGCCCTCCTAGTCATGAAGGCGCCCACTTCTCACCTACTGCCAGAGAAGGGCACACTTCTTCACCTACCCACTCAGTTTACACTCAGTTAGCATCGATTCTCCTTGATTTGAGGCTAGTTTCACTCCTCACTGACTGTTTCACTCCGTTGGACCTCCATATTGACTAGATGACTTGTTTTGACTTCAGTTAAGCCTCCCATGCACCCTCAATTGAGCCTCCTTCCCTATATTAGTGCTACACACTTCAGTTACACTCAGTTAGACTTAGATTGACACCTGGATGACTGGCTCTTGTGCATTGATGACCACCACTGATTGATTATGAGGACTCCTAGTTGGAGCCAAGCTACACCATTCAGTAATTTGAATGACCTCCTTAGTCAATTCGAATTGCTCACTCATTGTGAGGATATTGTATTGTAATTATTCACCCTTATTGGGATATTGAGCACTGATGCATGTTTTGCACAGTTTTACACCATTTTTCTGAGTTTCATCTATTGTGATTGATTTACTTGTTCATTAGATCTGCTTTGACTAATTTTACATGGTATCAGAGCCATTGCAGGGACAAGATCACTTTTCTACAGGTGTTCTACAAGGAGATTTGAGTGAATTTACTCAAAATTACAGAAGTTTTGGCATGAAAGATCTCAAGAGAATTCGCTCCTGTGCATGCAAGGCATAAAAATACTTCCTGTGCATGCAAAGCATAAAAATACTTCCAATCCACTCCAGAAGCTTGAGTTTTACACATAATTCCTGTATTTGATACATTGGACCCATTCAACATTGCTTGATCTCCAATCCCAGGTGTGATGCAACTCTAAAAGGGTGGATTGTTCGACCTTACCGTTCTTGGCTTTCATTGTGATTTGTAGGTTTTTGTCTCCATCAATTTCATTCACTACCTTGCTTTTGCAAGCTTTTCTACATCAAAGTGCACTCACTCCTAGCAATGGAATACTCTTCCTGAAAGCCTATCCTCACTCCCTTCAACTATTTTGATTGGAAAGATGATATGGAGATCATATTACATTCAAAAGGATTCTATAGAGTCACAGTTGGCCTCGAATTGGAGCCAAGCACATTGTTGGAAAGAACCAAACACTACAAAAAGATTGATAAAGATTATGGTCTCCTTTGCCTCTCTATTTCCAAAGATGTCCACTTCCATCTCAGCAGATTGAAGACTCCAAAAGCAATATGGGAGCAACTTGAAACACTTTTTGGAAAGCAGGACGAGCTTAGGGCTTTTCAATTAGAGAATGAATTGATTGCTCTTAGTCCTGAGAATTTCGAGACCATCAATGAGTTTTTCACAAAATTCAAGCACTTGACATTGCAGTTGAAGAACAGTGGAGTTATCAAAGAGGATAAGCAATTGATCCTCTCTATTCTCACCAAGATTGGTAAAGACTATTAGGAATTTGTCTCTACTTTCAATTCCGGTCAGCTAACTACCCCGAATTGGAAGATGCCTACCTTGAATGCCTTCATTGAGTCTGTCACAGAAGAGCATGATAAGTTGATTCAAATGGGGTCCATAAGCTCCAAAGATTCAGCCCTATTTGTTTAAGGACCCAAAAATTTGAATGGTAAAGGAAATCAAAAGAAAGAGAAGCCCAAATTCGAACCTCACAAGCAAAGAGAGAAAGGCAAGTAGACGGATGCACCATTGGGTTCAAGATTCAAGCAAAAGGGTAAAGAGGGTAAGGAAAAATATAAATGTACTTATTGAAACCATGGATTTCATCCCAAAATTTCATGCATGAAGAAAACTATAGATCAAATGGCCCTCCTTTTGGAAAAGAATAACATAACTCTTCCAGATGGTGCAAGGAAGAAGGATAGGAATGATGATCATGAAAGAGGTCAAGCACTCATGGCAACTGTTTCGAAGCCCACTACTCTTTTGGTAGATTCGGGTGCCTTGAATCATATGGCTGCAAATATTGATTCTTTTTCTTCATTCGATCCAAATAGCTCCATCCCCATCCATTTGGGAGATGACTCAAAAATTTCTTTGAAGGGAAAAGGTACAATCCATGTTGAACATGGAAGCTTTCAGAATGTTCTCTATGTGCCTTCCTTGGTTTCAAATCTACTTTCTGTGTATCAAATGACACACACTGGTGAACCGAAGCAAGTTACATTCATCCCTAATACAGTTGAAATTTCTGATATCAAAAGTGGAAGACTTATTGCAGCCGGAAAGGCGAACCACACTGCAAAATACTATGAGTTTTCACAATTTATTCCGCTTGCAAAGCCCACTGCTCTTCGCACACATGGTAATGAGGTTAGTAGGATTTGGAATGAAAGGTTTGGACATCTTAATTACAAGTATTTACTGCTGCTACAACAGAAATCCATGGTAGATGGTCTTCCACAACTCTGTTCCTCAAAGGGAATTTGCCCCGGTTGCATTGTTGGGAAGCACCTCGAGCACAGGTTCGATCGCGACAAAGCTAGCTAAGCTTCTACAGTTTTGGGGCTGATACATTCCGATATCAGTGGTCCGCTGCCCAATATGTCATTAAATGGTTCAAGGTATGTTTTGACATTTATTGATGATCTTTCCCGCTTTACTTGGGTATTGTTTCTCAAAAAACAAGTCAGAAGTGCTTGGAAAATTCAAGGATTTTAAGGCTTCTGTTGAGAACGCCACTGAGAGCAAGATCAAAGCTCTTAGATTTGATAATGGTGGAGAATATATCAAGGTCGAGTTGCTGCAACTTTGTGACGAAAGCATAATTCAGATCCAACATACAGTTCCCTACACACCCCAGCAGAATGGTGTAGCGGAAAGGAAAAATCGGTCGCTGAAAGAGATGGCTACATGCATGATTGAGTCAAAAGGTTTGGCTGCAAATATTTGGGCTGAAGCAATTAATGTTGCTGCATATATTCAAAACCAAGTTCCACATTCCTCCATGAAAGGTATAACTCCTTTCGAAGCATTCTTTGGTCACAAATCGGATGTGTCAAATTTGAGGGTTTTTGGCTCTACTGCATGGGCTAGAATTCCTTCCAAGAAGAGACGAGCTTTGGATCCACAAAGTATTGAGTGCATCCTGATAGGATATGGGGAAGAATAAAAGGCATATAAACTCATGGATATCAGATCCAAAAAGATATTCATAGAGTGCAGTGTGCAATTTGAAGAACCGCTTCAAGAATTGCAACTAGTCGAGGAAGAAACTGTCGTTTCACCGCCTTCACCAGAAGAAGATTTGAGCAGTGATAATGAAATTATTGGTTCTGATATTTATGATATTTTAGAAGCCCATGATGATCATGACATATCAGGTTCAGAATATGACCATTATGATCCTCCTCAGTTACCGAAGTGGGCCTAAAACAGTCCTCAATCTGCTGGTTCGAACATTGGAAACCTTGCTGATCCAAGACGAACAAGAGCAGACTTTCAAATAGCAGGTATGGCTCTTTCTATTTCTGATCCATTACTTCCTGAGATTTTTTATTTGATGATTGGTTCAAATCCCAAAACATACTACCATGCCCACCGAGATCTAATATGGCAAAGTGCCATGGATGAAGAGTACAGTTCTCTTCAAAAGAACAATACATGGGAGCTAGTTTCTCTTCCACCTAGAAGAAAATTAGTCCAATGTAAATGGGTCTACCGCACGAAATTTGCTGCTGATGGATCTATAAGCAAATACAAAGCTAGGTTGGTGGAAAAAGGTTTCTCCAGTTCAAAGTTCTATCAAGATCTCCACAGATCTAGTTCAGCAGCAGAGGACCAAACACATTGAGATTCATATGCACTACATTCGAGAGCTGGTGCATGATCACACCATCATTCTGCAATATTGCCCTACAGATGAGCAAATTGCAGACATCTTCACCAAGAGCTTCACTGAGAAGAAGTTCTCTTACCTCCATTCACTGTTGGGGGTGAGTTCCATCATGGTGGAGACAGATTGATCCATTATTATGTTTTAGCTTGAGGGGGGGATTTCTTCCCACTGGGTTTTCCCTCTTTCCTCACTTAGCTCATTTTCAGCATTTTTTGGATTATTGTATTGGGGTGACCATTGGTCTTAGTAACGAGGGCCCTACATTATTATTTTTTACATCATAGTCTAGTTTGAGGGGGGGGTGTTTGGATATCCACATCATCATGTTTAGGGTTTTGCATGCAATTTCTAGGGTTTGCATGCATCCCAGTCACTAGGTTGATGTCTCCAACACCTTATCCACTCCTTTCTAGCACACAAGAGCTTCTTCCATCATATTTTTAGCCCTCCTAGTCATGAAGGCGCCCACTTCTCACCTACTGCCAGAGAAGGGCACACTTCTTCACCTACCCACTCAGTTTACACTCAGTTAGCATCGATTCTCCTTGATTTGAGGCTAGTTTCACTCCTCACTGACTGTTTCACTCCGTTGGACCTCCATATTGACTAGATGACTTGTTTTGACTTCAGTTAAGCCTCCCATGCACCCTCAATTGAGCCTCCTTCCCTATATTAGTGCTACACACTTCAGTTACACTCAGTTAGACTTAGATTGACACCTGGATGACTGGCTCTTGTGCATTGATGACCACCACTGATTGATTATGAGGACTCCTAGTTGGAGCCAAGCTACACCATTTAGTAATTCGAATGACCTCCTTAGTCAATTCGAATTGCTCACTCATTGTGAGGATATTGTATTGTAATTATTCACCCTTATTGGGATATTGAGCACTGATGCATGTTTTGCATAGTTTTACACCATTTTTCTGAGTTTCATCTATTGTGATTGATTTACTTGTTCATTAGATATGTTGTGACTAATTTTACAAAAGAATCCAAGTCCGCTCGTCGGTTTGGGTTCCGTGCCCCCAGAGCAAATCCTCATAGCGTCCCTGAATGGCCACGGGGTGCCAGGTGTCTCTAGATTTGTTTTTGTCTGGTTTCTAGGGCTAGATCAAGGTCTACAAGATAGATTAGGTTCTATATGGATAGATTAGGTCTCTGGGGCTAGGTTACGTCTCTAGGGATAGATAAGTATTCTAGATTAGGTCTCCAGGGTTATAGGTCCACATTAGGCTTTCCAAGGCTACATTTGTTTTTGTCTAGTTTCTAGGGATAGATCAAGGTCTATAAGCTAGATTAGGTTCTATAGGGCTATATTAGGCCTCCAGGGCTAGGTTAAATCTCTAAGGCTAGATAAGTATTTGAGATTAGGTCTCCAGGGTTGTAGGTCCACATTAGGATTTCAGGGATACATTTGTTTTTGTCTGGTTTTTAGGGATAGATCAGGGTCTATAAGCTAGATTAAGTCTTCGGGGACAGGTTACGTCTCTAGTGATAGATAAGTATTATAGATTAGGTCTCTGAGGTTGTAGGTCCACATTAGGATTTCTAGGGCTACATTTGTTTTTGTCTGGTTTCTAGGGCTAGATCAAGGTCTTTAAGCTATATTCGGTTCTATTTCTTAGAAGGAACATGTAGATCTAGCTTCCAACCCATATAGTGTGATTCTGAGATATTTCAATTTGTTAGTATTTCCTCTTGTGATAAGGGTGAATGTCAACATTATTGATCTAGTGGCTTAGGAGCATGCAGGGGTGATTGTACAACCTAATATATTTATATCATTTGTTTCTTCCATCCATGAGACTTCCAATTATATAAAGGGGGAGATATCTAGATTCAATGGAAAACACCTTGCATGGTGGCCACATGGAGTATTCACTTGGTGGGAGAACACCCTACAATACACATGGAAGAATGTGTATTATGGAGGAGGGACATAATCCCTAGATAACATATGGTGCCATGGTTTCCTTTTTGGAGGATTGGATATGGATTGATGGTCTTTCCTTACATATGTACACATGTACTCTACAATTGGAGCACTTCCCTAGTGAATGGATCACTTATGTTTCTTCCCCAGAGTGATATCATCCATTATATATATGTCATATAAGATGAGTTTTCAATCTTTTTTATGCATATGAAGTTTTCCTAAAGGGATGGAAACTTGAATTGGAGTGATTGGTGTAAAACATATAATGGTGTACAACATCAATTTATTGTAATAGTAACTTAAACATAACTTAAACATCAAATAAATGATATAAGATAACATGATCTACAATAAATAAACTACCTAACATGAATAACATTAGACATGCATGAATAAATAATCACATGACTATACTATGTACCTCAATCAATTAGGCATTTTGGATATTCTTTGTTCTTTATTGTCTCAGACAACCTCTCGTGCTCTGCATGAGGTAGTAAGTAGCATACCTTGTTTGATGACTTCCTTGACATTGTTTGTAGTTGGATGATTGTACCCACGATCAAGTTGTAAAGTGATACACCTGTGAACCTGTTCTATAATCCATGTATGTGTAGCCATTTCTCTTTGGTCCCTTTCCATCTACTGTAAGATATTATCCCTGAACAACCATCGAGCCAGTTGGAAAGGTAATTCCTTCACTATCATTTAATGATGCAAGGAGGGTTTGCTTCCCCTGGATGCATCGTGCCAACCAATAATTCATGCCTATGGCACTATCTGTCGGGGCGACAACTGCATATATGTGTCCTGGAAAAATGCATTTTACGGTCATATTCCAACAAGTAGTGGTATGATAACATGGTTATTTAAAAAAACAAGAAGGGAACAAGGATATGAATGCATAAATGTATACCTGGCTATACAAGATCAGATATATGATCATATTCATTCGAAATAGAAGACTAGCCTTCCTCTAACTAGATTGTTTCAACAACTGCACGTGGGTCTACTGTAAGTGATACACGATCCCATTCATCAACCCAATCCGTTGATTCACACTCATCCCACTCACCGCTGCTACAAGGCCTGTAATACCCCATTTTTCCCTTTATGTAAATACTGCTTATGTACAGTATTTGTAAATTCCCTAGTGTGGAGCTCAAGGCCAAGGCCCCACTAGTGGATGTTCCGGTTTATTGCTTAGGAAAGTATTGATACAGTTTGATTATTCATGAGCTGCTGAGCCATGAAGAAAGTAAATGATGTAATTATTATTGAATGAATAAAATAACCAAGAAGTTGGCTAAGGAGGCAATGAACGAGAAGGGGGCTGTGTGTATCCACTAGGGAGAGGTGAGGGGGTTTGGGATTGGTTGACCATGTTGCCACATGTCTGACTGAGAACCCGTTTGAACTCCCTGCTGACATTAATGCGATTTCAGAAAGTGGTTGAGAACCAACTACTGAATCTGATGGAGTATGGAGCATGCCTGCGATTTCGTATGGCAGAGCATGGCTCTGATCGCTTGTGCGTGAAGGCATCGAACTGCCTGTGAGAACTCGCAGAGCCTGTTGTGAACTGGGGGGGGGGGAGGATTTAGAGATAGACACACAGATCCATTTTCAGAACTCACGCACTTGATTCCCTATTTTTGGAACGCTCGCGCTACCATTGTTGAGACAATTGACCCTCGTAGAGGATTCACTTGTGTGTTTTCCTGTAAGTAGCGTGCACCTGTGTGTGATAACTACCCATAACAGGAAGCCATGACACCCTGTGTGTAGAACCCTGGTGCAGCGACAGGAAGAGTCAATAGAGAAGGTTGCAGAATGGTTTGCGCAGAGAAACCGTGGGGAAATTCCAAGCCGGGATATGTCTTGTTGTAAACTGTGGGAGAAAGGTTGGATTGCTGGAGAAACTCAGTGAAGGATATAATCTCAATGAACTAGTGACTGGACCTTTCTATTTCCATCCTGGAATAGCACTAGAAGGGAAGGACCTTGCGAGACTGTACAACAGTGATAGTATCTTCCTTGTGTTGGATGTGGTAGGTATTGTGGGTGATATGTCGGTTGTGAGCGACTAGACCTTTCTATGCCCATCCTGGACTAGCACTGGAAGGGAAGATGCCTTGAGAGACTGTGTGATTGTGCAGTAGGTCTTCCTTGTGTTGGATGTGGTAGGTATTGTGGGTGCTAGGTCAACTGAGTGTTGAGATGCCTGCAGTTCTGTGGTTGAACTCATTGGTTTAGCAATACCTCGTTGTTATCCCTGTGTGCTGAAGAACCCCTGTAGGTTGGCTTAGCATTGGTAGGTGCCCTAGAATGCTTGGTAAACCCAACTATAGACTGGTTTAGCATGGGAATGGAGCCTTGACTATGAGAGAACCTACTGGCCCTCCTTAGTGGATACACTGCCCAGCTCGGGGGTGATCTCTACACCGAAAGAGTATAGGCTTGACAGAGATATAAGGTTGGGTGGAACGTTGCTCTCACTTAGCCAGTTGCTTCAGAATTCAAAGATAAGTATTCTATTATGGTAAATGATGTGGTTTCATTATTATGATATATGCTCGTATAGTCATGGAATTGTTGTATGTACGGTTATATGAGTGGCTGACATGAAGTCATGTACAGGCCTGAGTAACAGGCTGAATCCACTGTGTGTATTTATCTTGTATTGCAAGAACGAATGCTTGTAATTCCTGCATATGATAGATGTGTGAGTTAAGTTTGTGGATGCATTTTATATGTGATGTTGTATGATAGAGCTCCATCGTTTTGGTAATGAATGTGATGTGTACTAACCCTGTGAAGGAAAGATATATCGATATTGATCCTTGAGAAGCTAGAGAATCCCGAAGAGTGGTTTCAGGAACCTCTGTGGATTTGATAGCAGGAAGGGACCTTGGTAGGTTGAAGGTTGGAATGTCCAAGTGTGGATAGGAACAGAACTTCAGAGAAGGAAATGAGGTGGTTAGGTGCCTCACCTGGTTAAGGGGATGCTACCATTGGATAGAGTTCTCCATGAGCTTTCGAGTAGTACCAACCTTGCCTCATTTGGATACCGGAGGGAGGAGTTATGCCCCTTGGAAATTGATGAAGTTACCCTTGTAGAAACAGGGTTCCGAATGCATGATTCCGTGGGTTGCAGGTATTCCAAATCCGCGTTGAGAGTTTTGGGCCTCCCGTAATCCCGAACCTGAAAGTAGTGGGTTTCGGGTTTCAGGTTCGTCAAAACGCGCATGACGGGATTTAGTCCTCCCGCAACCCCGCACCCGACATTGGTGGATTTCAGGTTGCGGGTTCATCAAACTCGCACCACGGGATGTGGACTTCCCACAACCCTGCACCCGATAATGAGGGTTTCGGGTTTCGGGGTGACCCACCCCGTGGTGGAATAGTTGGGATCGGGTTTCGGGTTTTCCAAAACTCGCGCTAAGTGTTTGCACTTTCCGCAATCCCGAACCCGAAACTATTGAACCCATTGTTGCGGGATCCGCATTTCGGGAATCGTTGTGCGGGATGTGCATTTCGGGATTCATTGATGCGGATTTGAGTTCTCCGATTGAGTGTATGGGCGCTCAGTCAATGGTTTTGGAGAAAAAAAAATGGAGCACGGTCTCCAGCTAGCCAGTTGGGTCGGAGGGGACATCACAAAGACGTATCAAAGCTTCAGTTGCAGCACTGGGAGCTGTTTGGGCCGGATGGCATATGAATTTTGGTCAAGAAATGTGCCCAGGGCGTGATTTCTCTATGAACTTAATTGCTTGATTTATTGCTCAGATGAATAATTCCTGGTTTAGAGGAGTATGATACAGTTTATTTGCATGTTTATGATGTCTAATAGAATGTATATGATATACACAGAATTAGCAGCAACTGTCAGACAATTGTATCATGGTGCAACGCACGGTACGAGGTGAGAATGGTTACCCTGAATGATGCGCAGGACCCATTTGGGCTGGAAGATGATGTATTGGGTGAGAATGTGCAAGAAGCATATATAGAGGCTGAGTCTGATGGACGAAGGGAGCAAGTAACGCCCCCAAACTTAGATGAAACTATGGTTAGCTTCAATGAGCGGACGATGAAAGCACAAGAAGAGCAACATCAGCTCAATGCAGCCATTTTGCAGAGTCTCATGGACTTGCAGCAAAGGATTAACGGTGGTTCTAACCTGATCCATGGAGGCTGAGAAGGAAGAAATGCAGAAAGTCAGTCTAGGGGCCATTCCATGAAAAGAACTCCAAGCCCTAGAAGGGGTTTTGTGGGTCGGAAGCACAGGACACCCTCTCCTAAGATTTCTTGCAGCAGGTTAGAGGATTCTGAGGGTTCTCAAGAGAGCATAGGATGCACTGCTAGTAAGAGTAAAGGCAAAAAGAAGCACAGAGGTATTCCATAGGGTGAATTCAGGAAGGCTAGGCCTCCTACTTTTGATGGTGAAAGTAAAGAAGGTCAAGAAGCAGAGGCATGGCTTCTTGGGATGAAGAAGTACTTCAGAATGCATGATTATTCGGAGAATGAAAAGGATAAGGTCGCTATCTACAACCTTAGTGGAAGAGCTTCTATCTGGTGGGATCACCTCATGCAGCTGAAGGGAATCAGTGAAAGATGAGTCAGCTAGGGTAGGTTCCAAAGGTACTTCCAGGAGAAATACCTATCAGCTAGATATTATGATAATAAGAGAAAAGAGTTCAATGAACTCAAAGTTGGACAGAACACTGTGGATGAGCATGTTCACAAGTTTCTGGAGTTACTGAGGTATGTAGACTACATCAGGGATGAAAGAGTGAAGATCCAATGCTTCCTTGGTAGTCTGCCACAGAATTACAGAGACAAGATAGAGTTTGTAAATCCACCAAGCTTGGATGAAGCTATCAGGATGGCAGAGCATTGCTATGAGCAGAATAAAGGTAAGGCAGAGACACAACCACCGTGGAGGGGTAAACCCAAGGGAAGGTTTGATAAGAAGAAAGGTGAGTCTAAACCACCACTCAGGGATCAGCCTAGGAGATTTCCATAAGGCCAGCAGGAAAGAAGAGAATTCAGGCCATCAACGAACATGACACCAATGGGGCCACTTCAGTGTTGGGGTTATGGAGAGAACCACAGACTCAGAGATTACCCAACTACAAAGAAGAACCCCAAGGTCTTGTACAATGTTCGAAGAGAATCTACAGTAGGGGATATGGCCAGAGCAACACCCAGTATTTATGCAGCACTGGATGATCACCAAGCATACCATCAGTCAAAAGTAGTAGAAGTTGCAGGTAAGATTGTTGAGCACCCTATTTCTGTTTTGATTGATCCAGGGTCTACTCACAGTTATGTATCTCCTAAGGTAATTGAGAGTTGTTCCCTTGGTAAAGTGAAGCATGACAATGCTTGGTTAGTTTAGCTAGCCACCGGTACCAAGAGAAAGGTCAGTGAAATGGTGAAGGAATGTCCTATAGAATTGAATGGACTCCTCACACATGCATAATTGAATGTCTTGCCACTAGGGTCATACGATGCCCTGATTGGCATGGAATGGTTGGAAAGGCATAGGGCCAAGGTGGACTGTTACGATAAAGCATTGGAATGTTTGGATGATGAAGGCAAGCCAAGGTTGGTTAAAGGGATTCCAAAGCATGTTTCACTAAGACAGATTTTAGCTTTGCAATTGAGGAAGTTTCATAGAAACGGTTGCCAGCTATATGCTGTACATATATCAGGTTCAACAGAGGATAAGGGACCTAGGATAGAAGACTTCCAGATATTGCAGGAGTTCCAGGACGTGTTTCCAGATGAGGTTCCAGGATTTCCACCTAAGAGGGACATTGATTTTTCTATTAATCTTGTTCTGGGAGCAGCACCCATCTCCAAAGCTCCTTATAGAATGAGCACACAAGAGTTGGTAGAGTTGAAGGTGCAGCTGTAGGAATTGATAGACAAGGAATATGTCAGACCGAGTGTATCCCCATGGGGTTCACCAGTATTGTTTGTTAAGAAGAAGGATGGAACATTGAGGCTGTGTATTGATTATAGGAAGCTCAATAAGGTGACAGTTAAGAACAAGTATCCCTTGCCAAGGATTGATGACTTGTTCGATCAGATGAAGGAAGCTAGAGTATTCTCCAAGATTGACTTGAGGTTAGGGTACCATCAAGTAAGGATAAAGGATGAAGACATTCATAAGACAGCCTTCAGGACTAGGTATGGTCATTATGAATTTACAGTGGTTCCGTTTGGTCTTACCAATGCACCTGCTACATTCATGTGTCTCATGCATAACGTCTTCAGCAAGTATCTGGATAGGTTTGTGATTGTGTTCTTGGATGACATTCTTGTGTATTCCAAGAATGAGGAAGAGCACGATGAGGATTTGAGGATGGTGTTACAAGTCCTTAGGGAGCACCAGCTGTATGCTAAACTAAGTAAATGTAACTTCTATCAAGAGAAGGTATAGTATTTGGGTCACATTATATCCGCAAAAGGTATTGCGGTAGATCCTGAGAAGATTGAGGCCATTATGGATTTGTCCACTCCAAGGAATGCAGCAGATGTTAGATATTTCATGGTCCTTGCTGGTTACTACAGAAGGTTCATTGAGGGATTCTCTAAGATAGCCCACCCCGTCACTTCATTGCAGAGGAAGAACATTAAATTCACATGGTCTGAAAAATGTGAAAGAAGTTTCCAGCGGCTGAAGGAGTTGCTTACTAGTGCACCTGTATTGAAGATCGCAGATCCAAGTAAGGATTTCATGGTATGCACAAACGCTTGCATTGAGGGACTCGGTGGAGTGCTGATGCAAGAAGGTTCTATAATTTGTTATGAGTCAAGGAAATTGAAGGAGCATGAAAGGAACTATGCCACCCATGACTTAGAGCTAGCATCCATAATTCACGCTCTCAAGAGATGGAGGCATTATATTTTGGGAAGGAGATTTGAGCTCCGAACTGATCACATGAGTTTGAAATACTTGTTCGACCAACCAAACCTGAATGCAAGGCAGACTAGATGGATGGATTTCCTTTGCGAGTTTGATTTGGAGATTAAGCATGTCAAAGGTAAAGAGAATAAAGTTGCTGATGCACTCAGCAGGAGATTCCATATTGCAGCCATAAACAGATGTGAATCAGATTTGAAAGAAAGAATTTTAGAGGCCTAGGATAGTGATGAAGTCTATCTCCAGATTAAAGAGAAGTTGTAGCAGAACATTATAGAGTTGAAGTATGCAAGATATCAGCTGGGTAAGGATAATGTTCTCATCTATCAAAACACTAGGCTATACATTCCGGATAGTGCAGACTTAAAGAAACTGGTGATGGATGAGATACATCACAAGCCATACTCAGGACACCCAGGGGATCAGAAGACTATAACAGCAGCAAGGAAGTAGTACTTTTGGCATGGAATGAAGAAGGACATAGTTGAGTATATTGCTAAATGTCAGAAGTGTCAACTAGTCAAGGCCGAGCATCAACATCTAGCAGGATTGTTGTAGCCCTTACCCATTTCAGAGTGGAAGTGGGAAGTGATTTCCATGGATTTTATAACAGGACTTCCCATGATAGTGAGGAAGCATGATTCAATCATGGTTGTGGTGGACAAGCTATCAAAGGTAGCTAATTTCATCCCGGTCAAGTCCACTCACAAGGCCAATGACATTGCAAATATCTTCATGGGGGAGATATTCAGATTGCATGGTTTGCCCAAGGCAATAGTTTCAGATCGTGACATCAAGTTCACATCCAATTTTTGGAAGGGTTTATTCCAAGAGTTGGGAACTCAATTAAAATTTAGTACAGCCTATCATCCTCAGACAGATGGTCATACTGAGAGAGTGAATCAGATCCTTGAAGATATGCTAAGGATGTATGTGATGGATAAGCCATCTAAGTGGGAAGACTATCTACGCTTAGTGGAATTTGCTTACAACAATGGGCATCAAGCATCATTGAAGATGAGTCATTTTAAAGTGTTGTATGGTAGAGGATGTAGGACTCCAGTGGGCTGGGATAGCCCAGTCAACAGAGTACTGCTTGGACCCGAGATGGTTAAGGAAATGGAACAGGAAGTTGTAAAGATTAGGCAGAATTTGAAGGCAGCACAGGACAGGCAGAAGAGTTATGCAGATCTGAAAAGAGTGCATAAGGAGTTTCAAATTGGGGATCATGTCTACTTGAGAGTGAGACCCTGGAAGAGCTCCATGAAATTGGGAAGTTGTTCCAAGTTGACACCAAGATATTGTGGTCCATTTGAAGTCCTTGATAGGATAGGGCCAGTTGCATATAGAATTTCATTGCCTGCTAACATGAAAGCTCATAATGTTTTCCATATATCTTTACTTAAGAAATATGTACATGATCCTAATCATATCATTGATTGGCATGTGATACAAGTGGATCCTACATGCATCCTCGACATGAGGATTACCTTGCTCCGGAACCAGGCCATAGGGCAGGGAAAGGTGCAATGGAGACACCTTAACCCAGAGGAGGCCACGTGGGAGCTGGAGGATGCCATGAGGGAGGCATTTCCATTTTTGTTCAGTTTTGAGAACACCAAGGACGGTGTTATTTTAAGGGAGAGGGAGTTGTAATACCCCATTTTTCCCTTGATGTAAATACTGCTTATGTACAGTATGTGTAAATGCCCTACTGTGGATCTCAAGGCCAAGGCCCCACTAGTGGATGTTCCGGTTTATTGCTTAGGCAAGTATTGACACAGTTTGATTATTCATGAGCTGTTGAGCCATGAAGAATGTAAATGATGTAATTATTACTGAATGAATAAAATAACCAAGAAGCTGGCTAAGGAGGCAACGAACGAGAAGGGGGCTGTGTATCCACTAGGGAGAGGTGAGGGGGTTTGGGATTGGTTGACCATGTTGCCACATGTCTGACTGAGAACCCGTTTGAACTCCCTGCTGACATTAATGCGATTTTGGAAAGTGGTTGAGAACCAACTGTTGAATCTGATGGAGTATGGAGCATGCTTGCAATTTTGTATGGCCGGGCATGGCTTTGATCGCTTGTGCGTGAAAGCATCGAACTACCTGGGAGAACTCGCAGAGCCTGTTGTGAACCCGGGGGGGGGAGGATTAAGAGATAGACACACTAATCCATTTTCAGAACTCACGCAACTGATTCCCTGTTTTTGGAATGCTCGCGCTACCATTGTTGAGACCATTGACCCTCGCAGAGGATTCACCTGCATTTTTTCCTATAAGTAGTGTTCCCCTGTGTGTGAGAACGACCCAGAAAGGGCAGCCGTGACACCCTGTGTGTAGAAACCTGGTGCAGCGATGGGAACAATCAATATAGAAGGTTGCAGAATGGTTTACGCAGAGCAACCGTGGGGAAATTCCAAGCCGGAATATGTCTTGTTGTAAACTGTGGGAGAAAGGTTGGATTGCTAGAGAAACTCAGTGAAGGCTATAGTCTCAATGAACTAGTGACTGGACCTTTCTATGCCCATCTTGGAATAGCACTGGAAGGGAAGGACCTTGTGAGACTATACAACAGTGATAGGATCTTCTTTGTGTTGTATGTGGTAGGTATTCTGGGTGCTAGGTCGGTTGTGAGCGACTAGACCTTTCTATGCCCATCCTGGAATAGAACTGGAAGGGAAGATGCCTTGAGAGACTGTGTGATTGTGCAGTAGTTCTTCCTTGTGTTGGATGTGGTAGGTATTCTGGGTGCCAGGTCAATTTAGTGCTGAGATGCATGCAGTTCTGTGGTTGAACTCACTATTTTAGCAATACCTCCTTGTTATCCCTGTGTGCTGAAGAACCCCTGTAGGTTGGCTTAGCATGGGTAGGTGCCCTGGAATGCTTGGTAAAGCCAACTACAGACTGGTTTAGCGTGGGAATGGAGCCTTGACTGTGAGAGAACCTACTGGCCCTCCTTAGTGGATACACTGCCCAGCTCAGGGGTGATCTCTCAACCGAAAGAGTATAGGCTTGACAAAGATCTAAGGTTGGGTGGAACGTTACTCTCACTTAGCCAGTTGCTTCGGAATTCAAAGATAAGTATTCTGTTATGGTAAATCATGTGGTTTCATTATTATGATATATGCTTGTATAGTCATGGAATTGTTGTATGTACGGTTATATGAATGGTTGACATGAAGTCATTTACAGGCCTGAGTAACAGGTTGAATCCACTGTGTGTATTTATGTTGTATTGCAGGAACGATTGCTTGTAATTCCTGCATATGATAGATGTGTGAGTTAAGTCTGTGGATGCATTTTATATGTGATGTTGTATGATAGAGCTCCATCGTTTTGGTAATGAATGTGATGTGTACTATCCCTGTGAAGGAAAGATATATCGATATTGATCCTTGAGAAGTTAGAGAATCCCGTAGAGTGGTTTCAGGAACCTCTGTGGATCTGATAGCAGGAAGGGACCTTGGTAGGTTGAAGGTTGGAATGTCCAAGTGTGGATAGGAACATAAATTCAGAGAAGGAAATGAGGTGTTTAGGTGGCTCACCTAGTCAAGGGGATGCTACCATTCTATAGAGCTCTCCATGAGCTTTCTAGCGGTACCAACCATGCCTCATTTGGATACCAGAGGGACGAGTTATGCCCCTTGGAAATTGATGAAGTTACCCTTGCAGAAACAGGGTTCCACACGCATGATTCCGCGGGTTGCGGGTTGCGAGTATGCCAAATCCGCGTTGAGAGTTTTGGGCCTCTCGCAATCCCGAACCCGAACGTAGCAGGTTTTGGGTTTGTCAAAACTCACACGATGGGATTTAGGCCTCACGCAACCCTGCACCCGACATTGGCGGATTTCGGGTTGCGGGTTCGTCAAACTCGCACCACAAAATGTGGACTTCCTGCAACCCTGCACCCGACAATGCGGGTTTCGGGGTGACCCACCCCACGGTGGAACAATTGGGATCGGGTTTCGGGTTTTCCAAAACTCGCGCTAAGTGTTTGGACTTTCCGCAATCCCGAACCCGAAACTGTGGAACCCATTGTTGCAGGATTTGCATTTCGGGAATCGTTGTGCAGGATGTACATTTCGGGATTCATTGATGCATATTCGAGTTCTCCGACTGAGTGTATGGGTGCTCAATCAATGGTTTTGGAGAAAACAAAATGGAGCATGGTCTCCAGCTGGCCAGTTGGGTCGGAGGGGACGTCACAGAGTGGTATCAGAGCTTCAGTTGCAACACTGGGAGCTGTTTGGGTCGGACGACATATGAATTTTGGTAAAGAAATGCGCCCAGGGCGTGATTTCTCTATGAACTTAATTGCTTGATTTATTGCTCAGATGAATAATTCCTGGTTTAGATGAGTATGATACAGTTTATTTGCATGTTTATGATGTCTAATAGAATGTATGTGATATACACAGAATTAGCAACAACTGTTAGACAATTGTATCACAGTGCAACGCAGGGTACGAGTTGAGAATGGTTACCCTGAATGATGCGTAGGACCCATTTGGGATGGAAGATGATATATTGGGTGAGAATGTGCAAGAAGCATATATAGATGCCGATTCTGATGAAAGAAGGGAGCAAGTAACGCTCCCAAACTTAGCTGAAACTATGGTTAGATTCAATGAGCGGATGATGAAAGCGCAAGAAGAGCAGCATCAGTTCAATGCAGTCATTTTGCAGAGTCTCACGGACTTGCAGCAAAGAATTAACGGTGGTTCTAACCCGAGCCACGGAGGCCGAGAAGGAAGAAATGCAGAAAGTTAGTCTAGGGGCCATTCCATGAAAAGAACTCTAAGCCCTAGAAGGGGTTCTATGGCCCGGAAGGACAGGACACCCTCTCCTAAGATTTCTTCCAGCAGGTCAGAGGATTCTGAGGGTTCTCAAGGGATCCCAGGATGCACTGCCAGTAAGAGTAAAGGCAGGAAGAAGCACATAGGTATTCCACAGGGTGAATTCAGGAAGGCTAGGCCTCCTAATTTTGATGGTGAAAGTAAAGAAGGTCAAGAAGCATAGGCATGGCTTCTTGGGATGAAGAAGTACTTCAGAATGCATGAGTATTCGGAGAATGAAAAGGCTAAGGTCGCTAGCTACAACCTTAGTGGAAGAGCTTCTATCTGGTGGGATCACCTCATTCAGCTGAAGGGAATCAGTGAAAGACAAGTCAGCTGGGGTAGGTTCCAAAGGTACTTCCAGGAGAAATAACTATCAACTAGATATTATGATAATAAGAGGAAATACTTCAATGAACTCAAAGTTGGACAGAACACTATGGATGAGCATGTTCACAAGTTTCTGGAGTTACTTAGGTATGTAGACTACATCAGGGATGAAAGAGTGAAGATCAAATGCTTCCTTGGTAGTCTGCCACATAATTACAGAGACAGGATAGAGTTTGTAAATCCACCAAGCTTGGATGAAGCTATCAGGATGGCAGAGCATTGCTATGAGCAGAATAAAGGTAAGGAAGAGGCACAGCCACTGTGGAGGGGTAAACCCAAGGGAAGGTTTGATAAGAAGAAAGGTGAGTCTAAACCACAACTCAGGGATCAGACTAGGAGATTTCCACAAGGCCAGCAGGCAAGAAGAGAATTCAGGCCAGCAACGAACATGACACCAATGGGGCCACTTCAGTGTTGGGGTTGTGGAGAGAACCACAGGCTCAGAGATTTCCCAACTGCAAAGAAGAACCCCAGGGTCTTATACAATGTTAGAAGAGAAGCTAAAGTAGGGGATATGGCCATAGCAACACCCAGGATTTATGCAACACTGGATGATCACCAAGCAGACCATCATTTAGCAGTAGTAGAAGTTACAGGTAAGATTGTTGGGCAGCCTATTTTTGTTTTGATTGATCCAGGGTCTACTCACAGTTATGTATCTCCTAAGGTAATTGAGAGTTGTTCCCTTGGTAAAGTGAAGCATGAAAATGCTTGGTTAGTTCAGCTAGCCACCGGTACCAAGAGAAAGTTCAGTGAAATGGTGAAGGAATGTCCTATCGAATTGAATGGACTCCTCACACACGTAGAATTGAATGTCTTGCCACTGGGGTCATTCGATGCCCTGATTGGAATGGACTAGTTGGAAAGGCATAGAGCCAAGGTGGATTGTTACGATAAAGCATTGGAATTTCTGGATGATGAAGGCAAGCCAAGGTTGGTTAAAGGGATTCCAAAGCATGTTTCAGTAAGACAGATTTTAGCTCTACAATTGAGGAAGTTTCATAGAAAGGGTTTCCAGCTATATGATGTACACATATCAAGTTAAGCAGAGGATAAGGGACCAAGGATAGAATACTTCCATATATTGTAGGAGTTCCAGGACGTGTTTCCAGATGAGGTTCCAGGATTGCCACCTAAGAGGGACATTGATTTTTCTATTAATCTTGTTCCGGGAGCAGCACATCTCCAAAGCTCCTTATAGAATGAGCACACCAGAGTTGGTAGAGTTGAAGATGTAGCTGCAGGAATTGATAGACAAAGAATATGTCAGACCGAGTGTATCCCCATGGGGTTCACCAGTATTGTTTGTTAAGAAGAAGGATGGAACATTGAGGCTGTGTATTGATTACAGGCAGCTCAATAAGGTGACAGTTAAGAACAAGTATCCCTTGCCAAGGATTGATGACTTGTTCGATCAGATGAAGGAAGCTAGAGTATTCTCCAAGATTGACTTGAGCTCGGGGTACCATCAAGTAAGGATAAGGGATGAAGACATTCATAAGACAGCCTTCAGGACTAGGTATGGTCATTATGAATTTACAGTGGTGCCATTTGGTCTTACCAATGCACCTACTACATTCATGTGTCTCATGCATAACGTGTTCAGTAAGTATCTGGATAGGTTTGTGATTGTGTTCTTGGATGACATTCTTGTGTATTCCAAGAATGAGGAAGAGCACGATGAGGATTTGAGGATGGTGTTACAAGTCCTTAGGGAGCACCAGTTGTATGCTAAACTAAGTAAATGTAACTTCTATCAAGAGAAGGTATAGTATTTGGGTCACATTATATCCGCAGAAGGTATTGCAGTAGATCCTGAGAAGATTGAGGCCATTATGGATTGGTGCACTCCAAGGAATGTAGCAGATGTTAGATCTTTCATGGGCCTTGCTAGTTACTACAGAAGGTTCATTGAGGGCTTCTCTAAGATAGCCCACCCCATCACTTCATTGTAGAGGAAGAACATTAAATTCACATGGTCTGAAAAATGTGAAAGAAGTTTCCAGCGGCTGAAGCAGTTGCTTACTCGTGCACCTGTTTTGAAGATCGCAGATCCAATTAAGGATTTCGTGGTATGCACAAACGCTTGCATTGAGGGACTCGGGGGAGTACTGATGCAAGAAGGTTCTATAATTTGTTATGAGTCAAGGAAACTGAAGGAGCATGAAAGGAACTATGCCACCCATGACTTCGAGCTAGCAACCATAATTCACGCTCTCAAGAGATGGAGGCATTATATTTTGGGAAGGAGATTTGAGCTCCGAACTGATCACATGAGTTTGAAATACTTGTTCGACCAACCAAACCTGAATGCAAGGTAGACTAGATGGATGGAGTTCCTTTGCGAGTTTGATTTGGAGATTAAGCATGTCAAAGGTAAAGAGAATAAAGTTGTTGATGCACTCAGCAGGAGATTCCATATTGCAGCCTTAAGAAGATGTGAATCAGATTTGAAAGAAAGAATTTTAGATGCTCATGATAGTGATGAAGTCTATCTCCAGATTAAAGAGAAGTTGCAGCAAAACATTATAGAGGAGAAGTATGCAAGATATCAGCTGGGTAAGGATAATGTTCTCATCTATCAGAACACCAAGCTGTACATTTCGGATAGTGCAGACTTAAAGAAACTGGTGATGGATGAGATACATCAGAAGCCATACTCATGACACCCAGGGTATCAGAAGACTATAATAGTAGCAAGGAAGCAATACTTTTGGCACGGTATGAAGAAGGACATAGCTGAGTATATTGCTAAATGTCAGAAGTGTCAACTTGTCAAGGCAGAGTATCAACATCTAGCAGGATTGTTGCAGTCCTTACCCATTCCAGAGTGGAAGTGGGAAGTGATTTCCATGGATTTTATAACAGGACTTCCCATGACAGTGAGGACGCATGATTCAATCATGGTTGTGGTGGACAAGATATCAAAGGTAGCTCATTTCGTCTCGGTCAAGTCCACTCACAAGGCCAATGACATTGCAAATATCTTCATGAGGGAGATATTCAGATTGCATGGATTGCCCAAGGCAATAGTTTCAGATCATGACACCAAGTTCACATCCAATTTTTGGAAGGGTTTGTTCCAAGAGTTGGGAACTCAATTGAAATTTAGTACAACCTATCATCCTCAAACAGATGTTCAAACTGAGAGAGTGAATCAGATCCTTGAAGATATGCTAAGGATGTATGTGATGGATAAGCCATCTAAGTGGGAAGACTATCTACACTTAGTGGAATTTGCTTACAACAATGGGCATCAAGCATCATTGAAGATGAGTCCTTTTGAAGTGTTGTATGGAAAAGGATGCAGGACTCCAGTGGGCTGGGACAACCCAGTGAATAGAGTAGTGCTTGGACCCGAGATGGTTAAGGAAATGGAACAGGAAGTTGTAAAGATTAGGAAGAATTTGAAGGCAACACAGGATAGGCAGAAGAGTTATGCAGATCTAAAAAGATTGCATAAGGAGTTTCAAACTGGGGATCATGTCTACTCGAGAGTGAGACCCAGGAAGAGCTCCATGAAATTGGGAAGTTGTGCCAAGTTGGCACTGTTAACACCCAAACAGTGCTCACTACCTTATCTACCCCATTACATGACTCATTTGTCCATATTTGCTACCATATTTGCCTCCAAAACCTTAAAACCCCATTAAAAAGCCTCCAAAAGGCCAAAAAACTCCTTTTCCCCCCAAAATAATCCAAAATTCCTCCAAAATAGCAAAAACCCTCTAAAAAGGGAATAAAAAATACAAAAAAAGGAAAAAGAGGGAAAAAGGAAGCGAAAACCCTATACAGCTGACCTAAACCATATGGTGCCCAAAACCATGGGCCAACACTCCACCACTAAAAACCTATAAATAGGTGATGGAGGCCCCTCATTTCATATCCACAGTCAACCACACCCTTACTCTGCCAAAATCACTCTTGAAACCCTAGCTCACCCTTGAGCTACTTTCACATTTGAGTGCCCCTTTGGCCCATTTCCAAAACCCTTTGGAGAAAGAGGAAGGAACAACATTGGAGCTTGGAAGCAACCCTCCTGGATTGCTGCAAAGCCTTCACTAAGCTTCACATTGGAGGTATAATCAATACAAAAAACCCTTTTAATATCTTATCTTTTCTGTTTTATGCACATGTTTAGAATAGTTACTATTTTATTGTACTGTCTTTCATTTACTGTTTTTCTGAACTACTACTAAGGAGTCCCTTCTCCTTAGTAGGTGCTCATTTGCACAAGCTAGGGTGAAAACCCTAGCTACAGTTTTGGCGACTCCCCTTGTGTTCCTTTGAAATTCTGGTTATAGTTTTAAAGTTTTAAACGTTTTCAATTTTCTGCAATATTTTTCTGTTTTCTCCTTCGGCTGTCCCTTTCGGCTGGCGTAAACCGCGTCTTTTGCCCCCGCAACTGCATTCTGACAGCGTCTTTCAGGCATTTACCTGCGATACGACCGCGGCTCTTAGACTGTTTCCAATGATCTACCGGCGTGTTCCAGTCTGTTACCTACGATCTGACCGCGGCTGTCAACTTGTTTCGTGCAGTCCGACCGTGGCTGTTAACCCATTTTTCCGCAGGCCGCTTGTGGCTTTTAGCCATTTTCCTACAACCTGCTTGCGTCTTTCGGCCTTTTTCCTGCATCTTGCTTGCGGCTTTCAGCCATTTTCCTGCAACCTGCCTGCGTCTTTCGGCACTTTTCCCGCGGTCCACCTGCGTCTTTTGGCCAAACTCCCGCAACCCGTCAGCGACTGTTGAGCTGTTTCCCGCGGTCCGACCGCACAGATTTGCCATAGACCCGTGGTCTGTTTTCTGCACTTTTTTCACTGTTTTGAACCCAGCACTTTGCTGCAATATTTTATGCACCTGCACAACCATATGTCCTATTTGTAGCCATACTTCCCTACAGCCTTTTTTCTGCATTGTTATTTATGTTCCATTTACAGAATATTTTTTAAAAATTTCAACATTTTAATTGAAAAGAGAAAATTTTGCATTTCAAAGTTTAAATTTTGTATTGTTATTTTTAGTTAGAAAGTTGCCCACCCCGTGGCACTTTTACTTGGGTTCATCATCTCACACACACACACTCTGTCACCTAATTCAAGTGAGCCCTAAAATACTACTTAACACAACCAACATTCTAACCCCACTTGGGGAACACATAAGAATTTTTTTAATTAGGTAGGATCGGGGGGATAGGCATCCAAATAACACCCCTCGGTTGCTTACACTTGAGACATAGTTGTTGTCCATTAGGGAACCAAAATTCCGTAGTATTTTTTGACACGGTTTAAAACCAATTTATCGGGAAGGCCTCTCCCCTACGAGGGTTGAAGTCGCCAGACTGGTTCCGGAAGCCTGAGTGGAATACCGCAATCCATTCAGTAACCAAAGGATACGTTTCGCAGTTCTCGGTGTATTACCCGTATGGGGATACAATGGCGATACAACCAAACGACAGATTCACCCAATCAAACGTGTCATGAATGGGGTATCTTAGTTGCTTTTCTTCTAGGATTGACTACCTGGTGTCCCTCCCGGTAGGGGGATATCCTTAGCCACTTGGATCTACTATCCATATTGTCTGACTTGGATTTCATCACCTTACAGAGGATATGTCTAGTTGAGTCAGAATACTATTTAGCTAGGTGTTTGCATGCTCCCTTACCTCCTTTTGTTCTAGCGAGTCCACTATTTTTATTTTTTAGGAAACCTGCTGCTTGTTGGTATTCTGACCATTTCTGTTGATACTCCACTTATTGTAGCACAGTTGTTACAGTAAGTGTTTTGAGTTGGTTGTTGGCCTGAGTGCCATATTTTTTGAGCTCTCCTTCTGCACACTTGGTTGCATTAGGGTTTTTGAGCTATTTTTCACTCAACACAACCCCCAGATACTTGACACCATCTGTCACCATTGAGTCCCCGAGACATTCTCGGTGCCTCCGGGGCGAGCCCCCACAGCACAGTTCACTTGACATCACCCGTCATAGACATAGATCTTCATCACTTGATACCACTCATCATAGATCTTGAGCCTTGTCACTTGACTCCACTTGTCAATGGCATAGAAATCCGTCACCCGATCTAGACGCCCCTTATTTTACCTCTGATTCTGAGGCAGAGTCCGAGAACCCCACTTACACTGCACCAACAAGCCCCATGGCTGGCATGACTTCCACCCCTTTCTTTGTAGGGACCATTGGTGGAGCATCCACCACCACACCAGCTACCACACCTGCTTTGGGTATGCCCTCGATGGGGCCCACATCGACCATCCCGATCACTATACCCATTCCAGTAGCTGGCATACCTGTCTCCACTCCATCAGTGACTCACACTACCCTTGGAGGTGTAGGACCATCCCATACCACTTTCGTTCCTCCACTTGGGGGGGCAACATCCCAAACCCTGCCCCTCCACTTGGGGGCATTGGCCCCCACATGGTCACACCCACTAATATGTCACATCCTTCTACTAGTTTGCCATTCATGGCTAGTCTCAACCTTCCTGACCTAGCTAGACTGACTAATGATCCCATTAGACACGACCCTGCATGGCCTCACATGCCCACCAAGCTCCCCTTTGAAATCCCTAAGTTTGAGGGCAAGGCAAGTGAGGACCCCCATAACCATATTATGTCCTTCCATCTATGGTGTTCCTCCAACTCCATAATGGACGACTCTGTCCGCCTCCGTCTGTTACAACACACCCTCACTGGCTCTGCAGCTAAGTGGTACATCGAGCATCCCCATGGGACCCATGCCACCTTTACTTCCCTTGCCTCGACTTTCCTGCAGTTCTTTCAGTTACCTGTCTGCTATGACGCGGGAGTTGAGATCCTACTATCTTGCAGACAGAACACGGCTACCCACATCACTGACCACATTCATGAGTGGTGTCGATGCCGCAGCCTCTGCAAAATCAAGTTAGACAACCGCATCTTCTTAGATTGGTTTCTAAAATCCCTCCTTCCTGTCATTGCCAAGGATGTGGTATCCGAATGACCCCAGTCCGAAGAAGAGGCCATCCTCAAAGCCCAGCAATTTAACCTTATTTACGCCCAATCGGGTTATCTGTATTCCATCATACCTGACACCCCTCGCGGTGATTCCTCCCGACACGATGCGCTAGGGGCATCCCATGCCACAGATGGCATCATTGGCCGTGTTGCCTCACATCCCTAACCCTTTTCCATAGCACGTCCTATCCATGGCCCCGACCTTTCGCGGGCTACATCTCAATCCGGAGCAACCAATTCGTATGCTCCCATGGCACAACACCACCATTCCCACGGACCCTCATGTCCACCTCAGTGCTTTGGTCATGCATCCCTCGCTTACGCCCCCCCCGGTCGCACCTCAGCCATATTACCACCCATAGGCTGCACCAGCTCCTGTGTCCTCTTAAGCCCAACTTGCTTATTACCCACCATAGGTAGCCGCTGCGGCAAACCCACAACCTGTTCCGTAGATGTATCCGCAACCCCCACAAGGTTCAGCACTTGCGCAGCCTCCACCTCCTTATTATCCACCGTAGCCTACTCCCACACCTGCACAACCCAGAACCCACCTGCTGCCCAAGGGAAAGTGTACGCTCAACAAAATCCGCAGCAGAACCAAAATAACCAATTTTAACAGGGCCAGAAAACCATGGCAAAGGTCGTAACCGTGGGAACAACCCCCCTCCAGACCAAGGCGGTCAACCTCCCAATCCCCCAAACAACAATAATGTGGCACCTGCCAACCAGAACCCTAATCGGCCGCTCAAGCAGGCCAAAAATCCTAATTTGTGAACAAACCATCCTTGTTCTATTTGCGGGGTCTATGGCCACTACACACATGCTTTCCCACATTTGGAGCGAGCTCGGCAACTCTGGACTGATGATGCCCATCGTCAAGGGCACGCGGCTCCTTAGGCGCCGCCCAACCCCCCACCACCTCAGCATCAACCCTTGGTGCTACAAAACCCCTTACCAACCCAAGGCATAGTGAACACTCAACCATTGGTTCCCCCTCAAGGAAATGCGCCACCATAACAGCAGATCACTTATGCCGCTCCTGATCAACCCATGTTAGACTCAGGTACCCACCACTTGTTAATGATGTCAACCTCCAAACCCGTCGGAACTAATATGGCTCCACCCCTGAAGCCACTCTTGCGGAAAAAAAACACTAATGCTCATCCCACTGATCAGACGTTACATATACCCCCGGCTCCACTAGATGGTGCCTCCAAAGCACCTCGCTTCCCACTTCATCGCATCAACAATAATCCCAATGCTCACACTACGTCAAATTACAACATTGTAGATGACTTAGCCCAATCTCCCGCAGCCATGTCTGTGCTATAAGTCTTAAAAAAATGTCCTTCACAGCGCAAGACTTTGCTCTCCGCCATTGGTGCTATTGACCCAAATGATTCACGACTGATGGCCTTCGATTTGGACCAGTCCGAACCACGCTTGCCTTCCACTTTAGCGTTCCAAGTTTCTGTTTCCGTTCGGAATCTTGTCATCCATCGGTGCATTATCAATGAAGGTGCCTCTACATGCGTTATGTCCACATTCGTTTGGCAGAAGTTGGGATCCCCTACTCTCCAGCCGTCCTCCATTGCGTTGCGAGCCTACGACGACCGTTCGGCTCAACCCCAAGGTCTCTTAGCTAATGTCCCCGTCCAGTTGGCTGGTAAAACAGTGCTCATTGACATAGAGGTCATCAATGCCCAACTTGATTATAACCTCTTACTTGGCTGCAGCTACATGTATGCCATTCGGGCGGTTGCCTCATCCGTTTTTCATACCATGATGTTCCCCCATGATGGACGTGTGGTCAAGGTCGACCAACTCACCTATTATGATCCCAATGCCCCCGGTGCACCTGAAAATGTCCTCCCCATGGTTGAACAACCTGTTTGTGGTGCAACTACCTCGTTTGTTTCCTCTGTGGGACCCTGATTTTACTCAGATACACCGATGACCTCAACATTCCAATCCATTCCACCCCCGTCACCAGTGACCGAAGTATCTGACCTATGTACCCTTTCCCACAATACACAAACACCCAACAATCAACCGCCCTTGTTACCCAAACCACCATTGGTACCTAGTCACATTGGTGTTACACCCATCCACACAATCCCCTTCCTATTCCCTCCCTCGGGCGTAGTAAGCACCCTGGTTATGGCTACTCTCAGCCTCCCCGGGTTAACCTTAGGATTACCTGTGTGGTATATTTCACCTCCCATTCCCCCACCAACACCAAATGTCATCCTACAACCGGTGCAACCCATTGCCACTACTAGTCAACCACCTCCCGGTGTCACTACCCCTTCGTCATCTACAAATTCCCCCCCTCTTATCAAGCACACTGGGGGCAGAGTCCCACAACCATACACTGCTATACCCCCGCCCAAAACAGTTAAAAACCCCCCCGTGTTTCATGCTCCTCCCAAATGCTTGTTGTGTGATGAGTTAGGCCATCCGACTCATCAATGTCCCCAATTACCTGGATTACAGGAACACATGAAAATGCTTGACGATGACCCCAACATCCCAATTGTCCAACCCGATCCAACCCCTAAGCCTCGTGATAAATCACTGTGTACTAACCACCCTTGTGCAATATGCGGTATTTACAGCCATTACTCACATCACTGTCCTGATATTCCATATTACAGAGCAGCTCTCTACAAGATGAATAATTTGGACCTTGAGACGGCACCCCCCACAATTGAGGAGATCCACCCCCCAGTATCACCCTCATCCGGAGAGATTAACACCATCTATATGATCTCTTATACTACCACTCCCTCATCAAGCGATTTGACAACTCAAAGTTTCCGCAATGATGAGGAGATTCTAGAGGCTCTCACTGCCCTAGATTATCCCTGGGAAGACATGCACCATTGTTCCTCTTTCCTCCCAGAAGAGTCCTCCTCCACCACAGCCACCCAATTTGTGGTTGAGTCCAAAGATTTCCTTCCCACTAAAGTCAACTGGTTTAAGGATCCCATTCCCGCTCCTGATGCCTTTGAGGAAGGTAACATGGCCAACATCTCACCCACAATCCAAATTGATATCTCTGCCCCAGCCGGTGCTCCTGAAATCATTTCGTTAGGTGCTTCCTGCATCGAGCATGGGATCGGAGAGTACAAGCAACGTTTCCAAGAGTTCCGCGATGTCTTTGCCTGGTCCTATACCGAAATGCCTGGTCTTGACCCCGCTATCATAGAACACCACATTGACACCGTTGATTTAGGGAGCATAATAGATTACCTCGACCCTGGGATAAGGGGCATGATCAACCATTTTGAACCTTCCCCATCACATCTATATCAGCGTTTCAATGATCCCATTGTTCAAACCAACACATATGTGATCCACAATCACAAACCTCATGTGCATAGCATGGGGGTAGGTCATTAACCTTGCTCACTTTTTCACATTTGTGATCTCAACCATTTTTGAGGTCTCGTGTCACTTGTAGATTTGATACACCTAGTATTCTTCCCCTGCGGGTCATCATTTCTCCCCACCACTGCATCCTTGGCTTGGTGGGCTCACCTTTATTTGCAACCATTTTTTAACCTAGTTATTTCCTTTGACCATTCCGGAGTCCTTATGACCTCCATTTTTTGCACCATTTGCACTGCCGGATTCATATTTCCGTGCCTGTGATGATGCTTGAGATCATTTCTCACTCTCACGAAAAACTTTTTGGGATTTTTTCCATGCCCCATGACACCTCTTGTCGCCTCGGTTTGCATGCCATATCGGTCGTAGCCCGTTTTTGATATATTTTATATCATCGGATTCATTTTTTCGAGCCCATGATGATGCTTGAGATCATTTCTCGCTCTCAACCCCATATTTTTTGGGTATTTTTTCCAAAACACCCCCTGTCGCCTCGGTTTGCGTGCCACATCGACCGTTATCCTTTTTTGACACTTTTTATATCACCAGATTCATTTTTCCGAGCTCGTGATGATGCTTGAGATCATTTCTCGCTCTCACCAGGTACAGTTTCAACATTGTGTCCCGACACCTTGCTGCCTCGGTTTACGCACCACATCGGCCGCCATCGGATTGTTCCACATTTTTTTTTTCATGAGCCATTCGCTCCTTTCATACTGTAATTATTTCGTTATTTTGCCACTATTCATTATCCCGCAAGGAGGCCCACCATTGTTCCCCCCCCACCCTCGTTTTTGGTCATCATCAATGTTCCTTGATTGAGCACTTCCTCCTTGCCTGGCCATTCCTTTTGTTCGGTATAATTTTATCCCTTTTTTCAGGCCGGATAAGTCCTTTACGAAAAAGGCACCTAAGGAGTTTCGGTTAAGCTCTTTTCTGACTCCTAAAACAATTAAAAGATCGTCGAGCAATATTGCTTCCTTTCATGCTCGTTAAAGTACCTGAAAGGGCGTCTATCTGGTATAAGTTTAACCCTTTTCTGGACCTGGTAGACTAATTACGAAAAAAGGAATACTCTAGTCACACCGGCTAGAAGAGTTCTTCATTGCATCCTTTTATGCTAATTCGGGCCTTGGAGACTAACACACAAAAAAGAAACGCCCTGGAGTCTTCTTATCTCTTTCAGACTCTCTAAAATTGAAAGCAACCCCGAGCATGAACTGTCATGGGCTCGTACAAATCCACACGACAATACCATTCCATTATTTCAGAGTCTTCTTATCGCTTTCAGATTCCTAAAAATTGAAAGCAATCACGAGCATGAACTGTCCTGGGCTCGTATAAATCCACACGACAGTACCATTTTGAACACACTTCTTCTAATTCCTCAACCCATGAAGAAGTTCCCCCCGTGCCTCTTGGCACTATGATTGATCATCTCAACAGCACCCCCAATCAGGTCGCCTTTGTTCAGAGTATTCTGCAGTCTCCTGCCATCTTACACCAACTTGAGTATCACTCACCCCAGTCACTATCCTTGATCCATTACAGCTATGATCCCTTTCTCACCAGTCAGTTTCATATGCTGCCCGATCATCCCCGCCATCATACTTTGAACAAAGGAAGTTTGAGTCCACCCACTCTACTTGCCCAAATATCCCCCACAATATGACAGTCCTACCATCAGTACTCTCACACTTCGGTTCTCCACCTCGTGCTCCTATCAAGGGAACATCATTGCCTTGCTAGTTGTAGGTATCCCTCTGTCGACGACAGCCCCTCTATTCCAGAGGATAGACCCAGAGGTCCCTGCTCCTTGGACCCATCACCATCTGTGGTGAGTGCCTATGGACCATTTTGAGAGGAGTCATCATTGCCTCTCCGAGTGGTTGTTTCTCACATGCTTGACTTCAACACCTTGATCACATCATTAAGACTCACGTAGGGTTTATATCCCTTCGGTTATTGGTCGAAGACCCCAGATTTCCCCCGACTCTAGCACATTGGTGAGTCACTTTGAAACACCCAGTTATATGTTCCCGTGGATGTCCGGGTTGCGTTGGTGATTGTATTCGGAAGCCATCTAGTTATATGCTTCCTTGAGTACCCAGTTCAGTTCCAGTTCAATGTACCATTGAGGGTATGACTCCCCGTCACTATGATCCAGCAGCTCATCAGTTCCTCTGGTACCACACTCAGCAGCACTGTAGTTATTTCAGTATATCAGTTCTTCAGCTCAGACATGGTCAGCCCAGCAGTATGTCCCAGATTGGTGTCCCCTCTGGACCCTTATGATGTGCACAATGGTTCTCTATGTATCTTACAGGTCCCCCTTTTCGGGCCTCACAGTTATTTATGTATCTTGATACGAGCATGGGTATGCCCGCCTCGTCCATATATTGAGATTCTTCCTCATTCATTATTTGAGGCCATGTATATGTCAAGTCCCCATATTTTGGACCCCATTGTTATTATTGTTCTATATCTTGATACGAGCATGGGAATGCCCGCCTCGTCCATCTGTTCAGATTATTCCTCATTCATTATTGAGGTCATGTACTTTCAGTTTTTGCAGTTTGTTCGGGACCGTTGTATTGGGATCTAGTTCGTTTCTTCTCCTCTACACACCCCAGGAAAACCATAAAATACTTATGATGTCTATCGGCCATACGATGAGCTCCTGCCCTCACACATCAGGGGGCAATCTGTTAACACCCAAAAAGTGCTCACTACCTCATCTACCCCATTACATGACTCATTTGTCCATATTTCCTACCATATTTTCCTCCAAAACCTTAAAACCCCATTAAAAAGCCTCCAAAAGGCCCAAAACCCCCATTTCCCCCCCAAAATTCCTCCAAAATAGCAAAAACCCTCTAAAAAGGGAATAAAAAATACAAAAAAAGGAAAAAGAGGGAAAAAGGAAGCAAAAATCCTATACAGCTGACCTAAACCATATGGTGCCCAAAACCATGGGCCACCACTCCACCACTAAAAACCTATAAATAGGTGATGGAGGCCCCTCATTTCATATCCACAGTCAACCACACCCTTACTCTACCAAAATCACTCTTGAAACCCTAGCTCACCCTTGAGCTACTTTTACATTTGAGTGCCCCTTTGGCCCATTTCCAAAACCCTTTGGAGAAAGAGGAAGGAACAACATTGGAGCTTGGAAGCAACCCTCCTAGACTGCTGCAAAGGCTTCACCAACCTTCACATTGGAGATATAATCAATACAAAAAAACCCTTTTAATATCTTGTTTTTTCTGTTTTATGCACATGTTTAGAATAGTTACTATTTTACTGTACTCTCTTCCATTTACTGTTTTTCTGAACTGCTACTAAGGAGTCCATTCTCCTTAGTAGGTGCTCATTTGCACAAGCTAGGGTGAAAACTCTAGCTACAGGCACCAAGATATTGTGGTCCATTTGAAGTCCTTGATATGATAGGGCTAGTTGCATATAGAATTGCATTGCCTGCTAACATGAAGGCTCATAATGTTTTCCATGTATCTTTACTTAAGAGATATGTACATGATCCTAATCATATCATTGATTGGCATGCGATACAGGTGGAACCAGAGGGAGAGTTCCAGGTGGAGCCTACGTGCATCCTCGATAGGAAAGTTACCTTGCTCCGGAACCGGGCCATAGGGTAGGTAAAGGTGCAATGGAGGCACCTTAGCCCAGAGGAGGTCAGGTGGGAGCTGGAGGATGCCATGAGGGAGACATTTCCATTTTTGTTAAGTTTTGAGAACACCGAGGACGGTGTTATTTTAAGGGAGAGGGAGTTGTAATACCCCATTTTTCCCTTGATGTAAATACTGCTTATGTACAGTATGTGTAAATGCCCTAGTGTGGAGCTCAAGGCCAAGGCCCCACTAGAGGATGTTCCATTTTATTGCTTAGGCAAGTATTGATACAGTTTGATTATTCATGAGCTGCTGAGCCATGAAGAATGTAAATGATGTAATTATTACTGAATGAATAAAATAACCAAGAAGTTGGCTAAGGAGGCAACGAACAAGAAGGGGGCTGTGTGTATCCACTAGGGAGAGGTGAGGGGGTTTGGAATTGGTTGACCATGTTGCCACATGTCTGACTGAGAACCCATTTGAACTCCCTACTGACATTAATGCGATTTTAGAAAGTGTTTGAGAACCAACTACTGAATATGATGGAGTATGGAGCATGCCTGCAATTTCATATGGCAGGGCATGGCTCTGATCGCTTGTGCGTGAAGGCATCGAACTGCCTGTGAGAAATCGCAGAGCCTGTTTTGAACCGGGGGAGGATTCAGAGATAGACACACAGATCCATTTTCAGAACTCACGCACCTGATTCCCTATTTTTGGAACGCTCGCGCTACCATTGTTGAGACCATTGACCCTCGCAGAGGATTTACCTGCGTGTTTTCCTGTAAGTAGCGTACCCCTGTGTGTGAGAACTACCCAGAACGGGCAGCCGTGACACCCTTTGTGTAGAACGCTGGTGCAGCAACGGGAAGATTCAATAGAGAAGGTTGCAGAATGGTTTGCGCAGAGCAACCGTGGGGAAATTCCAAGTCGGAATATGTCTTGTTGTAAACTGTGGGAGAAAGGTTGGATTGCTGGAGAAACTCAGTGAAGGCTATAGTCTCAATGAACTAGTGATTGGACCTTTCTATGCCCATCCTGGAATAGCACTGGAAGGGAAGGACCTTGTGAGACTATATAGCAGTGATAGGATCTTCCTTATGTTGGATGTGGTAGGTATTGTGGCTGCTAGGTCGGCTGTGAGCGACTAGACCTTTCTATGCCCATCCTGGAATAGCACTAGAAGGAAAGATGCCTTGAGAGACTGTGTGATTGTGCAGTAGGTATTCAATGTGTTGGATGTGGTAGGTATTGTGGGTGCCAGGTCAACTAAGTGCTGAGATGCCTGCAGTTCTGTGGTTGAGCTCACTGGTTTAGCAATACCTCCTTGTTATCCCTATGTGCTGAAGAACCCATGTAGGTTGGCTTAGCATGGGTAGGTGCCCTAGAATGCTTGGTAAACCCAACTACATACTGGTTTAGCATGGGAATGGAGCCTTGACTATGAGAGAACCTGCTAGCCCTCCTTAGTGGATACACTGCCCAGCTTGGGGGTGATCTCTCAGCCGAAAGAGTATAGGCTTGACTAAGATCTAAGGTTGGGTGGAACGTTGCTCTCACTTAGCCAGTTGCTTCGGAATTCAAAGATAAGTATTCTGTTATGGTAAATGATGTGGTTTCATTATTATGATATATGCTTGTATAGTCATGGAACTGTTGTATGTACGGTTATATGAATGGTTGACATGAATTCATGTACAGGCCTGAGTAACAGGTTGAATCCACTGTGTGTATTTATCTTGTATTGCAGGAACGAATGCTTGTAATTCCTGCATATGATAGATGTGTCAGTTAAGTCTGTGGATGCATTTTATATGTGATGTTGTATGATAGAGCTCCATCGTTTTGGTAATGAATGTGATGTGTACTAACCCTGTGAAGGAAATATATATCGATAATGATCCTTGAGAAGTTAGAGAAGCCCGGAGAGTGGTTTTAGGAACCTCTGTGGATCTGATAGCAGGAAGGGACCTTGGCAGGTTGAAGGTTGGAATGTCCAAGTGTGGATAGGAATAGAACTTCAGAGAAGGAAATGAGGTGGTTAGGTGCCTCACTTGGTCAAGGGGATGCTACCCTTGGATAGAGCTTTCCATGAGCTTTCCAGCGGTACCAAGCTTGCCTCATTTGGATACCGGAGGGAGGAGTTATGCCCCTTGGAAATTGATGAAGTTACCCTTGCAGAAACAGGGTTCCGCATGCATGATTCCGCGAGTTGCGGGTATGCCAAATCTGCATTGAGAGTTTTGGGCTTCCCGCAATCCCGAACTCGAAAGTAGCGGGTTTTGGGTTCGTCAAAACTCGCACGACGGGATTTAGGCCTCTCGCAACCCCGCACCCGACATTGGTGAATTTCAGGTTGCGGGTTCGTCAAACTCGCACCACGGGATGTGGACTTCCCGCAACCCCACTGCCGACAATGCAGGTTTCGAGGTGAACCACCCTGCGTTGGAATAGTTGGGATCGGGTTTCGTTTTTTCCAAAACTCGCGCTAAGTGTTTGGACTTTCCGCAATCCCGAACCCGAAACTATGGAACCCATTGTTGCAGGATTCGCATTTCGGGAATCGTTGTGCAGGATGTGCATTTCGGGATTCATTGATGCAGATTCGAGTTCTCTAACTGAGTGTATGGGCGCTTAGTCAATGGTTTTGGAGAAAAAAAAGGGAGCACGGTCTCCAGCCGGCCAGTTGGGTCGGAGGGGACATCACAAAGTGGTATCAGAGCTTCAGTTGCAGCACTAGGAGCTGTTTGGGCCGGACGGCATATGAATTTTGGTCAAGAAATGCACCCAGGGCGTGATTTCTCTATTAACTTAAATGCTTGATTTATTGCTCAGATGAATAATTCCTGGTTTAGATGAGTATGATATAGTTTATTTGCATGTTTATGATGTCTAATAGAATGTATGTGATATACACATAATTAGCAGCAACTGTCAGACAATTGTATCACGATGCAGTGCACGGTACGAGGTGAGAATGGTTACCCTGAATGATGCACAGGACCCATTTGGGCTGGAAGATGATGTATTGGGTGAGAATGTGCAAGAAGCATATACATGTTTGGATATCCACATCATATTATTCAGGACCTTGCATGCATTTGCATGCAGCCCAGTCACCATGTGATGCCTCCAGCACCTTACCCACCTTATTCTAGCACTCGAGAGCCACTTACTTCAATGTTTTAGCCCTCCTAGTCAGGAAGGCGCCAACTTCTCACCTACTGCCAGAGAAGGGCGCACTTCTTCACCTACCACCTCAGTTTACACTCAGTTAGCTCCGATTCTCCCTGATTTGGGGCTAGTTTCACTCCCGACTGACTGTTTCACTCTGTTGGACCTCCAGATTGACTAGATGACTTGTTCTAACTTCAGTTAAGCCTCCCATGCACCCTCCACTGACTCTCCTTCCCTATATAAGTGCTACACACTTCAGTTACACATGACACACTCAGTTAGACTCAGCTTGACACCTGGATGACTGGTTCTTATGCATTGATGACCACCACTGATTGATGATGAGGACTCCTAGTTGGAGTCAAGCTACTCCATTTAGTGATTTGAATGACCTTCTTAGTCAATTCAAATTGCTCAGTCATTGTGACTGTATTGTACTGTAATTATTCACCCTCATTCGGATATTGAGCACTGCATGTTTTACACAGTTTTACACCATATTTTCATTGTTCATCTGTTGTGATTGATTTACTTGTTCATTAGATCTGTTGTGACTAATTTTACATGGTATCAAAGCCATTGCAGTGACAAGATCTATTTTCTACAGGTGTTTCTACAAGAGGATTTGAGGTTATTTGGTCAAAAACTACAAAAAGTTTTGGCATGAAAGATCTCAAGGGCATTCGCTCCTGTGCATGCAAAGCTTAAAAATACTTCCAATACCACTCCAGAAGCTTGAGTTTCCACATAAATCCTGGATCTGATACATTGGACCCATTCAACATTGCTTGATCCCCAATCCTAGGTGTGATGCAACTCTAAAAGGGTGAATTGTTCAACCTCATTGTTCTTGGCTTTATTGTGATTTGCAGGTTATTGTCTCCATCAATTGCATTCGCTACTTTGCCCTTGCAAGCATTTCTACATCAGTGTGCACTTGCTCCTAGCAATGGAATACTCTTCTTCAAATCCTATTCTCACCCCATTCAATTATTTTGATTGGAAAGATGATATGGAGATCATATTACGTTCAAAAGGTTACTGTTGGCTTGGTTTTGCAACCAAGATTGAGTGCTATGGGCACCTATCAACAAGTGATAGTAGTTTCAAATATTGAAAGCAAAAACAACAATTATAAATCTGAATGTAAACTAAACTAACATGTGCATATAACAAATAAAATTTTCTGAAAAAGATTCAAGAACAAGAAATAAAAAGAATGAGTATTTTGTATTAAGATACCTCAAATGGTGAGGATTTGTGTTGAGCAACTTCCAAGGTGAGTAGCTCCAAGCTCCAAAGGTCTCTTCTCCAAGATAGCTACAATGGTCAAAAACTCATGAGAGATTTTGACAGCATGAGGATAGGATGATGGATGGATGGAAAGTGAGGAGCCCCTACCACCTTTTTATAGTTTCTGGTGGTGGGGAATACCATTATGGTTTCGAGGAAACCAATGGTATTGACCAACATGGTTTAGGTACCTTTTCCCTCCTTTTTCCTTTTTTGAATATTTTGAATATTTTTATTCCCTTTTTAATATTTTTGGGAATTCTGGACCCTTTTTGAGGGTTTTTTATGCTTTTTGAGGAAAAATATTCATTTTGAGTGGAAAAAGGGGTGTATTAAGGTCTTTTGGTGGCTTTAGAGGCTCAAATGGTGAAAAAGTGGACAAATGGGTCATGTGAATAAGGAAATGAGCTAGTGAACACTTTCTGGGTGTTAACAGATTGCCCCCTGATGTGTGAGGGCAGGAGCTCATCGTATGGCCGATAGACATCATAGTTCTTTTGTCTTTTTTCTGGGTTTTGGGGAAGAGAAGAGACCGATTGGAGACTGGATCCACGGCCCTTGGAAGCTGCAAAATAAAAAATATTACATGGCCTCAATATGAATGAGGGATAAGCTCTAATAATGGACGAGGCGGGCATACCCATGCTCGTATCAAGACATATACACAACAATTAGTCCCAAGAAGGGGGACCTGAAAAATACATAAAAAATCTGCTGGTACATCATAATGGTCTGGAGGGGACATTATTCTGGGATATACTCATGATCATAACATGACTGATCTCAATAACTGATACACTGGAATAGAGCAACAACCGTTCTGAATAAGGTCTCAGAAGGGTTGATGAACTACTGAAATGGAAGGTGTCCAACATCTGTAGGGACTCAATGACTGTGAGTCATCACTGGGAAGTACTTGTAACTGTATACTCGAGGGAGTATCAAACTGGGGTACAAATGAATACTATCGCCATGCGCAACCCAGATATCTATAGAAGAAATGTAACTGGTTGTATCCATAGGTAGACTCTCAAATGTGGAAGAGTCAGGTGGTATCCGGGGTCTTGAACAGAAAACTGAAAGGACCAATACCCTGTGCGAGTCTCAACGATGCGATCAAGGTGTTGAAGTTGAGCATGTGAGAAACAACCATTTGGAGAGGCACTGAGGACTCTTCTCGAAATGATTCGCAGGCACTCATCGTAAATGGTGATGAGTCCAAGACACAGGGACCTCTAGGTCTATCCTCTGGAATAAATTTGGTTGTCGTCGACAGAGGGAGACCAGCAACTAACAAGGTAATGATGTTTCCTTGATAGGAGCGCGAGGTGAAGAACTGAAGTGTGGTAGTACTGATGGTAGGACTAACATACTTGTGGGGATGGGAAGTAACTGGGGTCCTATAGTGGGTAGATGCAAACTTCCTTTGTTCAGAGCATGATGACATGGTTGACTTGGCAGTGTAGGGAAATGACTTGTAGGTGCGGGGATCATAGCTTTTAAGGACTGAAGGGTATGTATTAACTGAGGGGACGAGCTGATGGGTGATGTCGAGGTATTCTCAGGGTGACATATTGCAAAATACTCTGAACAAAGGCGACCAAAATGGGGAAGCTGCCATATGAGTAGACGTGATCTGTTGTGGCGCCAAGAAGCACCATTGGGTCCTTCTTCGTAGTTTTAATGAGCTCCAAGAAGGGATAAAAGTGTGCTCTGAAATGGTACCGTCCTATGGATTTTGTGAGCCCAGGACTGTTCGTGCTCATGGGTGCTTTCATTTTTAAGGAGTCTGAAAACGATAAGAAGACTCTGCAGTGGTTGTGAGTACCATCCTGTTGGTTTTTACGAGCCCAGGATGGTGATTGCTCGTGGTCTCTTTGATGTTTAGAGAGTCTGACAGCGGTAAGGGGACTCCATTGGTGTTCTTTTTCGTAAGTTAGTCTCCAAGGCCCGAAAAAGCATAAAATGATGCAAATGGAGAACTCTTCTAGCCGATGTGACTAGAGTATTCCTTTTTCGTAATTAGTCTACAAGGTCCGGAAAAGGGGTAAACTTATAGCAGGTAGACGCCCTTTCATATACGTTTAGCGAGCATGAAAGGAAGCAAGGTTGCTTGACGATCTTTTCATTGTTTTAGGAGTCAGAAAAGAGCTTAATAGAAACTCCCTAAGTGCCTTTTTCGTAAAAGGGATTGCTCGGCCCGAAAAAGGGGTAAAATTATACCGAACAAAAAGGGATTGATGAGAGCGAGAAAAGGTCTCAAGCATCATCATGTGTGCGGAATACTGAATCCGGTGACATAAAGATTGTCAAAAAGGGGCAACAGCCAATGTGGCACGCAAATCGAGGTGATGAGTGGCATTTTGAAAAAGTGCCCAAAAATTATGGGGTGAGAGTGAGAAATGATTTCAAGCATCATCACAAGTGCGAAAAACTGAATCCTTTGATATAAGACTCGTTATAAATGGAGAATGGCCGATGCGGCACGCAAACCGAGGTGACGAGGGGGCATGGGAAAAATGCCCAAAAAGTCTGGGCGTGAGAGCGAGAAATGATCTCAAGCGTCATCACGAGCGCGGAAAACTGAATTCGGCGATATAAGGCTCATCAAAAACGGATGACGGTTGATGTGGCCCACAAACCGAGGCGACGAGGGGGCATGGGAAAAATGCCCGAAAAATCTGGGCGTGAGAGCGAGAAATGATCTCAAGCGTCATCATGAGCACGGAAAACTGAATCCGACGATATAAGACTCGTAAAAAATGGACGAGGGCCGATGTGGCACGCGAACTGAGGCGACGAGGGGGCATGGAAAAATGCCCAACGTAAGCAAAGTGGAACAGGATCTATCTGTCGTCAAGCAGAGAAAACAAATATTTTAGGTTTTTTGAACTTTTTGTGAAAAAAATAATAATATTGTACAATAATGGATGGTGGTGTCCATCAGATTTACTATGGGTAAAATCGCTTGAGGTACAACCCGTTGCGTGGGTTGCGTAGAGGGTTGCCTTCTGAATCGGTCAAAATGTATGCCCCCTGTCCGAGGCAAGTGTGTACAATATATGGGCCTTGCCACATGGACACAAACTTTCCTTTCCCGGTTTTGTCATGAGCCTGATCATAGGCGAGGACAAGGTCCCCTTCAGTAAAAGTTCTTGGGTGGACATGTTTATCATAACTCAGTTTGGATCGGTTCTTGGCTGCTTCCATGGTTTGAAGGGCTGTGCGCCGATCTTCATCGGCCTGCTCGAGGAGTAGTAAGCGTTCCTCGATTGGGGAAGTGTCCGGTAGGAGTTCAACGGCCATATGTAGGGTTGGAATCTGGCACTCAATGGGGAGGACGGATTCGACACCGTGAACTAAGTGGAAAGGGGTAAAATTGGTGGCGGTTTTGGTTGACGTGCGGTATGCCCATAGTGCCGGGAAGAGCATGTGGTGCCAATTTGACTTGTGTTTGTCTATAGTGCGCTGGAGGATGGTTTTCAAAATTTTGTTGATCGCTTCGACTTGGCCGTTTCCTTGGGGGTAGTAAGCAGAGGAGAAATGGTGTTCGAATTTCAGTAAGGTTGATAGTTCTCTCCAGACGGCGTCTTCGAAGTGAGAGCCGTGGTCTGAGATGAGTTGCTTTGGCACTCCAAAACGAGCGATAACATGGTTCAGAAAAAACCGTGCTACGGTGTCGGCCTTGCAATTGTAAGTTGGCATGGCCTCCGCCCACTTGGTGAAATAATCTACGGCCACAATAATGTGTTTGTGACCGCTGGCTGACGTGGGATTGCAATCGAGGAAGTCGATGGCCCATTTGCAGAATGGTCCGGCAGTGACGACTGGATGAAGGGGGGCGGGTGGGGTTCTTGCTTTTGGGGCAAAAAGTTGGCAGTTTTGACAGTGTTTGACTGCGGTGATGCAATCAGTAAATAATGAAGGCCAAAAGTAACCTGCGCGGATGATCTTTTGAGCGGTAGCCATGCCAGAGAAGTGGCCTTCGCAGGCACTGCTATGGCAATCATTAAGGACTTGTTCTGCCTCGTTATGAGATAGGCAGCGTCGTAAGATGGTATCGACGCCGCGTCGATAAAGTACATCGCCTAACAAGAGGTATCGGGGGGCGTGGTGTCATATATGACGGCGTCCATCACGATCGATGTGGGGTCGAAATTTTTGTGTGCGGAGGTAGATTAAGATGTCTCCGTACCATGGGTCATCAAACGAAATGATGAAAATGTGGTCGTTAGTGAGATCCGTTTGGATAGCGGGTGATGACGAAGAAGATGGGAGATCTGTGATGAGTTGAGCTAGTGCTAGGGCCTTGGTGCTTTTTGGGGTCTTGAAAGTAAGGTCGTACTCTTGCAGGATAATCACCCATTTAGATACGCAGCCTTGAAGAAGGCGACGCGTCAAGAGGTAAACCATAGGATTGGAATTAGCTACGATTGTGGTGTGGCTTAAGAGAATATAATGTCGCAGCTTTTGTACTGAAAAAACGACGGCGAGGGCCATCTTTTCTTCATGTGGGTATCGGAGGGGTGGGCCGGACAAGGTCTGGCTCACATAGTAGATGACATGCTCTTGGCGAGTAGTATCTTCTTGTACAAGGACTCCAGATACAGCATGTTCGGATGCTGAAACATAGAGGGTGAAATCTTTTGTGAAATCTGGAGGAGAAATCAACGGGGCTTTTGTGAGTGCTTTCTTTAAATCGGTGAAAGCTGTCTCTGCTTGTTGGTCCCATATGAAACGGGTATGCAGACGTAGTAGTTGTAGGAAACCGTGGACTGTTGTGGCATAGTCAGGGACAAAGTAGCGGAGGAAGTTGGACCTCCCTTGCAGGCTTTGCAGTTGTCTTAATGTGCGGGGTGACGGTAACTCTAGAATGGCTTGGACTTTTAAGGGGTCTACAATGATGCCTTTTTCTGAGATAACAAACCCTAGTAGGCGACCTGATGTAACGCAAAAGACACACTTGAGGGGGTTCAAGCGGATGTTGTATTTCCGACAACGCATGAAAACTTTTCGAAGGTCGTCTAAATGGTCAGATCGCTTTTTGGATCGAGCTGTGAGGTCGTCCAGGTAAACTTTTATGATCTTGTGGAGATCGTGGAAGCAATAAATCATGGCACATTGGAAGGTGGCTCCAGCATTCTTGAGGCCAAAAGGCATGACGCGATAGGCGAAGGTGCCCCATGGGGTGGTGAAAGATGTCTTATATTGATCTTCTTTACGGATTTTTATTTGGTTGTATCCGGAGAAACCATCCATAAAATAAAGGACCTCATGTCCCACACATTCATCGATTAGTTGGTCAATGAAAGGTGTGGGGAAGTTGTCTTTGGGGCACACGAGGTTAAGGTCTCGGAAATCAATACAAACGCGTACGGTGCCCACTTTTTTGTTTACTGGTACTAGGTTTGAAACCCAGGTGGTGTAGGCAATAGGATATATGAATCCTGCGTTTTGGAGTTTTTCAATCTCAGCTTTAACAACTGGGAGCTTGGACGGGTGAATGGGCCGTTGTTTTTGTCGGACAGGAGGCACATTGGGCCAAGTGTCGATGTGATGTTCCACAATTTTGGGATCGAGGCCAGGCATTTCTGTGTAAGACCAGGCGAAGACATCACGAAACTCTTGGAAGAGTTTCTTATATGCTTGAGTTTCCGCTTGAGTGCATGATGCACCTAGCGAGATGAGCTCAGGTTTTCCAGGTGTGGTGGAAATGTCGATTTGGATAATAGGGGAAATGTTTGACATGTTCCCTTCCTCAAAGGCATCAGGAGCAGGAATAGGATCCTTAAACCAATCGACTTTGGTGGGGAGGAAATCTTTGGACTCGACTGCAAATTGGGTGGCTGTAGTGGAGGAGGACTGTTCTGGGAGGAAGTAGGAACGATGGTGCATGTCTTCCCAGGGGTAATCAGGGGCAGTAAGAGCCTCTAGAATCTCCTCATCATTGCAGAAACTTTGAGTGGTCAAATTGTTTGACGAGGGAGTGGTAGTCGAAGAGATCATATAAATGGTGTTAATCTCTCCGGATGGGGGTGATACGAGAGGGTAGATCTCTTCCATTGTGGGGGGTGCCGTCTCAAGGTCAAAATTATTCATCTCGTAGAGAGCTTCTCTGTAATCTGGGAGATCAGGACAATGATGTGAGTAATGGCCGTAAATACCGCATATTTCACAAGGGTGGTTGGTACGCAGTGATTTATCACGAGGCTTAGGGGTTGGATCTAGTTCGACAACCGGGATGTTGGGGTCATCGTCAAGCATTTGCATGTGTTTCTGTAATGTAGGTAATTGTGGACATTGATGAGTCGGATGGCCTAACTCATCACACAACGAGCATTTGAGGGGAGCACGAAACATGGGGGGGGGGGGTTTAAATGTCTTGGGAGGGGGTACAGCAGTGTATGGTTGTGGGCCTCTGCCCCCAGTGGGCTTGATAAGAGGAGGGGGATTCGTAGATGACGAAGGGGTAGTGACACCGGGAGGTGGTTGACTAGTAGTGACAATGGGTTGCACCGGTTGTAGGACGACATTTGGTGTCGGCGGGGGAATGGGAGGCAAAATATACCACATGGGTAAGCCTAAGGTTAACCCGGGGAGCCTGAGGGTATCCATAACCGGGGCGCTTACTACTCCCGAGGGAGGGAATAGGAAGGGGATTGTGTGGGTGGGTGTAACACCAATGTGACTAGGTACCAATGGTGGTTTGAGTAATAGGGGTAGTTGATTGTTGGGTGTTTGTGTATTGTGGGAAAGAGTACATAGGTCAGAGACGTGGGTCGCGGGTGACGGGGGTGGAATGGATTGGAATGTAGAAGTCATTGGCGTGTCGGAGTAAAGTCCGGGTCCCACGGAGGAAACAAACGAGGTAGTTGCACCACAAGCAGGTTGTTCAACCATGGGGAGAACATTTTCGGGTGCAGCGGGGGCCTTGGGATCGTAATAGGTGAGTTGGTCGACCTTGACCATGCGTCCGTCATGGGGGAACATCATGGTATGAAAAACGGATGAGGCAACCACCCGCATGGCATACATGTAGTTGCGGCCAAGTAAGAGGTTATAATCAAGTTGGGCATTGATGACCTCTATGTCAATGAGCACGGTTTTACCAGCCAGCTGGACGGGGACATTAGCTAAGAGACCTTGGGGTTGAGATGAACGGCCGTCGTAGGCTCGCAACGCAGTGGTGGATTGCTGGAGAGTAGGGGATCCCAAATTCTGCCAAACGAATGTGGACATAACGCATGTAGAGGCACCTTCATCGATAATGCACCGATGGATGACAAGATTTCAAACGGAAACATAAACTTGGAATGCTAAAGTGGAAGGCAGGCGTGGTTCGGACTAGTCCAAATCAAATGCCATCGGTTGTGAATCATTGGGGTCAATAGCACCAATGGCAGAGAGCAAAGTCTTGCGCTGTGAAGGACAGTTTTTTAAGACTTCTAAAGTAGACATGGCTGCGGGAGATTGGGCTAAGTCATCTACAATGTTGTAATTCGACGCAGCGCGAGCATTGGGGTTATTGTTGATGCGACGAAGTGGGAAGCGAGGTGCTTTAGAGGTGCCATCGAGTGGAGCCAAAGGTATACGTAACATCTGATCAGTGGGGTGAGCATTAGTGTTTTTGTCAGCGGGAGGGGCTTCAGGGGTGGAGCCATATTAGTTCCGACGGGTTTGGAGGTTGACATCAGCAGATGACATCATTAACAAGTGGTGGGTACCTGAGTCGAACATGGGTTGATCAGGAGCGGCATAAGTGATCTGTTGTTGTGGGGGCGCATTGCCTTGAGGGGGAGCCAACGGTGAAGTGTTCACTACGCCTTGGGTTGGTAAGGGGTTTTGTAATACCATGGGTTGCGGTTGATTAAGTGGAGCTCCCTGTCTAGCGTGGCCCTAGCGTTGGGCATCGTCAGCCCAAAGTTGACGTGCTTTCTCTAAGTGGGGGCAGTTATGAGTGTAGTGTCCATAGACTCCACATATAGAACATGGATGGTTTGTTCTCAAGTTATTGTTTTTGGGTTGCTTGGGATGACGATCTGGATTCTGGTTGTGAGGAGTAGCATTGTTATTATTTGGACGATTGGGAGGTGGTAGACCCTGATTATGTTGTTGGTTGTTGCCGCGGTTACGTCCTCTTCCACGGTTTTGTTGTCCACCCTAGTTGCATTGGTTGTTTTGATGTTGGGGCTGATTTTGTTGTGTGTACACTTGCCCTTGAGCAGCGGGAGGATTTTGGTTTGCCATAGGTGCGGGATAAGGTTGTGGTGGATAATAAGCTGGTGGGGCTGGAGGTGGTCCAGTTACCTGCTGGGGTTGTTGGTAACCCTGAGCTATTGGAGGTGTTGGGTTAGCTATTGTAGCTTGCTGTGGGTAATACATTGGTTGTGGCGGGAACTGAATTGTGTTTTGGGTAGCCGGTTGGTTATAGTATGTGGGTGGTACATATGCCGATGGCGCTTGCCCATAGCAATGTTGTGGACAAGAGGGTCCATGAGTGTGATGAGTCTGATTCGTTGGAGTGTACGAAGTTGTCGCTCCAGAATTAGATGTATCCCTAGAGAGGTCTGGGGAATTTATGGTGCTCACGATGCTAAAAGGTTTAATTTGCGGTGTGACTTGGCCAATAATACCATTAGCAGCATGTGATGCCCCCGGCACGTCACCACATGAAGAATCGCCTCATGGGGCGTCTGGTATGATAGTGTAGAGATAGCCTAATTGGGCATAGATTAGGTCGAATTGCTGAGCTTTTAGGATAGCTTCTTCCTCTGATTGGGGTCATTCGGAAGCGACGTCTTTTGCTATGAGGGGTAGGAGTGATTTAAGGAATCAGTCCAAAAATATACGGTCATCCAGTTTAATCTTACAGAGGCTACAATGCTTGCGCCACTCATGGATGTGGTCCGTGATGTGGGTAGCTGTGTTTTGACTGCAAGACAACAGTATTTCAACTCCTGCATCGTAACGTACAGGTAGATGAAAAAATTGAAGGAAAGTGGAGGCGAGAGACGTAAAAGTATGGTGGGTACCATGTGGTTGTTCGATGTACCACTTGGCTGCAGATCCAGTGAATGTTCGTTGCAACAGTCGTAGACGAATGGAGTCATCCACTATGGAGTTAGATGAACACCATAGGTGAAAAGACATTATGTGGTTTTGGGGGTCCTCCCCAAGTTTTCCTTCAAACTTGGGTATGTCCGAGGGGAGCTTTGTAGGCATGGGTGGCCATGTAGGGTTGTGCCTGATAGGATCGTTGGTTAGCCTGGCTAAGTCTGGTAAGTTCAGACTAGCCATGTAAGGTAAATTAGTAGATGGGTGTGGCGTAGTGACTGGGACATAACTATTCATGGTGGCATTATGTAGTGGTCCAGTAGCCCCTAAGGGTATGCTAGGTATTGAAGGTATGTGTCCTCCAACTGCTATGGTTTGGTATGGGCCAGCGTTTCCAAGTGCAACATGGGTTACACTAGGGTTAGGAATAGCGCCAGGAATTCCTGGGATCTGGGTTGTGGTAATGACAGGTGGTGTGATTCCTATGTTTGGCATACCCATAATAGGAGGTAGTCATGTGTTGGGTATACCTAAAGGTGGAGTGTCCCCCATATTAGGCATGCCTAGAGGAGTTGTTATTACCATGGATGGCACAGTAGTGGAAGGGTTTGTGGATGTATCTCCAATGGTACTGGTAAAAAGTGGGTCGTATTGTGTTCCAGCCATGAGGTTGGTTGGTGATAATTCAGTAGGGTTTTCGGATTGAGCCTCAGAATCAGATGTGAAGTGAGGCGTGTCAGAATCGGATGACTGTATGTTTCACCGATGATGTGTCGAGTCAAGGGATAAGGCTCTACGTCGGTGATGTGGAGAGCCAAGTAGACTGAACTGAGGGGGTTCACCCTGAAGACAACGAGATCGTCTTAAATTCTCAATGGTGAGAAATATGTTTTTTAAAAATTTTCAGTGTAAGGTGGTGATGTAAAAAACTCAAAACCCTAATGCAACAATGAGTGCAAAAAGGGGAGTGAAAATAAAGGCTCTCAGGCCAAAAATCAACCTCAAAAAGCACTTATTATAGCAGTTGTGCTATAATAAGTGGAGGGATGCAACAAAATTGGTCAGAATACCAAAAGTCAAACAGTTTCTAGAAAAAAGAGGTGCTACTAGACCAAAGGTGGGTAATGTATCATGGAAACACCTAACTAGAAGTATTATGAGTCAACAAACGATATCCTCTGCAAGGTGATGAATCCAAGTCAGACAATATAGAGTGTTGAATCAACGGCTAGATATCCCCCTACTGGGAGGGACACCAGGTAGACAATCCTAAAGAGTGGCAACTAGGATACCCCATTCATGACACGTTCGGTTGGGTGAATCTACAGTTTGGTTCTATCGCCGCTGTACACCAGGGGGGTGTACACCTAGAACTTCGAAAGATATCCTTTGGTTACTAAATAGATTGCGGTATTCCACTCAGACATCCGGAACCAGTCTGGCTACTTCAACCCTCCGAAGGGAGAGGCCTTCCTGATAAATTGGTTGATAACCGAGTCAAAATTATAAGGGATTTTGGTACCGTAGAGGACAACTGCTATGTCTCAAATGTAATAACTGAGGGGTGTTATTGGAACACCTATCCCCTCAATTCTACCTAACTACAAAATTCTTTTAAGTGCTCCCCAAGTGGGGTTAAAAGTTGGTTGAGTTTAAGGTAAATTTTAAGGCTCAGTTTAAATTATGTGGCAGAGTGGGTGCAAGTGTGGTATTTAAACTGAAATTGATTTGCCTTGCTTGGGCGATTTTACAAATGAAAGAAAAGACGCTTCCATTTTTGCAAAAAATAAAGGCGTTTTTAAAATGTAAATGCTTGAAAAAACTATTCAAAAATAATGGATCTTTGAAATAATTTAAAGGGAAGCAAATAACATAAATATTTCAAGAAATAAATGGATCTCTTAAAAATTGCTTGGGCAAAGTATCGAGCAAATAAACAGTAAAACCTTGATTTAGCTAAAATGCAGAAAAATCTCTCTTTCAATTTCTAAAATTTTTGTAAAAAGACTTTTTAAAGGAGCATTCTAAATAGTAAAAGATTTCATATGGCTGTAAAAATGCAGGAAATTTAATACTGTAAAATATGCTAAATGGGCAGAAAATACAGCAAAAAATAATTTTCAAAAAATTGGCCGAATTGAAAAAACTTGCATCGCAGGTTTCGGGAAAACAGCCGCGATGGGTCGCGCGGGTTTCGGCCGCGAAGCCGCGATGTACAACGTGGATTCCTGTCACACAGTCGCGATGGGCAGCGCGGGTTTCAGCCGCGTGTGCAGCGCGGGTTTTCGTCACACAGTCGCGATGTGCAGCGCGGCAAATGGCCGCGAAGTGCAGCGCGTAAATTGGCCGCGAAGCCACGGCGAGCCGCGCGGAAAAAAGCCGCAAGGTTGGGATGAGCCGTGCGACTGTCAGGCAAAAAACCGCGAGGTGAAAGCCGAAAACGGACGCCAAAAAATGAACCCGAAAATGGAAATTTCGGGCTGTTAATGGCAATAGAAGGGGCCAAGATCTAGAACAGCAATGGATCTGCTGTCTAGGATGGCAGATCTATGAATTAAACTGATTAAAACTAACAAAAACTAAGATCTAAAGCAAAAAACTGAGATCTAAGAATTTGTCCCCAGCGGAGTCGCCAAAAACTGTTGGCTTGGTTTTGCAACCAAGCTTGAGTGCTATGGGCACCTATCAACAAGTGATAGCAGTTTCAAATATTGAAAGCAAAAACAACAATTATAAATCTGAATCTAAACTAAACTAGCATGTGCATATAACAAATAAAATTTTCTGAAAAAGATTCAAGAACAAGAAATAAAAAGAATGAGTATTTTGTATTAAGATACCTCAAATGGTGAGGATTTGTGTTGAGCAACTTCCAAGGTGAGTAGCTCCAAGCTCCAAAGGTCTCTTCTCCAAGATAGCTACAATGGTCAAAAACTCATGAGAGATTTTGACAGCATGAGGATAGGATGATGGATGGATGGAAAGTGAGGAGCCCCTACCACCTTTTTATAGTTTTTGGTGGTGGGGAATACCATTATGGTTTTGAGGAAACCAATGGTACTGACCAACATGGTTTAGGTACCTTTTCCCTCCTTTTTCCTTTTTTGAATATTTTGAATATTTTTATTCCCTTTTTAATATTTTTGGGAATTCTAGACCCTTTTTGAGGGTTTTTTATGTTTTTTGAGGAAAAATATTCATTTTGAGTGGAAAAAGGGGTGTATTAAGGTCTTTTGGTGAACTTTTGGTGGCTTTAGAGGCTCAAATGGTGAAAAAGTGGACAAATGGGTCATGTGAATAAGGAAATGAGCTAGTGAGCACTTGTTGGGTGTTAACAGTTACTACCAAGTCACTCTTGGTCTTGAATTGGAGCCAAACACCTTGTCAGAAAGAACCAAACACTACAACAAGCTTGGTGAAGCTTATGGTCTTCTTTGTCTCTCCATCTCCAAAGATCTTCACTTCCATCTCAGCGGATTGAAGACTCCAAAAGCTATATGGGATCAACTTGAAACACTATTTGGCAAGCAAGACGAGCTTAGGGCTTTTCAATTAGAGTATGAATTGATTGCCCTTAGTCCTGAGAATTTCTAGACCATTAATGAATTCTTCACAAAATTCAAGAACTTGAACATGCAGTTGAAGAATAGTAGAGTTATCAAAGAGGATAAGCAATTGATCCTCTCCATTCTTAGCAAGCTTGGTAAAGATTATTCGGTATTTGTCTCTACTTTCAATTCCGGTCGGCTAACTACCCCGAATTGGAAGATGCATACCTTGAATGCCTTCATTGAGTCCGTCACAAAAGAGCATGATAAGTTGATTTAAATGGGGTCCATAAGCTCCAAAGATTTAGCCCTATATGTTCAAGGACCCAAGATTTCGAATGGTAAAGGAAAGCAAAAGAAGGAGAAGCCCAAAATTGAACCTCACAAGCAAAGAAAGAAAGGCAAATAGACGGATGCACCATCCAGTTCGAAGTTCAAGCAAAAGGGTAAAGAGGGTAAGGAAAAATCTAAATGTACTTATTGCAATTGTGGATTTCATCCCAAAATTTCATGCATGAAGAAGACTATAGATCAAATGGCCCTCCTTTTGGAAAAGAATAACATTACTCTTCCTGACGGTGCAAGGAAGAAGGATAGGAATGATGATCATGAAAGAGGACAAGCACTCATGGCAACTGTTTCGAATCCCACTACTCTCTTGATAGATTCGGGTGCATCGAATCATATGGATGCAAATATTGATTCTTTTTCTTCATTCGATCCAAATAGCTCCATCCCCATCCATTTGGGAGATGACTCAAAAATTTCTTCAAAGGGCAAAGGTACGATTCATGTAGATCATGGAAGCTTTCAGAATGTTCTCTATGTTCCTTCCTTGGCTTCAAATCTTCATCCTGTGTATCAAATGACACACACTGGTGAACCAAATCAAGTTACATTCAGCCCTAATATAGTTGAAATTTCTGATATCAAAAGTGGAAGACTTGTTGTAGTCGGAAAGGCGAACCACACTGCAAAATGCTATGAGTTTTCACACTTTATTCTGCTTGCAAAGCCCACTGCTCTTCGCACACATGGTAATGAGGTTAGTAGGATTTGGCATGAAATATTTGGACGTCTTAATTATAAGTATTTGCTGCTGTTATCAAACAAATCCATGGTAGATGGTCTTCCACGACTCCGTTCCTCGAAGGGAATATGCACTGGTTGCATTATTGGGAAGCACCCCGAGCACAGGTTCGACCGCGGCAAAGCTAGCAGAGCTTCTTCAGTTTTGGGGCTGATACATTCTGATATCATTGGTCCACTACCCCATATATCATTAAATGGTTCAATGTATGTTTTGACATTTATTGATATTTTTCCCGCTTTACATGGGTATTTTTTCTCAAAAACAAGTCAGAAGTGCCTGGAAAATTCAAGGATTTTAAGGCTTCTGTTGAGACTGCCACTGAGAGCAATATCAAAGCGCTTAGATCTGATAATGGTGGAGAATATATCAAGGACAAGTTTCTGCAACTTTGTGCCGAAATTGGAATTCATATCCAACATACAGTTCCCACACACCCTAGCAAAACGGTGTAGCGGAAAGGAAAAATCGGTCACTGAAAGAGATGGCTACATGCATGATTGAATCAAAAGGTTTGGCTGCAAATATTTGGGCTGAAGCAATCAATGTTGCTGCATACATACAGAACTGTGTTCCACATTCATCCGTGAAAGGTATGACTCCTTTCGAAGCATTCTTTGGTCACAAACCGGATGTGTCAAATTTGAGAGTTTTTGGCTCTACTGCATGGGCTAGAATTCCTTCCAAGAAGAGACGATCTTTGGATCCACAAAGTATCGAGTGCATACAGATAGGATATGGAGAACAATCAAAAGCATATAAACTCATGGATATCAGATCCAAAAAGATATTCATAGAGCGAAGTGTGCAATTTGAAGAACCGCTTCAAGAATTGCAACTAGTTGAGGAACAAACTGCCGTTTCACCGCCTTCACCAGAAGAAGATTCGAGTAGCGATAATGAAGGTATGAGTTCTGATATTTCTAATATTTTAGAAGCACATGATGATCATGACATATTAGGTTCATAATCTGACCATTATGATCCTCCTCAGTTACCAAAGTGGGCCCAAAACACTCTTCAATCTGCTAGTTCGAACCTTGGAAATCCTGCTGATCCGAGACGAACAAGAGCAGACTTTCAAAGAGCAGGTATGGCTCTTTCTATTTCTGATCCATTACTTCCTGAGATTTGTTATTTGATGATTGGTTCAGATCCCCAAAAATACTACCATGCCCACCGAGATCCGAGATGGCAAAGTGCCATGGATGAAGAATACAGTTCTCTTCAAAAGAACAATACATGGTAGCTAGTTTCTCTTCCACCTGGAAGAAAATTAGTGAAATGTAAATGGGTCTACCACACGAAATTTGCTGCTGATGGCTCTATCAGCAAATACAAAGCAAGGTTGTTGGAAAAATGTTTCTCCCAAGTCCAAGGAGTGGACTACACTGAGACCTTTGCACCAGTTGCAAAGATGTAATCCATCTGCCTTGTTTTGGCAATTTCCGCATCCAAGCACTGGGAAGTGCACCACATGGATGTGAAGAGTGCATTTCTACATGGAGATATTGCTGAAGAGGTATATATGCAGCAGCCAGAAGGCTACACATCAGATCCATCATTAGTTTTCATATTGAAGAAATCTTTGTATGGGTTAAAACAGGCCCCAAGAGCTTGGTACACAAAGATGGACTCCTTCCTTCTTTCTCAGAATTTCCAAATATGCAAATCTGATCCGAATGTGTATATTCAGTGAATTAAAGGTAATTTGTTGGTTATTGTACTTTATGTTGATGATCTGCTCATTACTGGTAGCACTCTTACTTCAATAAACAAGCTAAAAAACTGCCTTAAATCTAGCTTTTGACATGAGCAATTTGGGCTTGCTGAGTCACTTTTTGGGCTTGGAAATAGCTCAAAATTTTGATGGGATCACTATATCTCAGCAAAAATATGCTTCCGGCCTGTTATTGAAGTTTAATATGGCTGAATGTAAGGCATCCCCATTCCCATTCCTCTCAGGAATCAGTCTTGAGGAGGGAGATTCGACACTGCTTGCAGATTGTAGTATGTATCGATAGTTGATTGGTTCACTAATTTATTTGACACACTCAAGGCCTGATATTTCATATGCTGTGAGTGCCGTCAAGGTATATGCAGCAGCCCCATGAGCTTCATTGGCGAGCGTCCAAGCGGATCTTGCAGTATGTGCAAGGTACGAAACATTTTGGCATCCATTATGCTGCAGATTCTGAGCTTGATTTCATTGGTTTTACTGATTCAGATTGGGAAGGTGATAGCATTGATCGGAAGTCCACTTCCGGTTATGTTTTCATGATTGGCCATGGCCCTATATTGCTGGTCCAGCAAAAAGCAGGCAGCCATTGCACTTTCTTCAGCAGAGGCAGAGTATCGAGGGGCAGTCAATGCCTGCATTCAGGCAGTTTGGTTGCAAGGTATTCTTTTCAAGTTTGGTTTTGGTGGCACTACTTCAACTGTCCTCTTTTGTGACAATCAAAGTGCTATCAAGATCTCCACAGATCCAGTTCAGTGGCAGAGGACCAAACACATTGAGATTCATATGCACTACATTCGACAGTTGGTGCATGCTTGCACCATCATACTGCAATATTGCCCTACCGATGAGCAAATTGCAGACATCTTCACCAAGAGCTTCACTGAGAAGAAGTTCACTTACCTCCGTTCACTGTTGGGTGTGAGTTCCATCATGGTGGAGACAGATTGATCCATTATTATGCTTTAGCTTGAGGGGGGCTTTCTTCCCACTAGGTTTTCCCTCTTTCCTCACTTAGTTTATTTTCAGCATTTTTTGGATTTTTGTATTGGAGTGACCTTTGGTCTTAGTTACCAAGGCCCCACATTATTTTTTTTGCACATCATAGTCTAGCTTGAGGGGGGGTGTTCGGATATCCACATCATCTTTTTCAGGACCTTGCATGCAATTAGGGTTTGCATGCATTTTGCATGCAGCCCAATCACCATGTGATGCCTCCAGCACCTTACCCACCTTATTCTAGCACCTGAGAGACACTTAATTCAGAGTTTTAGCCCTCCTAGTCAGGAAGGCGCCCACTTCTCACCTACTGCCACAGAAGGGTGCACTTATTCACCTACCACCTCAGTTTACACTCAGTTAGCTCCTATTCTCCCTGATTTGGGGCTAGTTTCACTCCCGACTGACTGTTTCACTCCATTGGACCTCCAGATTGACTAGATGACTTGTTCTGACTTCAATTAAGCCTCCCATGCACCCTCCACTGAGTCTCCTTCCCTATATCAGTGCTACACACTTCAGTTACACATGACACACTCAGTTAGACTCAGCTTGACACGTGGATGACTGGTTCTTGTGCATTGATGACCACCACTGATTGATGATGAGGACTCCTAGTTGGAGTCAAGCTACTCCATTCAGTGATTCGAATGACCTTCTTAGTCAATTCGAATTGCTCAGTCATTGTGACTGTATTGTATTGTAATTATTCACCCTCATTGGGATATTGAGCACTGTGCATGTTTTACACAGTTTTACACCATATTTTCTATGTTCATCTGTTGTGAATGATTTACTTGTTCATTAGATCTGTTGTGACTAATTTTACAATACAGAGGCCGAGTCTGATGGAAGAAGGGAGCAAGTAACGCCCCCAAACTTAGCTGAAACTATGGTTAGCTTCAATGAGCGGATGATGAAAGCGCAAGAAGAGCAGCATCAGCTCAATGCAGCCATTTTGCAGAGTCTCATGGACTTGCAGCAAAGGATTAACGGTGGTTGTAACCCGAGCCACGGAGGCCGAGAAGGAAGAAATGTAGAAATTCAGTCTAGGGGCCGTTCCATGAAAAGAACTCCAAGCCCTAGAAGGGGTTCTATGGGCCGGAAGCATAGGACACCCTCTCGTAAGATTTCTTCCAGTAGGTCAGAGGATTCTGAGGGTTCTCAAGAGAGCTGAGGATGCACTGCCAGTAAGAGTAAAGGAAGGAAGAAGCACATAGGTATTCCACAAGGTGAATTCAGGAAGGATAGGCCTCCTACTTTTGATAGTGAAAGTAAAGAAGGTCAAGAAGCAGAGGCATGGCTTCTTGGGATGAAGAAGTACTTCAGAATGCATGAGTATTCAGAGAATGAAAAGGCTAAGGTCGCTATCTACAACCTTAGTGGAAGAGCTTCTATCTGGTGGGATCACCTCATGCAGCTGAAGGGAATCAGTGAAAGACGAGTCAGCTGGGGTAGGTTCCAAAGGTACTTCCAAGAGAAATACCTAAGAGGGACATTGATTTTTCTATTAATCTTGTTCTGGGAGCAGCACCCATCTCCAAAGCTCCTTAAAGAATGAGCACAGCAGAGTTGGTAGATTTGAAGATGTAGCTGCAGGAATTGATAGACAAAGAATATGTAAGACCGAGTGTATCCCCATGGGGTGCACCAGTATTGTTTGTTAAGAAGAAGGATGGAACATTGAGGCTGTGTATTGATTATAGGCAACTCAATAAGGTGACAGTTAAGAACAAGTATCCCTTGCCAAGGATTGATGACTTGTTCAATCAGATGAAGGAAGCTAGAGTATTCTCGAAGATTGCCTTGAGGTCGGGGTACCATCAAGTAAGGATAAAGGATGAAGACATTCATAAGATAGCCTTCAGGACTAGGTATGGTCATTATGAATTTACAGTGGTTCCGTTTGGTCTTACCAATGCACCTGCTACATTCATGTGTCTCATGCATAACGTCTTCAGCAAGTATCTTGATAGGTTTGTGATTGTGTTCTTGGATGACATTCTTATGTATTCCAAGAATGAGGAAGAGGACAATGAGCATTTGAGGATGGTGTTACAAGTCCTTACGGAGCACCAGCTGTATGCTGAACGAAGTAAATGTAACTTCTATCAAGAGAAGGTATAGTATTTGGGTCACATTATATCCGCAGAAGGTATTGCGGTAGATCCTGAGAAGATTGAGGCCATTATGGATTGGTCCACTCCAAGGAATGCAACAGATGTTAGATCTTTCATGGGCCTTGCTGGTTACTACAGAAGGTTCATTGAGGGCTTCTCTAAGATAGCCCACCCCATCACTTCATTGCAGAGGAAGAACATTAAATTTGCATGGTCTGAAAAATGTGAAATAAGTTTCCAGCGGCTGAAGGAGTTGCTTACTAGTGCACCTATTTTGAAGATCGCAGATCTAAGTAAGGATTTCGTGGTATGCACAGACGCTTGCATTGAGGGACTCAGTGGAGTGCTGATGCAAGAAGGTCCTGTAATTTGTTATGAGTCAAGGAAACTAAAGGAGCATGAAAGGAACTATGCCACCAATGACTTAGAGCTAGTAGCCATAATTCACGCTCTCAAGAAATGGAGGCATTATATTTTGGGAAGGCGATTTGAGCTCTGAACTGATCAAATGAGTTTGAAATACTTGTTCGACCAGCCAAACCTGAATGCAAGGCAGACTAGATGGATGGAGTTCCTTTGCGAGTTCAATTTGGAGATTAAGCATGTCAAAGGTAAAGAGAATAAAGTTGTTGATGCACTTAGCAGGAGATTCCATATTGCTACCATAAGAAGATGTGAATTAGATTTGAAAGAAATAATTTTAGAGGCCTAGGATAGTGATGAAGTCTATCTCCAGATTAAAGAGAAGTTGCAACAGAACATTATAGAGGAGAAGTATGCAAGATATCAGCTGGGTAAGGATAATGTTCTCATCTATCAGAACACCAAGCTGTACATTCCGGATAGTGCAGACTTAAAGAAACTGGTGATGGATGAGATACATCAGAAGCCATACTCAGGACACCCAGGGTATTAGAAGACTATAACAGCAGCAAGGAAGTAGTACTTTTGGCACGGTATGAAGAAGGACATAGCTGATTATATTGCTAAATGTCAGAAGTGTCAACTGGTGAAGGTAGAGCATCAACATCCAATAGGATTGTTGCGGCCCTTACCCATTCCAGAGTGGAAGTGGGAAGTGATTTCCATGGATTTTATAACAGGACTGCCCATGACAGTGAGAAAGCATGATTCAATCATGGTTGTGGTGGACAAGCTATCAAAGGTAGCTCATTTCGTCCCGTTCAAGTCCACTCACAAGGCCAATGACATTGCAAATATCTTCATGAGGGAGATATTCAGATTGCATGGATTGCCCAAGGCAATAGTTTTAGATCGTGACACCAAGTTCACATCCAATTTTTGGAAGGGTTTGTTCCAAGCGTTGGGAACTCAATTGAAATTTATTACAACCTATCATCCTCAGACAGATGGTCAGACTGAGAGAGTGAATCAAATCCTTGAATATATGCTAAGGATGTATGTGATGGATAAGCCATCTAAGTGGGAAGACTATCTACACTTAGTGGAATTTGCTTACAACAATGGGCATCAAGAATCATTAAAGATGAGTCCTTTTAAAGTGTTGTATGGCAGAGGATGCAGGACTCCAGTGGGATGGGACAACCCAGTGAACAGAGTAGTGCTTGGACCCGAGATGGTTGAGGAAATGGAACAGGAAGTTTTTAAGATTAGGCAGAATTTGAAGGCAGCACAGGATAGGCAGAAGAGTTATGCAGATCTGAAAAGAGTGCATAAGGAGTTTCAAACTGGGGATCATGTCTACTTGAGAGTGAGACCCAGGAAGAGCTCCATGAAATTGGGAAGTTGTGCCAAGTTGGAACCAAGATATTGTGGTCCATTTGAAGTCCTTGATAGGATAGGGCCAGTTGCATATAGAATTGCATTTCCTGCTAACATGAAAGATCATAATGTTTTCCATGTATCTTTACTTAAGAAATATGTACAGAGGGAGAGTTCCAGGTGGAGCCTACGTGCATCCTCGACGGGAAGGTTACCTTGCTCCGGAACCGGGCTATAGTGCAGGTAAAGGTGCAATGGAGGCACCTTAGCCTAGAGGAGGCCACGTGGGAGCTGAAGGATGCCATGAGGGAGGCATTTCCATTTTTGTTCAGTTTTGAGAACACCAAGGACGGTGTTATTTTAAGGGAGAGGGAGTTGTAATACCCCATTTTTCCCTTGATGTAAATACTACTTATGCATAGTATGTGTAAATGTTCTAGTGTGGAGCTCAAGGCCAAGGCCCCACTAGTGGATGTTCCAGTTTATTGCTTAGGAAAGTATTGATACAGTATGATTATTCATGAGCTGCTGAGCCATGAAGAATGTAAATGATGTAATTATTACTGAATGATTAAAATAACCAAGAAGCTAGCTAAGGAGGCAACAAACGAGAAGGGGGCTGTGTGTATCCACTAGGGAGAGGTGAGGGGTTTTGGGATTGGTTGACCATGTTGCCACATGTCTGACTGAGAACCCATTTGAAATCCCTGCTGACATTAATGTTATTTTAGAAAGTGGTTGAGAACCAACTGTTGAATCTGATGGAGTATGGAGCATGCCTACGATTTCGTATGGCAGGGCATGGCTCTGATCGCTTATGCGTGAAGGCATCGAACTACCTGGGATAACTCGCAGAGCCTGTTGTGAACCTGGGGGGGGGGGCATGGAAGGATTCAGAGATAGACACACTGATCCATTTTCATAGCTCATGCACCTGATTCCCTGTTTTTGGAACGCTCGCGCTGCCATTGTTGAGACCATTGACCCTTGCAGAGGATTCACCTACGTGTTTTCCTGTAAGTAGCATGCCCCTGAGAGTGAGAACTACCTAGAACGGGCAGCCCTGACACCCTATGTGTAGAACCCTGCTGCAGTGACGGGAAGAGTCAATAGAGAAGGTTGCAGAACGGTTTGCGTAGAGCAACCATTGGGAAATTCCAAGTCGGAATATGTCTTGTTGTAAATTGTGGGAGAAAAGTTGGATTGCTAGAGAAACTCAGTGAAGGCTATAGTCTCAATGAACTAGTGACTGGACCTTTCTATGCCCATCCTGGAATAACACTGGAAGGGAAGGACCTTGTGAGACTGTACAGCAGTGATAGGATCTTCCTTGTGTTGGATGTGGTAGGTAGTATGGGTGCTAGGTCGGCTATGAGCGACTAGACCTTTCTATGCCCATACTGGAATAGCACTAGAAGGGAAGATGCCTTGAGAGACTGTGTGATTGTGCAGTAGGTCTTCCTTGTGTTGGATGTGGTAGGTATTGTGGGTGCCAGGTCAACTAAGTGCTGAGATGCCTGCAGTTTTGTGGTTGAACTCATTGGTTTAGCAATACCTCCTTGTTATCCCTGTGTGCTGAAGAACCCATGTAGGTTGGCTTAGCATGGGTAGGTGACCTGGAATGCTTGGTAAACCCAACTACATACTGGTTTAGCATGGGAATGGAGGCTTGACTGTGAGAGAACCTACTAGCCCTCCTTAGTGGATACACTGCCCAGCTCAGGGTGATCTCTCAGCTGAAAGAGTATAGGCTTGACAGAGATCTAAGGTTGGGTGGAACGTTGCTCTCACTTAGCCAGTTGCTTCGGAATTCAAAGATAAGTATTCTGTTATGGTAAATGATGTGGTTTCATTATTATGATATATGCTTATATAGTCATGGAATTGTTGTATGTACGGTTATATGAGTGATTGAAATGAAGTCATGTACAGGCCTGAGTAACAGGCTGAATCCACTGTGTGTATTTATCTTGTATTGCAGGAACAAATTCTTGTAATTCCTGCATATGATAGATGTGTGAGTTAAGTCTGTGGATGCATTTTATATGTGATGTTATATGATAGAGCTCCATCATTTTGGTAATTAATGTGATGTGTACTAACACTGTGAAGGAAATATATATCGATATTGATCCTTGAGAAGTTAGAGAAGCCCAGAGAGTGGTTTCAGGAACCTCTGTGGATCTGATAGCAGGAAGGGACCTTGGCAGGTTTAAGGTTGGAATGTCCAAGCATGGATAGGAACAGAACTTCAGAGAAGGAAATGAGGTGGTTAGGTGCCTCACTTGATCAAGGGGATGCTATTGGATAGAGTTCTCCATGAGCTTTCCAGCGGTACCAACCTTGCCTCATTTGGATACCGGAGGGAGGAGTTATGCCCCTTGGAAATTGATGAAGTTACCCTTCCAGAAACAGGGTTCCGCACGCATGATTAAGCGGGTTACAGGTTGCGGGTATGCCAAATCCACATTGAGAGTTTTGGGCCTCTTGCAATCCTGAACCCGAAAGTGGCGGGTTTCGGGTTCGTCAAAACTCGCACAATGGGATTTAGGCCTCCCGCAACCCCGCACCCGACATTGGCGGATTTCGGGTTGTGGGTTCGTCAAACTCACACCATGGGATGTGGACTTCCCACAACCCCGCACCCGACAATGCGGGTTTCGGGTTTTGGGGTGACCTACCCTACAGTGGAACAGTTGGGATCGGGTTTCAGGTTTGTCAAAACTCGCGCTAAGTGTTTGGACTTTCCGCAATCTCGAACCCGAAACTGTGGAACCCATTGTTTCGAGATTTGCATTTCGGGAATCATTGTGCGGGATGTGCATTTTGGGATTCATTGATGCGGATTCGAGTTCTCTGACTGAGTGTATGGGAGCTCAGTCAATGGTTTTGGAGAAAAAAAAATGGATCACGGTCTCCAGCTGGCCATTTGGGTCGGAGGGGACGTCACAAGGCCCACAAAAGCAAGCAAGTTTTCGCGTCCATATTTCAAATAAGGGGTTGTTTGAGCTTCGAACCAAACGAAATCCACGAGTTCCTTGTACATTACTACAACTTTAAGAACGTGATTGATCTATATCAACCACATGCCAAAAATGTCTGACAACACGTCCTGTACGTGCTGGTTTGTGCTGCTCTGTGGTTAGATCTGTCATTTTTTTAGAGCACCATTGAACTATGGATTCTACATCCCGAATATGAGGGTTTATCATGCACCTCATCTCCTCCCTTCGTAGGGCAGTTTTGAGACATGCTCCAGCCCCATCATGCTCTCCCTTTCGATGCTCGATCTCAAAATAGTTCCATATATGCAGCACATCGTAAGTCTTGTGAAAAATACTCAACCACTGGAATACACGTGCATTTTTGAATTGGCCTGCACAACCATCTGACCATATCCAATGCTAATCCATCTGTATACCTCTCTCCTTCAATCGATCATAGAAAATTCTAAAGCAATGTTGCACATAATGCAGGTCGTGGCACCTGTCGTCACTGATGTAGAAGTTGGTCTCTTTCAATATTATCCTCATGTCATTGCTGCTCTTTGGTGCATGCCTATACGTGATATGGACCATTATGCTATCTTAGTCTAAATGGTAGTATTGACTTTGAATCTCATTCTATGGCTGCAGGGTGTAGTTTTCAGCAAAGTCCACAACTGACAATATTGTGCCATTAGGAAAGGTGTCCCTACACTGTCTGTACTGTTCATCCTGTCAGCATGCTACATGGACATGTTGTACATACTGCTCAGTATTTTTGTAGTATTCCTTCATGAAATCGCAAATTTGTACTTGGTGCCACAAAACCAAGGGCATTAATAGAACATGACCTTTGCAGTCTGAATATATATATAAATTCAACATGTACAGTATGAAAGTATGCAAACTTAGATTACCTATGACTTCACCAATGCATTTTTTTTCTTTCCTTCGCACTATCTACTTGATATGTTATGTACTTGAATTTATGCATTTATACTGACATCCTCCCAAATGTTTGCTCCTCACTTTCATGGATGCAATGGCTCAATAATGCAAATCCACTACACCTGGAACATGTCCCATATAAACATGATCTTTTATAATACTTTTGTCCTTCAAGTCTTGGACACATTATGCTATGTGTAAATTCTTTGGATGCATTCGGTGGTTGTAATGATGGGCAATCTTGCATAATGTTAGTATGCAAATCACAAAGTATATGTCTATATGTATCATAATAGTACTCAAATTATACATGGTATCTACAGCAACATGTGTTGCGGTCAATGCAAACTCTAACATACCAGGGTTTGCATTTTTCAAAGGACCTTTGGACCAAGTTCAATTGTGTGTGCTCATTCTTAAACCTCTCATAGAGTTTCGTTTGTGTCATGTCAAGGAAGTGCATGACATGGGGTTCACACCCCTTAACACATTTTCTCAACTTTAACACATCTATTTGATTCGTTGACGGTCTAGTGTTGTCATGCCAAAACTTTTGTACTAGTTCTTTAATAACATCAATAAGCTTCATGTCTAAACGAGGTAACCTACTAGCAAAGGCCCAACAATATTTTTTGCCTGGGGTCTTAAGTTTTTCTCTAATAGCATAATAATTTTGAATAGTCTTTCTATCTACTTTAAATATTTTACATGTGTGTGATAACAGGCAATGTTGCCTTGTGGATTTGTCTAAAATCGATTCTGACAGTACACGACAAGCCGCATTAAGATCTTTTATACGTGAAGTTTTTCCAATCAAGTTAAATGCAGAATGTAGATTTATAACAACATGATTGTTGGCCTCTTAACTTCTAACTACCTTAATGCCTAAAATTATCCTAACATGAGCTAGACAATGTGATTTTAACAAATCCAGAAACAATTGAAATTTTGTTGCATCAGTTTTGGATTAAAAAAATTCTTCGATGATCCTGCTACAATGGAAATTGTGATAATCTACAAGAGATCTAGCAACTGTAGCAACTCACAATCAAACTCTCAACTATGTTGCAAAGAAGAAGAGAAGGAGACACTCAATAATCACTCATAAACACAGAACAATAGACAAAATATCAGTATCATACAATGAATAATGAATGTAGTGAATGAATTACAATGAACTGCAAGGAGCATGATATAGGATTCGAATTAGCCAAGTAGGGAATTTGAATATCTGAGCTTAGAGTTATCTTCGATAACAATGGAGACATCATTTAGTCAGTAGTATCAGTCATAAATGGTAATAGTCAGTCAAGTGTGTCTAACTGAGTCTAACAGAACCATCTAGGCATAAATCAGGGAAGGGAGACTCCAAGGGAGGCACATGAGGCTGTCATAGGGACAAGTGGCACTCCAAAACTAGCTGACTAGGAGCTACATGTAGTTAGGATGAGCAATCAGTGGAAGAACTACTCATTCCATGCACTAACTGAGTGATAACTCCCGGTAGGTGAGAAAGGTGCACTAGGCATGCATACAACTCAAGGAAGGCACATTAGGTAGGTGGGAGGCCAATCGGGGGCTACAGACAGTCTCTGGAGAGCTAGGAAAAAGCTCTAGGTGCTAGGAGGACCATCAAGGTGATGACTGGATGCATGCAATTGCATGCAAATGAATGGATGCATGCAAAACTGAAAAATGATGGGGAGAATATTCCAACACCCCCCCTTAAGCTATACTATGAGGAAATAACTGAAACAGTAGAATAGGGCCCTGGTGACTAGGATCAAAGGTCACCCCGTACAATCAATCTAAATAAACTAAGTGAGGAAAGAGGGAAAACCCAATGGGAAGAAAGCCCTTCCTCAAAAATAGACTGAAGGATTCTAATGTAGCATAACATCTCTCACCCCAAGAAGTGATCTAAGGTAAGTGAACCTCTTCACTATGAAGGTCTTGGTGAAGATATCTGAAATCTGCTCTTCCATCGAAAGGTAGAGCAATGAAATGATCTTATCATGCACTAATACTCTGATGTAATGCATGTGTATCTCAATGTGTTTGGTTCTTTGTCTCAGAACTGGATCTCTGGAGATCCTAATGGCACTCTAATTGTCACAATAGATGACAGGTGGAGTACTGAAGAGAATCCAAAACTCTGATAAGATGCCTCTCATCCAAATGCACTATGTGGTTGCATTCACTGCACCTTTGTACATTGCCTCTATTGAAGAAAGATCCAAAGCATTCTGCTTTTTGCTTGACCAACATATAGGTCCAGATCCAATCATGAAGACAAAACCAGATGTGGACTTTCGATCTGAGCTATCTCCATCCCAATCAGAATTAGTATATCCAACTAGGTTCAAAGGACACGCAGCTGAGTAGTGAAGGCCATGAGTCTTGGTACCTTGAAAATAGTGCAAAATCCTCTTTGATGCCTTCCAATGAAGCTCATGAGGCTCCTGCATGTATATGGAGACAACACTATTAGCATAGGATAGATCAAGACGAGTGTGTGTAAGAAACAAAAGGCTACCAATCAACTGCCGATACAAAGTACAATCTACCAAAGGTGTAGAAGATCCATCCTCAAGGATGATCCCTGAAAGAAAGGGGAATGCAACTGGTTTGCATTCGCTCATGTGAAACCTATCAAGAAGATATGAAGCATACTTGGATTGAGCAACTTTGATTCCTGAATCACTCTGAGTGACTTCAAGACCAAGAAATTTCTTCAACAATCCTAGATCTGACATGGAGAAGGAGTTGTGCAAAGTAGATTTTATAGATCTAATACATGAAAAACTACTTCATGTAATCAACAAATCATCAACATAAAGTACAATGAGAAGTAAGGAGTTACCATCATGTCTCATGTAGACATTCGAATCTGATTTGAACCTCTGAAAGTCTTTTGGAAGCAAGAAGGAATCTATCTTGGAATACCAAGCTCGGGGAGCTTGCTTAATCCCATACAAGGACTTCTTCAATATGAAAACAAGTGAATAATCATCAATAAAACCCTCAGGTTGCTTCATGTAGACGCAGAGACTGCTCTCTCTCTTCCTTGATGATTCCTCAAAGCGGAATGTCTGACTCTTCCGCAGACCCCTCAGCGCAACTGCGCTGAACTCTCGCTCAACAGCCTAGCTGCGCGGTATCTCCGCTCCGACGTACGAGGTGACTATCCTCTGCGTCGACACTCTAGGTATCCTTTCTGCCTCCGCGCCCAGCGCAGTACCGCATTCCTCTATCGCTGCGGAGACAGCGTTCTACAGATTCCTTCGACACTTAACGATTATAGTTACCAAGGAAGCTTCGAGGACTTACTTAACATACTCATAAAGATAATGCAATATTCATGTATACACAGATAGTGAACTAAAACAAGCAATCACTCAACACAACATCATAACAATGAGAAGTATGAAGTTCACCTCCACGGGGAAAACCACGTCCACGGGAGTGTCTTGTATTAACCCGAAAATGATAGAAGTACACAATATGTTGCGCACACAGCTGGGAGCCCTTCTCTCGATCTAGTCTCTTCCTCTACAGAGATTACAATAGTTCAGATGTTGACTCAGACTGTCTGCGACTCAGGGATTAGCTTCACAGCTATCCAGTTCTACTCTCGTCTTCTAACAACACAATAGAAGACTACCTAGCTAGCTAGCTTCTCTCAACAGCTAACCTCTTAGCTAACTCACTATCTAATGGCTAGCTAACTAACTAACATCTAACCTTTACAATTACACATATATATAGGTGGCCATGACGGTCACACCTTTACAAATCTGTGGGCCTTTCCCAGCAGTAATCCCCAAAAACCCTAACCACAGACATGGCTAGGTGTACTGTAGGCGTCGCTTGCAGTCACGTCGTCGCTTCCTGCAGGTTCCGTGACTTCCGGCACAACTCGCGGGTATGGGCACCTTGTCCTTCACCTTCAATGCTTTGGTCCGTTGCTCCTCCTTGATATGAGCAACCATAACTTCTGTACTTAGCCTTAAATGAGGGTAGCTGAGCCCTCTACTCCGTCGCTTCATTTATTATGGTAGCTGATCTTTCTATTCAGCCACATTCATTCTTCTATGACGTGTGCGCGCGAGCTCCGCGAGTTCCGGTCCGTAATCTGCGCTAAGCTCATCCATCTGGCACCATACTGCGCACCGTTTACTTCTGCCCAAAATTTGGTGTTTATTCAAAATTAGCACTTTCCCTTCAACACTTGTGCTTTTTCCTCAAAATTCACAGCTTTACCATAGCTGCGGCCTAGGCACCAACAGGCCCCTAACACTTACTTGTGGCTCGCCCTCGAGCCACTCGCACTAGCGTCTGGTCGCTTTACTTGCGCATCTGCTTTTGCTTGGGTCTCCGTGAATGTTTTCTTCCACTGCGCAATAGCGGAGTCCATTTCATCGACACACTCCACAGCTGTCTGCACCATTTCTGCAGTGGCTTCTTCTTTAGTTATGCCATCAATCACCTGTTGAGATTCTGCAATTTCTTTGATCTTTGCCTCGACTTGGGCACCGAGGTCAGCATACTCATCCATAAATGGCTGAATGCTGTTGGTGAGTTTAGCATCCTTATTTCTGAGCTTGTGCAGTTGCTGTTGGATTCTGCGCACTTCGCTTATTTTCCTCATTTTTGCTAAGCCTTCTAAGGCCTTAGCTTCTTCAGTCAGAACAGTTAGGGACTGTTCTGTGGCTTGTACCTATTCCAAAAGACCAACTTTGAAAGGGAGCGTCTCAAGCTCCGTCCAAGCCTCCATAGCTTGGTTCATCAGATTCTCGGCTTCTTTTGCTCTGCTCTTCATTTGCATGGAAGTTCTGTGTAGCGCTTCAAATTGTTCCTGCCGATCATCTGTAGAATGTGCTGCAACACGAGCTTCTAGCTCGATGATCTGCGTTCTATGGTATTCATCCATAGTAACTATTTCGTGCTCCAGGGTTTTCACCCTTCCTCCAATAATTTGAACTTTCTCAACCAGAGGAAGGTCTGGTTGAATCTCGCAAGCCGGCAATTCCTGAGCAATTTCATCAACTGGGTTTCTTATGCCAATGTCTTGTGCCTCATAAAGTGCGAGCTTCTCAGAGATATTCTTGTAGCCTGCCTTCAGCTCTATCTCCTGTGACTGCAGTTTTTGGTTTGCCTAGAAGGTAGAGAGCTCTCTAGCTCTTAACTCAACAGAGACTTTCTCATGCACTAGCTGCAGAGTTTCTATGGGAATCAAAGACAAATTTATTTCAACGGGCCAACTGCGCTTACCTGCAGTGCGGCCAAAGGATCCGGAAGTGTCATGCTTGTAGGCGGAATGTGCACGATAGTATGCCTTTGTGCAAGTACTTCAACTCGCTCGGTACTTGTGGTTACTTGTGGCACCTGTGAAGTAGATGCTGGCGCATGGGTCTGCGCAACCCTTCCTGCGAGACCTTTTAATTCCACGAACTGCAGGTCCAGAGCACTTCTGATGTGAGCGTGCGCGGTCCACAGCTCGCGAAATTGCTCCTGTAAATACTGGTCGATCCCCGAGGGAATGGTCTCAGGGGGATGCAACACCTTTTGCTTCTTAGTCGCTGGCTCGGTTGAACCTTCATCACTTCTTTGCTCAGGGGCTTCCTTGCCCTTATCCTTCTCTTGCGCACCAGGAGGTGGCATCGCGGATGCGATTTCGGCGGCCTCCCTCCATTCATCCGACCAAGACTTGATATTTTCTTCAACATCTTCAGTGGTCATCCTATAAAGGCCTACGGCCCATTCCTCTTGAATGCCGCAAGGGCGGAGGTAAAGTTGATGTAAGTCGGCAGAAAAGGCCAACTTTCCTTCATATATTTTTGCTATCTCCTCACTCAGCCTTGGCATTTCCTGAATGGTATCTTTGAGGAGATGGTAGTATTCACAAAATACAGCACGGTTCATCTTGCGCTTCACGGGATTAGCAGACTCCCAAAGGTTAACATAGTGGATTCCGGCAGCCTCTCCTACGCGGCGCGGAAGGAACTGAGTGTTCGGGGGATCCTTCCACCCGACGAGAGCACACAAAATTAAAATCCAAGAAAAATGGAACAACTGACCGGGGGTGTCTTGGACGTTCCGACAGTCTTCCAAGAAAGAATTGAGGAGGAAGAGGGACCAGTTGTACTGTTCTCCCTCCGCAGCTGCGATAGCGAGCTCCACGACAGCTCTAGTAACTTCTTTGGGTCTACACTTCGTGAGAAGTCTTCCTGCAAGCAGACTTCCTGTAAATCTAAGTGCTTCGTCTTCTACTATAGTGAGGTCATAAGCCCGACCTCCTCTTGTCAAGTTGTATTTCTGCACCAGCTGTGCAGCCAATTTTCTATCCGTGTCTTTTCCCACAAAATGAATATTGGGATCCTTACCAGCCTTAGATAGGCCGGTGATGCGATGAATCAAATCAACGTTTAAATCGATTGGCCTCCCCAGCCAAAGGTAACCTCCATGAACACAGGATAGCAGTGTCTTAACAACTGCATTGACTTCATTGCTATGCCCGAAGTGCAGTAGCTTCAACAAGTTCAACAAGCCAGGCTTCTCCAAGTTTGTTGCGAATCCCTTTGGAACGAATTCATCAACCTTTCTGGTGGGATTATGAACTACCATCAGATATCGATTTGGCGCGAACTGAGGATACGTTTTATAGTCTCCCAGGTTGAAATCAGAGAACTTGACCAGTGGAAGGTGTCCAAGCAGGGACCCTTCTTGTCGCACGCCAGCCCGTAGTGGAGGTAACGGAATCGGATACTTGCATTCTTCGGGATATGTACCTCTGGCGCATCATCTGGACGCGGCGGAATATAATTCACCATAGTGGCCAACGGCTCTGGAATGGGCTCTTCTGGCTGTTGCTGAGATGCTCTCGTGCCCGGAGATTGTCTGGGATCAGTATAACCAGGGTGCGTGTAAGCCGAGGCCGTCACCGGGGTAGTCATGCCAAAATCTAAGCCTCGGCGCAGGAATTGACGAACAACTTCTTCAGTTGACAGGTTCTCCGTCGTGAACCGGTATAGACAACAAGAACTTGAACAGACAAATGGCAGAATAGCATAGGATATGAACGTTGAAAACAAAGGAAACACTCTGCACAACTCGGCTCTGAAAACAATAACTTAGATTCTCAAACAAGACTATGCAACTCGAGAAAAGTAACCCAAAAATATACAAGTGCGGGGTATTTATAGCTAAAGGCGACAGTAAATGTGGGCAAGTGGGGTTACTAGCTGTAGGCGATTCTGCATAAATTGACAAGACTTCTACCCAGGCGCTTCCGCGGTGCATTAATTGTGATAGACGGGTTCTGACAGCCTTCCAGGAGAAGCTAAAGCTTTCGGCGCATGGCATAAATGCAAATCTTAGTGAGATCAAGCCAACTGTCAGAGCGGATATAATTAAATGGCGAACTTATCCTGCATTAATATTCAAAGCGGCTATAGGACTACTATAATTCAAATTTTTCGGCGGGTCATTTCAGCATAGGTAACTGTGCATATAGAGGGGTCCACAACGAGAACTCCTCAAGAAGAAATTTGACACAGGGAACTCCGCAAGAGCGACAGTTCTACGACCCGGAAAAAAAATTCGCAAGAGCACAAATATAGGCTCGCTCAAAACAAACTTTATTGACATGCGCGGATGGTTCAAGGAACTGCGCGGGAAGCCAGAGACTGAGTGTCTCGCGACTTCCGTGTAGACTGTGAATGCGATGTCTCTTTCAACTACACTAGACATCTGCACTTCTTTAGCAATATATTAAGTCGACAAGGCGGAGTGGTCGTCGCGATAAAGCTTGAGCCGACTCCCGTTGATCATTGTAGGTAGCAATTCTCCATTAAGCTTCGCAAGCTGAACTGCTCCTCCTTCTGTTATCTTTATGACCCGAAAAGGTCCTAACCAATGTACACGAAACTTGCCTGGAAACTTGATGAATTTACTATCATAGAGGAGTACCAAATCTCCTTCTTTAAAGTGTTTATTCTTAATGTGCCTGTCATGCCAAGCTTTCTGTCTTGCCTTCTGTACCTGTTGATGGAATCCGGCTAAAAGTCTGTCTTCTTCTAAGGCAAGTAATTGCGAAAGTATTTCACTCATAGTATCAGTATCTGCCATTTCTGTGATTTGCGCAATTCTGAGACTGGGAAAAATGTATTCCATGGGCATAACTGCTTCTTGTCCATACACCAAGCTGAAAGGTGTGTGACCTGTTAGTTTCTTGCATGTGGTTCTGTAAGCCCATAGTACAGCTGTGACTCTAAGGTCCCAATCATCTCTTTGTTGATTACAGATCTTCATCAGGGCATTCTCAAGAATTTTATTGAATGCCTCCACCGTACCATTAGCTTGAGGGTGGTAGGGTGTACTCTTATGGTGACTAATTTGGAATTCTTCAGTAAGGGCCTCTATAGTCTCATTGAGGAAATGTGTACCCTGATCACTCATTAGAATTAGTGGGCATCCAAATCTAGTGATAATGTTCTCAAAAATGAACTGCGCGGCAGTGGCAGCGTCGCAGTTCTTAACTGGCTTAGCCTCAGCCCATCTGGTGAGGTATTCAGTAGCTGTAATGATGTATCTTGCGCCGGTTCTTTTTCCTGGTGGGTTGATAGGTCCTACAAAATCAATGGCCCATTTATCAAAAGCATGCAGTGTTATCTGGGGTCTTAGCGGCATTTCATCTCTCCTTGAGGGTTTTCCTGTTCGCTGGCACACATCTCAACATTTGCAGAATTCCTTAGTATCCTTGTGCAATGTCGGCCACCAAAGACCTGCGGCTAAGATCTTCTGCGCAGTCAGCTTTCCTGCAAAATGGCCTCCTACGGTACCTGAGTGCGCTTCTGCGATGATGGAGTTCTTCTCATGCGGTAGGATACATATGCGCAAGACTTCGTCGGTGCCCAACTTATAGAGCTGGCCTGCTATCAAAGTGAAGTCTGCGGCTTTGACAACAAGTTGTTTCTTCTGCTGGATTGTAAACTCAACTGGCGCTTTCCCGGTAGTGAGAAACTCAAGGATATCGGAATAATATTCATCTGCTGCTTGAACCGAAAACAGCTGCGCATCAGGCAAATTGTCCTCCAGATTTGTAGGTTCCTCCCCTGACTCTATCCTAGATAAGTGGTCAGGTCCTGCATTCAATCTACCTGGCTTTACAATAACCTCAAAATCATATTCTTGGAAAAGCAGTAGCCATCTGCAAATTCTTCCCCCTAACACTGGCTTATTGACCAAGTATTTCAAAGCAGAATGGTCAGTATACATTTTAAAATGTGCGCCCAATAGGTAGTGTCTGAACTTCTGTAGGGCATACACCATAGCTAGTCCTTCTCTTTCTATAGTGGTGTAGTTCTTCTCGGCTGTGGACAGCTTTCTGCTGGAGTAAGCAATCAGGTGGTCAATACCTCCTTCTCCCGGTTGTGTAAGCACGACCCCCAATGCTATGAAGAAGCATCTACATGAACATGAAAGGGTTTTCTCCAGTCTGGGAAAACTAGAATTGGCGCAGTGATCATCTTTTCTTTAAGTGTATCCAAGCTCTGTTGGCATTCTTCTGTCCATTGGAATTTCAAATCCTTTTTCAGCAATCTTTCCATAGGTGTTGTGATCTTTGCATAACCTTTGATAAAATTTTTGTAGTATCCTGTATGTCCCAATGTAGTGCGCAATTGTTTGACTAAGTTGGGCGCAAGTAAATTAGCAATGATGGCAACCTTCGCAGGATCCATCAGGAGTCCTTGTCTGCATACAATATGTCCCAACAAAATACCAAAAGGAGCACAGAAGATACATTTTTTCAAGTTAAGGGAAATCTGATGTTGTCTACATTTTTCTAACATCATGCGCAGGTTCCCTATATGGTTCTTTAGTAAACCAAACACAGTCCAGTCATCAAAATAGACTTCTAGAAACTTATGAATGAATTCTTTAAATACAGCAACAACGACTCGAGAGAATATAGCAGGAGCATTTTTAAGACCAAAGGGCATTACCGTGTACTGGAATGAGCCCCATTCAGTCGCAAAAGTCATCTTATGGCGGTCGTCTGGATGGATTCTGATCTGATGGTATCCGGAAAAGCCATCAGTGAAGGAGTAAGCCTCTTGTCCTCCAACATTATCAAGCACTTCGTCTGTAAAGGGAGTAGGAAATGGATCATGCGCTGATGCGTCATTCAGTTTGCGCAAGTCCACACAGATTCTTATTTCACCTTTTGTCTTCTTCTCTTGTACAACCATAGGACTAATCCAATCACTTTCCTCTACTGGCTCAATAATACCTGCTGCGAGCATTTTATCAATTTCTTCTCTAACTTTTTCTTTGTATCACGGATTCAACCTGTATGGGCGCTGTTTTACTGGCTTGGCGTCTGCTTTCAGAGGTATGCGCATCACTCCTAAATTTCCTAGGATGCCTTTCATTTCTGTGAACTTAGTAGGAAAGATCTCCTAGTAGTCACGTAATAAATCTGAAATATGCCCAACAGTTTCATCATCCCAATAATCTCCTATAGAAGCAAACTTGGGTTCGGCTTCTGTACCAATGTTAATCTTTTTGAGCTTGATGTGTTCTGTAATGGCAGGGATATCAAGCCGAGGACCTTCAACATTGCGCGTCCCTTCTGATTCTGGAATATTGATGTTGCGAGGATCATCCTCCTCTTCTCCAGTGGTGAAATTATAGCATTCCAAGGCATGTTCTATCTGGACAGCCCAATCTGGTTGGGGATCTTCTCTGCGCAATTCTGTTTCAATGTACTAGTTCCTTGGAACTGTATCCAACGTGTGGATGAATAGGTGAACCCACTCATCTTCCGGAATATCTGACCATTGCTGAATACATGCTTCAACGTGTGACCTGGGGTCACTCTGTCCATCATATTTGTGCAACACTTCTGCTGTAGTGTCTTGAAATCTGGGCAGTATCAATCTGCGACAGTCTTGCCATGTGTAAATATTCTCTTTATGCGCACCCCACCATCTTGCGGGTGTAGCGCGCAGTGCTACATCCAATGCTTGTATGCGCTGCTGTTCTGGAAGCTGTTGTTCATATGCATGTATGAATTCGCTTACTTCAGTTAAACCATCAAAAATTGGAGTGTCAGCCAATTCTCTGCCAATCCATCGAATGGATTTAGTCATCATGGCGCAACGTCTTGCAGAAACCTCATGTAAATGATTCTTCCAGTTTTCCAATCCTACGTCTGAGTCTAATGTGCATGAGTTATCGCATCGCCAGCTGATATGGCCGTCTGTTGTGGGATTAACATAGTCACTCTGACTAGCAGTCATCTGATACAAACTTTCCATGTGGCGCGCTTCTTCTTCTGCCCGAAGGGGTTCTATATACCTTGGTCCTTGAATAGAATCAAGCGGTGCAATGACCCTAATCTGGTCATCCTCAAAGGTCATCTGTCTTTTCTTCAAATTAATGACAGCCAAATTATCAAATGCCTAGTCTATACCTAAAAGTGTTGGGTAAGGTCTACTATCATCCAAAATTTTGATGACTTCAAAGTCTGCAGAACTTCTTACATCTCAATATCAATAGGTACATTGGGTAATCTTCCCAATGGAGAGACTCATTGTTGATTCGCGAGTCTTAGTTGGATAGGAGATCTTGTAAGCTGAGGGCTTCCCATCTGTTCCCATGTCTGCATGGTGAGAACATTAACTTCTGAGCCCAAATCTAAAATGACTTCATCCATTTCAAATGTGCCAATCTGCGCTGTGAGCCTCATCTCTTTTCCAGTTCTAGTATGACTCCCAATCTGGTGAACAGCACGCTGCGGTGTGTTCGTCGAAGCAGATTGTTGACACTTATCTAATAGGTGTTGAAGTTCCATAGTTGCTTTTTCATTGCGCAACAACTTTAAGCAGTTTCTTAGGAAAGTATGGACACTGCCTAGTGCATCCTCTTCATCAGGCCTTCCAGATGTAGTGGCCTGTTCTTGTACCAGCTTGTCTTGTCTTAGCACTTGCGATCTAATATCATTATGCGGAATTGCGACAGAACTTGAAGCTCTCGGATCTGAGAAATACTCTTGAGCTTGCTTGAATGCTTCTTTTTGCTTCTGCAGGTTAAGTGGGGCTGGTTTAATATTAGCGCGGCGCACCCATTGTGTCGCTTGCTTTCCAGTTCCCATCTCTGGCGCACCAGTGGTTGCTCCACTGCGCGTCACTATATTAACTGTAGGGCCTGGTTCTCTTTTTTCTGCTCCAATCAACTGAATATTCTGATTGACCTGTGGCGTCTTTGCTTTCATCTTAGCCATCAACTGAGGGCATTATTCAATGGCATGATCATAAGATTTACAGTATCTGCAAATGGTTGTAGGATTTTGGCAATCCCTTGCAAAATGACCTTGCGCTCCACAATTATAACAAGTGATCTGTCCTCTCCCGCGGCCAAAATTTGTTGCGCGTCCGCGGCCCCTATAATTTCCTGCTCTACCGTCGCGAGTTTGGTCATACTGTGGACTTGCTGTGGGTCCTTGTATCTCTGATTGTACTCTATAAACATCATGTTCCTTTCCAACATAAGATCATATGCTCTGCAATTGTTCTCATCATGGCCTACTGATTTACAGAAATTACAATATAGATTCTTTGGAGTTTGTACATATTTCTGAAGTAAGTGACATTCTTGTGGTTTATGACCTCTAGTTCTACAGATTTCGCACCAAGGCCCTTGAGCCTGTGGTAGAGGGTTAGGTGCTCCAGTCGCAATATACTCTATGAAAACGGGACAATGGTCCTTTGAATGACCTTGCACTTTACATTTTGTACACCAAATTTCTTCTTGAACTTCCTTGCCTTTCTTAATATCATGCACTTGCAAGGTTAAGTTTGCTAATTGGTTCTGCAACTGCGCAACATCGTTGCTTGTTCCAGCAATTGGTGAAGTTTCTAGTTCCATAGCCATATCTAGAGCTTGTTCCTAAGTAGTGAGATTCTGTTGCATCAGAGGAAGTCTAATGTGTGGAAGCAGCGCAGCAATGAACCATTCCTTATGCTGTTGTGGTGCAAACTCAAAGCTTACTTGATCTATGAAGGCTTTGAACTTCTGGTCAAAGTCCCATACTGATTCTGTAGGTAGCTGTTTGATGTCTTTGAGCTCGGTTATACACTGTGATTCTGATTTAGGTTTCTTGAATTCTCTAATCATAGCATTTCTGACATCAGCAAGCGTCCTATTTTGTGCTGCTGAGTATTTCATGAACCAAGTTAAGGCTCTTTCTCTTAGTGTGGTTGCTAACTAAACCAGTTTAACAGCATCATCATTAATTTGCTTAATTGTCCAAATTGCTAACTAAACCAGTGCTGCTCAGGGTCTTCTATCCCTGTTCCTCTAAAAGTTGGTAGCTTCATGTCATCACCCATCCTTCTTGCGCTAGGTTGAGGTGGAGGTGCTGTAGCAGTGCCTCCGGGATGGTTGAACAAAGGTGTTACAGAGGTACTAGAAGTACCGTGTGGGCTACTAGAAGGTGTTACTGCGGGTTTATACTGAGCTCCATCCGGCTTTTGTGGTGTAAAGGGGTGATAAGGGATATGAACACTCCCTTGTCTCTCTATATGGCTTGCTCTAGGAACTTGACTATCTTCTGGGCTAGACTCAAAAGAATGCTGGTCAATGCCTACTTTATACCGTTTTCCACTACGAGTGCAACCAATAAGTTCAGGATCACTATCAGAATCTGCGGACATTACTTGTCTATGCTATTCATCGAAAGCTATGCATAGTTTTGCTTTTTCATACAGAAGCATTTTAATCCATAAGTTCAAAGAATTTAAGAACTTACCTCTGTGTGCTTGGAAGAAACTCCTCTCAGCTTCACTGAAACTCTTTCTTGTATCTACTGCAAACTCAGTAATGAAACCTTCCAGTAGACTATTCAACCAAAAGTCTACTGCGTGGGACACAGAATTATCTACCTGCTTCAAAATACTGACTAGCTCCGGCGTCCAAGCGACGGGTCGATCAACATGCACAGTGGGTCTAGTATCTGCTAACTTGGCTATCCAAGCATGCAACTCAAGTGCAAATGTGACAAAGAAAATTTCGTGAAGGTCAGTATAGATATACTTCTGCAACCAGTCTTCTGTCTGAAGCCTAGAGCTTCTATTTTCTTGTTCAGCGAACTCTTTAGCCTTTAAATCAAACCAGTCTTGAATTTCTTTAGCTGTAGGATTCCAGTAACACATTTGTTAGCTGAGAAAGTCTCAAGGAAACAGAACCATTTGTTGGCTTCAGCAACAATCTCACATGTTGCCGAAATAACAAGTCTCACAGTAACAAGTCACAAGGCAACGGAACCATTTGTTGGCTTCAGCAACAATCTCACACGTCGCCGAAATAACAAGTCTCACAGTAACAAGTCACAAGGAAACAGAACCATTTGTTGGCTTCTTTTTAGACAGACCCGGGTTTTAGTGAAGCGCAGCAACAAAACCCCTTGGCGCACTAGCCCTCTCGGCAACGAGCTGCGCAGCAGCTCGAGGTCTCACCCGAAGTGGCTATGGGGGGGCTAAGGAATCAGATTTCCTTAACCTAGGTGACGCGGAGACTGCTCTCTCTCTTCCTTGATGACTCCTCAAAGCGGAATGTCTGACTCTTCCGTAGACCTCTCAGCGCAACTGCGCTGAACTCTCGCTCAACAGCCTAGCTGCGTGGTATCTCCGCTCCGACGTACGAGGCGACTATCCTCTGCGTCGACGCTCTAGGTATCCTTTCTGCCTCCGCGCCTAGTGTAGTACTGCATTCCTCTATCGCTGCGGAGACAGCGTTCTACAGATTCCTTCGACACTTAACGATTATAGTTACCAAGGAAGCTTCGAGGACTTACTTAACATACTCATAAAGATAATGCAATATTCATGTATACACAGATAGTGAACTAAAACATGAAATCACTCAACACAACATCATAACAACGAGAAGTATGAAGTTCACCTCCACGGGGAAAACCACGTCCATGGGAGTGTCTTGTATTAACCCGAAAATGATAGAAGTACACAATATGCTGCGCACACAGCTGTAGCCTTAGATCTTTCTAGGAAACTCCACGCACACAGCTGGGAGCCCTTCTCTCGATCTAGTCTCTTCCTCTACAGAGATTACAATAGTTCAGACATCGACTCAGACTGTCTGCGACTCAGGGATTAGCTTCACAGCTATCCAGTTCTACTCTCGTCTTCTAACAACACAATAGAAGACTACCTAGCTAGCTAGCTTCTCTCAATAGCTAACCTCTTAGCTAACTCACTATCTAATGGCTAGCTAACTAACTAACATCTAACCTTTACAATTCCACATATATATAGGTGGCCATGACGATCGCACCTTTACAAATCTATGGGCCTTTCCCAGCAGTAATCCCCCAAAACCCTAACCACAGACATGGCTAGGTGTACTATAGGTGCCGCTTGCAGTCACGTCGCCGCTTCCTGCAGGTTCCGTGACTTCCGGGACAACTCGCGGGTATGGGCGCCTTGTCCTTCGCCTTCAATGCTTTGGTCCGTTGCTCCTCCTTGATCCGAGCAACCATAACTTCTGTACTTAGCCTTAAATTAGGGTAGCTAAGCCCTCTACTCTGTCGCTTCATTTATTATGGTAGCTGAGCTTTCTATTCAGCCACATTCATTCTTCTATGACGTATGCGCGCGAGCTCCGCGAGTTCCGGTCCGTAATCTGTGCTAAGCTCATCCATCTGGCACCGTACTGCGCACCGTTTACTTCTGCCCAAAATTTGGTGTTTATTCAAAATTAGCACTTTCCCTTCAACACTTGTGCTTTTTCCTCAAAATTCGCAGCTTTACCATAGCTGTGGCCTAGGCTCCAACAGATGATTACAAGAATTATTTAGGGAATAAGATCTAAGTTTCCTCTCTCGGCCATGTTTATGGACGCAAGACCCATACCTAGTGCTCAAAAAGTTCTAATGTTCCCATATTGTCACTAGAATACGAAAGAAACCCTCAAAAATTCATCTTTGGTGGTTGGAGGCATCATTCATGGACCCTTACTCCTAGAATATGCCTTTATGTTCCAATTCCTCAGCTTCCTCCATTAACCATTTTTAATACCTCAACACCGAAACCCGATGCTCAAAAAATCCTAATGGTGCCCATATCTCCACTTGGAGGCTAGGGATACCCTCAATATATCCTATGTGATGGTTCAAGGTGAAGTGTTTATCCTAGATGCCCATATCATTACCCATAGGAAACTTATACTCCCAGGGGATTGACTGTGGTGGTTCAAGGTGTTTTTCTTAAATTAGGTTTCCTAAAATATTGCTTTAGATCATAAGGATTCAGCTCATCCCTTGAACATGCCAAGTTCCCCATGACCCATCCTTAGTGTTCATAACCTTCTAATAGTGAGATATCACCACTCATAGGCCAAATGTCCTATATAGAGGTCATCTGTGGTCGTTCAAGGGATTATTGGTTTCCCTTGAGCTTCAAAAGTTATATTTTAGGCCTAATTTCAATGTCTCATTCCTTTACATTGGTTTATGGCTCAAGACCTATACATAGTTCTCAAACAAATATGATCTTTTGAAGGTGAAGTATCTGCTTGCAATGTCATATGTGTTTATTGCACCGAGAGTAGCGAGGTGCTTACAACTTAGTATGGGGGAGATGTGTAATGTAATGTAGTGTAACGTTGTCATGTTATGTACCTAAAAGAAAAAGTAATTAAATTTTTTATGTCGGCTCATAAAATAAAAAGTGAAAACCAATTAAAAAATAACTTAAAAAATTCATATCCGCTCATAAAATAAAAATTTAAAACCAAATAAAAACTCATTAAAAAAAGACCTCAAGAAACTGGATGCCTCTCAGTGCTTGATAAATACACGTTTACGATGGATCTATGCTCGTTCAAGGAAACAATCACATGCTAATGATACCATAATGGCATAGTCATCCTCAATAGCCCAATGATGCCCTCAAAATGGTATATGTTCTTGGTGGAGGAAACCTTGTTATCCCTAAATGGATGTAACATTCCTTTCAGTCCCGAGCTTCAAGTCTCCTCCCATGACCATGTCCAAACCCCCAATTCAGAAGACTTGGATACATAGTGCCATGGAATCATGGATATTCCTGCAAGTCATACATGGTGCTTTGAGACATATTTCATGGATTTGGATGCCTCAATGGTTTCTTTAGGGCCAAATGCATGGTCTTTTTCTCTCAAATGTCATTCCCAAGGCCTTGAGACACATACATATTTAGAATCCAAACCACCTAATTGCACCAACATCCCTAATCATAATCCATTGGCACACTCAAGAAGCCATGTGTGGTTGGTTGAGGAAACCTTCTTAGAATTTGATGGATAGAATACTTCTTCAGGGCCAAAGGTTTTGGTATCCTCCACTAAGCATATCCAAGGCCCCAAGGCCCCAAGACATAAATATAGAGCATCATGAATACCATTGACAAATTCATGTGTTGTGATTTGAATAATTTTTCATGGATCTAGATGCCTCAATGCTTTCTTTAAGGATAAAGTCAAAGTATTCTTCCCTAGAGCATCATCCTAAAGTCCCCGAGACATGTACATACTACTTAAAAATACCGAATGGCACTAATATCCTCAATCATAGGGTAATGATACCCTCGAGATGTCATGCGTGGTTGGTGGATGAAATATTATTATCCTTGGATGGCTAGAAGATTCATTCACTAGGTTTTTTGAACCCAAAATCCGATGGCATAGATGTCTGATTTTTGACATCATGTTGTCGACCATCCGACAAGCACCATCTTTTTTTAATGTCGGTTGCACGTCATCGGATATCCGATAGTAAAATAAGATGTCGGATATCCGACATCCTCCAGTTGGATATCCAACCGCTCCTATTTTCCCATTCCCGTTGGATATCCGACATCTGCCAATCAGAAATCCGACAGTAAATCATGCCCTAGGATGTCGGATATCCGACAATATATCATGCCCTAGGATGTCGGATATCCGACAGTATATCATGCCCGAGAAGGTCGGATATCCGACATTAATCTCTTTATAATCTGTCGGATATATGACATCCTCTCCATAGAAAAAAGTCCAATATCCGATGCCTTTAGCCGTCTGTTGTATGGCAAAGGCGTCGGATTGTTTGTAAGGCTACGTCGGATATCTGACGTCATTTACATAGAAAAAAGTCCTATATCCAATGCCTTTAGCCGTCATTTGTATGGCAAAGGGGTCAGATTGTTTGTAAGGATACGTCGGATATCCGACGCCCTTTACATAGAAAAAAGTCTGATATCTGATGCCTTTAGCCTTTGGTTGTATGGAAAAGGCATCGGATTGTTTGGGTGTGATCGTCGGATATCCGACAGAGGTTTTGTATTTAAAAAAAAAACCTCCAAGGTGATGCATGGAACCTCCTAATTTGTGAGAGTTACAAACTTCTGCACATGTATGAATTGGGTCCCACTACTCACAAAGATCATGACCATCAATTGTGATTAAGGTCAATGGTGGGGAAGGATCCTAGAGACTTGATTACTTACAGTAATTTCCAAGGCATCAACCTATGGCTTATATGTCTATATGTAAAAAATAAAATCAATTCTATCCACACTATCATAAAAATATAGTCCACTGTCCTCAATATACAAAATTATGCTTGACCATGTCCAAAATAAAAAAAAACTATCAATCTAAGCCAGTTCCAATATGCAAAACCAAATAAAATCAAATAAAGGACAATGGTAATGCAAGTCTAGTGGGAAAAGGAGGAAGGTTGGGTAAGCCACAACTTAGTAGTAACCTCAAGTTGCATATCAACAAATGAAATCTTAATTTTTATGGTTCCCCAAAAAGGTGGCACGAAATGAGAGCATGATTGAGAATTGACTGAGTACTCAAATGGTCCTTGGATGAAAAAACAATGAGAGAAGTAACAACAACAATATATTTTACAAGGCCCTTGAGGAGGCAAGGGTGGATTAAATTCAACACTTTTCATTCTCTTGAGTACAAGGGAAACTTTAGGAATCACATTGTCTGGGGCAGCTGGCGTAAGAAAGAAGTAGCATTTAAAGTGGAGCAAGAAATATCATTCGGCTCACCCCAACCATTGGGCTTGGAAGGATCAACATGTCAACACCTATCATCATTATCAATATGTAAACAATGGAAAAATTCCCATACAGGACTAGCAATTGGTAAAATGAGCAAGGCAACATTTTTTATCTCTTTCATAGTAGGATGCCATTGCAGATAGGATGTATAACCCTCCATTTTGTATGGAAATCCACATGTGATTCTGATCACACTCTTTATGGGTTTAAATTGTCTTGATTGCGGTGATTGAAAGTAATCCTAGGCATGTTGATGCAAAGGAAAGGCACTTTGAGGAACACTTATGGAATGTTTTGACTTCCTAACAGCTTTGACACTCAATCTTGGGACAATTTTGTGGGTAAAGCATTAATTATGGGCCTAATTCCCACCATAAATCAATTATAGAATTAATTCTTAGCACTTCTTAGTCCTCAAGCAACGTCCTCTTTCAAATTCAGGCATGATATGAAGAAATTCACTTTGCAAAATAACTGAGGATAAATCCACTTGAATTATTTTTGTTTTCATTGAGTAGGTCTCATTTAGAAAACAAGTATTTTTTGAAAGTGTCCTTCAAGCAACCAAACCACATAAAAGTATATTTATCATTTCATTCAAGTCACCGCTATCAAGAAACAGTTGATCCTTTTAATACGAAGTTCAACAAAATGACTTGACAAAGAAAGAGGAGGTAGCAGTTGAGAACTTAGAAGTACTAATAAAAGGCCCAAAACAAACACAAAGATCACATCAATACATGCCAAGAAGAGAAAGACCAGCAATGTGACACCAAAATTGGTTATGAGGAGCAACCAAACATCACAACAAGCTCCAAGAAATTGTCAAAATTTAGATGACATGTGAGTGGGTTGTAGAAAGGCAGCACCGTAGCCATTCATTGAGCTCCTCTCTGTTTCAAGAATAATTTAATATTCTCTACTGAACAGGGCCAACCACGTGAAGGTGGAAGCTCTTATGGCCCCTCCCCCCCCACATCACTCTCAATTCCCCATACCCAATGCATGTACTTGAAAAAAAAAATTACGTGCAAATTCATGCATATTTCATCATAAACAAACATCTACCATTCATTCAATAAAGGCTAACATTCATTAAACCATTGTCTCATTCAATCAACACATTCATTCAATAAAAGATAACATTCAATAAACCATTCATTCATTCGGTGAACACATTCATTCAATAAAAGGTAACATTCAATAAAGGTAACATTTTACTACACTGAATCATTAAACCATTCATTCATTCATGAGGCCAAAAATCATGGACGACATATTATTATAAAAAATAATTAGACAATATTTTTTCAGTCACTTATTTTTAATTCTTTTTATCTTTACAAAATCTCTAAGAAATTCATCTTCTGGAACTTCTCCTCCAGTTCTTGGTTCTTCATCAACTTGTAGTGATGTCTGCATCCTAGAGTGCTCGCTATGTGGACTTTGCGGCAAGGGGTTCGGATTTGATGCAACAATGTGAAAATGTTGCATCGATATATTTTTCTATTGTAATGACATGTATTTCATTTGAAAAACACATTACAAAGGTGTTTTTTTACCTGTTGTGGCCACATCATGTTGTTCATTTTCCTGTCCAGGCTCAACTTGTACAGTGTGACCCTTTACATGCTCTACAGTTGAAATATGGAGAAGTACAATTAATGTTCACCGTCTGCAATGCTATATATAAAATAGTAGCATATGAATAAATTCATTACCAAGATTCGAAGCATGATCTTCGATTTGTTGTTGTCCCTCCTCGATATTAAGGGGATCATTGCTTTCCTACTCAAAACAGAGTCAATATTTTATGTCAATTATTCATAACGAATAGATTGCACAAGTAATAAATCTTCATTAAACTATATAGATTTTATATACCTGTGCACCAGATGGATCAGTACCAAAAGACTTTGTTTTCCCAGACAAGATTTTTCGGCATTCAGCAACAGCTCGAAAGCCATGCTGGAAGCCAAGTTTCAAGTCTTCCTCAGTGGGCACTTCTTTGAATCGTTCGGCCTGCATATTTGCATAACGTCATTAATTTACATTTTGTAGTGCAATAAAAGGAAAAATAATTTGCAATTTATTATTTGGATGAATTATTGGTTTTTCGAAACTTACAATTCGTGCTGCCAAATTGGAATAACCACCAGGCCCAAGCTTGTGCTGACCAATTTTTTTCAGTCTTGCCTTTGTGGCCTTTGATGTGTCTGACAGCCTATGCAAGTGTTGAAATACATCAAATGTTCCAAATTCGATATAGAAATCAATAATAATAAGGTTTAGAATTACATTGTGGAAAGTATTGCATACCTCCCGGTGCCTGGTGTTATCTTTCCTTCTTTTCTCAGAGACCTCTCCCTTCCATCATCCACTAGAGCTTTCCACTCTCTTGTTGGAATCATGGGAGGGTGCTCATACCTAGGGTTCCTTTCTAGGTGAACCCTATATTGGTCTCGGACAATATTCATATGTTGTCCAGCCTTTTTCAGGACCGCGGCTCGATCGAAGCTCTCATTGCCAAATAGGCCAACCAATCGATTAGTGATCTCATCTTTTAAATTTTTTGGTTGTCAATCCCATCTTGTGCGGATGGTGGACTCGAAGATATCCAAGACAAATTGTTCAGATTTTTATAAAAAACATCATTTCCTGCAAAACGATTGTGCCATGATCATAATGAGTTGAAAAAAAATGTTTTATCGGTATATTACAATCAAATTATAAACACTAACTTTCTCAACATATATTTACCTAGGATCTTCTCTATATTTATTGGGACAAGATCTTCATCCACCAAAAATGTTTTCTCAATTATTCCCATGCTAGTGACACGGGAAGATCCTAGAAATGCAGCTTCGGCAATATCAATACTAAGAGGCTCGGTGTCGACCCCTTCTTATGGACGATCTGGTGCGTCGATCTCTAGCGGCCGGTGCACTCACAACTAGGGTCTGGGGTGTTGTGGAATGTCTTGCCGACTGTTCATTCAAAAAAAATGGTGAAGGATTCGATGCAGGTGGATTCGTTTTCTCATGATGCGACGTCTCTCCACGAGCAGCACAAGGGCCAACACCGTCTTGACGACAAGTGTGTGGTCTCAGAAAATTATGTAAATACAAACCACATTTTATAAGTTCACTATCATATAAAGTGAAAATTATAAATTTATAAATGAATTTTATTATGATTCAAGATTCCACAACTTACTTGCAAGGTTCCAGTTCTCTGATTCAAAATTGCAATCCTGGCTTTAATCGCGTCTGTCTGCGGAATTTGGAATAGAAAACGAACAAGCTCCGCATTAATTTTTTCCAAGACGTTCTCTATCATCTTAACCGGGTCTACAGCTGAACCAATTATGTCATCATCGGCTAACATCTCAGCCACTTCAAGATCTATTGATTGTTGTGATGCTATTTCATACAACGATTCATTGGTCTGCAACAAAAATATATTAAACACTACTAAGTTCTATCATGATAGATTCCTAAAATTATATTAACAAAACATATCTATCATGATAGATTCCTAAAATTACAACTAGGTTTACCCAATGCCTGGATGATGGTGTCGTCTGATCCACAACTATGGACTGCCCTGATCATCCGTCTTCTGCAAAAAAGAAGTAGAAAACATTATTATAACGAAACCAATATACACACGAAAAATACATAACAAAATAAACATTATGTTACGTATTATATTGGTACAATTCCAATGAATTATACCTGCTACCTCGAGGATCGTGATCCACTCATCGGATCAATGGTCATAGGTGACCTGCCCCGATCTGCTAATAGGGAGGTGCCCCTTACAGAACCCTAAATAAAAAACATAGAGAAAATTACCTAAACAAAACCAAAATACTCAATGAAAGAATATAATAACAAAACATTTTGATGTATAATTTAAATTGTACAATTACAATCAGGTTTACCTGCTCCCTCGAGGAAGTTGTAGTCCTCTGACCATCTGTTGGTAGGGATTTTCCCCGATCACTAGCCTGCGAAGTAAATATAGAAAATTTAAACGAAATAAACAAACGAAAAATCCTTAAGATGTTAAATTCATTAGTAAAAGGTTGGGTAAATTGTTAGTTTTACCACTACCATAGTAACCATGTTTGTATCTACTCGATTCAAATTGTAATTAATAAGCAACTCTTCTCCTACAGATATTGATTTAATGGCACATACAAAAACACAGTTTCCTTCACGCCCCTCAAATTCACAGTTGGGTTGCTTAATTGTAGACCCTGGTTGTGTAGTGTTTATAAACCTCGTAATATTCCCTGTGGCCTTTGGCCTTCCATCAATGTACAACATTATTCCTTTATTTTGATCTTTTTCTTTCAACTATAAATAGTTTGCTGACAATCCATATCTACGTATACTTCGTTTATATTGGACCAAGCACATCCAATCTTTGTATTTGTAACAGGGTCCAACATACTCCATCAATTATGTACATCTGTCGTAACCGACCTTTATGCCATCCATGCAAAACAACCCCAAACCATGTAATGACGACGGTGCAATTCGTTATATCCTCTCGTTCACACAAAAATCTGTGTTTAGTTGAGGAAGATCCTTGGTTACCCATTGTTTGACTATATGTATATACCTCAAGGGCACCTCGATGTCGCCTATTGTCTCATCATCATAGAAACATGATCCCCATTCAACGAGAAAAAATTACATGCGTTTATGGAATTTTCTTCTGATCTTTTGACATCTAGTTGATAAAACTCTTGTAGATCTATTGGATGTCTCACTTTCCTCTAGCCTTCCTAAACTCCCCTCACTCGAGGAAGACAGATCTGACAAACACCTATTTGGTTCTCCCTGCACCATGGAATTTTTTTTTAAATAGGACCTTAAGGCACGACGCCTCTTAAAAGGTGACGTGTAGCGCCTTTTATAAGGTGACTTGTAATGCATTCCCTTTCTCAAAATGTAGGCATTCAAGTGATGAGGAAGAGGATCACTTTATCTTTCTTAGGAGTAGAAATTCATGCAATTATGAGCTGTATTTTTGTAACGTCCCCTTCGCCCATCATCAAATGCAGGGAAGGAAACATTAACAACGCATCAGGCTTTTGGCAGACTTAGCCCCAATATTCTTACTCATAAATCTGTAATAATTAAAAACTTCTATATGCAGATTCAATTCAATATAAACACAGCGGAATTAAACATTACATATGCACACAGTTTCATCATGCATTCAACATATAAACAGCAGCCATTATTTAAAATGCTTGCAGGGCATAGAATTAACATAACTCAACCACAAGAATACTTATCTTGAATTGTAACGGCCCAACGACTGGCTACGTGAGAGCAACGTTCCACCCAACCATAGATCTTTGTCCAGCCTATATTCTTTCAGCTGAGAGATCACCCCCGAGTTGGGCTGTGTATCCACTAAGGAGGAACTAGATGGCTCACTCACAGTTAGGGTTTCACTCAGACAGCCATGCTAAGCCAACACACAGTTGGGTTTTTCAAGCATGCAATAGGAAATGGAGAAGGATGTAAGTCTACTGAGCTCAATCCCAGAGCTAGGTACACATCAATCTAGACTCAAACGATCCCAGCCTCCATTCGAACATCCACACTTGGATTTCTCACAGCTCTATTCAACAAATAACCCAAATCCGTCACTGATTTTCTTGGCAGTTAAAACTGGGTTTTCCCATGGATTTTGGGGTAGCTATTGCTCCCAAATTCGCCCCAAGGCTCATACCAACGGATCCCCCATTGGATTTCACTGTCCAATACCCATTCTGGGCGTTTTTGGCTTCCCAAAACGTGGGTTCTCTCACAGTCACGATTTCTGGTTTTCTCACTGCTGGGAGCTCGTTTTTGGATGGAGAATGAAGCTAGGTTCCTCCCCCATGGGATGGGGATGAGAATGAAGAAACCTCCAAGAGGTAGAGTGACTTGTGGCACAAGTAAACAGAGCCCATACCTACCCATACGAATTTCAGGGCTGCCCATGCTCCATCAAAGTCATTGACTTAAATCTTCAACCACTTTCTTACAACAGGAATAAATGTCCTCTAGGGAAGTCAAAGGGTTCTCATAATGACATATGGCAGCCTAGGGTTTAGTCTCATAGCCCCCCCTCACCACTCCCTAGTGGATACACGTAGCCCCCTTCTCATTCGTTGCCTCCATAGCCAGTTTTGGTATTTTTTTATTGCATGATGTTTAATTACACCCTATTACAATTTCCATGGCTTAAGAGCACATGGTATCAAAATATCAAATACTTTCCCTTTAAATAAAATTCGGGCTTTCACTAGCGGGGCCTTATCCTTGAGCTCCACGCTAGGAAAACATACATCACATATACACATTATTTACATTAAAGGCTAATATATCCTAAGGGTCGAATTGGGGTATTACATTCCCCTCCACCTTAGAACAACACCGTCCTCAGTGTTCCAAGACTTAGGCATACATATACAATTTACACATATCCAAAACTTCAAAAACTTTGCAGATCTGCCCTGCATTCTATTCTTTACTTTGAACTTTCAGGACCAAGTCCTTTGATCTTCACGAGCTGCTCCTGCTGATTCGGATCTTCCAGCTCATCCATAAGTCTGAAAACTTTATGGCTGCTACCCTCTTGAGGTTCTCTTGTTGGGCAGTTGCGGAGGCAATGGTCCCCTCCACATTTCCAACACTTCACTGGTTGCTTCATCTTTACCTGCTCAATTTCCTTTGAGTCTTCCCACCTGGAGCGTTTCTTAATTTGGAGATTGGATGAATGCTTCTTCATTGATCCACTTTTCTTTCCCTTGCTGATTGCTCTCATAATGTTTTTTACCTCTTTCTGCAGACGAATAGAGTCCTGCAAGACCTTGTGGTTCATCTCGTTCTGCTGCTTTTGCATCTTGAGCATCTCTCCAAGATTTTCTTGGGTCTTGGCAATTGTTTGAAGAAGACTTCCAGCCAATTCTAATAGCCCTTGGTCTGCCGCCATGGTCAATGGAAACAATTGACCACACTTTGTTCACTAGCAACACTTGCCTGCACCGGCTGCAACCAATTGATTCAAATTTCACCTGTGAAATTCATCATTACAATTCTCGTTAGGCCAAGCATAACCCAAACATTTAAAAAAAATCAGTCAATGGTTTTTCCCCCAGTGACATGGATAGTGTATTCTTTACTCATGAGACTTCCACACTTTTTATGCTTGCCCAACATGCACATGAATTCCTTCATGTTCATCCATTCACAAGAAATTCATTAATTAGCATTCACAATTCACTTTAATCAAATAAACACACTTTTACTTTCAGTCATGCATGCATTCAACAATTTTCTAATTCTATAAATGCATCAATAAAAAGGAAAGAGAGAGAGAGCAGTAAGAGTTTCTCCTCTTAGTTTTGTTCCATCTTGGAACCCACACCACCACTGTGGTTTTCATGCTCCTGTCCTCTTTCACTTCACGTGAATGCTCGACCTGCCCTTCTTGGCTATGACACATAGTGTCTATGGTCTATTACATATTTCTCAACCATGGAGTTCCTCCACCTCTCAACCATGGAGTTCCTCCACTTGGTTGGTTTAACTCTTGGTTGTTAGGACTCACACAGTTCCACTAGCCCCATCTTTCAGTACTGCTCATGCTGAGCTCTTTAGGGTGGTTACATGTCCACACGCATCCTTGAGATGCTTTCATAGTCATTGCTTCCAACAATACCTGCACTAGATGTCTTCACTTTATTCCATAGGGTCCTTCTTTGCTTTACAAGCCTTGGAATCGCCTATGGATTTGGGTGTTTGGCCAGTGCGCAGGCTGCCCCTCAACATAAAATAGCCTTGTATGGTTATCCAGCACGCAGGCTGCTCCACAACATCAAATAACCTTGTATGTTTGGCCAGCACGTAGGCTGCTCCAAATCACCAGTAGTCTTGCATGTTTGGCTAGCACGTAGGCTGCTCCAAATCATCAACAATCTCGCATGTTTGGCCAGCACACAGGCTGCTCCAAATCGTCAATAATCTTGCCCAACCAGCCACTCTCTGGATTTACCAAGCAATTTATAGTTCTTTCAGGGTCCTTGTTTCCTGTATGACCAAGGTTTCCAACAAAGAAACAATAGTACATCAGCATAACTGTTACAAGACTTATACTTGTAATCTTTATTATTCCAAACAAGAAATAAACGAAATTGAGTACTTATCTGTATGGTGCATTTCTTCTCTGGTCCACAGGGTCCTGCTTTTACTTTATAAGCCTTGGGATCCTCCTGCGGACTAGGATGTTTGGCCAGCACGCAGGCTACTCCAAATCATCAAATAAATAATTCCCTACCAGTACACCTTCACGCCGACTGGGTTTACCAAGCATTTGGTGGTGCCCAACCAGTCCCATACCTAGTTGGCCCTCTCCATTACCGAGCCAGCACATACGTCTGGGTCATCGGCCAATGGAAGGTAACTGTGCCACCGACCATTACAGGTCAAGGCTCCACTACGCTGCCTTAGTCTTGCATCAGCCTTTCACATGTATCACAATCCCTCAATGCGCATAACTATTCTTCACCCACACAAGGGTGGCACTTCTTCTCTTGTGTAAGCCGGCGGTTCCATTTAGGAATTATTTAGGTGAATTTCTTAACTGCAGGCTATCATGGCCCCATGATACCCACTCACCCTTCACAAGGGTTACCACTTCTCATACAGTCCTCTTGAGTATCCTTTTCTTCACTTTTCCCTTTAATGTGCAGCGCTGAATTTCATATGTATAAACTGTCAACACAAAATGGATAGCAAGCTCATTAGTATCGTTGTTCTTAGAATTGTAAACATATTTCATAACATTCACTATCCAACCTTGAAACACCAGGAATGCGTCCATTCCCTTAAGGCATAGTCAATATTGGCATCCCTAACATAACTTAGCACTAGAAAGGCATGCACTCCTTACTGATGTGAACTATGAAGGTCCTAATCATACTTCAAGCAGTCTGCCATAATGGAAATAGAATCAAAACATGCTCTGCATATTAACTCTAATAATTAGACATGCATGTATGTATATATATGTATATCATTCAGGGTTTATAGAACACTTATCCATTTTGCAGATGTTATTTCTCTTCATTAATGAGGAATGGGGGCTCCTTATCTAAGTTGACAGTCCCTCGGTTTGCCATCCCAATTCCTTTTGATGTTACATCACCCTCATATGTCTTACTGACATAATCTTTACCATCTCACTCATATTGTTTACCAATCATGTAGTGCAGAGGAGACATTAATAATGTCTTATGGCATTTCACCTGAAACCCATTTTCAAATCATGGAATCCCTTCCCATGAAGTTTGGCTTCTGCAGGACCTCTCTCATGGTCTTACTGCAATGTGTCTCCCTGGCACACTTATTAAACAGCCAAACAGTTAGCAACACTTAGCAATACAATTCAAATCCGATTGTTCCATAACCAATCCATGGCACTAATAATCCAATTCAGTATGAATTTGCAACTCTGTCTACTACAGAAATTGGTTTTCTTATCCATGAGGCTATCCTCATATTGTTTGGCTCTTGTAAGTGCCACCACTTTGCCCGTTATGGTCTTATGCCCGCTGCCATACATGAGCATGTCCTCCTGACACATTTTCATATAAGCCGAACAGTCATTAGCAATTATTAGTAAAATTTCAAATCCGAAACATTTACAAATCTGATATTTACAACTGTTCTTACTAACAGAACTTGGAGCTCTCAACCATGAGAAACTTCTCATAACCTTTGGCTTCTGCATGTGGTAGATCCCGGTCCCTACTATGGACTTATCCTCATTGCCATATGTAAGACCTTCCTACCGGAAATTGAAACTTCAATCCGCCAAACACTTCATAAGTCTCTATGCATATAATGTTTTATTACTGCAACAGTTACTGAAACATTTTCAGAATTATAATATTCCATAATTCAAAATTTTCAGTTGTTAATATATCAATATCACCAAAATTTATTTACTTCACGTGCATCATTAGCATACTTAGTTGCAAAGTACAATCACATCATTTATACAACTCTGTCCTTACACGGAGCATTCTAGCAGCCCATCGATCATGATTGGGCTCTTCATGCACTTACTATTCTGCATTCATAACAGCCCATGAAATGATCCTAGAATTATCATCAATTCATCACTTCATTCATTATTTATTTTGCAATAACATATGCATCATCCCTATGCATTCATACAATGCATCACAAGATTTATAAAATCTCCTAATGTACATCTACTCAATGCTACCTTGCATTGTTTCATGAGTACTATGCACTCAAGTATATTATGATCGAAACATGACTATCTCATATAACTTGTATTACCATAATCAAGACCACCAGTCCTCACTTACTTTGGTTATTAAGCACATAACCAACATACGCATGGCATGATATAAATTCATATGAATTCTTTGAGATTTCTAAACAGTCATAGGGTGTAAGGATCATTTCCTTCACTTACCCACACTCTACCAAGCTTGGTAGGTTAACAGTCCCAATCGGTATTCAATATCACATGCAAACTAACTCAACATAGCTCAAACGTAGTTGAAGAGATCTTACCAAATCCTCTTTCAACATTTATGCAATTTGGCACCAATAATCCTTACCTGCATGGTTACCATTAACATCGCCTGATGTTACCTGGTCAGTTGGCCTCTTACCAAGGCTGCTCAGTCCTTTTTCCAACTTTATGATCATAGATTTGTTGCACCATCCTTTCTGCATAAGGTCATTGGCTTCATGCAACAACATCCTCAGCACATTCAGCCATGCTCTTGTTATCTTTGGTCCTACAATCAATACCAACATCAATAGTGATTATCAGCCACAATATTCTCCATCAGTGGTTCATTGCATATGCAGACTTCATTATTTTACCAATATGCAATATCCCATTAATGCACAAGCATTTCCATATGTACTATGCAATGTTTGTTAAGATGCCATCTAGTGCATATACATCTATGTAATCCCTTACATTTTTAACATTTTTATGCCATATGACAATTTCATAATTATAAGTATGATAACAAACAGGGGTTTAAGGAATTCTTCCCTTTTCGATCCCTCCTCGTAACATGGAATTCCTCTCCCATATCATGCAATTATAGAAATTGCCCACATTGACAACAAAATTTGTTTGTCAAAACAGCTGCTGGCACTCTTCTGCACTAAATAACTATGATATATGTAGACCTCATTCAAACTCTGGTCATGCATCATTGTTCCCTGCTGGACAAGCTTTCCAATGCCTGTCTTTATGCTCCATTCCGACATCGGGTGCAAAAACTACATCTCTTCAAAAATGACAACTTTCACCCAAATTCTGCACATTTTACACAGTTGCATTTTGGTCCAGAATGCCAACTTTAGCCACCCCGACTCCACATCCTTTGGATTTTGGCTCCAAGATTCTGAACTTAACATCGTGCCTGCTTCATGGCCGCGCCTGATCAATTTCAGATCAAACCGACCTTCCGTCAAGCCTCGGGACTCCGTCCTTCAAAAGTCATTATTCCCCATTTTCTGTCAATTCGGAGAGTAATGGGCTTGGGGTCTTCACTGGTTCTTTCATGGCCTTCAGCAATGGCCTCCGAGCCCCACAGGAATCATTCCATTCTGAGTCCGGATGCTCCTGCTATCCAAAAATCAAGTTTTGGTCACTTTACTCTTTCTTTCTTTTTTTTTTTTCTTCTGCCGCCGTTGCGGGGCGGTTCGCCGAACGCTCCCGCAATTGCGAAGCGATTCGGCGAAGGCTCCCGCAGTTGCGGAGCCATTCGGTCAATGATCCCACAATTGCAGAGCCTTTCGGCGAATGCTCCCGCAATTGCGGAGCCATTCAGCGAATGCTCCCGCAGTTGCAGAGCCATTCGAAGAATGCTCCCGCAGTTGCGGAGCCATTCGGCAAATGCTCCTGTTGCGGAGCGATTCACCGAACGCTCCCGCAATTGCGGAGCAATTCGCCGAATGCTTCCGCAGTTGTGGAGCGATTCGGCGAATGCTCCCGCAGTTGCGGAGCCATTCGCGGAATGCTTCCGTTGCGGAGCGATTTGGCGAATGCTCCCGCAGTTGCGAAGCCATTCGCGGAATGCTTCCACAGTTTCGGGAGGATTCGCGGAACTCTTCCGCAATTTCGGAAGAGAAATCTTTCCGAAAACTTCATCTTGACGCCGAACACTTAGAAAAATTTCTGTTTTTCGGAGCAGTTCGCCGAATTTTTCCGCGTCGCGGGACAACTCGCGGAATCCTTCCGCAAATTTCGGAAGAGAATTACTTCCGCAAATTTCGGAAGAGAATTCCTTCCGCAAATTTCGGGGCGACTTCCCGAATTCTTCCGCGTTGCGGAAAAACTTGTGGAATGCTTCCGCAGTTTCGGAGCAATTCGCCGAATGCTTCCACAGTTGCGGAAGACATTCGGGAATTCTTCCCGAAACAGTCTTAAACGAATTTTTTTCAAAGACACTTAGGAAAAAAATTGAAAACTTTGAAATCATATTTGCAACAAAAACAATATTTCAAAAAAATAAATTGCACCTCTTCATGTTAAGCATGAAACAACAAAACAACAAAAACAATATAAGATGGCATGGAGGCAAACAGACAAATACAAAATTGAATGCTACAGCATTGGGGACAATTAGAGCAAGCATTCAACCTGAAAATGAATTTTCTCCCTCCTTCCTCTATTTCATAGAATGCAATCAATGCAAACAGCTTGCAAAAATCCCCAAACAGTCATGGAAATGATTTCCCATTCCAACAAATAGCCATGCGATCTTAAGGTTTCTTTAATGCATTTTAGTTCCAAATACAAAATGCATGTACACACAATGATTTGTATCTCTTTGAAGGGCCCAACAGTCGTAGTGTTGAACCTAGAGCTCTGATACCACTCTGTAATGTCCCCTTCGCCCATCATCAAATGCAGGGAAGGAAACATTAACAACGCACCGGGCTTTTGGCAGACTTAGCCCCAATGTTCTTACTCATAAATCTGTAATAATTAAAAACTTCTATATGCAAATTCAATTCAATATAAACACAGCGGAATTAAACATTACATATGCACACAGTTTCATCATGCATTCAACATATAAACAGCAGCCATTATTTAAAATGCTTGCAGGGCATAGAATTAACATAACTCAACCACAAGAATACTTATCTTGAATTGTAACGGCCCAACGACTGGCTACGTGAGAGCAACGTTCCACCCAACCATAGATCTCTGTCCATCCTGTATTCTTTCAGCTGAGAGATCACCCCCGAGTTGGGTTGTGTATCCACTAAGGAGGAACTACATGGCTCACTCACAGTCAGGGTTTCACTCAGACAGCCATGCTAAGCCAACACACAGTTGGGTTTTTCAAGCATGCAATAGGAAATGGAGAAGGATGCCAGTCTACTGAGCTCAATCCCAGAGCTAGGTACACATCAAGCTAGACTCAAACGATCCCAGCCTCCATTTGAACATCCACACTTGGATTTCTCACAGCTCTATTCAGCAAATAACCAAATCCGTCACTGATTTTCTTGGTAGTTAAAACTGGGTTTTCCCATGGATTTTGGGGTAGCTATTACTCCCAAATTCGCCCCAAGGCTCATACCAACGGATCCCCCATTGGATTTCACTGTCCAATACCCATTCTGGGCGTTTTTGGCTTCCCAAAACGTGGGTTCTCTCACAGTCACGATTTCTGGTTTTCTCACTGCTGGGAGCTCGTTTTTGGATGGAGAATGAAGCTAGGTTACTCCCCCATGGGATGGGGATGAGAATGAAGCAACCTCCAAGAGGTAGAGTGATTTGTGGCACAAGTAAACAGAGCCCATACCTACCCATACGAATTTCAGGGCTGCCCATGCTCCATCAAAGTCATTGACTTAAATCTTCAACCACTTTCTTACAACAGGAATAAATGTCCTCTAGGGAAGTCAAAGGGTTCTCATAATGACATATGGCAGCCTAGGGTTTAGTCTCATAGCCCCCCCCTCACCACTCCCTAGTGGATACACGTAGCCCCCTTCTCATTCGTTGCCTCCGTAGCCAGTTTTGGTATTTTTTTATTGCATGATGTTTAATTACACCCTATTACAATTTCCATGGCTTAAGAGCACATGGTATCAAAATATCAAATACTTGCCCTTTAAATAAAATTCGGGCTTTCACTAGCGGGGCCTTGGCCTTGAGCTCCACGCTAGGAAAACATACATCACATGTACACATTATTTACATTAAAGGCTAATATATCCTAAGGGTCGAATTGGGGTATTACAATTTTATTGCTCCTTTGGGTCTCGAGTCCCATATCACACCATATAACTAACTTTGTAGTCATGGCCCTAAAGTTTCTCTCATCCCATCAGTTTGGGTTCATCACCTCGGTCATTATGGAAAACTTCTAAAAGTTTTCATGACTTTCAAAACTAAGATCTTTGGGGTAGTTAATAAGTGTTCACAAATCTTCAAAAACAATATCTTATATAATGTTGTGAAACTTGTATAATCTTATTCAAAATTTAAATTGAAATATTCTTAAGGAAAAGGATGAACTCATTGAATATTGGTAACACATGGGTAGTTTTGTAATCAAGCATGGTCTTCTTAGAGGACTGGAAGTAATTGAATCAAGCAACAACGAACCTGTAAACATGTAAGTTGTTTTGAAAAATGGTAGCTTTCAGTCCTACTCCTAGACCTAAGGTTGTCCATATTGAGAATGGGTGTTTTGCTAATGAATCCTTTTTTACCATACTAGAAGAAAACAAAAATGATGATATTGTGGATTGTATGCAAATATTATGTACAGATCCATGCCCTAAGTTACAAATGGCCAAAACCCAATGCTATGGGACTATGTGAGGTGATATTGTCAGTTTAGGATAAGTGTTCGTTCGATCCCCTTGGGAATAATTTGTTAATGATAGTTTTCAGTGATAAGAGAACCATAAACTGTATTTTCTCATTCGATGTCATCAAAATGTATTGTATTCAGTAATAGATACATTGATACAATGGATGGGAATTCCAATGAAAAAAATGTAGAAGAAACTCATAGTTGATTAATGATCCTCCTATACATCTCATAATCGAATTCATTTGGATCACCACCACTAGCACTACCATAGTGCTCTCCTTCCTCCTCCTTCACCTCCTTGTATCCAGTCCAATATTTGTTAGAAAAACAAAATCAGAGAGCAATAACAATAAACAGAAATGCAAATATGATCACACATACACATTACAAGAGAGACACCAATATATTGTGGTTCACCCAAAATGGGCTACGTCCACACTGAAATTGCCATTCCTTATTATTATACCATCCAACAAAGTGAAGGAATACAACCTGCAGCACAACCGCTGCACTTCCTCTTCACACTCTCTCATAGTCTCTCTTTTTCCGATCTTAGAGATCTTTACAATGCATAAAACCTAATACATCTCTTGCCCTAGCCGTATTACAATGTATTTATTTTATAGGGGAAATACAATGGGAAAATACCACGGGATACTCAAAACCATGGGCCCAAAATCTATTGGTGAAATAACCCCAAAAATTTTCCACGGGGGTTTCGCAGAGCACTCCCCTGGACCCCCTGGGGATCGTGTCGAGATCATAACTAAACCTGGGGTACAAACACTGTTGAATCATCATCTATGAGACTGGAATATTAGGCTCCAAAACCATCAATATTTGCTTATAACTATTATGAGGGATCCCCAATTGGATCACCATCATCAAAAGTGATTGGTTATAGGAATGGTGCAGTAAGATCCAAGTTTTCCAAATCCAACTCAATTATACTATCCAAACCCATATCGATAGGAAATACCTCCATATATGTCCTTCCCTTTGACCACTCTTCTCTTGACTATTCAAGATGGTTGTTTTTCAAAATTTTCACGCTCTCATATGTGCACCAATTCGTCTTGTAACAAAAGGATGATCTAACCTAAGAAAGGAACCTTGTGATGACTTATTGTAAAAGAGTGTATGCTACCCCATGTGTCTCCCATTAATCATATACCTTCTTAATCCAATGTCCCTATCATGTTGTAACATCTAAATCTCTCAATTTTAGTGGAAAACTCTACAAATCCTTTCTCCACCTCTCAAGGATGGATTTGTCCTAATATATCCTATTAAATGATGGAATTTGCATGCTTTTCATTAAGTCACTCATCACTATAGTACTTGGTAATTGAAGGTGTATAATTATTTTCCCACCTAGTGCCAAGAATATCTTATATGTTGTTGAAAATAATAAACTATTTTAATTTACAAGAAAAGAAATACGTGAAGATACTTACCTGGGTGTAGACGTTTCCTGTAATATACTCAGAAGAGTTACTTTTAGAAATGACTATGCCTCTTAGAGGCCAGTCAACTCTAGGAACCAAGTGACCCTATTAGAGGGTTAGTACAAACCAGAGAGAGAGAGATGACTGGGCTATGGTACAGTCAATCAAAGAAATTCAATGATAGTCAAAAGGCTCAGTACAATCACAATAAAGATCATCCCTTAATGAGTCTCAACATCACAAATAAAATTCAACAAATATATATAACCACAGATCAAGAACTACACACAAAATATGAGCATATAAAACAAAGGTCAATAAAAAAAACAAAATAACTTAAAAACTTAGTCCAATCTGCACATACAAGATTTTAGCCCTCATAGATGAGCTGAAAGCCGGCAGACTGAGGCCAAAGAGACTCACGGCCTCCAGTAAGGCAAAAGGACCAACCAAAGGGTACAAAGACCAACCAATAAGGTACAAGTCAAAAAGAAAAGAGTGGGTATAAAGACTCATAACCCTTAGGACTAAGGGGGTGTACTACCTAAAATGTGGAAAAACTACCATAGTTATACCCATAAGACCAAAAACATAAAAGGTCATACAAATCAAAAGATAAATCAAGATGAGTAAAAGACCCAAAAGGTAAGAGGCAAGGTACCACAAAAAAATTATCAACAAAATGAAAGGACAAGGTACCACAATACCAATAAACAACAGGATGTAAGGACCAAAAGTAAATCAACCATTATGGGGAAGGTACAAATAAGGTCAAATATATATTGCAATAGCTCCTTGTAACTACCTATTATTTGACATGCCAAAGAGATGGAAGGTCAAATAATGTCAAATATATGCAATAGCTCCTTGTAACTACCTCTTGTAACTCAAATAGGACCTCTAAAAGGTATCATAGCAAGCAATCTTCTTAACTAAGGTCTGGAGGGTGGTACGAAGTGGGTATAAAGACTCATAACCATTTGGACTAAGGGGGTGTACCTCAAATGTGGACAAACTACCATAGTACCCATAAGACCAAAAACATAAAAGGTGGTACAAATCAAAAGATAACTCAAGATGAGTAAAATACCCAAAAGGTAAAAGGCAAGGTACCCCAAAAATATTATCAACAAAATGAAAGGACCAAAATTAAATCAAGCAATGTGGGGTACAACTAATCATCTCTCTCTCAAATGTACGAGTGTTCCATATAACCTGAAAGTCCAACATCACTGTAAAAGGAAACGTCCACATGGATGATGTGATCATGTGGTCCTCTAGACTACTCATAAGGTCAAGCGTTAGTGGCTCCATCAAGGGGTGTCCAGTCCCTTGAGAAGACCATCTAACTCAACCATCTCTAAGACCCAGGAGAATAGGACATCACACATCATCATATAATTGGTAATTGGCTGTGTAAGAACTCAAAAACCCTAAAGAAACCGAGCATGTAGAAGAGTAGCTAGGAAAAGACAAGGCTCGCAGGCCAAAAAAGAAAGCTCAAAAAACTATATGGGACTGGTGTCACAGTAAGTGATCTGAAACAAAAGTGTCCAGAATGCCAACAAGCAGCACTAAAAAGAAAAAGACCATTTAAAAGGTGAAATAGAAAGAAAACTTCCTAACTAGGAGTTGGATACCTTGACAAATCGTATCCTCCGCAAGGTGATGAAATCCAAGTCGAAAAATACGAAATGAGAGACCAAAGTGGAAGGATATCCCACTACCGAAAGGGATCCTGGGTAAAAGAGCCTTAGAAGAAGAGTCACTAGGCTACCTCCTTCATGACACATCGGGTAAGGTTAACTGACACTTCTGTCTTTGAGCCCAAGTATCACCTATACAGTAAAATACAAGGAAGACAATTGATATATGTCCTTAGGTGCTAAGTGGAGTTCGGCATTCCACAAAGTCCATCCGGAATCAGTCATCGCGGCTTACCCCCGAAAAAATGGGATCCCCCCCCACAAACTGGTTGATGACCATGTCAATAAGTACAAGAGGATTTTAGTACCCTAGAGGACAACAACTATGTCTCAGATGAAAAAGAAAAGGGTGAATTATTTGTATTCCTATCCCCGGTGTCCTACCTAACTACCAAATTCTTTTTATCCTCAAGCGAGGTTAAGGTGTGTTGAGTTAGGGGGATGAATTTTAATGGTTGTTGTATTACTCAGTTGGGTAATGGAAGTGCAACTCGTGGTGTGATGACTGACTCAAACCATGTAAATGGGTATGAATCAAAATAAGCCTTTCCTTTCAATGAATACTAGCTAAGGTAAGGAGAGAGTTCTTCAATCAATGCAAGCACGAACGTTTTCAATAAGATGAAAAAACCACTCCAAATTTTTATTTTTTGAATATGCCCAACTAATGTTACTTCTTTCAAGATGGATCTAATCTACTACTGATTCTACCTCTAATGAGTATAACTATCTGACAAATAACAAATGAAGATATGCTTCCAAATACAAAATATGACTTTGATCTTTTCAACAAAAAGGGAAAGAGTGTCTCAAAAAGGTCTTCCAATATCAATTTTGCTGAAATAGATAGAAATATGCTACTTCGAAACAATTTAAGGAATTGATCACTGCAAATGGATTGTTTTCCATCATTAGTGCACTCAAAGCAAAAAAGGATTGTCACTGGGTACTAGCCTTTCAATCTCATTTCTATATTATCATTCTTTTTAAAAATTTAATTTTAATTTGTTTATTTTTAAATAAATAGTAATGTATGTACTATTTGAGGCATATGGTGGGGGCACTTTATCAAAGGAACTCACTCTACATCTAGTTGTAGGAGAAATTGGGGTTTCTTAAAGCAAATGCATTCCAAATGACACAACTAACTAGGACCTATGTTGCATTAGAGGATCAAGCATATAATCAAGAAGTTGTGGTTCATTTGTAAATAGCCTTGATTGGTCACTTTGGAAAGGTAATCCTATGGAAATGGTGTTATTGTACAACTCTATAACTTGGTTAACTGACCATCCGGATCCCTGTAGGTAGGAAATTTCAATGGCCTCGTAATGCTCTCATCTACAATATCATACCAATTTTTCCCTCTCTCAACCGGAACCTCCTTACTCAACACCTATCATGATCTAATGCAAGATGGTATAGGGTAATGTCACCCCACTCAATTCACAAAATTGATATCATTTATGGACTATGGACCACTTTTTGTACTAACTCAATAAGGTGAAGGTGCAACAGAATCCACCTATGTGGAACTCTTGGAGTCAACTCATATTTACCTTCTAAAAAATTAGGTAGATAGAAATTTTGAAAATGGTATTGCTTCTTAAGTCATTACAACTATACTTGAGAACATCACACTTGTCCTTGGTATCATATTGAGGTTCATCTGCTCATGAATCCAACTTAGGGAGCAATTCCTCCCTCCTAGGTAGCTCTTTCTCGACATCAAGAATGATAACATTCATATTGTTAGTGGACACTTCAATAACCATTAATGATGCAGGAGCATGTTAAGAATCCTAGATAAGAATGGCAACAATGTATTTGAGGCCTCTCAAGAGCCAAGTAAACTGTACCAACTTCTTGATCATTGAGTATTAAATTATTAATACAATACTTTTCATTTGTGATCTCCATGGGTGTGTATCTAGCAAGAAACCTTTTGAGAGCATACATGCAATCAAATTGTCATATAAATTTGTCTTTAAACTCATCATGAGGAACATGAGAGGTGAACAAGATGACATAATAAATACAAGTTTGAGGACAAGGTCGTGGATGGACAAGGACTTGGACAAAGACATTCTTGATGGCACACAAGGTTGGAGGACATAGATAGCAAGAGTGACAAATTAGGACAGCTCCAAGGAACTTCGACTGAGGGATTTCCGGGTCTGTGCATTGAGGCAGCAGCAGTAAACTAATTTTTTTTGGGTCTGAAATTTCAGAGGTAGCCACAGTGAAGTTCAACAGTAAATGAAGTTTACATCAACACCTAGTGCATGGTCTTATGCACCTGTAGGATGAAGTTTACAACAACAGCTAGTTCTATATCCATGATTGATATGAGATTCAACCACTCTAGGAGGATTTATATTAGAGTAGATCCAGTTTACTTCTGTTTTTTATTAGTTTTTTTTAGAAGATATGGGATTCATTACTTTACAAGCATTTAATATCATTACAACTCCATTTACTAGATGAGCATATGGCATATACAAATGGTTCTGCAAAAAACTATTTTTTTCCTTCTAATTGCTTTTTGTTGTTTATGTATTCATGCACTTGTCCCTGCACATTGTGTGTGGATTATAGTTTAAGCACTAAACAAAGTGGGAAATAGAAAATGTATGTGCAAAGTTGTGTAAAAGTATGAAATTGTTATCCTATATTCAAATTTTCAAGATTTGAGTTAATGATTACCAAATTTCAAGTGACAATGATGACAAAATTGCAAACTTTATAATGTTATAGTACTTACAAGCATTACGATAGACTTTGCTATGAGTAGGAAAGAAATTGTTGTTCTATGAAGCAACAAAATTTATATTGTTGGTGAATTCTAAAATTCAAGTGCAACAATTTACATAACATGGAGTCATAGTCTATTTGCATGTATAGTGGAACAAGGCATGTACACAACTTTTGGAAAAAGTGTAGAAGGAAAAGTAGCTTAGAGGAGAACTATGTATAGCTGCAAAATACTTATGGGCGGCAGTTAAATCCAGTTTTGCAGGGACTAGATAATAATGTCTTTTTTTATTTTTGAATTGGTCTAGAGTCATGGTCAATTGGATGGTTTCATGCTGTGAGAAAGAGACCTGGTTTGAGTCAAATCTGGATCATGCAACTATCTGACTTTATTAAAGATTCAAAAGCACCTATGTATGACACTTATGAATATTTTAAAATGGCGTCAACTTAAGAAATTGCAACAAAATCTTGGCATTTTCATAACATGCAATGATAGCATATTTGCATCTATAATAGAAGAATATGTACAGAGGTTTCCCAAAAGAGTTTGTATCAAAGAATAGCTTCGTAAATACGATAATAGAGGCAAATGCCATATTGCTAAAAGATACTTTAAAGGGTTGCAAAATGCCTGTATTTGAAAATATGTTATATGTATATAAACATGGGATTAGACAACTTTGAATAGACACAATGGTATGAATGCATTATTGCTTTGTACAATATCCAAAATAAGTTGTGTTATGACACTTAACTTTGAATGCTAGACAAGCGCACCAACCATGTACAGGAATGTTTCTCTACTTGGTTTTATTATCCAAATGAATGTTGGTCTACTTGATTTTATAGAACACTTTGAAATGGCTAGTTCCATGGTATGGCAACAGATTTCAAGAGAGTATTTTTCATTCACATAATGTGTAGCCATAGCCTATTCGGGCCTATTGCAGAAGAAGTATTGTTGTATCAAATAGCTATAAAATCAACAAAGCCAAAGTATGGAAATATATTGATAGCAAATGCAAACAATTGAGTGGAGCATTATTAAACAATCACAACAAGGAACAATAGGGAAGCCCCAAGCTCCATTGTATTTGGTCAACAAGTACTAATGTAAAAGATAATACAATATGTAAAATTATGTTCTTCTAGGAAACTAACAAGATACATAATAAATATGTGAGGATTGAATAATCCATCTCACAATAGTCAATTTTCTGGCAAATAGAAGGTTTTTGTACAGGCCTAAAAATAATTTATATTGCAAATGCCACATAGTCCTTGGAAAAGGCCCCTCCCTTGAGAAGGTTTTATCTAATCTTCTCTAGCATCAAGTCACATTGAGGAATATGGGAGAACCACCTATTGAGGTCAATCTCATTCAAAATCTATCTCTTCAGCTTCTTAGCATGAGTTGAAGAAGTATAAAGGAGAAAAAACTCACATACAATTTTTGTCATAAAGAAGCCCACACCTTCACATCTTGTATTTCTTGTCTTCAAAAGATTAAAGAGTTTGGGAAACAAACAAGTTGTGACAAGGGAATGCTTGAAGAAATTGCTAGATCCTCTCACAATGCACATCTTGTCGTGCATTGAACATTCTGGCCGAACATTTTGGCCCTCCTCTTCATAGGAATGGATTGTTAATTCTAAAGCTACCACTCATAGGAACAGGAATCAACACTTTTTCGGTTGCTGATAGTAGCACAATGGAGAGAGTGGTCATTGGTGATAAATCAACCTTGTGAATTTTAGAATGTGGTGATGTTATCATCAATACCATCGGGTCTAGAGATGTCCTTCATAATACATATTCTTGGTGTATGGTCAAATCTTTCTTCTATTTTTTAATCACACACACCAACAAGAAGGTCACCTTTAAGCTAAATCAATTGGTTGAAAAGGATGTGAATGATGGATTTAAAGTGGTTTATTCAGGGATTTGTGATGAATCTATTCAAATGTACAAGTTGGGAAAGACTTCGTACTTGAAATGCAAGGATTTGTTTCTATGTTAGCCAATGTTGGCGACATTGGCATGATATGGGATGAACGTTTAGGGCATACAAATATTGGTTTGCAGCATATGAGACATTTTCACATTGCTGATCTTCACAAATTGATTATACACACTATCAAGAGTCAATTGGATATACACAATTCAACCCAAGGATGAAGCATTTGGGAAATTCAAAGAATTCAATTCATTAGTGGAAAATCAAAACATGGAAAGGATTAAGTATGTTAGGATTGATGATAGAGGAGAAAATACCAACTATGATTTTAACAAATTTCTCATGGAATCTCTTGATTGAGGACTCTTTCCTAAACTCGACAATAGAGTGGAGTAGTTGAACAAAATAATAGATTTATTATTGAGATGGTTTGATGCATGGTTCTATTGTATCGAATTGAGCTTAAATCATGGGGAGAAGTATTTGTTTGTGCAACCCACATAATCAATTAGACGCATACTCATGATCTTCAAGGTATGACACCATATGAAAAATGTTATGGAAACAAATTCTTAGTGAAGAATAGATTTATTATGGAGATGGATCGATGCATGCTTCTCTTGAAGCAAATTGAGCTTAAATCATGGGGAGAAGGAGTTGTTTGTGAAACCCACGTCATCAATTAAAGACACACACTCGTGTTGTTCAAGGTATGACAAAATATGAGATATGGTATGGAAACAAAAAATTAGTTTTGTATTTTAGAATTATTGGATCAAATTCATGGGCTCATGTTCTCAGTGAAAAGTGAAGCAAATTGGAACCTAAAAATCATATATTAATTACTAGGCAGATAGATGATGCTGAGGGCATTATTTAGGGTTAATTGCCCAATACTAATTTTATGGAACTCTTTTCTCCCATTTTGGATGCTCCTTCCATCACTCCTCTAGGGTAAGTAGTCCAATGATGTTGAAGAAGACTTCTTTATTGACCACTTTGATCCAACACCTATGCCTCTAGCTAGGTCAAGGCCTGCAAGTGGGTCATATCCACACTTTTAGACATTGTTGGTTTTCTTATTGTTGGTCATATCGATTAGGGGATTCATTTTTTACACAATTAGGGTAACATCTTATTGATTAGGAAAACAAGCACCCCATTATTCATGAATTTGCATCAATAAAACCAACAATGGGGTGGTCTTAACCAGTGGAGTAATAAAACCCTCTTTCAATGCAAAAATTCAAGGGGGTTGCAGGGAAGAATGGTTAATGTCCTTACCGAATTCATCGAGCCATTTTTTGTAAAATTAGTCACAGCAGATCTAATGAACAAGTAAATCAATCACAACAGATGATCATAGAAAATATGGTGCAAAACTGTGCAAAACATGCAGCAGTGCTCTCTATCCCAGAAAGGGTGAATGAATTACAATACAAACTGTCACAATGACAGAGCAATTCGAATTGCCTAAGGAGGTCATTCGAATTACAGAATGGAGTAGCTTGACTCTAACTAGGAGTCCTCATCAATCAATCGGTGGTGCTCATCAATGCACAACAACCAGTCATCCAGGTGTCAATCTGAGTTTAACTGAGTGTAATAAGTGTAACTGAAGTGTGTAGCACTGATTTAGGATCTGGAGGCTCAGTGGGGGTGCATGGGAGGCTAACTGAAGTCAGAACAAGTCACCTAATCAAACTGGAGGTCAAACGGAAGTGATACAGTCAGTCGGGAGTGAAACTAGCCTCAAATCAGGGAGAATCGGAGCTAACTGAATGTAACTGAAGTGGAACTGCAGTGGTAGGTGAACAAGTGCGCCCTTCTCTGGTAGTAGGTGAGAAGTGGGCGCCTTTCAGCTTAGGAGGGATAAAAATCTGTGGTAGGTGGCTCCCGGGTGCTAGAATGAAGTGGATAAGGTGCTGGAGGCATCAAACTGGTGACTGGGATGCATGCCAGTGCATGCAAGTGCATGCAAACCCTAGATTCTGCATGCAAACCCTAATTTACATGCAAGATCCTGAAAAAGATGATGTGGATATCCGAACACCCCCCCTCAAGCTAGACTATGATGTGCCAACAAAAATAATGTGGGGCCCTGGTAACTAAGACCAAAGGTCACCCCAATACAATAATCCAAAAAATGCTGAAAATAAACTAAGTGAGGAAAGAGGGAAAACCCAGTGGGAAGAAAGCCCCCCCTCAAGCTAAAGCATAATAATGAATCAATCTGTCTCCACCATGATGGAACTCACCCCCAACAGTGAACGGAGGTAAGAGAAATTCTTCTCAGTGAAGCTCTTGGTGAAGATGTCTGCAATTTGCTCATCAGTAGGGCAATATTGCAGAATGATGGTGCGGTCATGCACCAACTGTCGAATGTAATGCATATGAATCTCAATGTGTTTGGTCCTCTACCGCTGAACTGGATCTGTGGAGATCTTGATAGCACTTTGATTGTCACAAAATAGGACAGTCGAAGTAGTGCCACCAAAACCAAACTCGGAAAGAATACCCTGCAACCAAACTGCCTGAATGCAGGCATTGACTGCCCCTCGATACTCTGCCTCTGCTGAAGAAAGTGCAATGGCTGCTTGCTTTTTGCTGGACCAGCAAATAGCACCATGACCAATCATGAAAACATAACCGGAAGTGGACTTACGATCAATTCTATCACCTTCCCAATCTGAATCAGTAAAACCAATGAAATCTAGCTCAGAATCTGCAGCATAATGTATGCCAAACTGTCTCGTACCTTGCACATACTGCAAGATCCGCTTGGCTGCTCGCCAATGAAGCTCATGTGGCTGCTGCATATATCTTGACACGGCACTCACGGCATATGAGATGTCAGGCCGTGAGTGTGTCAAATAAAGTAGTGAACCAATCAACTGTCGATACATACTGCAATCTGCAAGCGGTGTGGAATCTCCCTCCTCAAGACTGATTCCTGAGAGGAATGGGAATGGGGCTGCATTACATTCAGCCATATTAAACTTCAATAATAGGTCGGAAGCATATTTTTGCTGAGATATAGTGATCCCATCGAAATTTTGAGCTATCTCCAAGCCCAAAAAGTGACTCAGCAAGCCCAAATCGCTCATGTCAAAAGCTAGATTTAAGGCTTGTTTATTGAAGTAAGTGTGCTACCAGTAATAAGCAGATCATCAACATAAAGTACAATAACCAACAAATTACCTTTAACTCGCTGAAGATACACATTCGGATCAGATTTGCATCTTTGGAAATTCTGAGAAAGAAGGAAGGAGTCCATCTTTGCGTACCAAGCTCTTGGGGCCTGTTTTAACCCGTACAAAGATTTCTTCAATATACAAACCAATGATGGATCTGATGTATAACCCTCTGGCTGCTGCATATAGACCTCTTCAGCAAGGTATCCATGTAAAAATGCACTCTTCACATCCATATGGTGCACTTCCCAATGCTTGGATGCGGCAATAGCTAAAACAAGGCGGATGGAATCCATCTTTGCAACCGGTGCAAAGGTCTCTGTGTAGTCCACTCCTTGGACTTGGGAAAAACCTTTTGCCACCAACCTTGCTTTATATTTTCTGATAGTGCCATCAGCAGCAACTTTAGTACGGTAGACCCATTTACACTTCACTAATTTTCTTCCAGGTGGAAGAGAAACTAGCTCCCATGTGTTGTTCTTTTGAAGAGAACTGTACTCTTCGTCCATGGCACTTTTCCATCTCGGATCTCGATGGGCTGAATAGTATGATGTAGGATCTGAACCAGCCATCAAATAACAAATCTCAGGAAGAAATGGATCAGCAATAGAAAGAGCCATACCTGCTCTTTGAAAGTCTCCTCTTGTTCGTCTCGGATCAGCAGGATTTCCAAGACTAGAACCAGCAGATTGTAGAGTGTTTTGGGCCCACTTTGGTAACTGAGGAGGATCATAATGATCGGATTCCGAACCTGATATGTCATGATCATCATATGCTGCTACAATATCAGAAATATCAGAACTCATACCTTCATTATCGCTGCTCGAATCTTCTTCTGGTGAAGGCGGTGAATCGGCAGTCTTCTCCTCGACTAGTTGCAATTCTTGAAGCGGTTCTTCAAACTGCACACTGCGCTCTATGAATATCTTTTTAGATCTGATATCCATGAGTTTATATGCTTTTGATTCTTCCCCATATCCTATCAATATGCACTCGATACTTTGTGGATCCAAAGCTCGTCTCTTCTCAGAAGGAATTCTAGCCCATGCAGTAGAGCCAAAAACTCTCAAATTTGACACATCCGGTTTGTGACCAAAGAATGCTTCGAAAGGAGTCATAACTTTCACGGATGAATGTAGAACATGGTTCTGTATATATGCAGCAACATTGATTGCTTCAGCCCAAAGATTTGCAGCCAAACCTTTCGATTCAATCATGCATGTAGCCATCTCTTTCAGTGACCGGTTTTTCCTTTCCGCTACACCGTTCTGCTGGGGTGTGTAGGGAACTGTATGTTGGATCTTGATTCCGCTTTGGGCACAAAGTTGCAGCAACTCGGACTTGATATATTCCCCACCATTATCAGATCTAAGAGCTTTGATCTTGGTCTCAGTGGTGGTCTCAACAGAAGCCTTAAAATCCTTGAATTTTCCAAGCACTTCTGACTTGTTTTTGAGAAAGAATACCCATGTAAAGCGGGAAAAATCGTCAATAAATGTCAAAACATACCTTGAACCATTTAATGACATATGGGGTAGTGGACCACTGATATCAGAATGGATCAATCCCAAAATAGTAGAGGCTCTGCTAGCCTTGCCGCGGTCGAATCTGTGCTCGGGGTGCTTCCCAATAATGCAACCGGTGCATATTCCCTTCGAGGAACGGAGTTGTGGAAGCCCATCTAACATGGATTTATTTGATAGCAGCAGCAAATACTTATAATTTAGATGTCCAAATCTTTCATGCGAAAGCCTACTAACCTCATTACCATGTGTGCGAAGAGCAGTGGGCTTTGCAAGCGGAATAAAGTGCGAAAACTCATAGCATTTTGCAGTGTGGTTTGCCTTTCCAACCGCAACTAGTCTTCCACTTTTGATATCAGAAATTTCAACTGTATTAGGGCTGAATGTGACTTGCTTTGGTTCACCAGTATGTGTCATTTGATACACAGAAAGGAGATTCGAAGCTAAGGAAGGCACATAGAGAACATTCTGAAAGCATCCATGTTCTACATGAATCGTACCTTTGCCCTTTGAAGAAATTTTTGAGTCATCTCCCAAATGGATGGGGATGGAGCTGTTTGGATCGAATGAGGAAAAAGAATTAGTATTTTCAGCCATATGATTTGATGCACCCGAATCTATCAAGAGAGTAGTGGGCTTCGAAACCGTTGCCATGAGTGCTTGTCCTCTTTCATGATCGTCATTTCGATCCTTCTTCCTTGCACCGTCAGGAAGGGTTATGTTGTTCTTTTCCAAAAGGAGGGACATTTGATCTATAGTCTTCTTCATACATGAACTTTCGGGATGAAAGCCACGGTTACAATAAGTACATTTAGATTTTTGGTTACCTTCTTTGCCCTTTTGCTTGGATTTCGAACCGGATGGTGCATCCGTTTGCTTGCCTTTGTCTTTTTGCTTGTGAGGCTCGAATTTGGGCTTCTCCTTCTTTAGCTTTCCTTTACCATTCGATATCTTGGGTCCTTGAACAAATAGGGCTGAATCTTTGGAGCTTATGGACCCCATTTGAATCAACTTGTCATGCTCTTTTGTAACGGACTCAATGAAGGCATTCAAGGTAGGCATCTTCCAATTCGGGGTAGTTAGCCGACCGGAATTGAAAGTAGAGACAAATACCGAATAATCTTTCCCAAGCTTGCTTAGAATGGAGAGGATCAACTGTTTATCCTCTTTGATAACACCACTGTTCTTCAATTGCAAGTTCAAGTTCTTGAATTTTGTGAAGAATTCATTGATGGTCTCGAAATTCTCAGGATTAAGGCCAATCAATTCATTCTCTAATTGAAAAGCCCTAAGCTCATCCTGCTTGCCGAATAGTGTTTCAAGTTGCTCCCATATGGCTTTTGGAGTCTTCAATCCGCTGAGATGGAAGTGAAGATCTTTGGAGATGGAGAGGCAAAGAAGACCATAAGCTTCATCAAGCTTGTTGTAGTGTTTGGTTCGATCTGACACATTATTTGGCTCCAATTCAAGACCAATAGTGACTTGGTAGTAACCTTTTGAACGCAATATGATCTCCATATCATCTTTCCAATCAAAATAATTGAATGGGGTGAGGATAGGATTTGAAGAAGAGTATTCCATTGCTAGGAGCGAGTCAACTGATGAAGAGGAAGCTTGCATGCAGACTATAGCGAGTGCAATTGCTGTAGGGAAGCTTGCATGCAAAAGATAGCGAGTGCAATTGAAGGAGACAATAAACCTGCAAATCACATAAAAACAACCACAATAAGGTCGAACAATCCACCCTTTGAGAGTTGCATCACACCTGGGATTGGATTTCAAGCAATGTTGAATGGGTCCAATGTATCAGATCCAGGAATTATGTGGTAACTCAAGCTTCTTGAGTGGTATTGGAATAATTTTCAAGCTTTGCATGCACAGGAGCGAATGCCCTTGAGATATCTCATGCCAAACTTTTTGCAATTTTTAGCAATTCAGTCAAATCTTCTTGTATAAACACCTGTAGAAAAGAGATCTTGTCCCTACAATGGCTCTGATACCATGTAAAATTAGTCACAGCAGATCTAATGAACAAGTAAATCAATCACAACAGATGATCATAGAAAATATGGTGCAAAACTGTGCAAAACATGCAGCAGTGCTCTCTATCCCAGAAAGGGTGAATGAATTACAATACAAACTGTCACAATGACAGAGCAATTCGAATTTCCTAAGGAGGTCATTCGAATTACAGAATGGAGTAGCTTGACTCTAACTAGGAGTCCTCATCAATCAATCGGTGGTGCTCATCAATGCACAACAACCAGTCATCCAGGTGTCAATCTGAGTCTAACTGAGTGTAATAAGTGTAACTGAAGTGTGTAGCACTGATTTAGGATCTGGAGGCTCAGTGGGGGCGCATGGGAGGCTAACTGAAGTTAGAACAAGTCACCTAATCAAACTGGAGGTCAAACGGAAGTGATACAGTCAGTCGGGAGTGAAACTAGCCTCAAATCAGGGAGAATCGGAGCTAACTGAATGTAACTGAAGTGGAACTGCAGTGGTAGGTGAACAAGTGCGCCCTTCTCTGGCAGTAGGTGAGAAGTGGGCGCCTTTCATCTTAGGAGGGCTAAAACTCTGTGGTAGGTGGCTCCCGGGTGCTAGAGTGAAGTGGATAAGGTGTTGGAGGCATCAAACTGGTGACTGGGATGCATGCCAGTGCATGCAGGTGCATGCAAACCCTAGATTCTGCATGCAAACCCTAATTTGCATGCAAGATCCTGAAAAAGATGATGTGGATATCCGAACATTTTTTTCCATTGTCAGTCTCTTAGCCGAATGTGGTATCCGCTCGAATACCTCCTCTGGGCATGTCAACATCCTCTGGACTTCCTCGTCCAGTGGGTGCGCCAATATACTAATATACAATGTGGCCTCTGCTGGGCGAATTAAACCCCTCTATTATCCTATGGGAGTGGGGTTTCTCTCTGCAAAGGTCTCGATATCCTCCAGAAACAGAAGTCTTCTCTGCAATGAGCGCGTGGTCTCGAAAAATAACAACTATCCACTGATCTATCCTGCCTATCCTGCTGCTTGCATGTCTGGTCACTCCCACTACTAGCTCATCGGGTCACTCCCTCTCCCTTGCCACAATCACAAATTACCGCCTAATCTCAAACGGTTTTGTTTTGTTGGTTTTTTTTTTAATTTGAATTGATTCATTTTTTTAATAAAATTCCAACCTAATACTTTATAAGCAAATGCATGGACAAATAATGATTCCCTTTTGGACTTGGTTGATGTCAACCTTTGGAAATATCCATGGATAATTTCCAATTATTCCAATATTGGAAAACCCCACATAAATAGGGGGATATTACACATGTGCACCCAAAATAGGGTGGTGGTATTAGACATGGTCATAGGATTGAGTGTTTGAAACCAATGTCTAATGAAGAGGATATCTAGGCCTAAAAACCATGGCCCCTCTTCTAATACAGTCATGTGATTATCAAGATTGTTGAAAAACATAATAAAGGCCTTGGAATGACAAGAGTTTGAGAAATATGTGTTCCATGTAGACTTAGTTCATAATGGTTGTAAATATCAATGACTTTGTTCATCTCTAGCTGTAACATCCCGAAAATTACCAAAATAAAAATAAATAAATTATAATAGCAATATTTATCAAAGTCATTAATGCAGAACATATAAATTAACTTGATTTCTTAACTAAGATAATTAGTAATGATGACATGTCATACTTCTCCACTAAATATGATTTAATTGTATTTGCTACTTCATATTTAAGCGGATGTTAATTTCTTGAACGATAGATATTTTATACAGTTTACATATTTGTTTAAGTTCTTTGGATATGATTGCATGTTGTTTACAGTTTGTACTATTATGATATTCTTGATGAAGTGCTAACAGTTTGTTTGTATGTTGACGAAGGGGCCCTACGAGGTACCCTGGAGTTTACTTAGCTACATTTAGCTAAGGCATTTGAATATTATTTCCATGTGCAGACCACAGGTAAGAAATACTATAAAACAACATAAGTTAAGAGTACTTGTGTCTTTCAATTCATCGTCAATGTAAAATTAGAATGCTAGGTACTTCCTTGCTACACAGTTACTGGAGGTATGAATACACGGTTCTAATCCTAGTTTTTATACTATCGTTTCGCGTTGTCCTAATACTTGTTATAATGCTGCAATTATTATCATATGGCTATCGTAATTGTTATCAAGACAGTAATGCCAATATCTGGTGATAACAGTTATTAGAAAACTTGTAGCATAAGTGTTTATACTTTTGAGCTATCATTATGTTTTGCGTCTACTGAGCTTAGACTACTCTATGTCATATAATTATCAAATGGATACACAGTTATCATATATAAAGCATATTGACTAGTGCTTATACTAAGAACTTGGCTGAAGAGTGTATCTCGTCAACGCTTAAACTATACTTAGAATGATACCATAGTCTTGCCCTACATGGCCATCATAGCAAATTTATCGTAATTATGGTATATGTATGCTATGAATTAGCATTATAACACTTCATTCGTATGCTTACACAGAACTATAGAAGTGAACTAGATATATCTTATAGTTGCTATGTATATTGCATGGACATGTAAATATTACAATGCCTAAGTTTAAGCTTGGAACTATATTAAATATGCACTATATATTACAATGATATGGTTTTCATTAGGCCATGATATGATTACAATATGCAATGATATGATACAATATGCAAAGATATGATTATCAATATACAAACATATGATGATTAATGTGCAATCCTAGCTATACATAGCACTATAGGATATTATCCTATGCAAACCATGAATACGATGTAAATAAACATTTTAAAGGAAATGACTTAAACATTAGATTGAATTATACTATGACGTGTGCTCTTGTCCTAAGAATTGTTAATGTATGCTTTGAATTCACCAAAATCTCGTTATTGAAGTGATGAGTTGATGTGCATTGAATTTCCAACTGTAGGTTGACAGGGTTATGATCATGTATTAAATGTTCTTCCCGAACTTCCTTAGTGGAAAGTGTGGCTGCCATACCACGTAATCCCTCCACGTGAACTTTGATTGTTAATGTAACTAGGATTTCTAGCTAGCATGGTTTCTATATCGCCTCTCCTCCACATTGTACACGGTAATGTTCCTTGGCATGCAGGGTTGGCAACTTCGTAGTTGTTTGTAATTAATGTGATATCAATGCAATGTTGCTCGGCTTTCAACGTAGCATTGTTGGCTCTTTCTTGTGCATTGATCTAACCGAATCTTGATCGTTGATTGTGGAACCCTAACCTTGTTGTATGTAGTGGCCACAAGTTTCTCGGTATTTCATTGTTACGTTGAGTTGAGGCCGACAGGCTGCCAAAATGTAAGGTCGAAGGAAGTTCCATTCCAGGGTTTCGATCCTGTGACCTGTGAGAGGTAGTTTTTTTAATAGTTGCAGGCTTAGCTTCTTGCCATAGAGCCACGATACAGTAATATGAAGTGTGGTTTTCTATCAGCTGTTGAGAGTGATCTTGTAATTTGTCTTTCGGCTCTTTCAATAGATGGTATCGTCTTCTGGATTTTCTGTGTGTATAAATGCTGTAGCCAACCTCTAGTTTCGTCGATATTGCTTGGAATGAAACTTCTAAAGGGTAAGTAAGTTAATAATGAAATGTAATACGGTGAAATTTTATTTTATTTGTGTTTACAGGTTTTTAACCAGTCAAACTTGTAAATTGGCAGGTTCCCTCTCCGTTGGAAGGTTTCTCAGCAAAGGGTTTGATAAAGGAAAGCTGCTACTGCTTCCTGGTAAGCTCCGGTGGTTCTCGCAAAGCCTCATAGGTGCCTTTGATGTGTTTTTCTGTGTGCTGAGAGTTGGAAAGCTTCGACTTGAATCAGTGATGGCTAAAAAAGAAGTTTAAGCTTGTTTTGTTTTGATATCAAACTGTAAGAGGTTGATCCTCAGTCTTGTATTTGATGCTTGGCTCAGTATTGTTTTTGCTGTAGCGTTGGAACCGACTTTGAGTTGGTCTTTACACCATTGGTTGCTTTAAGGGCAAAGGCCCAATGTATTTTTAAATGGAAACAATAAAATCTCTGTCATGTTTTATCAATGTTGTTGGGCATTTCTTAATGGATTCGTGGTTCACTTGATTCTGTACTGTTGGTTCTCCTGAAATGCAATGTTACAGTCTTGTTTAAATAGATGTTAACGAATGTCTATTTGGAAAATTGTTGATTCGAGTTCGAATACAAAACTATCTCAGGTCAAATGGATCTAGTTGTTTCTTATACTTCGTTATTGATGTCGGTATTTAAGTGTTGGAAAGGTTATGAGATAAGTTCGAATGTCAAATGTTTTTGCTAAAGATAGTTCACAAAGTCTGTTTTAATTCGTAAATGAATTCTACCTGTAGCTTTTGATTTCTATCTATCTTGCAATAATCTATTGTACTAGAAGCTTAACCTGTTATAAAAGATCTCGGTAGTGTAAATGTTTTCGATGTTGAGATGTGTTCTTACTAGGGTTTGATCTAGCGTTAACAATAGTGTAAAATCGTGCTTCTGCTATGTGGTGAATGCTATCTTGAAGAAGTTCAAAATGCTAGTTAGGGTTTGGAAAAGAAATGTTTAAAGTTTGCCATGAAAGACTTGTGAAGAAGAATATGCATTCTGAAAACAAAACTAGGGTTTGATGCAATCGTGAATAGAATTGTAAAATGCTGAAATGAATGGATGATAAATAAATAGGTTTATATATAATAAATTTATGCAGAGAATAGATTTTTACAGATAAAGATACATGATATTTCTATCTGAAAAGAATGTAATTGAATGAAATCATATAAACCTTGTGCAGAAACTAATTCTTGCAACTACTATTATTTCCTAGATTACACTTGCTTGAAAAACATGAAATGTGTAATATTGATGCATTTGATTTCTATCTGTAATGATTAGAGTTAAGAGAAATATATATGACTATGCAGAAAATAGACTATGTTTTTCTTTCATGCATAAATAAAAGAATTATGTATTACTGTTGATGCTATACTGTAATTTTTACTATGCTTAATTATAGGACAGAATTTTAAACATAATACTTACTGCAATCATTTATCCAATCAATGGCAATCTGCCTATCTCTCATCTATCATTAATTT